>CM062807.1:1192382871-1193636028 GCA_031772625.1 Pinus tabuliformis | reverse complement strand
TCTTTTTCTAGTATTTCCACTAGTTTCTTCATTCCCTCCATTTGTAATAACTCTTCTTCTCTTATATCTAGGTTTCTACCTACCTGGCCACATCCCCAGTTTGCCAGATTGTCCGCTGCCACATTGCCCATCCTTCAGACATGTGTTGGGATAATGTATCCTATCTGTCGAATTAGCTTGTTGATCTCTTGGACCAGCCTTGCAGTCCTCCAGCTTTGGCTGATTTTTTCCCAATGCATTCCTTGCTGGAGCTTCTTCACCATATCTATCGCCATTTTCGAGTCTCCTTCTACCTGCAGTCTTTGGAATCTCTCTCTTACCGTGATTTCCAGTCCCCTCTTCAGAGCATGAAGCTCTGCTTCGTTGTTGCTCACATTACCGCAGTCCATAGCGTATAATCTGAGCATTTTCCCTTTATCGTCTCTGAATAATCCTCCTGTCCCCGTCGCCCCAGGGTTCCCTTTTGCAGCTCCATCGAAATTAAGTTTGACGAATGCTTTCTGAGGCCATTTATAACAATTTGCAGACTCTCCATTGGGGGTATGATGCTTCCACGAGGAGGCGTTTAGCATACTAGGTTTCAAGTTCAGACCTTTCATTATTCTTTCTTCCTGTGGATTGATTTTCCAATCCTCCTCATACCATTTCTCTGCCAGTATTGTCTCTCTTATGTTCTGGATTATCTGTTTCCATCTTTCTGCTTCAGTTCTTCTTTCTTCTTTGAAGATCAAATTATTTCTTTCCTTCCATATTGCCCACAGGACGAACCCTAACGATAATCTCCAAGTCGATTCAAGATTGTATTTTTGTAAGGCTTTTTTTGCCAATTATCTATTGTTGTTTTCATGTTGTTTGGATTCCTATCACTTACTCTGAAGAGTTGATTATGGTTTTTCCACAGGTTATCACTGTATCTGCAAGCATTGGTCATGTGCTCCATTGTTTCTGCTTGTTCTTTCCATAAGTTACATATCGAGGGTCCTTGCAGCCCTTTTTTTTGCAATTGATCCCATGTAAGTGTGCGCCCATGGCGAAGGATCCACATGAAGAAGGTGACTTTCGACCATGTCTTTTCTTGCCATATACTTTCCCAGATATATGTCTCCTATTGCCTAAGATGTTCTGCTTGTAGTTGATAACCCTCTTTAATTGTGAACATCCCTTTAATCTTGTATCCCCATCTTAGTATGTTTGGCCCTTCTACTTTTGTGATTTTCCAAGTTGCCATCTCATTCTCATATAACTTCCATTGGGGTGTTTCTAGAGCTTCTGGCCAGTCCTGTTTTTGTTTCCACTTTCTCTAGTATTCTCCAGGTTCTATGCTCCAGAAGTTTTTAATTGTTTGTTCCCCATGGATATTGGTATATTGGTAGACTTCTTCTAGCTCAGGCTTACTGATTAGTTTTTCTCTCTGTTGCCACGCTTCTTCCCAGAATTTGGCTTTGTCACCTCCTCTAATTTCCCAGAAACTATGGTTTCTGATAAAATTTTTGTTGTCTGAGGCTAGGTTCCATATTTCTGATCCTTTCTTGTTGTCTTGGAGTCTCAACTTTCCTTTTGTTGATCTTGGCATGTCATACTTCCTCTCCCATAATTGTTTCCATAGGTCTACCCCTCCCTGGATCCATCTCCACCATAACTTTGCCCCCATGACCTGATTGAGAATGTATGGATCTCGAAGTCCTAATCCTCCTTCTTTTAGGGGTTTGCGGAGCCAGTTCCATGATAGAAGAGCCCATTTTTTTCCATTCTAGGCCCTTGCCATAAGAACTTTTTGAAGATGTCTATCATCTTTTGGCATACTGTTTTTGGAGTCGCTTGACTAGTTAGTTGGTAAATCGGGATAGATTGTAGTATTGATCTTAGTAATATTACGCAACTTGGCATATTCAGTGACCTGAATGTTTTGTTCTGCATTTTTGCTTGGATTTTTCCCAACAGGGGTTTCTAGTTTGCCACTCTGTTTTGTTGATCATTTAACTGGACTCCTAGGTATTTCGAGGGAAAATTTCCTATTCGGAATCCCATTACTCTTGCTAAGAAAGCTTGTGAAGGTGTTGTTGTGTTGAAGAAAAATATATCAGACTTTTCTTTGTTTATCTCCGTCCCTGAAGCACTAGTGAAGTCTGTAAGAATTTCCATAATTCTTCTGGCTTCCTTGAGCGATGCCTGCCCATACATCATTATGTCATCTACGAATTGTTGGTGAGTTAATGGTAGATCATTCCCCCATAGTCTGAGGCCAGTGTACTGTTCTCTTCGAACTTTCTCCTTTATATACCGTCTGAGGCCTTCCGCTGCCAGGATGAATAGAAATGGGGAAAGCGGGTCACCTTGCCTGAGCCCTCGGGTTGCATTGAACGCCTCTGTGGGTGATCTGTTGAGTAGAATTGACAGGACTGGAGTTGATACCATCGACATTATCCAACTTATCCATCTTGCATCAAAGTCGAATGCCTTCAATATTCTCTGTAGATAATTCCAATTCAGTCGATCATAGGCTTTTGATAAGTCTAATTTAACGAGCATTCCTTTGGTTTTTTTATCTTTAATGATGAATTTCCTCTTGTGCCACCACTATGCCATCTATTATTTGGCTTCCTTTAGAAAACCTTGTATGTTCTTAAGATATTAATCCAGGTAATATAGGTTTTAAGCGATTGACCATAATTGTAGCCATAATTTTGTACATGACATTACAAAGCGTTATTGGTTATGAACCCTTGCGATGCTTTGTTTCTCGCCATATTCCTTATGAGTTCTTCTACCTTTGTTTTAGATATTTCTCTTAGCAGGGCCATGTTCTGGTCTCTGCTCACCAGATTGGGGATGTGTTATATGATTTTGTTTATATTCTCCTCCCTACTTATGTTAGGTTCCGTCAGTAGCCTTTTGAAGTGCTGCACTAACAGATTCTCCATGTCTTCGTTTTGAGTAAGTCAATTGCCTTGCTAATCTACTAGGGAAAATATCTTATTTTGTTGCCTATGATGGATCATTGCTTTGTGAAAAAACCTTGTATTTCGTTCTCCTTCCTTTAACCATTGAATTCTGGATTTTTGCTTCCACAATATTTCTTCTTGTTGTCTCCTTTCCTCCATTTTATTAATCAGCTGCCCTTCCTCCTCCACTAGCAATTCACTTCTGCCTTCGTTGATAATTTGATGTTGTACTTTCTTCATCTTGGCTTGGATCCACTCCTATTCCTGATGTATGTTGCCGAATTCATCCTTATTCCATTTCTTTATTTTCCCTTTTAGTTCTTTAAGTCTGAGTTGAAAGGTGTGCATTAGATTTCTCCCTTCTTTCTCACTCTCGTTCCATTACTCCTTCATTTTTTCTATGAGGGTCGGTTCTCTTAGCCAAAAGGCCTCGAACTTAAATGGTTTGTTTCGATTTCCTTGTTTCATTTCTACTTCTAGTTTAATAGGCTAGTGGTCTGACCCTAGACACAGTAGAATTGTAGCCTCATAGTATACATCTTTGCTAATGAAGTTTTCTGTGACCAAGAATCTGTCTAGATGAGAAGTTATTTGTCTGCTCCCTCCCCTTCTATTATTCCACGTATATTTTCCATTTATTGTTGGGATATCCACCAGTTGTAGTTCTTCTTGTATATCTCTAAATTTCTCCATTTCCAGCTCTTCTCTTCACAGCCCCCCTTTTTTCTCCTCTATTGTTGTTATCAAGTTAAAGTCGCCTGCTAACAACCAAAGCGTTTCTTTGTGTAGTTGGCTTAACATCTTTATTTGCTGGAGGAAATTTTCCTTTTCCACTGGTATGTGAGGGTCGTATACTGTAGAGACTAGGAACCATTCTTTATTTCCTATCAGGTGAAACCGCCCCATGAGGATTCTCTTCATACCTATCCAGTAGTCCACTGTGATATCTGTTGGGTTCCACAATATTGCAATTCTGCCTACGCTACCTCTCGCATCTATAGTCATTCATTCATACCTTGGTTTTATTTTACTTAATATTTCTTCCATTTTCCCTCCTGTAATCTTTGTTTCTTGTAGCAGCATGAATTGGGGTTTTTCTTTTCTTAGTCTCTCAGTTAAGTGTCTTTGTTTACCTCTGCTATTGAGGCCTCTTATGTTCCAGGATGTAATTATCATTGGGACACTTTGTTTATTTGTTGGTATACCGCTGATAGCGGTACCACCCTCCCTATATTCACCAACATTTCTCTCATAATCTGTATGGACTCCTGTAGGTTTCTTCGGCCTCTTTTCTTTCCTCCTTTCATTTTATTTGAGTATTCTTGGGGGTTTTCTTGATGCTGTTATCACTCAGGTTGTCCCTCAGGTTGTAATAAAGGGATACGGCCGAGGTAACCACAGACCAACTTTGGACTACAGGTTCTAGCCCACCTACAATCAGAGAGGGATATCTCTTTATGATTTAGCTTTATTTGAAAGGATTTTAGGCTAGCTATTGAATTTGGGAGTTTTTGTTTTGATTTTGGTGGGAAGATTGATGTTTTCAGGTAAAGAGGCAGGTATAGTGTGAAAGTTTCAAACCATTGGGCATGGAATCAAGGAGTAAAACTGCTGGTGCGTTTTCTTGGTCACAAGGGGAATAAGGAGCAAGATAGCTGCACATGGAACAATGTTTCAGGTTTAAAGGATGGAAATAATGCTAAGTAAGGAGAGGCAATTAAGAATCTCTCAATCAGCTTAACAGAGAAGGATGAATGAGCTCTATTTAGGGGCAGTAAAGAATCCCTAGATAACTGTCAAACACATGTGAATTAGGGTAAATATGAGCCAGGGGGAATTCATATTCATGTCCAATTCAGTTTAGATGAAAACATAAATAAATAGCAAAAATTGAGCCTAGAGTGCAGTTAAACAAGTTCTAAGCTAATCTTTCTTTTTGCTTATTTAGATGGTGAAAATGAAAACAGAGGTAAGAAGAACTTATTGAGTCATGCTGCAGCACAAGAATTCCATCATTCAGTTCCCAGAGACCATTAACGACACATCAGACAGTCATTCCTCCAACCTCTTCAACAATCTTTGATTAAAGAACATTATCAGACATGCAGTGCGAGTCTCTAGTGAAAAGTTATCAATCGACCAACCCTTAAAACAACACAGAGGGTGGTATATATAGGGAAAACTCTCCTGATTGCATTTATTACAACCTGACCTAAACAGGTCTGAGAAATGATTACTTTTAACCTAATCCTATCCAGAAATAAATGCAAGAAAATATCTTGAGCTGCGCTGAGGGCAGCCGTATCAAAACTGAGTAAATGTGTTGTCCTCGGTGGCTTGGTGCAGTGTTTCTATAATAACTGTGCATGGGCTTCTGCTCCATTGTAGTTCGGTGGCTTTAAATGCTTTAACTGTGATTTGAGAGTTGGGATGGTTCTGCACAACTTGATTTGACTTTGTTGGCTGCCATTCAATGTAACCTGCTTTGGGAACTGAAGGTTTCCATTAAACAATTTAACTGGTACACTTTGCTGCTTCATCTCTCCTCTGATACTCTTTGACAAATGAATTGGGTTGCGTCTCTCCTTTGCTGTAGGTTAAATCAGAAATTAATGGCCGATGTTCGGACCTTTGTTTCTTTTGGAACTGTCTTCTGATCCTTTCTGCATGCTTCGCGAAGAAAACGGGTCATTCGGCACCTTTTGGGCTTGCTGGGGGCTGCGCAATGAGGGGTTTTCCACTTCGGCCCTTTTCCCGTAGCCATGCGTGATTAGTGCTAGGCGCTAATCGCGCATGAAAAACTGCCTCAGAAACTGATTTCGGGCTTCCTAAGCACGATTTTCGCCTTTCGCTCCAAAAAATGATGATGACGTCAGCATGACGTAAGCGGGTGGGACCTAGTACGGTGGATGACGTCAGCATGATGACGTCAGCGAGATGATGTTAGCATGTACGTTGGATGATGTGGCAGGGACATGGTGGCAGTGACGGGGCAAGGGTGACTCGGCAGGAGGACGATGTGTGCAGATGATGTGGCGAGGTCTTGGCGCAGTCGTCAGGGGGGGGAATAGGCGTTTTATGGTTTTCGTCGGACCACATTTGGTATGGGGGCGGTTTCTGTCAGAGCAGCTCCGATGCAATAGAAAGCAGATAAGTGTCTTCTGTACGGGGAGAAAACCACTGCAATATCGGAGGCTAACGTCCAGACGCAGGGGGTGCTCCGAAATCGACAAGAGTCGTCGGATGGGGAGGGGTGGATCGGAGGGCTGACGGGAGACGGAGCTGGCGGCGGAATAATGGACGGGCGCGTGAATATGCGAATTTTAATATAGCACGGGTGGGGGTTTAGACTTAGGAAATGTGGTTTAAGGGTTATTAACAAGCGGGGGAGGACAGTTTAATGTTTTTAATAAGATTTTTAAACAATAAACTTTAGGAAAATGACTGCGGAGGGGTAAAAGAGTAAGGTTTTGAGGGGTAAAGGGGTTAATGAGGAAGGTTATTAGCCTAACCAAATGTTAGGCTAATCCCAGGACACGGAAGGCTAATTCTGGGTTTCGGATGAACTCAGCATTTCCAAGACTTTGATAAATATGGCTATAATTCCAAGGGATGGGAATATATACATAGGGGAGTTATATAGTGCTTTTAGTAAGGGAAGGGGAAATGATGTAGGGAGTTAAATAATATAGTTAGTAATTAACATGGAGGTGACCAGAAAGCGCTAAGGTAGGGGACCTTAGGCCATTTTGGGGAATAGAACTTTGTAAAAGAAGAATGAAAATACTTGAGTGAAGCAGATCTTCACTAAGGGCAATGTTATGGAACATGATGAAACTAAGAGGAGTCAAGCAGATCTTGACCTATTTAGGGGAGTTAGTAAGTGATTTGGAGAAAGAAGAAGGGGAGTTAGTAATGTCCGGCTTGAGTTCCTCCAGGTGAAAAACTGCATCATGACTGTGATCTGAAAAGGTATACCACTTTAAAACACATAATTGATCATGAATCATCATTCTGCAACCTCAAAAACTACCTACCCATTCTACTTTTCCTAACATTTTTTCTTCTTTCTGTTTTGGGTGCACTTAGACTTGCAGACCCAGCTTTACAATTTTTTCTTTTTTTCTGTTCTCCTATCTAAGTCTACACTTATTTCTGCCGAGGATCCAGATTAAGTAGTTGGGCTCCTTTGATTCTCTACCTGTCTACAACTCTGCCAAGATTAAACTGTTTGGACAGATATCATTCTCTATATTCTACAACAGGAAATTGAAACCTAAGGAGGCCAAGATTAAACTTTTTGGCCTTCCCTTAACTGAAAGAAATATTCAAAAATGGAATGCAGCAGTGGCACTTAGACTAGCACACTTTCATGGCATCTTGTGGAAATATGGAAAACTAAAACCTACAAAGTATGACATATTTGGCATGTAAAAATGTCAATCATGAAAAATGAACACCTGTTGCAATAGGAGGCTAATAGTGGCTCCACTTGGGGATGGCTTTTCCTTGTGAAAAGCCAAGAACAGCAGGTCAGAATGCCTTGATCTTCTATGGTTGTTGTGGATTGAAGGAACTTCTTTGTGTTGGTTGTTAGATAATTGAAGCTTTGTAATATGAACAACCTCCTCCTCAACTGAACTATTGTGAAATGCATAGCACTGCCTGCTTTCTTCTGCGTGCTTGCTATTATGTAGAATGTTGCTTGAGCATTGTACCTTTGAGGCATTCTCAAACATGGATCAAAACTGATGTGTTTTGCTTTACTTTTTCTTTGACCAAGGGTGCTGATATGAACTAAACATACTGCTCTATTTTGCTACCTTTGACTGAAGACCGCAAACAGCTTCCCTTCTTATCATGAATTTCTTGAGATATGTCGGTGCTACTTTCACTGTTTTTTTGGGACTAGTTCAAAGACAGAGCCCTCAAAACTGGAGCACTTGTATTGGCTGTGTCTTCACAAATTTTACTGTTGATCCTTAAACAATCGGCTTGCTTATACCAAAATAAAAACAGAGTGTTGATATATACAAATAAGACTATACAAAGATATATACAAAGCTTGCATTGTGTCCCTTAAAAGGGGTCATGGTAATGTTTCAGCATACGGCCATTGACAGGGCCTTCTTCGACAGAACTATCCTCTACAGATCTGAGAAAATAAGTGTTATTTCCCTGAACAACAGAAACAATGAATGGTCCTTTCCATAAAAAATCAAACTTTGTGTGTTTTCCCTTGTCTTCTCTTCTTGAGTCCCACCTTAGAACTTTGTCACCAATGTAGAAATCCTCAGCCTTAACTCTCTTGTCAAACATCTTTTTGAGCTTTTCTTGCAGAATTTGAGCTCTGTCATAAACTTGTTCTCTAGTTTGCTGAAGATGAATTGTCTGATTAATTCTTCTCTGAATGTGATTTGGTTCAGCCTGAATCTCCTGTAACAGTCTAATAGTAGGGATGCTCAGGGATGAAGGAAACCTGGCCTCCATGCCATATACTAGCTCATAAGGGCTCACCCCAATGGATCTCTTAGTTGAAAGTCTGTCTGCCCATAGGGCATTTACCAGCTTTTTGTGCCAGTTCTTCTTGTTCTCTTTTAGCACTTTCTTTATGATGTTGATGAGACTTTTGTTAGATGATTCGGCTAAGCCATTACCTTGAGGGTAATAATCTATAGAGTGGCCCAAGGTAATATGAAATTGGTGGCAGAAATTTATCATATTTTTGGACTTAAAGGCAGCGGCATTGTCAGTGATGATTTTCTCAGGGCAGCCAAATCTAGAAAGGATATTGCACTCAAGGAATTGGATAATGATGGTGTCATTGGCTTGCCTATAGGGAATGGCTTCAACCCACTTAGTGAAATAGTCGGTGGCTGTTAGGATCCATTTGTGTTGGCCTGAGGAAGAGGGATGGATTTCTCCAATGAAGTCAAGACCCCATTGTTGAAAAGGTTTTTCGGTTGAGATGGGTTTCAGGGGCAAAGGTAACAGCTTTCTCTTACCCTCAAAGATTTGGCACTTGTGACATGACATGGAAAACTTCTTTACATCTGCAAAAAGAGAGGGCCAATAGAAACCAGCCCTTAAGATTTTATCAGCAGTGGACTTCCAATATAGATGTCCTCCACAGTCACCTGCATGGAATTCTTTCATGAATTTGTTAGTTTCATTCATGGTTAAACAATTCAACAATATACCCTCATGATTTCTCCAAAATAATGCACCATCTATTACACAAAACTTTAAAGCCTTCATTTTCAAAAATCTCTTCTTGGTCCTGGACAATCCTGGGGGAGCACACAGGTTTAACAATACAAAGCATATATCAGCGTACCATGGGGATTGCAAAAAGATTTCACTGATCTGTAGAGTCGCCAGCTCCGGTTCATTGCCCAGCTGGTTAATGTCTAGGGCCTGAAAGTTTGTTTCGGACATCTGTTTGGCTAAACATTGTCCCTTTATCAACTTGGTTGGTTTTATTTCTATGTCATACTCAAGGATGTTTGCTATCCACTTGCCCCTTTTGCCTTCTAATCCCTCTTGGGTCAATATGTCTTTTACAACAACGTGTGGGACATAGGCAATCACATGTGAATATAAAATGGATACTCTGAAATCCTTGATGGCCTTAACGAGTGCATAGGCCTGCTTTTCCATGATTGGGTACTTCAAAGGGGCGTCTCTTAAGGCTCGGCTAAAAAATGGAATCGACTTTTCAGCTCCCTGTTCATCCTTTTGCAAAAGGATAGCAGCTATAGTATGATCAGATGCAAAGGAAAAAATGATGAAATCCTTGTCAAATTGTGGACTGGTGAGGACAGGGGTTTGGGTTAAGGCCGTTTTTATACTCTCAAATTCTTGTTTGGTTTCAAGAGACCATTTTACCTTGGCATCCTTCTTTAACATGTTGCTTAACAGACGTATCCGTTCAGCTAGATTTGGAATAAATCTTCTTAAAAAGTTGATTTTTCCAAGGAATGCTTGCAGCTCTTTTATGTTTCTTGGATATGGGATTTGGAGGATGGCTTGGATTCTTTCAGGATCAATTCTAATCCCATCTTTTGATATGATGTGGCCAAGTAATTTGCCTTCTTCAAGGCCAAAGAGAGACTTCTTAGGGTTCAAGGAAATGCCATATTTTCTGCATGTCATGAATATTTACCTAAGATGCTTGAGGTGCTCTTCATCAGATTTGGAAAATGGGGTAAGATCATCAAGATAGACAACTAGGAAGTCATGTATTTCTTTAGCAAAAGCAATATCCATTGCTCGTTGAAAGGTTGCACCAGCGTTTTTAAGTCCGAATGGCATCTTAACATACTTAAATGTTCCCCACGGTGTGGTGAAGGCTGTCTTGTCTTGGTCATCCGGGTGAACAAGTATTTGGTTGAAACCTGAAAAACCATCTAGCAAAGAGATTCTAGATGACCCCACTACCCTTTGTAGGATGTGGTCCATTTTGGGCAAAGGATAGTGGTCTTTTAGGGAGACTTGGTTTAAATTTCTCAGATCTACACAAAGTCTAATTTCACCTGTCTTTTTTCTTGTGGGAACAAGGTTGGATACCCATTCAGAAAATCTGATGGGTGCTATTATGCCTGCTTCAAACATCCTCTTTACTTCCTTCTCAATCATGGGAAGAAGCATAGGGTTGATTCTTCTAAGTTTCTGTTTGAAAGGTTTCTGGTTTGGTTTTAAGGGAATTGTGTGTTGGATCACCGAGGTGTCATAGGATTTCAAATCCTCATAACTCCAAGCAAATACATCTTGGAACTCTTTAAATAAATCAATATATTTGGGCTTTTGATTAGGTGGCAAATTTCTGGATAGTTTGATCATTTTAGGATTCTCTTTTGTCCCGATGTTGTGTTATTCTATAGCAGCGTTTAATGGTTGTAATTTTGGCTTTCTGGGAACATCATTGGCGTCAAACATGTCTTCTAATGGGGTTAAGCCAGCAGGCAGAAAATTGTCCTTCAAGTCAATGATCTCTGCCTTTGTTTTGGCAATTTCTTCCAAATGCATTCATTTCAGCTGTTCTATGTTTGTTTTGTCAAAAACAGTTGGGTTCAGGATCTATTTGGCTGTTGCAGCTATTACAGCCTGCTGATTTTCAGTTGTTTGATGTTGGGAGTCGTTCATAGCATCCATGTCAATGTTGATTTTGGAGAACTCATGCTCAAGGGTAAGGAAATTATTAATCTGGGCATCGTTCTCGAACACTTGCCAATCTTTGACGTTATTTGGGATAGCAGGCCTATGTTTTATTTCAGCTGTGAAGTGATGGTTTGGCTCAAAGGGAAGCTTGGATGTACTAGCAAAGGTGGCTAGGCTCTGTGCATGAATGTTATGCTCTCTTGAAATCTTGTCAAGCTTGGATTCAACGAATGTATTGAGTATGGTAGTGGCAGCAGTCCTATAGGCCCTCATTCTATTGTCATTGGTTACAAAATTACCTTTCATCTGTTGTATAATTAAACCAGAGTCACCTAAAATAGACACCTTTGCAGCTTCTAAAGCTTTGAGTAGTTTAAGGCCTAAAAGCAGAGCCTCATACTCTGCCATATTGTTGGTGCATTTGAAATTCAGTCTGTAGGCATGACCTTCCACCTGATTGTTATATGCATTGTGAATCCATACACCTGCCCCTGCTCCTAACTTGTTGACAGAGCCATCAAACTCTAAATACCATGTGATTTCTTGGCTGTGGTTAGCACTAAGAGTTTCATCTATGTTAGGATTGGGCAGACTTGAAATTTCTGTTTGGGGAGTTTCTTCTAGCATGCTGGTTGCATTAATTGTTGTGACAATCTCCTGGATATGTGCAACCGATTCTTCATTGATGTGTGCTTGTTGTTATAGAGCCAAAGGCTCATCATCAGTTGGAGAATCTGTATTATCATTAAACAAAATAAAAGAATCCATATCAGAATGGATTGAGTAAATGGGAAAATTTTCAGGCTTGCTCTCACTACTTACCACATATTTCATGAGGGTTTCTCTGTACAGTCTCTTTGGTTGCCCAAAGACTGAAATAATAGCATAGGATAGGTCTAGTTGAAGGGATCCTTGGAGCTTTGCTCCCCATGATCTTGACAGGAGCATACCATATTTTGGTGGGATGTCAGCCACCACCACATCCATGAGGATGGTCTTGTTGGGATATTGGACTAGGGATACACACAAGTCCTTAATGAGGCCTAAACACTTGACCTGGCTTGAGTCAAAGGAAAACAAATCTTTGTAGGCTCTGGTAATATCAAGGTTCAACTTTCCATAACTGCCTTGGGCATCATATTATGTGATGCTCCTGAATCAAACATAGCATTGTGCAAAACTTTGTCATGTATATGCAAACTGACATAAAAGGGTGGAATAGGTCCATATGTTGATTTCCCATTAACTTCTGGGCCAAACAACAGTTCAGGGGTATCATCCAAAACATTTACATCGTCCTTATTCTCTGGTATTTGAAGTGATCTTTGAATTTGTTGCCTATATACATCGTGTTTGGCAAGTTCTGAGAGGGGGATGGATATCTTCAACTTCGCTATTTATGCCTCTAAATTAAATGGCTTTTCCAATGGAGTTTTGGTGTTGATAATGGCAGTTTTTTCTGTTTCATTTGAATTATCTGCTATTTGCTCTTGTTTATCAGCATTATGGGAAGTGATCGCCTGCGGTTTTTCGACTTCGGGAGAGTTTTTTGGAACGTTGTTCGAGTTTTTCTCAGAGGAAGAAGGTGGCAAAAGCTGATCTATAGAAGGCTGCGCTTCTGTAATGTCTTCTACAGTCACTTGATGCGGGTTTGGGGCAGTTGTATCAGCTGGTTCTGTTATGACAGCCTTGCTCTTAATCTTGTTGGGCTGTTTGCCATCCTTTGTTTTGCTAGGTTCAGAAATGTCAATGGTCCTAGTTCTCAGCTTATATTGTTTGTGTACTTCATACACAACAGTATCATAACCTTGTTTAAAATCAAAAGACTCACCAGATTTAGTGTGAAACTGATTATAGTCAGATTCATTTTGGTCTTCTTGGCTCAGAAAAGTTTGTTGTTCACCCTTTAGATCCATCAGGTTCATATGAGTATCCTCTAAGGGTTCACTAGAAGTAGATCCTTCAACATAGTTATCTTGAAAAGGGGGTCTTATGTCATGGTCTGGGCTAGACCTGCCCGCATTTGTGTTCTGCGTTTTCCTAAAATTTGGGTTCCTTATGGTATTGGGCTGTTGTCCTTCCCATGATGATCTTCTCTCAACGCTTTCTACTCTTTCTCCCAGCCTTTGTAGGCCATTGATAATAGCATCAAGCTTTTGATCAAAGGCTGAGGGTTCTTCCTTAAAAGTGGTTCTTGTTTCCATTCTAGCTCTGTTTCTTTTGGCAATTAGGTTGGCCTCTACGCTAACAGCAACATTTTGCATGTCTGCAAGGGTCTGAGGGGCTCTTTCTTTTAACTGGTATGCCATGTCCGGGTCGAATCCATCAGGGAATTTATACAAGGAAAGGTCAGGTGGGGGTCTTAAGTTCTGTGGTATTGCATTATAGACATTATTGAATCTTGCACAGTACTCCAAAACAGTCTCCTGAGGGCCTCTTTTAATTGTATCATATTTTGCTAGTATGTGCAAGGGGTCTTTCTTTTTCTCCCATCTATTGGTAAAGGATTGGTAAAGCTCATCCGGAGTAGTTATGGAATTTGCAGCAAGTGATCTAAACCAATTTCTTACATCACCGGTTAAACTTTGAACAAAAATTCTCATTCTCATGCTATCATCGTCTATCTCGTAGTTTTCAAAATAGTCTTGTATCTTTTTGGTATGCTGAAGGGCTGTGAAAGGATCGGTACTGTCAAAATAGGTAATTTTAGATTGGTACTCCTGAGGTAAAGCCCCAGGATTAGCAGGCAATTGCAGGGGTGCATATCTATTAGCCATATTCGCGAGGATAAGTGGGACAACGGGGATAAATGGAATAACAGGGATAATAGGAGTAACTCGGACACTGGAAACAACAGTAGTGGTATTTGTAGTACATGCAGTGAATGGGGGTGTGGAAGGAGTGCTATGAGGTGTGGATGCTGAATCAGGGGAAACAGGGGTTGAACGAAATAGAACCTTAATAGGAGTTGGAACACAGCTTGGGTGAGTTGCTTCTGGACTTAAATCAGCAAAATCTTGTCTTTTCTCTTGCTTTCTGAGGATCTTTGGGATTAATTTCGTATTTTCAAAAGAAGCTGGTGGGTTTGGATCTGGATTTGACCTTGTATATCGTGGATTCTTCTTGGGAGCCAACTTCTGAGCTTGTTATTTTTTGGTATTTTTCTGGGAATGTTTTTAGAATTCAATTAGTGAAGGACTGATAAGATTTTGGAATAGCTGTGTATAGCTTAAAACTAGCATGAAGATTGACTGAAGCAGCTTTTATCTACTCCTGTAAATGTAGAACAAGGACAGTTTTAAAGGCTTCCTGGCTGACATTCAGGCTTCATATGTAGCTTTAATGGATATACAACAATTAGAAAATCAACTTTTCCAGTGGATTTTTACAACCTTCTTCGTGAAATTAACTGAGGAAGTTCCCTAGTGGAGTCGCCATTATGTTATCACTCAGGTTGTCCCTCAGGTTGTAATAAAGGGATACGGCCGAGGTAACCACAGACCAACTTTGGACTACAGGTTCTAGCCCACCTGTAATGACAGAGGGCTCTCTCTTTATGATTTAGCTTTATTTGAAAGGATTTTAGGCTAGCTATTGAATTCGGGAGTTTTTGTTTTGATTTTGGTGGGAAGATTGATGTTTTCAGGTAAAGAGGCAGGTATAGTGTGAAAGTTTCAAACCATTAGGCATGGAGTCAAGGAGTAAAACTGCTGGTGCGTTTTCTTGGTCACAAGGGGAATAAGGAGCAAGATAGCTGCACATGGAACAATGTTTCAGATTTAAAGGATGGAAAGAATGCTAAGTAAGGAGAGGCAATTAAGAATCTCTCAATCAGCTTAACAGAGAAGGATGAATGAGCTCTATTTAGGGGCAGTAAAGAATCCCTAGATAACTGTCAAACACATGTGAATTAGGGTAAATATGAGCCAGGGGGAATTCATATTCATGTCCAATTCAGTTCAGATGAAAACATAAAGAAATAGCAGAAATTGAGCCTAGAGTGCAGTTAAACAAGTTCTAAGCTAATCTTTCTTTTTGCTTATTTAGATGGTGAAAATGAAAACAGAGGTAAGAAGCACTTATTGAGTCATGCTGCAGCACAAGAATTCCATCATTCAGTTCCCAGAGACCATTAACAACACATCAGACAGTCATTCCTCCAACCTCTTCAGCAATCTTTGATTAAAGAAAAGTATCAGACATACAGTGCGAGTCTCTAGTGAAAAGTTATCAATCGACCAACCCTTAAAACAGTACAGAGGGTGGTATATATAGGGAAAACTCTCCTAATTGCCTTTATTACAACCTGACCTAAACAGGTCTGAGAAATGATTACTTTTAACCTAATCCTATCCAGAAATAAATGCAAGAAAATATCTTGAGCTGCGCTGAGGGCAGCCGTATCAAAACTGAGTAAATGTGTTGTCCTCGGTGGCTTGGTGCAGTGTTTCTGTAATAACTGTGCATGGGCTTCTGCTCCATTGTAGTTCGGTGGCTTTAAATGCTTTAACTGTGATTTGAGAGCTGGGATGGGTTTGCACAACTTGATTTGACTTTGTTGGCTGCCATTCAATGTAACCTGCTTTGGGAACTAAAGGTTTCCATTAAACAATTTAACTGGTACACTTTGCTGCTTCATCTCTCCTCTGATACTCTTTGACAAATGAATTGGGTTGCGTCTCTCCTTTGCTGTAGGTTAAATCACAAATTAATGGCCGTTGTTCGGCCCTTTGTTTCTTTTAGAACTGTCTTCTGATCCTTTCTGCATGCTTCGCGAAGAAAATGGGTCATTCGGCACCTTTTGGGCTTGCTGGGGGCTGCGCAATGAGGGGTTTTCCACTTCGGCCCTTTTCCCGTAGCCATGCGCGATGAAAAACTGCCTTAGAAACTGATTCCGGGCTTCCTAAGCACGATTTTCGCCTTTCGCTCCAAAAACTGATGATGACATCAGCATGACGTAAGCGGGCGGAACCTGGTATGGTGGATGACGTCAACATGATGATGTCAGCGAGATGATGTCAGCATGTATGTTGGATGACGTGGCAGGGACATGGTGGCAGTGACGTGGCAAGGGTGACTCGGCAGGAGGACGACGTGTGCAGATGATGTGGCGAGGTCCTAGCGCAGTCGTCAGGGGGGGGGAATAGGCGGTTTATGGTTTTCGTCGGACCGCCTTTGGTACGGGGGCGGTTTCTGTCAGAGTGGCTCCGACGCAATAGAAAGCGGACAGGTGTCTTCTGTACGGGGAGAAAACCACTGCAATATCGGAGGCTAACGTCCGGACGCAGGGGGTGCTCCGAAATCGGCGAGAGCCGTCGGATGGGGAGGGGCGGATCGGAGGGCTGACGGGAGACGGAGCTGGCGGCGGAATAATGGACGGGCGCGCGAATATGCGAATTTTAATATAGCGCGGGCGGGGGTTTAGACTTAGGAAATGTGGGTTAGGGGTTATTAACAAGCGGGGGAGGACAGTTTAATGTTTTTAATAAGACTTTTAAACAATAAACTTTGGGAAAATGACTGCGGAGGGGTAAAAGTGTAAGGTTTTGAGGGGTAAAGGGGTGAATGAGGAAGGTTATTAGCCTAACCAAATGTTAGGCTAATCCCAGGACAGGGAAGGTTAATGCTGGGTTTCGAATGAACTCAGCATTTCCAAGACTTTGATAAATATGGCTATAATGCCAAGGGATGAGAATATATACATAGGGAAGTTATATAGTGCTTTTAGTAAGGGAAGGGGAAATGATGTAGGGAGTTAAATAATATAGTTAGTAATTAACATGGAGATGACTAGAAAGCGCTAAGGTAGGGGACCTTAGGCCATTTTGGGGAATAGAACTTTGTAAAAGAAGAATGAAAATACTTGAGTGAAGTAGATCTTCACCAAGGGCAATGTTATGGAACATGATGAAACTAAGAGGAGTCAAGCAGATCTTGACCTCTTTAGGGGAGTTAGTAAGTGATTTGGAGAAAGAAGAAGGGGAGTTAGTAATGTCCGGCTTGAGTTCCTCTAGGTGAAAAACTGCATCATGACCGTGATCTGAAAAGGTATACCACTTTAAAACACATTATTGATCATGAATCATCATTCTGCAACCTCAAAAACTACCTACCCAGTCTACTTTTCCTAACATTTTTTCTTCTTTTTGGTTTGGGTGCACTTAGACTTGTAGACCCAGCTTTACAATTTTTTCCTTTTTTTCTATTCTCCTATCTAAGTCTACACTTATTTCTACCGAGGATCCAGATTAAGTAGTTGGGCTCCTTTGATTCTCTACCTATCTACAACTCTGCCAAGATTAAACTGTTTGGATAGATATCATTCTCTATATTCTACAACAGGAAATTGAAACCTAAGGAGGCCAAGATTAAACTGTTTGGCCTTCCCTTAACTGAAAGAAATCTTCAAAAATGGAATGCAGCAGTGGCACTTAGACTAGCACACTTTCATGGCATCTTGTGGAAATATGGAACACTGCAGCCTACAAAGTATGACATATTTGGCATGTAAAAATGTCAATCATGAAAAATGAACACCTGTTGCAACAGGAGGCTAACAGATGAATCCCCAGTTGTTCTGCTATCTCCACCTGTCCCTGTCCCTGCTTAGTTTGATATTGTTGGAATGTCTCTCTGTATAGTTTTTTTTGTCTTCTGGTATAAATATTTCATCTAAGTGTCTCCATTCATTTAGTAGTTTCTTCAACACCTCCTCTTCCATGCTTAGTTCCTCTCCCTTGCTTGGGTCAATTTCCATTGTGGTGTTTTCCATCCTCTCCCTGTCCTCCTTATCCTCTTTATCTACGACTCTCTTTGAGCTTTCCTCTTGGGGTTCGGTTTGCCTTGACTCGAACTGCTCTCCTTTCCTTTTTCCTGATAATCCATAGTTTGGACCTCATTTTCTTCTTCTTCTTCTCCCTGCAGCGCTTCAAAGTTGTTCATTCTACTCGACTGAGTTTGATATTCTTTTTTCCCTGTGTTGGGAGTTTCTTTTGCTTGTCTCCTCTTGCTTTTCACTTCTTGAAACCCTTCCTTATCTTCTTGAGGTTTCCTCTGTTGCTTGTGCATGTTCTCTCCTTCCTCTAGGTTCAGTGGACACTCCTTAAATAGGTGGCCATACTCATGACATATACAGCATCTGAACAAGATGTGTTCGTAGTCTAGGGTTTGTTGCCACACCTCTTCATGATATTCTAGTTCCACTGAGTCAGGTATAGGTTCAACTATGTTCATGTATACACATATTCTCGCATATGAAGTGTATCTGCCTCTTTTTGTCGTTTCTGCTATTTTGAAAAATCTACCTATCATATTTCCAATGCCCTCCAGTATTTCTGGGTCCCAGAAATCCATTGGGAGACCGAATAATCTAACCCAAACCGGGGCTGCCAGAAATTTTTCCTTGTCTGGGTCATAACATTCTTCCCAATACCTCATAAACAAACCAACATTATAATGAAAGTAAGGACCATTTTCAAATACTTTTTCTTTATCTTGCAAGTTCGAGAATATTACCATGAAGAAGCCTCTAGCTCCCAGCTTGAGCTCGATATGACCTTTGGGTTGCCATTTTTGTTGTATCCATTTAGTGAGGTCCTTCTTCATCGACCAGACTCTGATGAACTTACATATTAGTGAATGGTCTTTCATGTAACTTTTGTATCGCTCAATTTGTTCATCGGGATGATGAATCTCGGTTTCTTTGTCGCACATGGTAGACATTTTCCTCTGCTACCTGCCTGCCATCACTCCCCAAGGACACGTCCTGAAATTTTGTTTGTGTCTCCTGTTAGCTTTGGGTTGCTTGTGTTCTAGTGGGAATCCCCTACCGTTGCGTCTCGGTAGGAGGGGATTTCTCCCCCCCCCCTTCCTCCTCTGTCATTCTAACCTTGTTACCGGCCTCCTGGTTTGCAGCTTTGCAGATGTTGTCAGAGTTTTAGGTCACGGTTCAGTTTAGCTCATGGTTGTCGCAATGCCATTAGGGTTGCAGAGTGATTTTCAGAGAATTTTCATCAACTTTAATCCCTAAATAATAATGTAAACCCAAAATTTTCATGTCAAAAACTTTCAATAATTCTCTTTTAACAGACGCTATATAGTCATCATTGTTTCATGTGATCATCAAATCATCTACATACACAACCAAATATACAACTGACTTTCCAATTTTCTTAACAAAAAGAGTTGCATCATCCAGATCAAACAACTTATAATTCAACTTGAGAAGGTGTTCAGTTAGTTTTTGATACCATGCACGAGATCTTTGTTTTAGTCCATACAAATCCTTAACCAACTTACATACCTTTTTCTCTTTTCCTTTAATAGAAAAAACTTCGGGCTGAAACATATAAACATCCTCCTTCAAATCACCATTCAAAAAAGTTGTGTTAACATCCATATGGTGTATCTTCCAGCTATTCTAAGCTGCAAGAGAAAACAGAGTTCTAATCGTGCCCCATTTTGTTGTAGGAGCAAATGTCTCTGTGTAGTCAACACCTTTCTTATGAGTGTAGCCTTTTGCTACAAGCCTTGCCTTGTATTTATCAAGAAAACCATCTACTTTGTATTTGATATTATACACCCATTTGTAACCAATGGGTTTGACACCTACAGGAGGATCCACTAACCTCCAAGTTTCATTCTTAATAAGTGCATCATATTCCTTTTGCATTGCATCCTTCCATTCATCACAATTAGCATCTGCTTCAAAACAACTAGGTTTGCTAATTGTACAATGATTTAATTCATAGTCATGAGAAACATTACCTGAATCACCTTTAGAAGACTTTCTTGTTTCAAAATCATCATACTTGCTTGGAAATTTTCGAGCATGTGTAGATCTTCGTAAAGGTTGTTGAAGTGGCTGTGATGGTTTTTCATCCTGAAGTACAGGTTCTTCAAGAACACTTTTTGACCCTATAGAAACAACACTATCCTCCAAGTTTTCTTCAACAGAAACATCCTCATGAGTCAAAGATGGAAAAAACATAGACTAATCCAGAATGGGAACCCCCCTTCAGTATGTGGAACATCACTATCAGATTCAAAATAGAACTTTTTAGATGCAAATTTCTCCAAATGAACTAGCTGCCTATCAACAGTTGAATTATCTTTATTTGATTCAAGAAAAATAACATCTCTGGAAAGAATAAACTTCTTATTTTCTTCATCATACAGTCTGTATGCTTTGGAAGTATTAGAATAACCCAAAAATATACATTTTCGACTTGTTGCTCCTAATTTATTTCGTTGTTTCTTAGGAATCAAAGCATAACATTTTGATCCAAAAAATCTGAAATGTTGAAAAGTTGGGAGTCGATCATACCAAAATTCATAAGGAGTCTTGTTCTTAATAACATAATAAGGACAATGATTTCTAATATAAGTTGCACAAAAAATTGCTTCACCCCAAAACATCAATTTCGCATTCTTAAAAAACATCATAGATCTAATCATATTAAGCAAAGTTCTATTCATTCATTCATCGACGCCATTTTGTTGTGGATTATAAGGTATGGTAGTATGATGTTTGATTCCATTTTCCTATAAAAATTGTTCAAAAACATGAGAAGTATACTCGCCATCGTTATCAGTTCTGAGAATGCCTATATTTTTTTGAATTTCATTTTTAACCATCAAATGAAATGTTTTAAAAACTTCAAACACTTATGACTTATCTTTCAACAAATATACGTAACACATTCTCGAGTAATCATCAATAAATGTCAACACATATTTATTTCCATTTGTAATTGCAAAAGGCATAGGTCCACATACATCTAAATGTATAAGACCTAATTTTTGTGAAGATCTGAAAGAAGAACTATGAAAAGGTTGTTTACAATGTTTTCCTACGAAATGTGATGATCATGCCAACAATGAGGATGGTGGAGACGGAATGGAGAATTAGCTGGTGCTAGGGTTTCGCTCGGACTCTGCAGTTTATTCAGCATCTACGGCCGCCTATGTCTGCACCTCACCGCCCTACCGTACACCAATCCCGTAACATACCCTCCACTCTTGTTTGAACCGTTACGGTCTTTCCTTCATTCTTACCACCTAGGGTTTACCCACACCCTCCTTGACTCTACCCCACCTGTTCCCGGTCACTATAGTGACAGACATCCTTTGGTTCTGGAGGCAGTTGGCGCGGGAATATAGCGACGATTATGGAGGACCTAGTAGACTACTCGGAAGACCCACTAGCGGGTACCTCCATCTGGACATCTCCCCAGGTAAACCCGGCAAGCAGCTACCCTTACGGCTGTGATTTCTCTGACACCGTTGCTTCGCTACCCTCAATCTCAGGGCCTTCATGCTCGGTGGTTACCCTCTCAGAGGCTTCCCCCTCCATACCAGATCTCACTGCTCAGCCCCTATCGCCATCTACCCTAAATTTTGTGGATCAAACCCTGGAACCTAGCCTTGGAATTTCCTCAGAGGGTATCACATATTTCCCATCCTCCGTCGGCTCCCATGTCCCTTCGGCAGCTCTCACCAGCAACCCTGCCGCCTTTGCTTCAGGGCATCCTATGCCGCCCTCCTCGACCCCCCCATCTGGAAATATTACTAAGATTCCCCCCATCTCCAGAGTCTTCCCATCTGAACACCATTTAGACGTCCCTACATCTGATTTTAACCCTACCCAGGGCCACCCCCAAGATTACCTCACCTGATGAAGGAACCCGAAAAGCAAAGAAACTGAGGGTCCTGAAACCAAAGGCTTTTGAGGTTTTCCTGTGTTTAGGTGAGGATTTTCAATGGATTAAGACCATGGATACAACCGACCGCGTGTTGGTAGGAAGAGTCAGGGGTCGATCCTACAGTGCCTCTAAGCTGAAGCAGTGGGCGACGGAGGTTTGGGGGCATCATTTGGTTGAACCATCGTTTTTCCAAACTTTTTTCAAAGGATGGTTTGCACTTCGCTTTGCCAGGGAAAAGCACACCAATTGGGTACCTTCAATGGTTTGGCATCTTGAATAGGCACTGATGCTCCTGGGCAGGTGGACTCCACTTTTCGATCTAGAACGATAACACCTTGGAGCAAGCTTTATTTGGGTTAGGCTATCTAGCCTGCCTTTACAGTTTTGGTCAAAAGACATCTTCAGGCACATAGGGAACTCCCTGGGAACTTACCTGGAGTATGATAAATCCTATCTCTCAACAAGAAGGATGGAATATGTATGAATATTGGTGCACATTGATACCAGTGATGGGCTCCAAGAATTTATCATGATTCAGTGGTAGAATTTATCTCGGAGATAGAATTTATCCTATGAATGGGTCCCCTTGAGATGCAGGAGATGTCACAAGGTTGGGCATGTCTATAGGGACTGCCCTCTCAATAGCAAGAAAGGAAATGGAGAAGCTAGGTAGATAATTCCTCCAAAGTTAGTACAGGGTCAGGATCACCATTGCCTCCTCTCCGACCTCCCTCTCCTCCTCTCACTAGGGCAAGGGCGGCTACTGGGGTGGTGGTTTCTTCGAGTATGAATTCCACTTCTCCTAATCCCTCTCATTTGTTTACATATTTTTGGTATACGACCAAAGTCCCACATTGACTAGAAGTGGGGAGGATCATGGGTATATAAGGATGGACAAATATCTCCATTGGGATGAGGCCTTTTGGGGTAAAGCCCAAAAAGAAATCCATGAGGGCTTAGGCCCAAAGTGGACAATATCATACCATTGTGGAGATATGTGGTGTCCAGAGTCCTAACAAGTGATATCAGAGCCATGCTCCGAAGTTAGCCAAGTGGATGAATCCTCGGAATGCTGAACGAAGGTGGTGGGACCCGATAATATCATGATGGGATCTGTGGATGAGCTCGGTTAGACAGGCGGTGTGCTCCAGATTCTTCATGGACGTGTCCTGGTCCCAACACAGTGAAGAGGAGTTGACCTGGGATAGAGAAAGCTTTGGAGGCAGGTGGTGGTTCCATGTAAGGCGTGTGCTTCCAACGCATTGGAGCGGAGAATCCTGGTTGGTAGAGAGTGGACAGATGGATAATCATTTGAGGGGAGGCTCTATGGTCCTTTGTTCGAGGGGAGGATTGTTGGTATACGACCAAAGTCCCACATTGACTAGAAGTGGGGAGGATCATGGGTATATAAGGATGGACAAATATCTCCATTGGGATGAGGCCTTTTGGGGTAAAGCCCAAAAACAAATCCATGAGGGCTTAGGCCCAAAGTCGACAATATCATACCATTGTGGAGATATGTGGTGTCCAGAGTCCTAACACATATGATGGTTTAAATGAAATTCCTCCTGCTAGTAAAATTAATGGAATTAGTGTCACTCCCCTCCCTTCCCTTCTGGAATGCTCCTTTCGCACCCCGCCTCACACCTTCTCTGACACCACCCCATCTCTCCCGGATCCCCCCTGACATCACACCATTACCTGAAGTTGGGCCTCCCTCCCCACATTATCAGACATGATCCAAGGCTAAGAAAAAGTTAAAGGCCCTAGATCATTTCGGTCTTGATCTTATATTGTCCCCTTTCCCTCCTAAGCTTCCTAGGGGACGACCCTCTTCCCTCTCAAAGGCACAAATTCAGGTTGGAGGCGAGATCACCTTAGGTAGGCAATCAACCATTCATAGGGCACTTAGAGCATCAAACCCCTCATCTGACCTCCCCCCATGAAGATTGTCTCCTTCAATTGCAGAGGGTTGGCTAGGCCCGATAAAAAACTTGCCCTTCGCAAACTTGCCCTTCGCAAACTGACCCTTACCACTCCCGTCAATGTCATCTTCCTTCAAGAAACCCTGGAGCCAGTTGATTCCATTACTCACCTCCTTGACTCTATGTTCCCTGGATGGACCTTTATAGGCCTAGATGCTAATGGAAGATCTAGAGGACTTTCCATGGGATACAACAAGTGCTCCATCAATCTCAGTAACTGTTGGGGAGGACATGGGCATATTGGGGCAGACTTGTTCTCATTTGATCTAGGTATAGAGCTGCAAGTCATAAATGTATATGGGCTGTGTCATCATAGGCCTGCCTTCTGGGACCATCTCCTCATCTTAAAAGTATTTCAGAAGGAATTCCTAATCTTGGGAGGGGATTTAAATTTTTCCATTGGTCACTCTGAATCCTGGGGACACCATGCTCAATTAGATTCCTTATCTGCCTATTTTGAGAACCTTCTGGATTCCCATAACTTGTTGGACATCCCCTCAGCCAAACTTTTACCTACCTAGAGGAACAATAGAGTTAGGGAGGACTGTCTTGCTCTAGGACTTAACCATTTCCTCATAAAGGAAGGAATTCAGACCTTGGGTCTTCTCCATAGACAGTGGGTGGGATCGGGAGGAATCTCTGATCATCTGCCTATATTCATGGAGATCAATGGGGGGCCTCGGAAACCCAAGGGACCTTTCAAGTTCAGCTCCTCTTGGTTAAAGGATCCCACATATATGCGTATGATTATGGATTTCTGGAAGACGCATCCCCCAGATGCTAGTGGGAACATAACAGAGGGTTTCACCCACAACCTTATTGAGATGAAGAGGCTCTCCAAAGTCTGGGCTCATAACAAGAGAATAAAGGATGATCAAACTCTACTGAACGCAAAAAGGAAATTGTTGAGTTTGAAAATAACTCGGATGGGGTCTACAGATCGATCGAACACAAGGACAAACTCACTGAGCTATATGCCACCAGGAGGAAAATCCTAATGGATCATGAAGAAGCATGGAGGCTGAGAAGTAGGGCGATCTGGCTGCACGAGGGAGATGACAATACAAAGTTCTATCATAAGTTTGCAAATGGCAGGAAAGCTATTAATACCATCTAGTAGCTCTCGAACGAGCAAGGCCACATTGTTAATACCTTCCCTCAACTAGCATCTTTGGCGACCTCACACTTTAAACAGATATATAGGGCCCCCCCAAGTGTAAATCTGGCTGAAATCATACAAGTAGCTCAATTATTTCCTCAATTTGTGGATCAGGAGGCGAGCAGAGCACTGACTAAGGAAATCACTATAGGTGAATTAGAAGCCATCCTCAAATGGTTTAAGAAGGACAAGAGTCCGGGGCCGGATGGATGGTCGATCAAGTTCTATCTAGCCTTTTTTGAAACCCTGGGGGCTAATCTCCTTAAGGTTATTGAACACTCCAGAACTAGTGGTAAGATTCATGAATCCTTCACCTCTACTTTCATCGCTCTCATTCCAAAATTTGACAATCCTTCCACCTTTGACAACTACAGATCTATATCATTATGTAATTGCATCTATAATATCATGGCTAAGATCATAGCCAATTGAATGCAGAAAATCCTATCCGAATATATATCACCGGAGCAATTCGCCTTTCTACAAGATCGACAAATTCATGAGGCAGTGGGAACTGCCCAAGAGGTCTTGCACTCTCTGCACTCCAAGAAAATCAAAGGTATGATCTTAAAGGTAGACCTCTCTAAAGCCTTTGATAGAGAAATTGGTTGTAAATTAGAATGCTTCTAACCCACCTAGGGTTCCCTTTTTATTTCATTAAATGGATCATGAGCTGCATCACTAACATTACATTCAGTGTGCTAATCAACGGAGCAGCTTCACCTTTCTTTTATTCTGAAAGAGGTCTCAGACAGGGTTTCCCCCTATCTCCATTACCTTTTCTCTTGACAATGGAAGGACTCAGCAAACTGGTCAAAGAAGAGTTTAGAAGGGGTAGGCTAAAGGGGATAAAAATCACGAAAGGGTGCACATTGACTCATCTGCTGTTTGTGGATGATGTCTTGCTATTTCTTAATGGAAGCATAGGGGACTTGACAATCGTGAATAACACATTCGCACTATTCCAAACAGCCACTGGTATGGATGTAAACAGTAATAAGTCGACCTTCATAGAGGCTGGATGTTCCCTATATGAAATCCATTATGCGCTACAAAGGTTCTAGTACACTATCCTTAGAATGGAATATGGACTCAGATATTTGGGCTACAAGCTAAAGCCATGAGGGTATAAAATAGCGGATTGGACTTGGCTTATTTCCAAGATGGAGAAAAGACTTAATATTTGGTACTACTAATACCTTTCCAGGGCAGGTAGACTCATTCTCATCAAAACTATCCTGGAGGCCACCCCGGTCTATTGGATGTCTTTGGCATGGATCCCTTGGGGTATACTCTCAAGAATCCAGACCTTATGCTGCAGATTCGTTTGGAAAGGACAATAGATAGGTAGAATTTTTGCATGGGTCAAGTGGGAGGCCCTAAATTTGCTGAAGAAATGGGGAGGATGGGGCATCAAGAAATTAGAGGACTTCTCAACTGCTCTGGCAGCGAAACTTGGGTGGCAACTTGTTACATCAAATAGTCTATGGACAAGGGTGGTCATTTCAAAATATATTGCCCCCTCAAACCTGATGGATTGGTTAAGCCAACCACAAAGACTCCTCTCAGGGGTATCAATCATATGGAAGGTTGTAATAAAATCCCTAGACATCATCAGAGCCGACATCACATGGAAAATACAGTCTGGAATGAATGTGAGGATTGGTGTGGATCCATGGATTAGATGCGGGAATGCCCACAAATTGCCAGATGATCTCAGATCCTTTCTCAGAGACATCAATATTACCCATATCGGCCACATAGTGGACCTTGAACGCTCCACCCTATTTCAGCATGCCTGGAAATTGGCCTAGAGATTGAACATTCCCCATCAATGGACACAGTAGTGGAATGCATTCATCAAGGCCTTCATTGAGGCTCACATCCAGATCGGTGAAGGAGAAGATGAAGCCATATGGGCACTCTCGAAAGCTGGAAAATATACCCCTAAGGACAGATACCTTGCCTTAGCTAAAGAACGCCATCCACAAGCCTTAGAGTCATGGTGGAAGCATTTGTGGAAGCTTAAGGCCCCCCTAGGAGTAGAATATTATGTGGACCATACTCAAAAACAAAATCCCCACTGGGGATAACCTACTCAAGCGAGCCCATCACAGCCCTTTCTAGTGCCACCTATGCAAATGTAACAATGAATCTGTCTCACACCTATTTATTGAATGTCAGGCCGCTCAAGACCTTCGGCAATCGATATCGGCCTTGATTCCATTCCCGATAAGGTTGCGAGGTGCAACTGTGAAGGAGACCTGGACAACCTGGTGGTTAAGCGTTGCTCCAAAAAATCTCAGGAACCTTCCTTTACTCATTTGCTGGGGACTATGGATCACCCGCAATAAACTCATTTTCCTGAACTCCACTCCGCATTGGCCTTCCATTACATCCCATATCATTTCCGACTACTCCCTCATCCCAGATGATGAGGAGACGGCTCGACCCCAAACCATCGTACCCGAATCCATAAATCATTCAAAGCCTTGGGCTTATTTTGACGGTTCTGCTCAAGAGGAAGGATGTGGGGGAGGGGCCATACTTCACCTCACTGCTTCTCATTCCTTCCACATTCAGATGGGTCTAGGAGGGGGTACAAATAATTTTGCAGAACTATCCTCTGCAAAATACCTTATACAATATGCACTAGAAATCCAATGTCGAGACCTCCAACTCTTTGGGGACTCAAAAGTTGTTTGGAATGGTGTTATAGACATATTTGGGAACATCAACCCCAAGATTATATGCCGATGTATTAGGGCTCATTCAACCCCTAAAAGAGTTGTTTCATACCCTAAAGGAACATATTCATCCGAATACATCATTCCCCAGCAGAGTCGCCAATTTGTTTATGGGAAAAGTAGTATTCCTAAAGAATGCTAGCCCTCTAGGTTTGGCAGCTACCCTAGAAACTACAGTTTAAAGTAATTCAGTGATTCCTTCTGTGTGTAACAGATAAGAGAAAGATAATGGAACCAACTTGGAACTTCCGCTTGATCCCTTGCTTGATCTCTCTCCCCTTTGACAGAACCCGCAACTCCTCCCTGTACTTAACACGCTTGGAGAGTACCTGCACAAGTACAACAACAAAGAACCGTCAAAGAATCCTGATCTATTACAACATAAACATTACAGAATCAAATATATAATTCACAAATGATAACATTCACAATTGCACAATCATATGGAAGAAAACTTGAAGAACTTTATTAATAGAAGGGAGAATTACAACCCAGTTGTCTAATCCAGCATAATCCTCCCAGCTTCAATCCTTCTTCACCTCATGAAATAGAAAGATCACTCCAACAATACAATGCTCTTTCCTCAATTACAAACTATTAGCACTTACTTGCAATTCACAACATTCTAGCCTCTAGATCTCTTGGATGAGGGATCCATTTATAGATGTGTGCAAGGGTGTGAGTCATCCATGGGGTTTGATTAATTTAACTAGCTAGAAAAGAAAAGCGCTCGACGATCTTTTCATGTTTAATGAGTTTGAAAAGGGTTTAAAGAGGACTCTGTTTTGAGGAACGAGTGGTGTCTAGGGATTATTTTACGAAAAAGAACTTATGGAGTTTACTTTTCGTCCATTTTCAAACTCTCTAAACATGAAAAGGACCAAGTTATCCTTGTCGTTAAACTCGTTAAAACAATAGCGACAAACTTATCCATCTAGATGAGACCGAGTTTCACTGTCGCTAGACTCGTTAAAACATTAAATAGCGACAGGTTTGCCCGAAGGGTGAATTATAGAACAAGCATACATTATCCTCCTCAAGCTTGACAAAAATAAAGAGGTACTAGTCAGCAATGACTGGGGAAAAAGGGAAAAAACTTGAATAACTTTATGGTAGCAAGTCGCTCTTGAACGTAACACTTTCACTTCATCTCCATTATTGAGTTAGGTTGGGTTATTTTATTCACCGGTCATCTCACCATTGGTCTTTCATACCATCCATCTTTTGGGGTTAATGCTACCAATTCATCTCAATATCGCCGACATGTTCAAGAGAAGTCATTTAGTTGAGAAATCACCATCCAATTAATGTCTCATCCACTGCAATACCTCCAACCTTCATTTTTTCATGACCACCATTCCTTAACCTTGTTTCGTCAGTTCATTTTTCACCTCTAGAAATCATTTTCTTCGTTTCGTGTCATAGATGTGGGATACATCAAGGCCCTCCTATGACGAGTCACTTCTTGTTGATGTCAGCTCATTATCCAAGAAGTTGACTTAGAAACAACCCTTTCAGTGCTTTGAAGCTTGCATACATCAATGGAAAGTTTCTCACTTCCGGCGACAGGTTGACGTCAATGGCCTTCGACCGAAAGATTTTGCGTGGTGTTCGACATCGGATCATGTATTCACACCACATGAATTTTATTGTAGTACCTTGAGGGTCATTATCATTATCGGTGATCCCTCTCATGTCTGTTAATAGCTCACATCATTGGCTGGTAATCAGGCGATGTCTTTCCATGTTGAACTTCAGAACACCTCTTCACATGGTTTGACTTGTACATCGGGCGAAGATTGAATGAGTTTGAAGACCCCAGATCTAGTTTCATCCATCCGGGCTGCGATATATTCAGGAGTATAAAAACATCAAATGTACAAAGGCTCTACATAGATGTCCATCCTAACCATGGATTTCGAATCTATATCTATAGAATCACAAGTTTGTATCTGCAGAAGACTATCTGATCTATGTACATGAAATGAAATTTATAAAGCTGACCATGGGAATGCCTCCCTCAGTTAGATCATGAAAATCATATTATGCTGATGTATTGTATTGTAACTTATGCAGGTCACCTTCTAGTTCGAAACTTTGAATCCTCATGATAAAGCATTTCACCCGACATGAATATTTATGACCTCATGCTTTAGGGGGCAACTATTATAGACATATTTGGGCACGTCAACCCCAAGCTTATATGTCGATGTATTAGGGCTCATTCAACCCCTAAAGGATTTTTTCATACCCTAAAGGAACATAGTCATCTGAATACATCATTCCCCAGTGGAGTCGCTAATTTGTTTATGGGAAAACTAGTATTCCTAAAGAATGCTAGCCCTCTAGGTTTGGCAGCTACCCTAGAAACAACAGTTTAAAGCAATTCAACGATTTATTCTATGTGTAACGGATAAGAGAAAGATAATGGAACAAACCTGGAACTTCCGCTTGATCCCTTTCTTGATCTCTCTCCCCTTTGATAGAACCCACAACTCCTCCCCGTACTTAACACGCTTGGAGAGTACATGCACAAGTACAACAACAAAGAACCGTCAAAACATCGTGATCTATTACAACATAAACATTACAGAATTAGATATATAATGAACAAATGATAGCATTCACAAATGATAACATTCAAAACTGCACAATCATATGGAAGAAAACTTGAAGAACTTTAATAATAGAAGGGAGAATTACAACCCAGTTGTCTAATCTAGAATCATCCTCCCAGCTTCAATCCTTCTTCACCTCATGAAATAGCAAGATCACTCCAACAATACAATGCTCTTTCCTCAATTACAAACTATCAACACTTACCTGCAATTCACAACATTCCAGCCTCTAGATCTCTTGCATGAGGGATCCATTTATAGATGTGTGCAATTCACACCCTTGCACACATCTATAAATGGATCCCTCATCCAAGATATCTAGAGGCTGGAATGTTGTGAATTGCAAATAAGTGTTGATAGTTTGTAATTGAGGAAAGAGCATTGTATTGTTGGAGTGATCTTGCTATTTCATGACATGAAGAAGGATTGAAGCTGGGAGGATGATGCTGGATCAGACAACTAGGTTGTAATTCTCCCTTCTATTAATAAAGTTCTTCAATTTTTCTTCCATATGATTGTGCAATTGTGAATGCTATCATTTGGTCATTATATATCTGATTCTATAATGTTTATGTTGTAATAGATCATGATGCTTTGATGGTTCTTTGTTGTTGTACTTGTGCAGGTACTCTCCAAGCATGCTAAGTACAGGGAGGAGTTGTGGTTCTGTCAAAGGGGAGAGAGATCAAGCAAGGGATCAAGCGAAAGTTCCAGGTTGGTTCCATTATCTTTCTCTTATCTATTACACATAGAATAAATCGTTGAATTGCTTTAAACTGTTGTTTCTAGGGTAGCTGCCGAACCTAGAGGGCTAGCATGTTGGCATTATGACACAGGTTTGGCGCTATGACATAGGTGTTGTCCTTGATGGAAACTCACTCAAATGGCAGATCTCAGTTCAAGCTCTCAGAATGAAAGAAAATGAGGTATACGCAGGTTCCTCGTAACAAAGTCGCGTATACACGCGGGTTTACCGATCAAAAGGCGTGTATACATATGCACACACTTTCATGCAAAGAAAAGCGCATACATGTGGGAAAACTTATGTTTGGTCCATGGTATTTAGTCCAACATATTTGAACCTATGGTTTTGGTCCTTCGTATTGCATCCAAAGTGTTGAATCCAGGTATTGGGTCCCTAGTATTGGATCTCTATGGTTTTGGACCATGGTTTGAGAAAGGCCTAAGACTATAAAAGGGGAAGGAGATCATTTGACAAAGGTATTGACTTAAGCATTGAATATCTTATGAAGAGAAAGATCTAGAATACTGGTTATTGGGTTATGGTGCATAACTAGATCTGAATCAAGGAGGAACCTGAGTGCAAGGAGAAAGATATGTTCTATTGATGGGTCAAAATCTTAAGGCTTGAAGAGAAGTATCTTTGTGTAATTTTGATATGTTATATTTGGTGTATGACTTGATCTATAAATATGATAATCTAGGTATAACTAATGTCTGAATAAGTGAAAAGGGTAAATTATCTTTTATAGATCTATACGCAGGTTCGGCACAGCAGAGGCGCGTATACACATCGGTTCACTAACTCAAAACAACGTATACGCTGGTTGGCCTTGATGAAGAGGCGTATGCATGCAGGTTCTACATATTGAAGTAGAGTAAATCTCATGAAATATGTTTTAGCTACTTCTGTTTATCGCTACAATGTTCTGGGTTCAAAATTGGTGTCTGGTTACTATTACTGTTTTCTGGTTACAACATTCTGAGAAGTGATTGGTTGATTCAGTATTGGTTTGTACAAAGGAGATTGGTTGATAAAGATATACTTGATGTTTGATTAATGCTACTCATGGATCCAGTGTGAAAATTTATGAAACGTGGTCCCTAAAAGAAAGAGAAGGTTGCAGCCTTCTGTAGGTCAGCACCTACGTACTAGTACATCAGCTAGTACAAGAGCTAAGGGGGTTGTAGCTCCCTTCCAGAAGAAGCTGGAGAATGAGAGAAGGTAGTAGACTTCTGCAGGTAGCAGCCTGCGTATAAGACTACACTAGTATAGAATCATTGTAAAAAGAAGTTTCTAATTAAAAGAAGATAGAGACGAATTGCAGCAGGTGGTTTTCACCCACATTGGGTTTCCACCTTACATCTTGGTGTCCATTTGTATTGCTTATGTGTGTTGATTTGTTGTGCTTTACTGCTCCTGTTTACTGGTAATAATGTTTTGATGCACTCATTAAGAAGAAACTAACTGAATTATAATTTTACTGGATATACGCTTGTTGCATCACACTCAGTTGTGTATACACGCGGTTTTCCTTTACTGAAGTAGCGTATGAATCTGAATATGGAAATGAAAAAGTTTTATTGATTTGATAATATTGATTTATCCCCCCCCCCTCTCAGTATTATTTCCAACAATTGGTATTAGAGCAAGCCCTTCAGAAGAAGCTTGATTGCTTGAAGGAAGATCTATCATCATGAGCAACTACGAAAAAGAAGCATCAATTAGGCCACCAATTTTTGATGGGAGCAACTTCGTCTACTGGAAGGTAAGAATCACTGCCTATCTTCAATCTTTTGGTACATAAGTTTTGGATATTGTGGAAACAGGATACACATTTCCATCAACAACTCCTACAAATATGGCTGGTAAGAAGCAGTATGAAACAAATGCAAAGGCTGTCAATACTCTATTAGGGAGTCTATCTCAATTAGAATTCGTCAAGGTTATGCAGCTCAAAACCGCAAAAGAAATATGGGACAAGATCGTTCTAAGCTATGAAGGAGATGATCAGGTAAAACGGGAAAAACTACAAACTCTCAGAGTTCAATATGAAAATCTCAGAATGCACAATGATGAAAGCGTGGCTAACTATTTCCTACGTATAGATGAGATTGCTAATTGTATGAAAAACTTGGGTGAAGAAATAAAAGAAGTTGTTTTGGTTGAAAAGGTTATAAGATCTTTGTCTCCTAAGTTTGATTCAAAAGTTTCTGCCATAGAAGAAAAGCAGAATCTACAGAGCATTACCATGTCACAGCTGCACGGAATCCTAACTTCTTATGAAATGAGAAAAGGGGGACCATCAGACAGGAGAGATGCTGCATTCAAAGCCTCAGGAAAAGGAGATTACAATGAGTCAGGACATATGTTAGAAGAAGAGGAAGAAACGAACTTTGTCAAGAACCTTCAACGAGGAACTGGAAGATTAAGAGGTAAGCTGCCTTATAAATTCTTTGCTTGTGGAAGAGTCGGTCACTATGCTGCCAAGTGTCCTCATAAAGATAAACTTGACAAAGGTAAGGAACCAGTTAGATGGAACAGAAAATAGAATGTAAGTAAGAAGAGCTATTATACACATGAAGACAGTGATGGATTTTCAAATAGTGATGAAGATGAACAATGTAATGATTATAGACTTTTGATGGCCTTTGAAGATGATGATTTCATGGATGCTATAGATGAAGAAGGTCTTTATGAAGAAATTTCTAAACTTAAAATTTGTTTAGAGGAAAAGAATATGATTATAAATACTCTGACATTCCAACTTGTTGAAAGAGAAAAACACAATGAAAAGTTCGAATGTGAAATTGTGGGGCTTAGAAAAGATATGGAGAAATCAAAAGCTCTTAATCTTAGATTTGCTAAAGGATCTGAAACTCAAAGTGCAGTGTTCTCCTCTAATCAAGATAGGTCTTGGATATACTGAAGAAGCATCTTAAGCAAAGAAGCCATCCACCTCCAAAAGTTATCTTGATGCAGCAAGGAGAAGTGAACAGGTTGACAATCGACAACAAAAGCATAATGCGCATCACCAGGTAAATCAGGGACAATTTGTTTCAAGAATGAACAAAGATTACCAAGTAAATCGAGGGCAATCTACTTCAAGGATGAACAGAAGCTACAACCAACCACAGGTAAATCATTCTCAATTTGCCTCAAGAATGGATGTCAATGGAAACTACAATCATTTGGTTGGTAGGTTTGATAATCGCAGGAATTTCTTCAATGGCCAATGTTTCTCTTGTCATAACTTTGGTCACAAGGTTGCTCAATGTGTTGCCTACAAGACCATCATGACTAGAGAAGCTCAAAAACAAAGGAGTATGACTGGGATCATGAAAAGGACCTACAATAACTTTTTTGCTCTTGAGAATGAAATAGAATGTTCTATTTGTAACAACTTTGGTCATGAAGATTCTGAATGCAAGAGTAGGTTTTGGCAAACAACTCAGAAGGAGCAAGGTCCATTGAGTTCCAAAACATGGAGAAAGAAAGAATCGCAACCAGAAATATGTGGGATAGCCTTATATGCAGAAGGATAGGAAAATCAGTGGTACATCGACAGTGGATGCTCGAAACATATGACAGGTGATAAAGAAAAACTTCAGTCATATAGTGCCTTAGAAAAGGAAAGGAAGGTCTCATTTGGAAATGACACCCCTACTCTCATAAAAGGTAAAGGATCTGTTCTTTTGAAAGAAAAGTTCAAAGCTGGGAATGTCATGTATGTTGATGGCTTAAAACATAATCTATTAAGTGTCAGTCAAATGTGTGATCAAGGAAATGAAGTAATATTTCGATCAAATGGATGCATTGTTCGTGAGCTTGATACAAGAGAAACAGTGATCAAAGGCATAAGAACTCCAAATAATTTATAAATACTCAACGGAGGACAACAACAATGATATCTAAGCAAGAATGATGAACACTAGCTATGGCACAGAAGATTGGGGCATCTAAGCTTCTCTCAGATAAGGAAAGCATGCAAATATCAAGCAGTTCGTGATCTCCCTGACATCAGAATTCCAGACAATACAATATGAAAATCATGTCAGTTTGGTAAGAAAACCAAAACTAATTTCCCTGAGAAAGAAGGATTAGCCAGCAGGCCACTTGAACTTGTCCATACTGATGTATGTGGTCCATCTAGGGAATGGTCACCTCGAGGAGAAGAATATTTTATATTGTTCATTGATGACTTTTCCAGGATGTGTTGGATAGGACTTATGAAGCATAAAGATGAAGCCTTTGATAAATTCAAAGCATTCAAATCCTTGGTTGAAAACGAATCAGATCGCAAAATCAAATGCCTCAAGTCTGATCAAGGAGGGAAATTTACCTCGGATGAATATTTTGATTTTTGTGAAGAACATGGAATAAGAAGGGAATTCTCTACTGCAACGACTCCTCAGCAAAATGGAGTAGTGGAAAGGATGAACATAACGGTTCAACAAATGGCTCGTGCTATGCTTGATGAGTTTGGAACTCCCGCAACCTTCTGGGGTGAAGCCACATTTGCTGCAGTTATTATTCTCAACAAGACAAACGTTCGAGTAAACAACACTCAGACTCCTCATGAACTTTGGTATGGTAAGACTCCCACGGTAAAATACTTCAAAATTTTTGGAAGCAAATGCTACATCAAAAAGACTGATGAAAACCTTGGCAAGTTTGAACCTAGAGCAAATGAAGGCATTCTCCTTGGTTACTCTCCCCACAACAAAGCATATAAGTGTTACAATAAAATACTTGGAAAAATTGTTGAAAGTATTGATGTAGTGGTTGATGAAGAAGGAAACACTCCTAGGCAAGTAAAATCTGAAGATTTTGAAGATGATGAGGACTATCCTTCAACATCAAATCAGATTCATGATGAAGAAGAAACCCATGAGGCACCAGAAGAACAGATAAGGATAGAAGAAAAGACTCCATCCAGGTACGTTCAGAAGAATCATCCAGAAACTCAAATTTTGGGGCAGAAAGAGGCAAGTGTACAAACAAGGAGAACCATTTCAGAAGCTTCAAGCTATCTAGCATTGCTCTCCTCCACTGAACCACAAAATGTAAGAGAGGCATGCAAAGATGAATGCTAGGTTAAGGCCATGGAGGAAGAACTTGAGCAGATTGAAAAGAACAACACTTAGGAGTTGGTACCTAGACCAAAAGATAAGAATGTCATAGGAACAAAATGGATATTCAAAAACAAGCTGAATGAAAATGGAGATGTTATTAGAAACAAGGCTAGACTTGTTTGTAAAGGGTATGCTCAACAAGAAGGCATAGACTTTGAAGAAAATTTTGCACCAGTTGCTAGACTTGAGGCCATAAGAATGTTTCTTGCTCTTTCTAGCTTTCAGAAGTTCAAAGTATTTCAAATGGACGTAAAATCTGCCTTTCTGAATGGAGACTTGGATGAAGAAGTGTATATTGAGCAACCAGATGGATTTATCCTTGGAAATGATCCAGAACTTGTATGCAGACTCAAAAAGGCTCTCTATGGCCTTAAATAGGCTCCAAGGGCTTGGTATTATTGGTTGGATAAGTATCTCCATCAACACAGTTTTACAAAAGGATCAACAGATAGAAATCTATATATAAAAATTGACAATGATAAGTTGTTAATACTTGTTGTGTATGTTGATGATATCATCTTTCGTAGCAATGAAGAAGACATGAATCAAAACTTTGCCTTGGTGATGCAAAAATAATTTGAAATGTCCCTGGTTGGTGAGCTCACATATTTTCTTGGTTTACAAGTCCAACAAAACAAAGACGGTATTTTTCTATCACAAACCAAGTATCTCAAGCAGATCTTGAAGAAATATGGGATGGAGGATTCGAAACCAGTATGTACCCCTATGGTAATAGGATGAAGCCTCAGTGCAAATGATGAATCAGCAGCAGTACATCAACCAACCTATAGATCCATGATTGACTGCACTATCTAACAGGTACCCGACCAGACATTATGCATGCAGTAGGAATAGTTGGAAGGTTTCAGGAAAACCCAAAGCAAACTCACCTTCAGGCAGTTAAGAGAATTTTCAAATATCTTCAACGAACTCAAAACTATGGCTTATGGTATCCTAGAGATACATATCTCACACTTCACGCATATACAGATGCAGATTGTGCAGGAGGCGTGGATGACAGAAAAAGCACTAGTGGTGGTGCATTCTTTGTGGGTTCCAGATTAGTATCTTGGTTCAACGAGAAACAAAGTTCAATTGCATTATCTACAGCTGAAGCAGAATATGTGGCTGCTGCATCTTGCTTCACACAACTCCTTTGGATGATACAAACATTGCAAGACCTTCAAATCACTTGTACTCCACCTATCTCCATTTTTTGTGATAATACAAGTGTAATCAATATTTCAAAGAATCCTGTCATGCATTCAAAGACTAAGCACATACCCATCAAGTATCATTTTCTCCGGGAACAAGTGCTTGAACAAAAGATCAAATTGGAGTATGTTCCCGCTAAGGAACAAGTTGTTGATATACTCACCAAACCACTGCCCAGGGAGACATTTGAATACCTCAGACAGAATCTGGGGGTAGTTGATGCATCATCTTGTTGTTAAATCTTGTCTAGTTCAGAGAAACGTGGTTGTACGCGAGTTTCATGAGGAGGTTCCGCGTACATACACCGGTTTGTGAAGATACAATTGCATATATGTTGGTTTAAAGACAAATAGTGGGCCAGACTCAAGATGAAAAGAGTCTGATATGGGTCTGACAGAGACCATCTGGAACAGGTTCAGGGACAACATATATTCTTCTAATAATGCATTTTTGGCATTATCTTAGAAGATCTTCGTTCAAATTCATAGTTGTTTTGATTTTAGGTGGAACAGGTGCAGAGGGAGAACATGGTTGCTGATCTAAATGATGATTGACAGATGCTGCTGATGATAGTTGTTGATAACTATCATAGTCTTGCTGTAGATATTTCGTCTCTATGTCATGCATTTCTTTTCTTATTAATGTCATGTAACAGCCTATCTTGGTTTCCCCCACTATGCCTAGGATGGAATAATGTTATTGTTTTATCATGTGTAAATTCTTGGTGTATCCCCACTTGGTTGGGTAGATGAGCCAATCCCCACTTGGTTGGGAGATGGATGTATGTATGAGTCTTTGGTAGTAGGAAGGTCATTTATAATGTATAAAGTTATGTATCTTCTTGTAGAACATATTCTTGCAGACCTTGCCTACAGTCAGGGGGAGCTTGGACAGCATAGCAGAGTAGAGAATTCAGCATGTACTCAGAGGGAGCATAACCCTTTTCCCTTGATGTCAAAGGGGGAGAATGACTTTGAGTTACTTGGGGTTGCCATCAAGTCCAAAGCGGGAGATTTTTTGCATTATGACACAGGTTTGGCTCTATGAAATAGGTGTTGTCCTCGATGGCAACTCACTCAAATGGCAGATCTCAATTCAGGCTCTCAGAATGAACGAAAATGAGGTATACGCAGGTTCCTCGTAACAAAGTTGCATATACACGCGGGTTTACCAATCAAAAGGCGCGTATACGTATGCACACACTTTCACGCAAAGAAAAGCGTGTACATGTGGGAAAACTTATGTTTGGTTCATGGTATTTAGTCTGACATATTTGAACCTATAGTTTTGGTCCTTGGTATTGCATCAAAAGTGCTGAACCCAGGTATTGGGTCCCTAGTATTGGATCTCTATGGTTTTGGACCATGGTTTGAGAAAGGCCTAAGACTATAAAAGGGGAAGGAGATCATTTCACAAAGGTATTGACTTAAGCATTGAATATCTTATGAAGAGAAAGATCTAGAATACTCGTCATTGGGTTATGGTGCATAACTAGATCTGAATCAAGGAGGAACCTGAGCGCAAGGAGAAAGATATGTTCTATTGATGGGTCAAAATATTAAGGCTTGAAGAGAAGTATCTTTGTGTAATTTTGATTTGTTATATTTGGCGCATGACTTGATCTATAAATACGATAATCTGGGTATAACTGATGTCTGAATAAGTGAAAAGGGTAAATTAGTTTTTATAGATCTCTACGCAGGTTCAATGCAGCAGAGGTGCGTATAAACATCGGTTCACTAACTCAAAACAGCGTATATTCTGGTTGGCCTTGATGAAGAGGCATATGCATGCAAGTTCTACATATTGAAGTAGAGTACATCTCATGAAATATGTTTTAGCTACTTCTGTTTATTGCTGCAATGTTCTGGGTTCAAAATTGGTGTCTGGTTACTGTTACTGTTTTCTGGTTACAACATTCTGAGAAGTGATTGGTTGATTTAGTATTGGTTTGTACAAAGGAGATTGGTTGATAAAGATATACTTGATGTTTGATTGATGTTACTCATGGATCCAGTCTGAAAATTTATGAAACGTGGTCCCTGAAAGAAAGAGAAGGTTGCAGCCTTCTGTAGGTTAGCACCTACGTACTAGCACATCAGCTAGTACAAGAGCTAAGGGGGTTGTAGCTCCCTTCCAGAGGAAGCTAGAGAACGAGAGAAGGTAGTAACCTTCTGCAGGTAGCAGCCTGCATACTGCTATAAGACTGCACCAGTACAAAATCATTGTAAAAAGAAGTTTCTAATTAAAAGAAGATAGAGACGAATTGCAGCAGGTGGTTTTCACCCACATTGGGTTTCCACCTTACATCTTGGTGTCCATGTGTATTGCTTATGTGTGTTGATTTGATGTGCTTTATTGCTCCTGTTTACTGGTAATAATGTTCTGATGCACTCATTAAGAAGGAACTAACTGAATTATAAGTTTACTGGATATACGCTTGTTCCATCACACTCAGTTGCGTATACATGCGGTTTTCCTTTACTGAAGTAGCATATATGAATCTGAATATGGAAATGAAAAAGTTTTATTGATTTGATAATACTGATTCACTCCCCCCCCCACCCCCCTTTTAGTATTATTTCCAACATAGCATTCTTTAGGAATACTAGTTTTCCCATAAACAAATGGCTAAACAAAAAACTAGATGTTCTGCATACACATTAACACATATTCTGGATGAGGCTCATCGTCTTATCAATTCTTTTGACACATTTACATGTCATCACATTTACAGGGAATGAAATGCAGATGCTACCAGATTATCCAAAGAAGTTGCACACAGGTCATCTGGCACTTGGATTATCCAAGAACATAGAGAGGGGGCATTTTACCAGTTCTACCATCAGCCTTTCATGGACATAGATGTTTAGAAAGCTCACAGAGAGCTTAGATCATGTTAATATTTTTTGTTTTAAATTACCATCTATAAATATTCATATGCTCTCATTTTCAGCAAGACCTATGGACACGTTACACGGCTACAATTATTCATTTTTTTAAAACAATATGAAGAATACATTAGAAAATTATGCCTCCCTGCAAGGACAAAAGGCATGAACATTAGATCTTTTTCTGGAACCTTATTTATCTGGCAGGAATCACCTCTTACAGCATATAATTTGCATATACAATATTGTAATTTTCTCAATCAATGAAAATAACGTTTTTTCCAAAGGGAAAAAAAAATGTTTTCCCAAAATACAAGCATGACAAGGTGTAATCTTTCTTGGAATTGTCGGAAGACCTTTAATACTTTTCCTTTTTATAATTTTGATGTTGTCATAATTGATGTGACCAAATCGAGCATCCCACAACAAGCTAGGAGACAATAGATCACTTTGTTGCGCCAAAAGAATATAACTTTCACGAGAATAAGTATATGAAGTACCATTTAACTTTAAAAGTGTACATTCTTCCACACTGGTCATAATAACTGCATGATCATATGCTCTTCTTATCTCAATGATGCCATCAAATATATGAATAGAATGCCCCTGCTGCTGAATATGGATAAGAGACATAAAATTTCGTTGAAACTATGGAATATAAAGTACATCTTGTAGAACATAACCTACAAGATTCTGTATCTTCAAATGAATAGACCCAATGCTATATGGTTTAATTTGAGACTTGTGAGAAAAGTAAATACCACCATCAATATCATCATTGAAAGTTTCAAAAAAATCTCGCCTAAATGTCATATGACAAGCGGCTCCTAAATCCAAAATCCAACTATCTTGTCATGAAGAAAATGCAGTATTGAAAATTGTTGGGTGTGGAGCCTGATTATCTTCTGTATTCAAAGGTTTCAGCCATATGTATACCCCAGGAAGACTGTATAGCCCTCCACGCAGGGGGTTAAATCCCCCCCCCCCGGCTGGGGGGTCCGGGGGCCAGCATGACCCCGGCGGGGGTTCGGGGGCAACGCCCTCGAAGCTAAAAATAGATGTAAAATTGCCTTGTAAAAGTCTAGTAATTTCTAGTCAATCTGGGCTGTTAATTACGTGGATGATCTGATGGTAGAAGTTATGTTTAATTTATGGTTTTTTTCCCTAGAAGGCAACCTATCACTATATATGAGGGAATTTTATTGCGTCTATGTATATCTGATTCTGAGTGAGGAAGAGAGAGGAGATTGAGAGCGAAGAGGGAGTTACAACGATCTGTTGTAGGTTGTATCTCTTCAGTTTGTTGGATAATATAATAAAAGAAGGACTGGTTGTTTCTCTGTGGACGTTACCCAAATTGGGTGAACCACATATATCTGTGTCTCTCTTGTTTTATGCATTTTCTGTGTTTATATTTCTGCAATATTTTATGTGTTCCATTGCTCCGTAATATATAATTTTCTAACAACTGGTATCAGAGCCAAAGGCCTATTTGGCTGACAAACTCGCAGGAGAGAAGGGTTCCTGGTTCGAGTGGGAGAAATGGCAGAAGATGGTAGGTTTAGGGTCGAAAAATTCAATAGCCAAAACTACCAGCTGTGGAAGACGTAGATGGAAGATTATCTGTATCAGAGAGATCTATACCTACCATTGAGCGGAAAGACAAAGAATCCGATGAGTATGACAGACACAAAATGGGATATTCTTGACAGAAAGGCACTTGGAACAATACGGTTGTGCCTAGCGGCGTCGGTAGCATTTAATATTTCAAAGAAAATGACAACACAAGGTTTAATGTCGGCATTAGCCAAACTATATGAAAAACCCTCGGCATAAAATAAGGTATTTCTTATTAAGTGTTTATTTAATATGAAGATGTCAGAAGGTGGATCTGTTGTAGACCATTTAAATGATTTTAATATAGTTACAAGTCAGTTAAGTTCTGTAGGGGTAAATTTTGATGATGAAGTTAGGGCTCTATTATTTCTGTGCTCATTGCCAGAAAGTTGGAATGGTTTAGTTATGGCCATTAGTAACTCTGTTTCTAGATCTAGTACTTTAAAGTTTGATGATATTGTTAGTGCTATCCTTAGCGAGGAAATGTGACGGAAAATCTCCGGTGAGACATCAGGTAATGCTTTGAGTGCAGAGTCTAGGGGAAGAAAAATGGAAAGAGGAAAGAGCTCAGGATATCGCAGTAAATCAAGGAAAGGAATATCCAAGTCCAGATTGGGGATAGTGTGCTGGAAATGCAGAAAGAAAGGACACCTAAAGAAAGACTGTAGATCTCGAAAAGGAAAAGAAGGAGATGCACAACAAGAAAACAATCATAAAGCAAATGTGATAGGTGAGGTGTTACAAGATGCTTTGATTCTTTCTTTCAAAAATATTATTGATTCCTGGGTGGTAGATTCAGGGGCCTCATTCCATGCCACACCTAATAAGAAATATTTTCATGACTATGTTCAAGGAGATTTTGGACAAGTCAATTTGGGTGATGATAAACCCTGTAAAATTGTTGTAATGGGTAAGGTTCTTGTAAAACAACATAATGGAAACTAATGGCTACTAAAGGAGGTAAGGCATGTTCCAAATCTAAAGAAAAATCTGATTTCAACTGGGCAGTTAAGCGATGAAGGTTGTGTGACAACTTTCATAGATAAAGCTTGGAAGGTCACCAAAGGAGCCCTGGTAATAGCAAAAGGCGAAAAGGTTGGTAGATTGTATTTATGCAATGGTATTTATAACTATGTTAATGCTTTAACTTCCAAAGGAACAGATGCAGCATTATGGCATCATAGGCTTGGACACAGGAGTGAGAAAGGGATGAAGATTCTTCACTCAAGGAATTTGTTGCCGGGTTTGAAGAATGTTGATTTTGACTTCTGTGAGAATTGTGTTTATGGAGAATAGAAGAGAGTCAGATTCCTTAGAGTTGGGAAAGAAAAGAAGATCGAAAAATTAGAGCTTGTGCATACAGGTGTATGGGGACCTGCTCAGGTATCATCTCTTGGTGGCTCTTGTTATTATGTTACTTTTATTGATGATGCAACCAGAAAAACCTGGATTTATTGTATTTGAAATAAATCTGATGTATTTGATATTTTCAAGAAATGGAAAGCTTTGGTTGAAAATGAGACAGACAGAAGGTTGAAGTGTCTCAGATTAGATAATGGAGGTGAATATTGCAGCAAAGAGTTTGATAGGTACTATTCAGAGAATGGAATTCACAAAGAGAAGACAGTTCCAGGAACACCACAAGAAAATGGTGTGTCAGAAAGGATGAACAGGACAATCATGGAGCGTGCAAGGTGCATGAGATTGCATGCAGGAATGCCTTCACAATTTTGGGCAGATGCTGTAGATACTATTGTTTATCTAATAAATAGTGGGCCTTCAAGTTCATTGGATGGCGGTATTCCAGACGAGGCATGGACAGGTAAAAAGGTAAACTACTCATTTCTAAAGACTTTTGGTTGTGAAGCCTTTGTCCACATTAACAAAGAAAATAGAACAAAGCTTGAGGCAAAATCAAAGAAATGTACCTTTATTGGATATGGCGTTAATGATTTTGATTATCTCTTATATGATTATGAAAATCACAAAATCATTAGGAGAAGAGATGTAATATTCAATGAAAAGGTCTTGTATAAGAATCAGTTGCAGGAAAAGAAACAGGAAAAAGAAAACATGGAATACACAGTGCTTGACGATATCACAGGAAAAGTGATGGTGCCTGAAAATCATAATGATCAACAACCAGAAAAACAGCCACAACAGCAACAAGCACTTCAAACACCTGAAAGTGGTGTTAGAAGATCTACCAGGATAAGTAGACCCCCTGAATGATACTCTCCTTCATTATATTATGTATTGTTGACTGATTCTTGTGAACCAAAATGTTATGAAGAAGTAGTGCAAGTAGAAACCAGGAAGAAGTGGGAGCAAGCCATGAAAGAAGAGACAGACTCCTTAGCACATAACTAGACTTGGGACTTAGTCAGGTTGCCTGCAGGTAAAACAACATTGCAGAATTAATGGGTTTACAAGTTGAAGGAAGAAGATGGAGGTAGAAAAAGGTATAAAGCTAGACTTGTGGTGAAAGGGTTTGCACAAAAAAAAGTTATAGACTTTGATGAGATATTTTCTCCTGTTGTGAAAATGACTTCAATCAGAACTCTTCTAAGTCTAGTAGTAGCTGAAGATTTTCATCTTGAGCAGTTAGATGTAAAGACAACCTAATCCATGGGGATTTGGAGGAAGAGATATATATGCAACAGCCACAAGGATATGAGGTAAAAGGGAAGGAGAAACTAGTGTGTAGGTTGAAGAAGAGCTTGTATGTCTTAAAATAGGCTCCAAGGCAGTGGTCTCTAAAATTTGACAGGCTATGTCTGAACAAGGTTATACTAGGTGTCACTCTGATCATTGTGTTTATCTAAAAAGGAAAAACGATGGCAGCTATATTATATTGTTATTGTATGTAGATGACATGCTTGTTGCAGGTTCTAACATGCAGGAAATAAATATGCTCAAAAGGAAATTGGCAAACTCATTTGCAATGAAGGATTTGGGTGATGCAAAACAAATCCTTCGTATGAGAATAACTAGAGACAAGAAGAATCGCAAATTAACATTGTCTCAAAGTGATTATATAGAAAAGCTGTTGAAAAGGTTTAATATGCGGAATGCAAAACCAGTTAGTATACATTTGGCTAGCCATTTCAAACTAAGTAAGGAGGTGTGTCCCAAGACTCAGGAAGAAAAGGCTCATATGTCTAAAGTTCCATATGCATCAGCAGTTGGAAGCTTAATGTATGCAGTGGTCTGCACAAGGCCTGATATTGCATATGCAGTGGGAGTTGTAAGCAGGTACATGAACAATCCAGGAAAAGAACATTGGATGGTGGTGAAGTGGATTCTCAGGTATTTAAGAGGTACCACAAATCAAGCATTATGCTTTGGTGGTTCAATCATTTCTCTACAGGGATATTTTGATGCAGATATGGCAGGTGACAGAGATAACAGGAGGAGCACTACAGGATATGTATTTACTATAGGTGTAACAGCTGTCAGTTGGGTTTCAAAAATCCAAAGTGTTGTTTCACTTTCAACAACAGAAGCAGACTACATTGCTACTACAGAGGCTAGTAAAGAAATGATTTGGTTACAAAGGTTTCTAGATGAATTGGGTAAGAAGCAGGAGTTGGGCAGGTTATACAGTGACAGCCAGAGTGCCATACATCTTGCAAAGAACTTTGCATTTCATTCCACGACTAAACATATACAGCGCAAGTACCATTTCATACGGTCAACATTGGAAGATGGACAGTTGAAGCTGGAAAAGATACACACTAGCTAGAATCCTGCAGATATGTTAACAAAAGTTATAACCAGGGAGAAACTGAGAATCTGCTTAGTTTCAATTGGTCTTCAAGTATGATGAAGAAGATAAGAAATAGCCAAGTCCAAAGTGGAGTCATTGTCTAGCAAATGAAGCAGTGGTGGAGTTGCTATAATCAGTCTCGAAGTGGGAGATTGTTGGGTGTGCAGCCTGATTATCTTCTGTATTCAAAGGTTTCAGCCGGATGTATACCCTAGGAAGACTATACACCCCTCCACATGGGGGGGTGTGGGGGTGTAAATCCCCCCCGGCTGGGGGGTCCGGGGTCCAGCGATCGCCCGGCAGGGGTTCGGGGACGGCGCCCCCGAAGCTAAAAATAGATGTAAAATTGCCTTGTAAAAGTCTAATAATTTCTAGTCAATCTGGGCCGTTCATTAGGAAGATGATATGATGGTAGAAGTTATGTTTAATTTAGGGTTTTTTGTCCTAGAAGGAAACCCCTCACTATATATGAGGGAATTGTATTGCGTCTATGTATATCTGATTCTGAGTGAGGAAGAGAGAGGAGATTGAGAGCGAAGAGGGAGTTACAGTGGATCGGATATAGGTTGTATCTCTTCAGTTTGTAGGATAATATAATAAAAGAAGGACTGGTTGTTTCTCCGTGGACGTAGCCCAAACTAGGTGAACCACGTATATCAGTGTCTCTCTTATTTTATGAGTTTTCTGTGTTTATATTTCTACAATATTTTATGTGTTCCATTGCTCCGTAATATATAATTTTCTAACAACTGGTATCAGAGCCGAAGGTCTATTTCGCTGATAAACTCGGAGGAGAGAAGGGTTCCTGGTTCGAGTGGGAGAAATGGCGGAAGATGGTAGGTTTAGGGTCGAAAAATTCAATGGCCAAAACTACCAGCTGTGGAAGATGCAGATGGAATATTATCTGTATCAAAGAGATCTGTACCTACCATTGAGCGGAAAGACAAAGAAGACGACGAGTATGACAGATACAGAACAAGATATACTTTACAGAAATGCACATGGAACAATATGGTTATGCCTAGCGGCGTCGGTAGCATTTAATATTTCAAAGAAAATGACAACACAGGGTTTAATGTCGGCATTAACCAAACTATATGAAAAACCCTTGGCATCAAATAAGGTATTTCTTATGAAGCGTTTATTTAATATGAAGATGTTAGAAGGTGGATCTTTTGCAGACCATTTAAATGATTTTAATACAGTTACAAGTCAGTTAAGTTCTGTAGGGGTAAATTTTGATGTTGAATTTAGGCTCTGTTATTTCTATGCTCATTTCCAGAAAGTTGGAATGGTTTAGTTATGGCCATTAGTAACTCTGTTTCTGGATGTAGTACTTTAAAGTTTGATGATCTTGTCGGTGCTATCCTTAGCGAGGAAATGCGATGGAAAAGCTCCAGTGAGACATCAGGTAATGCTTTGATTGCAGAGTCTAGGGGAAGAAAAATGGAAAGAGGAAAGAGCTCAGGATATCGCAGTAAATCAAGGAAAGGAAAATCCAAGTCCAGATCGGGGACAATGTGCTGGAAATGCGGGAAAAAAGGACACCTAAAGAAAGACTGTAGATCTCGAAAGGGAAAAGAAGGAGATGCATAGAAAGAAAACAATCATGAAGAAAATGTGACAGGTGAGGTGTTACAAGATGCTTTGATACTTTCTTTCGAAAATATTACTGATTCCTAGGTGGTAGAATCAGGGGCCTCATTCCATGCCACACCTAATAAGAAATATTTTCATGACTATGTTCAAGGAGATTTTGGACAAGTCCGTTTAAGCGATGATAAACCCTATAAAATTGTTGGAATGGGTAAGGTTCTTGTAAAACAACAGAATGGAAACCAATGGCTACTAAAGGAGGTAAGGCATGTTCCAGATCTAAAGAAAAATCTGATTTCAACAGGGCAGTTAGGCGGTGAAGGTTGTGTGACAACTTTCACAGATAAATCTTGGAAGGTCACAAAAGGAGCCCTGGTAATAGCAAAAGGCGAAAAGGTTGGTACATTGTATATATGCAATGGTATTTATAACTATGTTAATGCTTTAACTTCCAAAGGAGCAGATGTAGCATTATGGCATCATAGGCTCGAACACATGAGTGAGAAAGGGATGAAGGTTCTTCACTCAAGCAATTTGTTGCCAGGTTTGAAGAATGTTGATTTGGACTTCTGTGAGAATTGTGTTTATGGAAAAAAAAAGAGAGTCAGATTCCTTAGAGTTGGGAAAGAAAAGAAGATCGAAAAATTAGAGCTTGTGCATACAGATGTATGGGGACCTGCTCAGGTATCATCTCTTGGTGGCTCTTGTTATTATGTTACTTTCATTGATGATGCAACCAGAAAAAGATTTATTGTATTTGAAATAAATCTGATGTATTTGATACTTTCAAGAAATGGAAAACTTTGGTTGAAAATGAGACAGGGAGAAGGTTGAAGTGTCTCAGGTCAGATAATGGAGGTGAATATTGTAGCAAAGAGTTTGATAGGTAATGTTCAGAGAATGGAATTCGCAGAGAGAAGACAGTTCCAGGAACACCACAAACAAATGGTATATCATGAAGGATGAACAGGACAATCAAGGAGCATGCAAGGTGCATGAGATTGCATGCAGGAATGCCTTTACAATTTTGCGCAGATGCTGTAGATATTGTTGTTTATCTAATAAACAGAGGGCCTTCAAGTTCCTTGGATGGTGGTATTCTAGAGGAGCATGGACAGGTAAAAAGGTAAACTACTCATTTTTAAAGACTTTTGGTTGTGAAGCCTTTATCCACATTAACAAAGAAAATAGAACAAAGCTTGAGGCAAAATCAAAGAAATGTACCTTTATTGGATATGGTGTTAATGATTTTGGTTATCGCTTATATGATTATGAAAATCACAAAATCATTAGGAGAAGAGATGTAATATTCAATGAAAAGGTCTTGTATAAGAATCAGTTGCAGGAAAAGAAACAGGAAAAAGAAAATAGAGAATGCACAGTGCTTGACGATATCACAGGAAAAGTGATGGTGCCTAAAAATCATAATGATCAATAGCCAGAACAACAACCACAACAGCAACAAGCACTTCAAACACTTGAAAATGGTGTTTGAAGATCTACCAGGATAAGTATACCCCCTGAACGATACTCTCCTTCATTATATTATGTATTGTTGACTGATTCTGCTGAACTAGAATGTTATGAAGAAGCAGTGCAGGTAGAAACCAGCAAGAAGTGGGAGTAAGCCATGAAAGAAGAGATGGACTCCTTAGCACATAACTAGACTTGGGACTTAGTCAAGTTGCCTGCGGGTAAAACAACATTGCAGAATAAATGGGTTTACAAGTTGAAGGAAGAAGATGGAGGTAGAAAAAGGTATAAATCTAGACTTGCGGTGAAAGGGTTTGCACAAAAAAAGGGTAGAGACTTTGATGAGATATTTTATCGTATTGTGAAAATGACTTCAATCAGAACTCTTCTAAGTCTAGTAGCAGCTAAAGATTTTCATCTTGAGTAGTTAGATGTAAAGACAACCTTTCTCCATGGGGATTTGGAGGAAGAGATATATATGCAACAGCCACAAGGATATGAGGTAAAATGGAAGGAGAAACTAGTGTGCAGGTTGAAGAAGATCTTGTATGGCTTAAAATAGGCTCCAAGGCAGTGGTATCTAAAATTTGACAGGTTATGTCTGAACAAGGTTATACTAGGTGTCACTCTGATCATTGTGTTTATCTCAAAAGGAAAAATGATCGCAGCTATATTATATTGTTATTGTATGTAGATGACATGCTTGTTGTAGGTTCTAACATGCAGGAAATAAATATGCTCAAAAGGAAATTGGCAAACTCATTTGCAATGAAGGATTTGGGTGCTGCAAAACAAATCCTTGGTATGAGAATAACTAGAGACAAGAAGAAACGCAAATTAACACTGTCTCAAAGTGAGTATATAAAAAAGGTGTTGAAAAGGTTTAATATGCAGAATGCAAACCAGTTAGTATACATTTGGCTAGCCATTTCAAATTAAGTAAGGAGGGTGTCCCAAGACTCAGGAAGAAAAGGCTCATATGTCTAAAGTTCCATATGCATCAGCAACTGGAAGCTTAATGTATGCAATGGTCTGCACAAGGCCTGATATTGCACATGCAGTGGGAGTTGTAAGCAGGTACATGAACAATCCAGGAAAAGAACATTGGATGGTGGTGAAGTGGATTCTTAGGTATTTAAGAGGTACCACAAATCAAGCATTATGCCTTGGTGGTTCAAACATTGCTCTACATGGATATGTTGATGCAGATATGGCAGGTGATAGAGATAACAGGAAGAGCACTACGAGATATGTATTTACTATAGGTGGAACAACTGTCAGTTGGGTTTCAAAAATCCAAAGTGTTGTTGCACTTTCAACAACAAAAGCAGAGTACATTGCTACTACAGAGGCTAGTGAAGAAATGATTTGGTTACAAAGGTTTCTGGATGAATTGGGTAAGAAGCACGAGTTGGGTAGGTTATACAGTGACAGCCAGAGTGCCATACATCTTGCAAAGAACTCTGCATTTCATTCCAAGACTAAACATGTACAACGCAAGTACCATTTCATACGGTCAGCATTGGAAGATGGACAACTGAAGCTGGAAAAGATACACACTTGCCAGAATCCTGCATATATGTTAGCAAAAGTTGTTACCAGGGAGAAACTGAGAATCTGCTCAGTTTCAATTGGTCTTCAAGTATGATGAATAAGATGAGAAACAGCCAGGTCCAAAGTGGAGTCATTGTCTAGCAAATGAAGTAGCGGTGGAGTTGCTATAATCAGTCTCCAAGTGGGAGATTGTTGGGTGTGGAGCCTGATTATCTTCTGTATTCAAAGGTTTCAACTGGATGTATACCCCAAGAAGACTATACACCCCTCCACGCGGTGGGGGTGCGGGGGGGTAAATCCCCCCCGGCTGGGGGGTTCGGGGGCTAGCAGTCCCTTGGCGAGGGTTCGGCGGCAGCGCCCCTGAAGCTAAAAATAGATGTAAAATTGCCTTGTAAAAGTCTAGTAATTTCTACTCAATCTAGGTCGTTCATTAAGCAGATGATCTGACGGTAGAAGTTATGTTTTATTTAGGGTTTTTTGCCCTAGAAGGCAACGCCTCTCTATATATGAGGGAATTGTATTGCGTTTATGTATATCCGATTCTGAGTGCGGAAGAGAGAGGAGATTGAGAGTGAAGAGGGAGTTATAGTGGATCTGCTGTAGGTTGTACCTCTCTAGTTTGCTGGATAATATAATAAAAGAAGGATTGGTTGTTTCTCCGTGGACGTAGCCCAAACTGGGTGAACCACGTATATCTGTGTCTCTCTTGTTTTATACGTTTTCTGTGTTTATATTTCTGCAATATTTTATGTTTTCCATTGCTCCATAATATATAATTTTCTAACAACTGGTATTAGAGCCGAAGGTCTATTTGGCTGATAAACTCGCAAGAGAGAAGGGTTCCTGGTTCAAGTGGGAGCAATGGCGGGAGATGGTAGGTTTAGGGTCGAAAAATTCAATGGCCAAAACTACCAGTTGTGGAAAATGCAGATGGAAGATTATCTGTATCAGAGAGATCTGTACCTACCATTGAGCGGAAAGACAAAGAAGCCGACGAGTATGATAGATACAGAATGGGATATTCTTTACAGAAAGGCACTTGGAACAATACAACTATGCCTAGCGGCATCGGTAGCATTTAATATTTCAAAGGTAACAACAACACAAGGTTTAATGTCGGCATTAGCCAAACTATATGAAAAACCCTCAGCATCAAATAAGGTATTTCTTATGAAGCGTTTATTTAATATGAAGATGTCAGAAGGTGGATCTGTTACAGACCATTTAAATGATTTTAATACAGTTACAAGTCAGTTAAGTTCTGTAGGGATAAGTTTTGATGATGAAGTTAGGGCTCTGTTATTTCTGTGCTCATTGCCAGAAAGTTGGAATGGTTTAGTTATGGCCATTATGTTATAGCTCCAAATCTCACTCTTATGGTTTGTGATGCTGTACTCATGGCCTAGAGCAACCCCTCCTTCCAGACCTGGTCCTAAAATTTAAAAAATAGTGTTTTATCCCTTATACGCAACATTGCCCTGAGTTAAACGCGTGTATACGCGGGTCTGTGTATAGCCAACCCACGTGTATGTATTAAAACACTTAAAAAAATATAAAACTCCTCATTTTCGGGCGGAGATCACGGGTTTTACCTGCTGATCACCTGTTAGTGCCCGTGGCCCAACTGTTCCCAACCAACTCCTAACTAAAAAACTACTTTGGAGATGGTATAAAATGACCTCAAAGGGAAGGCCTAAGAGAGGAGAGAATAGAGAGAAAGGTTATTATGCTAAGATTTTTCCCTTGACCAGGTCTAAAGTCTCTTGTTCCTTCTGCACTTCCCCCATTTTGTACAGGAAACCTTTGTTTCCTTGTGTGCTGATGTTCATCCACCATTTATGACATCATGGAGAGAGTCATGGAAGGAGTTTTGTTAGAGGCTTGAGGCTGGAACGGATCCGGAAGGAAGCTTTGCTTAGAGCCTGCTAAAGGTGATTCAGGTGAACATATTCCTTTTTATGTACTTTATTTTTCTATAATAAAAGAAACACATGTCTTGGTTCCTGAAATGAATCTTCTTTATGTTAATGATAGTCATGTTTAGAATTCATATGTAAATGGTTGTTTGAATTTCATAACTAACTACCTTTCTTTATAACATGAAGATGGTTTCTTTATAAGTTTTTGTCCATGTACTGCTGTGTTCTTTGAATTGGTTGTTTTACAGGACAAAAGAGAAGAAGGGAACTCCAAGAAGGGTTTGGACCCTAAAGGCCTTCTCAAACGTAGGACCAAAGGTACGTACCCTTATCATAGAATTTGCTTAAAATAGCATAATGGTTGTATGAATGCATGTTTCTTTGAATAGATAACTTTCAGTCTGCTAGGGTTTCAACCCAAAAAGCCCTAGGGGAGTAATTCCCTCTATCAGAATTGGCGACTCCACTGGGGACAACACTCTTGTTGTTCCTAGTTTGGGTATTTTTCAAGCCAATCAGGGCTCAGCTGCCTTGTCTGCTTGCTGTTACTGTCTGGTCTGTTCTTGAACTTTAAGCTTTGCCAGTTTCTTCAGTTTCTTTTTTATTTTTCTTGAAGCTTTTCATACACGTTGTTTTTCTTAGATACATAGGTGTATATACGCTTGTTTTTTTGAGTGAACCCGCGTATACGCAGGTTTCCTCAAACACAGTCGCGTATACACGCAATCTATACTTAAGTACAGTCGCGTATATATTGCAATTTTCAAGATTTATAAATCTTTTTAGCCTCTGAAGTTTTGTCTGGTGGTTTGAGTCAGTCTGAAACAATCATTTTCTAGTATCAGTTATTTGTTTTACAGCGAGCATCTCGTTCTGAATTCGCTCTGATTATAAGGAGTATTGGTCTTGTTTTTTGTTGATTGCAAGCATCATCGTTTTTGGCTAAAGCACGCAAGATTTCTTGTTAGGAATCTTGACTGCTCTATTTCAGCAGGGTGGGGAGATTGAATTCAATCTTTGTGTTAATCTTGCTTTTGGTGACTTTTTGTTTGCTTGACAAGATCGCTTTTTGTGACCATCCACTTCTTTGTTTCATGAAAGTTGTTGTTTGACACTTTCTTGGAATTTGTCTTTTTGATCTTTTTGGTTTTCATTGCCAAGGCTTTCATTGCTGCTTTTGATTGTTAAGAGCGATTTCAAACACATTTATTTTTGTTGGGTTTTCGTCCATTAAGTGGTGTTGATTCACAAAAGTGTTTAATTGCCTATTCTTCAATCACAAGTTTCAGTGTTGTTGAGAGCATTTTTTGAAAAGACTTTTTTGTTTGTTGCTTTGAAGAAAATCTTTTGAAAATCTTAGTTTTGCTTTCTTGAACTTGCTTTTCATTTGATTTCCTTTTAGTGAAGTGAAAGTGCTTTATGTTTGTCTTAGAACTTGTTTTTAGTGTTTAGACGAAATGAATGGTAACATCTCATATTCCATCTAGGCATTGTAAGTGGCAAGATAAAGATTGATAAGCAAGCAACTTTCATTTTTGGTTTTTAGAGTAGTTTTAGATCTTGCATCCACATATAGTTGTTGCATTAGGATAGATTTGCATCCCCTTTCAGGCACATATAGCTTTGTTAACTTTTGTGAGTGTGAAGTGTGAATTAACGAAAAGAAAAGGAAAATTTGTTTTATTAGAAGTACCTCTGAACCCTATAGAAATTGCTCTTCATCGAAAAACGAAAAAGTGCATGTGCATGTAGTTAAGTTTTTATTAATTTCTTTTGCATCAAAAAACACCACTAGTTTCACTTCCGTTACCTTGTGACTTAAAGAACAGCCTAATAAAATCAAGCGCTAACTAAAATTCACTAGAACTTTTGTTTTAGTCAGTTACACCAACAAGATTAGGATTTTAGGGCCTTGGATTAGGCGAGTGGAGAGTTAACTCTCAAAGGCCATATAAACGTCAAACATAGGAGTCTGAATAACGAGAGAAAATCCAATAGCATTAGGAAGACCAAGAAAGCTCCAGATCTGGGAGTTAAGCACGAGGGTCTGTGAAGACAAGGAAGAGAGATATCCCCTCTCCTACTTGTCCGAACTTACCTCACAACTGCTCCGCCTAGTTGCTACTCCTAGGGAACTACACAGGTGGCTGCGGAGGGGAATCTCGTGGAACCTGAGGTTGACGTTGCATCACTCTCGACAGTACTACTAGAGGGCACCCTTGTGAAGCTTGGGGGCTTGCACCGGCATAGGCTGTTGTTAGGAGGTCAGCGTAACTTCCTTTGATACCTTCGCTGATAGGATTGGGCCCTCATCATCCCAGAATATCTTCGGAAGGCCCCTTATTCCACTTTCTCATATTTTGGTGTCCGGTCTTAATCACCCGGAGCGGAAATACTTGGAAGTTGTTTGACTGGCTGTATCTTTAGGGACTTTGTAGTGTGTGCTCTGTGCTCCTAGTTGGCCTAGCTTTCAATTTTTTGAGTCTTTAGTTAGATCATAACAAAAAATTCAAAGTGGCTGACCGATCTCCAAGACGGTCTCGAAGTCTTCGTGGTCTCTCGCCACCAAGTTTAGAGCCTTCTCCTAGAAGGCGCAGAGGCAATACTACCGGTGGGTTCCATCCCACGCCGGTTGACGCATCGGGGATTGATCCTCCTCTCGGGGGCATTAGCAGCCAAGCAAGGCCTGGCACTTTTGAACAAGAGAGGGACACTCCAGTCCTTTCTCGAGTTCTCTTTCAAGCGGAGAATAACATAGAGGTAGAAGAACTTTCAGAGTCATTAGCGGCTCCAAATTCTCCACTACCATCTAGTCATCCAGACGTACTGCAATACGTTGGGACTCCGACGCATAGACCGTCAAGTCCAGGTTACGCTACGCGCTTACCATCGATGACCACTACTGGAAGCATGGCTTCTATGAGTGCTACGACTATGCAAACCCCAACATCGGTGCAAGGGGGAGGAACCATTTCCATCTCCTCTGCTTCCTTGTTTGGATCTTTTGCTAGCACATCTATAGTTGGGTCTACCTCCATTCCGTCCACGAGTGGAAATGCCCAAACCAATGCTTTTGGTACTGGATTCTTCCCATTTGGCACCCATTCACATGGTATTCCATCGGTTCCGCTTAGTGCCGCTACGTCCACATGGGCAGATCGGCTTCATTCCAGGGTTTTCCTTTTGGAAGTGGTCATATACCACATTCCAACCCAACGGTATGATCCGTGCCTTTTTCTTCTGTGGGACAAAGCAGCAATCCTTTCCAAGGTTGGAATAACCCTGGGGTTAGTAGCGCGGGAACTGGGAATCCGTTTATCGGCCAACAAGGGAATAGGCCGTACTCCACGGTTAGTATGTTTCAAAGTATTACTCCCCTTGCTTCGGCTTGGAAGCCATATCAGGGGTTATCAACTCCCTACAATCCTTTAGGAGGGAACTTTGTTGGTTATGGAGGTCATACGGCCGGAGTTGGTCAAACTCCGAATTTTGCTAGACCACAAGGCTTGCCTTTTGGTTCAGCCGGTTCTACTGGTTACTTCGGGCAGCCTAGTGCCTCCCAAACTCCAGGACAATCTTTTCAGAGCTTTGGGAGTTCTACCCAGTTTGGGTTGAATCCCCAAGGTCCTCCTAGGCTTCTGTTTCTGGCAACATTGAATTTGCCAGATCTCACTAAGTTAACAAATGACCCAATCAAGTACAATCCAGCCTGGCCTCCGGTCCCAACAAAACTCCCTTCGGACATTCCAAAATTCGAAGGGAAGAGTGGCGAAGACCCAGGCGACCATGTAACCACATTCCATTTGTGGTGCTCATCTAACTCCCTTATCGATGACTCGATTAGGTTGAGACTCTTTCAGCGCACCTTGACTGGTAATGCGGCCAAATGGTATATAGAGTTGCCAGGGGGCAGCTTACATTGTTCGCTGACTTAGCCAATATTTTCTTAAATCACTTCCAGTTGCCTGTCCACTATGATGCCGGAACTGAACTTCTGGCCACCTTTCGTCAGGATAAGGCAACCCACATTTCCGACCATATTCAGGAATGGAGACGGAGAAAGAGGCTCATTAAAGCCGAAATCCCTCCGGAGTACCGTCGCGAGTGGTTTTTGAAGTCTTTACAACCCGAGATCTCCAAAGATGTCTCCATGTCTGGGGTCTATTCTGAGAAGCAAGCCATTTTTAGGGCCCAACAATTAGAATTGATCTATTCTCAGTCTGGGATCCTACAAAAGTACTTGCTAGATGCTCCTGGATCTAAGGTTGATGTAGCTAAGTCGAAGCCAGGTCCGCACGCAGATGGTATCGTCGGGTCAGTAGACACAACTACCGTGAACTTGTTGAATCAATTGCAGCAGTTGTCCTTGAAAACTGCTTCTAACAACCAAGTCACATCGTCTAATCCCCCCGCTTCCCAAACTTCTTCAATAAATGTCGTCCAATCTGATAACCCCAAAGGAAATCAAAATTCCAATGGGAAAAATAAAGGACGAGGTAAGAAAAAGAACCAGGATGGGAAGCCTGATGCAAATAAATCCGGCAACAACGCCAGTGGTGGTAGAAATGAGTCGAGAAAGAAAGTCAAGTTTCCCTGCAAATTGTGTAGTGGAGACCATCTAACTCATCTCTGCCCTAAGATTGAAGACACTCAGCACTTGTTAGGACAACAAGGGACTTCTAGTTCTCAAGCTGTGTTAACCAACCCGTTTCCCCAAGGGCAGCAACTTCTTGCTGGTGCGAGTTCAAATCCTGGAACCTCCGCTGGGGGCAACCAGGAAGGGGAAAAATCATCAAATGTTTTCATGATGGGTTCTAACATCCATGTGGCTACTCGGTCATGTGATTATGGTGAAGCCAAAACTTCCAAGGACAAGACTATTCCCGGAAGTACTAACCTTCATATTGAGCGACCCCCTATCGAGACTATACCACGGATACTGAAAGGTTCCGCTAAACGCGCGACGATTAATCCTAATGCTAGGGCCGCCCAAAATTACTCCATAGTGGAGGATCTGGCTCAGAGTCCGTGCACCATGTCCGCTTTAGAGGTTCTCCAGTCGTGTCCGGCTCAGAGAAGTGCTTTACTCTCCGCAATTGGAGCAGTCGATCCAGCTAACTCTTTAGTGCTCACTTTTGACATGTTAAATGTCAAAAAGCGACTCCCTCATCATATGGCTTTCCAAATAAAGTCTACATACCGAAAAATCAATATTTTTCGCACCGTGATAGATGAAGGAGCTTCCACATGCGTTATGTCGATGTCATGCTGGAAGGCTATTGGATCACCCTCGGTTGTTCCTTCACCCACCATTTTGACTGCATTTGATGGTCATTCTCATAAGCCGCATGGGATTATCCCGGCCTTTCCTATATGTGTTGGGGGAAAGGTCGTCAATATTGAAGTAGAGGTCGTAGACGCTAACCTGGACTATAATCTCCTATTAGGAAGGAACTGGGTATACGAGATGGATGTCATTGTTTCGACTCTGTTTCGTGTCATTTTCTTTCCTCATGAGGGGAAAATTGTTAAGGTTGATTAATTGGACTATTGTCCAGTCGATCCTCAAGCAAGCTCTGACTCTACTGTCCCTTTAGTGGATAACCCTCGCCCGCCAACTGAGAATTTAGGAGTAGGGATGTATTCCTCATTGATGGGTACATTTGATCTTCCCTCTCCTTTCGCTAAAATTAATGCTATTTCATCATCTAAGGAGTCTCCTCGAGAAGAGTTCTTTCGAACTCGTTATTTTTCAGACCCTTGGACCTTGCCTTCACCTATGACCACATTAGTTGAAGGACAAGTAAATGGAATGGCATTTCCTATATCTGCAGCTGGGCTTAGATATTAGTCTATCGTAGACTCTGCAGACAACCACTCTACTCCTTTTTCCGAAGAGGAGTTAGATGGTCATGTGGCACCGGCTTGGAGCCTTGATTCTACCTCTACCTTGGACTGCTTAGATTCCGTTCTACCTTCTGAAGAAGAAATCCTTGAAGTAATGATGGGTATAGATCGACCTTGGGAAGACTTACACCATCGTTCATACTTTCTTCCTCCATTGCAGGAAGTAGAATCTAGATTCTCCGAGCTCTTCACTAGTGATGTTTGTACGGTGTCAAACCCTTTGGCTCCAGCACACATTCGTGCCGAAGGTAATATGTCGGTAATTTAAAAAACGATACCTATAAACATCTCTAGGGACCCTAACGTCATCGAGAATATCTTCATCGGAATTGAGTGTTCCCCTGAAGAAATTCAAATTTACACCGACCTTTTTAAGGAATATCGTGATGTATTTGCTTGGTCTTATGAGGAAATGCCTGGCATTGATCCTTCTATTGTTCAACATGAGATCAAGACGTATGAAAACGCGAAACCGGTTCGTCAAAGGCTTCGGCCGGTTAACCCTAGGAAAGCAGCAGCTATCAAAGCTGAGGTTGAGAAGCTGCTAAGGGTGGGTTTTATATACCCTGTTCCTCTTACTGACTAGGTTTCTAATCCAGTCCCTGTGGACAAAAAGCAAGGAAAAATCCGAGTATGCATTGATGTTAGGGACCTAAACAAGGCTTGTCCGAAAGATAATTACCCCACGCCATTCATTCATCAGATTATCGATGAGTGTGTGGGTAATGAAATTTTTTCCTTCATGGATGGTTTTTCGGGTTATAATCAAATCTCTATCCGTCCTGAAGATCAACATAAGACAACTTTTATATGTACCTGGGGTACCTTTGCATATAGAAAGATGCCTTTTGGTCTTAAAAATGCTGGAGCCACTTTTCAGCGGGCCATGTCATATGCTTTCCACGACATCAAACATGTCATTGAGGCATACTTGGATGATCTCGCTGCTCGTTCTCGAAAGAGAACTGATCATCCTAGACATCTTCGATTGGTTTTTGAACGTTGTCGTTTTTATAAAATCCAGTTGAATCCCAACAAGTGCATTTTCGCGGTTACATCTGGTCGGTTGTTAGGGTTCATTGTGTCTAATGAAGGGATTCAGGTTGATCCCTTCAAGGTTGAGGCAATAGTTCAGTTGCCTCCCCCGTCCTCAATTCGACAACTTCAAAGTCTTCAAGGGAAGGCTAATTTCTTAAGATGATTTATAGAAAACTATGTCGAGATCACTAAAGCGTTCATGCATTTCCTACGAAAAGGAGTTCCATTTGTGTGGGACGACTTTGCGCAGCGGTCGTTTGATGCTTTGAAAAAGGCATTAGTCTCTGCCCCGCTTTTGAGTCCACCGGATTATGGTAGAGACTTCCTTTTATATCTCGCCGCAGCAGAATCAACCATTGGTATGGTTCTAGTTCAGGAGGATGATGCTCTTGCCGAGCACGTGATTTATTATTTGAGTCGAGGCTTAATAGGTCCTGAACTTCGCTATTCTCCGGTTGAGAAGTTGGCCTTGGTAGCTGTCCATGCTGTCCAGAGGCTTCGTCATTATATTTTGCTACGCAAAACTTTTGTCTTAGCGGCAGTCAATCCATTTCAATTTGTCCTTAGTAGGCGAGTGATTGGGGGCAAATATAATAGATGGATAGTCATTTTGCAAGAATTCGATCTCGAGTTCTTGTCTGCCAAGTCTAAGAAATCCATGGTTTTCGCGGAACTAATTTCTGAGCTTCCTTGTGGAGAGGACACGGTTTATGAGGAAAGTTTTCCCGATGAACATTTATTCCTCATCTCTTCACTCGACCCTTGGTATGGAGATATCATTGTCTATCTCCAGACTTCGAAGTTTCCCTCTACCTTCTCCAAGGATGAACGTCGAAAATTACGTCACCTGGCTAAAAACTATGTTATCATTGGTGACACATTATACCGTCGAGGGGTTGATTCAATCCTTCGGCGCTATTTAACTTTAGAGGAAGCAGAGTTTGTGCTCAATGACTGCCACAGTGGAGCTTGTGGTGGTCATTTATCAGGGTTTTCTACAGCCCAACGCATCTTACGTGCCGGCTATTTTTGGCCTTCACTCTTTAAAGACTGTGTGGAAGCGGTCAAACGCTGTCACCCGTGTCAAATTTTTACTCGGAAGATGCGCACGCATCCAGCTCCCCTTTTTCCCGTTGTCACCATCGGTCCCTTTACCAAGTGGGGTATTGATTTTACAACTTGTCATCCGCCTTCAGCAGCGAATCACAAGTACATTATCGTGGCCGTAGACTACTTTACGAAGTGGGCTGAGGCCATGCCCACTTATAAGAACGATAGTGACACGGCAGCTTTGTTTCTTTTCAATCAGGTTATCTCAAGATTCGGTATCCCAAGAGAGATTGTCACTGACCATGGCAGTCATTTCCAGAATCAACTAACGTCCTAATTGGCTCTTAAATTAGGTTTCCATCAAGAGCATTCATCCCCTTATTATCCTCAGGCCAATGGACAGGTCGAGGCAGTCAATAAAACTCTTAAGACGATACTCCAACAGACAATCGATAAAAATCGGTCCAATTGGCACATCATGTTGTATTCGGCTCTTTGGGCATACCGAACCTCCATCAAAACGGCTACTGGGTTTACTCCTTTTCAGTTGGTTTATGGGATGGAATCTATCTTTCCGGTCGAATGTGAAATTCCATCTCTTAAGTTGGTTGTTGAGCTTCTTCCTGAGACTTCGAGTCTCGAAGAGCACCTAGTTCACCTGGAACATCTCGATGAGCAGCGTCGAGATGCCGCCACGATGAATGAGGCCCATAAGAAAAGGGTTAAAACGCAGTATGATAAGTCTGTCCATCCTCGAGTCTTTTCTGAAGATGACCTTGTCCTGGTCTATGACCAAGATAAGGACGCCTTGGGGGCAGGCAAATTTAAACCTATGTGGTACGGTCCTTTCATTATTAAACGGGTTTTAGAAAAAGGATCGTATGAGTTAATTGATTTCGAGGGAAACAAGCTGGCGGACCCCTGAAACGGGCTTTACCTAAAGAAGTACTTTGCTTAGTTTTGACCAGGCAATGGCTTCTTTGTATTTTATGTATATTTGTACATATATCATCGAGAGTTTTCTGATATCAACACTTTTTGGTCTGCTGTGGCAGGTGTTGATGGATGATTTGGTCTATTTTGGGTTTGCCGATGGTGCTAGTCGGCACACTCGGAATCTTGCTTCCGCAGCTTAGGTACTCTATTATCCAACTGGTCAATTGATGGTATCAAGAGGCGTGTGTATCGGTCCTGCTTCAAACAATATGGCCGAGTATACTGCTGTTATTAATTTATTATCCGAGGCAATCTCTCATGGGATCGACTCGTTGGTAGTATATCTTGATTCTCAATTGATAGTGTCTCAATTAAATAACATTTATCGGGTACGGGATCCATCTTTATATCGCCAGTATTTAAGGGCTAGGTTGTTGCAAAGATCATTTACCTATATTAATTATTTGCATATTCCAAGATCTCATAATTGGTTAGCTAATTCTATCACTAATCAAGCATTAGACTGGCATATTAATCGTTCATCACAATAAAATCAAGCATCAAAAAGTCAAACTGTATATATATATATATATATATCGTAAAACGTCTCAAGTGTACATATGTGTGTCCAAAAAATATACAAAATTGGGACTCAAATGCCCATAATCATGTCCGGCATATCTAATGCCTCGGCTCAGGATGAGCGTCTAAGTATGTCACTATAGCATTGGCCACGCGTCGAAAAATGCGAACCCAGTCACGTGGCATGCCAACCACATGATGCTGCATATCCTCAGGAAGGTCCTCTATGATGGCCATCAGTACTCGGCAGCTCAACCTCGCCAAGTGTCACTGGACGTTGTTCAGAGTCCGTTCTATATCAGCAGCTGCCTCTTCGGCTCCTCGGCCGCGCTGTCCATGCCGCGGGAATCCATTTGGTCGTACCGACCCGATGTTTGGAACATGATCACCATATCAGTCATTTGAATCTCATCAAAAATATTTTTCAAACTTCATTATTATATTTGAAAAATCCAAAAAAAAAAAAAATCATAAAACCAAAACATCTTACCAATCTCGCCCCATGCTGCATTCGGTGGTAACACTAGATCAGGATCTCCTCAGAAATCCAGCCCAGCATAGGGGTAGTCATCCACGGCGATGATCTGCTGATCCCACCAGGTGAAGAAGTCATCATCGAAAGTAGTCCTTGGGACCTCCCCACCCCCCAGACGTTTCATCAGATCAGCCCACCGGCCCATGCGTGGATCACGTGGGGTGCTGATGGAAACTGCTACCCTGGGGCGGAGTGCGGGAACCTTCTCGAAAAAGAAAGTACACAAGATGCTCCCATATCCAAAGTTTTTAGTCTGACCCCTCCTGATAGAAGTGAGCTGGCTCTTCATGTTGGCCAGAAGAGGAGTACACCAGTCGAACACAGTAGTGAGATAGTCAACTGCCACGCTCATGTTTTGCCGTGACGCCTGATGCAGAGGGGATGATCCGTTCAACCGAGCCATGGTAAACAGGATTATCCTAAGTGATAAACTCACCACATGTGTGACGGAAATCTCACTCCCAACCTTCTTGGGATGTCTCGGACAGTATATTTGTACATAGTCCTCTATCGAGAGGGCACTCCGTGACCTGCCCTGGGACTTTACTACCTCTCCCCTTCGGGAAAGGCCCGTGATAAAATAGATATCCTCCACTTCTACCCTGAGCGGCATCTGATCGATCATAAAATCTTCCTCATCGACATCCCAATAATCAATGAGCATCTCAAGCAAACGCGTGTTCGCTTTCATATTTGGAAATTTGAAAAATTTAAGCAAACCACATCCTCGTAGGGCATCTAATGCTTCTGGACTGTTCATAACTTCATTGTCTACCACTGCGTGCTCTCTTTCACGCCACGTGACAGGCATCCTGAGAAAAAATTGGTTCAAAGCCGTTAGTTTTCGTTTAAAATGGTTCGCGGCGTATACGCGGGTTCCTGTGCACACAGTCGCATATAGGGCCCGCGTGTACGCGGGTTCGATATTACCAACCCGCGTATACGCCGTGAGGAAATTTTGGACAAAATTTCAACTGTGAAACCTCAATCAAAAATCCTAAAACTTGTCACAATCAATTGCAAGCTAAGTATAAGAGTTACCTGGAGGTTTTCGACGAGTTTGAACGGTTGAATCTGGCTGTGGGAAGTTTGCTCCTTTTGCTCCAAATATTTCGCTCTCGAACTCAAATGGTAAAAATGGTGAGTCCAAAATGATTTTTATAAGTTTTGAAAATGAAAATTTTTTTCAAAATTTTATTTTGTTTGACCTCATGTGACTTTTAACGTGGGAGCTTGGAATGTCGAGATTGGTCTGTTTTTCAGGACATTTTGGACGATTTTCAGTTTCGAGATGGTTCCATGACTGCTGACCCGTCATGGCAGGTATCGTGTTCTCACTGGCATATAGGTTAGGGACACCATTTTTCCGTTGCATTATGCATACTAGCCTCCATTTGACCGATACATCTGCCATAGGGTCGATCCCATCGTGTTATGGTTCATAAGCCATCTTCACTCACCGATTCTTTAAATCATGACATGATGGTAGAGCCATCCTTTACATGGGCATCCTCGTTAGCACCTCACTAACATTTGTTGCCCATGCTGCTCCATTTTGAGTAGGCTCGGGAGTCCTCTGTAGTCCCACCATGACTTATGCGTTGAAGACTCATTCCTCTTAGATTCTCCGCTTTGTTCTGGCCATATACCCCAGAGGCTCCTTTGTGTTGAGTTGTACTACTGCATTGCATGTTGACCACTTGAACCTTTTGGCCTAGAGCCGGCTTCACTTGGACTCGTGTTTAAGCCAACTTTTGACCATGACATCTGCAAAATCAACCTTGCATACCCTTGACTTCTGCAGCTTGACACACCTTGACCCGTGGAAGGAACATACCTTTGAGTGTCACTGACCAGTTTTCACCTCCCTGCATTGAGCATAGGAATGTTCCTTTCTCAGGAACTAGATCATCTGTTTCACCGACACTCGTTCTTTCCACTGTACCATAGCATTCTTTTATTCTTTTTTCGTCTTAACAGAAAAAAGACAAAAAAATTAAATATTCCAAAAAGAGCAGGAACGGGACATTATTTCCATTTATTGTTGGCAGCTAGAGTCAGTCGTGTCGCCCTTGAACAAAGCACTCAAAACGAAGTCTCCTCCGTATGGGTGGGATTTAGTTTGACTTAGGTATGCCATAACCTTGTTATTGAGTCAGTTCTCCCCCGATTGGTTATCTCTTCCAATCATATGGAGGGTTCGTTCGTGCCTCCTGCATGGCGAACTTATATAGAGTCATCATATGCTGCCACATAGTCACATTGAGTCATGCTTTTGTTCAAGGGAAGTTAGCCTGAGTCAGCCTCTCTGCGGTGTCTCTTGACTCATTTTTCAGTTGGCCATCCCTGGTTGTCAGTGTCATGTCTGTCATCACATCAGTTATATTGGTCCTTTACTCGTGCCGGTTTGAGAAGGTCCCCATTGACTTCTTGCTGGCAGGTCTTGTCCTTATCGACGACGAAATCTTGCTCTGAGGACAGGCCTAGAGCTGCACCCTGGCCCTATTTTCATTATTGATAGGTTACCTTGTGCTCAGCGTCGATCAGTATCATGGGTCTTTGACTGAGTGGTTTCCCTTGTGTTCGACATCAGCATACATTATCACACATTGGGATTCATGCAGTACCTTGGTTTCCATTTGACCCTATTGGTGGATACCTCGCCTCTGTGTCAGCTTTTGTTATTGGTTGGTTCAGAGGGTTTCTGCCGTGCGCTAGCCACATCTTGTGTATGCCGGAAACGTACTTCGGTTGGGTTACTACATTTTTTTTCGTCTGATTCCTTCCACATTATTGGCCTACGGGTTACACTCGCGCTAGATTGATGAAGGATGCCTTAATGCCTTCCTTCTAGCGGATCTTTCCCTATCGACTCCGACTCATTGCTCTGGGGCAAAGATCTAGAGTCCATTTGGCAATACCTTGGGGTTTGCAGTCATTAGTGGCAGATCTTCGCTATCGACAGTGGGAAACCATCATTGTCTCCTGATCGATATATTCTTATAGGTTTTCGACTCCAACTCATCTATTCACACTTGTTAGATTGTACTGGGTACCTTGACGCTCATTATCATTATCGGTGAGTAGTCTCGCGTTTGTTAACGGTATACATTAATGACCGGTAATCAAATGATTTCTCACATGGTCGACTGCAGATCATTTATTCCCATGGTGTAGAAATGTACCACGGAGGTCGGTGAAGACCTCAGGTTGTATCAGCATTCATTGGTTCACTTGACGGTTGCTCCTGTTGCGGCTAGTTGACACCACTCCACTTTATATGTTGCAGTCAGTCATGGCGACATTCTATATGCTGGCACCTGAGTTTGCAGTGTAGTACCATCCTATTCCATCATGTTCAGTTGGTACCTTTTGGGATCAGTCTTTGATATCAATGATCCGTTGCATCTTTCAGCATCATTGACAGTCTTATATGTGATATTCCGACATGTACTTGTTCATTATGATCAGATGATCCATTATGTATCTTTCAGTCATTTATACTTATATACTTAGTGGATCCGCTTGTACTTGATATGCGGACATGCTTTACTTTTTCTGAGCATGGGTATGCCCACCTCAGACAGTGTTTCTTTATGATCTCCTTTGGTGGCTTGGCAGGCTGAATTCTGGTGAAGTCCTCGGTTTTTGACAGACTTCCTTTCCATGTACTCGCATAATATATTTCGACCATCATGTACCCCTTCTGACCTCATATATTAGGGGGCATCTGTTATAGCTCCAAATCTCACTCTTATGGTTTGCGATGCTGTACTCATGGCCTAGGGAAACCCCTCCTTCCAGACCTGGTCCTAAAATTTAAAAAACAGTGTTTTATCCCTTATACGCGACATTGCCCTGAGTTAAATGCGTGTATACGCGGGTCTGTGTATAGCCAACCCACGTGTATGTATTAAAACACTTAAAAAAATATAAAACTCCTCATTTTCGGGCGGAGATCGCGGGTTTTACCTGCTGATCACCTGTTAGTGCCCGTGGCCCAACTGTTCCCAACCAACTCCTAACTAAAAAACTACTTTGGAGATGGTATAAAATGACCTCAAAGGGAAGGCCTAAGAGAGGAGAGAATAGAGAGAAAGGTTATTATGCTGAGATTTTTCCCTTGACCAGGTCTGAAGTCCCTTGTGCCTTCTGCACTTCCCCGATTTTGTACAGGAAACCTTTGTTTCCTTGTGTGTTGATGTTCATCCACCATTTATGACATCATGGAGAGAGTCATGGAAGGAGTTTTGTTAGAGGCTTGAAGCTGGAACGGATTCGGAAGGAAGCTTTGCTTGGAGCCTGCTGAAGGTGATTCAGGTGAACATATTCCTTTTTATGTACCTTATTTGTCTATAATAAAAGAAACACATGTCTTGATTCCCAAAATGAATCTTCTTTATGTTAATGATAGTCATGTTTAGAATTCATATGTAAATGGTTGTTTGAATTTCATAACTAACTACCTTTCTTTATAACATGAAGATGGTTTCTTTATAAGTTTTTGTCCATGTACTGTTGTGTTCTTTGAATTGGTTGTTTTGCAGGACAAAAGAGAAGAAGGGAACTCCAAGAAGGGTTTGGACCCTAAAGGCCTTCTCAAACGTAGGACCAAAGGTACGTACCCTTATCATAGAATTTTCTTACAATAGCATAATGGCTGTATGAATGCATGTTTCTTTGAATAGATAACTTTCAGTCTGCTAGGGTTTCAACCCAAAAAGACTTAGGGGAGTAATTCCCTCTATCACATTAGTAACTCTGTTTCTAGATCTAGTGCTTTAAAGTTTGATGATGTTGTCGGTGCTATCCTTAGCGAGGAAATGCGACGGAAAAGCTCCGGTGAGACATCAGGTAATGCTTTGAGTGTAGAGTCTAGGGGAAGAAAAATGGAAAGAGGAAAGAGCTCAGGATATCGCAGTAAATCAAGGAAAGGCAGATCCAAGTCCAGATTGGGGATAGTTTGCTGGAAATGCGGAAAGAAAGGACACCTAAAGAAAGACTGTAGATCTCGAAAGGGAAAAGAAGGAGATGCACAGCAAGAAAACAATCATGAAGAAAATGTGATAGGTGAGGTGTTACAATATGCTTTGATTCTTTCTCTCGAAAATATTACTGATTCCTGGGTGGTAGATTCAGGGGCCTCATTCCATGCCACACCTGATAAGAAATATTTTCATGACTATGTTCAAGGAGATTTTGGACAAGTTCGTTTGGGTGATGATAAAACTTGTAAAATTGTTGGAATGGGTAAGGTTCTTGTAAAACAGCAGAATGGAAACCAATGGCTACTAAAGGAGGTAAGGCATGTTCCAGATCTGAAGAAAAATCTGATTGCAACAGGGTAGTTAGGCGGTGAAGGTTGTATGACAACTTTCATAGATAAAGCTTGGAAGGTCACCAAAGGAGCCCTGGTAATAGAAAAAGGAAAAAAGGTTGGTACATTGTATTTATGCAATGGTATTTCTAACTATGTTAATGCTTTAACTTCCAAAGGAGCAGATGCAGCATTATGGCATCATAGGCTCGGACGCATGAGTGAGAAAGGGATGAAGATTCTTCACTCAAGGAATTTGTTGCCGGGTTTGAAGAATGTTGATTTCGACTTCTGTGAGAATTGTGTTTATGGAAAGCAGAAGAGAGTCATATTCCTTATAGTTGGGAAAGAAAAGAAGATCAAAAAATTAGAGCTTGTGCATACAGATGTATGGGGACCTTCTTAGGTATCATCTCTTGGTGGCTCTCGTTATTATGTTACTTTTATTGATGATGCAACCAGAAAAACTTTGATTTATTGTATTTGAAATAAATCTGATGTATTTGATACTTTCAAGAAATGGAAAGATTTAGTTGAAAATGAGACAGGGAGAAGGTTGAAGTGTCTCAGGTCAGATAATGGAGGTGAACATTGCAGCAAAGAGTTTGATAGGTACTGTTTAGAGAATGGAATTCGCAGAGAGAAGACAGTTCCAGGAACACTACAAGAAAATGGTGCGTCAGAAAGGATGAACGGGACAATCATGGAGCGTGCAAGGTGCATGAGATTGCATGCAGCCTTTACAATTTTGGGCAGATGCTGTAGATATTGTTGTTTATCTAATAAACAGAGGGCCTTCAAGTTCCTTGGATGGTGGTATTCCAAAGGAGACATGGACAGGTAAAAAGGTAAACTACTCATTTTTAAAGACTTTTGGTTGTGAAGCCTTTGTCCACATTAACAAAGAAAATAGAACAAAGCTTGAGGCAAAATCAAAGAAATGTACCTTTATTGGATATCATGTTGATGATTTTGGTTATCGCTTATATGATTATGAAAATCACAAAATCATTAGGAGCAGAGATGTAATATTCAATGAAAAGGTCTTGTATAAGAATCAGTTGCAGGAAAATAAACAGGAAAAAGAAAACAGAGAATGCACAATGCTTGACGATATCACAGGAAAAATGATGGTGCCTGAAAATCATAATGATCAACAACCAGAACAACAACCACAACAGCAACAAGCACTTCAAACACCTGAAAGTGGTGTTAGAAGATCTACCAGGATAAGTAGACCCCATGAACGATACTCTCCTTCATTATATTATGTATTGTTGACTGATTCTGGTGAACTAGAATTTTATGAAGAAGCAGTGCAGGTAGAAACCATCAAGAAGTGGGAGCAAGCCATGAAAGAAGAGATGGACTCCTTAGCACATAACCAGACTTCAGACTTAGTCAGGTTACCTGCAGGTAAAACAGCATTGCAGAATAAACGGGTTTACAAGTTGAAGGAAGAAGATGGAGGTAGAAAAAGGTATAAAGCTAGACTTGTGGTGAAAGGGCTTGCACAGAAAAAGGGTATAAACTTTGATGAGATATTTTCTCCTATTGTGAAAATGACTTCAATCAGAACTATTCTAAGTCTAGTAGTAACTGAAGATTTCCATCTTGAGCAGTTAGATGTAAAGACAACCTTTCTCTATGGGGATTTGGAGGAAGAGATATATATGCAACAACAACCAGGATATGAGGTAAAATGGAAGGAGAAACTAGTGTGCAGGTTGAAGAAGAGCTTGTATGGCTTAAAATAGGCTCCAAGGTAGTGGTATCTAAAATTTAACAGGTTTATGTCTGAACAAGGTTATACTAGGTGTCACTCTTATCATTGTGTTTATCTTAAAAGGCAAAATGATGGCAACTATATTATATCATTATTGTATGTAGATGACATGCTTGTTGCAGGTTCTAACATGCAGGAAATAAATATGCTCAAAAGGAAATTGGCAAACTCATTTGCAATGAAGGATTTGGGTGCTGCAAAACAAATCCTTAGCACGAGGATAACTAGAGACAGGAAGAATCGAATATTACCATTGTCTCAAAGTGAGTATATAGAAAAGGTGTTGAAAAGGTTTAATATGCAGAATGCAAAACCATTTAGTATACCTTTGTCTATCCTTTCAAATTAAGTAAGGAGGTGTGTCCCATGACTCAGGAAGAAATGGCTCATATGTCTAAGGTTCCATATGCATCAGCATTTGGAAGCTTAATGTATGCAATGGTCTGCACAAGGCCTGATATTGCACATGCAGTGGGAGTTGTAAGTAGGTACATGAACAATCCAGGAAAAGAACATTGGATGGTGGTGAAGTGGATTCTCAGGTATTTAAGAGGTACCACAAATCAAGCATTATGCTTTGGTGGTTCAAACATTGCTCTACAGGGATATGTTGATGCAGATATGGCAGGTGACAAAGATAACAAGAGGAACACTACAGGATATGTATTTACTATAGGTGGAACAACTTTCAGTTGGGTTTCCAAAATCCAAAGTGTTGTTGCACTTTCAACAACAGAAGCAGAGTATGTTGCTACTATAGAGGCTAGTAAAGAAATTAAAGGTTTCTTGATGAATTGGGTAAGAAGCAAGGGTTGGGCAGGTTATACAGTGATAGCGAAAGTGCCATACATCTTGCAAAGAACTCTGTATTTCATTCCAAGACTAAACATATACATCGCGAGTACCATTTCATACAGGCAGCATTAGAAGATGGATAGTTGAAGCTGGAAAAGATACACACTAGCAAGAATCTTGTAGATATGTTAACAAAAGTTGTAACCAGGGAGAAACTGAGAATCTGCTCAATTTCAATTGGTCTTCAAGTATGATGAAGAAGATGAGAAACATCCAAGTCCAAAGTGGAGTCGTTGTCTAGCAAATGAAGCAGCGGTGGAGTTGCTATAATCAGTCTCCAAGTGGGAGATTGTTGGGTGTGGAGCCTGATTATCTTATGTATACAAAGGTTTCAGCTTGATGTATACCCCAACAAGACTGTACACCCCTCCATGTGGGGGGGTAAATCCCCCTCGACTGGGGGATCTGGGGGCCAGTGGTCCTCCAGTGGGGGTTCGGGGGCAGCGCCCCAAAAGCTAAAAATAGATGTAAAATTGCCTTGTAAAAGTCTAGGAATTTCTAGTCAATCTAGGTCGTTCATTAGGCGTATGATCTGATGGTAGAAGTTATGTTTAATTTAGAGTTTTTTGCCCTAGAAAGCAACCCCTCACTATATATGAGGGAATTGTATTGCGTCTATGTATATTTGATTATGAGTGAGGAAGAGAGAGGAGATTGAGAGTGAAGAGGGAGTTACAGCAGATCTGTTGTAAGTTGTATCTCTTCAGTTTGCTGGATAATATAATAAAATAAGGGTTGGCTGTTTCTCCATGGACGTAGCCCAAACTGGGTGAATCACGTATATCTGTGTCTCTCTTGTTTTATGCGTTTTCTGTGTTTATATTTCTGCAATATTTTATGTGTTCCATTGCTCCATAATATATAATTTTCTAACAGAAAACATCATTAATATTAAAATTATAGTGAGAAACAATGTAATGTGTAGATTCTGATGATTTTCCCTTATCTGGTAGTGGCTGATCTTTCTTTTCATTCAATTGTTCTCTCCTTTCACTCACTTTCTCCCAAGGGATTTTTCAATTAGTAGAAGTATGACCAATTTTACCACATCTAAAAAATTTGATAGCTAGTCTATCATTAAAATTTCTTTGTTCTGTGTCTCCCTGATTATTTTTGGCTCTACCACAACTTCTACTACTTTTATCACCTCTAAAAGTTGCAGCATGAGACTTCTGGTCCTTTTGTGCAAGGCACAAAGTTTCTACATTATATTTAGGTGGAGCCTCTTTCTTCCCAAAAGTCTTTCCTCTCTCAGCTATTTTGTTTACTAGTTTATCTAATGTAATGTCATTAACTGCCCACTAGCTTGGAGAGATTCCAAATAGCGTGAATAGATAGGGTGAAGGAAATTTATAAAAGCTATAAGTTGTAAATCTACTTCAATTCCAGTGGCTTTTATATCATGAAAAATGGTTTTTATTTTAGAAGCACTCTTCAATGGATCATTATCTTTCATCTCCAAATTGAACAACTTCAACAACAACTGAATAATTTCAAGTTCTGAGTGTGAATCATACAATTCTTTCAACTTCTTTAAAGCTTCGAATGCAATACCACAAGAAACAATATATCGACTTACCTCTTTTGTGACCGATGCAATTATTAATGCATATGCCTTGTTGTCTTTTGTATCCCAAATTGCACGCTACATATCATTATCATGTGGCTCTGGTGGAATTTCTTTTCCGTCACTATCCTTCTTGCCTTGACAAACTTCCCACAAATTGTTAAAAACAAGGGCACTTTTAAGTTTTCTAAACCATTCTTGATAATTTTCCTTTCCATTAAGAACAACTCCAATTATGGAAATGATTGAAGTCATAATTGTTCTGCAACTAAGTATTCTTCACATCCTTTCAAATGTAAAATATATGCAATACCTCTTAAAATATATAAATACATTTCTCCTTATTTCAAACAAAAATGGCTTTGTGGTTTAATGGTATGTTTCAAAAAATAGCCTAGTCAAGAGCTAGGTTCAAATCTTATTAGCCTCCAAATATTTTATTTTACCAATGATCAATATTTTATTTTACCAATGATCTCTTAAAAAATACGTATTTCAAACCACCTGAAAATTGACCACTCTTGAATTAAAAATTTAATTCAAACCACCAAAAATATTAAAAATTTAATTCAAACCACCAAAAATATATATATCCTGGCCACTCTTCAATTAAAAATTTAATTCAAACCACCAAAAATATATATATCCTAGCCACTCTTCAATTAAAAATTTAATTCAAACCACCAAAAAATATATATCCTTCATTTTATGTATCCTTAGGAAATTTATTTTATTGTAATTAAACTCCACTTCAATTAAAAATTTAATTCAAACCACCAAAAAACATATATCCTTCATTTTAATTACAGGAAATGTAAATATTATCCTTCATAAATTTTACTGTGATTAAATTCCTCTTTACTGTAGTAAATGCGAATACTATCAAATATGTATTTCAAACCACCTGAAAATTGACCACTCTTCAATTAAAAATTTAATTTAAACCACCAAAAATATTAAAAATTTAATTCAAACCACCAAAATATATATATCCTGGCCACTCTTCAATTAAAAATTTAATTCAAACCACCAAAAAATATATATATACTTCATTGCTTAGATTATCTTCCGGATCCATCGCATAAGGATTCTTTTTCATCGACGTTTCGAACCAGCAACGGTGGTTCATCTTTAGGATGTGAAAATATTGAAAGACTGGTCTTATTTTTCTAATTATATATAGAGATGCTTAGCCGACAGATATCATTAATTTAATTATTCTTTTTTACTTTTAGGTTTTATGATTATATTAATTATATTTGTTTTAATTTTCTAATTATATAATTAATTTAATTTAATTTAATTTTAATTAATTATTTCTATTTTAATTATTTTAATTTAATTTTTAATTATTCCTTATTTTAATTATAATTATTTCTTATTTTAATTATAATTCTTTTTTATTTTTTTAATCTTAATTTTAATTATTATTTATTTTAATTAATTTTAACTATAATTATTTATTTATTTTGATTATTATAATTATTTTAATTATTAATTTTAAATGTTGCAATTATATTGATTCTATAATTGTTTTAATTGTATAAATTTTAATTATTTGTTTATTTTAATTATTATTTTAAGTAACATAGACGATCATAGACTTCCTAAGCTAGCTTTAAATTCTAGCCAAAACCACCTAAGGCTCAATCGGGGGTGGCATAAAGACACAAGGGCCTGGTTGTTAAACTATTGGGAGATCAACGAAAATGATGCATTGCAAAACATAAATAACATTAAAGATATTGTTACTTCTAAGTTCAAAGAAAAAATGTGGTGTGAGAAAGACTTAGCGGCTAAAAGAAAATTAAGTTATTATAAGAAGGTCATCAACCCCACCCTAGAAGATCAAAAGTATCTCTCTATTTTAACTAGCTCAAAGAAGAAAATTAATATAGCAAAGATTAGAACGAATTCTCATGAGCTCCATAGTGAAACAGGTCGTTGGGCAGTTCCTAAAACGCCATGGACGGAAAGGATCTGCCATATATGTGAGAATAGGAACATCGAGGATGAAAACCACTTCCTCTTAGAGTGCCCCGCGTATAACCACATTAGATCTCAGTTTCACAATCTTTGCTACAATACTGACCTTCCTAGCCTTTTACAATGTCAAAATTATAGTGAGGTCGGGAGGCTTCTCTCCAAGCTTTTTGAGCATAGGAATAAAATCTTAAATCAAAATAGATAATTTGTTTCTTTAGGTCCGATAGACCATTATTTGGTCTTAGTGGACGTTAACCATCATCATAATTATTAATTATTAATTGTTTTGATTGTATTTATTTTGATTATTTCTTTATTTTTAATTATTATTCTAATTAATTATTAATTATTAATTGTTAATTGTTATAATTATATTTGTTCTAATTTATTTATTAATTATGATTATAAATTTAAATTGTTCTAATATATTTATTAATTGTAATTATAAATTTAATTGTTGTAATTATATTTATTTCAATTTATTTATTTATTCATTTATTTAGTTTTTATTTATTTATTTATTAATTTTAATTGTTTTGATTGTATTTATTTTGATTATTTATTTGTTTTTAATTATTATTCTTATTAACTATTAATTTTTAATTTTTAATTTTTAATTGTTATAATTATATTTGTTCTAATTTATTTATTAATTATAATTATAAATTTAAATTGTTCTAATATATTTATTAATTATAATTATAATTATAATTATAAATTTAATTGTTGCAATTATATTTATTTCAATTTATTTATTTAGTTTCTATTTATTTATTGAGTTATTTTTACCTTGTAACTGTATTAGTTTTAATGATAAGTAGTGATTATTTATTAAGGCTCCCTATAGGGAAAGTGGATCAATTCAATAAACAGTAAATGACTTAACCTTAAGGCAGCAATTCAACTAGAATGACCGGGAGCTGTAAATAATACTATGACCTCGAGCTGTCTATGCAGGATGGACAATGACCAGCTGTAAAAGATCAAAAGGCAAATACTATCTTTCTGTGTCTGATGGGCTAGTCCTCCTGGCTAGGACTCTACTCCCGTATCTAGCTCCCGGCTATGTCTCATCAATTGGAAAAGGCAATTCCTAGCGGCTCTCAGCAATTCAAAAAATGAATGAGGACAGTCTATTGGCAATGAAAAAAGTCAATTCCTAGCTGTACAGACTAACTATAGCTTCCATGACTGACCGGAGCTAAAAGCAGCACTGTACTCTATCAAAAGAAATGCACGGACCAGAGCGAGGTTATTGGACCTATTTAAGCTAAAATGATTTAAGGTCAATTCGAGCATATCCAATCATTCTAGCACTGAAGGTAGGATCTAGGCAATGAGTCTGGATCCGATCCCGGTAGGTAAGGTGATAAGCCAAGCGGATTAGCCGAGTGGCGTAGCAAAGCAGATAAGCCAAGCGGAGCAGCCCAAGGATCAAATCCCGGTAGCAAGGGGAAGTAACAAAGCAAAGGGTAGTAGCCCACCCGATCCCAATAGGCATTGTAAGATGAAGGGCCTAAGTAAGATCCATAGGGGAAATAGTCACAAGCGTTCGAGTCACAAGCGTTGGACGGACCAAAAAAAGAGCAAAAAGACCAGCCTCGCCGTAGGCAATTAGGAAAAACTAAGACGACCGCGACCTCGTGGGTAAGTGGGTGGGTGTGAAAAATAGAAGTTAGTAAAAGAAAAGTGTAAATAATTACATACATATAACGAAAAAAAAATAGACATTACCGGCTACTTACCATAGGCCACCTTTTAGTACTGAAATTTCCATCTGGATAGGGTTCGGAAGGAAGGCTCGCTCTAGGTAGGAGGGACAGGCCACCTTTCAGTATTGAAATTACCACTCACTTTTCCGAGCGTTTGAACTCTTACTATTACCACCACTATAGGCCACCTTTTAGTACTGAAATTTCCCACTTGGATGGGGTGGGGTAAAATGTATGATCCATTAGTAAAGTAAGAAGCAGCTATATAGGCTTTTTGTTCAATGGGTGAATAGGAGCGTGGCATTGGGTGAAAGGGCATAAAAAGGCTAAGTGTATAAATCAAAAACTGAGTTGTAATGGGGTCCAATCCTTATTGGGGTGCAAAAGTGGCCTTAAAACGCTCTCTAAGTGTATTTAAGATCGATGGAATAGTGGGTAGCCGTGCCAGCATCCATTAAAACATTCTTCATGACTAATTCCATTGCAGCATTTCTAAACGGCTGTTTCTTTTGGTTGGTTGGGTAACGGCTCTGACAGGCTCTACCTTCAGGCTAAGCCTCTATCTATCCACGTCTCCTGGCTATGATCAGCTTGGATGGGCACATCTCTTCCTGTCTACAACTGGAAATGGTCTAGAAAGAAAAGATTCTAGCTCTGACTGGCAAAGATTCTAGGTTCTATCAAATAAAGAAACTGTCAATGACCTAACCTTAAGGCAGCAATTCTTCTAGTGGTACCGGCTGCTGTCAAAGAATACTCTGACCTGCGGCTGTCTAAGATTGGCAGGATGTAAAATGACCAGCAGTCAATTCTAAAAAATGAAATCCTTCTGTGTCTGATGGGCTAGGCCCTCCTGTCTCTCTATCCTGGCTCTGATCAGCTTGGATGGGCACAGCTCTTCCTGTCTCTGACAACATCTAAGGTAAGTGTGTAACCTTAGTAATTCCTAAGTGTTATAGGTCTGTAAATCCCAGGCATTCAATAAGGGTTTGTCCAATAGAAAATCCCGTGGCTAGCTGGCCTCCCTGAATGAACCTCGCTGAGCATATCAGAATGTCATTCAGTGTTTGTGGTCTGAAGCTCAGGCACCAGGTGAATCGTATATAAAGGGCATTGGAAACACCCAGGTTCAGTAGGTTCGGTCTCGTAATCGCTTCCCCATGATGCAAATTGTATTCAAAGAGACATCTAGGTTTCCCTGTCCCCACCCACAACTAGCAAGTAAGCTAACTCTAGCAACACGTACGTCTCTCGATGCATTCATTCATATGGGACATGGGTGAAATATCTACTTTGGAGTATTGATGTGGTCCATCCATCGATCCATCCATCCTTAAAACATATGCAGTATCTGTAAAAGGGAAGGTCCTGTCAAATCTAAAGGGTCGTGTAGCTCCTGGCTCTAACCACCGGCAAGTAGGACTGGGTCTAAGCCAGGTAGGAAAGTATCTGGGCGTAGGGGCTATCAATGAAAATCGTGTCAATGAAAAAAAAGTATCTGGAATGAAATCGCTCGACCCCCGGGAGAGGGCAGCCTGGTCTCTCTGACTGAAAGAGGCAATTCCTCTCCTCTCCCTCTCCTTAACAGTCGAGCACCTAAAGGTTCAATTTACTTATTGGGTGGGGGGTCGTTGGTTGAGCCTGCTTCCGCATCCTCTCCTTAACAGTTGAGCCTGCTTACGCATCCTTATGGTCGAGCACCTAAAGGTTCAATTTACTTATTGGGTGGGGGGGCGTTGGTCGAGCCTGCTTCCGCATCCTCTCCTTAATAGTCGAGCATGCTTACGCATCCTTATCAGTCGAGCCCCTACCAGTCCTAGGTGAAAAACTAGCAGGAATGAAATGCTCTAGGTTGCTGGACTAACCGTAGGTAAATAACAGTACTCTATCTAACTAAATGCAGGTACCATAGCGAGGTTCTTGGACGTACTCTAGCTGAAATGACTCTAGCTAAATTCATGCATTTCCAAGAGTTCTAGCACTGACCCCGTATCTTCTAAGCAATGAGTCTCGAGCCCATCCCGGTAGCTAAGGTGATTATCCAAGCGGATTAGCCGCCAAGTCGAGTAGCCCGGTTGACTAGCGAGCAGCTATCAAAGTGTATGATAAAAGCAGCCGAGTATCCAAGCCAAGCTATGCCCGACTTACTTACAATGGTAAACTATTGGCAATGACCTCATAGAATTCCCTTATGGCAGCTGTTATGAGACTGGCTATGCCCTTAAGGCTACTCCTGGCTATGATCGACTAGTACTAACTAGAGCTTCTCTAGCAATGAGCTTCAGGCTATGACTGTAAAAGCACAGACTAGAGGTTCATGCACTGACTGTCTACAGCACTGCTCAGAGCTTCTAGCAATGACAAGAGTTCTAGCACTGACTGACAAGAGCTTCTGGCTATGACTGGAAATTCCCTTGCCCTCAGAAGCGCAAGCCCTCCGGACCTTGATTGACTATGTGTCCTGGCAATGAGACCTGGCATTGACACTTGGCATGTAGTACTGGTGTGGAATGACACCTGGCATCGAGTAGCAGCATCAACACCTGGATCGAGTACCGGCATCGACGCCTACCTGGATCGACTAGCGGCAAAGAGTCCTGTCATCGGCAGCACAGGTGTTTGTCAATGAGGTGTATTACCCTTCCTTCACAGGTGCATCGTAAGTAATGCATTGTGATGTCATCCAATCGAGGTAGGAACGATTGTTCCGTAGCGTTCAGTGAAATGCGGTCCTAATCAGTGGGTTCAGGCAGCTACCTATAGGGAGCCTTAATAAATAATCACTACTTATCATTAAAACTAATACAGATACAAGATAAAAATAACTCAATAAATAAATAGAAACTAAATAAATTGAAATAAATATAATTGCAGCAATTGAATTTATAATTATAATTATAATTAATAAATATATTAGAACAATTTAAATTTATAATTATAATTAATAAATAAATTAGAACAAATATAATTATAACAATTAACAATTCAAAATTAAAAATTAAAAATTAATAGTTAATAAGAATAATAATTAAAAACAAATAAATAATCAAAATAAATACAATCAAAACAATTAAAATTAATAAATAAATAAATAAAAACTAAATAAATAAATAAATTGAAATAAATATAATTACAACAATTAAATTTATAAGTACAATTAATAAATATATTAGAACAATTTAAATTTATAATCATAATTAATAAATAAATTAGAACAAATATAATTATAACAATTAACAGTTAATAATTAATAATTAATAATTAATTAGAATAATAATTAAAAATAAAGAAATAATCAAAATAAATACAATCAAAACAATTAAAATTAATAGTTAATAATGACTTAAACTAAGAATTAAAATAAACAAATAATTAAAATTTATACAATTAAAACAATTATAGAATCAATATGATTGCAACATTTAAAATTAATAATTAAAATAATTATAATAATCAAAATAAATAAATAATTATAATTAAAATTAATTAAAATAAATAATAATTAAAATTAAGATTAAAAAAATAAAAAAGAATTATAATTAAAATAAGAAATAATTATAATTAAAATAAGGAATAATTAAAAATTAAATTAAAATAATTAAAATAGAAATAATTAATTAAAATTAAATTAAATTAAATTAATTATATAATTAGAAAATTAAAACAAATATAATTAATATAATCATAAAACCTAAAAGTAAAAAAGAATAATTAAATTAATGATATCTATTGACTAAGCATCTCTATATATAATTAGAAAAATAAGACCAGTCTTTCAATATTTTCACATCCTGAAGATGAACCACCGTTGCTGGTTCGAAATGTCGATGAAAAAGAATCCTTATGCGATGGATCCGGAAGATAATCTAAGCAATAATGAAACTCGAAGAAACCTCAAAGACAATATATCCTTCATTTTATATATCCTTAGGAAATTTATTTTATTGTAATTAAACTCCACTTCAATTAAAAATTTAATTCAAACCACCAAAAAATATATATCCTTCATTTTAATTGCAGGAAATGTAAATATTATCCTTCATAAATTTTACTGTGATTAAATTCCTCTTTACTGTAGTAAATGCGAATACTATCCTTCAAAATTTACTGTGATTAAACTCTTGTTTACTGTAGTAAATGAAAATACTATCTTTGAGAAATTTCACTCAGTAGTAAATGAAAATAAAGCCTCCCAAAATTAAAACAAAAAAACTACCCTTGGATGCATGGAACTGAGACTTTAGCAAACAGTCCAGCCATTATTGGGAACAACAAGCACTCAAGATTCCAACATGTATTCTAACTTTCAATAATATGTTAAAAAAAACTTCATTCCACTCAATTTCTCCAATAGTCTTTCATTATGACATAAATATATAAAACTGACAAAGAGTCAATAGTTTGGGCATCCCATTGGGTTAACCTTCTACTGCATTCATCTATCCTCATAATCTCCGCATCTCCTTTACGCCACAAACTTCAAATACATGGAGTTTAGAAACAACTCAACCGAAGCACTGATACCATTGTACAAGCCTGAATAAACTCCACAATGAAAGATCATAATGAAATAATATCGTATTAATGATAAAAATCACTTATTTATACATGTGCAATCTAGGTACGAGACACAGTTGTGTCTCGGTAACTTATTAATTGTAAAAACGGAATGTAAAACTAATTACATATTGTACAATAACAATCCCGAAGGATTAGTTACTACCTTGTGGGGTTAATCAGAAATGATTTTGGAAATTGAAAACTGCATAGGAATAGATCTTTATCACTTTTAGTTGATAGCTACATGTTAGTATAAAGTAGTAATGAGTTTTGCATAACTCATGTCATAACGTTAGAACTATTTCAATATTGTGGCCTGAATCATTATTCTTATGCAATTTCTTTGTTTGTATTTGGAGATGTTTGTAAGTAGATGTCTGTTAACTATTTAGTAGGCATTTATTTGCATACATTTGTTTGAACATGAAATAGGTCTGGGAACTATTTCCCTGACCTATTATCCTTATATTATTTCAATTTCAACTCTGTCTATTCTCTCTTTCATGTTATTTTGCTCTTGATTGAGAGAGGGACTAATCCTTCTTTCGATTGAGATAGGAGTAGGATTAATATTTGTTTTCTACACATTATAATATGACTAATTTTAAATTTAGTTGTTGCATTATAGAAATTGATGAGCCCCAAAAATGGGTAATTATATGGGCTCATTTAGCCTCCTAATTCGACTTAATCCACCATTCTCATTAGTTTATTGCATGTTTTTTATTATATTTATGCTAATAGAGTGAATTGGGTTAGTCATTATGCCAAAAAGTCTAATGTGTGCTTTATGCAGTTTTTTGGTCAATTTTGAGACAAAATCAAAGGTTTTAACGAGCACTTGGAAACCAAATTCGTGGAAGAACAAGGGAGAGGATTTGTAGGAAGGTGTCCCCTTCATTTATGAGCCCTTACCTCGAATTATCCACCAGCAGCTCAGAGTTCAAGGGCCACCACATCGATTATCACAAAGGCAGCCGAGCAAGGACTAGTAAAGTTGCTGTTAACTGCAAGTTTTGGCAATCGAGTTCATAAAGTTTAGGAGGACTGTTGGGGTCCTCAATTTGTATAAATAAGAAGGCTTAAGGCCTCATTTGAGTTAGTTTGTTTTTAGTCAGTTTGTAGTCAGTTTTTAGGCAGGAGTTAGTCAGATGTTAGTTAGATTTCAGCCAGTAGGTTAGGTCTGCATTTCAGCACATTTTCAAGCTTTTTCTTGTAGACAGTTTCTGGGATGTAACTATTATTTTTTGATCAATAAAGATGAATCCAGCTTTGCACCAGCTCTAATCTTTCTTAGGAGGTTGTAGCTCTTGGGGTTGGGCCCAACCCAAGTGCCCAGTACCTCCTTTGTGTACTTTTATGTGTCTTTGTTGCATTCTTAGAATAAAATCTGTTATTTAGGTTAAAATCTTGTTTTGTTACTTAGGTTGCTTTTGATGATTAAAATAGCTTTTCATCCTTCAAGTTGATTTGACAGTTTGAGTACAGAAAAAATCTTCAGAAAAAGCCATCAAGCAACCCTTGATCTCACCTCTCCCTCCTTGGGACCATGAGCTGAGACCAAGGCATACTTGCTGCCACAAAAACATTGTTTTGCTTTTCAATGCAATTGTTAGTGTTAGGTTTTTAGTTGTAAAAGTTGATACCAGTTGTACTTGCATATTCAGAATCTGTTCTTGCTTAGTTTCCATAGTTATCTTGCATGATTTTCTGCCAATAAACTTCTGTTCATCATGTTTCTAGTATCTAGATAAAATTAGGTCAAAATAGTTAGATCTTTGGTTTTCCTAGTCTTTGTTTGATCAGTTTTGGAAAATAATGTGCAGAACACCTGTGGTACCTCCTTGCCTACCCTTCCTCCATCATACAACTAATATATCCCCTAAACTTAGATTATTGCCCTTCTTTTGCCACATTTTCCCACTTTGCCCTAATTTCTACATTCTTGTGCATCATCGCTCCCTCCATCCTCGAACAAATCCAATCACCTTCATCACTCCTTAGCCTCATTCACTAGGTCCTAGACCCCTTAACATCCTTATCCAACCTCCATTTCCACTTTCCCACCGTTTTTCCTCCATCAACCCTCCAAAATCCTCTTTTCGGAACACCCTGTAGAACATCCTGTAGAAGCTACAGAACATCTTGTAGAACCCCTGCAGAGTTCCTGTAGAAGCCCACGAAAGTGGTTTCTTGAGATCCAATCACTGTGAAACTCTCTGGAATGGTGTTAGGGACCCATTAGGCCCTCTTCTAACCTTCCCAACCTCCTGCAAGCACCTACTCCATTTCCTTTCACCAATCAACCTCTGCACAGTCAAAACAGTTAAAGCACATGCATAATAGTTCTGACAACTTACTCAAAAAAACAAGAAGATGTTTTTTTCCAAATTTTATTGTATAAGTAGCTTAGTCACGTGCATTTTACCTTTCTAAAAGTCAATGGCATCCATTTCCATCGCTTTCATCTCTTTTCTTGCACCAGTAGGGTTAGTCGATAAAACTAGGGTTTACTAGGATTTGCATTTCCTTTCAGCTTTTAGTTTCTTTCTACAAGTAGATTAGCCTCCTTTGAGTTAGCTTTCTTCCACCACAGTGAAAAGCTTCTTCTAAGAGCTCATAGAAGTTGGCTTAAGCTCCTAGCAGACTTGTGCCCGCTCATCAAGTGACAACCGCGGCAAGAGCTAGTACTTGTGCATATAGCACCGTTGCTTCCAAGTTTGTTATGAACTACCGCGTTGATAAAAGTAAAGAAGGGAGTCCCAGGAGTTTCAGAATTATTGCTACAATACTGGAGCCCACCATCTTTTTGGCGCCATTGACGAGGAAGCGTCAGAGTATTGGTGATTGCTGCTTTTCTTCTATTTTCCACTGCAACCTTTTGCTAAGTAGTTTATTTCAGCAAGAGTAGAGTAGTTGTTTTATTTCCATTCTGCAATTTCATCTCCGCAAAAGTAGATTAGACATTTCTCGCTTTCATAGATTAGCATTTCAATTCCGCAATTTCAATTCTGCAAGCGTAGATTAGCATTTAAATTCTGCAATTTCAATTCTGCAAGCATAGCTTAGCATTTCATTCCTGCAATTTCATTTCAGCAAAATAGATTAGTCATTTCCTGCTTTCATTTGAATTCTGCATTTTCATTTCAACAAGATAGATTTTAGTTAGTTGCAGTTCAATCTATTTTAGTTTTTCAAAAAAAAAAAAAGAAGAAGAAGAAGAAGAAGCAAAAATCAACCAAAAAGATTTCATTTCATGCCTTGTAGGAGTAGAGATAAGTCAAAAAAATGTTTGCACAACACCCCCACTATTTCACACAGCCAACCTTCTCTCTTCTTCAATGGTTGTGATTAAGAAGAACCCCTAGGTGGACAACAAGACATATTTGAAGAACCTTTAGGGGAGAAGAAGAAGAAAACATTCCTCTGGAGCAAATGGCTACAAACAGAAATGTTGGGAGCAGTACCTTATCCAAAAAAGAATTTGTAAATCAGATGGAATATTTCAAGAGCGAGGTGAGGCAGTTTCTTGCCATGCAATTGGATACCTGACGGATCCAAAGGAAGCAAGAGGAAGCCAAGAGGGCTTTGGCCATCTTTTGCCCCAGGTGCACTAGAAAGTATCCTAGGAATGAATGTCCATTGCACTCCATAGAAGTGTGTTTTTTCTGTGAAAAAGAACATCCTACAGATCAGTGCCCTTCCTTGCTGAGAATCAAAGCTGCATATTAGAGGGCTAAAGGAGCCACTGAACCACTCTATTATATGAACCAAAGGAGGCCAAATGAACCCATACCTTACCAGCAGGGAATGCAAGGGACATCCCAGACCTATTACGAACCCTATCAAGCCACTTTCATGCCTTCTTGGGGTCCCCATACTCATCCTTCCTAGTCCACACCTCCTCCTTGGTCCTTCACATCTCCATATTATGTCCAACCAGCTGCTCATCCATTTCACCCCTACGCTCAGCCACAGCCTCAGTGGAATGCACCTCATCAAGGGTGGTGGCCCCAGTACAACACTCCTCCCGCTCCTTTTCCTCCACCACCTGCTCAACCACAACCATCGCCTCCTGCTCCACCAAGACAGCCCCAAATGCCTGCTCAACCAAACTCAAACCCAAAAACAGGCAGGCTCAGCAAGTATATAGTGGGAAACCACCTGCCCAACCACAAACCCATCCACATCCATCTCAAATATACACCCCCACTCAACTACCCATACCACCATTTCCAAACCCACACATTGGAGTAGTTCAACGTGATTGCAATGTTGAGGCACAAAATGTCCAAACAACTCCTCTTGAGCTCAATGATCTTCACCATAGCTCAGGAAGATTATTGCAAAAAAGAGATTATATTGACAGCATTGAAGGACCACATCCAGCAAAAGAAGATTCAAAAGAGGAGATCAAAGAACCATGGCCTGCACTTCATGAAGATAAGACATCAAAATCAAAGATCAAGAGAGCTCCCTCATGGTTATTATCAAATCCTCCATGTATTAAAGAGAAAAATCAGCAAAAAGAGGAAGATGTGAAGGTCATGATAGAAGAAGATATGGAGAATGATCCAGATCAGCAAAAGGACCAAGGATATCAGAGCTATATTGAGATAGGGTTTCAGATGGTCACTAAGTTGTAGCAGTACTCTCTTCCTCAGCTATGCTTGATCCCTTCAAAGTCAAATCATTTGGTCTCTGAAATCCGGATAGCTGTCAAAGCATGCATTTCAAGCCTCCACATCATTTTGTCTCTAATCTCGATGTGCACATGGCTCCATTGGAAGTATTCTTATACTTGAAAATGATTTAGTTTTTCAAGTAGGGTAGTGTAGGAAAAATGAAGAAAAAAAGAAAAAAAGAAAATAAGAGGAAAATAATAATCTAAGGTGAAAACATCCTCAGAGGCGCCTCAAATTGGCTCATTGATTAAAAACCTCCATGAGGCGATCAATGGGTTGGAAAGAAGAGAAAAGAAAAAGAGAATAAGATCCCTGGGTGAAAACCTCCCTTGGAGGCGTTCAGGGCAGGCAATTAGAGTGAAAACCTCCAAGAGGCGCCCTAGTTGTTTTCAAAAAAAAAGAAAAAGAAAGAAGAATAGAAAAAAAGAAAAATAAACCTAATTTCTGTTGAATAATTGCAGGTTGCATGAAGGACATTGCAGGTTAGGAGGATCGCACAAAACAAGGATAGAGGTCAGCACCAGGCTGCCATCATCCCTCACAATCCATTCCTCCATGACCACCACCCTTTCCCAAGATTTGGTCCCATTCGGACTGAGATTTCACCTTCTACAGGAAGTTCTGTGTCTTCTACAGGAAGCCTACAAACAAGCCAAAATTGATCTCTAAGGAGGACTTAAAGGCTACGAATCTGTCCATGAGGCCTGTAAACATCCTTGTTTCCATCCCTCACCCTTCTCCATCATTTTTTCCACCTCATTGTGCTTCTTTTATGAAAACTGTGTTTTCTACAGGAAGTTCCTGTAGAAATTACAGAAAGCTAGAAATGGATTTTAAAAAGCAGTTTGACGAACATGATAGCTTCATAGAGGGTTAATAAATCCTCCTGCAATATTCAAACCCCTCTTCCATCATTTCCATGCCTGCATCACACCCCAAGCTCATTTTCCTTACCGTCCAAAAAACTGCAAAATGCTCTGATACAAAAATACATGGAGCAGAAATTTGTTTTTCCCCTAACTTGAAAACCATGCATCCATTTAAAAAACTGTTTTGTGGAGAGTTGTATAGGAATAATGGCAACATGCCCGAGCAATTTCAGCCAATTCCAGTGCACGGTTTCCAATAAATCAGCCTCCATCACCTTCAACCATTTTTTCATTTTCTCCATATCCATGCATCCATTTCAAAACCTATTTCACGGGGAGATGCATATAGGTGATAGTAACTTTCCCAAGCAGTTTCAGCCATTTCTAGTGCACGATTTTTGAGAAATTGACCTCTGTCACCTTCAGCCCTTTTCAGTTTTTCTCGAAATATGTGCATCCATTGACCACAATTTTGCTATGGGAGGTGCATAATGATGATAGAAAAATACTGAAAAAGTTTCAAGTCAATCCGATCTATCGTTTGGGAGCTATGGACAAAACAAGTTGTTGTCCTGTAAAAATTCAACATCAGCAGCATGAGGGTGCAAATCTGAACATTGAAACAGATTCCTGCAGCTTAGATCCAGCCAGAGGATACCTGCACAAGAAAAATAGCCATGAATCAGCAACCAGGCCAGCATGCAACCACAGAAACAAAGGCATGCAACAGAAGGAAAGGCCACAACACCTCACAACAAACACATTCGACTTCCAGGTACATGACTAAACCCATTCCTCTGTTGCATGAATGTAATTTAAGAACTGCGTGAACAATGAGATGGTTGTGATTAAACAAGATTGGTGGCCAGCTAACTGGCCACCCTCATCTAGTTCAAACAGTGCTCGGTGGGTGCAATCGACACGTGTGCTCAGCCATCTCAGGAAGAAAACTGAAAACAGGTAGTGGTGGCTGTTTAAACTCCAACATAATTGATGGAAGTGATTACATGCAGAGAACATACAGTTCATAATAACACTACAGTGGGGACCAACAGTTTGCATGGGGCCAACATGCACTTGGCCAGCTCACCCTCCATCAACGGAAGTCTCCATGAACAGCCAATGGAACTCATCTTTGAAATACTCTCACCACCATTGTTTCCATTTTATCATCATCCCTGCAGCTGCAACAAGCTCCATACCACCTCCATAGCAGCGAACCAGTCTTTCTCAGCCATTTTTCAAAACCCTCCTGCTTATCGGCATTCTACAGGAAGCACAGTTTCGTTCTACAGGAAACGAGAGCCTTCTACAGGAAGGCTTCTACAGGAAAGGCAGAAAACAGCCCTGCAGAAAGAAAACCCAGGATTTTCAGTGAATTTCAAGCTCAAAATGAGGTAGGCTCGAAAAAACTCCTCTATGCATGGTATGTTTGTGCAAGGTGGTGAATTGAACGACATCAGATTGGAAAATCAGAGGAAAAGTCTGCCTGTGTATTGGAAGTAAAACGTTTGCCTGTGTATTGCACTGGGTTTCCTAGTTGTTTCTACATCAAAATTCTCCTCGACGTTTCCTCTTTTTTAAAATTCTCCTGTAGGGAAGATATATGCAGCTGTGGAGGCCAGCCTGTGTATGAAAATTTTGAATTTGCATATCTGTCTGTGTGCTGAGAAGAAAACTTGATCTCTGTACTCTGTCTGTAGAAACAAAATTCTTCCTTTCATAAACAGACAGCCGAGTTCTGGGTGACAGCAGTCTTAAAACCAGGGAATTATTGCCATTTGATATTGTAAGGAGCACGCAAGAAATTCCATCTTTGATCTAAAAAGAAAAACCGAATTCAACTATCCTCTATTTCAGATTGACTGTTTGGTTGCCTGAGCATTTCCTTTTCTGATTAAAACATAAAAAGAGCACTCTCACCATGCCAGGAGGATTCATAAGGGGAGAACACACTGAAGAAGGTGAGAAAACCAATGGTGAAGGAACACAGGACATTCAAGCACGGAAAGAATAGAAAGAAAAAGGGAAATGGGCCAGATTGCTGAGCCTAAAATAGAGGAAGAAACAACAGCAAAAACACTAAGGGAAAAGAGGATGCAGAGTAGGATAGAGAAGGCCGATAAAGCCCAAATGAAGGCTACCACAGCCAAAGTAGACACACAAAAACAAAAGAACAAGACACACCTTGAGATCTTAGCAACACACACATAAACAGTTGACACAGGGATTTCTACAGGAAGCAAGGAAAAAGAACAGCAAGAGGAGAAATCAACTGAGATATTGGCAAGGGAGGCAGTAGTTGTGCTTGCTGCATTAAGCACACCTACAAAACAAAAAGAAAAAAGAAAAAGGCAGGCCTCCCTGTATTTAAAAGCCAGGAAAAGCACAAGAATTCAAGCAAGCAGAATAAGAGGAGCAGTGGAAGGACATGGAAAAGAAGGAAAAAATTTATGGCACACATGAGTAGACCACATCAGAAGCTTGGGATGATAAGGAGGCCACCAGGGCCATCAAAGATGAAGATATAGATTAATTGCTCAGAAGATGAGCAACACTTTCAGTAGGGAGGTGATGATGAGCCCCAAAAATGGGTAATTATATGGGCTCATTTAGCCTCCTAATTCGACTTAATCCACCATTCTCATTAGTTTATTGCATGTTTTTTATTATATTTATGCTAATAGAGTGAATTGGGTTAGTCATTATGCCAAAAAGTCTAATGTGTGCTTTATGCAGTTTTTTGTTCATTTTTGAGACAAAATCAAAGGTTTTAATGAGCACTTGGCAGCAAAATTCGTGGAAGAACAAGGGAGAGGATTTGTAGGAAGGTGTCCCCTTCATTTATGAGCCCTTACCTCAAATTCTCCACCAGAAACTCAGAGTTCAAGGGCCACCACATCGATTATCACAACTTAGGTCAAATTAGGTCAAAATAGCTAGATCTTTGGTTTTCCTAGTCTTTGTTTGATCAGTTTTGGAAAATAATGTGCAGAACACCTGTGATACCTCCTTGCCTACCCTTCCTCCATCATACAACCTGCTCCATCCCCTAAACTCAGATTCTTTCCCTTCTTTTGCCACATTTTCCCACTTTGCCCTAATTTCTACATTCTTGTGCATCATTGCTCCCTCCATCCTCGAACAAATCCAATCACCTTAATCGCTCCTTAGCCTCATTCACCAGGTCCTAGACCCCTTAACATCCTTATCCAACCTCCATTTCCACTTTCCCACCATTTTTCCTCCATCAACCCTCCAAAATCCTCTTTTCGGAACATCCTGTAGAAGCTACAAAACATCTTGTAGAAGCTACAGAACATCCTGTAGAACCCCTGCAGACTTCCTGTAGAAGCTCACGAAAGCGGTTTCTTGAGATCTGATCACTGTGAAACTCTCTGGAATGGTGCTAGGGACCCCTTAAGCCCTCTTCTAACCTTCCCAACCTCCTGCAAGCACCTACTCCATTTCCTTTCACCAATCAACCTCTGCACAGTCAAAACAGTTAAAGCACATGCATAATAATTCTAACAACTTACTCAAAAATACAAAAAGATGTTTTTTTTCCAGATTTTATTGTAGAAGTAGCTTAGCCACGTGCATTTTACCTTTCTAAAAGTCAATGGCATCCATTTCCACCGCTTTCATCTCTTTTCTTGCACTAGTAGGGTTAGTCGGTAAAACTAGGGTTTTCTAGGGTTTGCATTTCCTTTCAACTTTTAGTTTCTTTCTGCAAGTAGATTAGCCTCCTTTGAGTTAGCTTTCGTCCATCACAGTTGAAATATTCTTCTAAGAGCTCATAGAATTTGGCTTAAGCTCCTAGCGGACTTGTGCCAGCTGATCAAGTGACAGTCGCGGCAAGAGCTAGTACTTGTGCATATAGCACCGTCGCTTCCAAGTTTGTTACGAACTACCGGGTTGATAAAAGTAAAGAAGGGAGTCCCAGGAGTTGCAGCATTATTGCTGCAATACTGGAGCCCACCAGAAATCCCCTGCATAGAAGAAAACATCTTGGTTTTCAGTGGTGGGATTGAGCCCTTATATCAATCAACCTTCTAATTGATCCCAATGTTTATTCGAAACACTAAAAAGTCAATCACAAGGAATAGTATCATATTGTATATTAATTAGCAATATTTAACATTTGCTATTTGGTAACATTAATTTGTAGAATTAATTTTAATCTTCAATTAGTGTTAGAATTAATAACATTTTGTTGTTTTTAACATTAAAATTAACATAACTCCTTATTATAACATTAATTTAATAGATTTAATATGTATACATTTGATTAGAATTAGATTAGTTGAATAGTGTATTTTAGAATAATTAAATAACAACATCACTCTTTAATATAGGATTAAAATACACATTTAGCATTAAGACAATAAAGTTATCTAATAATAGAATTGTATTATAATATTAGTATAATATGAGTTATCATTTTAAAGTAGATTTAGTATTATATTAATATATAGTTAATATCTAGTAATATGTGTGTGTGTGTGTGTGTGTCAGCAAAAGGAGTACATAGAGTCTGTCCCAAAATAGGTGGTCTCACCCCGACCGGGTTTGTTGACCAAAAAGTTCACCAGATGAAAAAAATACAAAAATGTAACTAAGGACATCGTCCATAAAAGGTTGGGCTACAGGCACCAAAACACAACTAAAATGTAAAAAACACCAGAAATCATACTAGTCATCTGACATAATGGATGCAAGGTTGTTTGAGGTTGTTCCAGGAGGTGGAGGAGAGCGAAAGTCACACTGAACGTGCCCTTCGTAATGCATCATCCATGTCTCCAATTTTTCTACTTTCTCCGTGAGTTGGTTTTGCCCCCGCCAGACCACAACTATCCTTTCCCGAAGTTGACTTTGAAAGTAATGTAGTCACTCCAGAGAGGCCATCTGCACTGCATTCTCCTCACACCAAACTCGTTCTACAACATCCACATTTTCCATCAAATTGGGAATGAGAGTGCGGTAGTTCTCAAGGCAACAATGCTAGAGACCCTGCCCCTCCTGAGCCTCGAGTGTTTTCGGCCCACGCTTCACCCTACCGCCATGGGTGTCACTGCCCCTATGAGTCTTCCCACGACCGTGCGACCCTTCACCTCTTCTCACCCCCCGCTTGCCACCTCTACAGCCTCCTATCACACCTACATTTCCTTTCCACACACACCTAGCTATGTTGCCACCCTGACGGGGCATCACTATGACCAAAGTTTGGTCTGTCACCCCTTCAAAAGCAAGGGAAATAAGGGAGGAAGAGAAAACCCTTCACGCTAGCAGTTTCATAACTTCCCACAACGCAGGCACGCCTTGAATAGGCACCAAACACCAAACTTTCCACCCAAAAATATTATAGGTATATTAATACATAGTGACATAGTTTTTTCCCCAGGAAAAATCATAATTTTATTAATGAAAACAAAATTACATTTTCTAGATGTTTGTAATGCATTCATCAAGATATTCAAGGCTAGTGATCATAGAGACAATACATATAAACTATAGAAAATCCAGGTTACCCTTTCCTCCATTTCTTCTTTTCTACTTTCTGCCATTCTCCTTGAGATGGGGTGGTAGATACAAGAGCTAGTTGGTTCTCCTCATCCATTTTTGAAACTTCCTTATATAAGTCTGAGCTATTTGAAACATGTTGTCATTTGTATCCTCCCAATTCTTTAGATTCAAGTCTCCCTTTCTGTTGCGCTGAGAGAACTGGGTTTGCTCATGCTTCATGATTTGTTTCCTTTTTTTTCTACATTTTCTTGTGGATTCTGGATTTCTTCATTGGAATTTGGATCTGTTTCATCTTCATCCACTTCATCTTCGGGAAAATGCTAAGGAAATTTCCATCCTTTAGGTTGTTTCCCTGATTTCTTCTTCCTTCACGGGTCTTTTTTGACTTCTGGACATGTATTTTGAAGATGTCCTATCTGTCTACATATTCTACATCTGAAAGCTATGTTTTCAAAATCTAAAAACTGTGTCCAAATCTGCTTATTATGAGTCAGGATGATGCGATCAGACAATCCTTTGCTGAGATCCACCTCCACACAAATTCTGGCGAAGGTGTAGATTTTTTCTTCCACTCTTTGTGTATTTGCCTTTATAAATTTCCCTAAGACATTCCCAATGCCTTCTAGTACATTATGATGCCATAAATGAATTGGGAGATTATGCAATCAGATCCAAACCGACATTCTTGATACTACCATTGTATTTGCATCAAAATCTCAGAACAAGGGAGTAACAAAAAGTCTCGTAGATCCCCAGAACCATGGTCCTTCTTAGAGAATGTATTCTCGTTCCTCTGATGATGCAAACTTAACTATGAAGAAGCCTTTGGAGCAGAGGTGGATCTCACAATTTATTTTCCAATTTGTGAATATCGAGTGAAAAAGATCCATTGACTTTGGCCAAAAAATATTGAATCGTCATATAACATCTTGTGCTTCATATGTTGTGAGCAGATCGTTTGTTTCTAGTAGATCTATAGTCAATATTGGAGAATGATTCAATTGTTCCACTATGTAGGGGTTGGGAATGTTGTGTGACTATTCTGGATTTGGAGATGCAACCAATTTTCCATTTAGGATATCTTTGAAAGACGAAGCTCCTTGATTCGATGTTGGTGATTTGGGAAGACTCGATCTAGGAACACCCTCGACACCCTTTTGCTTGCTTGATCCAGAAGCTCCTCCATGGAGTCGAAGATTTAAAAATATGGTAGATGATGGGGTGACATTGTAATCTTGTAGTTTTAGATCATCCTCCAACAATTTTCCTTCGCTTATCAGGCTTTGAATCAAGATCGAATATCCCATGGAATGTAGGATATTTTGCTTCAGATTAATAACCCTTGCAGAGGCCCGCACCCCCAAATAAGATTTGATTTCCCATCTGGAGTTTTGATAAAGATTTGGAAAGCTCTATGTGACTCTAGATCTAGATTCATTTCTTGTTCGTTGTGTGTATCATTATCTAGATCTGGCTTAAAAAACAGATCTATAAGGCTTTGAGGAGGCTGCATCATAAAGAACAAACTCGTAGACGAGATCAATGCCATGGGAGCCCTCAAATTGTGGATAAAAAACCTCTAATCCATCGAAATGAACCACTACTCTAGTCCGCCCCTTCGATTTCTCATCGCCCTTAGATAGATGAAAATCTCCCAATGTCGCTGGTATGTTCGTGGGTATACTACTGGGATAGTTCCATAAGGGTAATCCATCACCGCATTAGATGAAAATTGACTTCTTGATCTGTGTAAATCCTCATCTATATTTAGAGAAGGTCTGGACGTTGAGCTTTATTCAAAATGTTTGATTTTCCAAGATAGAACCAGATTCAGCATAGATTTGCGCCACCCTTCACCTTCAATCACTTCATTCGACAGCCAACATACCCACGAATCCAAGGCCCTCACAGGACCACGACTTCCTTCATTTGATTTACCAAGACAAATATGGAACAGGTGTAAATCTATGTTTCCTTCCACCTTCGATCGCTTCATCCAGTAGCAATCTAGCCCACAGATCAAGAAATCGCAGAGAACCGTGACACCCTGGTCCTTCATTCATGTCATCCCCTTCATCTCTCTTTTTTAATAAATTATTTAAAAATTCAGTGACATACATAGTTATGAACATAATCATAGGAAATAAATAGGAACATTTTAGTAACTAACATTATGTTAATATTAATATAGTTATAACATAGGAGATATTAACATAGTTGTAACATAATCATTAATATCGGTATTAACATAAGAATAATACATATAGGCTAGACTAACACTTAGATTAACATAGGTTAACCCTAGGTGCAATTTCATTGAGCCATTAATCAGCGTAAGGATTTACTTCTTTGCAAGAGTTCTACAAGAAGGTTAATATGATGTTTCTATTCTTGTTGGTAAGAAATACAAACACTATAAGCCATCAGAGACAGAGAGAAGGTAACTGGACCTAGTTTAACGAGTTGGAACCACCATTCCAAATGAAAAAGGAGTTGCTTTAAGTTCCCGACCGGGGCAGTCTCCCTTATAATGTTGGATGCTCATTTTGGGCCATCAACACAACTGCATTGAACTTCTTGTACGATGTTGCATTCTCTTTGCTACCTGCATCATGAGGTCTTCCTCACTTCTTATCCCACTTTCCTTTAGTCTTGTCGTTACCTTTCCAACCTTGCTTAGGCTCCGACTTACGCTTAGACTTCTCATAACAATGCTTCAATTTCCCAAATACTTCCTCCAACGTTCAAGGGTCATCATATTCAATCTGATCCTTAAATACTAATGGAAATCCACTAACAAATCTTTGAACCTTCGTCTTCTCATCCTTAAGATATGGTACATACCTCAGCAACTCTAGAAACTTAGTCATATACTCTTCACCTGTCATAGATCCCATCTTCAACTCATAGAACTCCTTAGCCTTATTATCATCGTATCTCTCTGACAAGTAATTCTTCTTGAAGAGTCTCTTAAACTCATGCCAACTCAACTCCTTTATCATGATGCCTCTGACACGCTTCACATCTTCCCACCAGATGTCTGCTTTTCCCTTGAGACTGAAAATGGATATCCTGGCTTTCATATTCTTTGTATAATCGTGCAACTCAAAGAACTTCTTCATCCCAAGTAGCGATGTTTTTGCATCTTCCAGTTTCTTCAAATCTCCATCAAAGGTAGGAGGCTTGGATTTCTTGAACTTGTCTGGCAAGTATTGCTTCTCACTCTTCCTGTAAGGATGATAATGGTGATGACCATGTTATCTATATGATCTAGAACTAGAATAAAACCCATAATCACTACCTGTCCTGTCAAGTGTAGTCATCCACCTACCACCTCTTATTTTGTCATCCTTGTTTGATCTATGTCCTCCATGATACATGCTACCATATGCCCCATTTGTCCTTTCCTCCTTCCCATAACTGATTTGTTGTCGTCCCTATCTCCATAAATTTGATAACCTCTGAAAGATCACTGCATTGACCTCTTCTTTCTTTTCCTGTTCCCTGGCAAGCCTTTCTTATGACTGAATTATCCTATCATTATCTTCCTTACAACTTCTTATAGGCCTTTAAACTTCACAAGGTATATACTATGTCAGGAAAGTACTCATCTCTTTGCTACTCATTTGATCTACAACGAGAGTCACATGAAATGTAGTCCAACATTCTGCTTGTCATCTTTGATCTTCTTCCTGCAAACATACCATGTTAGATAAACCAAATATAAACATGATCAAATATACCTTAGTGAAGTTCAGGAGAGCCTATCTCGTCTTCACAAATTAGTCCAGATTAGAACAATATCTATATATATATATATAAACATTAACATATCAATCATCTCAACATCAACATCATGATGACACAACACCACAACAGTGACCATCACAATGCATGCATAGAAAACACATCGAAAACTAACATGCATGCATAACAATCACACATAGCCCATCAATTCCAAGTGTTTGAACCTGGAAGCTCTGATACCACCCTCTAACCACCTCACCCCACATTTACCCACTTTAACCTGCTCACGAGGGTAAACACGAGATGAGAGTTACTATGCGAGGCTTGATTTCCAAGATTCACTTTTGGAAAATTGAATCCACATATCCAAAACTAACTACAACACCCAGTGACATATGATCACATTGTTATCAGCGTTATTTCTTTTCAGTTTTGTTTCCTTGAATTTAACAGAACTTTCTATTTTTGGCATTTTTTTGGGTTCTAAATTTCTGAGGTTGTTTTGAGGGCATAAACAACATTTTCAAGCAAAATGAAGAAACTAGAAAAATGCCAAAATTTATTTCAATGATTTATTTTTTTCAACCTCCTCATAGAGATCTTTGAAATGAGGTATTATGATTGTTAAACAGAGATAGTATGCCAAAGTTACAACCTCGAGAAGTTGGAGGTCCAAATTAGACATTTATACAAGCACTTTGTGTACATAGTACCTGTAGATTATAAATACATATATGTTCACTAATTCAATAAACTCACCAGAGAATCATCAATAAGGCTTTATGCCCTTGTTACAGATCCATTTGGGCACATCACTCCCATCATTCAGATCAGTACCATTAGGGCTCATCAAAACCTAATTCAGTTGCTACATGCCTTAGACAAGTCATCACTTTGAATTCCTCCTTCCCTGAGAGTTTCTTGGCTTGAAGCCCTCCAGAAATGCCTCCTTGAGGGACCAGCACAACGTTGGTCAGGGGTAAGTGCACTTCAATGTAGGTAGGCCCATGTCAGGGTGCTTTCTAGAGCACTTAGGCCCACTTTGACCTGTGTTGGGCGAGATTGAGAGAAATCATCATAGGGTTCTGGGAATATTCTTATCTTCTGGATCCATCTAGAAGATTCCCACACTTATCATCTCCTATGAGCTCAAAATTGGATAGGGAATGAGTTAAGTAACCTCCTATCCTCTCATCCCTTCCTCCATGGAAACTAACTCTAAGTTTGGAAGGCCATTCAATACCCTCATTTATGACCAAACCTCCTCCATTTTCCTATAAATTGAGCACTCATCTAAGTGATCAGGGGCTAGACTTTGAGAATTTATAAGGAGATATTGTTGGTGTGAGGATTGAGATTGTAAGCAAGTATTGTTATGGTGTCAGAGTGTTGTTCTTTTGATGTGATGTTGGTTGGAACCCCAAGTTGGAAGAGTGACAATGGATCGGACTTCATGGTTGTAATTCTTCCTTTTACTTAATAAAGTTTTTTACACCTTTTCCCATATTCATGTCTTCATGTATGATGATTATATGTGTAAATGCTTTCGATTCCATTTACTTATAGTAGATAGATCTCTTGATTTGATTGGTTTTTGTCCTCTATTTATGATTGCAGGTACTTGTCGAGCAGATTAAGTTCGAGAAGGAGAGACGGGAGCCAAACAAAGGAGACAAGGGGAAAGTGAAAGATAACAAGTAGGTCCCTTGTCTTATTTATCTTCTATAGAAAAAGGTTAAGTGCTTTAAATCTGTTGTTCTAGATGTAGCTACTCATCTAGGGAAATTGTGTTTATCTGTAGATGCAAAATTCCACATAACAAATTGGCGACTCCACTGGGGAGCGATCATTGTTCCGCTAGTTTACCTTCATCCTAGTACACCCTAGTAGACTTTACTTGCTTCCATCGATCTTGTTTCATCTTTTTTGAAGTTTTTTTGGTAAAAATTGTGCTTGCAAGCTCCTAGGATGGCCTCTCTGGCACCAGCGCAGGTTTGGTCTAAAGACAGAGCACTATAGAGCACCCCTGGCTTAAGGACAGTGCTCTGAAGTGCACTATCTCCCATTCAAGGCTGCGCTGATCCTCCTTAGGTCAAAAAATTCAACCTTTGACTTGATTTTTCCCAAATTTCCTTTTGTTTCTGCTTGCTAAAAGATCAATGATGCTTGTGTCTCTAAAATCAATTTTTGTTTCCTTTGCTAGCCCTACTTTGGCCTTGATTGTTTAGTGTTTCTTAAATGATTTCTTTAGCACTATCAATTCATTGTCAAAGTTAGTTTATAGTTGATTAATCTTTGTTCAAAAGAAAGTGTCGTAAAAGTATTCATTTCTTTCAAAACGGAACTGTCGTAAAGTCTTTGTTCTTTCAAAAAGATTGATTGATTATATGTGCATTAGTTTCCTTTTGTTCATCTCAACATTAAGGGAATTGAAAAGAAAAACTTGCATTGTGCATTGAAAAAGTTTTTGTGTGCTCATAGGAATAGTTTAGGGAAATTGCATTAGATGTGTTCTTTGCTCTTTGATTAAGCGAAATTGATTGCTCTATCCCTACTAGCTAAGGTTTTCATTGTTAAAATTGAATGAAAAGAATTCTTATCATATTAGTTTCATTCTAGGAATTTCAAATACATCACGTGGTGAACCTTGAAAGGCAAATTCTTAATCAAGACCAACTTAAAATTAACATCAATTAACCTAATGGAGCATTGTCACCTAACGCAAAACATTTAGAGGTTCTAGGCTAGAGACATGTTCCAGCGTCGTAAAACATAGCAGCTAGTGCTAACTTGTCTGCGATACATTCCGAGTGTGATACCTCATTCCACATACGTGAGTATATCGTAGCTCGTCCATGTGCCTTCGGGTATATAGGGCGGTGTTACAGTAGGTAAAGTATAAAGGAATGCTCTCACTGTACGGTTTCTCATTAGACAACGCTAACACGGATTGGGCCTCCACGTACTTTTGGGTATATATGGGAGGACTACATTAGGTTGCTATCCATCCATAGGTAATCGAGTCGGCCACCTTGTACACTGTGATACACTGAACACAACATTCGGGGAGATTTCTTGCCCGTACTTCTAGGTTCATTGGGAGGTATTTTGCAGTTCACAGTTACTTGGTAATCCTTTTGCCTAGATTATCCCTCTTTTGTTTTGTTTTGTTATTTTGTTTAAAATAAAATTAATTGACCGCAGATAACATCCTCCATGTCACTCCTTAGTTGGTGCTCCTTATATGGCTACATTGTCCCTTCCAGGATTTACTGTTGGCTTGCCAGTATGGTTGTTTTCAACCTCCTTGGTTCAAAATGTCATGATTTCTCCACAATCGAGTACTCCTCCAATGGGACAAAATCAAACTCTAGTTGATCCTAAAGTTGACCCTTTGCCTTCTTCCTTGGTTTTTTCTTCCACTTTGCCTAGTGAAAGTATTGACACTAGTAACCAGGTGGTTAAGAAGGAGAAGAAAGGGAAGAAGAAGAAGAAGAAGAAAATTCAGCAAGGGGGCAACCAAGCAACCATTGCTTTAAATGCAACTTCTGATGAGAAACCGTCCAATAAACCTCACAAAGTTCGATATCCATGCAAACTTTGTACGGGAGACCATCTTCTTCGAAATTGTCCTAATATTCCTCAGATCTTAGAAGAATGGTCTTCTAGTTCACATTGTCCTGTGTCATCAACTTCTGGAGATCATGCTGGTGACACACAATCAACTAGTGGTAGTAAATTTCATGGAAAGAAGGGTAAAGTTAAGTTTCCCTGTAGGTTATGTGAAGGGAATTACCCCATTCACCTTTGTCCCTATTTGGATGAAGCCAAAAAAGTGTTAGATAATCGTCTTGCTTCTCCGCAACAACTTCCATCTGGTTACAGGAGACTCTCCCTTAGTCCTTCACTAGTTGATAAAGTGACTGACCCAAATCAACCGTCGATCAAACCCACTCTCTCTGAATTTGAATCCCATGAGTCTATACCTGACTAGTCAAAGGTCGAGGGAATAGTTGACCCGATTTCACCTTTAGTTAATCGTACCTTTCCTAAAGAGAGTGAATATGATACCACTCAGGTTCTTTTCATTTCTTCAGATTCCAATGAGCTTGGGGGCAACCCTCATGTTCCATCAAGACAGGAGGAAAATCCTCCCGTTCCCGTAACTCAAGGGGTTGATTCTCCTGTTCTTACGGTACCCTCTCCAAGTAGTCTGATCACTTCCTTTGATTGGAATCAACTAGTAAGATGTCGTCTTCCTTCTTATGTGCCTTTCCATATCATAGTACAGGTTTGTAATATGGTTGTAACTTGCACTATTATAGATGAAGGTGCATCAGTGAGTATCCTTTCCTCCACTTATTGGCAAGCGCTCGTTTCACCGCCACTTGTGCCTGTTACCCAGAATCTGTTGGATTTTAATAGAGGAACCAATCAACCATTAGGGATCCTTCCTCAATTGCCTATTCTTTGGGAGGAAAAATTGTTTATCTCAATGTGATGGTAGTCCCAGGCCCTTTAGATTACAATTTACTTCTTGGGCGCGACTATGTTTATGACATGGGAGCTATTGTTTCAACACTGTTTCCCGCATGAAGACAAAATTGTCACCATTGACCAGCTTTCATTTCCCGGTCCAAATATGGCTTCCAGTCAACCATCTTCCCTAAATGGTCCTTTTGTCCCAATGGTATCTTCCCCACCATGGGTTAATTATGTGGAAACCCGTTCCATACCTACATCAACGGATGACCATTTCCATGATGTTGTACATTATGTACTGGGGGCATTGGAACCAGATCTCTCCTTCCAGAGCATTGTTCTCACATCTGATGAGAACCTCTTGGAAGTCATGACCTCTTATGGGTCATGATCAAGGAATCTGAGGATAGTTCTTGGTCTTGTGTCAACCTCGTTAAAAAATGAAACAAGGAATATGAGGATAGTTCCTTGTCTTGTGTCAACCTCGTTAAAAATTGAAACAAGGAATATGAGCATAGTTCCTTGTCTTGTGTCAAGCTCGTTAAAAAATGAAACAAGGAATGTGAGGATAGTTCCTGGTCTTGTGTCAACCTCGTTAAAAAATGAAACAAAGGGTATGAGGATAGTTCTTTTACTGTGTCAATCTCATTAAAAAATGAAATAGGTCTCATGAGGATAGTTCCTTGTCTTGTGTCAACCTCGTTAAAAAATGAAACAAGGAATATGAGGACAGTTCCTTGTCTTGTGTCAACCTCGTCAAAAAATGAAACAAGGAATATGAGGATAGTTCTTTTACTGTGTCAACCTCATTAAAAAAATGAAACAGGTCCCAGGGCATAGTTCCTTGTCTTCTGTCAAGCTCGTTAAAAAATGAAACAAGGAATCAGAGCATAGTTCCTTGTCTTGTGTCAAGCTCATTAAAAAATGAAACAAGGTCCCCTAGAGCAAAGTTCCACGTTGAATATTTGATTAAATATCATAAAATCCCAGTCGAGTCTTTCACATGATCTCATAAATGAACCTTCATTCCATCCACCTCATAGCCTCGAGTAGTCTACTTAGGTGAATGCAATGAAGCTTGGGGGGAATGCACCTAGAATTGAGTCATCATGTTGGGGGCATGTAAACTGAATCCAAGCATAGTTTTTCGTTTCAAGCTTGTGTAAACATGAAACTGAATCCAAGCATAGTTTTTCATTTCAAGCTTGTGTAAACATGAAACTGAATCCAAGCATAGTTTTTGTTTCAAGCTTGTGTAAACATGAAACTGAATCCAAGCATAGTTTTTCGTTTCAAGCTTGTGTAAACATGAAACTAAATCCAAGCATAGTTTTTCGTTTCAAGCTTGTGTAAACATGAAATTGAATCCAAGCATAGTTCCCTATGGTTCAAGCTTGTGTAAAAATGAACCCATCTTCATTTTAACCCTCGTGATTTCCATTCTATCAACCTCTTCCATCAGATGAGCCTTGGTTTTTCTCCTTCCATTGTCACTATCTGCTTGGCCGATCATACACTTTCACTTAGTTGTTTTACCCTTTTTGAGGAATAGTTGCAATGATGGTCTTATTAGCTAGCCCCTTCACATAAATCAACATGTTTTGAGAAGTTACAACATCACCAAAACTAGTTACTATCCTAGACACCACTCATTCCTCAAAGCAGAGTCCTCTTTAAGCTCTTTTCAAACTCTCGAAATATGAAAAGATTGTCGAGCGCTTGTCCTTTTCAGCTCGTAAATGGATTGTAAACGACATCTACTCAGTATAAGTTTAAACCTTTTCCAACTGAGATAGATTACTTACGAACAAGGAATACGTTGATCGAACATGATCAATAGGTTCACTCTCGTATTATTTACGCTTTTTCGGACTTGAGAGACAAATCTATGAAAAAGAACTTGTGGAGTTTTCTTTTTGTCCCTTTTCAAACTCTCTAACACATGAAAAGGAACGAGATATCATTGTCGTTAAACTCGTTAAAACATCAAATAGCAACAAACTTGACCATCATGACAAGACCAAGTTTCACCTTTGCTAGACTTGTTAAAACATCGCATATTGATGGATTCGCCCGAAGGGTGGAATTATACAACAAGCATATGTTATCCTCCTCAAGATTGATAAAAATCAAGGAGGTATTGGTCAGCGATGACTGGGGAAAATGGGAAAAAGGGGTAAACCACTTTATGGCAGCAGGTCACTCTTGAACATGACACTTTCACTTCATCATTGTGACTACATGGGTTGGGTTACCTGCTTGATGGTCATCATACCTTGGTCCATCATACCATCCATTACTTTGGTTTTGAGTCAATTCTGCCAATTCATTTAGTGTCGCCGACATGTTCAAGAGAAGTCACTCAGTTAAAATTCATCCTTTGCAATACTCATAAACCTTAATTTTCATAACCGCCATTCCTAAACCTTGTGCCGTCAGTCAAATTTTGTCTCCAAAATCATTACACTCGTTTCATGTCATTGATATGGGATACATCAAGGCCCTCCTGTGACAAGTCGCTTCTTGTCGACATCAACACATTATCCAAGAAGTTGACTTAGAAACACCCTTCCAGTACCTTGAGTCTTGCATACATCAATGGCAGGTTTCTTGCTTCTGGCGATAGGTTGACATCACTAGCCTTCGACCGAAAGACTTTGTATGGTGTTCGACATCAAAACATCCATTCACACCATGCAAAATGTACTACAGTACCTTGAGGATCATTATCATTATCAGTGATTTCTCTCGTGTCTGTTAACGGCTTACGTCATTGGATGGTAATCAGATGGTGTCTTCCCATGTTCGACTTCAGATTACATATTCACATGGTTAGACTTGTACTTTAGTGAATGATTGAACGAGATAGAAGACCCCAGATCTAGTTTCATCCATCTGGGTTGCGATTTCAGGAAAGTACCAAATCATCCGTACAATGGCTTTACATTGATGGTCATCCCATTATGGGTCTATATTTGTAGACGACTATCTATGTACTTGTAATGAAAGTTTATATGTTGAGCATGGGTATGCCTTCCCTCAGTGATTCATGAAAAAATAAAAATATCATGATATTATGTATTGTAATCGATGCAAGTCACCATCCACTTCGGAACCTCCTCATCACATCATAAAGCATATCACTCAACATTATTATTTTCGACTTCATGCTTTAGGGGGCAACTGTTATAGATCCATTTGGGCACATCACTCCCATCATTCAGATCAGTACCATTAGGGCTCATCAAACCCTAATTCAGTTGCTACATGCCCTAGACAAGTCATCACTTTGAATGCCTCCTTGTTGGCATTATGATTCAGGTGTTGTACTTGATGGCAAACTCTTTCAGGTGGTAAATCAAGAAGGACGCAGGAAATTTTGTTCAGCAAGTGCGTCCCCGCAGGTATACCATACAGAACCCGCGTCCAGGGACGCTGGCCAGCCGTTCAGAAGGTGCGTCCGCCCAGTGCACACATTTCAAGGTAGAGAAAAGCTCGTGGGGGCTTCTTGTGTGGTATCTAGCCGACGGTTGTGTGTTTCTATGGTGTCGGCTCGTGGTATTGTTCCACGCTTTGGGGAGAAGCTTGCCTATATAAAGCAAAGGAGTTCATTTGGATTAAGCATCATCTTGGTTGATCATCTCTTGGTGTGATCTAGTCCATATCTTTAAGGGTAAATCTTCTAATGGACTACGATCTGTATGGCGCATGATCAGATCTGTGGATCTGAGTGTTTGGGTTGGTTCTGAAGTCCTCTTATCTTCTATATCTAAAGGGACGCAGATTCAGTGAAGGGAAAGTGCGCCGGGACGCAGTACAGTGAAGGATCAGGTGCGTCTCTGAAGCGAAGGACGCGGCGCGACTGTGGTATTGGGTGCGTCTCTGAAGCGAAAGACGCGGCGCGATAGTGTTGATGTGTGCGTCGGTCGCAGACAAGCAAAAGGAACAGTGCGTCTGCATGCAGAACAGCATAAGGTATACTGCGTCCAGTTGCAGGCCACAGAAAGAAAATATGCGTCCCTGTCTTAAGATGATCTGTTAACTGTATATTTCTGTTCATAAGGTGTTCTGGGTTGTTTCTGTAATTACTGATCTGATATCTGTAGTAGACTGTATCTGTTGTATACTTGTTGATCTTTTTGAAAAGAAGTAGGGGGGTTGTAGCTCCCTTCCAGGAGAAGTCTGGAAAACGAGAAAGAGTTGTAGCTCTTTGCAGGTTACAGCCTGCGTGCTGGTAAAGGACTGCACCAGTACAAAATCATTGTAAAAAGAATTTCTTGAAAGAAGATAGAGACATTATTGCAGCAGGTGGTTTTTCTCCCGCATTGGGTTTCCACCTTACATCTTGTGTTCTTTGGTGTGACTGTCTATTTTCTTTATCCATGCTCATTGTTTTATGGTACTGATATGCAAGAATATTTCAAAAGATCAAATAAGGAAGATTTGGTAAATTGCTAGATAATACTGATTCACCCCCCCCTCTCAGTATTATTTCCAACAATTGGTATCAGAGTAGGTCCTTCAGAACAGCTTGATCGCTTGAAGGTAGATCGATCATCATGAGAAACTACGAGAGAGAAGCATCAATCAGGCCACCCGTCTTCGATGGAACAAACTTCAATTATTGGAAGGTAAGAGTTACTGCATATCTTCAATCTCTTGGTACAGAAGTTTGGAACATTGTAGAATCAGGCTATGCCTTTCCTTCAGTTACTCCTACAGATCCAGCTGAGAAAAAGCAGTATGAAACAAATGCAAAAGCAGTCAGTACTCTATTAGGAAGTATATCTCAAACAGAGTTCATGAAGGTCATGCACTTCAAATCAGCAAAAGAGATATGGGACAAAATGATCACTAGCTATGAAGGAGATGAACAGGTAAAAGAAGCTAAACTTCAAACTCTCAGGATTCAATATGAGACTCTCAAGATGTATAATGATGAAAGTGTGGCTAATTATTTTCTTCGAGTAGATGAGATTGTTAATTGTATGAAAAATTTGGGTGAAGAAATAAAAGAGACTATAGTAGTTCAAAAGATTCTAAGATCTTTATCTCCCAAGTTTGAATCTAAAGTATCTGCAGTAGAAGAAAAGGAAAATCTCTGCGTTCTCACTATGTCTCAGCTGCATGGAATTCTAACTGCTTATGAAATGAGAAAGGGAGGTCCATCAGACAGAAGGGAAGCTGCTTTTAAAGCATCAGGCAAAGAAGATCACTATGAAGCAAGTCATGTTCCAGAAGAAGAGGAAGAAGAATCAAACTTTGTCAGAAATCTTCAAAGGGGTTCTGGAAGGTTCAGAGGTAAGCTACCTTTCAAATGTTTTGCTTGTGGAAGAGTAGGTCATTATGCTGCAAAATGCTCTTATAAGGATAAAGGAAAGGAACCAGTTAGATGGAACAAGAAACAGGGTACAAATAAGAAAAGCTACTACACCCATGAAGATAGCGATGGCTTATCAAACAGTGATGAAGATGAACAAGGTAACAAATATAGATTGTTAATGGCATTTGAAGATGATAATTATGAGGATGCTATAGATGTGGATAACCTTTATGATGAAATTACTAGACTCAAGAGATGTATAGAAGAAAAGAACATGATTATTGATACTCTACAATTTCAGATTGATGAAAAGGAAAAACATCTTGAAAAATTAGAAGGTGAAATTGTTGGTCTTAGAAAAGAAATTGAGAAAACAAAAACTATTAATCTCAAGTTTGTCAAAGGATCTGAAACGTTGAATGAGATTATCAGTGTGCAGCGGTCTCCTCTAAATAAGACAGGTCTGGGCTACAATGGAGAAACTTCTCAAGCTTCCACTTCAAAAAGTTATCTTGATGCAGCAAGAAGAAATGAGCAAGAACACAAGGAAGATCATCAGGTAAAGCAGGGACAAACTTCAAACTATCAGGGGCAATCCAGCTTAAGGGTGAACAAAAGCCACAACCAGCCACAGGTAAAATCTTCTCAATTTGGTTCAAGAATAGATGAAAATAGAAATTACAATCAGTCGGCTGGTAGATTCAATAATCGCAGAAACTTCTTCAATGGACAATGCTTTTCTTGCCATAACTTTGGTCACAAAGCAGCCCAATGTGTTGCGTATAAAACAATCATGACTAGGGAAGCTCAAAAACAAAGAAGCATGACAGGGATTACAAAAAGGACCTATAACAATTTTTCAGCTCTTGAAAATGAAGTTGAATGCTCTATTTGCAATAATTTTGGACATGAAGATGTTGAATGCAGAAGCAGGTTTCCGGAAAGAAAGGTACAAGAACAAAAAAGGGAACAAACCTCAGGCACCAAAACATGGAAAATAAAGGAACCTCAAACAGAAAGATGTGGGATAGCATTCTATGCAGAAGGACAAGAAAATCTATGGTACATTGACAGTGGATGTTCAAAGCACATGACAGGTGATAAAGAAAAACTTGAATCTTATTCTAATTTAGAAAAGGGAAAGAAAGTCTCTTTTGGAAATGATACACCTGCAACTATAAAAGGAAAAGGTATTGCTCCTTTAAAAGAAGATGTTAAGGCTGGAAATGTTTTGTTTGTTGATGGACTAAAGCATAATCTTCTAAGTGTAAGCCAGATGTGTGATCAAAGAACCGAGGTTATATTCAGATCAAATGGATGTCTTGTTCGTGATCTTGATACAGGTAAAACAGTTCTCAAAGGAAAAAGAACTTCAAATAATCTATACATTTTTTATGAAGAACAACAACAATGCTATCTAAGCAAGGATGAAGAGCACTGGTTATGGCATCGAAGATTGGGACATCTAAGCTTCTCACAAATAAGGAAAGCTTGCAAATATCAGGCAGTTCGCGATCTTCCAGATATCAAAATTCCTGACAACACCATGTGCAGATCATGTCAGTTTGGAAAACAGACTAGAACTAACTTTCCAGAAAAAGAAGGATCAGCCAGCATGCCTCTTGAGCTAGTACATACAGATGTATGTGGACCATTCAGAAAAAGAACACCTAGAGGAGAGGAATACTTGATATTATTTATTGACGATTTCTCCAGGTTTGTTTGGTTAGGACTTATGAAGCACAAAGATGAAGCTTTCGAAAAATTCAAATCCTTCAAAGCCTTGGCTGAAAATGAATCAGGTCACAAGATTAAGTGCCTCAGATCCGACAGAGGTGGAGAATTTACTTCAAATGAATTTTTCGATTTCTGTGATGAACATGGAATAAGGAGAGAATTTTCTACAGCTAGAACTCCTCAGCAAAATGGAGTAGTGGAAAGAATGAACAGAACAGTCCAGCAAATGGCTCGTGCTATGCTTGATGAATCAGGAACTCCTGCAACCTTCTGGGGTGAAGCTGCACATGCGGCAGTTATTATTCTCAACAAGACAAATGTCCGAGTGAACAGCACTCAAACTCCTCATGAGCTCTGGAGTGGTAAAACTCCTTCGGTAAAGCACTTCAAAATCTTTGGGAGCAAATGCTATATCAAAAATACTGAGGAGCAGCTTGGCAAACTTGATCCTAGAGCAGATGAAGGAATTCTTCTTGGCTACTCTCCACATAGCAAAGCATACAAATGCTACAATAAAAGACTTGGCAGAATTGTTGAAAGCATTGATGTAGTGGTTGATGAGAAAGGATACATTCCTAGGCAAATACATCGTGAAGACATTGAAGAAGATGAAAGCTACCCTCAAAGACAGAATGATGAAGAAGAAGAACCGCAAGAACAATTTCAAGACGGACCTCATGAAGAAGCAGAAGAAAGAACAAGAATAGAAGAAAAGACTCCATCCAGATATGTTCAAAAGAACCATCCAGAATCTCAGATCATGGGACAAAAGGAAGCAGGTATACAAACTAGAAGAACAGTTGCAGAAGCTTCAAGTTATTTGGCATTACTCTCCTCTACTGAACCACAAAATGTGAAAGAAGCATGCAAAGATGAATGTTGGGTGAAAGCAATGGATGAAGAACTTGAGCAAATCGAAAAGAACAACACTTGGGAGCTGGTTCCTAGACCAAAGGATAAGAATGTTATCGGAACAAAATGGGTTTTCAAAAATAAATTGAATGAAAATGGAGAAGTAATTAGAAACAAAGCCAGACTTGTTTGTAAAGGGTATGCACAGCAAGAAGGAATAGACTTTGAAGAAACTTTTGCTCCTGTTGCAAGACTTGAGGCCATCCGAATGTTTCTTGCTCTCTCAAGTTGTCAGAACTTCAAAGTATTTCAAATGGATGTGAAATCAGCTTTTCTGAATGGAGACTTGGATGAAGAAGTGTACATTGAACAGCCAGATGGTTTCATTCTTGGAAACGATCCAAATCTTGTATGCCGATTAAAAAAGGCTCTCTATGGTCTCAAACAAGCTCCAAGGGCTTGGTACTACCGGTTGGACAAATATCTTCATCAACAAGGTTTTTCAAAAGGTTCAGCAGATAGCAATCTTTATATAAAAGTTGAAAATGACAAATTACTAATACTTGTTGTGTATGTAGATGACATTATTTTTGGCAGTAATGAAGAAGCTATGAGTCAAAGCTTTGCCTCAGTCATGCAGAAAGAATTTGAGATGTCCTTGCTAGGAGAACTGACATACTTCCTTGGTTTGCAAATCCAACAAAAGAAAGGAGGAATCCTTTTATCTCAAACCAAGTATCTCAAGCAGATTTTGAAGAAATATGGCATGGAAGATGCAAAACCAGTATGTACACCCATGGTTACAGGATGTAGTCTCAGTGCAAATGACGAATCTGCAGCAGTTCATCAACCAACCTACAGATCTATGATTGGAAGTCTACTATATTTGACAGGTACCCGACCAGACATCATGCATGCAGTTGGAATAGTTGGAAGGTTTCAGGCAAATCCAAAGGAGACTCATCTTCAAGCAGTAAAGAGAATCTTCAAATATCTTCAAGGGACTCAAAATTATGGCCTATGGTATCCTAGAGATACAGATCTCACTCTTCATGCTTATACAGATGCAGATTGGGCCGGAAGCGTGGATGACAGGAAAAGCACAAGTGGTGGTGCATTCTTTATGGGTTCTAGACTGGTATCTTGGTTCAGCAAGAAACAGAGTTCAATTGCCTTGTCTACAGCTGAAGCGGAATATGTTGCGGCTGCATCTTGTTGCACCCAACTTCTTTGGATGATGCAGACTTTGCAGGATTATCAAATCACTTGTACACCTCCTATTCCTATCTTATGTGACAACACAAGTGCAATCAGCATCTCAAAGAATCCGGTTATGCATTCAAAAACCAAGCACATACCAATCAAGTACCATTTTCTCCGGGAACAAGTACTTGAACAGAAGGTCAAGTTGGAGTATGTTCCTTCTAAGGAACAAGTTGCTGATATTTTCACCAAACCGTTGCCCAGGGACACTTTTGAATACCTCAGGCAAAAGCTGGGGGTTGTTGATGCATCATCTCACTGTTGACCATCTTCCTATTGCTGGTATAGGCTCAGGGGGAGCACATAATGCATTGTTGGCATTATGGAGAAGGAGATCTTGGAAATAGCTGAAATATGTCTCTGTCTCCTTCATGATGGATTTCTGGTTACAAATCTGGAGAAGCATGAGCATAGGGGGAGCATACCCTTTGCTCTTGATGTCAAAGGGGGAGAAGCTGAAGATTATGTGGTTGCCATCAAGTCCAAAGGGGGAGTTTGTTGGCATTATGATTCAGGTGTTGTACTTGATGGCAAACTCTTTCAGGTGGTAAATCAAGAAGGACGCAGGAAATTTTGTTCAGCAAGTGCGTCCCCGCAGGTATACCATACAGAACCCGCGTCCAGGGACGCTGGCCAGCCGTTTAGAAGGTGCGTCCGCCCAGTGCACACATTTCAAGGTAGAGAAAAGCTCGTGGGGGCTTCTTGTGTGGTATCTAGCCGACGGTTGTGTGTTTCTATGGTGTCGGCTTGTGGTATTGTTCCACGCTTTGGGGAGAAGCTTGCCTATATAAAGCAAAGGAGTTCATTTGGATTAAGCATCATCTTGGTTGATCATCTCTTGGTGTGATCTAGTCCATATCTTTAAGGGTAAATCTTCTAATGGACTACGATCTGTATGGCGCATGATCAGATCTGTGGATCTGAGTGTTTGGGTTGGTTCTGAAGTCCTCTTATCTTCTATATCTAAAGGGACGCAGATTCAGTGAAGGGAAAGTGCGCCGGGACGCAGTACAGTGAAGGATCAGGTGCGTCTCTGAAGCGAAGGACGCGGCGCGACTGTGGTATTGGGTGCGTCTCTGAAGCGAAAGACGCGGCGCGATAGTGTTGATGTGTGCGTCGGTCACAGACAAGCAAAAGGAACAGTGCGTCTGCATGCAGAACAGCATAAGGTATACTGCGTCCAGTCGCAGGCCACAGAAAGAAAATATGCGTCCCTGTCTTAAGATGATCTGTTAACTGTATATTTCTGTTCATAAGGTGTTCTGGGTTGTTTCTGTAATTACTGATCTGATATCTGTAGTAGACTGTATCTGTTGTATACTTGTTGATCTTTTTGAAAAGAAGTAGGGGGTTGTAGCTCCCTTCCAGGAGAAGTCTGGAAAACGAGAAAGAGTTGTAGCTCTTTGCAGGTTGCAGCCTGCGTGCTGGTAAAGGACTGCACCAGTACAAAATCATTGTAAAAAGAATTTCTTGAAAGAAGATAGAGACATTATTGCAGCAGGTGGTTTTTCTCCCGCATTGGGTTTCCACCTTACATCTTGTGTTCTTTGGTGTGACTGTCTATTTTCTTTATCCATGCTCATTGTTTTATGGTACTGATATGCAAGAATATTTCAAAAGATCAAATAAGGAAGATTTGGTAAATTGCTAGATAATACTGATTCACCCCCCCCTCTCAGTATTATTTCCAACACTCCTTCCCTGAGATTTTCTTGGCCTGAAGCCCTCCATAAATGCCACCTTGAGGGACCAGCGCAGCCTTGGTTAGGGGCAAGTGTGCTGTAATGCAGGTAGGCCCACTTTGACTTGCACTGGGCGAGATTGAGCGAAATCATCATAGGGTTCTGGTAATATTCTTATCTTCTGGAGCCATCTAGAAGATTCTCACATTTATCATCTCCTATGAGCTCGAAATTGGATAGGGAATGAGTTAAGTAACCTATCCTCTCATCCCTTCCTCCATGGAAACTAACTCTAAGTTTTGAAGGCCATTCAATACCCTCATTTATGACAAAACCTCCTCCATTTTCCTATAAATTGAGCACTCATCTAAGTGATTACGGGTTGGACTTTGAGAATTTGTAAGGAGATACTATTGGTGTGAGGATTGAGATTGTAAGCAAGTATTGTTATGTTGCCGGAGTGTTGTACTCCAAGCTAGAAGAGTGACAATGGATCAGACTTCATGGTTGTAATTATTCCTTTTACTTAATAAAGTTGTTTACACCTTTTCCCATATTCTTGTCTTCATGTATGATGATTATATGTGTAAATTATTTCGATTCCATTTGCTTATAGTAGATAGATCTCTTGCTTTGATTGGTTTTTGTCCTCTATTTATGATTGTAGGTACTTGTCGAGTGGATTAAGTTCGAGAAGGAGCAACAGGAGCCAAACAAAGGAGACAAAGGGAAAGTGAAAGATAACAAGTAGGTCCCTTGTCTTATTTATCTTCTATAGAAAAAGGTTAAGCACTTTAAATCTGTTTTTCTAGATGTAGCTACCCATCTAGGGAAATTGTGCTTATCTGTAGATGCAAAATTCCACATAATAGCCCTCTCCACATAGCTTCAAAGACACTTATTAGTCCATACGTTCATCAACCAATCAATAAATGAACAATTTGTGATAAGAGCCATAGATGGTACACATCATATAACCAGCATATAACCAGAAAATAACTAGCATACGAATCATGGAAACTTAGCTATAACATCACCAATACAATCACTACAAATATACATGAATCACAATAGAAGAATAAATCTTATTAATATATGAAAATACCAACCAAGTCATGGACTTCCACGTACCACTTGACAATAGATTGGGCTGAACTAAATCTCTCTTTCAGCCAATCACCCTCGTGCCATATTCCAAGCATGAATGTGGGATCTCATAAAATAATCAGGTACAAAACCAAACCAGGGATTCCATAGGCCAAACTACCTCAACCCTCAACCACAATGATTCCACCTCTACGATCGAACATCACTAACACCAACTAGATCAGTCTCTACCCAAGTTGTCCAAGGCTCTAGGAACTAGTAACTCAACCCACAATCTTAGAGGGTTCTAGAGCGTTTGTCCAACCCAACTCTAGAGACCAGTAATTTACCCATTAAGGGCGCCAAAGCGTTTGTCCCAACCTAGGCTTAAGGACTACTAACTCAACCCAAGTTGTTCTAGGGCTTTCAAAGTGTTTGTTCCAACCCACGTCCATATAGAATTATGAGCACCAATCAGAAAACAATCAAATGGAAAAAACCCACAACGCCATGGTTATCCAAGAAATGGCAAGGCGAGGCTAAACCTTCAACACATCGCAAGAAAATCACATGTGTATATATATATATATATATATATATATATATATATATATATATATATATATATATATATATATATATATATATATATATATATATATCTATATATATATATATATATATATACCATGCATCTAGAAATAAGCAAGGAAATCACACATGCAACCTGTTACCTACAAATCAATCCAGTCGTAGCTTCTGATCCAATTGTTCCCTTGCACTTTCTTGTTTTCCTTTTCCTTCTTTCTCCAAATCCAAGTGAATACTAAAGTGTTCCAAGCATGCTCCAAGAGTGCTCCACGGTTTCTCTAAGTGTGCAAGAGTATGAGAGAATGAGAGAATGGAAGAGAGCTCCAAAATTGAACTGACAAAAGTTTGTGAACTGATCCGTAGAAGCCCTTTTATCATTGAGGCCACTTTGCCTTTGCCAATTTCCATAGCCCTAAATTAATCTCAACTAATACCCATCATTTGTTTTGCCCAAAATTCAGCTTGGAATATGTGTCCCATGACCTTGGTTTTATTTTATTTATATGGAAAATCAACCAGGGGTTGTTACAAATCCCTCCCCCTTGGGGGAACACCATCCTCGGTGTTCTATGACACTTGTGACCAGCAAACCATTGAAAACAAAACATACTTCCCATGGAGCTTTATAATATAGCTCGATGCAGTATTTACAATGAACAATAATTGTAAACCATGACCAATATAACAAACATGACAATCATGCCACTTATTGGAACTTTATAACACAACTCATTGTGACATCTACAAAAACATTCATATATATATTACATATACATAACCAAAAAATCATTTTCTTGAACCAACAGATAATGAAGGATATCAATCCCGCATTTGATCAACCATCTCCCATGTAGCTTCATCGGGCCCAAAGTGCTTCCACTGCACTTTAACTTGTTCTATTGCTCGGTTCCGAAGAATGAGTTGTTTTCGCTACAATATGCATTATGGTTCTGGCTGGAATTATCCCTCTGGTTCCACCTATAATACAGACCAGTAAATCACATTATCAACATCCTTGACATACTTCTTAAGTAAAGAAACATGGAAAACATCATGGACTTTCATTGTCGGAAGCAGTGCAAGTCTATAGGCCAATTGTCTTATTCTCTCAATGATCTCGAAAGGCCCACAATACCGAGGTGTCAGCTTGGCACATGATCCAATCCTCAAGGAAATCATCTTTGGCTAGATGTGCAAGTACACATGCTCCCCAACCTGAAACTCCCTGAATGCCCTATGTTGATCCGCATACCTCGTCTACCTGTCATGTGCCACGTTCAAATTCTTATTAATAACCTGCATTTCTTGTTCCATCACTGCCAATATATCTGGCCCAATCAACACCTTGTTCACTGGAGCACTCTTGTTGATAGGAGTATTAAAACTCTGCCATAAGATCCTCAAATGGACTCATCCTCAAGGACTCATCATACCCATTATTATAAGAAAAATGTATTAGTGGAAGATAATCTTCCCACTTTCATTGTTGATACATGACATACGTCCTCAACATGTCCTCAAGAATCTTGTTCACCCTCTGCCTGTCCATTTGTCTGTGGATGATAAGTTTTACTGAAGGCTAACATTATCCCTAAGCCCGCAAACAACTCTTTCCAAAACCTGGAAGTGAACTTGGAATCTCTATTTGATATGATCTTCTTGGGAACACCATGTAACCTCACTATCTCCCTGATGAAAATCTAAGATACCTCACTAGCTGAATTCGTAGACTTAACTGCAATGAAGTGAGCTACCTTACTTAACCTGTCAACCACAACCATGATGGAATCATGTTGCTTCGATGTCCTCAACAAACCTGTAATGAAGTCCATGGAAATGTCATCCCATTTCCAATCTGGAATCATAATCGGCCACAATAAACCACCTAGATGCTTACACTCTACTTTTACCTGTTGACGACCCAAACATCTCGCAACAAACTCAACCACCTCTTTCTTTAAGTTAGGCCAATGATAGAACTTCTTCACAACTATCAAAATTTTATGATATCCCAGGTGACCTGAATCTGACTTGACATGAAATTCTCTTAAGATAAGCTTCTTGAGATCATTGTTGTCTGACACATAAATCATATTCCTGAATTTGACCAAGCCATCTGTTGTGAGGTGATACTCCTCATCCCTATCACCTTCACCCTTCTACTATAACTTGTGCTTCAGCTACTTAAACCTGTCATCGTGTTTTCTTGCATGCAAGATCTTCTCCTGCGAATATATCCCATAAGAACTCACTGCTGCAATATGGTTCACCCGCAATCTTCTACTAACAGCATCTGTTGCCCTGTTCTCTGTTATGAAACCAGCTCAAGAAAAGATAGAAAAGAAAGATCAACGCCTTAGAATTCAGCCTCTTCGAGGGGGCAACCTCCTTTACATTACATAAATGAACAATTCTTGGATGATACAAATGAAAAGACCTCCTTTCTATATATAGGAGTCTAAGGGGTTATAACATAATCAGAGCCGACATAACAATAATAATGCAAGGGCACAATAATAACAATAGTGGGCTTCTATGGGGCACAATAGTAACAATATGGGCACTACATGAGTACATCAATATAATAAGTGGGTTATACTAATAACAATAAGGGGTTACACTAGTAGTATAGGGGCCTAACATGCCCCTCTCTTTCAAAAAGCGTTGTCCTCAACGCTTGAGTAGTTCTTGATGCTTCTGTATAAAATTCTTGTCCTCCCATGTGGAATATTTAGCGGGTAAGTTCTTCCACTTGATGAGATACTCTGAAATTGATCGATTTTGTAGCTGTCGGGTTCTTGTTTCTGTGACTGCTCCAGGTTCCAATATGATTTTTCCTTCCTCTTCAATTTCTGGCAATATTGTTTGAATTGGGATCTTTTGCAACTTTTGAATAAGTGGCCATACTTCTTCTTCCTTCTTCCATTCATCCCTTGCTTCGTTTATCCAATCTAGTTGGATAATATAAATAGCACAAAACAATGCTTCCACATCCTCATCCTTGAAGAGTCTTCCCATTCGGTAAGGTCGCCATTTTTTAAGTGCATGTAGTATTGCCAACATTTCCTTCTCATAAATAGCTTGCTTGAGATGTAGCAGTAAAAATACCCAATCACCTACATCAAAACATTTTTCACTACAATGTTGATCTACCTGTTGTTTCCTTTGATTTTGCATCGAAGTGGCGTTATCCTTTGAAAGTTGGAGAACTTGTTGTTGATGCTCGATGTGATCTTTCACTGCTTGAACATTTTTCTTCTTGATATGTCCTTCTATCTCTAGAGTTTGAGTGGTAATTTCTTCCAATCCTTTACAAGATATGGTCGGATTCATTTCTTGATGCTCGATGTGATCTTTCACTTCTTGAACATTTTTCTTCTTGATATGTCCTTCTATCTTGATAGTTTGAGGAGTGGTAATTTCGACCAATGAATTACAAGATATGGTTGAATTCATTTCTTCTTTCTCGATGTGATATTTCACTTCTTGCACCTTTTTCTTCTTGATATGTCCTTCTATCTTGAGAGTTTGAGAAGTGGTAATTCTTGCCAATGCTTTACAAGATATCGTCTGATTCATTTCTTCTTTCTCTGGGATGGGGTCCTAGCGCATATCTTCTTCTTTTGATGTTTCTTGATCCTTTTCTTCCTCCTCTTCATATTCTATGTAAAATAATTTCTTCTCAGCACACTTATGACCTTTAATGAATTTGCTATCACAATTGTAACAAAGCCCTTTTTCTCTTTTTTCTTCCAATTGTTGTGGTGTAACCCTTGTAGGTTGTGGAAGGCTAGGAGAAACAACACTTCCATATTTATAGTTGTGACGGGTATGCTTTTTGGTTTCCATAATTTTGCTTTCCATTATGTCACAAAGCCCTTTTACTCTTTCCAATTGTTGTGGTGTTGCTCTAAAGAAGGTGTTGCTCTTTGTATCCTCATAATGTGCTATCATTTCCTCCGTGAAAATTGACCATGTAACAAGTTTTTTACGAGAACAAAGCCCTTTGTACCATAAAAATTAATCTGGTTCTAAATATGAAGATGCAATACATACCTTTTGTAACAGTTGTACACCATGTATATCAAAATATTGCTCCATCTAAAGTATCCAATTTACCGGATCCTTGCCATCAAACTTCCTCATCTTGCTTTTTCTTGATTTTAGGAGCTCTACCTTGAAATGACTGTAACTCTGTACTTTTGGATCTTTAAGTTCTGAAATTGTGATCTGTAGTAGCCCTCTGTGTCCTCTTTCCAATGCCACCAGTCTGATCCAAATTGGATTCTCCAAGAAAGAGTTATGCACAATCTCCCAAAATGACCTTATTATAGACTATTTCGGTAGAGCGAACTTGTACGACGTGCCACGAGTCACTGTTTCAACCCTTGGATCTGAAACATGCACACAATAAACTACAGTCCATCCTCTTTTTGTACCTTCTTACGAAATTTAAATCCGATCCCCAGAGAGAAAGTTATGATGATTTTCCCTAGGTCACTTGTTTTGAATGTAATTCAGGAGTCTTCAAAAAGATAGAAAAGATACCAAATGTTATGAAACCAGCTCAAGAAAAGATAGAAAAGATAGATCAACGCCTTAGAATTCAGCCTCTTCGAGGGGGCAACCTCATTTATATTACATAAATGAACAATTCTTGGATGATACAAATGAAAATACCTCCTTTCTATATATAGGAGTCTAAGGGGTCATAACATAATCAGAGCCGACATAAAAATAATAATGTAAGGGCACAATAATAACAATAGTGGGCTTCTATGGGGCACAATAGTAACAATATGGGCACTACATGGGTACATCAATATAATAAGTGGGTTATACTAATAACAATAAGGGGTTACACTAGTAGTATATGGGCCTAACATGCCCCTCTCCTTCAAAAAGAGTTGTCCTCAACGCTTGAGTAGTTCTTGATGCTTTTGTATAAAATTCTTGTGCTCCCATGTGGAATATTCAGCGGGTAAGTTCTTCCACTTGATGAGATACTCTGAAATTGATCGATTTCGTAGCTGTCGGGTTCTTGTTTCTGTGACTGCTCCAAGTTCCAATATGATTTTTCCTTCCTCTTCAATTTCTGGCAATATTGTTTGAATTGGGATCTTTTGCAACTTTTTGAATAAGTGTCCATACTTCTTCGTCCTTCTTCCATTCATCCCTTGCTTCGTTTATCCAATCTGGTTGGATAATATAAATAGCACAAAACAATGCTTTCACATCCTCATCCTTAAAGAGTCTTCCCATTCGGTAAGGTCGCCATTTTTTAAGTGCATGTAGTATTGCCAACATTTCCTTCTCATAAATAGCTTGCTTGAGATGTAGCAGTAAAAATACCCAATCACCTACATCAAAACATTTTTCACTACGATGTTTATCTCCCTGTTGTTTCGTTTGATTTTTCACCGAAGTGGCATTATCCTTTAAAAGTTGGAGAACTTGTTGTTGATGCTCGATGTGATCTTTCACTGCTTGAACCTTTTTCTTCTTGATATGTCCTTCTATCTCTAGAGTTTGAGGAGTGGTAATTTCTTCCAATCCTTTACAAGATATGGTTGGATTCATTTCTTGATGCTCGATGTGATCTTTCACTTCTTGAACATTTTTCTTCTTGATACGTCCTTCTATCTTGATAGTTTGAGGAGTGGTAATTTCAAACAATGAATTATAAGATATGGTTGGATTAATTTCTTCTTTCTCAATGTGATCTTTCACTTCTTGCACCTTTTTCTTCTTGATATGTCCTTCTACCTTGAGAGTTTGAGGAGTGGTAATTCTTGCCAATGCTTTACAAGATATAGTCTGATTCATTTCTTCTTTCTCTCGGGTGGGGTCGTGGCGTATATCTTCTTCTTTTGATGTTTCTTGATGCTTTTCTTCCTCCTCTTCATATTCTATGTAAAATAATTTCTTCTCAGCACACTTATGACCTTTACTGCATTTGCTATCATAATTGTAACAAAGCCCTTTTTCTCTTTTTTCTTCCAATTGTTGTGGTGTAACCCTTGTAGGTTGTGGAAGGCTAGGAGAAACAAAACTTCCATCTTTATAGTTGTGAGGGGTACGCTTCCTGGTTTCCATGATTTTGCTTTCCACTATGTCACAAAGCCCTTTTACTCTTTCCAATTGTTGTGGTGTTGCTCTAAAGAAGGTGTTGCTCTTTGTATCCTCATAATGTGCTATCATTTCCTCTGTGAAAATTGACCACGTAACAAGTTGTTTACGAGAACAAAGCCCTTTGTACCATAAAAATTGATCTGGTTCTAAATATGAAGATGCAATACATACCTTTTGTAACAGTTGTACACCATGTAGATCAAAATATTGCTCCATCTGAAGTATCCAATTTACTGGATCCTTGCCATCAAACTTCCTCATCTTGCTTTTTCTTGATTTTAGGAGCTCGACCTTGAAACGACTGTAACTCTGTACTTTTGGATCTTTAAGTTCTGAAATTGCAACTTGTAGCGGTCTTCTGTGTCCTCTTTCCAATGCCACTAGTCTGATCCAAATTGGATTCTCCAAGAAAGAGTTATGCACCCGCAATGACCTGATTGTAGACTAGTTCAGTATAGCGAACTTGTATGAAGTGCCACGTGTCACTTTTTTAAGCTTTGACTCTGAAAAATATATAAAGGAAAACTACAGTCCGTCCTCTTTCTGTACCGTTTTACGAAATTTCAATCCGATGCTCAGAAAGAAAGTTATGAGGATTTTCCCCAGGTCACCTGTTTGGAATGTAATTCAGGAGTCTGCAAAAAGACCAACTTCCTCAGATCATATCTCCGCAAATATCACGCAAAAAGCTCTGAAATTCGGACCCAAGGTTCAGCGCGATTTCGTCTCAAATGGGTTTTTTTGTGACTTCTGAAACGTCACAAAAAAATAGTTATAGCAAACATGCCACGATGACCTTTTTGGAGCAGCGAAACCCTTGAATCCAAAGCTCTGATACCAAATGTTATGAAACCAGCTCAAGAAAAGATAGAAAAGAAAGATCAACGCCTTAGAATTCAGCCTCTTCGAGGGGGTAACCTCCTTTACATTACATAAATGAACAATTCTTGGATGATACAAATGAAAAGACCTCCTTTCTATATATAGGAGTCTAAGGGGTTATAACATAATCAGAGCCGACATAACAATAATAATGTAAGGGCACAATAATAACAATAGTGGGCTTCTATGGGGCACAATAGTAACAATATGGGCACTACATGGGTACATCAATATAATAAGTGGGTTATACTAATAACAATAAGGGGTTACACTAGTAGTATAGGGGCCTAACATTCTCCTTGCCCTTAATGTACTTTGTCTCAAAGTCAAACTCACTGAGAGTAGCCAACCATCTACCTTGTCTGGAATTCAGATTAGGTTGGTCAAACAAATACCTTAGCCCATTGTGATCACTCATCAAGACGAACCTCCTGCCAAGAAGATATTGTCTCCACATCTTCAATGCATGAATGATAGCTGCCAACTCGAAATCATGGGTCGCATAGTTCTACTCGTGCTCATTCAACGTTCTTAACTCATAGCATACCACCTGTACTTCCTGCATCAGGACACCACCAACTCCTCTCTTGCAAGAATTTTTACTTACCACAAACTCTTTGTCAGGATCTTTAATCTTCAAGACCAGAGCATTTGTAAGCAACTGCTTCAATTGCTCAAAACTAGTTGCACACTCCTTAGTCCATTCAAACTTCTTCCCTTTTCACTGCAAAGATGTAATAGGATAGGAAATCCGTGAGAAGTTTTTCATGAACCTCCTATAGTAACCTGTTAATCCCATGAATGATCTGACCTCATCCACATTTCTAGGAGTTACGCACTCCATGACATCTATGATCTTTTCTGGGTCCACTGTTGTACCTTTCTTGAAAACAACATGTCCCAAGTATTGAACTTATGTCTGAAAGAAACTACACTTATAAAGCTTGGCATACAACTGATGCTCTCTCAGCGATTTTAACATTGTTTCCAGGTGTTCTGCATGCTCTTCCTCATTCTAAGAATATATCAATATGTCATCAATGAATACTATCACAAACTTGTCTAGATAAGTACACAACACACTATTCATTAAACACATGAAAATATTTGGAGCATTAGTAAGACCAAAATGGACTACTACAAACTCATAATTCCCATACCTAGTACACAATGTGGTTTTGTAGATGTCCTCTTCTTTGATGTGTACTTGATTATTTCTTGATCTCAAGTCAATTTTTGAGAACATTGTTGCTCCCTTCAGCGGATCAAAGAAATCATCAATCCGCGGTAAAGGATACTTGTTCTTGATCATCACCTTGTTCAACTTCTTGTAATCAATGCACAACTTGATAGTACCATCCTTATTTTTCACAAACAACATTGGTACACCTGAAGGCGATACACTTGGCCTTATGTATCCTTTATCAAGCATTTCCTTAAGCTGCAATTTCAATTCCATCAACTCTAGAGTGCTCATCCTGTATGGTGCCTTCAATGTTGGTGTTGCTCCCTGCATCAACTCAATAGAAAAGTCCACTTCCCTATGAGGAGGAAACTCTGAAATCTCTACAAGAAACACATCCTGAAACTACTGCAAAATCGGATACCTCTTCAGAACATCATCATCCTCAACATCATTTCCTTTGTCACTAGAAATATGAACTGCAAATAGTACACATTCTTTCGTGCTACTGCACTTTGCCTTCATAGTTGTAACCATTCTCATTTATGTAGGATTCTTCTTTCCATGTAAGATTCTCCTATCTCCATCATCATCTAAGAACTTAATAGCCTTACCATATTAGTCCACTTAGTCTTGTGAAGGTACAACCAATCCATGCCCAAAATCATGTTGTGTGATCCCAATGGATGCACATTCAAATGTGTTGATGTAGGCATACCATTCAACTCAAATTCACAAGATCTCACCCAATGATGAACTCTCTTCCTGATCCTTGTAGCCAACTACATCAACCAAGATTCTGCATGCACTTCTTTATTCAAACCACACTTATCCACCAGGTCAGGACTAACATAACTATAATTACTTCCAGGATCAATCAAAATAGAAAGAAATTGATCACAAAGCTTACCTTCCATCTCGATAATAGATGTTTGATGATCAACCTACCTATTATTCAATGCTGCATAATAGATTATTCAATGATTTGTCCAACATCCCCAACTATATGTGCCTCCTGAGCACTATGAATCTAAGGTCTACCACCCTGATGTTGTGGACAATTTCTCCTGTGATGATCCTTGCCAAAATTCCAACATTGTAAAGGCTTCCTACCATCACCCTTGTTCTTCTCCTCAGACTGAAATCCATGTCCTCTGTCAACTACATTGAGCTTCTTGTACGATGTTGAATTCTCTTTGTTCCCTGCATCCTGAGGTCCTCCTCGCTTCTTATCCCACTTTCCTTTAGTCTTGTCATTACCTTTCCAACCCTCTTAGGCTCTGACTTACACTTAGACTACTCATAACAATGCTTCAACTTCACAATTACTTCATCCAATGTCCAAGGCTCATCATACTCAATATGATCCTTAAATTCTAATGGAAATCCACTAACGAATATTTTAACCTTCATCTTCTCATCCTTAAGATATGATACATACCTCAACAACTCCAAAAAATTAGTCATATACTCTTCATCTGTCATAGATACCATCTTCAACTCGTAGAACTCCTTAGCCTTATTGGCATAGTATCTCTATGACAATTAATTATTCCTAAAGAGTCTCTTAAACGCATGCCAACTTAAATCCTCTATCTTGATGCCTCTGACACGCTTCACATCTTCCCTCCAGATGTCCACTTTTCCCTTGAGACTGAAAATGGCTATCTTGGCTTTCATATTCTTTGTATAATCGTGTGGCTCGAATAACTTCTTCATCCCAAGTAGTCATGCTTCTGCATCTTTTGGTTTCTTCAACTCTCCATCAAAGGTAGGAGGCTTGGATTTCTTTAACTCATATGGAAAGGACTACTTCTTACTCTTCCTATAAGGATGATAATGGTGATTTCCATGTTGTCTCTCTGATCCATAACTAGAATAGAATCCATAATCACTACCTCTCCTGATAGGTATATCCATCTATTTGCCACCTCTTACTATGTCATCCCCTTCAGAGCTATGTCCTCCATGAGACCTACTACCATATGCCCCATTGTCCTTTCCTCTTATCCATAACTAATATGTGGTTGTCCTTGTCTTTGTAAATCTGATAAGCTCTGAAGGATCACTGCATTAACCTTTGCTTGTTTTTCCTTTGCCCTGTAAAGCCTTTTCTATGACTGAATTATCCTATCATTATCTGCCTTACAACTTCTGATCTCTACCTTTAAACTTCTCAAGGTATTTCCTATGTCAGGAGAGTACTCACCTCTTTGTTTCTCATCTGATCTATAAGGAGAGTCACATGAATTGTAGTCTATCATTATGCTTGTCATTTATAATCTTTTTCCTGCAAACATACCATGTCAGATAAACCAAATATAAACATGATCAAACATACCTTAGTGAAGTCCAGGGGATGTTATCTCGTTTGCAAAAATCAATTCAAATTAGCATGATATATATATAACATTAACATATCAATCATCTCAACATCAACATCATGACGAAACAAGACCACAACAATAACCATCACAATGCATGCATAGCAAACACATCGACAATTAACATGCATGCATAACAATCACACCTATCCCATCCAGTCCAAGTGTTTGAACCTGGAAGATCTGATACCACCTTGTAACCACCTCACCCGATATTTACCCATTTTAACATGCTCACCAGGGTAAACACGAGATGAGATTTATTATGTGTTATACACAAAATTCACCACCCCTCCTAACCTTCCCGAGATAATAACGATAAAGCTAAATCGAAAATCCTTTAAATATGTGTTTAATAGGGAAGGGTGATATCTAGTTTGTAGATTTGATAGTTTCTCTCATGTATTTTTAAATCAATGACGCATAATAGCTGATCGGTTTGAAATGTGCCCAGATTTTAATCCTTTCACCACCCCCGATGAACGTAAGCTTCTATCGAATTATCGTCCTTTCAGTCATTCGATGCGGGATGAATGCGTTGATTTACTCTATCACATATAAACATGTGTGGTTGTTAAACGTCTCGTATTCACCCGATGGATCACAACTGTTCAATCAAAATCGATCTGATGGTTGTTAATTCATATTGGGCACAAACATGCGAGTGGTATAATGCCTCTCTCAGATTCCATACAATCTCAATTGTCCAACTCATTTATCATCAAGGGTCGTTGGGTCCTTACTTTCACGATGTTTAATCACCCTGCCTCGCCCAATGGATGGGACCCTTTTTCAATCATCGAGCTCGCCAATCACCAGGCAACAATTGTTGTATTACATTAATTAATTCTCTAACCTAATTAAAATGTAATGATGCCAAATTTCTATTATTCATTCATGTTTTTACCTCTTTCTCTTGCATGTCACTTGGGAGCTTGTCAAGAGCGAAAGTTAGCTTATGTGAAGACTTGGGGCTGAGACAATGTCGCCATGAATCCGATAAGTCCTTCTCCACCTGATTTGCCTTTCATTCTACCGGTAATTTGGTTTTCGAAAAGTTTGGGATGACGAAATTATCGACTAGGGACGCTCTAGTTAATGAATTAATTGGCGTCAGGGATACTAAGACATGTCTGACAGACATCCTTACGCTTAAAATAATCGTAACCTCCTCTTTGAGTGTCTCAAATGAAGACTTGTGTCTGGTAAAGTTTGGGGTTGTAGATGCTAAACTAACCGCAATTCATTTTGACCCAGACTCTATCTTGCTGCTCGTCGAGCGCTTCAAACCTGAACAACAGACTATCTATTCTCCTTCAAGCCATAAGGTTTTCCTCAGACTAAATGAAGAAGTATTTTCTAAAATGCTTGACATCCCGACCCAAGGAATTGATATAATGGGCAAAGGGATAAACTAATAATTTATTACCTGGGCTGAAGAAGATAAAGTGGAATTTTTCAAAGGCTTGCTTCAAACCCTTGACCCAAAGATGTAATTGCAATTCCCTATACTAGCCAATTTATTAAATCCCTTTTATCATACTTTGACTTCTCTTTTTTCTATCATTTTCAGGTTGGCAAATGTTTGAAAATGGATGAATCTATCTTTCTAGCCATTCAACTTGTCACTCTGAAGCTAGATCGATAGGTAATTAATTTTCCTAAATTTTTAGTTCAAGCCATCATAGTCGACCTATCTACTACCATCCCATTCATCTCATGTCATCATTGTACATATTTGATTCATTTGATCTTGTTCCATTATCCTTCCTACTTCCTGTCTACTAAGTTTCTCCTAAGTATCACTGATGTGAAGGATAAAGAAAAAGAAATGTATAGGTGGACAAATGTAATATATCCAGAATGCCTCTCTAATTCTTATGCTTGGTACATAGATTGTTTTTCATATTATTTGAAGGTTAAACTTACCAAAGAGACCATGGACAAAATTTCAGAAGAACAAAGAAGAATACTCAGACATATTGAAGAACAAAGCATAGGAAGTTGGTTCCTGTACCCTGACTTCACTTTAATTCATCATACGGTTTTGAAAAACAACCTTTTAAATTACCAAAGTATGTTTCACCCTTATTGTTTGCTTTTGAAGTGCTTCGACAGAAAATTGTTGTAAATGAATTTCATTTTGTTTCTAAGAAAAAGGGAACACTTTTCAGTTACCTTTATTCTATTAGGCCTTTAATTGCTAAAAGTAAAAATGTTATGGATGCCCTGGAAAGGGAAATGCTATCGTTTGGATTGTTACAGGATGACAACTGGCAATACGATCCCTTGTGAATTATCATGGGATTGAAGAAACAAGTAGGGCTCTCATCTTATGTGCATGAAACTAAGCTCGAAACATAAAATATAGAAATGAAGAAATAAATCACCATGCTTCAAGGTCCACTAAAATGAAAATGCAGGAAACAAGTATTGAGTAGTCAATGCCTATTCCATCAGCCTCTGCAACAAGAAAGTTATAAGTTTTAGTTCTGACAAAAGCATCCTGACGGGTGAAAGAGAAAGAAGATGACGTTGATACTAAGCTATTGGAGCGAGAAATAGAACAACTAAGTAAGGAAATGCAACAAGTTATCGATGACACCAGGCCAATGGATTATGGAGCACAGGACCTGGACATCAAGCATAGTTTCATTGAGGGAAAATCAATGTTGACAACTGGTACAAAATTAGTTCTAATATTTGAGCAATCTCAATTGATAGAAGCAACAACACTCAAGGACATGGTTCCCATAGTTGGACCCCGATTTAATTCTGCTACCAATTTTGAAACAAAGACTATGAAACTCACCGTAGTTCTGCTAGAGATAGGAGAAAATCAGTAGATGCTAGGATCTCAGACCTCTTCTTTAGCCATCAATTTGGGAAAAGTGTCAGATATGGATGTAATCAAATTAATTCGATAAGCAGGAGAAATCGTCACCAGAAGATTGGTTGATTCAACGACAGGTAATAGAAGAATGCAGGTGGTGTTTGAATTTTTTTTACGAGTTACACATAGCGCAGGTAGCTCTAAGAACTAGAGAAAATAAAATTAAAGAATTGGAAGATACTGTGATTCGACATTCTGGTCAATGTAAAGAAACCATAATGTAAAGAAGTCAGACCATTTAAGAAGTTATTGGAAGAAAAGGAGAAGGAAATCAAAGGCCTGCAGACCATTATGAAGATACTGAATCATGACATGCATATATTAATCCAAGATTTTGAAAGGAAAGAAGAGGTCGAGACTCATCTCCAAGAGATGAAAACATCCCTACGACTTAAAGAGGAAGAATTTAAGGAAGTACTCAGAAAAATGGAAGTTTTGAAAGAATAATTCCACATAAGAGAGGAACACCATCTCAAACTTATAGCGGATTATAAGGCTACAATTAATCAAGCCCTCAACACGTCCCAAGGATCTAAAGCTGAGGACTCAGAGCTTCTGCACATCAAAATAAATCAGCTAGAACAAGAGCTAGAAGAGGCTAGAATGGAAAAAACAAGAGCACAACATAAAGGTGAAAATTTAGTAAACCAAAAGAACGACGTAATTGAACATATTCAGAGGATGCTTAAGCAAAAACAAGGTGAGCTTAAAACCATGCAGGAGACAATTAGAGTTACCATCAGAGGAAGTTAGGTTCTAATACAAGCCAAACAAGAAATTTGGAGGGAAATTAAACAAAGAATATCCACAGTGAGAGCTTATGTGGAAATCCTTTCTGACTGTGAGAAGTCCATCATTAAAAGTGCCAATTTGGAAGCAAAAATCACCACTATAGTACTGGAGGAAATATTAAAGGACATCAATTCACTTATCAATTTCATCAATACACTAGAAGACGAAACATTAGTAGGACTGAATTCACCTCCAAGAGATCAATGTGTTTTCTCCCTTTATATAATGAAGGAAAGCATAATGCAATGCAGCTTATGTGGGATGAGTTTGACAAGGCTACTAAAGAAATTGATGATTTTAGAGTCGATTGGAATTATCTTGTTAGATTCGGTGTACCATCCTTATAGGGAAAGGAAAATTGGTTAATATCCCATGAAGAATTTTGCGATAATTTGAAGAGTACAGAGCAAGACCTTGGTTTCTTAGCTATATAGGGAGAAGAATCAGTCTCACCATCTATGGTGGTGAACACTCTTTGTATAGATTTTACCATCCTAGATGGAATTAATAAGTTGATACAAAATCTTCCCACGGCACGATACCAAATCAGATCTCGTTTGATCATAGTCATAACTAAGTACAAGAACATGCCTTGGCCATCAACTACACAATGTGACCAAATCGCTAAGGTAAGGAAACATTTGAAACAAATTCATACTCTGGAACAAATATATTCAACTACCCAGGCAGTTCAACCTGTTAAACCCATGCAATCGGTAACAGATCAACCAGAACACTGGAGTGAGATACCTTTGATCACAACTCAAACACTGGTGATCAAGTAACATGGGACCCACAATATTTCTCTTGCGGGCATGTCAAAGAAAGTTAAAGTTTTGAAGTCACAAAGGTGACCGTAATGTTTAAGTGTTTTATTTGAAAATTAAGTTATTTAATTTTAATACAAACATTTGTTTAAGTCCAAGACAATTATTTGTTAGGTTATTATTTAAAGCCTTGTTTCCCGTAATTGGGGGGTGGTTTTTGATAATAGATAAAGTTTAGGTTTTCATAGAGCTGATTGTAAATGTTACACATACTTTTATCGCACGAATGAAATTACTCTGCATTTTTGATAACCATGTTTATGTGTATATGTGTTTGTATATGACAGTTGAAGCGCTGAATCCAAAACTTGTTTCGTGTTCATTATTTCTTTGCAATTAATTATTTTCATGTTCTGATATTCATATTATTGATTTGAATGATTGAATAATGAACATTCAATTGAAGATAGTCTTAGAAGCTTGCCTCTAAAACTAACGATAATCTTCATGTAACTTATCCTCAATTGTTGCGTTATTTATATCTTTTGCAATTCGTTTGTCTTTGGGATATTAGTTAGACTCTGAAATCTATACATTTTCTCATTTGTATTCATGATTTTAGAATCTTAATATTTACTCTTGGATTCACCTATCATAAGAGAATTGAATTGAGAGATAAATAATAATTGTACATGTTGCAATATTCTTACATTATTATTGAGTGAGCTTATTATCTCATGTATCTATATTTGTTGTGTCTATTCTAATACATGTTTTTATTATTTATTATTTTCTTTTTATTTCAAGTGTTTTGGCTTTATCATACATGCATGAGTGGTATCATTCATTGATTGTTAATGATTAATATTCCTTCTATTAATACTGCAATATTACTACAACACTTTGATTTATTATTATCTAACCTCACTATGTTCGCTTCTTGAAAATCACATAAGTATTATCAGGGGTACCCCCTGTGGAGTAATGGTGGTCAACTTAAATGCCTAGAGTGGGCGGGCTTCTTAGTCCTCAGTGAATTCGTTCTTGGATCGTTCTACTCATTGGGACGATTTGAGCTCCAACATTCTTTTGTCGTCGTTCCAGGGAACGATTGGTTTAAATATACTGAATGACTAATCCTAACCCTTTACAACCACATATTCATTTTGGCCTCATTGATCAACGCAACATTTTGAACGATTTGTACGAATTCTCTTTGTAGTTCTCTGGTACTACTGAAGAGCTTCATCAAAATTGGGAAGTATTGGCACAGGAGGACGAGCATGCCCAACCAAATACAAACGTTCCTAAATGACGACAACTGAGGATTTGAGTTCGCAACGAAAGTGCACGTTCGTTGCCAACTAGGTACTCTAATAATCATGCCTAAGTTTTTCGGTTTCATGACGTCCTTATGAGGATTCTTAAATAAATTAAAAAATTAAAAGGATATAAATATATAAAGAAAAATAGAATAATAAAATAAAAATAATTATGCACTTGTATCTTTGGCCCTTTTCAATCTGGATACTCCCCGATCCAAAATAATTCAAACTCCTTTAGACAACCCAGAACTATTGGTCACTATTGCCAATAGAAGGATACGTCTCAACAAATTCAGACACAATCACCCTTTGTCTCCTAATCCAATGATACAGGAAAGTTCTCACCTATCTCTCTACTTCTAAATCTCTCTTACTACCTTCATCATCAGTTTCACATTCTGAACCCTGATCTTTCCCTTTTCCTTCTACTCTACGGAATAGCCCTCTGCCTTCTCCTTACTAGTCCTTACCCCCTTCACCTCCACCCATGAATGCTTGGGTAAAAACCTGGTACCGCCCCCTTGATCTTCATGATATATCTCTTAAATACAATAAGAACCTTCCCAAGTTTGACAATGAAGGGGAATGGATCACTGAAGATCACGTGGTAAAATTACAGGATTACTGCCAAAATCCTAGTGCTGAATACAACAAAATTTGCATGATCCTTTTTGTGTAAATTCTAGAGGGGGAAGCTCAAAAATGGTTCAGAACTCAACCACCTAATACTATTAACACAATGGAAAGGTTGGTTGAACTATTTTTAAAGAAATTCGACATTAAGAAGAGTAATTCGTTGCGGTTGATTGAATTCTCCACCCTAAAACTAAAACCTAATGAGTCATTTTCTGATTTCAATAAAGATTTAATAAATGTTACAATATGTCGCCTCTCGATGTCTGCCCCTCTGATACCACAAAAATTGTTGCTTACTCTACCACACTCAATGATGTTCTGTAATACACATTGTGAGAGAGAGAACCAACTACCTTAGTTGATACCCAATCCAAAGCTTGCGCTTGTGAAGGAAATATTATTTCCACCGGGAAACAATCGATTCGAGATAGTCGATCTGAATGGACAAAGAAAGTTGTTGATACATTGCCTCAAATCCATACCTCTTCCTCTTCCCAGGACAAAAAATAGAATAAATGGCTAAACTTATCAAATATTTGACTAATAAGATTCAATGCCTTGAATTCGGAAACAAGAAAACCCCCACAGCTCTTGTTAATCCTCCTGTCCAACGAAATTTTCATCCAAATGCACCAAATAGAAATCCAAATTACCCACTAAGAAATCAATTTCCTTACCATCACCCTAACCCTCCTAAGATATTAGAAAGGTGCCAACAGTTATAAGAGCCTCCTATTCAACCCCCCTCTTAGGAATAATTTCAATCTCGTCGAAAAGTATGATGATGAAGTGGCTAGCCAATTGATGAATCTCGAGGAATAAGACTATCCAAATATAAATTCTATTAATTATTTTGATGATTTCACCCAGAACACAACTTGCTATGTAGAGAAACATTTTTGGGATCCTCCGCTTTAGTGTTTTATTGAACAATTAGAAGCACAGTTTCAACATAAATACAATCTTAGACCTAGGAAGGATCACATTACTCAAAATGAATCACCTCCCCAACCTCCTCCTCTATTTAATCAAAGACTATATGTGCCAAATAATCCTCTTCCTCATTATTATGATCCTCACTTCATACATAAATTTAATTTACAAAACGAATTAAATAAACTCAAGATGAATATGCCCTTAGCCGAAGTTGTTGGACTCCCAACCTATAAATAAGAAATTGATACCTTTTTTAGAACTTCCAACCTTCCTCCCCAAGAAATGGAATTGACATACGTTATCAACAGCCAGGATGATGCTCCTAGGATCACCCTTGGACCTCAGAATGAAAATGATGATACTTCAACTCCCCCTTTCTACATCAGCTTAAAAATCCATGATCTGAATCTGCATAATTTATGTCAGATTTGGGAGCCTTTAGCAATTTGATGCCCAAAGAAATTAAGGACAAGCTCAGGTTAGAAATTACTCAAGAATATAAAGATTGTATTCTTTGACTCTAGAAGAGTTAAGTTTCTGGGGGTAATTAAAGACTTGGTTGTGGTCCTATCTCAGGTTCTTGTTAAAGTATTGTCATGGATGCAGTGGTCGCTGATGTGCCACCTAATTATGGAATGATCCTATCAAGGAGCTGGGGTGCGAAACTTGATGGTTCCTTGCAGCTCAATCTTTATTATGCTACCATACTAGTCTTCCGAGGGGGGAGACACACCGACTTTATTAGGAGTCAAGACTCACCTATACTATTAGCTCTGAGCAATATCCTGAAAATTCCCCAGTTTATACTTTTGACGATAACATGGGGAATTTCGTCTTTGCTCTTACTAACGAAGAAAATCCCCTTATCCACGAGAAGGATGCCCTGATCAATTTACCAAAAGATTCATATGTCATCTAGAAGATGTACTTTGATGGTGCTTCTTCCAAGGCAGGATTAGGTGTTGGGGTCATGTTTTTACCACCAACTCAATGCAATGCAACCTTGTACTTTAAGTTAAATTTTGAAACTACTAATAAAATAACCGAGTATGAAGCCCTAGTGCTTGGATTAGAAATAACACGAAAGATTAATATTTAGAATTTATTAATTTTTTGCGACTTTGAATTAATTATTAAACAAGTGACCAATAAGTGCCAGACCAAGTACCCCACAAGAATCATGTCTGGGAACTGATCGATAATTTCTTCTCTGCAATTAATTTCACTATTATACTTAGAGAAGAGAATCAATTAGCAGATGCACTCACAGTTACTGCGACTACCTTCGTACCTCCTACCGAACCTAAGTTGAAGCTCGAAATTGAGATCCTCTATCGACCATCAATTCCCAATAATATTAAACATTAGCAAGTGTTTGAGGATGATCAGGAAATAAAGAGGTTCGTTGAGTTAATTGGAGAATTTTCAGATCATTATATAGATGAAGATAATGAAGTGGACCATATAGGTTATGATACATCACATCTTAAAGTTAAAATCAGAAATCATGACATTATCCAATTGAAAAACAATTATATTCCTAGGGTATTAATCCCTTTAGATAAAAAAAATTGAGCGCAACGATGTTGTTGAAAACCCAAAATTAAACCCCCCTAACATTGATATAGAACCAGTGAACATTGCCCGCGGAGGGGAAAGCAATTTTATTCATCTCCCCTAAGTTTTGCCTTCTAGAATCAAAGAACAATATATCAACCTTTTATCTAAATACACCAATGTCTTCACTTGGTCTTTCGACGATCTCAAGACGTATGACTAAAGAATTATCGAACATCGCATTCCACTGTAAGAAGAAATTAAGCCTTTCATGCAAAAGATTTGACATATCAATCCTCTCATACCTCCTCCCATTGAAAAAGAAATAAAGAAACTTCTTGGTGCTAAAATAATCATTCCCTTGTGTTATTCTAAATGGGTAGCCAATCTGTTCCTAGTTAGGAAGAAGAATGGTGAGATCAGGTTGTGCATAGACTTTATAAATCTCAATCGAGCTTCTTTAAAAGATAACTATCCTTTTCCCAAAATGGATAGTATCCTTCAGCGAGTTGTTGGAATAACACACATTTCCATGATGGATGGATTTTCTAGATATAAACAGATCACTGCCCATAAAGACGATATGTATAAAACAACCTTTACTACCCCTTAGGGAACATTTATGTATCAAAAAATGTCTTTTGGGTTAAGGAACATAGGGGCTACTTTCCAGAGGGAAATGGACATCGCTTTTGCTAATGAGGAAGATCATTTTATAGTCATTTATTTAGATGGTATGATCGTCTTTTCATAGAGCGATGGACAACATTTGAAACATCTAGAAATAATTTTTCAAAAATGCTAAAAGTATGGTTTGTATTTAAACCCAAAGAAGTCTTTTTTTCGCAATGACTGAGGGCGAGCTATTAAGGAATATAGTGTCTCAACATGGGGTCAGGATTGACCTGGAAAGAGTGCAGGAAATCCAAACAACCCCACTTCCTTGTACCAAGAAATAAGTGCAATCCTTTTTGGGCAAGATCATTTTCTTTGAATATTTAACCCTAATTTTGTCGAAATTGTTAAAAGTATAACATGAATGCTCAAGAAGGGAAATGATATAAAATGGAGAGAAGAATCAAAATACTCTTTCAAAAAAATTAAGAGCATTATCATGGAAGCATCAGTCCTTATTAGTCCTGACTCTAAAAAGTATTTTATCATATTTCCTTTCGCCTCTGAACACACTATAGTTGTTGTTCTTCTATAGAAGAATCAAAGAGTGTATGAACAACCCATTATCTTTTTTAGTAAAGCCCTCCAATATTTAGAACTCAGATATAATATAATTGAGAAGCGGACTTATGCTTTAGTCAAAACCATCAAGTCGTTCAAGGAATACATTTTTCCAAGTAGGTCAATTGTTTACCTTCCACGCCCTCCAATAAAAGATATTCTATTGCAACACGATACCGAAGGGAGAGGGGGAAAGTGGATAGCTAAAATTAAAGAATATGTACTCGAACTAAAACCTATTAAAATCATAAAAGTTTAAGGACTAGACAAATTATTAACCGAAGCTAGTTTTGATGTATTATGAATTAATTAGTATACTCTTGTGACCCTAGATGATGTAGCCGAAGATCGGCAAGATAAGAAATCATGATTGTTGCTAGCTCACTTAGTTTATACCACTGTCAACCCAGATTTTGCCTCATTTGAGTTGTATAAAGACATCATTATCTAATTATAGACTCTACAGTTGCCTATTCACCTAAGTAAGTCTGCTCATCGTTCATTGAAATTGGAAGCTATAAATTATTGTATTATAAATGGTAGATTATATTAGAAAGACCCAGTAGGTGTACTCCTCAATTATATATTACCCGCTCAAGTTGATTATCTGATTACCCAACAACATAATGGAGTGTGTGGATGCCATTTCACATGGAGAGCCACAGATCATAGGATTCTCCAGAGCGAATTGTATTGGCCCATCCTTTTTGAGGATGTAAATAGGAAAGTAAGAGTTTGTCATCAATGTCAGATTTTCGGAGGAAAGAAGAATCTCGTGGCATTACCTTTAAGGCCCATTATAATGAAATCTCCTTTTTAGCAATGGGGCTTAGACTTTATAAGAGAAATCCACCCCCTTTCCAGTGGTCAGCATCGCTGGATAATTACAGCCATAAAATATTCCACCAAATGGGTTGAGGCCATCCCATTGAAAAAAATCAATGATAAGGTAGTTATGGATTTTTTGAATGAGAATATATTCTCACGTTTTGGTTGCCCTCGAAATATTATAGCTAACAACATTAATCTCTTCTGCTCAACATATTTCCAAAAGTTTTGTGATAACTATGAAGTTAAGCTTAGTCATTCGATAACCTATTATCCTCAAGGAAATGGCTTTCCGAATCAACTAATAAAAACATTATGAAAATATTGAAGAAATCCTTACACTCAAAAAAGAGAAATTGGCACGTGGCATTGGAGTATGTCATGTGGGAAGATAAAATTAGCACAAAGAAGTCTATTGGCACTTCACCTTTTCAACTAGTGTAGGGACTAGATGTTGTCTTTCCTCTTTATCTCGGTACAAAAGTCATGAAAAAATTACAAGAAATAAATGAAGAACCTAATGACTTTCAACGAAAAATTAATCAAATGATCTAGTTACATCAAGAAAGGGAACAAGCGTATGAAATAATTAATAAACACCAAGCTAAAGTTAAACAAATGTTTGATAAATGTGCAAAGGATAAGACTTTTCTTCCTGGTGATTGGGTCTTAAGATGGGATAAGAGGAACGAAGAGCCCGACAAACATGGGAAATTCGATAACTTATGGCTGGGCCCCTTCATTATTAATTCGGTAGAAGGGGGAAATTCATTTTCCCTTAAGAATTTCGAAGGAGAAGAGGTTGGCCATGCTGTAAATGGCCAATTTATTGAACATTCTCTCATTTATTGAGTACTTCTTATTTAAAATAAAAAATAAAAAAAATAAATCACATTGTATATATACATATGCTCCTCGTTCTATTAATAAAAAATAAGTAAAAATAAAATACACAAAAATATCAAAGAAATATATATATATATAATATTAAAAGAAAAATATATGATAAAACTAGAGTCATGAGCAATGTCTTTATAAATTACTATGTAATCTATATAATTTTGCATAGTCTCTAACGATTAAAACCCTTTGCTTTGTTAGCCTCCTGTTGCAACAGGTGTTCATTTTTCATGATTGACATTTTTACATGCCAAACATGTCATACTTTGCAGGCTACAGTGTTCCATATTTCCACAAGATGCCATGAAAGTGTGCTAGTCTAAGTGCCACTGCTACATTCCTTTTTTGAAGATTTCTTTCAGTTAAGGGAAGGCCAAACAGTTTAATCTTGGCCTCCTTAGGTTTCAATTTCCTGTTGTAGAATATAGAGAATGATATCTGTCCAAATAGTTTAATCTTGGCAGAGTTGTAGATAGGTAGAGAATCAAAGGAGCCCAACTGCTTAATTTGGATCCTCGGCAGAAATAAGTGTAGACGTAGATAGGAGAACAGAAAAAAAAAGAAAAAACTGTAAAGCTGGGTCTGCAACTCTAAGTGCACCCAAACCAAAAAGAAGAAAAAATATTAGGAAAAGTAGACTGGGTAGGTAGTTTTTGAGGTTGTAGAATGATGATTCATCATCAATTATGTGTTTTAAAGTGGTATATCTTTTCAGATCACGGTCATGATGCAGTTTTTCACCTGGAGGAACTCAAGCCAGACATTACTAACTCCCCTAAAGAGGTCAAGATCTGCTTGACTCCTCTTAGTTTCATTATGTTCCATAACATTGCCCTTGGTGAAGATCTGCTTCACTCAAGTATTTTCATTCTTCTTTTACAAAGTTCTATTCCCCAAAATGGCCTAAGGTCCCCTACCTTAGTGCTTTCTGGTCACCTCCATGTTAATTACTAACTATATTATTTAACTCCCTACATCATTTCCCCTTCCCTTATTAAAAGAACTATATAACTCCCCTAGGTATATATTCCCATCCCTTGGCATTATAGCCATATTTATCAAAGTCTTGGAAATGTTGAGTTCATCCAGAACCCAGAATTAGCCTTCCATGTCTTGGGATTAGCCTAACATTTGGTTAGGCTAATAACCTTCCTCATTCACCCCTTTACCCCTCAAAACATTAAACTTTTACCCCTCCACAGTCATTTTCCTAAAGTTTATTGTTTAAAAATCTTATTAAAAACATTAAATTCTCCTCCCCCGCTTGTTAATAACCCCTAACCCACATTTCCTAAGTCTAAACCCCCGCCCGTGCTATATTAAAATTCGCATATTCGTGCGCCCATCCATTATTCTGCCGCCAGCTCCATCTCTCGTCAGCCCTCCGATCCACCCCTCCCCATCCGAGGCTCTGGCCGATTTCGGAGCGCCCGCTGCATCCGAACGTTAGCCTCCAATATTGCAGTGGTTTTCTCCCCATACAAAAGACACCTGTCTGCTTTCTATTGCGTCGGAGCCACTCTGACAGAAACCGCCCCCGTACCAAAGGCGGACCGACGAAAACCATAAACCGCCTATTCCCCCCCCTGACGACTATGCCTGGACCTCGCCACATCATCTGCACACGTCGTCCTCCTGCCGAGTCACCCTTGCCACGTCACTGCTACCATTTCCCTGCCACGTCATCCACCATACATGCTGACATCATCTCGCTGACGTCATCATGCTGACATCATCCGCCGTACCAGGTCCCACATGCTTACATCATGCTGACGTCATCATCAGTTTTTGGAGCGAAAGGCGAAAATCGTGCTTAGGAAGCCCAGAATCAGTTTTTGAGGCAGTTTTTCATCTAGCGCTAATCGCGCATGGCTACGGGAAAAGGGCCGAAGTGGAAAACCCCTCATTGCGCAACCCCCAGCAAGCCCAAAAGGTGCCCAATGACCTATTTTCTTCGCGAAGCATGCTGAAAGGATCAGAAGACAGTTCCAAAAGAAACAAAGGGCCAAACATCGGCCATTAATTTGTGATTTAACCTACAGCAAAGGAGAGACGCAACCCAATTCATTTGTCAAAGAGTATCAGAGGAGAGATGAAGCAGCAAAGTGTACCAGTTAAATTGTTTAATGGAAACCTTCAGTTCCCAAAGCAGGTTACATTGAATGGCAGCCAACAAAGTCAAATCAAGTTGTGCAAACCCATCCCAGCTCTCAAATCACAGTTAAAGCATTTAAAGCCACCGAACTACAATGGAGTAGAATCCCATGCATAGTTATTACAGAAACACTGCACCAAGCCATTGAGGACAACACATTTACTCAGTTTTGAGACGGTTGCCCTCAGCGCAGCTAAAGATATTTTCTTGCATTTATTTCTGGATAGGATTAGGTTAAAAGTAATCATTTCTCAGACCTGTTTAGGTCAGGTTGTAATAAAGGCAATTAGGAGAGTTTTCCCTATATATACCACCCTCTGTATTGTTTTAAGGGTTGGTCGATTGATAACGTTTCACTAGAGACTCGCACTATATGTCTGATACTGTTCTTTAATGAAAGATTGCTGAAGAGGTTGGAGGAATGACTGTCTGATGTGTTGTTAATGGTCTCTGGGAACTGAATGATGGAATTCTTGTGCTGCAGCATGACTCAATAAGTGCTTCTTACCTCTGTTTTCATTTTCACCATCTAAATAAGCAAAAAGAAAGATTAGCTTAGAACTTGTTTAACTGCACTCTAGGCTCAATTTCTGCTATTTCTTTATGTTTTCATCTGAACTGAATTGGACATGAATATGAATTCCCCCTGGCTCATATTTACCCTAATTCACATGTGTTTGACAGTTATCTAGGGATTCTTTACTGCCCCTAAATAGAGCTCATTCATCCTTCTCTGTTAAGCTGATTGAGAGATTCTTAATTGCCTCTCCTTACTTAGCATTCTTTCCATCCTTTAAACCTGAAACATTGTTCCATGTGCAGCTACCTTGCTCCTTATTCCCCTTGTGACCAAGAAAACGCACCAGCAGTTTTACTCCTTGACTCCATGCCCAATGGTTTGAAACTTTCACACTATACCTGCCTCTTTACCTGAAAACATCAATCTTCCCACCAAAATCAAAACAAAAACTCCCGAATTCAATAGCTAGCCTAAAATCCTTTCAAATAAAGCTAAATCATAAAGAGAGAGCCCTCTCTGATTGCAGGTGGGCTAGAACCTGTAGTCCAAAGTTGGTCTGTGGTTACCTCGGCCGTATCCCTTTATTACAACCTGAGGGACAACCTGAGTGATAACATAATGGCGACTCCACTGGGGAACTTCCTCAGTTAATTTCACGAAGAAGGTTGTAAAAATCCACTGGAAAAGTTGATTTTCTAATTGTTGTATATCCCTTAAAGCTACAGATGAAGCCTGAATGTCAGCCAGGAAGCCTTTGAAACTGTTCTTGTTCTACATTTACAGGAGTAGATAAAAGCTGCTTCAGTCAATCTTCATGCTAGTTTTAAGCTATACACAGCTATTCCAAAATCTGATCAGTCCTTCGCTAATTCAATTCTAAAAACATTCCCAGAAAAATACCAAAAAAAAAAAACAAGCTCGGAAGCTGGCTCCCAAGAAGAATCCACGATATACAAGGTCAAATCCAGATCCAGACCCACCAGCTGCTTTTGAAAATCCGAACTTAATCCCAAAGATCCTCAGGAAGCAAGAGCAAAGACAAGATTTTGCTGATTTGAGTCCAGAAGCAACTCACCCAAGCTGTGTTCCAACTCCTGTTAAGGTTCTATTTCGTTCAACCCCTGTTTCCCCTGATTCATCATCCACACCTCATAGCACTCCTTCCACACCCCCATTCACTGCACATACTACAAATACCACTACTGTTGTTTCCAGTGTCCCAGTTACTCCTATTATCCCTGTTATTCCATTTATCCCCATTGTCCCACTTATCCCCGCGAATATGGCTAATAGATATGCACCCGTGCAATTGCCTACTAATCCTGGGGCCTTACCTGAGGAGTACCAATCAAAAATTACCTATTTTGACAGTACTGGTCCTTTCACAGCCCTTCAGCATACCAAAAAGATGCAAGACTATTTTGAAAACTACGAGATAAACGATGATAGCATGAGAATGAGAATTTTTGTTCAAAGTTTAACCGGTGATGTAAGAACTTGGTTTAGATCACTTTCTGCAAATTCCATAACTACTCCGGATGAGCTTTACCAATCCTTTACCAACAGATGGGAGAAAAATAAAGACCCCTTGCACATACTAGCAGAATATGATACAATTAAAAGACGCCCTCAGGAGACTGTTTTGGAGTACTGTGCAAGATTCAATAATGTCTATAATGCAATACCACAGAACTTAAGACCCCCACCTGACCTTGCCTTGTATAAATTCCCTGGTGGATTCGACCCAGACATGGCATACCAGTTAAAAGAAAGAGCCCCTCAGACCCTTGCAAACATGCAAAATGTTGCTGTTAGCGTAGAGGCCAACCTAACTGCCAAAAGAAACAGAGCTAGAATGGAAAGAAGAATCACCTTTAAGGAAGAACCCTCAGCCTTTGATGAAAAGCTTGATGATATTATCAATGGCCTACAAAGGCTGGGAGAAAGAGTAGAAAGCGTTGAGAGAAGATCATCATGGGAAGGACAACAACGCAATATCGTAAGGAACCCAAATTTTAGGAAAACGCAGAACACAAATGCGGGCAGGTCTAGCCCAGACCATGACATAAGACCCCCTTTTCAAGATAACTATGTTGAAGGATCTACTTCTAGTGAACCCTTAGAGGATACTCATATGAACCTGATGGATCTAAAGGGTGAACAACAAACTTTTCTGAGCCAAGAAGACCAAAATGAATCTGATTATAATCAGTTTCACACTAAATCTGGTGAGTCTTTTGATTTTAAACAGGGTTATGATAATGCTGTGTATGAAGTACACAAATAATATAAGCTGAGAACTAGGACCATTGACATTTCTAAACCTAGCAAAACAAAGGATGGAAAACAGCCCAACAAGATTAAGAGCAAGGCTTTCATAACAGAAACCGCTGATACAACTTCCCCAAACCCGCATCAAGTGAATGTAGAAGACATTACAGAAGCGCAGCCTTCTGTAGATCAGCTTTTGCCACCTTCTTCCTCTGAGAAAAACTCGAACAGCGTTCCAAAAAACTCTCCCGAAGTCAAAAAACCGCAGGCGATCACTTCCCATAACGCTGATAAACAAGAGCAAATAGCAGATAATTCAAATGAAACAGAAAAAACTGCCATTATCAACACCAAAACTCCATTGGAAAAGCCATTTAATTTAGAGGCAGAAATAGCTAAGTTGAAGATATCCATCCCCCTCTCAGAACTTGCCAAGCACGATGTATATAGGCAACAAATTCAAAGATCACTTCAAATACCAGAGAATAAGGACGATGTAAATTTTTTGGATGATACCCCTGAACTGCTGTTTGGCCCATAAGTTAATGGAAAATCAACATATGGACCTATCCCACCCTTTTATGTCAGTTTGCATATACATGACAAAGTTTTTCACAACGCTATGTTTGATTCAGGAGCATCACATAATCTGATGCCCAAGGCAGTTATGGAAAAGCTGAACCTTGATATTACCAGACCCTACAAAGATCTGTTTTCCTTTGACTCAAGCCAGGTCAAGTCTTTAGGCCTCATCAAGGACTTGTGTGTATCCCTAGTCCAATATCCCAACAAGACCATCCTCATGGAAGTGGTGGTGGCTGACATCCCACCAAAATATGGTATGCTCCTGTCAAGATCATGGGGAGCAAAGCTCCAAGGATCCCTTCAACTAGACCTATCCTATGCTACTATTTCAATCTTTGGGCAACCAAAGAGACTGTACAGAGAAACCCTCATGAAATATGTGGTAAGTAGTGAGAGCAAGCTTGAAAATTTTCCCATTTACTCAATCCATTCTGATATGGATTCTTTTATTTTGTTTAATGATAATACAAATTCTCCAACTGATGATGAGCCTTTGGCTCTAGAACAACAAGCACACATCAATGAAGAATCGGTTGCACATACCCAGGAGACTGTCACAACAATTAATGCAACCAGCATGCTAGAAGAAACTCCCCAAACAGAAATTTCAAGTCTGCCCAATCCTAACATTGCTGAAACTCTTAGTGCTAACCACAGCCAAGAAATCACATGGTATTTAGAGTTTGATGGCTCTGTCAACAAGCTAGGAGTAGGGGCAGGTGTATGGATTCACAATGCATATAACAATCAGGCGGAAGGTCATGCCTACAGATTGAATTTCAAATGCACCAACAATATGGCAAAGTATGAGGCTCTGCTTTTAGGCCTTAAACTACTCAAAGCTTTAGGAGCTGCAAAGGTGTCTATTTTAGGTGACTCTGATTTAATTATACAACAGATGAAAGGTAATTTTGTAACCAATGACAATAGAATGAGGGCCTATAGGACTGCTGCCACTAACATACTCAATACATTCGCTGAATCCAAGCTTGACAATATTTCAAGAGAGCATAACATTCATGCACATAGCCTAGCCACCTTTGCTAGTACATGCAAGCTTCCCTTTGAGCCAAACCATCACTTCACAACTGAAATAAAACATAGGCCTGTTGTCCCAAATAACGTCAAAGATTGGCAAGTGTTCGAGAACGATGTCCAGATTAATAATTTCCTTACCCTTGAGCATGAGTTCTCCAAAATCAACATTGACATGGATGCTATGAACGACTCCCAACAGCAAACAACTGAAAACCAGCAGGAAAATCAGCAGGCTGTAATAGCTGCAATAGCCAAACAGACCCTGAACCCAACTGTTTTTGACAAAACAAACATAGAATAGCTGAAACGAATGCATTTGGAAGAAATTGCCAAAACAGAGGCAAAGATCATTGACTTGAAGGATAATTTTCTACCTGCTGGCATAACCCCATTAGAAGACATGTTTGACGCCAATGATGTTCCCAGAAAGCCAAAATTACAACCATTAAATGCTGCTATAGAAGAACACAACATCGGGACAAAAGAGAATCCCAAAATGATCAAACTATCCAGAAATTTGCCACCTAATCAAAATCCCAAATATATTGATTTATTTAAAGAGTTCCAAGATGTATTTTCTTGGAGTTATGAGGATTTGAAATCCTATGACACCTCGGTGATCCAACACACAATTCCCTTAAAACCAAACCAGAAACCTTTCAAACAGAAACTTAGAAGAATCAACCCTATGCTTCTTCCCATGATTGAGAAGGAAGTAAAGAGGATGTTTGAAGCAGGCATAATAGCACCCATCAGATTTTCTGAATGGGTATCCAACCTTGTTCCCACAGAAAAAAGACAGGTGAAATTAGACTTTGTGTAGATCTGAGAAATTTAAACCAAGTCTCCCTAAAATACCACTATCCTTTGCCCAAAATGGACCCCATCCTACAAAGGGTAGTGGGGTCATCTAGAATCTCTTTGCTAGATGGTTTTTCAGGTCTCAACCAAATACTTGTTCACCCGGATGACCAAGACAAGACAGCCTTCACCACACTGTGGGGAAAATTTAAGTATGTTAAGATGCCATTCGGACTTAAAAACGCTGGTGCAACCTTTCAACGAGCAATGGATATTGTGTTTGCTAAAGAAATACATGACTTCCTAGTTGTCTATCTTGATGATCTTGCCCCATTTTCCAAATCTGATGAAGAGCACCTCAAGCATCTTAGGCAAATATTCATGACATGCAGGAAATGTGGCATTTCCTTGAACCCCAAGAAGTCTCTCTTTGGCCTTGAAGAAGGCAAATTACTTGGCCACATCATATCAAAAGATGGGATTAGAATTGATCCTAAAAGAATCCAAGCCATCCTCCAAATCCCATATCCAAGAAACATAAAAGAGCTGCAAGCATTCCTTGGAAAAATCAACTTTTTAAGAAGATTTATTCCAAATCTAGCTGAACTGATACGTCTATTAAGAAACATGTTAAAGAAGGATGCCAAGGTAAAATGGTCTCTTGAAACCAAACAAGCATTTGAGAGTATAAAAATGGCCTTAACCTAAACCCCTGTCCTCACCAGTCCACAATTTGACAAGGATTTCATCATTTTTTCCTTTGCATCTGATCATATTATAGTTGTTGTCCTTTTGCAAAAGGATGAACAGGGAGCTGAAAAGCCGATTGCATTTTTCAGCCGAGCCTTAAGAGACGCCCCTTTGAAGTACCCAATCATGGAAAAGCAGGCCTATGCACTCGTTAAGGCCATCAAGAATTTCAGAGTATACATTTTATATTGACATGTGATTGCCTATGTCCCACACGTTGCTGTAAAAGACATATTGACCCAAGAGGGATTAGAAGGAAAAATAGGCAAGTGGATAGCAAACATCCTTGAGTATGACATAGAAATAAAACCAACCAAGTTGATAAAGGGACAAGGTTTAGCCAAACTGATGTCTGAAACAAACTTTCAGGCCCTAGACATTAACCAACTAGACAATGAACCGGAGCTGGCGACTCCACAGATCAATGAAATATTTTTGCAATCCCCATGGTACGCTGATATATGATTTGTATTGTTAAACCTGTGTGATCCCCCAGGATTGTCCAGGACCAAGAAGAGATTTTTGAAAATGAAGGCTTTAAAGTTTTGTGTAATAGATGGTGCATTATTTTGGAGAAATCATGAGGGTATATTGCTGAATTGTTTAACCATGAATGAAACTAACAAAGTCATGAAAGAATTCCATGCAGGTGACTGTGGAGGACATCTATATTGGAAGTCCACTGCTGATAAAATCTTAAGGGCCGGTTTCTATTGGCCCTCTCTTTTTGCAGATGTAAAGAAGTTTGCCATGTCATGTCACAAGTGCCAAATCTTTGAGGGTAAGAGAAAGCTGTTACCTTTGCCCTTGAAACCCATGTCAACCGAAAAGCCTTTTCAACGATGGGGTCTTGACTTCATTGGATAAATCCATCCCTCTTCCTCAGGCCAACACAAATGGATCCTAACAGCCACCGACTATTTCACTAAGTGGGTTGAAGCCATTCCCTGTAGGCAAGCCAATGACACCATCATTATCCAATTCCTTGAGTGCAATATCCTTTCTAGATTTGGCTGCCCTGAGAAAATCATCACTGACAATGCCGCTGCCTTTAAGTCCAAAAAGATGATCAATTTCTACCACCAATTTCATATTACCTTGGGCCACTCTACAGCTTATTACCCTCAAGGTAATGGCTTAGCCGAATCATCTAACAAAAGTCTCATCAACATCATAAAGAAAGTGCTAGAAGAGAACAAGAAGAACTGGCACAAAAAGCTGGTAAATGCCCTATGGGCAGATAGACTTTCAACTAAGAGATCCATTGGGATGAGCCCTTATGAGCTAGTACATGGCATGGAGGCCAGGTTTCCTTCATCCCTAGGCATCCCTACTATCAGACTGTTACAAGAGATTCAGGCTGAACCAAATGACATTCAGAGAAGAATTAATCAGACCATTCATCTTCAGCAAACCAGAGAACAAGTTTATGACCGAGCTCAAATTCTGCAAGAAAAGCTCAAAAAGATGTTTGATAAGAGAGTTAAGGCTGAGGATTTCTACATTGGTGACAAAGTTCTAAGGTGGGAGTCAAGAAGAGAAGACAAGGGCAAACACGCAAAGTTTAATTTTTTATGGAAAGGAACATTCGTTATTTTTGTTGTTCAAGGAAATAACACTTATTTTCTCAGATCTGTAGAGGATAGTTCTATCAAAGAGGGCCCTATCTATGGTCGTATGCTGAAACATTACCATGACCCCTTTTAAGGGACATAATGCAAGCTTTGTATATATCTTTGTACAGTCTTATTTGTATATATCAGCACTCTGTTTTTATTTTGGTATAAGCAGGCCGATTGTTTAAGGATCAGCAGTAAAATTTGTGAAGACACAGCCAATACAAGTGCTCCAGTTTTGAGGGCTCTGTCTTTGAAATAGTCTCAACAAAACAGTGAAAGTAGCACCGACATATCTCAAGAAATTCATGATAAAAAGGGAAGTTGTTTGCGGTCTTCAGTCAAAGGTAGCAAAACAGAGCAGTATTTTCAGTTCATATCAGCACCCTTGGTCAAAGCAAAAGTAAAGCAAAACACATCAGTTTTGATCCATGTTTGAGAATGTCTCAAAGGTACAATGCTCAAGCAACATTCTACATAATAGCAAGCACGCAGAAGAAAGCAGGCAGTGCTATGCATTTCACAATAGTTCAGTTGAGGAGGAGGTTGTTCATATTACAAAGCTTCAATTATCTAACAACCAGCACAAACAAGTTCCTTAAATCTACAACAACCATAGAAGATCAAGGCATTCTGACTTGCTGTTCTTGGCTTTTCACAAGGAAAAGCCATCCCCAAGTGGAGCCACTGTTAGCCTCCTGTTGCAACAGGTGTTCATTTTTCATGATTGACATTTTTACATGCCAAATATGTCATACTTTGCAGGCTGCAGTGTACCATATTTCCACAAGATGCCATGAAAGTGTGCTAGTCTAAGTGCCACTGTTGCATTCCATTTTTGAAGATTTCTTTCAGTTAAGGGAAGGCCAAACAGATTAATCTTGGCCTCCTTAGATTTCAATTTCTTGTTGTAGAATATAGAGAATGATATCTGTGCAAACAGTTTAATCTTGGAAGAGTTGTAGATAGGTAGAGAATCAAAGGAGCCCAACTGCTTAATCTGGATCCTCGGCAGAAATAAGTGTAGACTTAGATAGGAGAACAGAAAAAAAAGAAAAAATTGTAAAGCTGGGTCTGCAAGTCTAAGTGCACCCAAACCAAAAAGAAGAAAAAATGTTAGGAAAAGTAGACTGGGTAGGTAGTTTTTGAGGTTGCAGAATGATGATTCATGATCAATTATGTGTTTTAAAGTGGTATAGCTTTTCAGATCACAGCCATGATGTAGTTTTTCACCTGGAGGAACTCAAGCTGGACATTACTAACTCCCCTTCTTCTTTCCCCAAATCACTTACTAACTCCCCTAAAGAGGTCAAGATCTGCTTGATTCCTCTTAGTTTCATCATGTTCCATAACATTGCCCTTGGTGAAGATCTGCTTCACTCAAGTATTTTCATTCTTCTTTTACAAAGTTCTATTCCCCAAAATGGCCTAAGGTCCCCTACCTTAGCGCTTTCTGGTCACCTCCATGTTAATTACTAACTATATTATTTAACTCCCTACATCATTTCCCCTTCCCTTACTAAAAGCACTATATAACTCCCCTATGTATATATTCCCATCCCTTGGCATTATAGCCATATTTATCAAAGTCTTGGAAATGCTGAGTTCATCCGGAACCCAGCATTAGCCTTCCGTGTCCTGGGATTAGCCTAACATTTGGTTAGGCTAATAACCTTCCTCATTCACCCCTTTACCCCTCAAAACCTTACACTTTTACCCCTCCGCAGTCATTTTCCCAAAGTTTATTGTTTAAAAGTCTTATTAAAAACATTAAATTGTCCTCCCCCGCTTGTTAATAACCCCTAACCCACATTTCCTAAGTCTAAACCCCCGCCCGCGCTATATTAAAATTCGCATATTTGCGCGCCCGTCCATTATTCTGCCGCCAGATCCGTCTCCCGTCAGCCCTCCGATCTGCCCCTCCCCATCTGACAGCTCTCGCCGATTTCGGAGCGCCCCCTGCGTCCTGACGTTAGCCTCCAATATTGCAGTGGTTTCCTCCTCGTACAGAAGACACCTGTCTGCTTTCTATTGCGTCGAAGCCGCTTTGACAGAAACCACCCCCATACCAAAGGCAGTTCGACGAAAACCATAAACCGCCTATTCCCCCCCCTGACGACTACGCCAGGACCTTGCCACATCATCTGCGCACGTCGTCCTCCTGCCGAGTCACCCTTGCCACGTCACTGCCACCATGTCCCTGCCAAATCATCCACCGTACATGCTGACATCATCTCACTGACGTCATCATGCTGACGTCATCTGCCGTACCAGGTCCTTCCCGCTTACATCATGCTGATGTCATCATCAGTTTTTGGAGCGAAAGGCGAAAATCGTGCTTAGGAAGCCCGGAATCAGTTTTTGAGGCAGTTTTTCATGCGCGATTAGCGCCTAGTGCTAATCGCGCATGGCTACGGGAAAAGGGCCGAAGTGGAAAACCCCTCATTGCGCAGCCCCCAGCAAGCCCAAAAGGTGCCCAATGACCCGTTTTCTTCGCAAAGCATGCATAAAGGATCATAAGACAGTTCCAAAAGAAACAAAGGCTGAACAACGGCCATTAATTTTTTATTTAACCTACAGTAAAGGAGAGACGCAACCCAATTCATTTGTCAAAGAGTATCAGAGGAGAGATGAAGCAGCAAAGTGTACCAGTTAAATTGTTTAATGGAAACCTTCAGTTCCCAAAGTAGGTTACATTGAATGGCAGCCAACAAAGTCAAATCAAGTTATGCAAACCCATCCCAGCTCTCAAATCACAGTTAGAGCATTTAAAGCCACCGAACTACAATGGAGCAAAAGCCCATTCACAGTTATTACAGAAACACTGCACTAAGCCACTGAGGACAACACATTTACTCAATTTTGATACGGCTGCCCTCAGCGCAGCTCAAGATATTTTCTTGCATTTATTTCTGGATAGGATTAGGTTAAAAGTAATCATTTCTTAGACCTGTTTAGGTCAGGTTGTAATAAAGGCAATCAGGAGAGTTTTCCCTATATATATCACCCTCAGTACTGTTTTAAGGGTTAGTCGATTGATAACTTTCCACTAGAGACTCGCACTGTATGTCTGATACTATTCTTTAATGAAAGATTGCTGAAGAGGTTGGAGGAATGATTGTCTGATGTGTTGTTAATGGTCTCTAGGAACTGAATGATGGAATTCTTGTGCTGCAGCATGACTCAATAAGTGCTTCTTACCTCTATTTTCATTTTCACCATCTAAATAAGCAAAAAGAAAGATTAGCTTAGAACATTTTTAACTGCACTCTAGGCTCAATTTTTGCTATTTCTTTATGTTTTCATCTGAACTGAATTGGACATGAATTGAATTCCCCCTGGCTCATATTTACCCTAATTCACATGTGTTTGATAGTTATCTGGGGATTCTTTACTGCCCCTAAATAGAGCTCATTCATCCTTCTCTGTTAAGTTGATTGAGAGATTCTTAATTGCCTCTCCTTACTTAGCATTCTTTCCATCCTTTAAACCTGAAACATTGTTCCATGTGCAACTATCTTGCTCCTTATTCCCCTTGTGGCCAAGAAAATGCACCAGTAGTTTTACTCCTTGACTCCATGCCCAATGGTTTGAAACTTTCACACTATACCTGCCTCTTTACCTGAAAACATCAATCTTCCCACCAAAATCAAAACAAAAACTCCCGAATTCAATAGCTAGCCTAAAATCCTTTCAAATAAAGCTAAATCATAAAGAGAGAGCCCTCTCTTATTGCATTTGGGCTAGAACCTGTAGTCCAAAGTTGGTCTGTGGTTACCTCGGCCGTATCCCTTTATTACAACCTGAGGGACAACCTAAGTGATAACATGCTTTACAATTTGACATTCGATATTTATCCTTAAAACGTTACTAACGCCACTTATAGTCTATGTAGGTCCCTTATATAATTACGCATTCATAAGCTTGTGGGATCTCTCATGCTGTTGTGATTTTTTGTCTTGAGTTGTAAATAAACTTTCTTCCTCATTCACAATTAATTCAACCACTAGACTGTCGTTCACAACCTATAACCAACCATTCTTGGGGTGGGGTATGTTTATATCTTCGTCGAGGCTACAGACTCTTGTTGGCAATAGAGTAAGGTCAGTGGTACTAGTTTTCTAGTGCATAATCTACCCACTCCCCTATATCGTGATTTTCACCGGGGTATGTTAGCGACTCTGTCAGGGCTACGGACACTCACTAGCAGCGGAGCGATGCTAGTGGCATTGGGGTTATCCCAGTGTGATTTCTTTTGGTTGTTCCTGACAGAGAAATCTAAATCTAAAAGCTATTGAGTAAGTTGATGCTAAATTTTCTATAATGAGGCACATGTGAAAACATGATCACAAGGATAAGCAAGTTGGGTGTCAAATTTTTATTGTCAAACGATGAATGACTCAGTTGGGGCTATGGACGCTCGTTGTCAGCAAAGCAATGTTCGGTGACAATTACCATGAAGGGGTGTTCTTGAAAATCTTATGATTTACACATTTTCAGCGCAAAAGTCCTTTGCCACAAGGCATGTTTGATTCGAGAGATATCCAAATCATGTAATTTATATTATTAACTTGGTTAACCTTGTCTCGATTGTCTTATTACTTAACTTATACAGGTTTTCCTGTGAAATATTGTAGAATCATATATTGTAGAGTTATTATTTTTACACATATATAAAGGAGAGTAAAACTAATTAATGGAAAATCTAAAGAAACCTCATATTCACGATACAAGGGAGAATACAAAGAAAGCTCCTTTCATTCGACAAAATTTAGACTCTCCATTATCATTAATAAACCATTAAAACATCAAAGTATTTGAAAATCACTCTCTTTTAAACAAATAACTCTCGCATTATATTTCAACATGTTGAACATACATTAAATTTAGTGAATTGCAAGTTCAAAACACATAAACCATCAAAATGTTTAAAAGAAAAAAACTAGTTTATAAAGGTCTGTCATATTTATAATTTATACAAAGTTAATATCACAACAAAGTTTCTTGTTATTGGGGTTCTTGATGATATAAAAACTATCGATTTGAAACTTGAATTACGCTTCTCCTAAAGTTATCAAAGTCAATAGGAGGCATGCTTCCAACTGCCTCTCCTACGCACACCTCTTGTACAGTATTGTAAATTCTTGGTAGGAGAGCCAACTTGTCCTCAATTCACATCACACGTTCATGTATTGCTTCTAGTAAACACATCAACCAATCCAATTTCTCATGAAGGGTCTCAGGGCTTCCTCTACTTCATCTTGAAACACCAGCTAGTTTTCAAGCAAATCTAATTTACCATGAGTCGTCGCAGATAATGGCCTAAGCTTAAACTTTCAGTTCTGTTATAGCACCCGTAATTATTTTGCATATTTTCTGCATTGGTTCCAGTTTCTTTAATATCGCATCTTTAAGAATTTCATTCGTGCCTTATGTTGGGCACCAAATCTACCTATCTTTTCCTTATATTTTCACCTATCCCTTCATCCTTTTTGCAGCAAATAATATGCATTCATTATGATAAATCTATGATGTAACCCTTCTTTCTAACATCTCCTGGAATATTTAATTGATGAAGTAAGGTCACGAGGGTTTTGCCTATGCAAACTACTAAAACTTGTTATTTCTGCAAATTCCGGTGAACACGTATTGCCTTCACAGCTTGCAGTAGCAGTCCCATGTTCACAACAGTTGTTCGGCAACGCTGGAACAACATAACCAACTCGCAGCTGCTTTCAAGCCTATTTTGGATCTTGACTGTTCTCGCTCTCTCAGAAATTAGTTGTTTTTTTAAACAGTTGTATATTTTTGGGCATTAGTTGCCAGGTTTCGGGGAATATTTCATTCCCATGTATTTGTATAAAAGGGGTTTTATTCCTATGCGAAGGGTTAGCTGCGCAGAGACATGTTGTAACAATTCTTTACATATTAATCGAATATAAGCAAGTTGTTGTTCTCTTCTTAGCTGTGAGTTAACACAACCCTGATCAGAGAGTTGGGCCCACTCTTTTGATCAGGTGCTGCGTATTTCTTTTATGTGTGTTGTTTTCATTACTATGTGTTAATTCCTTATAGTTGTTAAAGCTCTTTATTGATTGCTATGAATGCCTTTTAAGTTCTGAAATTTATTTCTAATTATTGTTATAGTGATGCTTTGATTCTTTAGCTGTGAATCCTTGGTTGATGTAATATTGTAACCTTTCCCTTGCATATACCTTGCGCGTTACCTTGAAAATTGTACGCACCTAGATTGATGAATTAATGTGGAAAAGGGTGGAATAGTTTATTCACACTTGAACACGAACATTTTGGCATCGTTGCTGAGGAAGGCTAACAAGGTGCAAGACATGATCTGTATTGACTAGAGGATCAATCTCTCGTCTTAGGGAGGGAAGTGCTACCTTGCTCTAAGTCTTGAGCTTAGTATTTTGATTTCTGTCACTTTTTACTATTTTTGGGTCAAGTTGCTTGCTTTGGTTATTTGTTCTGAATTTTTCTGAGTTGTTAAAACCCAATCTCTCATCCTGGGGAGGGAATGGTCTTTTGACACCCTGCTCCAGGTCCTGAGCTTTATATTTCCTTTTATGTGTGTCATTTCTTGTCTGATCTCTCATCCTGGGGAGGGAAGGGTATTTTGACACCCTGCTCTAGGTCTTGAACCCTAGATTTCTTTTTTTTAGTCATTTTCTTTTCCTATTTGTTAAAATCCTACCTCATCCTAGGGAGGGAATGGTCCTTTGACACCCTACTCCAGGTCCTGAGTGTAGTGATTTAGTTTAGATATTTCCCTCTTACCAACTTGCATGAACAGAGATTTGAATAAAAGGGGCAGAGGAAAAGCCCCGAAGAAAGGAGGACAGGATTTGGGAAGGAACACTTATATCCAACAAATCATCACAAAAGCTAAAACAGAGGCATATTCTCGTGTTGTTGTGAGGGCAGGGACTCAAACGAAATCAGAGGGAAAATCTATTGAACAGTCAGTGCTATCCACAGTACCTCCTGTTGATTCAATACAACAAAACCTTCCAGCAGTAGAAGAAGTATGCAGCAGTGTACCTGATGAAGGAGTATCGTTGCTGATAACAGAGGAAGAAGAAGTTGCAAGCAGAAGGTCTGAGGAACCAGCCCATTCCAGTAGGGAAGGAGAAGTTGCAGGAAAGGGGTCTGAGGGATCAAGCCATTGTGTTAGGGAGGAAGGAGTTGTAAGGGTATTGATATCACCATGGGATAAGGGGAGTGTTGTTAAAGCAACTCAAACTTTCGTGACAAGACCCCCTCCATCATTCCCTGTAGAGCTTGCTAAAATTTCCAATGATTATTGGAGGATATTCATGGTACCCACAACCTCTACTATTGACTTCCCAATTGAGGATCTTGGGACTGGCGCACCAATGAAGCCCATTCCTTTGACAACTTTACCAAGATTTCATGGGTTGATTTCTTAAGGCCCCGACATATTCCTTTTTGAATTTGATATTGTGTGTCGGGGATATGACTACATAACTGATGCTCAAAAACTGAAAATCTTCCCTGCTACATTAAAAGGGACAGCCCTGTGATGGTTTATGGATCTAGGAGGAAAGACTATCTCCACATGGGATGGTATGAAAACCTCTTTTCTGGAGAAGTATCAAGATTACTGCAAATCTTGGGATATTAAGGAAGAACTTTTTAAGTTCATGTAGAAAGAAGACGAGAATATGGAGGATTGTGTGGAACGATTTAAGTACACACTACAGAGATCAGGTCATTCTAACCTAGATAAGGACATTTTGAAAATTATCCTTCTCCGGGCTTTTCGAGAAGACTCTCTGGAACTGTTAAACATAGTAGGAAAGGGAGATATATCAAAAGAGGACTTCGATACCATCTGTGAGTTGTGCATCCAGTGCTTGAGGGGAGTTGCAAGGAATAAACAAGGAATTCAGTCAACAAAAGTATCTGGTGGAGGTGTCACGAAAGTAGAAATTGGAAACCTGTTGGATAACTTAAGGACTGATATCTTGAGTACCCTGTCTACACAGATGGACACACTGCAAGTAAAATAGAAACAAATGGAATTGGAAAATACTATGGCTATATTTTGCCCGAAGTGCAGAAAGAAACATCCACATAGAGAATGTCCATTGAACTTCGTGGAAGAATGTGCAATCTACGAGCTGAGTCATGCGACAAGTTCATGCCCCTCCTTGCCAAGATTGAAAGCAGTTTTTCAAGGGACAGGCGAAGAGGTGGACCAACTGTATTTTATGGGATCTAAAAAGCCATGGAAACCTCGGCCACCAACCGGAAATCAAGGTATGTTTCAGGATCCATCTCAGTATTTTAACAATTTTAATATGGGTCCTCAGTCCATGCCTTATCCACCTATGTGGCCTCAATATCAGTTTCCACCCTGGCAACAGTGGGCTCCTCAAACTAGTTCGAATTCTTCATGGGCCCCGAACTGGCGTGGACCCTCTCCTCTTGGACAGTTTCCCCAGTCAATGCCACAACAACAACTTCAGCTGCCCTCTAACATCCCTCCTAGTAATCTGCATGTTCTCCCTCAACTTCCTATCCAACCCAACCCGAATCCTAACAATAAAGGGGCTCAGCAAGCTGGCGCCCTCAACCTACCTTCATATAATATATCTACTGTAGAACTTTATGAGATGAATTTGAGATCCGGGCGGATAGTAGATGCTCAGCCCTCACCTATTATTATCGAGCAAGTTGGCAGTGAGGTTAAAGAACCAAAAACAGTTGAAGAGAAATTGAACCAAGCTAGTAAAAATCAGAGATCTCCTCGACTGCTAATTACTCAAGAACACCGAGTTGACCCACCTTATCCTGAAAGATTAGGCTTGAGTAAACAAATCCCTTAAACTGAGTTTGACTTCTTAGGGGAGTTACGAAATATATTTGTTAAGATTCCCCTGTTACAAGCTATGAGGGAATATTGTGCTAAAAATCCTAGAAAGAAATCAAGGGACCCACTCATTATTCATGTGATGGGAAAGTTATCAGATTTTATGATGGGAAAGGTTATGCCTGTGAAATATGGGGACCCGAGGAACCCAATTCTAACTGTGCAAATTAATGGAGTGGAAATTCCAAATGTGCTAGTAGATTTGGGTGTTGCTATAAATGTCATTACTGCTGAAGCTATGCATACATTGGGTCTTCGAAACCTGAAACATACACCTACTGTGTTAGAACTGGCAGATAGATCTACAATCAAACTGGTAGGGAAGTTAGAAGACATTACAATCTCAATTGATTCATGGCATTACCCTGTGGATTTCCTAGTGCTGCAAACGCAGTCCCCAGCTGGTGGCCACCCCTTGATTCTGGGAAGATCGTGGTTGGAAACCGCAGATGCTTACATTGGGTAACATTCTAGGAATATGGTTATCTCAAATGGGCAGGTTACTAAAAACCTCGTGTTATACCTTCCTATGGAACCTAGCTCGTCGGTGAAGCCATCTGGTCATAAGAAACCTTTGCCAAAGGAAGAGCCTGAATCTGAATATGAGGAATTAAGACTAGTTCTTACTATTGGATAGGCCCTTTAGCTTAAACAAAAAAAAAAGATGACACAATTACCACCTTCATTAGTGACCCCTATTCTGTTTCAGATTCAAATCGGTGAATTCTAGAATCTGTCTTGAGTTGTGAAACACAGGAAAGCATTGAAACATCAGATGTATTTGAAGAACTCCCCACAACTGTGTCCCACGACAACATTTTGTGGACGTAGAGCCAAGAAATACCCTTAATATTAACCCAAATCTGTCAAAATCCCAGACAAAACAACTTCTAGATGTTCTCCGAAATCACAAAGAATCCTTCACCTGGGACTACAAAGACATGAAGGGGATTCCGAAACCTTCGCCTGGGAGTACACGGGCATGAAGTGGATTCTGAAGCCTTCACGTGGGACTACACAGACATGAAGGGGATTCCCACCAATCTATGTACCCATCATATATACATCAAAGAGGATTGTCATCTTGTGAGACAGCCCTAGAGGAGAATGAACCCCGCTTTGAAAAAAATTGTCAAGGAAGAACTTCAAAAGCTGTTGGATGTAGGATTTATTTACCCCATTTCGGACAGCCAATGGGTTTCTCTATTGGTGATTTTTCCCAAGAAAAATGGTAAATGGCGGATATGTGTATATTACAGAGAATTAAATAGGCAACACAGAAAGACCATTTCGCTTTACCGTTCATTAATCAAGTCTTTGATACTTTGGTTGGGAAGAAGTTCTTCTCCTTCCTAGATGGATTTAGTGGGTACAACCAGATCCAGATAGCTCCCAAGGATCAAGATCAAAACATTTTCACGTGCCCTTGGGGAAATTTTGCATACCAAGTCCTTCCATTTGGTCTCTGTCATGCGGCTGCAAATTTCCAAAGGGATATTTTAGGGATTTTCTCTGATCTGGTAGATGACAGTGTTGAAATTTATATGGACGATTTTACTCCATACGGGGACTCATTCGAAGAAGGGCTGGAAAATATAGAAAAAGTTCTTGAAAGATGTAAACAGGTGCATGTCTCTTTGAGTACAGTAAAATGTCACATGATGATGGAGGAAGGAATAGTCTTCGGACATTTTCTTTCAGCTACTGGAATACGGATGGATCCAGCTAAGATAAAGGTAATATTGCACTTCCCAATACCCAAAACACCCACACAAGTATGTGGCTTTATCGGTTGTGTTGGTTATTACAGGCGCTTTATAGAAAATTTTGCTAAGATAGCACATCCACTTTTTCAATTGCTGACAAACGATGTAGATTTTGTGTGGATAGATGACTGTGAAGCAACCTTTGTGAAGATCAAGGAACTTGTTTGTAGAGCTCCGATCCTTCAGGGGCTGGACTAGACATTACCATTTCATATCCATGCTGATGCCTCTCAAACAACAGTTGGGGCAGTTTTGGGACAGCAAGTAGACAAGGTGCCATATGCAGTTTACTATGTTAGTAAGAACTTGGCTCCTACTGAGTTAAACTACACAGTGACTGAAAAATAATTCCTTGTTGTCATCTATGCCATCAACAAGTTCCGGCATTATATTACTAGGTATCCCACCTTTGTACACATTGATCATGCAGCAATCAGGTATCTGATGAATAAACCCATTACTCCTGGTCATATTACAAGATGGCTGCTGTTACTTCAAGAATTTGACATCACCATAGTAGATAAACCAAGAAAGGATAATGTGGTTGCTGATTTTTTGTCTAGACTAGATAATAATGTTGAAAGTACACCCATAGAAGATAGTTTTCCAGATGAGCATCTTTTTGCAATTTCTGCTAACACTCCGTGGTATGCAGATATTGCTAACTATCTTGCTATAGGGAAGGTACCTCGTCACTTGTCATACAGGGAACAATGGAAAATTATTCATCATAGTACCCGATATTCATGGATGGCAGGATACCTTTTTCACATAGGGGTTGATCAATAGATTCGACGTTGTGTATCTGAGGATGACATTTATGAGATATTGAAGGCTGCCCATGATGGCCCTTGTGGAGGAAATTTTTCAGATAAAAGAACAGGCCACAAGGTGTTGCAAATGGGATATTATTGGCCTTCTATCTTTCGGGATGCTCGAGATTATGCCGAAGATGTGACAGTTGTCAATTCATGGGGTAGCCTGGAAAATCGGATGAAATGTGATTGCAGCCCCAGGTAGTCCTCGAGCCTTTTGAGAAGTGGGCAATTGACTTTGTTGGACCTTTTAACCCACCTTCTCATCAAAAGGTTCACATTCTGGTCTACACTAATTATGTGACTAAGTGGGTGGAAGCCAGAGCTGTTGCGAAAGCAACAGAACAAGTGGTTTCAGATTTTCTTTTTCAAGTGATTTTTGCTCGATATGCTACTCCAAGGGAGATTGTTTCATATGGAGGAGCACAGTTTACATCCCACATGATAGCAAGGCTTATGAAGAAATATGGAGTCAAACATAGGGTGACAACTCTGTACCACCCCCAAGAGAATGGACAGGCAGAAAGTACAAACAAGGTATTGGAAAATATCTTGACAAAGGCTGTAGCAAGCCATCGTCGAGATTGGTCTCAAAAACTTCCAGAATCTCTTTGAGCATACAGGACAACATGGAGGAACACAATCGGGTTTTCACCATTTCAGTTAGTCTATGAGAAATCCCCCTTGTTTCCAATAGAATTTGAGATCAGTATGCTCAGAACAGCTTTGGAAGTAGGATTGGACTTATCAGAGGCCCAGAAACACCAGCTGGAATAGCTAAATGAGTTAGATGAAATTTGTTCAATGGTTGTCCAGAAAACTACTGCTATTCAACAGCAAAGAATGAAATGGCATGATAAATTTATCAAGAATAAGGTGTTTCATAAAGGAGATTGGGCACTGCTCTATGACTCTCGTTTTAAAGATTTTAAAGGGAAGCTTCACACTCGCTGGATGGGACCCTATGAAGTGGACACTGTGTTTGACAATGGAACAGTCAGATTGGTTACAATAGATGATACTCGTGCTTCCTTCTTAGTGAACGGACACCGTCTGAAATTATACCACCATCCAACTTCTAAGGATGCCTTCATCAAACATCTCTCTGATAAATCTGGTTTGATGGTTGTTGGTGCAGAGAATGCTTCCTCTACATTCTCTTCTTAATATATATATATATATCTATGTATCTATATATATATATATATATATATATATATATATATATATATATAGATAGATAGATAGATAGATATAGATATATAATATGTTGTTACTACTTACTTGTTTGTCTTTTGCAGGAATAACGATCGAAATCTGATGATGAGGAGCTGACAAAATTTTTCCAAGTAATAGTTGATGTTGTTACTCCACCGTTGTTGTTACTCTGTCGGTGCTGTTACTCTGCCACTGCTGTTACTCCTGAAAATTTTTCTAAGTGTCAGCAGTTGTTACTCCACTGCTGTTGTTACTTCGTCGGTGCTATTACTCCGCCACTGTTGTTACTCCTAAATTTTTTTCTAAGTGTTGGATGTTGTTACTCCACCGCTACTATTACTCCGTCAGTGGTGTTACTCTGCTGCTGCTGTTACTCCACCGTTGTTGTTACTCCGCCACTGTTGTTACTCCGCCGCTCCTATTACTCCGCCACTCCTATTACTCTGTCGTTGATGTTACTCCACTAGTTACTATGTCGTTACTCCACCACCAAGTAGGTCGCCAGGTATGTCTCCGTTGACTTTTACAGATTCAATTAAAATATTCTATCGACAAGACATATACGTGTCGTGGACGGCTACACTTAAGTTGGGGGGGGGGGGGGGAGGGTCCCGTCATAAGTAAACAACAACGTATTTAAAACCACAATAATGACATATCATATATCATATATCTTTATTAAATCTTGTGCGAATGATACACCCATAATCTCGTGATTTCATAATAATTATTTCGATGCATTGGAATTTGAATTGCGTGCATTCGATAACCAATCAGTCTTTCCAATTCATACGAATTAATTATCATAATTATTCCATCGTACTTACCATGATTTGCCATAATTCTTTGCGTTTTTCAAAAAAATTACTGGCCGCTTTCACCGCTTTTTACCCCACGCTCCACCATGTTGTTACCATTACTATTAATTTGGTTGTTGTTACTCTCTCCCCAAAAATCGACTGCGTCCAAGTGTTGTTACTGTTTCTACAGCAATGGGTGGGTTGGCTATGCGTCACAAGTCGAAGGATACCACCTTGGTCCATAACGATAGAGAGGTGTGGCAGATTTTTGTCAATGTAGGTTGGGACGTTTATTTTAACAGGTTGCAGGGATTCAATGAGGAGATTACAGTAGAATTCACACTCAATTTGAATGATAATTTCTCTTGGGTCAGAGGGATAGAAATCCCTGTCAAAGAGGAAGTTGTTGTAGAAGTTAGTGGATTGCCTCAGCATGGGCAAAGTTGGTTTTCATGAAGAATTTCCCCCCCGGAGTTCCCAGAATTATTTCTGCAGGCTGATGAGAGCGTCATACAAAAAGGTCGGGGGTATGACCAGAACTCATTGTCGCATCCATGGGGTGATGTAGTAGGTTTTGTGATGAAATACATAACTTGCGAAAGATGGTTCACCACTATATTCAAGTATCATTTTAGGGTGTTAGCTTGTCTTCGATTTCCACAGTCAGAGGCCTTCTCTTTGAACATGCCCTTCTTTTTGCTGAAAAGCCTCCAATTGATTGTGTAATCTACTCGGCGTTCATGACACTTTGTAGCAGTCATCACCAACCAAAGGTTGGTTTGATTACTAGTTATGCATGCATTGACCCGATTTCAAATTTCTTGGGCGACATTCCAGGAATCGATAGAAGAAGAGGTAGTAGCTATTATAGCTGCTAGAGAAGAGGAGCCGGAGAGAATGGAGGAAGAACTAGACGAGGATGAATATGTGGACCAAGAAGAGCTTGAAGAGATGGAAATGGAAGAAGAGGAACCAGACCAACAAAGGGAGCTTGAAGTGGAAGAAACAGCTGGTGCCACAGCCAAGGTTGTTACACAAGAACCAACCTCGATTGTGGAGTCGATGGAAGAAGAGGTACCAGAGCAGGGAAGGCCTAAAGTGGAAGAGACTGTGGAACTGATGGAGGAAGGAATTATGGACACGATGGATGGGATTGACATGATGATGAAAATAATCCACTTTTATTAATGAAGTGCCAAAGGAAGCAATGCCAGCACCATCTGCTCAAGGAGTGTCGGAAACGGGTGGTGGTGCCACACAAGAACCACCACCAACCCATCTGGTCCCAGAAAATGTGGAAAGAATGAGTCCTGAGGTTGACACTGCCCCACAAGAACTAGTGTCAACCGCGAGATAGGAGCTAACACAAGAGGAAGCCTTGGGCCAGAGTAGAATTGTCACAGGTGAAGGGAAGGAACTCGAGGTCACAGATAGAGCCGGTATAGACCAAGGAGAGGACATCTTCCAGTCTCCTTTTTGTGCTACCATACTAAGAGGAGCAAGAGTATCTCATTCTTCCCGACGCTCAGAAAATGAGGTTGTTGTCCCTCCCATTTTAAAGTTTGATGGTGGCCACTGTTAGTTTGTTGGTTGTTGATTCTCAGTAAGGCCATTCCAAAGAATAGAGGGAGGAGGAACACCTTGCAGAAGAACAGGAACAACGAGTAGATGAAGAAGGTGTTGTTCAGGTAGCAAATGCCCTGGAGTCCATAAGGGAGGAAGAACCGAATGCTTCTGAAACAAGAGAACCAGGTAAGGAGCCCGTAGAAGTGTCGGTGGATACTACTCCGAGTAATCCACCACCTGCTGAACCAACTGTAGGGCTAACTAAGTTAATTGTCAAAGAGGAAGCAATTGCTCCCGAAGAAGGGGAACCGAATAAGGAGATTCCGACAGATGGACCAGTCGATACTCTTCCGAGCAATCCACCACCTGCTAAACCAGCCTTAGGGCTGGTTGAGTTGGTTGTCAAGGAAGAAGCAATTGCTCTCTCGAGAGAGAGCAACCAAGTAAGGAGAACCCAACAGAGGGACCAGTGGATACTCTTCCAAGTAATCCACCACCTGCTGAACCCACTGCAGGACCAAACAAAGTGATTGTTAAGAAGGAGTGGGTAGAACTATGCAAGCAGAGGAGGCCACCCCTTAAAAATAAATATCAACTACAGTTCAGAGACATGATGCAGTTGAAAATAGAGGTTCGAAGGCTGAGAAGATAGGTGCATCGACTTAAGAAGCAGGTAAGAAAGTATAAACGATGGGCTAAGAAGCCTAAGGCTACGGTGGTTGAAGCAGAAACACAGCTAGATTATGTGCCTACGACCTCTGTTACTACTAAAATAGATCCTATCGAGCACTTGTTCAACCATCGTGAATTCTCTTTAACAGTTGATTCCAACTTGGAAATCCGTTGTGGTCCATTATCAGAATGAGGTGAAAAGGGTCCAAGAACAGTCGTCTAAGGCTATTTTCGAGTATATAGAGTGAGTGGACATATTACAGTTGAGGTATGCAAAGCAGCAGCTTAAAGTAGAATGGTTGGAAGGGCAAGTGCTAGAATTGAAGACTGACAAAGAACAAATGTTCAACTTGGCACAATAGGTAATGGCATGTCGCCCTCCTGCCTCTAGTTATGCCTTGTTCTTGCATGAGCAATTTCTTTTCTTCTGTTTGGAAAGCATTAAGAAGGAGGTCAGTCATGAGATCGAGGACTTTGTACAGTTCCTCTGTCTACTGAGAATCCATGACTTGGTAACCCAACATTTAATGTGTGAGCTTTATCTGCATGGATACTTCCTGTGCAATGACAAAGAGTTTAACCCGGTCCCATATGTGGCAGACATTCATTTAAGGGCTCTCACCTCCTATATTATCAACCAAATAAACTGGTAGAAGGCTTCTAATACGTTTGAGTCAAATCAAAACACGAAGTCTCTTATGATGAGAGGGGAGCACGAACGGTCTGTGACTATGTATAATAAGCACACCACCTTTTTAGAGATTGAGGGAAATAAAGAACAGATGTTGAGGACACAAAAGTGGTGTATTGACCTTTGTGTCAAACAAATAGTCATGTTTCAAGATGAGGCCCTTGATAGTTGTCAGAAGAGGTGGATGATGTCACCTACAGCTGTCCGGAATAGGGAACCTTTTGGAGTGCCAAATTTTGCACGAGCACTAAGTCGGGTGCCAAGATATGTGGCATGCATCCAAACATGTGGGGTTCGGTGGATGGGACTCTGGTTCAGGTTCCCCATCATTTGGTTGCCAATAGAGCATTATACCCCAACATACAATGTACCAGATGATTGGTGGAAGGATGTTCTTCTCATAGAAGGATACAAGCCCCCAAGAATAGACATGGCAGATGAGTATGATCTCGCCTAGCTCCACTCTAACTACAGCCGTTCTAACCCAGACCTGCGGAAGCAGCGAGCTGCATGAGGGAATGCAGAAGGCTAGTTGGGGGGAGATATTGGGCACCAAATCTGCCTATATTTTCCTTATATTTTCACCTATCCTTTCATCCCTTTTGCACCAAATGATATGCATTCATTATAAATCTATGAGGTAAACCTTCTTTCTAACATCTCTTAGAATGTTTAATTGATGAAGTAAGTTCACGGGGGTTTTCCCTATGCGAACTACTAAAACTTGTTATTTCCACAGATTTTGGTGAACAGGTATCGCCTTCACAGCTTGCAGCAGCAGTCCTACATTCACAACAGCTGTTCAGCAACACTGCAACAAAATAACCAACTCGCAGCTGCTTTCAAACCTATTTTGGATCTTTACTATTCTCGCTCTATCAGCAATTAGTTGTTGTTTTAAACAGTTGTATATTTTTGGGAATTATTTGCCAAGTTTAGGGGAACATGTCATTCTCATGTATTTGTATAAAAGGGGTTTTATTCATGTGCGAAGGGTTAGTCATGCAAAGACATATGTTGTAACAGTTATTTACATATTAATCGAGTACAAGAAAGTTGTTGTTCTCTTCTTAGCTGTGAGTTAATGAAACCCTGATTAGAGAGTTGGGCCCGGTCTTCTAATCAGGTTCTGCGTATTTCTTTTATGTGTGTTGTTTTCATTACTGTGTGTTAATTCCTTAGTGTTGTTACAGATCTTTATTGATTGTTGTGAATGCCTTTTTAGTTTTGCAATTTATTTCTAATTATTGTTACAGCAATTCTTTGATTCTTTAGCTATGGATCCTTGGTTGATGTAAGATTGTAACCTTGCCCCTGCATATACCTTGCGCGTTACCTTGAAAATTGTACGCACATGGATTGATGAATTAATGTGGAAAAGGGTGGAATAGTTTATTCACACTCGGACACCAACACCATAGCTCGTACGAAGTTCATTTTGGTACGAAGCTTTCACATCAGAAATCTCTCCGTTGTCATTTCCCGAGACTCCATAGTTGAATGGATAAGGCACCCAGTCTACGTTCTTGATTCTCCGCAAATAGACTTACTAAATAATAGAGTATAGGGAGTCAGTTCTTGTACCTTGACTTCATTTAATTCGTCTGTACAATTTTGAAAAACAACCTTTCTAATTACCAAAGTATGTTTCACCCGTATTGTTTTCTTTTGAAGTGCTTAAATAGAAAATTGTTGTAAATGAATTACATTTCATTTCTAAGAAAAAGGGATCACTTTTCAGTTACCCTTATTTTATTAAGCCTTTAATTGCTAAAGGTAAAAATGCTATGGATGCCCTGGAAAGGGAAATTTTATCGTTTGGATTGTTGCATGATGACAACTAGTAATACGATCCCTTGGGAATTATCTCAGGATTGAAGAAACAAGTATGGATCTCAACTTATGTGCATGAAACTAAGCCTGAAATAGAAAAGATGGAAAATATCTTATTGCCTATGGATAACCTTACACATGTGGTGATAAATACACCTACATGAAATGAAGAAATATGTTTCCATGTTTCTATGGTCCATTGAAATGAAAATACAGGAAACAAGTATTGAGCAGTCAATGTCTGTTCCATTAGCCTCTGCAACAAAAAGAAAGTCATAAGTTTTAGTTCCAACAGAAGCATCTTGACAGGTGAAAGTGAAAGAAGATGATGTTGATACTGAGCTATTGGAGTGAGAAATAGGACAACTAAGTACGGAAATGCAACAAGTTATCGATGACACTAGTCCAAAGGATTTTGGAGCACTAGCCCTAGACATCAAGCATAGTTTCATATAAGGAAAATCAATGTTGACAACTAGTACAAAATTAGCTTTATTATCCGAGCAATCTCAATTGATAGAAGCAATAGCACTCAAGGACATGGTTCCAGTAGTTGGACCTCGATTTATTTCTACTACCGATTTTGAAACAAACACTCTGAACCTAACCGTAGTTCAACCAAAGATAGGAGAAAATCAACAAATGCTAAGATCTCAGATCTCTTCTTTAACCATCAATTTGGGAAAATTGTCAAATATGGATGTAATCAACTTACATCAATCAGTAGGAGAAATTGTCGCCAAAAGGTTGCTTTATTCAACAGTAGGGAATAGAAGAATGCAGACGATGTTTTAAAAAGTTTCTGATGAGTTACACATAGCGGAGGTAGCTCTAAGAACTAGAGCAAATCGAATTAAAGAAATGGAAGATATTGTGATTCGACAATAATATGGTCAACCTAAAGAAGTCGGGCCATTTAAGAAGTTACTAGAAGAAAAGGAGAAGGAAATCAAATGCCTGCAAACCATTCTGAAGATACCGGATCATGACCCACATATCTTAATCCAAGCTTTTGAAAGGAAAGAAGAGGTCAAGGCTCATCTCCAAGAGGTGAAAATGTCCCTGCAACTTGAAGAGGAAAAATTTAAGGAAGTACTCAGACAAATGGAGGTTTTGATGGAAAACTTCTGTGTAAGAGAGGAACACCATCTCAAACTTACAGCAGATTATAAGACTATAATTTATCAAGCCCTCAACGCATCCCAAACATCTGAAGCTGAGGACTCAAAGCTCCTGCACATCAAAATAACTCAGCTAGAATAAGAGTTGGAAGAGGCTAGAATGGAAAAACAAAGAGAAAAACATAAGGGTGAAAATTTTAGTAAACCAAAAGAATGACATAAATGAACATATTCAGAGTACGCTTAAGCAAAAACAAGGTGAGGTTAAAACCCCATAGGGGATAACTAGAGTTACCATCACAGGAAGACAGGTTCTAATACAAGCCAAACAAAAAATATGGAGGGATATTAAACAAAAAATCTCCACAGTAAGAGATTATGTGGAAATTCTTCTGATTGTGAGAAGGCCAGCATTAAAAGTGCCAATTTGGAAGAAAAAGCACAACTACAGTACTAGATGAAATATTAAAGGACGTCGATTCACTTATCGATTTCATCAATACACTGGAAGATGAAACATTAGTAGGACTGAATTTACCTTCAAGAGATCAATGTTTTTTCTCCCTTTATATGATGAATGGAAATCGTAATGCAATGCAACTTATGTGGGAGGAGTTTGAAAAGGCTACTAAAGAAATTGATGATTTTAGATTCTATTGGAATTATCTTGGTAGATTCGGTGTAGCATCCTTGTGGGGAAACGAAAATTGGTTAATATCCCATGAAGGATTTTACGATAAGTAGAAGAGTACAGAGCAAAACCTTGGCTGCTTAGCTATACAGGGAGAAGAATCAGTCTCACCATCTATGGTGGTGAACACTATTTGTAGAGCTTTTACCATCCTATTTGGAATTAATAAGTCGATACAAAATCTTCCCATGGCACAATACAAATCAGAGCTTGTTTGATCATAGTCATAACTAAGTACAATAACGTTTCTTGGTTGTCAACTGCACAATGGGACCAAATCGTTAAGGTAAGGAAGCATTCTAAATGAAGTCATACTCTGGAATAAATATCTTCAACTACCGTAGTTAAACTTGTTCAACCGATGCAATTAGTAACAAATCAACCAGAAGATTGGAGTGAGCTACCTTTGATCACAACTCAAACAACGGTGATCAAGATACGTGGGGCCCATAATCTTTCTCTTGCAGGCATGTAAAAAAAAAGTTTAAGTTTTGAAGTAACAAAGGCGACGGTAATGTTTAAGTGGTTTATTTGAAAATTAAGTCATTTAGTTTTAATCCAAATATTTGTTTAAGTCCAAGACAGTTATTTCTTTTTCTTTTTTATTTTTTTTGTTGTGGTTCACGGACACCCTTGTCAACGGGTGGTGCTACGTCCACAGAAAAATCTGGCTGATCGACCACGAAGGGAATCTATCCCCGCGGCCCACTAGCAAGGCCTGACCCCAAGGGCTTTGAGGAGAATGGACCTTGTGACCTCCCGATGGCGAGGCACTGATTATGACCAACTGAGCTAACCCTTGGGGCTTCCAAGACAGTTATTTCAAAATAATTATTTGTCAGGTTATTATTTAAAGCCTTGTTTCTCGTAATGGGGGGGTGGTTTTTAACAAAAGAGAAAGTTTTGGTTTTCATAGATCTGATTGTACATGTTACACAACCTTTTATCGCATGAATGAAATTACTTTGCATTTCTAATAAACCTATTTATGTGTGTATATGTGTTTGTATATGATAGTTGAAGTGTTGTATCCAGAACATGTTCCGTATTTCTTTGCAATTCAGTATTTTAATGTTTTGATATTCATATTATTGAATTGAATGATTGAATAATGAGCATTCAATTGAAGGTAGTCATAGAAGCTTGCCTCTAAAACTAACGACAATCTTCGCTTAACTTATCCTCAATTGTTGTGTTATTTATATATTTTGTAATTCATTTGTATTTGGGAAATTAGTTAGACTCTGAAATCTGTACATTTTCTCACTTGTCTTCGTGATTTTCGAATTTTAATATTCACTATTGGATCACCTATCATAGGAGAATTGAATTGAGAGATAAAGACTACTTGTACATGTTGCAATATTCTTACATTATTATTGAGTGTGCATATTATCTCATGTGTATTTGTTGTGTCTATTCTAATATTTGTTTTTATTATTTTTTATTTTATTTTTATTTAAAGTGTTTTGGGTTTATCATACATGCATGAGTGGTATCGTTCATCGCTAATGATTATATTCCTTCTATTAATACCATAATATTACTACAACGATTTGATTTATTATTATCTGACCTCATTATATTCACATTTTGAAAATCACATAAGTATTATCAGGGATACTCCCTGTAGCATATTGGTGGTCAGCCTAAACGCCTGGAGCGGGAGGGCTTCTTAGTCCTCAGTGAATGCATTCTTGGATCGTTCTACTCTTTGGGATGATTTGTGCTCCAACACTATGCGATACCCAATTTCCAAGATGCACTTATGGAAAATGAGATCCACATGTCCAGAACTAATTGCAACACCTAGTCACACCTGATCACATTGTTATCATCATAACTTGACCCAACACTATTTATTTTCAGTTTTGTTTCCTTAAATTTAACATAACTCTATTTTTGGCAGTTTTTTTCAGGTTTTAAACTTCTGAGGCCATTTTGAGGGCCTAAACCACATTTTCAGGGAAAACAAAGAGACACAAATTTGCCAAATCTTTTACATCGCTTCTTGGCTCAACCTCCTCATGGAGATCTTCAAAACAAGGCATTATGATAGTCAAACAGAGTTCGTATGCCAAATTTACAACCCCAAGAAGTTGGATGTCCAAATTACTCATTTATACAAACACTTTGTATGCATGGTACCTTTAGGTTATCAATACATATCTATTCACTAATTCAATAAACTCACCAAAGAATCATCAAGAAGGCTTTATGCCCTCTCCACATAGTTGCAACAACACTTATTAGTCCATACATTCATCAACCAATCGATAACTAAACAATTCATGACAAGATCCACAAATGGTACACATCATATAAGCAACATATAACCATTAAATAACCAACATAGTAATCATGGAAACCCAACTATAATATCACCAATACAATCACTACAAGTATACATGAACCATAGTAGAATAATAACTCTTATTAATATATGAAAATACCAACCAAGTGAGGGACTTCCACATACCACTCGACCATAGATTGGGTTGAACCAAATCTCTCTTTCAACCAAGTACCCCCACGCCATATTCCAAGAATGAATGTTGGATCTCATCGAATAAACCAAGGGAAAACCAAACCAAGGCTTCCAGAGGCCAAACAACCTCAACCCTTAACCATAGTGATTCAACCTCTACATTCGGACATCACTAACACCAACTAGATCGGTCTCTACCCAAGTTGTCCAGGGATTTAGGAACTAGTAACTCAACCCACAACCTTCCATGATTCCAAGGACCAATAACTCAACCCACCAAGGGCTCAATAGGGTTTGTTCCAACCTAGTATCTTGGACTAATAACTAAACCCAAGTTGTTCCAAGGCTTCCAGGGCATTTGTGCCAACCCACAAGCATAAGGAATTATGACCACCAATCAGAAAACAATCAAGTGGAAAAAACCCACAACACCATGGTTGTCTAGGAAATGGCAAGGCTAGGCTAAAAGCACTATCAATACAAGCAAATCTCCATGCCAATGACAACACATAGCCATAAAATCACATGCATATACCATGCATCTAGAAATCGGCAAGTAAATCACACATGCAACCTATTACCTGCAAAGTAATCCAACTGTAGTTTCTGATCCAACTGTTCCCTTGCGCTTTCTTGCTTTCCTTTGCCTTATCTCTCCAAATCTAAGTGAATACTAAAGTGCTCCAAGCATGCTCCAATATTTCTCTAAGTGTGCAAGAGTATGAGAGAATGGAAGAGAGCTCCAAAACTGAAATAACAAAAGGATGTGAACTGATCCTCATAAGCCTTTTTATCATTGAGGCCTCTATTTTCTTCATTTTCCTTCATTTTTGCCTCAATTTCCCTCTCATGCAAATATGTGTCTCTTCACTTTCCTTTTCTCCTATTTTCTTTTCTTTCATAAATAAAATACCAATTATTGCCACTTTTCCTTTGTGAATTTCCATAGCCATAAATTAATCACAACTGATACCCATCCTTTGTTTTGCCCAACATTCAACTTGGAATACATGTCCCATGACCTTAGTTTTATTCTATTTACATGGAAAATCAACTAGGGGTTGTTACATGGAAGGGAAACCACATGCTCTATAGATATTTGTGTTTTCCATTAAAAATGCATTGATTACACTCCTTCCAGATCTCCCAGACAAAAAGGCTTGGTATCAACTCCTAGAGTCTATTTAGGACCTGACTTTGGAAGGGGGGTTTTGCCCCTATCTTGAGGGTTTGAACAACATTTCCTTGGACTCTGTCAATTCTTTTGCACCCCATGGCAATCTTGTTCTAGAGAGGATTTGCTACTTCATTGGTGTCCAACAAGTGGCCTAGAGACTCTTATTGGCTTTTGCACATGTAGCACCGTGTGGGGCCCTCAAATCCTCTTTTGGTCAAGTTCTCCCAAGTGAGGATTCTACTCTTGGATAAGATCTAAATGAAGGTGGTTATTTTCAGCCATAGGCTAGAGGACCATAGCTCCCTCTAGAAAGGATAAGGATTGTCTTATGTTGGTTGTGGAGTTAAGTAGTAGGCTTATTTGACTAAGTAGGTACCCATGTTCTTATAGATGCATAGCAAAATATCTACCCTTCTTTTTTCTTGATGGTTCTACTGCTGAGTTCATTCCACAGATTTAGGGCATCTTCCAATGTTCGTTCTCCCTACCATGTTGTTGGAAGTTGCCATTATTAGATGCAAGTGTTGTTGTCTTCTACCCAATAGTGATATACATGAGTTATTCTTGATCTTAGGGCATCCGGTAAACATTTTGAATGAACCAAAATAAAATAAATAAATAAATAAATAAAATAAAATAATTATAATTATCAATAGAACATTTTGATGGGATCAAATTACATAAAAATAAAAGTAAAATAAAATAAAATATTAATAATTATAATTATAATTAATAATTAAGCCAACTTAGATCCATCTTAACCAAGGATCTACCAAGTACTGAGAGAGATCAAATTTCTTGAGATACAAACCTCTTTTAAAGTGAAAAGATATTTGATCCCTCTCGATTCTTGGTAAATCCAAGTGAAAAGATATTTGATCCCTCTCAACTCTTGGTAAATCCAAAGTTAATATAGATCTAGGCTGGTTAAAGTTCATGATGAATCCAATGATATTTATTTGTATAGTGAACGATATTTAACAATTCATCAATAACCCTTAAACTTCTTAATCAATAACATATTTTATAAAATTAATTTAAATATTAACCATCGTAAATCCATCTTAACTCTGGATCTATTAGGCACTGAGAGGTATCAAATATCTAGAGGTGCAAACCTTTCCTCAAGTTTTGTACTAAAAAGAGAGGTTTGCATCTTAAGAGAGAAAAGAGAGGTTTACATCTTAAGAGAGAAAATAGGTTTACATCTTAAGAGAGAAAAGAGGTTTACATCTTAAGAGATTTGATTCCTCTAAGCGCTTGGTAAATCCATCTTAACTCTGGATCTATCAGGCACTAAGAGGTATAAAATCTCTGAAGGTGCAAACCATTCCTCGAGTTTTGTACTAAATAGAGAGGTTTGCATCTTAAGAGATAAAAGAGAGGTTTACATCTTAAGAGATTTGATCCCTTTGGGTGCTTGATAGATCCGAAGTTATGATGGATCTAGGTTGGTTTATTATTTTAACCTATTATTATTTGAAATTGTAATTTAATATAAGAGTTTTAAAAACTTAATACACATATAGGTTATAGTATTTTTTACCTAAAATATGCAGTTGGTTGAATTCTTCATGGATCACCCCTAAAAATATAATTCAATACAAGGGTTTTAAAAACTCAATGTACATATAGATTATATTGCTTTTTACTTGAAACACACAACTGGTTGAATTCTTCATGGATCACAACCTAACCCTAAAATTATTATTTAATATGTGGGATTTAAAAACTTAATAAGCACATAGTTTATATTGTTTTTTACCTTAAATATGCAACTAAATACAAGTTCTAAAACATGCGGCTAATGTATGAGTTATGTTACCAAACTTGTCCCTCCCCTACATATCTCCAAACTTGTCTGAATGCTTGGTTTAATTTTTTCAATTACATAATTGATATTTGAAATGAAATTTGTTTATTTAAATAAAAGTAAAATTCATTGAATTTTCATGGCTGTAAATATGTTACATTAAAGAAGAATACCATGGGAAAAAATATGGGTTATCAAAACAATATGTTGGTTGTCAAAACTTGGAGTCTATAGATAAAGAAGAATACCATGGGAAAAACCAAGGCTTGTGAAAAGTTGGGTTTCTATAGTTTAATTTATTTAACTTTATGATTATATAGTTGAGATTATTAGAGGTGCTCTCCATCCGAGTATGGAAGAGATGTAAGGTTATGTTATGTGATGTGATGTTATGTTATGTAATGTAACATTTTGACTCGATAAAATTAGATAACAATAAAAATAAAAGTAAAATACAATTTAAAAAATAAATAAAATATAAAAATAAAATTAATAATTATAATTATTAATTTAAACATTTTGACTTGGTCAAATTACAATTTTTTTAATAATTATAATGATCAATTATCAGTAATTAAACTAGCCTAGATTTATCTTAACTCTCCATCTACCAACCTAAGAGGGATCAAATCTCTTGAGATGATGGATCGAGGTGATCCAAAATAGATCTTGGAAAAACCTCTTAAGTCTTCAACTGTATTTAAAATGGGAAAATATGTTTCAAAGTCCCTTGAAGAATTATTGCATCGCAACCTTTTATCACACTGGAGAAATATATGTTTAAACCATGAAAAACAGAGTATAGCAGCGAAACATTCATCGTATTCCATATATATATATATATATATATATAGATATATATATATATATATATATATATATATATATATATATATATATATATATATATATTATATAATGGAGCTTCATTATTGCATCAGGGAAAAACCAAAGCGAAGTGTTAAAAGACCATGGCCTTGAGGAATTGCGACAGCGATCAACGCGATTTAATGAGGACCGTTGATCGAGCGTGCAGATCAATGGTCCAGATCAACTACCAATATCGCATCACATGGAACCAAAGGGAAGTTAAAACGTGTGTATGTTGAATACCTGCAGACCGCAGGATCGAGAGATCTCATCATCCAATGGATATCGGGTGCTAAAGTAATCAGACTTTAATTAAGAAATCAGACCCAAACTTTAATAGATTGGGAGTTTATAATTCCCATCAGGTCTGTAAAGTTGGTTAAGTGTCGGGCAAGTTGTTCACCCGAAATTGTTGTGGACCGTCAGATCCACTAAGTGTAGATCAACGGCGAAGGACTGTCGAGCAAGTTTTGTTTGATCGGGAAGACATCAGCCGTCGATCTGATGGCGGAAGACCAACGGCGAAGATTTATTCGCATCGCAAACGTTAAATGGGGTCGTAACAGGCGTGAATGAATGCGACATGTGATGTATGGTGGAACTGATAAGATTATAAACATCATTTCATAGGATATTTGAGTTCCGATAAAATGTTTTCGGATGGGTTTTTCATGTATTTATTTGTATTTCCGATAAAATGAAATAAGGCCCAAATATGTATTATATCAGGGAATTTGTGCGGAGAAAGACCGAATGGTCGGTTTCACCGCGCACGCTGATCCTTTCGTTTCTAAAAGAAATTGTTCTTATGCCTTAAGTGTTTTTAACAAAACGTGTCCACACTGAAAAGGAAGGAGAACAGACTAGGTCGAGAGGCTTAAAAAGCCATCCCATAATAGAACAAAAATAGAGGTAAGAGTTGAGAGACAGAGAGTCAGAGAAACACATAGCTACAAACAGTTGATCATAGGCACTAAGAGGGAGAGTCTGTGCATTCTTTGGACTCGAGGTTTTCGAGTGAAATCCCTGTGTAATGTCATTGTTGTTGTGTTATGGCTTTGATTGAGCCCGCACTTGTAAACTCAATTGTTGAAGACATAATATAGAGGTCGACACTGAAAGCTTGGACCAGGAGATGTAGCCAGGAAGTCTGGTGAACTCCTTGATTATTTACTGTGTTGATGTGTTGAATTGTTATGTTTTCCAATTGTAAAGTGTTTGTATTATTCGTAATCTTTTCGATCCGTTGCACTAAATAATATAGGCATTCCTGCACCTGATTCTGTAATACCTTAATATTGATTTAAGATCTCATTTACATATCAAGTGGTATCAGAGCATTTGGTTTTGATTTTGTTAAGGTTAGACAAGCTTGTGCTCGATTTTGAATGCTAACTAGATTAAAGCTCAGACTAGGAGAAGGAGAACTTGTTGAGGCTAATCTGAAAATTGGAAGAGTCTATTCTCAGAGGAGAATGGTAGAAGAAACTCCATTGGGATCAAAATCTCAATTTATAGAAAGTTTTAAGGCACTCCAAGCCATGGTGGAAGAGATGTATCTGGAACTTAAGAAGGGTCGAGGTGAAAGCACTTCAACACCTAAACTAGACAAAGGAGCAAAGGAACCTTTTCTAGTTGCCCCTCCAGAAGGCAAAGGGAAAGGGGAAATGTCTCCTCCACCATTTCCTCCATCATCACCTTCATCATCCTCATCATCTTCTAGCTCTTCTAAGAAAAAGAAGAAAACTTCCTTAATAAAATTAGATGTGAAGTTTGATTTGCCAATTTATGATGGAGAACTCAATGCAGAAAAGCTAGATAATTGGTTAAGAAAAACTGATGTATATTGCAGGGTATAGAATGTTGATTCAGAAAGGAAGAAGATTCATCTGGCTAGCCTTCAACTTGGAGGAACTGCACTAGTATGGTGGGAAGGCAAGACACAAGCTGATCTGCAAAAACATGGTAAAATCATTTCTACCTGGAATGAATTTGTTTCTGCTATCAAAAAGAAATTCTATCCTTTAGCTTACATGCAGCAGGCAATGATGAGTTGGAAAACTCTTTGTCAGTTGAAGGGTCAAAGTGTACAAATTTATACTCAGGAATTTAGAAAGAGAGCTTTAACTCTAGGAATATCATTAGATTCACCTGAGACTTTATTGAAGTATATAGGTGGTCTTCATAGCTATTTAAAGAATAATATTCTCATGTTTAATCCCACTAGCTTAGATGATGTATCAATTTAGGAAACACATCTAGAAGCTAGAGGTAAGAATGTAAATGCAGAAGTTGGGGGATCATCTAAATATTCTGTAAGCAAGAGCAAGGAAAATAAGAAACTGAAATGGAAGGAGAGGAAAGCAAACACTATAAAGAAGGATAAACCTTCATGCACTCATTGCAAGAAAGAAGGACACGATTAGGCACACTGCTGGTCTTTGCATCCAAAATGGAAATCTAAGAAGTTCGGTGGAAAGAAGAAAAAGAATGTTGCAGCTATTCAGCAGGACTTGGGATCAGATTCAAGCGATGAAACAACTGTTACAGCCACAGGTATTGAAGGTAAAGATTCTAAAGAACCCACAAGTAATTCTGCACAATTTGTTGATAATGAAAATAATGAGAGGGAAATAAATGAGCTTTTTCGTATTAGAGTAATTTCCAAGCACAATAAGGTTGATACTTTGTTTGATAGTGGATCACAAGTAAATTTGATTTCTGAAACAATTGTAAAGAAGTTGGGATTACAAACAAAACCTCATGAGAAGCCATATCCATTAGGTTGGGTGTGTGATAAAACAAAGCTACAAGTAACGAGACAATGTAAACTTAGGTTTGCTATTGGATCAAAATTTGTAGATGAGGTTGAGTTAGATATAGTTCCATTGGATATATGTGGTATTGTTTTGTGAAGTCCATACTTGTATGATAGGAAAGCTATTTTCTATAAAGCTAAGAATAAGTATCAACTCACTAAAAATGGAATAGAATACATTGTAAGAGCTCATAAACTCAAAGATAACTATTCTCTCATAAACTCAAGGCAGATGAAAAGAATTGTGAATTCAAGTAAGCAATTTTTACTAATGGTTGTAAAGGCAAAGGATCCTGAAAAATCCAATGCATTTGAAGGCTGTGATTCTAAACAGAAAGCTGATTTAATTAAAGTTGTTTTAGAGTATGATTTTCTATTTCAAGAACCAAAAGGTCTGCCACTCAAGCGAGAAATAGTACATGATATTTATTTGCAGCAAGATGCTCCATTACCTAACATTGGAATGTACAGGTTATCAACTTTAGAGAATGCAGAGATAAAGAAGCAGGTACAGGAGTTGCTCGATAAAGGGTTTATATGACCAAGCACATCACCATGTGGATCTCCAATCGTGCTAGTGAGAAAGAAAGATGGTTCGTGGAGAATGTGCATTGATTATAGAGCACTAAATAAAATAACGATCAAGAATCATTATCCTCTTCCTCGTATTGATGATTTATTAGATCAATTGAAAGAATCAGTTTACTTTTTTAAGTTAGACTTGCGAAGTGGTTATCATCAGGTTAGAGTTGCAGAACAAGATGCATGGAAGACTGCTTTCAAGACAAAGCAAGGACTTTATGAATGGTTGGTTATGCCTTTTGGCTTAACTAATGCACCTGCTACATTTATGAGAGTTATGAATGATGTAATCAAACCATTTATTGATGACTTTGTAATTGTTTATTTAGATGACGTTCTTGTTTTTAGTAAGACACGGGAAGACCATGTAAAGCAGACTTTAGATGTTTTAAAAAGAGAAAATCGCTATGTAAAACTGTCAAAATGTGAATTTCGCAGAACATCTTTAAATTATTTGGGTTATATTGTAGGGGGTGGTGAATTGAAGATAGATCCCTCTAAGGTTGAAGTCATTGTGAACTGGCCTAAACTCAAATTTTCTACAGAGGTTAGGAGTTTCCTAGGGGCAGCACAATACTGGAGAAAGTTTATTGCTAACTTTTCTTTGATTGCAACTCCATTACATGCTTTAACAGGATTGAAACAGGTGTTTAAGTGGGGAGGCAAACAACAGAAAGCCTTCGACACCTTAAAAGAGAAAATCAGTACAGCACCAATACTATCACTGCCAGATCTTCAACATCCATTTGAGATTGAGACATATGCCAGTGACTATGCCATGGGAGCAGTGTTGATGCAACACAGAAAAACCATATGCTATCATTCTGAGACATTTACTTCTGCAGTAGTTAATTGTCCCACATATGATAAAGAATTGTATGCATTAATACAAAGTGTGAAAAAGTGGAAACATTACCTAATGGGTAAAGAAACAATCATACATACAGATCATCTTGTCATCAGATATAAGAAGGGAATACACAATAAGGTTGCAGACATGTTATCAACACCAATCATAAATGCATCTACTATACTTAAGCATAAATCAGTAATGCATGAAAGTTACATTGAATAATATGCTAAAGATGTAGATTTTAAAGATGTATATGCAACTTTAATTCATGGCAAGCAAGTAGAAGAATTGGATTATTATGTAAAGGACCAACTCTTATATCATTTGGGAAAGTTATGCATTCCACAAACTGAAAGAGTTAACATAATCTGAGAAGCACATACTTCTCTCATATCAGGTCATTTCGGTGTAAGTAAAACAGTTGCACAATTGCAAAGGTTTTGTTATTGGCGAGGAATGCATGAGACAATTTCTAGATATATCAAAGGATGTACAATGTGTGCTACAAGCAAACCAAGTAATAGAAAATTAGGCTTGTACACTCCACTTCAAATTCCTTCTCATCCTTTGGAAAGTTATTCCATGGATTTTATTGGGGGTTTGCCAAAGTCTAGGAAAGGTCATGATTATTTGTATGTTGTTGTGGATAGGTTCAGTAAAATGTGTATTTTGATACCATGTAACAAGCAGGTTACAGCTGAAAAAACAACAAAGTTTTTTCTTTCAGAATGTATGGGTTCATTTTGGGTTACCCACTTCTATTGTATATGATCGAGATTCTTGATTTGTTGGGAAGTTTTGGTCAAATCTATGGGAGTTGATGGACACCAGATTGAAGAAGAGCACAACATTTCATCCACAAACAGATGGTCAGACAGAAGTGGTCAACAAGACAGTGATCCAGTTGCTCAGAGGCTATTGCAACAAGCATCCCAAGCTTTGGGATGAGCATTTGTGTTATGTGCAACATGCTTACAACCGTGCCAAGCACTCTTCTACTCAAAGATCTCCTTTTGAGACTTGTTTTGGTTTTATACCAAAGTCTCCCTTGGATTTTGTCTTTGGTAAAGACATAGCAGTTGATGGACACAGTGATGTGGACAAAGCAACCAAGTTCATTGAACAAATCCAAGAAATTCACTAGGCAGTACAGGAACAGCTGGAAAGAAGTCAAGCCAAGTACAAGGCAAGACATGACAAGCATTGAGTTGAGCATAGTTTTCAAGTTGGTGATCAAGTCTGGCTATACATCAGCAAATATAAAATGCAGGGGGAAGGTAAGAAGCTAAAACCAATAAGGTATGGACCTTTCAAAATACTTGATAAAATTGGTGAAAATGCTTTTCGCCTTGATTTTCCAGCTTATATGCAGATCTATTTAGTCGTTAATGCAGAAAACTTGAGATTGTATGAACCTTCATTGATTGAAGATCCTGAAGAGCAAAGTCAGTTTCCTTCTATTGGGGATTTGTTGCCTAAGTATCTCAATGAGTTATAGGAGGATAGAGTTCTGGATAGGAAGGTAAGAACTACGCATGAAGGGGATGTTGAGTACCTGAGAGTGGGACTCAAAGGTTCAAATCTAAGAAGAGCTTGATGGATGGAAATTGGAAAAGTGAGGGCGCAATATCCTCACTTGCTCGAATGCTAAAACCAACTTTTGGTGGTCAAAAAGCTTTTCAGTGGGAAGGCGTGATCCAAAATGGATCTTGGAAAAACCTCTTAAGTCTTCAATTGTATTTAAAATGGGAAAATATGTTTCAAAGTCCCTTAAAGAATTATCACATGCCTTTTATCGCACTGGAGAAATATATGTTTAAACCATGAAAAATAGAGTATAGCAGCAAAACCTTCATCGCATTCCATATATATATATATCTATATATATATATATATATATATATATATATATATATATATATATATATATATATATATTACAATGGAGCTTCATTATCACATCGGGGAAAAACCAAAGCGAAGTGTTAAAAGATCGTGGCCTTGAGGAATTGCGACAACAATTAGTGTGATTTAACGAGGACCGTTGATCGAGCACGCAAATCAACTGTCCATATCAACTACCAATATCACATCGCATGGAACCAAAGGGAAGTTAAAACGTGTGTATGCTGAATACTTGCAGACTGCAGGATCGAGAGATCTCATCATCCAATGGATATCGGGTGCTAAAGTAATCGGACTTTAATTAAGAAATCAAACCCAAAATTTAATAGATTAGGAGTTTATAACTCCCATTGGGTCCGTAAATTTGGTTAAGTGTCGGGCAAGTTGTTCACCTGAAATCGTTGTGGACCGTCGGATCTAGTAAGTGTAGATCAACGACAAAGGATTGTCGAGCAAGTTTTGTTTGATCGGGAAGACATTAGCCATCGATCTGATGGCGAAAGACCACCGACGGAGATTTATTCACATCACAAATGTTAAATGGGGTTGTAACGGGCATGAATGAATGCGACATGCGATGTATGGCGGAACCGATAGGATTATAAACGTCGTTTCACAGGATATTTGAGTTCCGCTAAAATGTTTTCGGATGGGTTTTTCATATATTTCTTTGTATCTCCGATAAAATGAAATAAGGCCCAAATATGTATTATATCGGGGGATTTGTGCAGAGGAAGACCGAACAGTCGGTTTCACCGCGCACGCCGATCCTTCCTTTTCTAAAAGGAATTGTTCTTATGCCTTAAGTGTTTTTAACAAAATGTGTCCACACCAAAAAGGAAGGTGAACAAAAAGGGCCGAGAGGCTTAAAAATATATCCCATAACAGAACAGAAACAGAGGTCGGAGTTGAGAGACAGAGAGTCAAAGAAACACACAACTATGAACAGTTGATCAGACGCACTAAGAGGGAGAGTCTATGCACTCTTTAGACTCAAGGTTTTCAAGTGAAATCCCTGTGTAATATCACTATTGTTGTGTTATGGCTCTGATTGAGCCCACACCTGTAAACTCTGTTCTTGAAGACATAATATAGAGGTCGACACTAAAAGTTTGGAACAAGAGACGTAGCTAGGAAGTCTGGTGAACTCCTTGATTATTTACTGTGTTGATGTGTTGAATTGTTATGTTTTCCAATTGTTAAATGTCTGTATTATTCACAATATTTTCGATCTTTTGCACTAAATAATATAGGCATTCCTTCACCTGAGTCTGTAATACCTTAATATTGATTTAAGATCTCATTTACAGATCACTAGGGGATCAAATAATTATGTAAAGATTTGCATCTCTTAGAATATGGGTTATCAAAACCATCCATGGGTTGTCAAAACTTTGAATTTAATAGTTAAAGAAGAAAACCATTGGAAAAACCATGGGTGAATTTCTATAATTTAATTTATTTAACTTTTTGATTTTTTATTTTTTTTAACAAAGTCGGTTACTGGTTTTTCTATTCCAAAAAGAAAGAAGGGAGCTTGCTCCCATTACATCAAAGCATACTGGAGGTAGGCTACCACGAAGAAAAAAAGAGGGAACACGATCCCTAAATTTCGTGCCTCACCTCCATTGGTTCTAAGATTTCCTATAGAATTTTCCTCATATATTCAAACAAATTGATTCAACAAAAATTTACATTTGCAAAGCATAAGAAACTTTTAGAGATAGGAACATAGAGTTATAGAGAGGATTGAACTTGATTCTTCTAATATTTGTTGACTAATGGCTCCTACTATGAGTGAGAGCGATTCTTGTTGCTTTGGTAGTTGGAGTTTTCTCCAGTCTGGTTGATGATCAGTCCCTTCTTATAGTTGTTTGTTTCTTCCATATGCTTACACTTGTGTTTGAGAGTTGTTGTCTCTTTTTTCTGTTCATCCAACTGTCTCTTGAGAAAGGATTTCTCTGACTTAGAATCAAATTTGAAGTCTTTGATAGTCTCTCTGATCTAATCTATCATGAATTTATTGGCTCTCCATACGACACATTTCTCATTTTGCGAAGAAGTGTCTAGCAGATTGCACTCCATACAAATTGTGAGCTAACACTCTAAGGAAGAATAACAAAGGCAAACAACAGCAAAAAGAAGGAGCAGATACAAGTAGAGGATAAACTTTCAGTGGCAGTCAACTGTGAAAGGAAGGAGCAGATACATACATAGATTAATCTTTCACTCCTCAAAAGGAAAGGAGGTGATGATGATTTGCAGAGGGGATTACTCTAAAGCGGGAATAACAACAAGAGAGGGATGGGGGAATAGAGTGCAGCAAGGACAGAGCAGAGGTTCGTAATGATAAAGAAGACCCCAAAAAAGGATCTTGATTTGTTATGAATAATTCTGGAGAGGCATATGAGAGGAGATTGGAGGGAAAGAATAGCAAACAACAAGCACCAAGACTCCACTTCGATAAAGGAATGAGACAATACTCTGTAGGATTTACAATATTATTCATTGAGAAAGTTCAAAGGGAAGAGATAGATAAATAACAGTGCAGGAGGCCACTGCGTGATGATGATCTTCAGAAGATCACGAGAAGAACGTGCAACCTCAATTTGCTCGGGATGCGAAGATTGACTATATTGTTTGTTAATGAAGATTTTCTTGAGATTCGATTTTCTTGTTTTTTGATTTGATATGACTTTTGTCCACCTTGTTGCACTTGAACAACATTTCATTCGTTGCGTTTGGAAGCTTGTGCTCCTATGGTATTGATATTTGTGCAGTCTCATTGGCTATTTGAGATCCTCCTATAGGACGAGAGACTGCCAGATTGGCTTGCTTATCTATAGTTCCATTATTTTCTCTCAGAATATGATTAAATGTGACATTTCCCAAATACTTCAGATTTTTTTTATCCTTTTAATTATTTGGCTTAGAGCCTTATTCTTGGGATTTTCCCCCTCCACCATTGCTTCAATAATAATGGTTGAATCTCCCATGATTACTCGATTTTGCATGCTTCGCTGTCTTAGTATCATTGTTCCTAATAGTAGACCATAGGCTTTTTCTACATTATTAGAGTTTTCCCCTAATCCCCAATCATATGTGATTGAATTTCTTCCACCTGGGTCAAAAAGGAAGCCTCTAGCTCTGGATTTTCCTAGTTTTGCCTTGGAAGCCCCATCAAACAGAAGACATGGTCTTTTTAGATTTTTTGTACATGATTTAAATTCCTCTTTTTTTTAATTTGATCTTCCAGTTCTGAGGATTTTGAATTGGTTTGTATATTTTGTTCTTTCTCAACGCAAACTCAATCCAAATTCTTTCCTATTGTTGAATATGATTGGTTTCTATTATTTTTGCTCCTTTAAATGTAATAAATTCTACTGTCAAACTCCATGTTCTTGCCAATATTGCACTGATACTTGGAGGTCTATCTTTGAATATACTCTGGTTTCTGGCCAACCATATTTTCCAACACATGAATGTGGGCAAGCTATTCCAATATCTTTTTATTGTTTCCTTATTTTTAAGAGTGTATGGATAATTTATGTTCCATGTGGAGAGAAAATCATTAAAAGGCAGAGTTAGCTAAGTTCCGACCTCCAGGGGATTAACTAACAGTTGCCAACATTCTTTTGCAAAAGCACACTCCAAAAAAAGGTGTTGTATACTTTCTTCACTTTCCTGGCATATAGCACAACAAGAAGGTCCTGCATATCCTTTCTTCTTGAGGTTGTCAGCTGTTAGAATTTTTCCTTTGAGGAGAATCCATATGAAAACTTTGACTTTTGGCAGGCTTTCAATTTTTCACACATTCCTCCAATCTTCCCAATCTTGATTTGCTTGTTGTGATTGAATAGTAGCATAACCATATTTTATTGAATAGTCTCCACCATTCGGATCCCATCTGAATGAGTCTTTAATGTCATGACACAAAGGAGTTGCTCCCTTGAGAAGAGTTAATAAGGTCTTCCATTGTGAAACGAGACGATGGGGAAGGTTGTATATCCTCAATTCAACCCACTCCTTGTTTATCCAATGAGTGATGCCTTCAAGTGTGCTTATTCCTTTTCCTTTCATCCACCCTCTCAAGTCGTGAATATTTTCTTGATAAGCTATGGGAGGGATTCCCATTATACTATCCTCCCAAATTTTAATGCTTTTGCCATTCCTAGGGGTCTTGGAGGAATTTTCTTTGATGAGAGGGAGGGTCTTTTTAATCAAACTCAAGATCTGAGAGAAAGGCCTTATTGGGAAGCTTTTTTCAAGTAGGACTGTTCTATTATGATTCATGTATTTTGCTTCCAATATTTTCTTCCACCACTTGTTCTCTCCAGTGATGAACCTCCATGTTATTTTTGCTCCAAGTACCAAGTTTAGAATCCCTGGGAGCCTTATAGCTAATCCTCCTTTCTCATATGGTTGTGTTACTTGATCCCATTTCACTAGACTGAACTTATTTGTCTCAGCTTTCCCTCCTTGCCATAGGAACCCCTTGATAACAAGCTCTATTTGTTTATGAATGCTTGCTAGAGCTAATATTGCTCCAAACTGATATATTGGTAGGGTTGTGAGCAGAGTCTTGATTAAAATCTCCCTTCCCACCAAGTTAAGCCAGTTGATGCCCAATTCTGCACATTTTTTTTTCATTTTCTATATGTATTTGTTCCATAGCGTTTCCTATTTTCTTTGGATATTGGGAGACTGAGGTAATGGAAGTGACTCCATTTTTCTTGAAAAGGAATTTCCAGGATTTGAGATATTTTTTGAAGAGAGGGAAGTGAGGTATTCCACCCATAAATTATGCATTTTTTGTTATTTAAAAGACCTCCTAAGGCTTCCATAAATCTATTGAGCACTTTTTTAATCCTTCTTACTATAATGCATGAGGCCCCTCCCATCACAAGGGTGTCATTTGCAAAAAGAGAATGATCGATACCTTTTACTTCACGAGAGATTGTGAGACCAGTTAGAGACTGATATCATCTACGTTTATCAAGATTTCGGCTCAACGAATCAACCATGATGATATATAGAAAAGGGGGCAGGGGGCACCCTTATCTAAGTCCCCTTGAGCTTTGGAAAAAATTGCTTGGTCTTCCATTGACCATTGGAGCTATCCAAGGACCAACTGTACATGCTTTTATTATATCTATTACCTTTTTAGAGAATTTGAATTTTTGAAGAATGTCGGAGAGGAAATCAAGGTTGACCCTGTCGAAAGAATTTCCATATCCAACTTTACAATCATTCCTTTTTCCTTCTTCAAAAGACTCATGTGTAATTCTTCTTGGACTATCAAGATATTATCAAGAATTTGTTGACTTGGAACAAATCCACCTTGATTTTCTGAGATTATATCTCAAAGAATTGCTTTTATTATGTTATCCAATATCTTTGTAATGATTTTATAGGAGGAGTTACACAGAGAAATAGGCTTGAATATGTTGAATGTATATGCATTTGTCTCTTTTGGAATAAGAGAAAGAAAAGAGGAATTTCTGAATCCTCATACCTTGTGTTTTCCAAAAGCATTTCTTATCATTCTAATCAAGTCTTTTTTATGATATTCCAATTATTTCAATAAAAAGAGATAGGAAATCCATCAGGGCCTGGGACCTTATCCGGATGTAAATCCCACACAACTGAGAAAAATTCCTTTTCTTCTACTTCTTCGGTGAGTTCATTGTTTTCTCCTTCGCTAATTTTTTTTGGAATGTGCTGTAAAAATTCTTCATAATCATAATTTGCTGTCATGGTAGTTAACATATTTTTATAATAGTTGAATGCCTCCTTCTTTATTTCCTCTTGACTTCTAACTTCTTTACCTTCATTATCCTTTATACTGTCAATTTGATTTTGTATTCTCCTTATCCTGGCATCATTATGAAAGAATGTTGTGTTCTTGTCACCTAATTTAAGCCAAAGACTTCGTGATTTTAATCTCCACTCCTCTTCTTCAATTATGTTTTGTTTGTACATTTCCCAATATGCTTGCTTTTCCTACCATTGACTTTCCTTTGTCTCCTCTTGTTGTTCTTTTTCCTTTTATATTCACTCCATTTTTTTTTTGGGTTTCTAATTGATTGTTCTTTGCCCATTGTTTCAGCTCTTTTCTGAGAGATTTTATTTTTGATTCCCAAACATAGCTTGGTGAGCCTATTATCTAATTTTCCCACACATCTGCTATAATATTTTTTGCTTCCTCACTCTCATTCCATATAGAGCTGTATCTAAAAGGAGTTAGACCTAGATTCCCCATCTTCCCTAGAGTTATCACCACTGGTTTATGATCTGAGGTTATATTGTGGATGATCCTTGATTTTATATCGCTAAAGATGGTGGTTATTTTGTCTTGGATTAAAATTTTGTCCAGCCTTTCCTTTATATTATTTTTGCCTATTCTTTTGTTGCTCCAAGTGTACTTCCCGTTGCTTGGAGGCATGTCCATTAGATTACATGTTGATCAAGGTGGATATTGGTGGCCACCTGCCAAGTCCACTTGGACCCCCACCATTGTTTCTTTCAACTTTTCAGTTTTATTAATTGTAGCATAGTTTACTATTTTTAGCAGTTTTTCGGGTCCTCAACTTCCAGAGCCGTTTTGAGGCCCTAAACGATGTTTTTTGGGAAACCTGGGAGCATCATGGGTCCATGGACCCATCTTCCCAAAGTTGTCGTTCTCAGATAGATCTTTCTAACAAGATATTGTGCACGTCAAACAGAGATCGTATGCCAAAGTTACGACCCCGGGAAGTTGATGTACCAATTTACCCAAACGGGGCCCACAGTTTGGCGTTTCATCTTCTAGGGTTAGGTTTTTGGATGTTTAGGGTTTTCCATTGTTTCGCGACAATAAATAGACCTTCGAGCCTCATTGTAACACAGTTCAGAGGCATGTAGCCGCCACATCTCCTCTCAGAGATAAGCTACCATCGCCCTAGTTGGTTTATTTCCATTTGTTGTTTGTAAGCATATTTCAGTATTTTAATGAAATGAAGTATTATTTCAGCTGCATCTCTGTGTTTATGGTTATCTATGTAATTGGTTGTGTTCCTGTTTAAATTCAGATCAATGGTATCAGAGCAGTCTGCTTTTTCTTTGTTTTTCTTTGCATGTCCCCAACGAGGTCGAGATATAAGGAGTTAGGGCTTGAATTGGTCGAACCTTTGCAAGACCAGCCTCGCAAATCCCGACAGTCTCCCATGGCGGATGAAAAGAAAGATGAGGGGTAGGAGATCCTATCAAAATATTGCTTGAAGAAGCCCTCGAGCGACAAAGGAATGCGATGATGGACAACTTTGCCCAGATCCTTCAGCGGCTACCCAAGGGCGATGCATCGGCTTCCAACAGCTACTTTGGGAACGCCACACTATTTAAGGTACAAGTTAATTTTGAAATCCCCATATTTTAGGGTTAGATAGACGCAGATGCCATCGATAAATGGTTAAATATACTAGAGGGTTATTTTTGTGTTCATGATTTTTCCAGTTGGGAAAATATTATTTTCGCTCTTCTCAAAGCAGCCCCCCATGTTAAGGACTGGTAGGAAACCTACTACGAGTAGAAGAATGAAATTACAGGCTCACTATTTTCAGTCACACCCACTTGGGATTCATTCTAGGATGCCATCAAGGAGCAGTACTACCCTGTCGGAAGCTATGAGGATCAATACATAAAGTGGACCACGCTGCGGCAGGGAAGGGACCAAGATGTGCCAGAGTTTACCAATATTTTCCATACCCTTCGCACAAAGTTGGGTATCAAGGATTCGGAACAACGTTTGGTACTCAAATATCGCGGCTGCATGCACAAGTACATCTAGGAAGAAATAGAATTCCTAAACATCCCCTCGCTCGGCACGTAATACCGATATGCCGTCAAGGTCGAGAAAATGTTTAAACAAAAGAAGCGAGACTTTGGATCTGCGAATCTGAAGCAAGGGATAGGTGCCCCCAAACCGCAGAACAAAGGACAAAGCCAAGGCAGGGCAGCCCAAGATAACCCGCTAAAGCTGCAAGCAAATAACAACATCATGAAGCCGAGAAAGGACACGGGGAAGTGGTGTGATTTCCATAAGAGCTCCATGGACAACATAAGGGAGTGTCGGGCCAAGCAGTCATTGGTGGCCGAGCTAAAGGTTTCAGAATTAGATGCATGTTTGACTTTGAGTCAGAACCCGACAAGGGGAATGACAAAGGGAAGCAGATTATCGATGTGAAGCCCAACACCACCGTTGCAACCATGAAGATCCAGAAGGAGGAACCCGAAGATCTAGAGGAGGAGGAGCATCTCTTCCACTCCTAGATGTGGGTAAAGGGCTCCCTGCTACAGTTCATTATCGACAGTGGGAGCCAAAAGAACCTCATTTCGGCAGAGGTCGTGAAGAGGCTGGGCTTATTGACCACAACACATCCACAACCATACACCATCGTGTGGCTTCACCAAGGATGAGATCTTTGCATGAGCCAACAGTGTCGCCTTCCATACAACATCAAGCCCTTCACGGATGAGGTATTGTGTGACATTGCTCCCCTTGAAGTTTGTGATGTATTATTAAGACGACCATACTTGTGGAAGCGACATGCTGTGTATGAATCAAGGCCCTATGATGTTATTGTTATTTTGGGAAATAAGTTGTACAAGATATCGGAGGTAGCACCACCTACCGCCATCTCTTTGGCTACTGCAAAACAATGCAGTAAACTCATTTCCAAAACCGTGAAATTTCCTGATGATACGCCCTCAAGGAAAGAAGACGGTGGCCACAACCTCCAGATAGGGACCCTCTGCACAAAAAATACAGATGGACAAGATCGTGGAGGAGTACGAGGACATCTTCACCTCCTCCGCAGGGGTTCCTCTGCACTGTTAGGTCAAGCACTCCATTGATCTGACCCCAAGTGCGCCACTGCCCAATGGACCAATCTATTGGTGCTCTGTTATGGAGAATGATGAATTCAAGAGGCAGATTGAGGAGTTATTGCAGAAAGGTCACATCCGTCTGAGTTCATCGCCCTGTGGGAGCTCGATCGTGTTGGTACAGAAGAAGGATGGGACTTGGAGACTCTATATTGACTATCGGGCACTGAACAAGATCACTGTCCGTAATAGGTACTCGATCCCACAGATTGATGACCTCCTAGACCAACTGAAGGGGGGAAAATATTTCAGCAAGATTGATTTGAATTTAGGATATCACCAGGTACCAATTGAACCCTCCAATGTGTGGAAGACTGCCTTCAAAGCCAAGGAGGGCCTTGTCGAATGGTTGGTTATGCCTTTCAGATTGATGAATGCTCCTGCAACCTTAATGGTGCTAATAGATGACATCTTGTGGCAATTCACCAACTCATTTGTAGTGGTATACTTGGATGACATCCTGATCTTCAGCTAGAGTTGGGAAGAGCACCTCCACCACATCTGACAGGTTCTCCAAACACTGCGGCAACACATGTTATGTGTTAATTTGGAGAAATGCACTTTTTGCATGACCCACGTTCAATATCTGGGATACATTATTAATGAAAAGGGGGTGAATGTGGATCCAGCCAAGATCCAAGTCATTTGGGATTAGCCATCTCCAACCACTCTGACAGAGCTCCGCAGCTTTCTAGGTCTTGTCAACTTCTACCGCAAGTTGGTGTTGGGATTTTCTCATATCACTTGGCCCTTGAGTCAAGTCACCAAGGGAGGAGCGAAAGCGAAATTATTTTGGTCTGAATCTCAACAAAAGGCATTCACAGAGTTGAAAGATTGCCTCTGCACGACACTAGTGCTCGCATTACCAGACTTGCAACAACCATTTGAGGCCGAGACAGATGCCTTTGACTATGCTATTGGGGCAGTCCTTACTCAACACGAGCATCCAATGGCATATCACAGTGAGGCACTTTTAGACATAGTCCAGAAGTATCCAACTTATGATAAAGAGATGTATTCCATTGTGCAGGTCTGCTGACAATGGAAGCATTAGATTTTGGGGAAGGAAATGGTCATCCACACAGACCACCGACCCTTGTAGTTCATATAGACCCAAGGGAAATTGCAAAATGATCGCCATCAGAAGTGGTCCACATACCTGCAACAGTTCCATTTGAATATCAAGTATAAGAAGGGAAGCACCAATAATGTTGCAGATTGCCTCAGTCGACCACCGACCATGGTGTTAACCACCGTGCTCAACTCTTGTGGGCATGAGACTTCTGATTGGCCACTTCTCTACAAAAGCGACCCAGAATTCGGCCACACATACCAGACACTCTTGGAGGGTCAGCATGCTCCATATTTTCACCTCTAGGATGCCCTATTATGCCACCTAGGTCACCCTTGTGTTCCTTCAAGCGAGCGTTCCAAGATGATTTGGGAAGCACACTACAGTCAGGCTGTTGGGAGTTTCGGGGTCGAGAAAATGGTGGCAGTTCTACAGAAGTATTTCTATTGGCCGAATCTTCGACAGGATGTCAGGAAGTGCATCAGATCATGCAATGCCTGCGCCATTGCCAAACCAAGCATCAAGAAGCAAGGCCTCTATACCCCGTTGCCTACCCCGAGTCGACATTGGGAATCCATCTCCATGGATTACATGTCAGGACTTCCTTCCACTAAGCATGGAAATGACTGTGTTTTTGTGGTCGACAACAGGTTCTCAAAGATGGACATTATCGTGGCCTGCAAGAAGAATATCACAGTAGAAGCCACTGCTAAACTCTTCTTTGAACGAGTGTGGGTACACTTTGGGATCCCACAGTCTATCATCTCAGATCGGGATAGCAGGTTCCTTAGTACATTTTGGTCCAGTCTCTGGTTGATGTTGGACACCAAACTCACTAAGTCCACAACCTTCCATCCTCAAACTGATGGCTAGACAGAGGTTGTCAACAGGATGATCGTACACATTCTGCGCATGCACAACTCAAAGCATCCACGCACATGGGTCGAGAGCCTCCCCTATGTTTATCACAGTTACAATCAGGTTCTCCACAACTCGACTGGCCATAGCCCTTTTCAGGTGGGCTTGGGATTCCAGCCGCTATGTCCCATTGATGTGGCCCTGCCATTTGCAGCTACTCACGTAGATTCGACTCATGTCCAGTTTGAAACAAATAAGGCAAACAAATTCATTGAGCACATCCAACATATTCGCCAGTAGGTCCATGACATTCTAGAGAAATCAAATGCCAAGTACAAGCAGCAACATGATCAACATCGGGTACCACACAAGTTTTAGGTGGGCGACAAAGTCTGGTTGCATTTGCAAAAGAAATGCCTTACCAGAGGCTATCAGAAACTCAGACCACTCCGATATGGTCCTTACACCATTACCAAGGTTGTGGGAGACAATGCATTTGAGCTCAACATTCCCCCATTCCTTGGCCTGCACCCAGTGTTCAATGTGGACCACCTTCGGCCATACTTTCCACCATTACTAGACACATTCGACATTGCAAAATAGCTCACAACCACAGAGTTAAATCCAAATTGCATGGAACAAGCTGCGACTGATCGGATCATGGACACACAGATCAAGCAAACTTGCCAACAAAATATCCAACTGTATCGAGTTGTCAAAGCAGGCCAACTCCTTCACCAGGGCAAGTGGCTCACCAGGGACCAAGTTCAACAGAAGTTTCCTCATCTCATGGAGGAACTCAACGTAATGGGGAACATTTCTTCCTAAGGGGGAGGAATGATCCAGGTGGATATTGTTGGCCACCTGCCAAGTCCACTTGGACCCCCACCATTGTTTCTTTCAACTTTTCAGTTTCCTTAATTGTAGCACAATTTACTATTTTTAGCATCTTTTTAGATTCTGAACTTCCAGAGCTGTTTTGAGGCCCTAAACGACGCTTTTTGGGAAAATTGGGAGCAACATGGGTCCATGGACCGATGTTGCTCTTCCCAAAGTTGTATTTCTCGTATAGATATTTCTAACAAGATATTGTGCGCATCAAGCAGAGATCATATGCCAAAGTTACGACCCCGGGAAGTTGATGTACCAATTGACCCAAACGGGGCCCACAGTTTGGCGTTTCATCTTTTAGGGTTAGGTTTTTGGATGTTTAGGGTTTTCCATTGTTTCGCAAAAATAAATAGGCCTTTGAGCCTCATTGTAACATATTTCAGAGGCATGTAGCCGCCACATCTCTTCTCAGAGATAAGCTACCATCGCCCTAGCTGGTTTATTTCCATTTGCTGCTTGTAAGCATATTTCAGTATTTTAATGAAATGAAGTATTATTTCTGCTGCATCTTTGTGTTTATGGTTATCTCTGTAATTTGTTGCGTTCCTATTTAAATCTGGATCACATGTGTCCATAATTGTTTCTACAATTTCCCTTGAAGGATCAACATGATATTTCCCCCAAACTTCTCCTCTACATTCAGAACAAGATTGAAATCTCCTCCAATTATTATGTTGTTGTTTTGAACCTGCGAGAGATAATTTTTTAAAGTATTCCAACAAACTTCCTTGTCTTTGTAATGGTTTGGGGCATAAACATTAATGATGCAATATATCTCTTTTGTTATTTTGTTTTTCATGTTTGTTTTTATCCAATGCTGCTCTTTCATTTTCTGAACCAACTCCTATTTCTCTATTTTCTATAATGTACATATTTCTCCCGAAGCTCCAACTGCTGGTATTAATGTTCCTTCATAACTTCTTATTTTTCGGGTCATTTTCTCTAATTCCTTTTCACTTATATTTGTCTCCTAGACCATAAGAATATCAAGTTTATCCAATGCAATTAAATCTTTCATTGCACTATGTTTTAGCACACTTCACGTTCCTCTGCAATTCTAAGAGACTATATTCATTATTACTTTGGATTGTGGGTAGAAGGACCTTTCCCTCTTGTGGGATGGACATTTTTTTCTTTGATTTTTTTCTAAGAAAGTGTCTACAGGTTGTTGGGTGCCCAATGCCATTTCCTTGGAAGAACTTCATCTCTGATTTCTCTGTTGGATTTCCTTCTAGTTCTTTTTGGATGGTCAAGAGAGGTGCGAAGATATTTAGACAAATTTTGTGTGATTATTCGATCAAAGGAGGGAGGAGGAGGGCTAAGGGAGAGAATGGGTGTTACAGGGAAAAGTGTCTATTTAGAACTGCTATATCCCACTAAGGTGTGACAGCTGCCTTAGAAACAAACAGAGAAAAGCTACTTATGTTTTTCCTTTATGAATTATAGATAGAGAGGAATAGAAAGACCAACCTCTGTCTTGCGCTAATCCTTTGATTCGATCCATCTCTTCTTTGATAGTCCCCAACTACCTGCTCCCTTGCACGCCCAGCTTCACAGAGTACCTGTAAGATCACAGAAGCATATCACTATACAAAGACATGGATCTATATTCATAAACAATCTAGGATTAGATGTAAATTGACCATACAAATGTAACAAGCATCAATGATACAAAAGCATGGAGGAAAACTCAAATAGCTTTTATTGATAAACAAGAAAAGATCTAGGAGGAGTTACAACCAGTTGTTCCGACTCAGCATCAACCTCCCAGCAAAGAAGCCCCTCTTCACCTCAACCAAAGCTTAGATCACCCAACAATCTAATGTTTGTCTCTAGAAACCAACAGGAATTCCTTACAATATGCAAAATTCCAGCCTCTGGATCTCTGGGATGAGGGATCCATATATAGATATCTGTAAGGGGGATGAGTTAGCTTGTGATTTGATTAGTGTCTTCTCTCTGACAGTTCTTGCTTCCACTTGGAGACTGAGGGCCTCTTACTCATCCTTGGTCGAATTCAGTGAGGCAAGTGTCACAGGAGAAGATTCTGGAAGCTTCCATTGCCTCTCCACCTCGCGGAATGACACTGCCATTTGTCATTTCTCGCCCATTGCACCCCACAGAAGGGACTTTTGAAATGCAACACGCCCTCACAGTGTATTTGGGTGAGATGCAACGCCCCTAGCCAGTGGAACAGCTACAATGATCCTGTTTTGACCAATTTTGAGTAGTTTTTCATGGAGAACTTTTGGGAGAAGCTGTAATTTGTTGACCTTGTTCCTTTAGGGGTTAGAACAACGCGTTTAGGGACTTAGGAGCCCTTGGTTTATGGAAATTTCATGCTTGGGGTTGTAGGGAACAAAATTGTCTATAATAGTTGCCCCCTAAAGTATGAGGCTGTTAACCTTTTGGTGTCTGGTGAAATGCTTTATTATGAGGATCCGAAGTTCTTTCAATGTTGGGAGGAGACTTGTAATAAGATACAATACAATACATTATCTTCATAATATTTTCATGATCTAGCTGAGGCGGGCATTCCCATGCTCAGCTTTATAAATTCATTTTCATGTACATAGGACAGACAACCGTCTGAGTGTAGACTGATGATTCTGATAGAGCCATCATCCTTTTGAGTGGATGATTATCTGTGCGGCAATGATGTACATTTAATGTATTTATTTCCCTGAATATATATCGCAGCCCGGATGGATGAAACTAGATCCGGGGTCTTCAATCTCGTCCGATCTTCACTCGAGGTACAAGTCGATCCATGTGAGAAATGTTCTGAAGTCGAACATGGAAAGACATCGCTTGATTACCAGTCAATGATGTAAACTGTTAACAAGTGCGAGAGGAATCACCGATAATGATAATGATCCTCAAGGTACTACAGTACAATTCACGTGGTGTGAATAAAGGACTTGGCGTCGAACACCACGCAAAATCTTTCGGTCGAAGGCCTTTGATGTATACCTATTGCCGGAAGTGAGAAAATTTCCATTGAGGCATGCAAGCTTCAAAGTACTGAATGGGGTGTTCCTAGATCAACTTCTTGGATAATGAGCTGATGTCGACAAGAAGTGATCCGTCACAGGAGGGCCTTAATGAATCCCACATCAATGACACAGAACAGAGCAAATGATTTTAATGGAGGTGAAAACGATCTGGTGATATAAGGTTCAGGGAGGCGGTCATGAAAGAATCGAATATAATGTATGGTAGTGGGTGAGACACAGGTGAATTCTCTGAATGACTTCTCTTGAACATATCAGTGACACTGATGTGATGGATTGGTAGCATTAACCCCAAATTTGGATGGTATGGCGTGACCATGGTGATGTGACCGGTGAATGAAACAACCCAACCCGACTCGGACACGGAGTGGAAGTGTCATGTTCAAGAGCGACTTGCTACCAACAAAGTTTCTTTGAGTTTTCTTCCCAATTTTTCCCCAGTCATTGCTGACCAGTACCTCTTTGTTTTTGTCAAGCTTGAGGAGGATAACATATGCTTGTTCTATAATTTGCCCTTCGGGCAAACCCATCGCTATGTTTTAACGAGCCTAGCGATAGTGAAACTTGTTCTTGTCTAAAGACAAGTTTGTCGCTATTAATCTTTTTAACGAGTTTAACAACAAAGATAACTCGGTCCTTTTCAATTTTAGAGAGTCTGAAAATGAACGTAAAGGTAACTCCAAAATTCCTTTTTCGTCATCTAATCCCTTAAGTCCGAAAAAGTATAAAACAATACAGAAGGGATGGATTTTCGATACTTTTAATGAGCCGAACAAAACAAGCGCTTGATATTTTTGTGTAATAATCCCTCAGGTCCAAAAAGATTAAAATCTAGAGGAGGGATAACACTTCCTATCCCTTTAACGAGCTGGAGAGGCCAATGGCTCGGCAATCTTTTCATATTTTACGAGTCAGTAGAAAAGAGCTTAAAGGAGACTCGTCTTTTGAGGAACGAGTGATAAAATGGGTAGCAACTGATTCCAGGTAAGGTTTGGAATTTTCCAATCACGGCAGTGTCACAAGGATGGCTAGTGAAATCACTCTTCGTAGCTGTTCCTCAAAATGGGTAAACAATCAAATGGAGGTGAATGATCGGCCAATGAAAAAGTGGAGGTGATGGTGCAAACACGACCAAGGCTTTAACGGCTGAAGTACTACATTCACGATGGTTATTTACTGGGGAATAGTTCATTTTTTAACAAGCTTAAACACGGGTGGAAACATTTTCTCATGTCTTATGTTTATTTTTTAACGAGCTTGAACTATGTGCTAAAACTGCTCGATGCAGGTTTATTTTTTAACGAGCTTGAACCTTGCGGTAACACTGCTCGATCAATCTAGTCGTGTGATAAGAATGTCTCATATAAAAACAGTGACTTTTAGAGATTTGACCCACATCCTTTCTTTGTGCAAGTAAGGAAACGACCAATCCAAAAAACAGATAAATGATTGCTCTTTGCTTGCACTCCAAAAGGTTTGCATGCCCCCAGGTATAAAACAGAGTTTCAAGGTTACCCCTTCTTTATTCCGTTAAAACATTTGTTTTACCGAGAGAGGCCTACCTCTTACAGGCTACCAAAGATTTTTCTATTTACGGTGTAAACAAAACATCTCTTCGGCGATGTCTACCGAGATAAACAAAGGTGAGTGGCGTTGCTCGCCAACTCACATAACTTTGACAAGAGAATCTTGTTCTAGAATAACCCCCTCTTCCAATCATGGACGGGGGTACAGACTAGTCATATTCTCCCGCAGAAACCTACACTATACCCGAAGTTTTCCTCCCGAAGTAGACCAGGGTGCATGCCCCCTGGGTTTCAGTCATGTCCCCCCAAATCACTCGCGCTCATCGGGAGGACGGACTGGAGATTGAGACATTTCTTGCGTGAAAACACCATTTAGGGATGGTATATGACTATTCACTATGCGTGATCCAGGAAATGAAAGCTGGTCTACGAGCTTGACCACTCTTCCTTTGTGCGGAAAACACATCACTCTAAAGAGTGATGAGACAATGGCTCTCATGCAATAAATATAGTCTCATCCTAGGAGTAGATTGTAATCCAGGGGTCCTTGAACTACCATTACGTTCATGTGAACGGTTTTCCCTCTCAATGTTATGGGCACATTGGGAAGGATCCCTAATGGTCGACTGGTTCCTTTATCAAAACCTGTTAGATTTCTCATCTCAGGCAAAAGCGATGGTGAACCAAGCGCTTTCCAAGCAGTTGAGGAAAGGATACTCACAAAATCCCCCTCATCTATGATGGTACCAGCCATAACCATTCTATATATTTGAACAATAATCCGGAATGGTATACTGGCTGGTAAACAGGGTCTGCCTAGTTAATTCCAGTCGAAGGAGACAACTAGGTTGCTTCGAGGTGGGACCGAATAGACGACCGGGTACGACTCTGACGAACTTCCTTCCTGTGGTAAAGGAATGGGTAAATTGTTCCCATGTTCGTTGGAGTCTGTGCTTATGAAAAGAATTTGGACGGTGTCATCCTTGTTCTCTTCAGTGATTGTATCATCTGAAGATGGAACCTCTGAAGGCAAGACCGGGTCAACTGCCGTCTCAACCTTTTGACTTTCGTCTGGTATGGATTCAGATGGCTTATCTTCAATGATAGATGCTTCGGCCGACCACCTGAGCGGGCCAGCCGGATTTTCAGCTAGTGACGGACTCGGCAAGAGTTTTTTATATCCAGGAGGAAGTCGTAACAGTGAAACCGGATGATTATCCAAAACTCTTTTAGCTTCGTCTAATAAGGGACAATGGTGGACGGCATGATCGCCTTCACACAGTTTACAAGGAAATCTATATTTTCCTTTTTGTCCTGGGGCTTCACTTTCACTAGTTGACGGTGTGTTTTCAACATGATCATCAGAGGTTGATGACACCGAGTTGTGCAAACGAGGAGACCAGTCCCTTAAGATCCGAGGGATGCAAGGACAATCTCTGTGATAGTGGTCCCCTTTGCAAATGACACATGGCGATTTAGGCCTGGTCGGTGCAGTGTGTGGATTTTCGCTAGACGACACTCGTTTGCCCCCATTCGCTTTTGGCTCCTTCTTCTTCTTTTCTTTCTTCTTCTTTTCCTTCTTCTCCTTAGGTACTTGACTTTTGGCTTTACCAGCCCCATCAAGCGAAGAGGAAGGAGGAGAGGTAGAATTAGAGGAAGTAGAAGGTTGGTGGGTAACTCTGGACTCGTCTAATTGTTGATTCAATTGTTCAGGAATTGTGGTGTTCTGAATGACAGAGGTTGAGAAGATCCATACAGGCAAACCAATTGTCAGTCCTAGAAGCGACAATGTGACCATATTGGGTGCACCAACATCTCCCCAAGAGGAGAAGGGACTAGGATTTCGTCTAAGGGGAATTCCTTGGTTGGTGGATTCCATTTTCTCAACCCAAGATCAACATAGGAAAGGGGTAATGAATATTCCGTTTAAAATAAATTTTAGATTCTTTGACACAACTTTTTTTTTTTCAATTTTTAAGAGTCGAGAAAAGGCAAAAGATGACTCTAGTCGCCTTCGATTTTTAATGAGCCTGAAGTGACAAGTGCTCAGATGGACCTTTTCCATTAAGGAGTCTGAAAAGGAACGAAAGGGACTACTCTGGAAGTCTAGGTAGAGGGAGTACCAAACCAATCGCAAAACTGCAGAATACTTCTTACGGTACAGCAGTCAATCTTCTCGAATGCTGTGTTTAGTGCATTGCGATCGATAGGGTGGCAGACATGGCTTTCGCCTTCGATTTTTAATGAGCCTGAAGTGACAAGTGCTTAGATGGACCTTTTCCATTAAGGAGTCTGAAAAGGAACGAAAGGGACTACTCTGGAAGTCTAGGTAGAGGGAGTACCAAACCAATCGCAAAACTGCAGAATACTTTTTACGGTACGGCAGTCAATCTTCCCGAATGCTATGTTCAGTGCATTGCGATCGATAGGGCGGCAGACACGGCTTCCTATGGATAAAGGATTTAAGCCTATAGGGGTCTCCCAAAATATACTCGATGGTACGTGGGAGCACAAGTCCATACTGGCACTTATCATCTCAAAGTGGAGGAATCACCCAACCATCAGTGAGAACAAAAGTTACCAGGTTTTACGACGCCGGAATACGTCTCTAGCCTAGACCTCTAAATGTTATGCGTTAAGTTCCAAAGCGTTGTTAGATTCATTGAATTTATTTTAAGTTGATCTTGTTTATGAAGTTTGCCTTTCGAGTTCACCACGAGATGTAGATGTAATTCCTAAAATGAAATCTAAAGATGATAAACAAACTTTTTATCTCTTTTGTGCAATGAAAATCCTAGCTACTAGGGAAAAGAAAGACATAATCTTTTCACAAAGAGCAAAGAGCACACTGTAAATGCACTTTCCTAAATCAAGCCAAACAGACTGTCTATATGCAAATGCACATGCATGTATTTTTTTTCGACTTTCTTAGTATATGGATGCTAAAAATAAAGTTGATGTACAAATCTGAATTTCTTTTCAAGCGACAAATATAAACAAGCTTCTTTTCGAAATCAAAAATAGAGATGATTACGACACCTTACGATTTTGAAATGAATACTTGTTTTTGACACTAGAAAATTACAAATTCAGACCAAAAGCAATAGTAACAGGATAATCGACCATCAACAGCAATCAAACTTTCTCCTACGATTGAAATCGACACTTGCGACAGATTCAAATCAAAGGACGATAGTACGACTATGCTACTTTTTCAAAGGAGAACTGTAAATGACTCAACAAACACACAAAAACATCTACAGTTCTTTTGTACAAAGGAGGCGGAATAACAACAAGGAAAAGGGTTTCAAACAGACATATACTGATCACAGGCAGCAAAATTCAGGAATAGAACTGGAAAGAATGATCCACAGAAGCCACAACTGCACAGAGCTAGTCTGATCAACGCACTTGTAACAAAGAGAATCTGAAATGCAGCGCAGGTTGCCCACTCGAGAAGTGCGCTGAAATTCAGAATCTCTGAACAGTACCTACGCTGGGCCAGAAACGAGACTATGTTCGGTCTCTAGGTCACAGTTTGCAGTTCAGTTCTTGGTTTTCGGCCGAGTAAAAAGCAATCAGTAATGCAACAATCAGGGGTAGATCTAAGGAGGATCTAAGAGCTATCACAAGGGAAATCAGATAGTTTGTGAATCAGTTGTTTAAATCATAAATAGATCCAGTGGATGGATTGAAGCAACAGTTATCTACTTTGCATTTGTTATGGCAAATGCAGTTCAAATGCTAATTATAAGTTTATGAAACAAACAACAAAGAATGATAAACAAACAAACTAATTAGGTCCCCAGCGGAGTCGCCATTTTGTTACAGGGAAAAGTGTCTATTTAGAACTGCTCTATCCCACTAAGGTGTGACAGCTGCCTTAGAAACAAACAGAGAAAAGCTACTTATGTTTTTCCTTTATGAATTATAGATAGAGAGGAATAGAAAGACCAACCTCTGTTTTGTGCTAATCCTTTGATTCGATCCCTCTCTTCTTTGATAGTCCCCAACTACCTGCTCCCTTGCACGCCCAGCTTCACAGAGTACCTGTAAGATCACAGAAGCATAGCACTATACAAATACATGGATCTATATTCATAAACAATCTAGGATCAGATGTAAATTGACCATACAAATGTAACAAGCATCAATGATACAAAAGCATGGAGGAAAACTCAAATAGCTTTTATTGATAAACAAGAAAAGATCCAGGAGGAGTTACAACCAGTTGTTCCGACCCAGCATCAACCTCCCAGCAAAGAAGCCCCTCTTCACCTCAACCAAAGCTTAGATCACCCAACAATCTGATGTTTGTCTCTAGAAACTAACATCAATTCCTTACAATATGCAAAATTCCAGCCTCTGGATCTCTGGGATGAGGGATCCATATATAGATATCTGTAAGGGGGATGAGTCAGCTTGTGATTTGATTAGTGTCTTCTCTCTGACAGTTCTTGCTTCCACTTGGAGACTGAGGGCCTCTTACTCATCCTTGGTCGAATTCAGTGAGGCAAGTGTCACAGGAGAAGATTCTGAAAGCTTCCATTGCCTCTCCACCTCGCGGAATGACACTGCCATTTCTCATTTCTCGCCCATCACACCCCACAGAAGGGAATTTTGAAATGCAACGCACCCTCACAGTGTATTTGGGTGAGATGCAACGCACCTAGCCAGTGGAGTAGCTGCAATGATCCTGTTTTGACCAATATTGAGTAGTTTTTCATGGAGAACTTCTGGGAGAAGTTGTAATCTGTTGACCTTGTTCCTTTAGGGGTTAGAACAACACTTTTAGGGACTTAGGAGCCCTTGGGTTATGGACATTTCATGTTTGGGGTTGTAGGCCACAAAAATGTCTATAACAATGGGAGAGGTAGGGGAGGGAATAGAAGGGAAGGGGGGAGGAGCGGGGTAGGGAGGAGGCAAGATCAGAGTCCTCAAGAGGACCGAAGGGGTTTGAAACCAAGAGAGCAGAGGAGAGGGGAGTGGGAATAGACACAAACCTTAAAGAAGAGGGGGGGGAGGGAAGATAGGAGTTAGATGGAACTTGAATAGAGGGAGTAGAAGAGGAAGAATGAGGAGGAATATTAGAATGAAGAAGGGAGGCAGGAGAAGGTTGGATGGAGGTTTTATTAGTTGTCTTTTTCTTCTTAACTTGCTCCCATTTCTATTTCTTTCATTTCTTGTTTTTAGAGAATTTATTAGCGAAATGACTATATTCATGACATACCTTGAATTTGAATGGGATTTTTTCATATTCCAACTGTTGAGTGTGCACCCAGCTATCTACTTTGATCTTGATTGTTTTCGGTAGCCCTTTCCCCAGGTCGACTTCCACACATATTCTTGCGCATGCATGCATATTTTCCTTTGGCTCACTTATATCAATGTATTTTCCAACTGTATTTCCTATTGCTTTAACTGATTCATCTCCCCAGTAATGAAGTGGTAGATGGGGAAGCCTCACCCAAAATGGCACTGCATTCGACACATCCAGCTCTGGATTGAAATTCAGACTCCACCTTTTAAGATATAGACCCCTTGAATCCATGAAATATGGGCCATTTCTGAAGATTAGATCTTTGTCATCTTTTGTTTCAAAATGAAATGTATAGTATCCTCTACCACAAAACCTTATTGAGATTTTCCCATTGATGGAGGAGGCCTAGTTTATTTCTACCCACTTAAGAACAGAGCGGGGAGATGGCCAAAGGCCAGTGAACTGTCCAACCAGTCCTCGCTCAGAGAGAGAAAGAGCAGCACAACGAGGAAGGGAAGGAGGTAGTATTATTTCAGGTATTTCATCTATTTTCTTCACAAACTTAGATATAGAAGTTCTGGTTCGTGAGGGACCTAAGGAGGCGAGCAAAGAGGCAAAATCTTTTGTGTTTTCTCCCTGATGAGCAGAAGTTTCAGAGGATGAGACTGGGACTGGGTCGCCATTTAAAGGAGGTTCCGGAGGAGCCGTCATGAGCCCAGATGTAGGGCAGGACGCACCAAGAGCATGAGGCCCCTGATGCCAAGGGAAAGGGCGTGCTCATATTTAAAAAAAAAATCCAGAGCGGGAGGAGCACATTAGAGTAATTAATTATTTAACTTTTTGATTATATAGTTAAAACTACAATTATTAAATAAGCTACACTGAAGAAGAATATCATAGAAAAACCCATACATAATTTAATTTATTTAATTTTATAATTATATAGTTAAAATTAAAATTATTAATTATATATATCTATATATATATATATATATATATATATATAGATATATATATATATATATATAGATATATATATATATATATATATATATATATATATATATACATATATATATTTATTTATTTTTATAATTTAAATTTTTTCCCAAAGAAAAATCGTAATTTTATTAATGAAAACAAAATTACATGTTGCATATGCTAAGGCACATTTCATCGGCAAGTCGATGAGTGCAGATCATAAGTTCGATGAAAGAAAACTAATGTACAGTCAGGGGAGAAAAATCATGCTTTTCTCCCTTTTTTCTTCTCAACCTTGCGCCACTCCCCTTGTGTCGGCATCGAAGATACAAGTGCAAGCGAATTGATAGCTTCAGGTCGAGGATTTTCCTTATCAGAATCTGAGTTGTCTGATGTATGTAGTTGTTTGGATCCACTGGAATCCATTGTATCTGGTATCTTTGTTGGTTGTAATTCCATAGGATCTTGTAGTGTTAACTCTTGTTCTTCTGGTTCTTTGTTCGTCTAATTGTTCTCATTGGGTATGATAGCTTTTGCATCAACTTCCTCCTCCTCATCAGTGTCTTGTGGGGGAAATTGCCAACCCTTGGGTTGTTTCCCTGTTTTCTTGTTTCTTCGGATATCTTTTTTGGCTTCAGGACACGTATTTTGTAGGTGACCTGTTTGCGGGCAAATTCTGCATCTTAATGTCATATTTTCATAATCTAGTATCTGTGTCTAGCTCCGCTGTTTGTGATTCAGTTGTATACGATCCGGCAAGCCTTTGATGGGATCTACTTCCATAAATATTCGTGCGAAAGTGAAAACACTTTCCTCTAGTCTTTGTGTGTCCATTTTAATATATCTCCCAATGGTGTTGCAGATACTAGCAAGGACATGTAGGTCCCATAAATGTAATGGGAGATTGTGCAAATGAACCCAAGCTAGCATCTTGGATACAACCATAGTATTTGCATCGAATTCCGGAAACCATGGTGTGATGAAGAGGCCCGTGGATCCCCAGAACCATGGTCCTTCCTATAGTATAATGTCTCTTGCCTCTGATGAAGGGAAGTTCACAATGAAGAACCCCTTGGAATAGAGGTGAATTTCACAGTGAGTAGTCCAGTTTGTGAAGCTTGTGATTCAAATTTATTACAATGCTCATCTGTTTCTGGTATATCTATATTTGATTATGGTATATAATTTAGTTGCCCCACAATATATGGATTGGGTTCAGTTCCAGCTTGCCTTGGTGTTGCTGTAGGAGTGTTTTTTCCTTGTAGGATATTCTTGAAAGAAATTCCTCCATTTTTGTGCTTCTCATGTGTTTCTGTGTTTTTTTTAAACTACTCCCAATGCCTCCTCCTATATGTTTTGTTTTACTAAAGGCCGCAACGCCACCTCGCAGCCTCGGGTTGAGTGTTATAGTAGATACTGATAAAATATTGTAGTCCTTCAAGGGTTTGGGGTCCTGTAGTGCTTTTCCCCCAAATATCAGATGTTGTAAACCAACATGATATCCAATATGTTGGGAGATGATATTCTTCAGATGAAAAACAGAGTCTGTTGCGAGAACTCAAACCAAAATAGACCTCTCGGAAGGGGTTTTAAATAATTTGAAATCGATAAGAATTTACCAAAATTGGGGGTTCAGTTTCCGTGTGGAGATGGCTGAGTCATGCAGCTTTAGGTGCATCACAATGCAGTGGAGTATGTGGGAACTCCTTCAGAGATCTATAGACCTGGTTCCGGGAGCTAATGTCCCTATTATGCTCGATAGACCACTCTAAGGTGGGTAGCCCGAACGATGCAGAGGGCTAGGGAGTGCTCTTGATCGCGAAGAAAGGTTTTTGGACCCCCTCATACGGTCCATAATTCAAATTCCGAATTGGTTGAGGCATGGGAGGGTAGTTTTTCATGAATCTTTGTGAAAAAGGTGGGCACTCCAGGTAGCTGTCGGTAGCAGATGGTTCAGGAAGCAGCTAGCCGGATGAAGAGCTCCATCCACCCCCCACAATGACATTGCAGAGTCGTTGTAGAGTCAATGGTCTAGCCTTCACCGCAACGCCGATAACCCAGTGGCCCAATTGTCTAATCCTTCCCCCAGTTGTTCCACTCTCCATTGCAAAGCAAACAGTTAGATGCAGGCCATGCCAGGGGACCGAGTCACCTATCCGACGAAAATCAAATGCATTGTGCACTGGGGTGAGTGCGCCGGATGAAGAGCTCCATCCACCCCCCACAATGACATTGCAGATTCGTTGTAGAGTCAATGGTCTAGCCTTCACCGCAACGCCGATAACCCAGTGGCCCAACTGTCTAATCCTTCCCCCAGTTGTTCCACTCTCCATTGCAAAGCAAACAGTTAGATGCAGGCCATGCCAGGGGACCGAGTCACCTATCCGACGAAAATCAAATGCATTGTGCGCTGGGGTGAGTGCATTCCTTGTTGTCCGTTGAACCATCCAACACAGCCACTGCAACCATTCCATCCGGTAGGAGTCGACAATGATGGACACCAAAAAATAACAAAAACGAAAGAAATAGAGCCACCCAGTTTGTTCCCTCCGAACTGGTTCATCAGCTAAACCCCATCTGAGAAACTGGAGCCTCCATCGAACCAGAGCATCGGCTTCCTTGTTGCCAAGCGAGCTGACCAAAGGATAGAACATGGCGACCGGCTCCCAAATCGCCATTTTCACAAAGATAAACCCTATTTTGTTTTGCTCCATTTTTTGTCTCTCCTTTTTATAATTTTAATTATGCAAAAATTACACTTTTATTTTTTTATTTTATCATTATTTTTATACGAATATAAAATAATAAAATAAGACATTATCAAGCAATATTTAAAATATTATAAAACAGCCTATCTTCTAGAGCACCTCTCAACTTATTTTTTTTTTCATCTCATTTATATACTATATAATATAAAATAATTAATTAAAAATAAATAAAAACAAATAAACAAATAGTAAAACAAAACATCTAAATTAAAAAGCTAATTATAAAACAACTACTATATACAATAGTTCATTATAAATATACAAATAGCACTATTAATCAAATTTAAATTTACTTTATTACAAATATAATATAAAAATTCATTCTAATTGGTTCTAGGAAAATTTAATTTTTTAAAATACAATTCATCTTAATTCCAGCTCTAGAGAAATTAAATATTTTAAAATAAATGAAAATATTTTAATTAATAATTTTTTATTAAATAACTTTATAACATCTCTTCTCCCTACAGTTTGAACTTCTATTCTCGTAAAATCTCTCTTTCTCAAATCGAATTATCCCATGTTTACAAATTTCGATCCCGTTGTTTACCCATTTTTAAATGTGGATTTTGATTGACACTATAGTTTGTAATAATATTTACTTCCGACCAAGGTTGTGTGCCTAAGCTATATGCATATATTCAGTGGATATACATCGCTTCCATAATCGTCCTCCACGATCCTACCAGCGCTTTACCGACAGCGTTTTTGTCACCATACTTCATAAGCACTGAAGTTTGCTGCTCATCTGATGGAAGAAGACTTAGTCGACGCTCCTGAAGATTGCACCATTAAGGAGGTGGCGCCTGCACTCATTGCTCTACATCCTCTGAACGAGTCCGTGGTGGTTGCTGTTGGCCCAGAGCTTCGTATTTTTGATTTAGTGTGAGTACTAGTGTGCTTATTCTGTACCAATGGCACGCTTTCATTACGATTTAAGTTCTTTAACATCTTGGTAATTTCATTTTTTCTTTTAAGCCCTGGAATTTATATATTTCTAGTACTGTCTGCTTTATGTGAGAATTTGGAAGGAAGAAAGTGGGTTTATTGCGGGGTTATAAATAAGTGGAGGATGATAGGTAACGTAAAGTAATCAGATATAATTACTGTATAAACCCACGAAAATACACAATGTGAAGCAAATCCCAGTTGTAGCCTGGTTGAACTGGAGGAGCGTGTGCGTGTTTTATATAAATTCGCATCTATGATGGATATATGGATCGATAGACGCCATTTCAGTGTTCAGATACCCAACGGTGAAACCTTTAAAGGGTTTTTAATGATAGCTATTATTATACCTGCCTTTAATTATAATCTAATTGAAGTGGATCGGCTTAATCCGTTCAGCGAACTTTCACTCAAAGCACATTTTATTTTGAGCTGGCAAAGTTTAGCGCTTGAAAGCAACTTCGTGCTTATTAGGCACCCACGTATTCACTGTGGATTGGGAAGTCCACGCTGGCCGCTGAATTCTGTGGTTGAACCAGCAGAATTGGTCCAGAACAATCCTCTAAATGTACCAAAAAATACAAGGAAAAAAACCTAAAAAATCATTTTAGAAGCCCAATAAAACTATTTTTTGTGTATATCTTTTATATTATGTGTTTTATGTGATTATTTGTATTTCTGAATGGTATATGTCATTTTAAATGTTTCATATTTCCAAACCTTTTTAAGAACCTTTCAAACTTGGGTCAAAATCCCAAACTTTTCTGAACCTTTGCCTAAAACTATCAAACTTTTTGAACCTGGTAACTATGCTCCAAAACACCTCTCCTCAAATACATTATCTGTAGCAACTAGAAATGGCTTAACCTGAAAAGTGAAATATCTGCTTAAATCCATTGGGATTTAAGATTACACAGCCAATATAGTTAGAATTCAAAATATATGTTCTTTACAATTACCTCCTGGTCAAATGTTCATGTATCCTCCAAACTTATAGGGTGCAAAGGCTGGGACAATGGGTCCAACTTGTTATCCCTCATTTTGCAGAAGGTCTACACCCATGATTTTTTTCTCTATTGCGATTCTCATCACAAAGGCAGGTTTATGGGTTGCTCTTTGGGTGACCCAGGGGTTGTGATCACATTTGATGAGGTTATTGGTGATGTAGTCATTGATGGCTAGATGACATTGGTGCTTTGGTTGTCTTGGTGATTGCTTTAGCTTTCATACTAATAGAGGAGCCCCTACGATCATTGGATGGTTGATGATACATTTTGATGTATGACTCCCTTAACGGAACACCCTAGTACTTTTGTCCTTGCGACAAAAAATTTTTGCACCCTAGTGCAAAGCTTCACTAGTTGACTAAGACAATGGGTAACACGGAGATTCACTATTGTCACCTTAGCAACTTCTCTCCTCACTTTAGTGATGGATAGAATCCAACACAAAGGAGGCTTCCCTAGTAGATCTTAGGGATATAATGCCCCTGCCAAACCAAGTCATGAGCCCCCTTAGGGCTTCTATTTCCACTACCACCAAACAAGAGGATACATCAATTATGGTTTATGGTGGTTTCGGAATGTAATTTCCAAATTTGAGTTCAAAGGATCTTATGGTTGTTCTAAAGGCTTAGGTCAACCAATATGAGCTTAAGTAAGGCCCCTAAACACACACAATAAAAAAATTACACAATTCTGTAGTAAACTGATTTGTAAAATATGGGTCTACTTGGTTGGACTACATGGGCAACTTAGTCATGGACGTTAGGTTGGAGACATGGAACATGGCAGTGTTATGCAGGGACATTATGCGGGAGCACTTGTAGAGGTGTCACTTATGGGCATCCATTGAGGAGTGCCAAGGCAGGGATGTTGTGCAGGTGGATTTGCTGATGTGACATGGGGATGTTTTATGAGCCGATGGAGAGGTTGTGCACTCTTGTACAACAAGGCCATGGACTTGGATGGAGTTGTGAGCAGACTATGGAGCATTCCTACTACATGGAGAGTTGAGGCATCTTGCAGAGACATTTGGGCCGAGACTTGTATGCTTGCTGAGGTGTTGGCTGGAGATGACTCATGGAGCTCCTGATGACATGAGATTGTTGTGACTTTTAGGGAGACTTCATATATGGTGGACTTGGAGGATCTGATGCATTGAGGAGCTATGGTCAGAGTCTTTGATGCAGAATGGGATGCATACTTTCAAGTACATGTATGGGTGTGGCTTGAAAGAGTGACTTGATGTGGAGGATCGATATGAGACACTTTGGAGTGATGGAGTTACGACGATGATGATGCCTTGGTGGCAACACTTGGGCATGGGTTGAGCCGAGACTTAGCCACTTTGACACATGGGAGCTTATTGATCTATGATCATGGGTAGCACATGCATAGATGTACTTGTTTCTATGGCAGACTTGAGGGATGGCACATTACAGATGTGATGGAGGTAGCTTCATGGACCTGGGTGTGGCACATCAAGAGTCGAAGTTTGATGAGATGATCTCTTCACCTTGAGGAGATGGATGTTTTGCAGATGGATGATGTTGGGATAGATGTGGCTGATTTCACGTAGCACATTGACACCAAACATCGTGGATAGCATGTTGCAGATGGGATGGAGACTACTTCATGGACCTGGGCATGGCTTACTTATATGGAGATGGATTCTTGATCGAGTTGATGATGTAACATGATGTTCTGATAAACGACAGATGGTGGCATGAGGATGTGCATTCTCATGGTTTGAGCGTGACAGTTGGACTGATCACCCGACTAGTTCAAACATGGGGGTCGACAGTGTACAAATATGTGTTAGCATTATGTTGGAGTATCATGGCAGCAGTTCACACGAGGACAACACATGATGAGGTCGACACAAGATGTTGCAGCAAGCATGTAGCTTGAGATGGAGGGACCAACCTTTCACAATGGGGAGCAACATGTGGAGATTGTGACAGGGTGGTTGATGATCATGGATTGAGATGATTTTTCAATGTATGACATACCGATGGGGTGTATGCCTTGGTATGGATATCTTGGTGACAGATGGTTGCCCGAATGAGATATTGTCGAGGATGACAATGATTTCAAGTGGGGGAGGATGTAAGGACCTGCGGTCCAAGGCACGACCGCCACGAGATGTGCGACGAGTTAGCGAAGACAAACGAGCGCATAGTTGAACAAATGGCAGAGCAGTCACTTGGAGCGTGCGTGCGAAAAGTGTTGAGCGAGCCATGTATATATAGTGAACGAGTGAGGGCGTTCATCAAAACAGGCCGACGATGGAAAGGTTGCGAGTTGGGGCGTTGGTTGATGGGCTGACCAACCATAGGAGCAAACGAAGGCGTCGGTTGCCATAAAACATAGGTCGGCCAAGGGATGGCATGACCACACTTGGAAGCATATATATTATGTGCGATGGTGGAGCATTTGATCATTCGAACGCAAGTTCTTCGTAGATACAAGGAAAGGTGCGAAGAGGTGTTAGAGCCGCAGCAAGAGGCGTAGCTTTTATATGCCTGTTCTTGGGCGGACTTACACGGAGAGCTCGCACGGAGATTGTATCGGGTGAGGGCGCGGGTGGAGACTTGGGTCGGTCGCCCGCCTGCCATGTAGAAGCAAACACGGAGGTGTCTTCAGGTGACTTGGGTAGGTCGCCCGCCCGCCGTGCAGAAGCAAACGCGGAGGTGTCTTCGGGTGACTTGGGTAGGTTGCCTGCCCGTCATGCGAAGTGTGAAGGGTGACTTGGGTGAGGTCACCCGCCCATCGAAACAAAGTTCAGTCGAGGAGCGGTAGGAAGCTCGTGTGAGGCCGCGCCCGCCCAGCTCGGGCAAGGTCCAAGGAACTTTGGTTGGCACACGAAAGTGTGGCCTTTGTAAAATTGGCTAAGTATGAAACTTGGTGTTTCCAAGTATACTTGTAAAGCTTGTAAACATTGTAAAGTTGTATAATATATTGTATTCGGGTAGACTCATTGTTCAGGGAGTTGCCCCTCCCTTTATACTGTGCAATTGTGTTCTTCATGTATAATTGCTGATGATAATGAATGTGTATGGGTGTTCATTGGTATAAAGGAAACATAATAATACTTGGTTGGAAAAAACAATCTAAGTAGACTAATGGTTAGGCGTAGTCCATGAACATAAGTATTGGTGAAAAGAAAGTGTTCGGTGGTGCCGCACCTCGCAAAGTACGGTTGAAAGACTACCGTAGGCCTGGGGGCGTGACAGGGGGGATGAGACATGGATTCGAGGTTTCCTGGGAATGTCATAGAGGGAGGTAGTGTGTGAAAACATGGTTATGGAATCCAATTCAGGTGGGATAATGCAATGCTTGGGGAAAAGGGTACGACAAAAGGCCTTAGGGGAGCAACGGAGGGCCTCATAAAGCTCTTGTCTCCTTTGGGAGAGAAATATATGCTTTTTATGGTGAAGGATTTTATGGTGGGATATCTAGAGAGAAGGTGAGGCAGAGGGATCTTGTGTGAAGGAAAAGCAAAGTTGCTCTTGGAGAGCTTTGCAATCTTCATCGTATCATCGGTTCATGGGACAATAGCTAAGAATGGGCTTATGAGTGTACTTGTGAGTCTAATAGGGGTAAGAGCCCAGGGCAACTTCCATAAGGGCTCTTGAGAGTAATTCATACTTGGTTGTGGCAATTTCCAAGGCTTAAAAATGAGAGATGGGGGGAGCAGTTCCTCGAGACAGGTAGTGTATAAAGGGGCATAGTCTCTATCGAGACAAAAAGTGATATAGGGGGTATTGAGGTGGTTTGGAAGGTGATGGAGGTAGCAGGAAGAGGGGGAGTAGAGAGGAGGAAAGTGAGGAGGACATGATTTTCTAGAGGAAGGCGGGAAACAGAGAGATGTTGGATATGTGGGAGGAGAGCATGGTTGATCAAGACATAATCCACAACACTTGGCCCCCCTACTGTGGGGAAAACAAGTGAAATGTCCTAATCCAAGGAAGTAGGGGGGCCCGTTTAGAATCAATAACCCATGGGATTCGCCCAACTATAAGAGATGCCCCCCATAACTTGTGAGGGGCCCATACTCATCCTGTGATATTTGTGAAGACCAATTGACTTTGGTTCTATCTCCTCGTGGCAAAGAGCGTCCTCAGCTTTGTCGTGAAGGGATACCCGTTTATTCCTGGTTCAGGCGTTGAAGTCACACAAAAGAATTACATCTCCCTGAGAAGAGTAATGAGATATGTCCTCGTAGAGATTGAGGAATGAGTCTCCCACGAATTCCCTATGAGTCGCAAAAGGTGATGAGGCAAGGGGAAAGTAACAGACTGCAATGGAATTGTTGCGAAGTTGGTAGCGGTCTTGATGTAGCTACACCTACAAGAATCTAGTGTTCTCGTCTGAAGACAGCATGGTAACTCAAGTCTCGACTACAAAGGGAGTCCTGTACAAGGCAAACAACTCCCCTAGAACCTCTCGTTCTCTCAAAATGTGTCTCCTATCTGCATGCCCAAATTCTATGATACCCCGAGGTTGGGGGTGGGGTTCGCATGGGCCTTGCATGTGTCTTCGTGAGAAAAAGGATATAACAAGAACCAATAACATCACACAATGTACTTGGAGAAGACCAATATGCACCATTACAATTCCAACAACCGATGAGATAGTGGGCTTGCCCCCCTTTTGAACATGACTGTCATTTGGTCCATGGTCAGGAATAACCGAGGGGTCGAGTTATGGAAGACAATTATAAGTTCCCGAATAATTGCCCATATCCTTTCTTTTTGTGTAATTTCTACCTGATCTCTGGCTTGTTTGAGTTCTTCCTATTGTGCTTTGGTGAGGTCAACATTGTGGAAGATCCTTTGAGTGGGTAGGGGAGTGACCAATTTTTTCTTTTCATGAAGGGCTTTGATTCAATCCTCGAGTGTCTGAAAGCAGAGGAAAATAGTGGCATTGGGCCCCATCCATGCACGCTCTAAAGAGAGATCATGTAGGTCCAATGTGTCATGGAGGAAGGAGGTGCCAACTTGTAGGGGATCTACTAGGACCATAGGAACTGGAAGTCCATTTAGCTCCTGAAATTGACGGAGATGTTCCTCATGTAACTTGATTTGCACAACCCCTTCAACCATCATGAGTGGGGGGGGGGGGGGGGGGGGCTGGGGATGTTCCCTCTTCTTGACCACTTCCACCCAGGAGTTGAGCACCTGTTGTTAAGTTTCTGCCTCTTGTTTAAAGAGAGCATGCTGTGTCCTCACCTCTTCTTTGAGCTTCAAGAGCTTTGACTAGAATGAGGGGGGCTCCACAATTGGTTTTTGCAAGTGTATGTTCTCCTATTCTTTTATTTTAGATACCAATTGTTTTAGCTTAATCACCTTTGAGTGGAGTTGCTTATTTTTGTCTTCCAGGAGATCCACATTTTGAAGTAGGCTCTTGGGAAGCCCAGAAAGAGAAATCTTTCTCTAATGCCACATTTGTAGGGCTATATAATCTCTCCCCATTGTAGAAGGTAGTTCTTTCCTGCGAAACCTCCCCCAAAGGAGTTAAGGGTGGAGTGTACCCCATGGGAGAGTTCCACACCATGAATTGTAAAATTACCCTTCGATATTCACACAACTCCTCGAATTCCCTGCTTTTAAGGCTCCTTAGAACACCTCCAAGCCTCTGCCTTGTAAGAATTCTACATGTTTCAGACCCCTGCTTTATTGTGTGATGACGATCCTTTTAAAAAACAATGGCAGTAGGGGACAGCTTAGGACAAGTCAACGGCTTGAGGGAAGTCACGAAGGGACATTGGTTGGAATTCTCGTAGCTACAGTTTAGTGGTGGTTTGACTATGCAGTTCCACGGTGGTTCCAAAAGCTTGAGGATGTAATTCCTCGATGGCACGAAGGTTTAGTGTTGCAAAAGTGGCGGCTCGATCTTGCAAGTGCATGGTGGTTTGATGTTGTGCAAATTTTTGTGGTGGTTTGGCTCGATATTGTGACTCCTTTGACTCACGGATGGTGTCAATAGTGAGGCACAACTGCAACTCACTCGCTCGATTCAGACACTTGATGCAAAGGAACCAACTTGGCTCGATCCTGCGACTCCTTCGACTAGTAGACAGTGAGAGTTTGTTTTAGACCCCCACTTTAGAGATAACTTTTAGATTTTTCTATAATTTGTTAGACACCTAATTTTTTTGGTTGATGATGAGGAATATGAACTATCATCAGGAGCCCAAGAAACCTTTGAATATGAATCCAATGGTCATAAACATGCATTTATATATTTATCATTTTAATGATAATGCAATTCCATGCTTATCTCAAATTTTTAGGCAGTCTAATAGTGGTATTAGAACAAGTTTCACTATATTTTGAGATTGTATTTTCCTTCATGGTTCGAGAAGTAAATCGTGGCTCCAAGAAATGTAGTTTTAGATGGTAGGTCTCCCAAAACCAAATCTCACCTACTATTGTGTCACTATCTTCATTGATTCTAAATACGAAGGTAATATGGCCCCTTGCCATCGGCAAAAATTGGGGTTCATACATTGACATCGATTTTTTGATTATCTGTTGCTTGAAAGATGTTTCACCCATCTTCGTTCTAGAGAAATGCATAGTTGAAGGACTTGAGGGTGATTCAAGAATTTTATATTCTATTCATTGAGTATAGAGACACCCCTTCAAGTTCCAGTGGAGAATACATGACTGGGGGATACTATTTACCCATAGAAGAGATTGATTTGGGCTATGTATCATTTACTTGTTCAACAAGCAATCCAACATGAAACCTTCCAATTCCTTACATGTCTCCATCTCGTATTGGATTTAGATCATTATTGAAAATCGGAGGTCCCTTCCCATAGGACATTGAATCTCCATTAATAGCATGATAGGATCCATTATTTCACTTATAATAATGATGGAATCGATGCTTATGATCTAAGGCTTGAGGATCCATTTTCATCGACCTTAGTAGAGGATGATTACCACCCTTCTTCATTGCTTGGCTTTTTATAGTGCCATAAACAACCTTATGATTTTCTTTATTGGATCTGTTACCACTCAAACCAGCAGGGGACCTAAAGGGGTTCCTAAGAGGGCAACTGCTAGGTTCAGGGCAGCAGTGGAGGCTTGGCCCACTGTCACCACAGTTAAGTCTCCCTACTCTTCACGAATTTTCACTGATGGGAGGAATCCCGGTAGTGCAGGGATCACTTGTAAAGTATATGTTAATGAAAAGGTGGAAGGTGACTTACATACGAGGTTATCAATCCCTATAATCCTTTGGAAGCTCAAGGATTCCCAAATGGTCCTTGACAAATAATCTTTATTGAGAAGTGGGACCACACAGGGCCAAGTGGACCCAGCCTAGGTTCGGGGATGGAATGCAACAACCAATGATGTTCCTATCCTGGACAAGGTGAAGGGAAAGGACCAAACAAGAATATTTACCTCAAAAGGTTGAATTGATCATGTTGAGGTCTAGCCTTGGGGATGCCTAGGCAAAATTCGATCCTAGAGCTACGGCTTGGGATTCCTGGAGATTCCACCATTAGAATTGCCTCAAATTTGGAGGAGAGGGAGGGGACCTGCCAACACAGTAGCCTATAGGAGATCAAAGTTTTTCCTTGGGTCAATTCTTGGGAAATTGATGACCTAGGTGACCTTTGAGGGCTAGACTTGGGAAAAAGTGATAAAAGGTGAAAAAGGTGAAGGGGATGACCACCCTTTTTTAGGGATCAGTGCCTAATTCACTTGGGGATATGTATTCAAGGATGATGATGAGTAAGAACTTGGTTTCTTGATCAAGGAGACCCAGAAAGTCAACTTCCTCCAATGTTGAGAGAAAGAAAAGAAAAGTGACCTTCAAGCAATTATACTTCAAAGTAAAGGATGCAATCTTATCGAGACAAATAATCTCTAGGGCATTTCATTCATATAACTTTGGCTCATACATTAAATTAGCTAAAACATGCTCAATTCCACATTTCGATTATGCAACAACTAGCCCTAATTTTAGTAGTATGCGATAACAAGAATAATAACATCAAAATTTACTTACACCATTATATAGTATATCGAACTAGCTTTTCGTTCACAAGACAAAGCTCCAAGACAAGATAAATAAACCAAATCCATACGTCAAATTCATCCATCTCCAAAAAAATCCTCCAAGGAAAAAATGTGAAGTTCTCTACGATTAGAGAGATCCCAAGTCAAGTGATGATACAAATGAATGTATCTAACATCAATATATAGTCTCCTAAGGATTTCGAATTAGCCTATGGGCCTACATTAGCCCCTAATGATAAAATAATGTGCAAATAAAACCCCTATTGGTGACAAGCCCACCAAACTAGTTCACAAGTGTAAAAATAAGCCTCACAAGGGGCCAAATAATAATATGTATATGTCGTGGGACCCTCCAAAGGCCTAATAATATCCTGAAGTGCCATATTGAGGAATAAATTCCTCGAAATATGATGGACAAGGGGGTGGCCCCTTGTTCTCCAAGTAGTAGACCTGTGGTGCTCCTAGTGGGTCTGAGGGCACATAAATGACCCCATGGGTCTCCATATGAATCAAAGATATTTGTAGATCCTCTGGAAGGGTCCAAGTGGTGGAATGAATTTTGTCATGACATCATACAAGTCCTTGGACATCTGCCAAGAGTGTGGGGCTCCTATGGGGGCCTACTGGGCATAATGTACCAAGCATATGACCATCATCCCAAAAGTGGATCGCTAGTAGTCTCTGAGCATCCATGAAGATTTGTGGAGTGTTTTCTACTACTGTGGAGGCCAATGGCTCTCTATGCACACCCTATATGTGCCAATTTAGACCTCTACGGGTTAGGATCCTGTATAGGGAGACCAAACCCAAACGGAAATCACCTGTATTCTTGCATAAGATCCAATGCGTCCCCTAGGCTTCCAGTACAAACAATCATTAAAATAATCGGGTAAAAGAGTTTACAAATCATGGATAACAAAGTGGGAACTTCATAATAGCATGCCCTTCTATAGTGGGCTTTGGCATGTGTTAGTGTCTCCAAGCTCCAAAGGGGGTTAACTAAGTACCTTATTAGGTGGTTTCAACCCTTAAAGGTCATAGTATGTCCAAGGTACATCCCTTTAATGGGGGTGGAAAGTGATACGTAGGTGCAATGGAGTAGGGAATCAAAGGGGCAGCCCTGGGCCACATATTGGGGCATAGGGGTAGCTAGATAAGGGGAAGCCCACACTTGGGTATGTAATGTATAGGAGGGAGCAATTGTAGTACATGAGGTGCCCCGACCTTGATTTTTACACCCTTCTTTATATGTCTTTTTCCTTCTATGAATTTTCTTTAATTAACTGCTCGAGGTTCAAAGGACAAGAGCATGGTGTGTAAGATATAGCAATGATTACCCCATTTTATGTAGGGCGGTTCATTGCCCTCTAGGGGTTGGGACAATCATGGGTTCCTGGATGATAAAGGAGGCTCGTCTAGGGCCTATAGAACCAGGGTGATGGCCATGGATTGGGGTAGAGCTCATGCATTTGGATTTTTCCGACGTGCTGATTATTATGTCCCAACCATCTTTTACATTTTGTGGTACAATTTCCTATTAAATGTGGCCAATTATGCTTTTCACATTTTCTTTTAATTACTTCAACCACTGGGGCATCATTCTAGGCCTGACCCAAGGTGGGGGAAAGGGGATAGGGAGCCCGGCCCTGTGTGGACCCAAAATGGAAATGTGGATCTAGGTGGGAGAAAAAATGAATGGGGGTACAGTGAGTGGAAAGGGAGTAATATGTGCGGGTAAAGGAGCGGGACCATGCACCCAAATTCGGGGTTTCCCAAGTAGTACCACCCTAGAACCAAATGGTTAATAAAGGAGATCCCACAAGACTAAGATCCATCGGTAACAACCAAAAGAGATCAAGGGGACAAGTGCACAAACTAAGCCCACTCTTTCTGCCAAATCCCCCCATCAATCCATACCCAGAAGTATCCATGATAAGTAAACCCAATACTCAATTACCAAATGACAAGACATACCTTTAGATTCGGGAGGCCCACCTTCAAACATACAATCAATACAGTTGGGTGAGGGACCACATGGCTGGCTCAGGTGGCAAAGGAATGGCACAAGGAGCTTGTAGGAGGCATCAAGGGGCTGTTGGCTGAGGCTCATCATAAGAAAAATTTCTCCTAGGGATATCACCCACAAAGTGGTGGGTAACAGGACCCAAATCCTAGGTTGATTCAACGATTTGTCATGAGTGTGCTATGAACTGTGAGATCTGTTACCGCTTCGTTTAAGGGATTGTTGAAGATTGTACAATCCACTATGGTTGGAACACATAGGACGGGAGCTCATTGTCACCTCAGCCTAAGTCCCCACTCTTTAATCCCTAACTCCTACCACAAGGCTATGGGAGGCTTCCCTGAAATAGCTTCAACAACCACTACAAGACTAGTGCCTTATAATATGGTCTAATGGCTAAAGGGAGTAGTTTTATATGTGTTGTTCTGTTGGATTAATAAAAAAAATCTACAATAAGAATTTAAATAAACCAACCTATAAACACATTAAAACTTGATAAAACTTAGCAAATAAACAATCCAAATTAGTGTACTAAAATTATACTAAATAGAGAATTGATCTATTCTATGATTTGATATCTTGTTAGATGAGTTGCTGAACACTTTTGCTTTCTAACCTGTCTGATAGGTCTATAAATCTGCAAGTGAAATACTAACAACAGATGAGGACACTCAAAATTGCATTAAATATGGCATATAAATAGTCAATCTTTGTGTACTAAAAATATCTTAATGAAAAGTGTTTCAATGTTGAAACATTTGGTCAGGGGGTTCCTTTGTAAAATTACTTGCTACCCTAGTTTTAATAGGTCTGTGATTTTTGTTGAAAATGTAGAAATTAGCAAGTAAACCCCTGGAGAAGCCACCCAAAAGTGTCGAAACACTTTTAGATATTGGATCTAAGGATGGGGAGGTTGAGAGACTAAAGGATGATTGATTTAGATTTAAGCCTTGGAATGTAATAAAATTAAATTTCTAGCAAGTTGGAAATTTAATTTTAGAGGTCTTGGGGTCAAAAGCCCTTGGATGTTCACTCGAAAATTGATTTCAGCTGTAAAAGCTTTTAATTGGCTAAAACAAGATTAATATAAGATGATTACTTGTAGCATGAAGCCTTGTTGATCATACAAGCAACATACTGAGAATTCTAAGGTCAAAGAGCTCTATAATGTGCTCTTGATGCGAAAGGGTTTGAAATAACAATCTCAACAAATTGGATTCTGTTCATGGATTATATAGAAATTGCTGACTTTATATCTCATACAATTTCATTATCTAGGATCTTTTTATTTTTATTTTTTAAATTTATTTTTTTACCCCCACTCCCCTTTTTTTCATCCCAATGAATAGAATTATATCATATAATATTGATTTAATATAATTGGAAAGCTCATGCCAACCACTCGACTCACTACTAATATATGATATAAAGATCAATATTTAATGAAATGAGCGGAAACCCTTTTTGTTCATTATGACAATTTGGGTATCTTCCAATTGAAGATTCGACTCCATTTTGGTCATTTCATTTCTTCTTTACCTTAGTGAAATACCATGAAAAAGAGTTCATATAAATGACACGAGCCTCTGGAGTGATGAGAGCTATAAGACAAAAAACGAAAAATTGTTTGATGGAAGGGTTTGCATTAGGTTTAGGGATAATTAGGTTTGAACTTATGACTTCCACAATGCCAAGGTGACACTCTACCGCTAAGTTATGTCCCTTCCCTACCCTCATTTGGAAGGAGCACCGACTTGTGAATACTAACTTACCAAAGGGTCGAGGGACTCAACACAACTATCTCACTATTTTCTCTCGAACAACTTGAAGCCAAACCTTCCTTCTTTTCACATTGCTTTGAAAAGAAAGAATGAGAGAGAAAAGTTTAGAGACTATTTTGAGTGAATCCTATCAAAAGTAGTATTTCTTATTGATTCGAACCATAACGTGTGGTCTTGTAAAATCAACAATATTTACCTATCTTGATCAAGCAATTTTTACATGAACATTAAAAAGATTTTGTTCAACATGTTTGATCTGATATAACACTAGTGCATGCAGAAAGGACTCAATATTGTTTGGAAGAAAAAGGAGAACAAGTTAAGTAAATATTATACAAAGATGATATGAATCAAATTGTTCTTCTTTCACCAAGGAGAAGACCCTATGCAATGTTAACTACTTTATATAAATACATTGACATCCTATTGAAGCAAAATTTGTAACTCACATTGTTATCCTCTCGCCTAGTAAGCAAATATTTACCTCGATGGATGGAAATACTTTTTGATTTGGATTGATGTAAGAGTACAACTACATTTCTAAAATCCATGATGTCTCTTCAGAACACGTTGACCCCTTGGCCCTCTCATGGTACAATCCTCTTCTCGTTGAGCCCTCACTTTTCCATGGGTCCATAGAAACAAGATATAGGATTGATGCCAGGAGCTCATGAATTGATTATAGGAAAAATGACTCATCAAGCTAGATCACCAACTAATCAGATCAAAACGAACTTCCTTTTCGGTATAGTTTTGATCATGTCTCAAATAGATATGGATAGATGTACCCATCAACATAGGTCATTGAAATGATCTTGGACAACCCCAACCAAAGCATGAAAGCCAGGATCTTCCATTAAAGTAATTCTTGTTCAAATTGGAACAATGTATAACCACATGGATAAGCTCACATTACCTTGTCAAATTCAAATCCAATTTGTGATTTGGAGGAATGATATATGGAGATATCAAGAAGGAATTAGCATGCAATAATGTTGTTTCGTACAAAAGAGTATTTCTTTAGGCGCTATACTTATAGGATGGGAACAGATAAGGAAGAGAAAATCCCGAAGACTTTGCACAATTTTTTGACCAAAAATAAAAAATATGATTCATTAGTGTTTAGTTAGAATACGAAAAAATGTTTGAGTGAATCTGTTCCAGTTACTCTTTGAGACATAATGCACGAAGGAAGGGAATATGAAGATTCTCGAACAACGAAAATAATCCAATTTATATTACTTTGAAAAAAATTGAACGAGAAACCCTATGAGGTGCAAATCTCATGTACAGTTTTGTAAGGTGACAATGAAGACAACTTATCTTTAAACTTTTCCACTATCAACCCCATAAAACGAAACTCTACCTATGTAAAGTTGCCAGAGTATGATTAACCTCTAGATTTGAAATGTTTTTTTGTATACCTAGTATTGACCATTATTTACCAGAACATTTTGTAGTATTAGTAAGAGGAGGAAGGGTTAAATATCTACTTGGTGTGAGATATCACATTGGTCAAGGAACCTTAGATGCTTCTGAAGTAAAAGATTGTCAACAAGGGTGCTTTAGTGTGTTGTATATTCTCACTTATCTATGACTTGTATCATTTCTTGATGATGCCATTTGAATTTCTAGGAACATGTGAAGTATATATGTAACCTAATATCGAACGTTTTGTAAGGGGACTAATGGAGGCTGCCGTAAAACAAATGATCTTATTGATTTGGAACTCTTATATGTCCAAGGTTCAATATCAAAATCATTTTTGAAGTTTTCCTTGATTGTTTCAATAGAAGATTCCAAAGACCTTGACATTGAGTGAAATAATAATGATTTGAAACTTTCTTTTATACACTATTTTGTAAACCTAAGGACTTCATTGTATAGATGTGTGAAATACAAGATTTCCAATTGTTGTCGCCTAAAGTGTACACCTAAGGTGCAATGCTCAGAGTAGGGGTTGTCACTCTGATCCCTACACACTCCGTTTAAGCTTTTTGCTAGACAAGCTAAGGGGGGTAGTCCCTAAGGGTGGATAGAAAAGGGGAAATCGTTGAAACAACAAGCTCTAGGAGACTAAGGGTGATCCAGGTGGTTCCAGGTGTTGAAAAATGTGTAACTAGGTTTGGTCTTCATTAGTATGAAATGTATTCTTGTATATATAAAATGAAAAATAAATTATTATTATTATTAGAGCATGAGTTTCATGCTCAAGTTCTTTTATTTTATAGGTAAAACATCCATTGAGTGCTTCTAGGGTTTGTCCGAGGTATAAGAGTCATTGTTATATATGGAAGACCCTATGGGCACATTGTAAATTGTAAAAGAAAATTTATTTTGTCTTGAAAATGTCAAAATACCTCCAAGATCAAGTCGGCCTAAATGAAGAGACATGTCCACCCTTGAAGGAAGCCTATATATGAGGAATTTGTCCTCCATTTGGATCATTCACTCACTCAACTCTCATACGAATAAGGAAGCAACAAAAGGACGAAGAAGGAAGTCCGAAGAAGGACAAGAAAAGTTGAAGTGTTTTGGGTCTCTCTACTTTCTTCTGGGAGTGCGAAGTTAGGGTTTCTGCACTAGGCAAGTCTAATGTTCGATTTTGAAGCAAGAAGTGAAAGAAGGCAAGCGAAGGTCTCTTAGGGTTTCCTACTAGCCCTAAGACTCAAATCAAGGCAAGGGAGTTCAAGGGAAGAAAAACAACAGGGAGATCGATCCTAAAGAAGTAGCAGCAGTTGCTAGGGGCAAAATTTCATATTTACTGAGGAGTTCAAAGATATTGCAAAAAGAGGCCGAGGAATACTAATCGTGGAGGGTATTTGTTTGAGTCTAGGTCATGGTATTCTCAATTGAAAGATTTGAAAGATAAGAAGAGATTTTATGGATTTTCCCTAGGCCCTAGCTTGTAGCCTACCTACTGTGTCATTGTTCTTGCTGTTTTGGTAGCTGTTAGATGTATTGCACATTGAAATAAGAAAGATCAAAGCTAATAAGTGAAAAGCTAACACAAGTAATTATCAAGTTAAGAGAATTAACATATATATTACCCTAGTGAATTCTCAACACGAGGAATGCTCAGAATTCAGAAGTGGCTCAAATTAGCTCAAAAATCAAAGTCTTCGTATTTAGTCAAAACCAGGACCGAAACGTAGAGCTTGTCATTACAAACCCAACGGTGCAAATGACACCTCAATTGGAGTGCGTACGACCATTCTATCATCGTCAGAAGTTTTCAAGTCGTAAGAGATGCGGGACCCACTAAGTTTATGTGGTGACTGATTGACCAGTGGGCCAATGACATGTGACACTCCAGTATTAGCCCTGCACAATAAGACAAAAAACAAATATTAAAATTTTAAGATCAAATCATATTAAAACATGGTTATTATTAACCATATAAACCAAAAGTTAAAAAAAAAACCAAACCATATAAAAAAAATATTCAAAAACCTTCAATTTAAAAATCATATTATGGTGGAAGCATATTGTAAACCCAACAAATATATTAAAGTTAGTATGGTTATTTAAAATTGAGGTTATTATATAACCATATAACACCATATGTATGGCCCACGACCCAACCACATGACAACACATATAACAAGGCCCAATGATCGAATTAATGTGGGTGCCCAATCAAAACGCAGGACTGGAGGAGCTTGAACCCACGCCAGCCCGTCGACGCGGTGGTCCCATATCATAAACATGCCGCCAACCGTAACCTCCACTTAACCGCCAACTCCAAAAAAATGTTATTTTCCAAGACTATTATAACAATGCGCCAATAAAACAGTGCGTGGGTTTTGAACCCATGATCTCCACCAAGGTCAGCGGACTAACCTCAGTGCACCAAGAAACTGTCCAATGGGTAGGAACTGCGCCTAGCCGTGCACAAATTTGGAGGCGAGTATATTCTAGGGGAATATTCCATAATATTCCATGCAAAATCTTGGAGGAATCTAAAAGATTCCCTAGAGGGTGATTTTTCACAGTGTCAGAGTCATGTCAACCTTATACTCAAACGAACCAAAATTTCGTAGGGAATGTGATGGTGTGGTCCATTTCCCCATCTGAATAGCAGAAATTTAGCGGGCCAACAACAAGGAATCTTTGCAGAATCTTGTGGAATCTAAAAGATTCCCTTGGGGTGCTGATTTTTGATAGAGGCAAAATGATGTCGAATTTATTGTCATTTTTCAAAGAATTTCATAAGGAGTGTAGTGGTTGTGAAAATTTCTGAATCTAACAAACCACAAATCCTACCACAGTAAACTGATTTGCATTACCTACTTATGTTCTTCATGTTAACAAGTTATTTTCAGAAATATTCAGAAAATATTAATGCAAATACACTGCAGCCTACACCAATATACAAATCAAGTATTGAAGAATAAATGAGACAATCACACAAAGGACACTCATATTTTTTGACTAAACATCCCCTAAAAAACCCAATGTGGGAAAACTGGTGCAATAGATATGAGGATTTTATTATTAAGCAGATTTCCGAATACAACTGGGGTTGCAAATCTGGCTCACCCAACAGAATAAACCCGACAGAAGTACCTCTATCTGGAGATAGATATTTTGGCGAATCTAGCAACTGGATGAACAAACCCCACAGGTGACTGCACTGTCTCCAGTGCTATGCAGCGATGGCTACTCCAAGTTCTGCGCTGGAACTATGTCACCTTCTCTAGGAGCTGTGTCACCCTCCCAGTGAGCCTTCCTGGCTCATAAATCGATTTGTTGAACTGCTGCTCGATTTGCCTCACAGAAACCCCAGCGCTACCTCTAAGCGACTACGTCAGCTCCTCTAGCCTTTGCGCCACCCCTTCTGGAGTTGTGTTGTCTCTCCCTGGTGTTGCTCTGCCTCTCTACTATGTATTCTCGGCCTTGGACTGAAGTCCCTCTGCCAATTTGCCCCTCTCTACACTAGAAGCTTACTCTGAAATCCTCAGCAAACCACACCCCAGAATTTTGAATTAGCTCAAGTGTTGCTCTGTGTGTGTGTGTTATCCAACTGACCCCAAGCCTACTTTTATACTTTTCGTGTTGAGAAATCAACGACCTTGATCTAATCTCTAATCAACGAATAAGATTAAATTAAACTCAATCCTTGTCTCTTAAAAGTTTCTCACCCATATTTTCTTTAATACCCATTAATATTTTAATTTTCCTAAGTTTAGACTTAGGAACCCCATTAAAAATATTAATTATTTTAATAAAATACAATCTAGTGTGGAATTTCACCAAACGATTTCTGGGTCTTGGAGATCTCATGTGTTCTAGCTCCTCCACAAAATTTCGGAGCTAGAGCACATCCGATTCTAGCCAAAAATCAACACTCCCTCTTAGTGAGGAATGTGCTCTAGCAATACTTCCTAGTAGAAGTATCACACTGATCCACGACGTCAGTTCTCTGCGTTGCTGATGCTCAGCTTGTTGTCCTTCATCCACTGCGCTGCTGCAATCTGTACTGCTACCCATGACACTGCAACTGTCATTGCCGTGTCTGTACTGCAACTCTCTCTCAATTTGCTGCATCATGCTACCCATAGCATTGCCACTGCTAACTGTTGCACTACAACTCAGTGGCTGAGAAGTAAGCAACTAAAAGAAGCCACCCAAAAGCTGACATGCCGGTTAGTCTGGATGCTCCTTGACGCTGAAGCTACATTTGCTGCTAATCTGTGCAGACCCTCTGATGCTACTATACTGCTGTTGTATCTGCTTTATGCCTCCCACACTGTTGCAACACTCCACTGCGTTGGTTTAGACTTTGGCATACTATGCTACTATTGTATTTTCTTTGTGCCTCTCGCACTGCTGCAACACTCCACTGCGTTGCTTCAGACTTTGGCACTCTAGCTCTGTCGATGTTGCTCCATCATCCCTCGCACCAACACTCCTATCATTCTGCTACTGTCATTAAGGGCTCCCATAGCTATATGTGATCCAAGAGTTTTGGCACCTCAAGGATCTTGCCCTTACTGTATTCCTCCCGACTATAGCTCAATATCGCCCCAGCTCTTCTCTAGAGGTGCACGAGCACTCATGGTGCAATCATCATCATCCTCTTTGTCAACTTCCGCTGGAGCAGCCTTTGAGTTAGACTAAACTTCTTTGCCCTTCTTCTGGGGGTACTGTGTGGTGAAATGACCCATTTCTCCACATCTGAAGCATCTGACTTTGGATATGTGCTCCTTCTTTCATTCTTGTTGCCCTGGTTGTCCCGCTGATGCGAGCGCTACATCCTCCTCTTCCTCCTTCTTGACTCTAATCCCTTTGTTGTTGCTTCCCGCCTTGGTCAACCTTTTGATCTCTTCCTGTCGAAGAGCTGCCCACATCTCCTCCCAACTGGGAAGAGAAGCCCTGCCCAAGATGCTTTTGACAAAGGTTTCCTAGTCTTCAGTGACTGCATTCAGGGCATTCCTGACCATAAATTCAGGATCTGGTGTAGCCCATACGGAAGTTTGCTGGTCACAGATCCTTTGTAACCTGAGAAGGAAGGGATTGATTTCTTCTACCTTCTGCATCTGAAATTGTCTTAGCTGACTCTCAAGCAACATCTTCCGTTGAACGGAAGTTCTCTCGTACAATGTGGTCAAGGCCTCCCACATTTCCCTTGTTGTGTCCTTCTCAGCAATATGTGGGATCACATGATCCTTGACCCCGTCCAAGATCATGCACTTTTCTTTTTCCTGAGCCTCCTCGTACTTCTTGAGAGGATCAACATCAATCGGAACAACAACTGTCCTCAAGGCATAATCCTTGATGCGATTTTTATCCAAAACTACCAGGATCCTGGCCTTCCAGATGACGAAGTTGGATGCTCCATCCAACTTGTCTTGATCCCTCAGTCTCTTAGCGACCGTCTCTGCTCAAATGAATGTTGAACTAGTTCTCTTCTCCCTCTTTCGCTGTTGCCCCAGCAAAACTCGGATCTAGATTTCTTTGGCGCTAGAAATCCTATAAGGAACAAGCTCCCTCTGAATTTCGATTTCCTTCACGGAAATCCTTCTGCCAACCACTGTCGAACCACCCCTCTCTGATCTCTCTTTGCTGCTGCTCAGCACTGGATCTAGATTTCTTGGCAAGAAATCTTCTGAGGAACTGATTCCCTCTACTTTGCTTCTGCTCCAATAGGCACTGTTTTGCACCAATAGAATTAGCACCCCACCAGCAACTCTAGATGAAATATGCTCTGCACCTCTAGCCATGGCAACTGGAAAAACGAGACTCAACAGTCTCTGCACTGGCCCAGTAACCACTATGCTGACCTCTACAACAATAATGTCACCCAATCAGGCTGATGGCTCTGTGTGAGCTTCCCTTGGTGATTGCATCACCCCTCCTCTGCTCTCTCAGCCAAAAACTGTGTTGTTTCTCATGACAACTAGCTTCACACATATTTTTCCTCTGTCCTTTCGTTGATGGATTCAGTCCTTCTTGATCTGCAATCACTCTGATACCATGTGAAATATTTTGAATCTAACAAACCAAAAATCCTACTGCAGTAAACTGATTTGCATTACCTACTTGTGTTCTTCATGTTAACAAGTTATTTTCAGAAATATTTAGAAAATATTAATGCAAATACACTGCAGCCTACACCAATACACAAATCAAGTATTGAAGAATAAATGAGACAATCACAACAAGGAGACACTTATTTTTGGACTAAATGTCCCTGAAAAAACCAAATGCGGGAAAATCGGTGCAACAGATATGAGGGTTCAAATTTCTGAATACAACTAGGGTGCGAAATCTGGCTCACCCAATAGAGAATAAACCTGACAGAATTGTCTCTATTCCAAGACAGATATTTTGGCAAATCCAACAACTGGATGAACAAACCCCACAGGTGACTGTGCTGTCCCCAACGTTGTGTAGCGATGGATGCTCCAAGCTCTGCACTGATACTGTGTCACCTTCTCTAGGAGTTGTGTCACCTCCCAGTGAGATTTCATATCTCAGAAATCGATTTGCTGAACTGCTGCTCGATCTGCCTCACAAAAACCCTAGCATTGCCTATAAGTGATTGTGTCAACTCCTCGAGCCTCTGCGTCACCCTTTTGGAGTTGCGTTGTCTCTCCCTGATGCTGCTCCGCCTCTCTGCTATGTATTCTTGGCCTTGGACTGAAGTCCCTTTGTCAAACTGCCCCTCTGCACTAAAAGATTACTCTGAAATCCTCAGCAAACCACACCCCAAAATTTTGAATTAGCTCAAGTGCTGCTCTATGTGTGTGTGTTCTCCAACTAACCCCAAGCCTCCTTTTATACTATTCCTATTGAGAAATCAATGACCGTGATCTAATATCTAATCAACGACTAAGATTAAATTAGATTTGATCCTAGTCTTTTAGAAGCTTCTCACCCATATTTTCATTAACACCCATTGATATTATAATTTTCCTAAGTTTAGACTTAGGAACCCCATTCAAAATATTAATTATTTTAATAAAATACAATCCGGGTGGAATTCCACCAAACGATTTCTGGGTCTTGGAGATCTCATGTGTTCTAGCCCCTCCACAAAATTTTGGAGCTAGAGCACATCTGGTGCTACCCAAAAATCAATAGTGGTGTGCTCAAAATTTTCATTCGAGTAACATATCTTTCGGCCATCTCCAGGAAGGAATATTTGGGGGAATCTTCGAGATTCCCGAGGGTCCAGAATTTGACGGTGTCAGAAAGGGGTCAAGTTTATAGTCGTTCGACACGATTCCGCACCACAAATTCAATGATGTAGTCCATTTCGTCAACAGAGCTTTTCATTTTCATGCCATCCCTGAAAGTGGAGGTATATGATGCAATTGTGCATGTCTTTCTTTTGATTTTCCAAGATGATGATTTTGTTGTTGAGATCCTTGTTACCATTATGTTAAGTATACTTGTATACCATCTCATGTGAGAATTTATTAGCTTGTCATGTTGAAGGAGGGCCCATTTGAGTGAGAGTTCCTATAGGAGGATGTCTTGTGGAGAGCCATGCCACTCTTGTTGAGGGTATTTTCCCATATTAGTGAGAGTTCATGAGAACGTCTCATGGAGAGACATGCCACTCTGGTTGAGGGAATTTATCCTTGTAATGAAAAGGAATGTAATATATATTCAACATCATCTTGCAACATTTAATGAAGCGACCTCCCCACTCTTGACATTAGGCTCGTAGACGTAACCAACACTGGGTGAACTGTATTATCAATGTGTTTTGTGTTCTTGATTTGATGGTTGTCATTATATTTCATCTTCTTTACAGTATGCGCATGTGGCTTTTCATACTCTTTCATATGCAATTCTGCAAACATCACAAAAGTAAAAGATCATGGTTAAATCCGGTAGCTGAAGAGATCCAGATCAAGTTTGGTATTAGAGCGGTCTTCTTGCTGATGTGAATTGCGAGTGTGAATGATTGAACATGAAACAAGAAGGAAAATGGAGAACAACAAAGATCTCTATGATGACCTCCTCAGGATGGCATGGATAGTGGACATAATGTATGCAGATTATGAGGAGAAGATGACAAAAGAGGAAGGAGAGAAAGAAAGAGCAGAAGATGATACTCCATCTCCATCTTCCAATGACCATACATCTTCTTCGTCGTCTTCTCATCATTCAGATGAGTAGATCGATTAGATCCTTCAAGTAGAGAATGCTGAATTGAGGAGACTTCTATGAGAAGAAAAAGAGGAGAAGCAGATATTGTAGCTTCAGTTACGAGTCACGAAAGAGGCCTTGGAAAAATTGAATCGCAACAAAGGCTGAGCAAGGCCATCATCACCTGTTTCAGAATCGACAACTGAGGTAAACAATGTTGATCATTCTGCAGTTTCATTTTCACATGATGCTATTTTGTTGGAAACATGGAGGTACCCATTTCAGGAACTGGCATGAGACTCCTTACCAAGACGGGGTATAAAGGAGGAGGACTTGGTGTTAGTGACCAAGGAATGACTCATCCATTGGAGGTTGTACAAAGTCCTCGATTTGCAGGTTTGGGATACACTGAATGAGAGTGCTCAAAGGTATCAGAAGCTTCCAAAGCATTGACGAAGCCATCAAAGAAAGAGGATGATTGGAATACATTACAATCCTCCCATGTCAGTGCACATTGCAGAGGAAGAGCAAAGGCAAGCTCTCATCACCAGGGTTGCACCAAAAACAACCAAGAGAGGTATAAATAGTCTCAGTATTCTAAAGTTCATTTTGATTACAAGCATATTGTTAATGATGTGCATAAATCATGGCGTAGAAAACCATATAGTTTTTGTGGTTTGCATAACTATGTGGTTGCTGATTGCAGGAGGAGAATGGCATCAAGAAAGAGGACGAGATGTGAAAGGTCTTCTTCACCACATCAGGGAAGGAAGAAGGTAAAGTAGGTCTGGAGGAAGAAGACTTTTTGCAGTCATTGCAACTGAGGTGGACATCAAAGAGCCACGTGTTGGAGTCTCCACCCAGAGTAACGTCTCAAGGACCAAGCACCGTTAAAGAAACCAACTGGTGAAGATGTTCAACAAGCAAATCCACCACATTCTTGGTGGTTCAATTTATTAAGTAAGAGATGGTTTTACTAGATATGGTAGCTTGTCATGGCCACATTTTGTAAATCATGTGTTGTGATATAATTGTAAAATTGATGATGTGTTTTCCATCGCTTATTAAAGCAACAATGATTTTTTGGCTTTTATTGATAGCTAGGGTATTGGTTTCTATTATGATGTAAACTTGACCAAAGAGTGTGTTATAAACTCTTGGCAAGTGTGGGGATGCTTGGGTCACGATAGATCATGTAATTGAGAATGTAGTTTGCAGAAGATGCAGGTGTGGGTTCATCACTTATGGCTTTGAAGGACAAGGGTGAAGGAGAAGGAAGTGTGACTTGTCAGGACACTTGTTGTGCAGACAATGTAACACAATAGTTGTAGATTATGTTCATGATTTTGGAGGACCAAAAGCTCCTCAGTGGGGAGAAATGATCCAGGTGGCTCCAGGAATGCTTAGAATTCAAAAGTGGCTCAGATTAGCTCAAAATTCAAAGCATTCTTATTTAGTCAAAACCAACACTGAAACGTAGAGCTCTTCATTACGAACCCAACGACGTGAATGACACCTTAATCGGAGTTCATATGACCATTCTATTATCGTCAGAAGTTTTCAAGTCGTAAGAGATGTGGGACCCACTAAGTTTATGTGACGACTGATTGGCCAGTGGGCTAATGACATGTGGCACTCCAGTATTAGCCCTACACAGTAAGACAAAACACAAATATTAAATTTTAATATCAAACATATTAAAATAAAAATTCAAAAACCATCAATTTAAAAATCATAGTACGATGGAACCATATTTCAAACCCAAGGAATATATTAAAGTTATTATGGTTATTTAAAAGTGAGGTTATTATATAACCATATAACACCATATGTATGGTCCACGGCCCAACCGCATGACAACACATATAACAAGGCCCAACGGTCGAATTAATGTGGGCACCCAAGCAAAACGTGGGACCAACAGAGCTTGAATCTGCGTCCGCTGGGTGGCTGGCCCCCCCACGTGGAAGTCCCATATCATAAACTACCAACCGTAACCTCCACTTAACCGCCAACTCCAAGAAAACATTAAGTTCCAAGACTGTTATAACAACGCACCAATAAAACAGTCCATGGGTTTTGAACCTGTGACCTCCGTTGAGGTCAACGGACTAACCTCAGTGCGCCAACCAACTGTCCAATGGGAAACGCTTTGAAATACCCGTTGGAAAATTAGTATATAAACCTCATTCGCCAAGGAGGAGGGGGATGGAGGCTGAGAGAGCGGAACCTGGTGTACAGGGAACTGTTCCCAATCGAGCACAATTTTTGAGGCGAGTATATTCCAAGGGAATATTCCATGCATCATCTTGGGGGAATCTAAAAGATTCCTTGGTGGGTGATTTCTCACAGTGTCAAATTCATGTCAACTCTATACTCAAAAGAACCAGAATTTTGAAGGGAACGTGATGGTGTGGTTTGTTTCCCCATCTAAGCAACAAAAATTTTAGGCAATCAACAACAAGGAACCTTTACAAAATCTTGTGGAATCTAAAAGATTCCCTTGGGTGATGATTTTTGACAGGCGGAATGATGTTGACTTTATAGTCATTTTTCATAGTGTTTTGCAAGGATGGAGTGTTGTGCTCAGAATTTTCATTTGAGCAGCGGATATTTCGGCCATCTCCAGGAAGGAATCTTTGGGGGAATCTTCGAGATTCCTGAGGGTCCTAAATTTGACGGTGTCAGAAAAGGGTCGAGTTTACAGTCATTCGACACGATTTCGCACCAAAAATTCAATGGTCCAATCCATTTTGTTAGTAGAGCTTCACATTTTCAGGCCATCCGTGAGAGTGGAGGTATATGATGCATTTATGCCATGTCTTTCTTTTGATTTTTTTAGATGATGATTTTGTTATCGAGTTCCTTGTTACCATTATGTTGAAGGATACTTGTATGCCACATCATGTGAAAATTTATTAGCTTGTCATGTTGAAAGAGGGCCCATTTGAGTGAAAGTCCTATAGGAGGACGTCTCGTGGAGAGACATGCCACTCTTGTTGAGCGTATTTGCCCATATGAGTGAGAGTTCCTGATAACGTCTCGTGGAGAGACATGTTACTCTGGTTGAGGGAATTTATCCTTGTAATGACAAAGAATGTACTATGTATTCATCATCATCTTGCAACATTTAATGAAGCGACCTCCCCACTCTTAACACCGGGCCCAGAGACATAACCCACACTGGGTGAACTCCATTATCAATTTTGTGTTCTTGATTTGATCTTTGTCATTATGTTTCATTTTATTTACAGTGTTCACATGTGGATTTTCATACTCTTTCATATGCAATTTTACTAACATCACAGAAGTAAAAGATCTTGGTTAATTCTATTAGTTGAAGAGATCTGGATCAAAGGGCAAGGCAAGTACTTCCCTAGGCAACTTGAATTAGGATTAATTAGCAAGTGTGAGGATCAATGATCAATGTTTATGTTAACAAAATGGATTCAATTAGATCAATATGGCAATAACAAGATTAGCAAATATAGACCAATGCCTTAATAACAAAGCTCACTAAACATTAAATCACTTGCACAATGTATAAAACTTAAAGTTACTAGATAAGCAATGTTGCAGGAAAGATGTTAGTACAACAAATCAAAACGTTATAAGCAACTAGAATATGAGCAATGATACTTGATAAGAAATTTGCAAAAAAATATGACTTATCCTTCAAGCAAAGGCTATTAATGGTGATATGACATTCAAAGCATAAAGTGGACAAGTACAAGAATGAAAGATAAAACTTGCAAATAGATGAACAAACTCACAATTCTAGATAAAATAACCCAATGAGTGAAATGAAAAAGCGCAAGATGAATGCATGACCTATCTAGGTGAAATGCAAAATCTTGGTTAGTTTTAGTTAAGTGCCTAATCTAGATGAAATCCTTCTCCTCAATTATTTTGAAACAAGTGTTACACAAGGTTGTAGAAAGAAGTCCAGGGGAAGGAGGCTAAGGCTTCATTAAAGATACCTACCCTAGAGTTCTAAAGACCCAAGTGCCTTCGTTCCTACAAGGGATTTCCCAAAAGAGAACTGCAAGGTCACTTGTTTGCACCGTTCAGTAAGAGTCAATCTTCTTAAATTGAGTAGTGGAGAAGGTGGTCCTATCTCTCTATACAAACAAGCTTATGCTGGGAGGTAGATTTAAATAATGCACACTAATCTAGAATGATGATGCAAATGCGAGACTCAATTATATTGCTTCAATGAGATACAATTTGACCAAGATGCTTCAATAAGATAAATAACCAATTTACTTATGATTTAAATACACTTATGACCAATGATTAGCTTGTACAATGATAATAACTCAGTGAAACAAGAAATGGAAATCAAATGACAATTAGATTAGAATATTAAAGTAAGATCCCAATATTCCTTCAGGTATGTTCTTTAAAGTATTGTTTACTTATTTGGACAGTTGAAACAAGTAAAGTGTGAAAATTGAAGAAATTTCAACCCCCACTCGATTATCAATTTTCCTTACCACTCCAGGCATTTAGTTTTAAATCTGAGCACGATAAAAATTCTAAAATCTGGAAATGATAATATTTTCTAAAAACACAAATTTCGAGATTTCACAATTGTTGAAATTGCAGAAATAAAACACAGTAAAATTATGACAGCGACAAAAAAAATAACACAGCGATTTTTGGTCAATGTGGCCCTGGAAAAAACCCCCTACAACTCTTGGAGAAAACTAGTTTGAGAGCTCTTCTTTATTTCTGAAAAAGCTTTTACAAAGAAATTGAATTACACAGTAAATATTCCAGCAACCACAAATTACAACTTATCTCTATTTTCGTGATTGAACTCCACCTCGAAAATCGTGCCAATCAACAAACAACCAAAACAGAAATTTTTATAGCAATAAAATAGCATTAAATGCTATACGACAAGCTTCAAAAAACATGCCCAAAACTTGCTATCCCTCTTCCTCAATTTTCTGTGCCTTTCTCCTGCTGTACGGTTTTTCCTTGGGATGCGTGCCAATAAATGCTGCTACCCAGATTTGTTGAAATGTCTTCTTGATGCTCTTCTTCACTTCCTCACTGCTCAGAAATTTTCTCCTTGCTCTCTCTTCTCTTTCTTTCAAATGCTCATGAAAGAATGAATTGATCTTTTCCTCTTCTCTTCTCCTTTTATTCTCTAAATGACTTTTTGGGTTACCCTAAGATCTAATGGCTGAGATTCATTTAGATCTAGGGATGAGAATAAATGTGCATTTAATTCTCACTTTCTATTTTTTAACTCACCCACTTAAATAAAGACCCACTTAGCCTTTTATTTCCATAGTCACTTTTTCACTTTCTAATTCTCCATTGAGTTTTAATAAAGCCACCTTTAATTTAGAATGTAACTTTACCACTTATAAAGTCACTTTTAAATTAGAATGTAACTTTAACACTTATAAAGTCACTTTTAAATTAAATTGACTTTTACCACTTATAAACTCACTTTAGGAGAAAAGTACAAATAAATTTGAACACCTTTCCCTAGGCCAAAGATCAAAGCTTTAGCGAACCACTTGTCCTCTGGTACCCAAATTTTAACACTCCCTCTTACTGAGGAAAGTGTTCCGCACCACTCCCATCTTGTCTCTGAAGTAGACATGCTTGCCCCGTGGTAAGGCTTTGGTGAAAATGTCCGCTACCTGCTCATTTGTGGAAATGTACTCAAGCTTCACAGCTCCCTTTTGGACATAGTCTCTAATTAAGTGATACTTGATCTTAATATGCTTTAACCTGTCATGAAAAACTAGATTCTCCATGAGTTTTATGCAACTCTGATTATCACAGTAAATTACTGAAGGTCTCAATGCCTGACCAAATAGACCAAACAACATCTTGGGAAGCCATATGGCCTCACAACTAGCCAAACTAGCTACCATATACTATGCCTCAGTTGAACTCAATGCAACTAATTGTTGTTTCCGACTGATCCACGACACAATTGTCGAACCCAACCTAACACAGCACCCGGAAGTACTCTTCCTATCTGAAGCACAACCTGCCCAATCTGAATCCGTGTACCCTGCCAGTCTCACTCCATCACCTTGTCTATAATCCAGACCAAAATCCACAGTCCCCTGCAAGTAACGAAGAATGTGTTTTGCAACCACCCAGTGCACTCTCCTGGGCTCACACATGAACTGACTCATAGTGTTAACTACAAAACATATATCTGGTCGAGTGTTGACCAAATACATCAAACAACCAATCAACTATCTGTATAGAGTAGGATCCACCAACTCGGAGTGAGAAGCGTGAAGCTTCTTCCAGTTAGTGATCATAGGTGTAGACATGGGTTTGCAGTCCTCCATGTGAAATTTGCTAAGAATATCCATAATGTACTTCCCTTGTCCCAGGAAGAAATGCCCCTCCTGCCACACCTCCAATCCCAGAAAATAATGCATCAAGCCGATATTCTTCATCTCAAACTCTGAAGCAAGATCTCTCTTGCAGTCCTCAATGAGTCTCTCTGCACCAGTGATGATTAAGACATCAACATACAACACCAGAATGAGAGGCTCCTCACCCACCACAATGAAGTATAGGTTCGGATTAGCCTCACTCTTTGTGAAACCCAACCGCTGCAAGTATGTATCAATCCTAGAGCACCAAGCTCTAGGAGCTTGCTTCAGGCCATAGAGTGCCTTTTTCAATCTGCATACATGGGACTCCTTCCCATGCACCTCAAAACCTTGTGGCTGCTCAATATAAACGAGTGTGGAAAAGGTCGAGAAAAAATCGGGATTAAATCCCCAAAATGTGGTTTTTTGGTTGGACAATTAAATCGGCCGATTTTTTGCTGATTTTTTCTCAGTTGAAAAAGTTGGGATTAAATCGAAAAAGTCGGGATTAAATCAGGACTTTTTTCAAAAATCGTGAATGAGGTAGTTTCTTTAACGATTTTTTAATTTTTTTTGAAAAAATCAGAATTTTATTGAAAAAGTCGGGATTTTTTTAAAAATGAATATTTTTGTATTTTTTTTTTAATTTTTCCGACTTTTTGCCTACTTTTTCAAAAAAATCTTGACTTTAACGACTTTTTCAACTTCTGGACCCTTGCCGATTTAATCCCGACTTCGACTTTTTCCACATTTATATAAACCTCCTCCTGAATGAAGCCATTGAGAAATGCGGTCTTCACATCTATCTGGTGGATCTTCCAACCCATCTCTGCTCCAATTGATATAATGGAGCGAATAGATGTATACCGAGCTACGAGAGTGAAGGTCTCCTCACAATCAACTCCCTCTACCTGTGAGAACCCTCTCGCCACAAATCGAGCCTTGAACTTCTCAATGTTGCCATTTGCAGCATGCTTTATCTTGTAGAGACATCTGCAAGTAACCACTGATTTACCTTCAAGCCTCGGCACTACCTCCCAAACATCGTTCTTCATAACAGAAGAATACTCCTCCATCATGGCCTCTCTCCAGACCTGCTGACTGGCTGCCTCCTCATAACTAGAAGGCTCATAGTCAACAATGCTTGTTACCAATGCCATGTAACTACAAAACCGCTCAGGTGGTTTACTCTCTCTAACTTGTCTCTTTGGCCCAACAACTGATGTGGCCTCGTGCAAGGTATCTTGAAGCCACTTGCGCTTCCTCTTCCTTGAGCATACTTCTCCCACCGGAGTGAAAGAATCCTCATCATCATCAGAAGCCTGAACTCCCGAAGGCCTGCCAACTGACCTCATGTTTGAATCAGTGCATGTAGATGCTGAAGTACCATGTGAACTGTCCATTAGTGAACTACCCTGTGAATTTCTCTGTGGACTGCCCTGCATGCTGCCCGAAGAACCATCCACCTGACTCTGAGAGCCACTGCTCACTAATGGACCTGACACTGTAATCGATGTACCTTCTGATCCCTGACCACTGGGTCCCTGTGACTGACTCAACTGCTCCCGAGGGTTTGGTGACTCTGGATACTCTAACTCCCGTGACCTCTTGAAAGCTCTCTCCTCCTCAAACTTTACATCTTTCCTGACAACCACTTCCCTTTGCGCAGGAATATAAGTCTGATAAGATTTTGAGGTCTCACTATAACCCACAAAGATGCCCTTGTCTGCAATGGGCTCTAGCTTGGTCTTGTTCTCCTTGGGGACATAGGAATATGTAAGGCACCCAAAGATACGAAAGTACCCAACATCAGGCTTCTTCCCGGAAAAATCCTCCTCCGGAGTCACATTCCCTAAGGCACGATGTGGACTCCTGTTCTGCAAGTACACAACAGTGTTGCAGGCCTCTTCCCACAAAAATAAAGGCAACCCCTGATCATGAAGCATGGATTTGCCGGCTCTTGCAATTGATCTGTTCTTCCTCTCTGCAACCACATTCTGATAGTGGTAGTAAGGAACCGTGAACTCCCTCTTAATGCCTCTCTTAGCACAAAAATCAACAAACTCACCAAGGGTATACTCCCCTCCATTGTCCGACCTGAGGACCTTGATCTTCCTAGCTGTCTCGGTCTCCACAAGAGCTTTGAACTCTTGAAACCGCTTGAAGACCTCACTCTTGGTCTTCAATAAATAAATCCAGGTCTTCCTGAAGTGGTCATCAATGAATAAAACATAGTACTCATAGCCACTCAAGGATACATGATACATCTGACCACTCACATCGGTATGAGTCAAGTTAAGGATCCTGGTTGCTTTGCTGTCACTTCTGGGAAAAGGGGATTTGGAAAACTTCCCCATAGCACATTCTTTGTATACATCAAGGTGATTATAACTGAAATTTAGCACACTAGTGGTGATCTCCCGTAATGTACTCATGGCCCCATGATACATCTGCCCCATCCTGCGGTGCGAAATCTCACACAACTAAGAATTGCTAGATCTGTTGTTGGTCTTGTCTTGGGCACTGCTACTCAATGCCATCAGGGGTTGGAATGAGAACTTGTACACCTTGGCATGGCGCACACCAATCTCTCTAGCTGAAGAAGTTGGAGTTCCCCTAGGATATATAAGCACCTGCCCTCTCCTGAACAACACATCATAACCTCTGTCCTCAAGTGTTGAGACGGATATCAAGTTCTTCTTCATTCCAAGAATATATAGAAAATTTGACACTTTCGAGGGAGGTTTGGGTCCCCTATCAAATTTCAATGTCCCCACACCGACTGCTCTAACAATGTTGTCATCACCAAGTACTACCTCCATATTAGTATCAACCTCTAAAAGCTCTGAGAGGTACTCTTTGACTCCTGTCATGTGGCGGGAAGCGCCACTATCAACATACCAAATGCTAGAAGATGCTCTGGATTCTCTCCTTCCATGCACTATAGTTGTTCTGCCCATTCAACCTGTCTTCAAATCTCAAACCCAAAAACATGTTTCACTGTCCTACCAAACTGAATTTTCAAATCTGTGGTAAAGGTTTCTGTTTTCTGTGTAAAAATCACCTTGCTGTAATTTTCACTTTGCTCTCCCAAACTGCACTTTTCAACCAACCAACCTCTGATACCATGAAGAAATTTCAATCCCCACTCTAGTTATCAATTTTCCTTATCACTCCATGCATTTAGTTTTAAATCCAAGCATGATAAAAATTCTAAAATCTGGAAATGATAATATTTTTTGAAAACACAACTTTAGAGATTTCACAACTGTTGAAATAGCATAAATAAAACACAGTGAAATTATGACAACCACACATAGAAAATAACACAGTGATTTTTGGTCAATGTGACCCTGGAAAAAACCCCCTACAACTCTTGGGTAAAACCAATTTGAGAGCTCTTCTTTATTTCTGAAAATTCTTGTACAGAGAAACTGAATTACATAGTGAAAATTCTAGCAACCACAAATTACAACTTATCTTGATTTCAGTGCTTGAACTCCACCTCAAAAATTGTGCCAACTAGCAAACAGGCAAAACATAAAATTTTACAGCAATAAAACAACATTAAATGTTGTACGGCCAACATCGAAAAACATGCCCAAAACTTGTTGTTCCTCTTTCTCCATTTCTGTGCCTTTATCCTACTGTACAGTTTTTCCTTGGGATGCGTGCCAATAAATGATGTTGCCCAGATTTACTGAAATTTCTTCTTGTTGCTCTCCTTCACTTCTTCACTGCTAAGAAATTTTCTCCTTGCTCTCTCTTCTCTTTCTCTCAAATGCTCATGAAAGAATGAATTGATCTTTTCCTCTTCTCTTCTCCTTTTGTTCTCTAAATGACCTTTTGGGTTACCCTAAGATCTAATGGCTGAGATTCATTTAGATCTAGGGATGAGAATAAATGTGCATTTAATTCTCACTTTCTATTTTTTAACTCACCCACTTAAATAAAAACCCACTTAGCCTTTTATTTCCATAGTCACTTTTTCACTTTATAATTCTTCATTGAGTTTAATAAAGTCACCTTTAAATTAGAATGTAACTTTACCACTTATAAAGTCACCTTCAAATTAGAATGTAGCTTTACCTCTTATAAAGTCACTTTAGGAGAAAAGTACAAATAAATTTGGACACTTTTCCCTAGGCCAAAGATCAAAGCCTTAGGGAACCACTTGTCCTCTGGTACCCAAATTTTAACAAAAAATTCAACTACTAAAATCCTATTGCGGCAACTGGAATTAATTCTTCTAACTGTTAATTAATTAACAATTTATTTTCTACGACAAATATCGAATAAATCACATAACAACCTTCTCAAATAAAAATTCCGTGGAAGATAAACAATAATCTGAGAAAAAACTGACACACAATAAATTTGACACTTATTTTTGGACTAAAGTCCCCAGAAAAACCCAACTTGGTAAAACCAGTGTAGCAGTTGAGGGTTTTATATTATTATGCAATAGTGAAATTATCTGGGTACAATTTGGATGCCGAAAACTGGCTATTCTGCAGAGAAAATATTGTCAAAGATTATTTGATGGAAATTACCCTCACTCCGAGTAATCCCGACATTGTCTGGCCTCTAAAAAGCTAACCGTCCAAGTCCAACTTGCCTTATGTAGGCTCTGCGTCACTCTGGAGTTGCCTGCCACACATATTGCCTGAATTGACTGTCAATCTAGCAGTCCTACTTGCTGCTGACTGGGAAAATGCTTCTCCGGCCCTCTGGAAACTCTTCCTGACCTCTGGAACTGAAGACGTCATCTCCTCCAGCAAAATCGAACTTCCCTCTTGAGGCTTTTGCGCTACCTCTACATAGTCTCTTGGAGAAAATCTCGGGCTCTCTACAAAGTACTCACCAGATCTAGAAAATCTTCCTCTGAATTCATTGCCCCTGCCCCTCTCTGTGTCTGCTTCCTTCTTTGGCTCAAACTCTTCTTGACAACTGTTGCTTTTCTCTCGAAAATCGAACTCTCCAAGGAAATCTATCTCTAGTGTGTGTTCTCCATCTACCCATCGACTTCTTCTTATAATCTTTTGTTGGACCTCCAATAACCAAGATTAAAACTTAATCAAGGGCTAAGATTATTTCCCAGTCGATCCATGTGAGTTTCTAGATAATTCACACCTTTCTCAATTAATACTGATTAATTAACCCCTTTTCCTAAGTTTAGAATTTGGAAATATTTAAAAATAGGCTAATAATCTAATTGAGACACTTCTAGGTAAAATTTCCAGAAATTATTTATGGGTTATGGAGAAATCCTATGTTTTAGCCCCTCCACAAAGTTTTGGGACTAGAACACTTCTGATGCTACAAAAACTAACACTTCCTCTTATTAGCGAGGAAGGTGTTCTAGTGCTGCACTACTGCTACAACACCTTGTCTCTGTATCCCCCTCTATCACGCCACTGATGTCTAGCCACTGTGACTGCCTGCCACTGCCCACCAACCAATGCACAACTTTGATACTATATTTGTGCTGCTGTTGACACTGCTATACTACTGCCAACTCTGCATCTGCACAACAACTCCCTCTCAACTATTTCTGTTGCAACTACAACTAATGCAACTGGGAAGCATCCTAAATACTAAATCAAATGTGTCTGGTACATCTGTCTCCTGAGTATCTGACTACTACTAGCCTTTTCACTGCCCACTGAAGAATCTGTGTTGTTGCTAAGTCTGCCACTTAACCTCCTGGTCTGCTGTCAACTTTGCTTTGTGCTCCTCAACACCTGGCTGCTACTAGTCTGCAACTGTCACTTGGGAATCTGACTGCATCATTGACATTGATCCATCTTGCTATTGAATAGTGTGTACCCCCGTAGCGAGGTAATGATCCAAGAGGAGGACACCTTAATGGTGTTGAAAAGTGTAAATAGGTTCGATCTTGATAATGACATGTAATTGTGATTTTTGTAAATGATGAAAATAAAATTATTACTGGCTTGCTTCATGGGTTTCATGAGCAAGGGATTTTATTTTTAGATGGCTCGCATTGAAAGCCTTCAGGATTTGTCATAAAAGTCAAAGAGTCAATGTCATGTATGGAGAGCCCTTCTTGGGCATGTTACAAATGTATACGAGTCAATAGAATGGTCTAGTAGCCCTCCAAGGCAAGCACAAAGTTCTCCTCTTCAAGTCAGTGTCAAGACAAAAGTAAAGAATACATGTCGGCTCACGTAATGGAGACACATCTATTCGGATTTATAGGTCAGCTTATTTATGGGACAAACTACTATATATATGAGCGTAGGTTCTTCACATCTCCACAGAAAATAGTTCGGATATCTCTTTGAATTCGGGTAGATAGATACAGTGACAAGTTCAGATAGATTTTAGAAGTAAGTTCGGTAAAGGAGCTCGATAAGGGTATAGGATTGGAGAGATAAATTGGGTGTTGTGTCATAGTCAGGGAATTCAGATCCCTTTGAAATTCAGATCATAGTGACAACGAAAAGATAAGAGACAAGTTCAGATGTCAAGGTATAGAAGGAACTTGGATAGGTGAGGAAGTGACAACGAGAATCTTTTCTGGGCTAACCACAGAAACATAATTTCGGATCTCTAAAAGAAGGTCTCAGTGCTACATAGTTTAGACAATTATATATATCTATATATATATATATATATATATATATATATATATATATATATATATATATATTACAGTTCGGTGCTAGTTCAGTACTATGAAGGAGCTACTGTTCAGTGATATATCACAGTGTTTCGGTGCATATTTATGTCATCACAGAAATAAGGTATCAGTAGTATGACAACAAGGAGGTCTCACAGTAAAGGAGATCTTGATATGAAGATAGTGATAAGATCTTAGTGGTGACAATGTCTCGATGCTAAGAAGATCGAAGCAGAAGAGGAGTCAAGAAGAAGGTTGACTGTCAAGTGAATCTCTATAAGAAGAAATAGTGTGGGTTTTCTTCTTAAAGATTGAGAGGTTTTGATCCAGATTTAAATAGGAACGCAACAAATTCAAAGATAACCATAAATACAGAGATGAGATAACCATAAATACAAAGATGCAGTGGAAATAATACTTCATTTCATTAATGTAGAATACTGAAATATGCTTACAACCAGAAATGGAAATAAACCAGCTAGGGCGATGGTAGCTTATCTCTGAGAAGAGATGTGCGGCTACATGCCTCTGAACTGTTCTAAACCTGTCTTACAATGAGGCTCGAAGGCCTATTTATTGTTTAGAAACAATGGAAAAACCTTCACTTACCGAAACCTAACCCTAGAAGATGAAACGCCAAATTGTGGGCCCCGTTTGGGTAAATTGGTACATCAATTTCCCAGGGTCGTAACTTTGGCATACGATCTCCGTTTGACGCGTACGATAGCTCGTTAGAAAGATCTATCCGAGTACTACCACTCTGGGAGGAAACATTGGTCCATGGACCATGTTTCCCTAGATTCCCAAAAAAACGTCGTTTATGGCCTCAAAACGGCTCCGGAAGTTCAAGACCCGAAAAACTGCTAAAAATAGTAAACTATGCTACAATTTAGGAAACTGAAAAAGCTAAAAGAGACAGTTGTGGGGGTCCAAATGGGATAGGTGGGTGGCCACCAACATCCACCTGGATCAGGTTTTGGCCCTGCCTGATAGCCTACATTCCATGTCTCTTGTTTATTTATGATCATGCATTAGTAGCTGTTTGATGAAGAAGAACATTAATAACTAAAGAAAAGAAGATCCTAATGTAAAGTTGTAAAAAGCACTCACAATAAGTTACTAATTAAAGAGAAATCACCTAATTCATGATGCCCTAGATTTCTCAACATGGTATCAGAGCTAAGGTGACAGTTAAGGAAGGGCATCTAATCAAAGAGACACTCAAGGATCAAGTTTCAAGAATAGCATCAAATCAAGTCGAAGGATATCAAAGCGAAAGTTCAAAGATCTACATTGATGAATCAATCCCTATATCAAAGAAGGAAATTTACTTCAAAAGAAGTCTTGGGATCATCAATCAAATCAAGGAAATTATAAGTCTACACCAGCAAAAGTGTTGGATCCTTTAGTCATCATCAAAAGACCACAAAGACCCTCATCAAGTTGAAGAGATCTACAAAGCAAGGTAGCCCAAAGTATAGACATCCAAGAGAAGCACTTTAAGAACAAAGATCACATCATCTTGGAGAAAGTCGAAACCCTAAGAAGCATTCCTGGGATCCAATCTCAATCAACTTGAAGTTGAAATATCTTGAAGGCTGTTCATCCATAAAAGGCTAGATCGAAAGGCATTGTCATAAAAAGGGAAATCTTCTCTTTATTGAAGCAAGGATTTCATTTGGAAGAAGATCATCCAAAAGGAGGCAGTCTCCCCCTCGTTGAATCAAGGACCTCATTATACTTAAAAAGGATTATCCAAGAAGCATCAAGTCGTCTTCATCGATCATCATCATCAAAAGAAATCTAGTTGAAGATTTCATCTTCACTTAACAAGTAAGTATCTTTATTCTATAATCTAAATCTGGTAAAATGACTTCGTTTTGCAAGGAGATCTATAAGCTGGTTGGGTCATCGAACTTCCTTGCATGGAAAAAGAGGATAGACATAGTCCTCGAAGAAAGTGAAGTCATTGATCATATCAATGGAAAAGTCTCCTCTGAATACATGGAAAGGGATCAAAGGGCTCAAGGGATTCTTATGAAATCAGTCAAAGGTCCCCTCATATAGCAGAATTGGAGACATCAAAGAGATATATATGATAAGTTGGAAGAACTATTCTATGAAGATGCAATAAGAAAGGTCATATCACTTAGATCTGATCTACACAAATTGAAGTTATCAAAGGATGAAGGGAAATCTTCATAAGATCTCAACTACAAGATCTGGGAGAGATGATTTCGGATAAGGAAATAATCTCTTTTGTTCTAAATGCACTAACTGATGAACGAGGTGACAAATGTCTACGAGGATAAAAGGTTATCCCATTCAACAACTTGTGGTTTCTAGGCAAGATAGAGGAAGACAGGTTGAGGGTAAAAAGTATTTAGAATCAATGCTATGAGCATTTACAAGAAAGATTGTCCTAAGCTTAAGAAGGGAAATAACAAGGAATATAGAGAAGAAGTCCATTTCATCGAAGAAGTGGAGGAAACCGAAAGGAGGAAGTCCAAGGAAGAGGAAAAGTATTAGAAGTAAGAGCTTGTGACATCACCATAGGAAACATAAAGGATGTATGATAGTCAACTATGAAGGATATAACTCTTGGGAACCTCATTGGAAACTTAAGGAAATGTTATCCAGGACCAGGCTCATCATACATCAAAAGGTGACATTTTCTGGATAGGGATATACAAGATCCTGAAGATTCTCTGATGGAATCTTCATCGGAAGGTTCACCAGTCTAGAGAGGAAGCAAGTGTTTCATCAGGAACTCCAACTTATGGAATTCATGGGATGATGGTATGATGACATAAGAGATGAAGCAGATCAAGGGGTTGAAGCTCTTTTCAATCAAGGAAGCTGCTAAAAGAAACCTAGATGACCTAAAGGTAGATGAGGTATGTATGCTTGTATTTTATATTATAAAGTCATGTTGTATGGTTGCAGGTAACATGGATCACTGCTCTATATTGAGAAGCGTGATCAAAGGAAAGGAATCTCCTCTTATGAAAGGATGCCGAAAGGCATGTGTCATACTAGATGAAATCAACATAATATATGAAGTATGTGGTGGTTGATTATAATTGAGGAACTCTGATTGGAAGCTCTTGGGAATGAAATGTGTGAAGAAATGAAGGAAGAGATCGTGAGATATGCAACCATGGTAAAGCGAATCAACATCTGGAAGACCAAGAAGATTTGACTAGGATATCTCCATGAAAGATATGAAGACTCTGATGGAGTCTGAAAAAGGAAGAGACCATTGACAATGGATATCTTTGGGAGATATGTCAACATGTATGCAGGATGCTGATGCAAAGTGGAAGATGTCATGATGAAAGACCATCAAAAAGGTAATTTTGATTTAAGTGATCATTTCTAGATGAGGCTTATGTAGGTCTGCCAAGGTAAGAACTATGGATGTCTTCCAAGAGGACCATATAGAAAGACATAAGATCCTTCTGGAAAATATGGCATGAAGAAGTCAACATGACATGAAGCAAGGCCAAATGTAGACTGATGGATCGCTTTCCGATGAAAGGAATGATGACATGACTGACTCATGGATGAATGTGATGAATTGTTTGTGCCCTATGAAGAAGTCTCAAAAGATGAAGACTCCTTGACAAAAAAATTCATGACATCGAAGGAAGGAGCTCTTCAAGCAACGAGTTGTATTTTCATCTCCACTTGAGAAGCTGTTGTACTTCCCTAATTAAGAGGGAGCTTGGAAACAAGTTTCTTACTTGGAAGAAACTTGGAAATCCTTAAGCCAAGAGGGAGCTTGGAAACAAGTTTCTTACTTGGAAGAAACTTGGATATTCTTAAGCCAAGAGGGAGCTTCGATACATTCCTTATGTAGGAATGAGTGCATTGCTTTATTGGAATAGATATGTCCTCCCCAATTGAGAGGGAGAGATAGACACATCATTCTGGTCTTCACCTAGGAAGACAGAATGGAGGATTGGGTAGCCATTTGGCATCTGATGCTCTTTGAGGATGGGATAAGGCATCGAAGATAAAGTAGTCGTAGAGGACCAATATTCTTTGAGGATTGGGGAATCGAAGATAAGAATAGTCCTGATTGAACACACCCCGAGAACCCGAGTCGGGTATGTTTTGGGAGAAACAATGATGAGAGTGCCTATAAATCATTGGTCTTGCTAGCATTGAGCTCAGATCTTGTGGAGAGATAGATAGATAGATAGATAAGATAAGATAATTTTATTAATGTCTAACGAATGACCACAAAGTAGGTCAACGGGACTGCCGGTTACATAAGGGGCCGTGCCCAGTAGGAGAACCAATCGGTCTCCTCAGAAAGACAAATGCTGAAAGGAAGATAGAAACTAAAACGAAATGGGTTGGGAAGAGCGTATGGAGCTCCCATCCCGGCCACGCCTATTGATCTCTAAACTGTGTCGTAGGATCACTAGTGAAGAAGACCCTGGGGACGCGGATGTGGGAGTCTGCTACTCCTAACATCTGAGGCCGAGAGAAAAGAACTGTGGGTAGTTCAGTAAGGTTTGCTGGTTTGAAGCGGTGGGCACTGGTTGCCTCCCATTGTGGTTGTTAATCAAGGCCTTGCTATGTAACAATGTTGGTTGATATAATGCTAAACAAATGGGTTACCAATTTGATTCTTCTTATGAGAAATTCTTCAGATTGAGAATGACCAAGCCCCCCATTTGTTGCGTCGATTGCGTAGCGGGGGGGAGGGGGTCACAGGGGGTTTGAGGGGTGCAGGTAACCCCACTCTATGGGGTCCTGGAAAATTTTGTTTTTGGACCCTATATTAGGTTGGGTGGACCTACCTATGGTTTTGTGCATGATTTTTCGCACATAGTTTTGGACACGACGGTTTTCGGTCCATGGTTTTGGACGCGATGGTTTTTGGTCCATGGTATTGGATGCTTCAGCATGTTTAAATATGTATTGTAACATTGAAAGGGAAATAATGAAAAATCAAGCTGATAGTCTCGGTTTGGGATCCAGGGGAAAATATCTGTGTATATGTGTTTTATGTGTTGTGCTCTCGCATTGTTTATTTTTTGTGTTTTAGAATTCGTATGCAGGTAATTTATGTATGGGGTTAAAACCTACACAAGTACCATTATGAATACCTCCCTAGTTAAGAGGGAGTGTTGAAAAGTGTAACTAGGTTCGGTCTTCATAATGACATGTAATTGTGATTTTTGTAAATGATGAAAATAAAATGATTATTGGCTTGCTTCATGGGTTTCATGAGCAAGGGATTTTATTTTTAGATGGCTCCCATCGAGAGCCTTTAGGATTTGTTATAAAAGTCAAAGAGTTAATGTCATGTATGGAGAGCCCTTCTTGGGCGTGTTATACATGTATACGAGTCAATAGAATGGTCTAGTAGCCCTCCATGACAAGCACAAAGTTCTCCTCTTCAAGTCGGCCTCAAGGAAAAGGTAAAGAACACATGTCGGCTCACCTAATGGATACACACCTATTTGGATTTATAGGTCGGCTTATTTATGGAATATACTACTATATATATGAGCGCAGGGTCTTCACATCTCCACAAAAATAGTTCGGATATCTCTTTGAATTCAGGTGGATAGATACAATGACAAGTTTCGATAGATTGCAAAAGTAAGTTTGGTAAAAGAGCTCGATAAGGGTACGGGATTGGAGAGATAAATTGGGTGCTATCTCACAGCCAGGGAATTCATATCCCTTTGAAATTCGGATCACAGTTACAATGAAAAGATAAGAGACAAGTTTGGATGTCAAGGTATAGAAGGAATTCAGATAGGTTAGGAAGTGACAACAAGAATCTTTTCTGGGCTATGTTATGTAAATTAATTAGTCACTGTAACAATTAGTTAAAATAGGAAAAATGGCATGATCACAGATCATGCCCATTCACCAAGAGGCACCTAAGGCAGTATAAAGCCAGGGCCTCCCACAAATTGTAATCCATCTATTCATTCATTAATAATAAAATATATATATTCTCTGATAATCGCTGATTTCATCTGCTTCATGTGGTATCAGAGTAGGTTCACTCCTCGGACTGGGTTGTTGTTCAAACCCGTTGCTGTACAAAATTCCATCGTTGCTCCACCGTTTGCGCACACAGCTACCCTCTTCTCTGTCATCAAACCCTTTCTCCATTCCCTCTTATCCTCACCATCTGCAATTGCTCCAACGAGCCTTCCACGACACACCCAACTAATCTTCTCTCGTCAACCATCATTTGAATGACTAGTAACCCTTGTCGCAGCTGCCGTAAACTCTGAACCATCTCGTTTGTTCACTGCTCCGGCCAAACTCGTCGTTCTTATTCTTTGCCTTTCGTCGTCTGTTCAATTGCCATTGTGTCTTTCCACCGACCCACTTTCAATTATATCGTATAATTTATAAATTTTATGCCATATATAATTTTATTATATAGTGATTATATAAATTTTAATTAAACTGTAATTAATATTGATATAAATATTATATAATTTAGTCATATATTTATATATTTTAGATTATTAAATTAAAATATATATATATTTTTAAAGAAAAGTTAAGGTTGGATAAGTATACTCTACTGCATACCAGATCAATGGCTGCATCAATGTTGATGGCCGATTTCAATAAAAAAATGATAGAAGTTGAGGCTAAGGTGACCAAATATGGCGACAAAATCAAGACACAGCAGGACACAACAAATGGAATAAAGAGTTAGCTCGAGGAGAACAAGAATGAATTTAAAAAGGATTAGGTAGACCTTTTGTTATGAAACCAGCTCAAGAAAAGATAGAAAAGATAGATAAACGCCTTAGAATTCAGTCTCTTCGAGGGGACAACCTCCTTTACATTACATAAATGAACAATTCTTGGATGATACAAATGACAAAACCTCCTTTCTATATATAGGAGTCTAAGGAGTCACAATATAATCCAGCCGACCTAACAATAATAATATAAAGCCACAAAAATAACAATAGAGGGATTCTATGGGGCACATAAATAACAATATGGGGGTAATAGGGGTACAACAATATAAATAAGGGGTATAACCACAAGAGTAATGGGGTAATCACTAGTATTATAGGGACCCAACATGCCCCTCTCCTTCAAAAAAGTGTTGTCCTAAACGCTTGAGCAGTTTTGGATACTTCTGCATAAAATTCTCATCCTCCCATGTGGAATCTTCAGCGGATACGTTCTTCCACTTGATAAGATACTCTGAAATTGATCGATTTCGTAGCTGTCGAGTTCTTGTTTCTGTGACTGCTTCCGGTTCCAATATAATTTTTCCTTCCTCGTCAAGTTCTGGCAATATTGTTTGAACTGGGAGCTTGTCGCCTATAACCTTCTTTAAACATGAAACATGGAAAACTGGGTGCAATCGAGAAGCTGCAGGAAGCTCCAATTTGAATGCCATAGTACCAATCTTTTCCAACACCTTGTACGGACCATAATACTTTGGTGATAATTTATTATCCTTCTTAGCTTGCTTTAGGGACATTTGCTTATATGGTTGTAGCCGCAGGAATACCCAATCACCTACATCAAAACTTCTTTCACTGCGATGTTGATCTGCCTGTTGTTTCATTCTATTTTCTGCCAACACGAGGTTATCCTTTAAGAGTTGGAGGACTTGTTGTTGATGTTTGATGTGATGTTCCACTACCTGAACCTTAGAATTTTCTCTTAAATATGATGTGATTGATGGTGGTTGGTACCCATAAAGTGCCATAAATGGGGTCATTTTTGTTATTGTATGGAAGGAAGTGTTATACCACCATTCAGCGAGAGGCAACCATTTGACCCATTGTGTCTGTTTATCAGATACAAAGCAACGAAGATATCCTTCCAAACATTTGTTTACTATCTCAGTTTGCCCATCAGATTGAGGATGATAAGATGAGCTATGAGCTAACTGAGTACCAAGACAAGAAAATAATTTTGTCCAAAAATTTCCAGTGAAAATAGGATCTCTATCAATTACAATAATCTTTTGATTTCCATGTAGCTTTTGAACTGTTTCCATAAATGCAGTAGAAACTGTACTGGCTTTAAATGGATGTGATAATGCACAAAAGTGTGCATACTTGGTAAGTCTATCAACTACCACCATGATGACACTCTTTCCCTCAAACTTGGGTAAACGTGTGATAAAATCCATTGAAACCTCCTCCCAACGTTGGCTTGGAATGGATAAAGGTTGTAATAGACCTGGTGTCTTAATTGTTTCAACTTTATTTTGTTGGCAAACCAAACATTCCGCCACAAACTTTTGAATATCTGATTTAAGGCCATCCCAAAAAAATTCCTTCTTAAACCTGTGGTAAGTTTTTAAAAATCCTGAGTGCCCTCCTAAGGGAGAAGTGTGCAATTCCATAAGAATATTTTGTTTTAGCTGGGAATTCTTACAGAGGTATAAGCGATCTTTGTACCATAACGAATCATTTTGCCAGCTAAATGTATCAGAAGTACTGGAATCTTGTTGTAGCTTTCGAATAAGTGCCCACACTTCTTCGTCATTCTTCCATTCCTCCTTTGCTTCGTTTATCCAATCTGGTTGGATAATATAAATGGCACACAACAATGCTTCCATATCCTCATCCTTTCTTGAGAGTGCATCTGCCACCACATTTTTCTTCCCTTTTTTGTAGATGATTTCAAAGTCATAACCCAACATCTTTGTGACCCACTTTTGTTGCTCTTCAGAGGATAATCTTTGTTCTAAAAAGTATTTAAGGCTATCATGATCCGTTTTTACCTTGAAGTGTCTTCCCATTAGGTAGGGTCGCCATTTCTTAAGTGCATGAAGTATTGCCAACATTTCCTTCTCATAAATAGCTTTGCTTAAAAACTTTCCCTTGATTGGATGACTTTCAAAAGCAATGGGTCTTTCATCTTGCATTAGAACAACACCAATTCCATTTCCTGAAGCATCACATTCCACAATAAAGGTTTTTGTGAAGTCCGGTGTAGCTAAGACTGGTGCTTGGCACATTGCCTCTTTAAGATGTTTAAAGGCCTTTGTTGCTTCCGGAGTCCATGAAAATGAATCTTTCTTCAATAATGTTGTTAGAGGTGCTGCTATTCTCCCATAATTCTTAACGAACTTGCGATAATACCCTGTCAACCCAAGAAATCCTCGCAAATGCTTTATGGATGTGGGGATTTTCCATTCCTTAATGGCTTTAATTTTTCTAGGGTCTACCTTAACTCCTTCATGAGATACAATATGACCCAAATATTCCACCTCCTGGACTCCAAAGAAACATTTGGATCTTTTTTCATATAATTGTTTCTCCTCCAATAGTTGTAGCACCTTGTCAACATGTTCAACATGATCCTTCCAAGACTTGCTGTAGATTAGTATATCATCAAAAAATACCAACACAAATTTTCTAAGGAATGGTTTGAAAATTGAATTCATCAAACCTTGAAATGTTGAAGGTGCATTGGTAAGGCCAAAAGGCATGACCAAAAATTCATAATGACCCTCATGAGTTCTAAATGTTGTTTTCGGAATGTCTTCAATCTTCATTATGATTTGATGAATTCCCGAACGAAGATCCAACTTGGTGAAGTAAATTGATCCATGCAATTCATCCAGTAATTCATCAATGACAGGAATGGGGAACTTATCTTTAATAGTGAGCTTTTTGAGCTCCCTATAATCTGGACACATGCGCCATGATCCATCCTTCTTGTGCACCAATACTATTGGAGCGGAGAAAGAACTTTGACTCGGTTGAATTATACCAGCCTCTAGCATTTCTGCAACCATACGTTCAATTTCACTTTTTTGGACATATGGATATTTGTACGGCCTGATGTTTGGAGGAAAACTTCCTGGAATCAGATGAATAGCATGATCATGATCATGCATAGGTGGGAGACCTTTGGGAGTCTCAAATACCTTGGAATGATTGTCCAGGACTTTTTGGAGATCTGGAGAAATAGATGATTCCAATGTGGAAACATCTAGCGAACATAATTTTGCAATTACACCTCTTTGCTCCTTTTTTAGAAGCTTTGTCATGCCATTAGAGCTGATTATCTTTCCTGGTTTCCCTGCAATACCCCTTAATTCAACTTCCTTTCCTTCCACAGAAAATTTCATGAAAAGTTCTTGAAAATTAAAAGCTATTGTACCCAAGGATTGTAGCCATTGGACTCCTAGTACAACATCAACACCTCCCATTGGAATGGAAAGCATTGGGCTAGTCAATACATATTCTCCATGGATAGCTTGATATTATGGCACTTTCCAGAACAATTTATTGTTCCTCCATTTGCAATCATCACTTGACACTCTGGTGCTGGATATAGGAAGCAATTCAATTCTTTTGCTACCCTACAATGAATAAAATTGTGGGTGCTTCCTGAATCAATCAACACTATTACCTTTTTCTTCTTGATTTGTCCTTCTATCTTGATGGTTTGAAGAGTGGTAATTCCCGCCAATGCATTACAAGATATGGTCGGATTTATTTTTTCTTCATCTAGGCTTTGTTCCTGGAATATATCCTCTTCTTTTGACCTTTCTTGCTCCTTTTCTTCTTCCTCTTCACAATCTATGTAGAATAATTTCTTCTCAGCGCACTTATGACCTTTTGTGTATTTGCTATCACAATTGTAACAAAGCCCTTTTGCTCTTTTTTCTTCCAATCGTTGTGGTGTCAACCTTGTAGGTTGTGGAAGACTATGGGCAACAACACTTCCGTCTTTATAGTTGTGAATGGTATGCTTCCTAGTTGCCATAATTTTGCTTTCCATTTTTCTTGCTAACCTGAATGCCTTCTCTAATGAATCAGGTTCCCAAAGGTGCACATCATGTTGGATATTATCCTTTAAAGACCCTATGAACACATCAATCCTATGCTCCTCTGGAATATCTTTTACCCTTATGTTCAATTTTTGGAACTCCTCAATGTGCTCCATTATTGAACCCTTTTGTTTGAGACTTATCAATTGGCTAAAAAAAGTGTTGCTTTTTGTATCCTCATAATGTGCTATCAATTCTTCCGTAAAAATTGCCCAAGTGATAAATTGTTTACGAGAACAAAGCCATTGATACCATACAAACTGATTTGGTTCCAAATATAAAGTATCCATACATACCTTTTGTGTGTTTTGCACATTATTGAGATCGAAGAATTGCTCCATCTGTAATATCCATGTGGCGTGATCCTTGCCATCAAACTTCCTCATATCAATTTTTGGAACATGGTGAGTCTTTGATCCAACATCAGAGTCTATGGAATCATGATTAACATTTCTTTTGTTCTCATCATGAGTTTCCTTTAGTACTCTTTCACCCTTAGTGACCATTTCTTGTAGCAGCTTATTCATATTTATCTTCAATTCTTCCATCTTATCATCCATGCCATCAATTTTAGCGTCCATGCCATTCACCTTAGCTTCCATGCCGTCCATCTTAGCTTCTACGCCTTTTATCTTAGCATCTGTTATCTTTTGTGAGTGTGACATTTGTTGCACTTGTTCTTGTAATTTTGATATATCATGTAGCATTTCTTCCTCTTCTTCATGAGTCATGCTAGAGCTTTCAGGTTTCTTACTAGGTGTTTGCATTTTCTTTCCTCGGGGCATCAGTTACCGATAATAATGCTTTACTATGCCCTTTGAATTCCTTCAAACCAAGCTTATGCAAAAATAAAAAATAAAAACTACACACATGTTTTTTACTTTGTAGAAGCCGGATATTGAATCTGATGTATCTCTGTAATTTCGAATCATCGAGTTCTTAAATTATGACCTGTAGTAGCCTTCTATGTCCTCTTTCCAATGCCACTAGTCTGATCCAAATTGGATTCTCCAAGAAAGTGTTATGCACAATATCCCGCAGTGACCTGATTATAGACTAGTTCAGTAGAGAGAACTTGTATGAAGTGCCATGTGTCACTGTTTCCACCTTTGAGTCTAAAAAATATACAAACGAAAACTACAGTCTGTCCTCTTTCTGTACCTTCTTACAAAATTTCAATCCTATGCTCAGAAAGAAAGTTATGACGATTTTCCCCAGGTCACCTGTTTTGAGTGTAATTCAGGAGTCTGAAAAAATACCAACTTCCTCAGATCATATCTCCGAAAATGTCATGCGCAAATCTCTGAAATTCGGACCCAAGGTTCAGCGTGATTTCGTCTCAAATGGGTTTTTTTTGTGACTTCTGAAACGTCACAGAAAAAAAGTTATAGCGCAAATTCCACGATGACCTGTTTGGAGCAGCAAAACCCTAGAATCCAAAGCTCTGATACCAAATGTTATGAAACCAGCTCAATAAAAGATAGATAAACGCCTTAGAATTCAGCCTCTCCGAGGGGGAAACCTCCTTTACATTACATAAATGAACAATTCTTGGATGATACAAATGACAAAACCTCCTTTCTATATATAGGAGTCTAAGGAGTCACAATATAATGCAGCCGACCTAACAATAATAATATAAAGCCACAAAAATAACAATAGAGGGATTCTATGGGGCACAAAAATAACAATATGGGGGTAATAGGGGCACAACAATATAAATAAGGGGTATAACTACAATAATAATGGGGTAATCACTAGTATTATAGGGACCCAACACCTTTCAGTTATGGGGGATCAAGCTACGGTGATGTTGGGTTGTATTTGTACTAGCCTGAAGATTACACCTGATCAAATGCTCCAGATAATGAGGCTACTCAACATCTCAATTCTCCAGATTCGTCGAAATTATCAGACGCACATGAGAAACCTGAGTCTGCGAAGACATCTTCCACGCTTAATCAAGGAAATAATAACACGAATTTTCAAAATAAGAAACTCTGGAATCCATACACCAATATGTCGTTTTCAAATCAATACCCCTTTTTCGCTCCACTATTAACAACATATCAACGTAGAGCAAAAATCGAGTTACCCAAATTTGACAGTAATGAAAAATGCAATGCTGCTTGGCGCAATAAAGCGGAATATTTTTTTCGAGATTTACGATATTGACAATGATGACGAAAAGATCAGGCATACTTCCATGAAAATGGAAGGCAGAGCATATAATTGGTATATGTTGTGGAAGAATATGACACTTGCTATCAGTTGGAGGAAATTTAAGGACGCGTTCTTTAAAAGGTTCCAAGTTTTCAAGGAAGAAGAGTTATTTTCAACACTCACCAGATTGCGACAAAAAGGAGATGTGGATGAATACACTCAAGAATGGGAGACTTTAGCAATGCGAGTACGTTGACTATCAGAATCTCATCTCATTCAATCGTACACCTCGGGACTTAACCCCATCTACAAGCAGAACTTGAGCTTCATGACATTATGTCAATACAAGTAGCAAAACAAAAAGCAAAAGCTGTTGAAAAGAAATTTGACAAGACGTTGTGGTTAAAGGCTGAAAGATTATATTCGAGATGAAGATTTCCCCACTCTGCAAATAGGGATAACATAAAATATGTTCCACCTCATCTTCGTGAAGGATAAAAAGCTAACATGGAAATGCAAAGGATGAAAAATGGAAAATGCAAATGCTGTGGTGAAAAATGGGACCCTAAACATAGGTGTGCTAAAGGAAAAGAGACCAAAAACTTGTATAAATGCGAAGAAACTAATGATTTAGACAGTGACGAATTATATGTAGAAGACATCGAAGATTCCCTAGAATTCTCTCCAGAACTAGATGATGAGAGCATCCCGCAAGTATCATTATCGGCCATGACAGGTATATCACAACCTCAGACATTAAAATTAAAAGGACATATCAAGAAGAAATATGTAATGGTTCTCATCGATACGGTAGCACCCACAATTTTTTGGACTCAACCATGGTGAAGAGACTCGACATTTTCACATTTCCCATTCCCAACATGAAGGTTATGGTAGTGACGGTAAGAAAATTGAAAAAGTAGGGAAATGCCATAAAGTCAAATTCCAGATTCAAGACTTTAATTTAGAATCCCCATTTTACACGGTACCATTAGAAGGAGTGGATGTGGTAAGGTTATGGTAGCCGATGGTAAGAAAATTGAAATGGTAGGGGAATGCCATAAAGTCAAATTGCAGATTCAAGACTTTACTTTATAATCCCGGTTTTACATGGTACCATTAGGAGGAGTGGATGTGGTCTTAGGTATCCAATGGTTACAAACCCTTGGTGCTTACTTTGCCAACCATCAAAAGCAGTTTATAAAATTTTAATGGGAAGGGCAGAAATACAAATTATATGGGTTCCAAGCACCTGAGAATCAAATCGTATCATCATCCCAAATGATGAAAATGATTTGAAGAGGAGCACCAGCCTATGTAGTACAATGTCACCAATTAGAAATGTTAACTTCAAAATTGATCAGCGAAGAAGCACCAAAAGTACAAGAGCTAATTCAGAAGCACGAAAAAGTATTCCAAGACCCGCTCATTAAAATGCCTCCTAATAGAGAAATTGAGCATACAATAGAAGTCAAAGCAGGATCAAACCCCGTCAACATCAAACCGTATCGATATCCCCATCATAAAAAAATGGAAATTGAGAGATTAATCCAAGATTTTTTAAAGTGTGGCATCATCTCAAAAAGTAAAAATCAGTATGCTACTCCAATTGTATTGGTGTGGAAAAAAGATGAATCGTTTAGGTTATGCATCAATTATCGAGGACTAAACAAAATAACAATTAAAAACAAGCTCCCAATTCATTTCATCGATGAAATGCTGGATGAACTACATGGTGCTAAATATTTCTCAAAATTGGATTTAAGGTCAGGATATTATCAAATTAGAATAAGGTTGGAAGACATACCAAAAATTGTGTTCTAAACACATGAAGGTCACAACGAATTTAAAGTAACACCTTTTGGGATAACCAATGCACCAAAAACATTCCAAGCTACTATGAACGAGTTATTCCGTCCATATCTAAGGAAGTTCGTGTTAGTGTTCTTTGATGACATTTAAATTTACAGTAAAACTTGGAAGGAGCACCTACAACATTTGGAGAAAGTTCTTACGCTATTGGAAGAGCATCAATTCTATGCCAAGCAGTCCAAATGCACCTTTGGGAAGGAAGAAGTAGAATATCTTGAACACATAATATCCCATGAAGGAGTAAAAGTGGATCCTAATAAAATCAAGGCTATAAGGGAGTGGCCCAAACTAGTTAATATCTCCAAGCTAAGAGGATTCTTAGGGTTGACTGGATATTATCGAAGATTTATTAAAAGCTACGCCCATATAACAGTACCCCTATCAAACCTTCTAATGAAGAACTCATTTCGATGGAATGATGAAGCAAGAAAGTGTTTTGAAGATTTGAAGGAAGTTATGTCTAATGCCTCGGTATTGGCAACTCCAGACTTCTCAAAACCATTTGTAATTGAATGTGATGCTTCGGGTTTTGGCATAGGAGTAGTACTAATGTAGGAGGGTCATCTAATCACGTTTGTAGGCAGAAAGCTCAATAAGCATGAACGTCTCAAGTCTACATATAACAAGGAAATGCTTGCTATTATGCACGCATTAGCCAAATGGAGACAATATCTCTTAGGAAGTAAGTTCTTAATACAAACAAAGCATAATAGTCTTCAGCATCTACTCCAACAGAAAATGCTATCTACAGAACAACAAAAATGGATAGAAAAATTCGCTACCTTTGACATGGATATATTACACAAGAAAGGGAAAGATAACATAGTAGCTGATGCCTTGTTGAGGAAAGACGAAGAACCATTGTTACTCGCAGTGTCAGTGATTGTTCTCGAATGGCTTAATGAGATTCGAAGTGAATACGCAAAAGATCCAGAAACAAGTGTTATAATCAATATCTTCCTCGAAATTCAAAATTTGAATGGAAGAATGATATTCTATGGTACAAGGGAAGAATTTATCTGAATGCAGATTCCAAATTTAAAGCCAAGGTTCTCAAAGAGTCGCATGATTCACTATCAGTGGAACATGTAGGATACTTTAAAACCTACTACAACGCACACCAGTTGTTCTTTTGGAAGGGAATGAGCAATGATATTAAAAAAAATGTAGCCAAATGCGATAAATTCCAAAGGAATAAAAATGAAAATATTATGACACTCAGACTACTTCATCCCTTAAACATTTCGAATCAGAAATGGGAAGAAATATCAATGGAATTTATTGAAGGGTTACCTGTATCCGATGGTAAAGATAAGATTCTTGTAGTAGTCAACAAACTCACCAAGTATGCTCACTTTATTACAATGAAGAAATCAGACTCGGCCAAACAAATTGTTGAGATATTTTGCAAAAATATTTACAAATTACACGGATTTCCAAAGGTCATTGTGAGCGATAGAGATGCCAAATTTAAGGGTAATTTTTGGAAGGAATTATTCAATCATATAGGAACCTACCTCAACATGAGTTCTGCTTACCATCCTCAAACAGATGGCCAAACAGAGGTTGTCAATAAATGTTTGGAAGCTTACCTACATTGTTACGCCACAGACAAACAAAATAAGTGGGTTCAGTGGTTACATCTCGCTGAATGGTGGTACAATTCTACTTACCACACGTCAGCAAAAATGACTCCATTTCAAGCTTTGTACGGGTATGAACCTCCAAAATAGAAGGACCTGGCTATCATCCAGACAAAAATACCAACTGTTAAAAACCAACTAGAAGAAACCAAAAAGGTCGTCCAAATTCTAAAAGAAAATGTAAATAATTCAAAAAACCGTATGAAGCAGCAAGCTGACCGAAATAGAACCGAGAGAGAATTTGAAGTTGGAGATTCAGTATTCGTTAAACTCCAACCGTACAAGCAATTATCCTTAAAAAAAAAAAGGAAAAAACAAATTAGCACCAAAGTTTTATGGGCCATACCAAATCAACAAAAAGATCAGTCAAGTAGCTTACCGTTTAAACCTTCCTGATAAAAGTTGTGTTCATAATGTTTTCCATGTATCTTGCCTTAAAAAAGAACTTGGTGAACATCCATCGTTAGATGATGAAGGAAGGGTCATTCTTGAACCAGAAGGTATCATCTCCATCCGGGAAAAGAAATTGCGATCTTGAGTAATCAAAGAATACTTAATCAAGTGGAAGGACTTACCAGAAGAGGAATCTTCTTGGGAGTTTGAAGTATTTCTTCAATAACATCTATCATTACGTATGCTTTGAGGACAAATCATATATTCAAGAGGGAGGCAATGTTATGTAAATTAATTAGTAGTTGTAACAATTAGTTAAAATAGGCAAAAAGGCATGATCACAGATCATGCCCATTTACCAAGAGGCACCCAAGGTAGTATAAAGCCAGGGCCTCCCACAAATTGTAATCCATCCATTCATTCATTAATAATAAATGATATATATTCTCTGACAACCGCTGAGTTCGTCTGCTACAGGCTAATCACAGAAACAAATTTTCGGATCTCTGAAAGGAGGTCTCAGTGCTACACAGTATATCTATCTATCTATCTATATATATATATATATATATATATATATATATATATATATATATATAGTTCAATGCCATATAGTAGCCACAGTTCGGTGCTAGTTCAGTACTATGAAGGAGCTACTATTCAGTGATATGTCACAGTGTTATATTTATGTCAACACAAAAGCAAGGTATCAGTAGTATGACAACAAGGAGGTCTCACAATAAAGGAGATATCAATGTGAAGACAGTGATAACATCTCGGTGGTGACAATGTCTCAACGCTATGAAGATCGTCACGGAACAGGAGTCTAGAAGAAGGTTGACTGTTAAGAGAACTTGTGTCTTGGTCTTGGAGTGGCAAATAGTTCAAGGGTCTTGGTCTTGATATTTGTCAATTGGAATCTCTATAAGAAGAATTTGTGCGGGTTTTCCACTCAAAGAGTGAGAGGTTTTGGCCCTGGTGCCTACATTCCGTGTCTTTTGTTTATTTATGATAATGCATTGGTAGCTATTTGATGAAGAAGAACACTAATAATTAAAGAAAAGAAGATCCTAATCTAATGTTGTAAAAAGCACTCACACGCAGTTACTAATTAAAGAGAAATCACCTAATTCATGATGCCCTAGATTTATCAACAAATGGAGTGATTCGTTCATCTATTTGCAAGTTTTCTCTTTCATTCTTGTACTTGTCCACTTTATGCTTTGAATTCCATATCATCATTACTAGCCTTTACTTGAAGTACAAGTCATATTTCCATGCAAATTTCTTATCAAGTATCATTTCTCATATTCTAGCTGCTTATAACCTTTTGATTTGTTGTACTAACATCTTTCACACAACACTGCTTATCTAGTAACCTTTAGTTTTATACATTGTGCAAGTGATTTAATCTTTATTGAGCTTTTTTATTAAGTCATTGGTCTATATTTGCTAATCTTGTTATTGTCATATTGATCTAATTGAATCCATTATGTTAACATAAACATTGCTCATTGATCCTCACACTTGCTAAATAATCCTAACTCAAGTTGCCTAGGGAGGTTGTCTTGCCCTTAGTCTCCTGGAACTTTTTCCAACAAGTTTCCCCTTTTCTATCCACCCTTAGGGACAACCCCCCTTAGATTTTCTAGGAGAAATCTTAAACAAAGTGAGTAGGGATCAGAGTGATAGCCCCTACTCTCCGCATTGCGCCTTAGGTGTACACTGTAAGCGACAACATTTTCGTCATTGCGGAGGATAGAGTTTTTCCGTTCTCGATTTTTAAACTAACATTTCAGTTCTTGCATTTGGATTTTTGGAGTTAGATTCCTATTCAAGTGGTGACTCCACTCAATTCATTTTATACAAGGATTTATGCATGAAGCTTTCTTCTTGTAGACTTCTTGCTAATCTTGGACAGGAGGCTCTCTCTAACATTCATTTACTCTTTCAAGCTTAATAAAGCAAGACATCATGGACTATTTTGTTGCTTGTGATTTTACTAACATTTAGGTCTATTCGCATGATTATCCATATGAAGTCGGTGAAGCCATCGATGAGTTTCCTCCTTTTCAAGGTAACAATGCTTTTAGTGTCAAGACTCACCTTGGGAATTTCAACCTTTGTATGAGCAAGTGTCGCCCATATTCTGACCATGAAGATGTAAAGATGGTGATTTTCATTCTCACCTTAGGTGGAGACGCTTTGGGTTAGTTCTTAGAGTTCCCTGATAACACTTTTGATCCTTTATAATCAATCATTGATGCCTTTGAAGATAAATATGGAGATAAGAGAAAGGTCAAAACAAAATTTGAAGTAAAGGAAGTTAAAGAGGCTGAAAACAATCCTATCAAAGAATTAACTCAAATGGTTAAAGATATGCAACTCAATCAAACGCATGTAATTAAGAATATGGAGGTTAACCAAGCTCAACTCATTAAGAACATGGAAATGATCTACACACAAGTAATCCAAAACATGGAATTCAATCAAGCAAAATTAATAGAAGATCACACCAAGGAAATGAGTTCCATCATCCATGCAGAGCAAGATGTTAGCCATGGAAGCAAATCATGACAAAGAAATTAGTTCCATGCAAAACTGTTTGGTCGCTATCGAAGCAAATCATGAGAAAATAATAAAGGACATGGAAGTTGGTCAAATCACTTTTCAAAACAAGTTGTTGATGGCCATGGAGGAAAAGCAAGCACTATTAGTAAATACAATGGAAGAAAATCATGCCAGGGAAATCACTGTTATAGAGGTTAAGCATTCTAATCAAATGACTATTATTCAAAATAAGTTGGAAGAAATGGAAAGATCACATATACAAAAGTTTCAACCTAGGTCAGATAATGGATGGAAAAGGAACAAATGACTTTCAACAGATCATGAACATTCCCATCTGCCAAAGCAATGTCATGAAGAGATCATTTATCCCAATGAGAAATGGCTAATTGAAAGTGGCGAGTTTAGGAAGTAAACTGAGGAGAATCAAGACCACAGTCTTAATGCTTGCGAAAGTAAAGTGAAGCATGTCACAGAAGTCCTGGATACCTCAAATTTTCCATCTAAGCATCCTCAATATCAAGCAGAGGGGTCTACTTTGATCACATCATCATCAACATTACGATCTACCAAGAAGAAAAGAAAAAAGCAAAAAAGATAAATCATCAATGTCACGTAGGAACAAGCCTCAACAAGTTAGAAGTCGAAAACTAAAGAGGCTTGATAAATCTAATGTCTGTGTACAACACAATATTGAGATGAGTCAGTGTCCTAAGATCTTCAGAATTCAGCACAGCACATGAGACAAACAACCTATGGATCTGCCATAGAGTCAAAAGGTTTTCAAAATGGACTTCATTGAAAGCATACGATGCCATAGGGCATCCTTTATATTGTATCTCTAACCCTACTCTCTTAGATTAAGTTTCATTCTAGCATTTCTATTTCATAGATTAGAAGCCATTTTTGTTCTTAATAGATTTACATTTCATGTTCGTAGTGTAGTTTCTATTTACAAAGCTTCTATTTCATGAATTTAATGTTATATGATGGTTTTTTTATTATATTTGAATGGATGCTACTTATATGAACTTCTGTGTTGCTTGGATGCATATTTTGGATTCTCATATTCCTTCAATGAAGCAATGTGTCCCCAAGTAGAGCCAGATGTTGACCACTCTGTGTCAGCGACCCTATAGCAACATACATTTTTTCAAAGCTTTCCATCATGCTCGAGCAGTCATACATCCAGATTTCATCATCATATTTTAGCAATTTTGTCAAAATTGTAATTCCAAATTTTTCAGCCCTATATGGCCATTGTAAAAATGATTCTAGTATGTTTATGAAGCCATGTAAAAACATTTAGGTAAGCATTTGATTCTTAGCAAAGATTTTCACTCTAGGGAGGTTTTTACCCTCTGCCAATTATTCGCATTTTCTAACCCAAATAATTGGCAGAGTTTTTCTCCCACACATACCCCAAAGCTAGAGTGGGGCTCGACTGTAAGGTCTTAGGTGTAGTCTTACTGTTATCGAGTCAATGTAAATTATCATACTAGATCATGTCTTGATTCATGCAAAATATGGTTAAGTCAAAGTGTCTAATTTTAATTATTAAAATTTCCTACTCGTCAGGATTTTTATAATATTTTGATGTAAAATGTAATTCCTATAAAAGTTGATGGGGCTAGAGTACTCATAATTAGAACCTCTACACCTCAACTTTCTATTTAGACACTTTTTGAGGGTTGAAATTGTTGAAGGAAATGTAACCAGGTTCGGTCTTCATAAATTTACTTTTGATATTTGTATTTATTCAAGAAAATAAATATTATTTTTATTATATATGTCAATGAGTTTCTTGCTCATTGAAATAGGTCTAGCACATGTTAAAGTGCTATAGGTGAGTCAAAGAGTCAAAATAAAATATGGAAGACCTTAAGGGCATGTTACACTGTATACTTATGTATTAGAGTCAAAGAATATACCTCCAAGCAAATTCAAGTATACTCCATGCAATGGCACCATCAAAAGAAGCAATCCGAAATAAATAAAGCAATGCGGCCTACAGTCTTCAAGTCGGCCTTCAAGTCGGCCTAAAGGAGGGACAAACCTCTATATATAGAGGTTGTCCACTACTCCAACGTCAAGCATTCCCCATCTCTGAAATTAGCAAAGGTAGAAGTCAAGATAAAGGGTGGCAAAGGTAATTGAAGGACGAAAAAAGAGTCTCTGAGCACTGCGAAGAAAGGAGGAAGAAGACCGAAGTGTAAAAGGGTTGTTACAGTCACATGTGCAAAGAAAGAAGTCTCTTCCTGCGGTCATTACAACACTACTACCATAGTCATATAATATCGTTGGTTGGGCTAGATAATTAGGCCTATAAGGCCTCCCACTGAAGAAAGGAAGAAGGCTATATAAGTGAAAGGAGAAGGAGAAGTCTAACATAGTTCTTGTGAGGGTATTCCCTCACACATGCGAAGAACTAGGGTTACATTACTGTTGCTCTAAGTCTACAATATTTGTGAAAGAGATGAAGGCTCGGTTGGGAGGCAACAAGGTCATCTTCTTAAGTTAGAAAGGGTTCATCTCAAGTGAAGGAATAAAAGGTTAAGGATCATTCTAGAGTATACAATCTAAGGTATCTACAATTGCCAAAAGAACTGTTGAAGGAAGAAAGACAAAGTGCAGAAAGGAGGAAGGACTTGACTTGTTCTTGGAGGATACTCTGGTCAGGGGTCTAGGGTTTGGCATTGATCAATAAGAAGATTCAATAAGAGAAATTAACCGAAGGGTTTTCCTCTCAAGAGAAGAGAGGTTTTGGCCCTGGCAGAGAGCCAACATCTTGTGTTCTTGTTCTTATGTTTTTGGTAGCAGTTTGATGAAGTACACACACATGCATTAATAATAATAAGAAGAAGATTAAGCTAACAAGACAAATTGTAAAAAGACTTCAGAAATTGTTTTCAAGTCAAGAAGAATCACACTACACCTAATTGCCCTTGATTCTTCAATAGAAATCATGTTTGTCCCCTCAAATTATTTTTATTTTCTTGCAAAAAATGGCAAAATGTTAACCAAAAAATGGTGAAAAAAATTAAAATCAGAGAAAATACAAATTCTCTCGAAGAGGAAAAATGAATTTTTGGAGAAAGTGGACATTCCAGAGGAAGATTAAATTCAAAGGACGCATTTCCAAGGAAGAAAAACCCCACATGAAATTCCTTGTACTAGAAAACAAAAACAAAACAAAACCCAAAAAAAAAAAAAAAATTCTCAGGAAAATATGATTTTCTAGAACAAAGAGCTTAAAATAAATGAGGAATTTCGAGGAAAGAAATTGGAAAATATTTTTGAGGCCCTCCATCAAATTTTTTGAAGAAAAATCAAACCTTTGGATGATGGTAAAAGTCAAGGGGCATTTGACAAAGAGAAAAATTTGAAAAAAAAAATGGACCAGGATCAAAGCCTTCTTTAACAAATTTGAATTTCTTCTTCCAGATCAAGGGATGGGATTAAATTTTGGCATGAATCAAGCATCAACTAGTTGTTATACTCTTGCATCAAGTAAGATTTGTGCACTTCTTTGGACCTAGCCATTTTCTACTTGGACGGGAATCTAGACCTCTCATTTTTCCATATAAGGAAGCATATGCTCCTCATTGTAGACATCTTTGGATGGTATAATTGGCTCTAGAAGCTCTGTAATATTTTTTGATGAATAATAATATCAAAGTCTTTAGGGCAAACCTAAGTGTGTGTCTTCAACTTGTTATGGTAAATTTATTTTAATGATCTTTGTTTAAATTTCTACTGGATTTAAATTTCTTGTTTCAATGGCCTATTAGATTTATTGGACGCTTGTTTGCCACCTATATTTGGATTGGGGAACACATTTGATTAGGCGGATCTAGTGGATCCTTGCTCGGACACTAGACTTCCTTTATGAAACCAACAAAATCTTTCAAAGTTGTATAGAAAATCTTTTCTGACCAGGTATCGAGGACGTGGGGAAATTCTTGCTTAAGTACTCGAGTCGAGCATTTGGAGTAATCCTTGTCTAGATCTTCATCTCCTCGGCCCATAACAACTATGAACCCGTAGTGGGACTCTCAAGGGCTCATCATAAGACACTTTAAAGGAAGTTTCTTTCCTTTTGCTCTACCAAGATCATATATAGAAATAAAATACATAAATTATCTCATCTACTTTCAAATACTTTTATTGAATATTTGTTATTTAAAGAGCTATTATGACTGTAAATCTTGTAAATAATTGTGGATAATTTGTTTTTCCTCTAAACCCTAGTACATATTTTTTTAATTCTTGTATATAACCATTGGGATTTCTAACATGGTTGTAATGCAGATCTGAAGTGTAGAACAAATTGCTTGAAGAGTCGTCCATCAATTTTGAGGTTTTTCTTGAGATCGCTAGGGTTTTAGGGTCTCTAAACCCTCTAGGTCGAAATTCTTCTAAAGGTTCAATATTTCAAAAAAGTTATTAAAGGGTTCAACTGAGGTTTTATTTGTATTTTGTTGGCAGATCTGAAGGGTAGGGCATAGATCTCCTTAATGAATTTCTTGTAGGTGGATCTGTCCTCATAAGAGGATAAACAAATTAATTTTGGAGGCCAAAACCTCCTTTTTTCCTTGCGGTCTTGGTTAACAAATTTCGGTGGAATTTTTTGAAGAATCACAAACCTTTTCTAGTTGAATTTTACTTTGTCGAGTTGAAGCACAATTTCTTTTGAGGGTTTTTTGATCTGGGCTTTGTACTGCAAACCTTGGAAATTTTATTTCTGGAAGTCGCAGACCTTTCCTCATTTCCAAAAGTCGAGATCTGTGAGCATACCATTGTCTTGAGGTTTCAAAAATAATTTGAAGCATAAGTCACAAGGGTTTTAGAGATAATTTCTTCTAGGTAGTAAACCTAGAAGGGCTTAATTTTCTTGTGCTAATTAAATCCATCAACCCTTGTCATTTTTTGCAGAGATCTAATGATTGTTTTGGTAGGGTTTTCATCAACAAATTTTTTGGCAAGCAAAATTGATTTTGAAGGCTTAAATCTCATTCGCAATTTTTTTTTTGAGAAAACACAAATTTTACTTAGTACTTTGCATCAAGGCCAAAAGCTCTTAAGGAGCCTCGTATAACCTGTGCAAAAGTATGATTTGGAGAGGGTTTGCGGTGAATTTCTTAGAGAAGTTTTGCGCCTGAAACTTCAAAGAATTTCCTTAAAAATTTAATAAAAATTAAATCAATGTAAGCCATATCCTGGAGTTGGCCATAAGCATATTAAGATTGGTTTTTCCCAAGGCCCATAGCTTTTTTGTCATCTGGTACAAAATATTTTAAGGTTACCTCCTGGATTTTGCAGAAGGAGTTTCTTCAAATTGATAAACATCTATGATTTTGTAGAGATCCTACTCAGAATTTTGAAGGGTTTTACAAGATCTTTTGGGCATAAATCTGATTTGCAGAGGCTTGGCATCAATCTGCATAATTTTCAAGGAAGTTGCATATCATTTTAGGCCTTTTTTCTTCAAGGCGTAGGGCTTAAGGAGGGGCCTCCTCTTTGACTGGTGTGAGAAAGTTATTTGTTCTAGAGAAGCAGAAATGTTGTTGAAGTCATTTGAAGCTTGAACTTTTAAGAATCACCATAATAATTCAACAAAACCTTGTGATAAAATTTAGTCTTCAATTATGGGCTAGCTAGTGTTGAGAAAGCTTAAGGAAAATAATTAGAGTTATTTCTCATTACTTGATAACTACTTGTGATGTCATTCTACTTATTAGCTTTATTTTTTATTATTATGTTTGTATATCAGCAAACAACTACTGAAACAAGAAGAACAAGGACATAGAATATGGGTTGCAAGCCAGGGCCAAAATATCTCCACTTGAGAGGAAAACCCGCAAATCTCCTCTTCCTTATAGATTCTTCAATTGATAAATTCCAAGACCATTAGACTCGGACCAATACCCTCCAAGCCCAAGACCAACCTCTCCAAATAATGTGTTATCCTTGATCCAGTCAAACCAAGTCAAATCTCTTCCAGGTGCACAACTTTAAGCTTTTGTTGTAGAATTTCGGCCTCCACTGCAGACCTGAAAAATTCAGCCCTCCTACAACTGTTGTTGCCACACATGTGAGCCTTGATTTGCCTTCGAAGGCCTCCTTAGACCTTCGCTTGGATTTCTCTAACTTCTGGAGCTTAAGGATGACCTCTAGTGACCTTTGCTTGACCTTTTTGTCTTCTTTTCTCCAAGATCGAACTTGTAGATGAAAACCCTAGATCTATTGTAGAAACCCTAGTCAATTGCACCTGTGAGAGAGAGATAGCCCAAACAAAATTCTTCTTCGTCCTCTTCCTTCTTCATTGCCTTCTTCCTTCTCCTTACTCGCTAGAATGAGTGATGGATGAGTGTGCTTCAAGGAGGTTGAGTTTCCTCCTTTATATAGGCTCTTCAAGGTGGACGTGGCACACATAAAGGGAAATTTCTCTCAGGGGATTCCGAGCTTTAGAAATCCAATTTTTTTGTTGCAGATTGGAAGAAGTTGTGTGCAGATTTCCTCACTCCTGAAGGGAGTGCGAATAGCAGAGCCAACAGTCAAGAAAAGTGAAATAGGGAGATTTTTTACCAGATTTAGAGATGCCCACAGTTAGGCTTAGAGATCAGGATAGGTTGGAGGGAGCCTTGAACTTTGTCATCTGGAAGGCAAGGATGACCTTCTTGTTGGATGAGCATGGCCTGAAAGCCTATGTGGGCAATGTGGTGGCAGTTCCTCAAGATGCAGATTAGCTAAACGAATACAAGAAGGAAATGGTGAAGACGAAGAGGTTGATCCTAGATGGAGTTCGAGACCATGTAGCCTCACATGTGGAAGAAAAAGGAATAGCCAAGGAAATGTGGGATGCTCTCGTCCAGCTTTATCAAAAAAATTCAAAGCAGCGGAAGATGTTCCTATGGGAGAAGCTAAGAAGCATCAGGATGATGAAGGTTGAAGGCATAGACTCCTTCCTCACTAGGATTCAAGAGGTCTGAGACCACCGTGCATTCGTTGGGGAGGCACCTCAACCAATATAGCTTGTACAATTAGCATTGAATAGTGTCTTAGAGGAGTGGAACGTGTTTTTCCAAAGTATCTTGGGAAAAGACATTGCCTAGATGGGACAGGATGTGGTCCGACCTATAGCAAGAGAAATTAAGGCATGCTTTATTGAAGAGTATTAAATTGAATTAAATTTTATCAATTTTTTAAGGGAAATTCTTTAAAGTTTGAGGCTCAAAACTTCTCCAAGATATCGCTACAAACCCTCTTGAAATCATAATTTTTCATAGGTTATAGGAGGATCCATAAGAGCTTTCGGCCTTGATGCAAAGGGCTAAGAAAAATTTGCGTTTTCTCCAGAAAAAATTGCCAATGAGATTTAAGTCTTCAAAATCAATTTCCTTGCCAGAAAATTCGATAAAAACCCTACCAAAACAATCATTAGATCACTGCAAAAAATGAGGGTTAATGGATTTAATTAGCACAAGAAAAATTAAGCCCTTCTAGGCTTTCGGCCTAGAAGAAATGAAATCTAAAACCCTTGCAGCTTATGCTTCAATTTTTTTTTAAACCTCAAGATAATGGTAGGTCCACAGATCTCGGCCTTTGGAAATGAGGAAAGGACTGCGGCTTCCAGAAATAAATTTTCCAAGGTCTGCAATATGAAGCCCATATCAGAAAACCCTCAGATTTTTTTTTTTGTGCTTCAACCCCTCAAAGTAAAATTCAACTAGAAAAGGTCTGTGATTCTTCAAAAAAATCCACCGAAATTTGTTAACCAAGGCCACAAGGAGAAAATGAGGGTTTGGCCTCCAAAATTAATTTGTTTTTCCTCTTATAAAGCTAAATCCACCTGCAAGAAATTTGTTAAGGAGATCTATGCCGTAGCCTTTTAATAATTTTTTTGAAATATTAAACCCGTGGAAGAATTTCAACCTAGAAGGTTTAGTGGTTGCCCTAAAACCCTAGCAGTCTCAAGAAAAACCTCATAATTGATGGACGACTCTTCAAGCAATTTGATCTACACTTTAGATTGCATCAAAACCATGTTAGAAATCCCAATGGTTATATACAAAAGTTAGAAAAATATATATTAGTGTTTAGAGGAAAAACAAATTATCCACAATTATTTGAAAGATTTACAATGATAATAGCTCTTTAAATAAAAAATATTCAATAAAAGTACTTGAAAATAGATGAGATAAATTTTTTTATATGATCTTGGTAGAGAAAAAGGCAAGAGACTCCCTTCAAAGCGTTTTATGATGAACCCTTGAGAGTCCTGTTGTCGCCCAGATTGTACAGACACCGTGACAACGCTCAAGACAGGGGTTGTCACTCTGGTCCTCGCCCAATATGTTCTAGCTATCTCCCAAAAACAGGCTATGGGGGGTAGTCCCTATGGAATGAAGTGAAGGAAAATAAATTGAGAATCAACTTACTTGGGAGACACGGATGAATGGCCTAGCCACTTCGTTGAAATTAAGAAAGATTATTGATTAAATTAGATTTTCTATTATGAGATCAGTGCCTTAATGGAATCACAAATTCTTGCTTTTTATAAATTGGAACCAAATGACCGGATCAACACCGACTGGTTGAATGATTGACTTACCTATATGATACGCAAGTCCTAGGACCTATGTGAGATGCAACGATCTTAGTAAATTTTAGTTTAAATGCCTAGTCTAAGTGTAGCCTTCTTTTAACTATTTTGAAGTTGGGCTCCAAGGTAGGTTGTGGAAAAGAGGTTAAAGGGAAGTAGGCTAGGGCTCGATTAACGATACATTCTGTTAGGATTCTGTCACCCGATGCCTCCGGCGCTATAGAGACTATGGCTCTGATCACTGCAAGGTCACCATGTTAACCACCGAAGAGTTGTTGAGCCCAGGTCACCATGTTAACCACCGAAGAGTTGCTGAGGCCCCTCAAGCTAGATAAATAGGGTTTCCCTATATCTCTATCAACCTATCTTATGTTAGGAAGTAAATTATTAATGCAAATCTAGATCTAGAATGCTTATGCAAGAGATTATCAGTGAGATTTATCTTGAGTTAAGATTTTCTTAAGTTGTCTAAGTACTTAACTATAATCTCTTTACAAATACTTGACAATACTGGAATACAATCTTAGACAAGATAAAATGCATAGAGATACAAGTATAAATTTCAACAATATGCCACAAGATACCAAGTAACCCAAGATGCCAAATGCTTAAAATAGTCAATCAAGACGCTGATCACAGATTTATACCAGCAATACTACTTCAAAAAATTCAAATCTTATCAATGTTGTAACAACAATGCATCAACCACTTCAAATGATGAAACTTGCCCAACACATAAAGCACTAAAATTCTAATGACCAACATATGTACTTCAACCTGCTTAGATGACTTTAAAATGATGTATTCAGTCAAATTTCAGATCTATTTTCTTGATTTAAAACAGTAAGTAAAGACAGATCAACAAGATAAAACTGCGAAAAATAGATGGCCTATATGCCAAAAATAGTAAAATGCACCAGAGCTTGAAAATTTCGATTTTAGGGCTTTTAGAGAGTTTGACTTAGGAATTTTCAGAACTGATATGTTTGTTACAATAGTGAGTTAACCACAAAATGAAAAAACTAATCAAGTAAAAGATAGATGCCCAATATTTTAAAAAATAGGAAAATTTCACCAAACTTGATTTTCTTCTTCGAGTTATTTAGAGGATGTGATTCAGAAATTTTAGAACTGATATATTATTACAGTAGTGAAACAGTGATAGATCAGCAACCCAACAATTCTCAAGACAAGCCTTAATATTTCCAAAAGTAGTAAAAATTTCCAGAAATTGAAAATTTCAGTTTTTGGTCCTTATTAAGTATTTGATTCTGAAATTTCAGAACTGCAGAAAATTTCAGTTATGTAGAAAAATCCAGCAAGCTTAAATATTAAATATAGGCCAAAACTCAAATACCTAAGAGGCCAAAATTTATGAAAATGAAGATTTTGCAATTTTAAATGATTTTGACCATTTATTTTGTGATTTTAGGGCCTAATTATTAGTAATTTGCTTGCTGTAATAAAACTGCATGAAACAAGGGTTTAGAGGTCAAACCCTAGGCCCAAGGCCTTGAAGATCCCATCGTTGAAAATCGATAAAACTTTGGGATCACTTTTCCGCTTGAAAAATAAGAATTTTGAGACCTTAGGCCTACAAAACTGCTAAGTATTTAGCCGTAAAACTTCAGATTAGGGATTTAGGTCAATTTAGAGCAAAAGAGGCCATGAAAATGGAGAACAAGGCTAAGGGAGACAAATTTGTGGGGATAAAAGGGCCAGGATGATAGATCGGGGGCTGAAATGGCAAGAGGAGGCCAAAAATTGAAAACCCGTGTCTCGAAAAAGTTTGTTTCTTCCAGATCTGAATTTTGTTGTCAAATCTTCAGTAAATGTCCCTGCAAAATTGTCTACAGACTAGATCTTACCTTAAAGGGCCTGGATCTAGCTCTTCTCTTACTTGATTTCTTGATCCAACCTGCAAAAATGAAAATAAAAACACCCAAATTCCAAATATATACAAAATACTAAAAATCCCCAAAACCATGATAGAAAAAATAATTTCCAAGTTAGATCATCAAAATTATTCACAAGATCTACAAATATAGAAGGGTTTTAAAAATTTTAAATTTTTGAGAAAAATATTTTTATGGAGTTTTTTCCTTTGAAAAATATCTAAAAATACTTTAAAAACCCCAATGTATACTATAGCCTTAGTGAATATTTAATCCACCATATAAATATTTGGAATCCAAGCAATGATGATTCTTACCCAAGTTTGTGAACTTGGAGGCCAAGGACTGAAGTACCTACAAGCATTATGAATTTATCTCAAAATAATTTGTTAGATCACATGGGAAACCTGATCCGGATTTAAACAGGAACGCAACAAATTACAGAGATAACCATATACACAAAGATGCAGCGGAAATAATATTTCATTTCATTAATGGAAAATACTCAAATATGCTTACAACAGAAATGGAAATAAACTAGCTAGGGCGATGGTAGCTTATCTCTGAGAAGAGATGTGATGGCTACATGCCTCTGAACTGTCTTACAATGAGGCTCGGAGGCCTATTTATTGTTGAGAAACAATAGAAAACCCTTCACATTCCAAAACCTAACCCTAGAAGATGAAACGCCAAATTGTGGGCCCCGTTTTTGGGTAAGTTGGTACATCAACTTCCCGGGGTCGCGAATTGGTCATACTATCTCCGTTTGACGTGCATGATAGCCCGTTGGAAAGATCTCTCCGAGGACTACGACGAAAAAGACGATTTTTATCAAAAAAATCGTTGGCGGTAGATTTCCCAAAAAACGTCGTTTAGGGCCTCAAAACGACTCCGGAAGTTCAGGACCCGAAAAACTGCTAAAAATAGTAAGTTGTGCTACAATTAAGGAAATTGAAAATGCTGAGAAAGACAATGGTGGGGGTCCAGGTGGACTTGGCAGGTGGCCACCAATATCCACCTGGATCATTCCTCCCCCCTTAGGAAGCAATGGTCCCCATTGCGTTGAGATCCTCCATGAGATGAGGAAACTTCTGCTGAACTTGTTCCCTGGTGAGCCACTTGCCCTGCTGAAGGAGTTGGCCTGCTTTGACAACTCGATACAGTTGGATATTCTGTTGGCGAGTGTTCTTGATCTGTGTGTCCATGATCCGATCAGTTGCAGCTTGTTCCATGCAATCTGGATTTAATTCTGTGGGTTTGAGCTGTTCTGCAATGTCGGATGTGTCTAGCAATGGTGGAAAGTATGGCTGAAGGCGGTCCACATTGAACACTGGGTGCAGGCCAAGGAATGGGGGAATGCTGAGCTCAAATGCATTGTCTCCCATAGCCTTAGTAATGGTGTAAGGACCATATCGGAGTGGTCTCAATTTCCGATAGGCTCCAGTAAGGCGTTCCTTTTGCAAATGCAACCAGACTTTGTCGCCCACCTGAAACTTGTGTGGCACCCGATGTTGATCATGTCGCTGCTTGTACTTGGCATTTGATTTCTCAAGAATTTCATGGACCTGCTGGCGAATATGTTGGATGCGCTCAATGAAGCTGGTGGCCTTATCTGTTTCAGACTGGACATGAGATGAATTCATGTGAGTAGCTGCAAGTGGCATGGCCACATCAATGGGGCATAGTGGCTGGAATCCCAAACCCACCTGAAAAGGGCTATGGCCAGTGGAGCTGTGAAGAGCTCGGTTGTAGCTATGTTGAACATAGGGGAGGCTCTCGTCCCATGTGCGTGGATGCTTTGAGTTATACATGCGCAGAATGTGCACAATCATCCTATTGACAACCTCTGTCTGGCCATCAGTTTGAGGATGGAAGGCTGTGGACTTCGTGAATTTGGTGTCCATCATTGACCAGAGACTGGACCAAAATGTGCTGAGAAACCGACTGTCCCGATCTGAGATGATAGACTGTGGGATCCCAAAGTGCACCCACACTCGTTCAAAGAAGAGTTTAGCAGTGGCTTCTGCTGTGATATTCTTCTTGCAGGCCATCATAATGGCCATCTTTGAGAACCTGTCGACGACCAAAAAAACACAGTCATTTCCATGCTTAGTGGAAGGAAGGCCTGACATGTAATCCATGGAGATGGATTCCCAAGGTCGACTAGGGGTAGGCAACGGGGTGTAGAGGCCTTGCTTCTTAATGGTCGGTTTGGCAATGGCACAGGCAGTACATGATCGGATGTACTTCCCAACATCCTGTCGAAGATTCGGCCAATAGAAATAATTTTGCAGTACTGCCACTATTTTCTCGACCCCGAAATGCCCAGCAGCCCGACTGTAGTGTGCTTCCCAAATCATCTTGGCACGCTCGCTTGAAGGAACACAAAGGTGACCGAGGTGGCATAATAGGGCATCCTGGAGGTGAAAATCTGCAACCTGCCGACCCTCCAAGAGTGTCTGGTATGTGTGGCCGAATTCTGGGTTGCTTTTGTAGAGAAGTGGCCAATCAGAAGTCTCGTGCCCGCAGGAGTTGAGCACGGTGGTTAGCGCCATGATCGGTGGTCGACTGAGGCAATCTGCAACATTATCGGTGCTGCCCTTTTTGTACTTGATATTCAAGTGAAACTGTTGCAGGTATGTAGACCACTTCTGATGGCGATCATTTTGCAATTTCCCTTGGGTCTGTATGAACTGCAGAGGTCGGTGGTCTGTGTGGATGACCGTTTCCTTCCCCAAAATGTAATGCTTCCATTATCGGCAGGCCTGTACAATGGAATACATCTCTTTATCATAAGTGGGGTACTTCCAGACTGTGTCTGAAAGTGTTTCACTGTGATATGCCACTGGATGTCCATGTTGAGTAAGGACTGCCCCAATAGCATAGTCAGAGGCATCTGTCTCGACCTCAAATGGTTGTTGTAAATCTGGTAACGCGAGCACTGGTGCCGTGCAGAGGCGATCCTTCAACTCCCTGAATGCCTTCTGTTGAGATTCAGACCAAAAGAATTTTGCTTTCGCCCCGCCCTTGGTGACTTGACTCAAGGGCCAAGAAATGTGAGAAAACCCCAACACAAACCTGCGGTAGAAGTTGGCAAGACCTAGAAAGCTGCGTAGCTCTGTTAGAGTGGTTGGAGAGGGCCAATCCCGAATGACTTGGACCTTGGATGGATCGACATGCACCCCCTGTTCATCAATGATGTATCCCAGATACTGAACCTCGGTCATGCAAAAAGTGCATTTCTCCAAATTGGCACATAGCTTGTGTTGCCGCAGTGTTTGGAGAACCTGTCGGATGTGGTGGAGGTGCTCTTCCCAACTCTGGCTGAAGATCAGAATGTCATCCAAGTATACTACTACAAAGGAGTTGGTGAATGGCCGCAAGATGTCATCCATTAGCCTCATAAAGGTTGCAGGAGCATTCGTCAATCCGAAAGGCATGACCAACCATTCGAAGAGGCCCTCTTTGGATTTGAAGGCAGTCTTCCACACATCTGAGGGTTCGATTGGTACTTGGTGATATCCTGACTTCAGATCGATCTTGCTGAAATATTTCGCCCCCTTTAGTTGGTCTAGGAGGTCATCAATCTGTGGGATCGGGTACCTATTACGGACAGTGATCTTATTCAGCGCCCGATAGTCAATACAGAGTCTCCACGTCCCATCCTTCTTCTGTACCAACACGATCGGGCTCCCATAGGGCGATGAACTCGGACGGATGTGACCTTTCTGCAGGAGCTCCTGAATCTGCCTCTTGATTTCATCGTTCTCCAGAACGAAGCGCCGATAAATTGGTCCATTGGGTAGCGGTGCACCTGGGGTCAGATCGATGGAGTGCTTGACTTGACAGTGCAGAGGAACCCCTGCCGGGGAGGTGAAGATGTCCTCGTACTCCTCCACAATCTTGTCCATCTGTAGTTGTCGTGCAGAGGGGCCCCGTTTGGAGGCCGCGACCACTGTCTTCTTCTTTCCTTGAGGGCGTATCATCAGGAAAACAAATTTCCTGGTTTTGGAAATGATCTTACTGCATTGTTTTGCAGTAATCAAAGAGAGGGCGGCAGGTGGTGCTACCTCTGGTATCCTGAAAAACTTATTTCCCAATGTAATAATAACTGCACGGGGCCTCGATTCATACACATCATGTCGCTTCCACAAGTATGGTTGTCCTAGTAATACATCACAAACTTCAAGGGGAGCAATGTCACACAATACCTCATCCGTGAAGGGCTTGATGTTGTATGGAAGGCGACACTGCTGGCTCACGCAAAGATCTCGTCCTTGGTGAAGCCACCCAATGGTGTATGGTTGTGGATGTGATGTGGTCGGTAAGCCCAACCGCTTCACGACCTCTGCCGAAATGAGGTTCTTTTGACTCCCGCTATCAACAATGAACTGTATCGGGGAGCCCTTTACCCACATCTGGGAGGGGAAGAGACGCTCCTCCTCCTCTAGATCTTCGGGTTCATTTTTCTGGATCTTTGCGGTAGCAACAGTGGCGCTGGGGTCCGCATCAATGATCTGCTTCCCTTTTTCATACCCCTTATCGGGTTCTGACTGCGTGTCGGAACATGCATCTGATTCTGAAACCTTTAGCTCAGCCACCAGTGACTGCTTGGCCCGACACTCACTTGTGTTGTGAGTGGAGCTCTTATGGAACTCGCACCATTTTCCAGTGTCCTTTCTCGGCTTCGCGGCGCTGTTCTTTGCTTGCAGCTTCGGCTGGTTGTCTTAGGTTGTCCCACCTTGGATTTGTCCTTTGTTCTGTGGTTTAGGGGCACCTTTCCCTGCTTTGGATTCGCAGATCCAAAGTCTCGCTTCTTTTGTTTAAACTTTTGCTCGACCTTGACGGCATACCGGTATGCTGCGCCGAGCGAGGGGATGTTTAGGAATTGTATTTCTTCCTGGATGTACTTGTGCAGGCAGCCACGGTATTTGAGTATCAAATGTTGCTCTGAATCCTTGATACCCAACTTTGTGCGAAGGGTATGGAAAAGATTGGTGAACTCTGGCATGTCTTGGTCCCTTCCCTGCCGCAGCGTGGTCCACTTTATGTATTCATCCTCATAGCTCCCGACAGGGTAGTACTGCTCCTTGATAGCATCCCAGAACGAATCCCAGGTGGGTGCGGCTGAAAATAGTGAGCCAGTACTTTCATCCTTCTGCTCGCAGTAGGTTTCCCACCAGTCCTTGACGTGGGGGGCTGCTTTGAGGAGAGCAAAAACAATCTTTTCCCGACTCGAAAATTCATGAACAGAAAAATAACCCTCTAGCAGATTTAACCATTTATCTACAGCATCTGCATCTATCTGACCTTCAAATATGGGGATTTCAAAATTAACTTGTACCTTAAAGGGTGTGGCGTTTCCAGAGTAGCTGCTGGAAGCCGATGCGTTGCTTCTCGGTAGCCACTGAAGGATCTGGGAAAAACTGTCCATCATCGCGTTCCGTTGTTGCTCGAGGGCTTCTTCGAGCAAGATTTTGATGGGATCTCCTGCCCCCTCGTCTTTCTTCTCGTCCGCCATGGGAGGCCGTCGGGATTTGCGAGGCTGGTCTTGCAAAGGTTCAACCAGTTCAAGCCCTAACTCCTTATATCCTGACCTTGTTGGGGACATGCAAAGAAAAACAGAGAAAAAGCAGACCGCCCTGATACCACTGATCCGGATTTAAACAGGAACGCAACAAATTACAGAGATAACCATATACACAAAGATGCAGCGGAAATAATACTTCATTTCATTAATGGAAAATACTCAAATATGCTTACAACAGAAATGGAAATAAACTAGCTAGGGCGATGGTAGCTTATCTCTGAGAAGAGATGTGATGGCTACATGCCTCTGAACTGTCTTACAATGAGGCTCGGAGGCCTATTTTTTGTTGAGAAACAATAGAAAACCCTTCACATTCCAAAACCTAACCCTAGAAGATGAAACGCCAAATTGTGGGCCCCATTTTTGGGTAAGTTGGTACATCAACTTCCCGGGGTCGCGAATTGGTCATACTATCTCCGTTTGACGTGCATGATAGCCCGTTGGAAAGATCTCTCCGAGGACTACGACGGAAAAGACGATTTTTATCAAAAAAATCGCTGGCGGTAGATTTCCCAAAAAACGTCGTTTAAGGCCTCAAAACGGCTCCGGAAGTTCAGGACCCGAAAAACTGCTAAAAATAGTAAGTTGTGCTACAATTAAGGAAATTGAAAATGCTGAGAAAGACAATGGTGGGGATCCAGGTGGACTTGGCAGGTGGCCACCAATATCCACCTGGATCAAAACCAAACCACCTAAGATTAGCCCAAAACTATCAATAGTATGGTTCTATCTCCATCTAATGAAAAAACAAATCTAACCAATATTCATCACAACAAAGAGATGACCGTACTCTGCACATACCACAAATCAATAAGCAAGAACACCTTGAATTTCACCCTAAAGTCTTTATTATGTTTGGAAAAATAGTTCCCAGCGGGACAATAGTTATAAAGCTGTTTCAGAAAAAAAAATTCTAGCCAGAGATCAAGATGACTAGAGACTCAACAGTGTCTCTAATTTATAGATAAATCCTCCAAATGGAAAAATAACGCCTAGTTTCTTTGATCCTTGTCAAAATAATCTTGGCCGTTGATAAACACTTCAAGGTCTTTTAATCTTGGCTCTTGATTTTTTTTTTTGGAGGAATTTTCGAATTTATCATTTAATTCCATTTTAATGAGCTCAAACTTAATTATTTTGTGATAATTCCTTCAAAAACTTCACTGACTTAACCACCAAGGTCCAAGGGTTCAAATTTTCTCGAAAAATACAATATTCCCTTGGTGGAAGACCTTTAAAAATTTACTCTTTTAAGACCCACAGATTTTTCAATTTGGAGAATTTATTTTCCTAAGACAATTTAACTTGACTCTAATTAATTAATTTTCTGCCTTTAGGATTTAATTTTATTTTACTAGAAAAATTAATTAATTTACACGAGGGGATCAATTATTTTTCCAACCTTCTAATACATATGATTTTTTATTTACAAGACTCAAAGAGAGAATACACATTCGTCTTTGATCTTCAAGACACATAACCCATCTGTGACTCAATATGATCTAGTAAACCAAGCGATTTGAAATAAAATAATTAAGCCGATTAGCTTAAATTATTCCCAAACCACTTTTACATCAGATTCTACTAAAACACGAGGACTCACTTGATAATTCGACAATAAATTTCACCCTAGCTTTGGGGGTTTACGCTGAAAGGAAAAAAAACTCTTTTGATTAGCCGTGTTGAAAAACACAGGTAATCAGTGAGATTAAAAAACCTCCTAGGATGGAATTCGTCATCAAATTATAGGCTTACCTAGGTTGTTACATAGATTCAAGGTTTTACTAAGATCATTTACAATATATAGCTTGCAGAAATGACCATGACACATAGACTACTGATATGTGATCCGATCCTTGTTGAAAAATTGGCACTTTCGTTTCCCTAGAACTTTGACAATTTGAGTGCAACAAGTCCCACTATGTGTTCATTAGTTGCTATGGGCCGAGGGGATGAAGATACAAACAAGGATTACTCCAAATGCTTGACTCGATTACTTAAGCAAGAATTCCCCAAGTCCTTGATACTTGATCAAAAAATATTTTCTACACAACTTCAAAATATTTTGTTGGTTTCAAGAGGGATTGGTTAGCACAACAGAAAGGAAATCTAGTGTCCAAGCAAGGATCCACTAGATCTACCTAATCAAATGTGCTCCCTAATCCAAATATAGGTGGCAAAAAAGTGACCAATAAATGCAAGAGGCTAATGAAACAACAAATTTAAATCTAGTAGAAATTTAAAAACATATCATTAAAATAAATTTACCATAATGAGCTGAAGACATACACACATAGGTTTTCCCTAAAAACTTTGATATTATTATCTGGCAAAAAATATTACAGAGCTTCCAGAGCCAATTACAACATCCAAAGATGTCTACAATGAGGAGCATATGCTTCTTTATATAGAAAAATGAGAGATTTAGATCCCCCTCCAAGTGGAAAACGGTTAGGTCTTGTTGCACCTATTTTGTCACAAGTCCGAGGAAACAGTGTACAATTTTTTTCAAAGTTCCGAATGATCAGCCAGCTAATCGATATATCATTGTAAACCCAAATTTTGCAAGTCGTGATGTAAATGACTAGTATGACCGTTTAATTTTGTAACAACACCTAGGTAAGCCTTTGATTTTGGCGACATATTTCATCCTAGGAGGTTTTTAAACTTCATTGCATTATCTGTGTTTCTAAACGCGGATAATCGACATAGTTTTTCCTCTAGCTTAAGCCCGAAAGCTAGGGTGGAATTCATTGACAAGGTCTTAGGTGAGTCCTATTGTTATATTGAGTCTTTGTAAAATGGTTTGGGAATAATTTAAGCTATTTGGCTAAATCATTTTATTGCAGATCACTTGGTCTATACTAGATCATATTGTGTCGCAAAATTGGGTAATTTCATGAGGGTCTATATGTAAAGGTGTTTTCCTCCTTTGAGGGTTTAATTAATTGTCATATCTTGATGTAAAAAATATTTTAGTGCATGGTCCTTCATACTTAGATACCATGGCTAAAATATTTGAGGGTGGAAAAAATATTAATCCCTTCGTGTCAATTAATTAATTTTTCTGGCGAAAATAAAATTAAATCCTAAGCCAAAAAATTAATTAATTTATAGTCAAATATAATTTTAAAGAAATTAATTTCTCCAAGTGGAAAATGACCAAAAAATTTGTGGGTCAAAAAGAATCTAATTTTTTTAGGTCCTCCAACAAGACAAAAATGGATTTTTTGAGAAAAATTAAGCTCTTGGACTTTGGTGGTTAAGTCAAAGTCAAATTTTTGAAGAAATTAATCCAAAATATTAATTTTTGGATTAATTAAAGGTGATTTTCAGGAAAATTTTGAATTTTCCTCAAAATAAAATATTCAACGGTGGAGATTAAAAGATGATCAAGTATTTATCAATGGTCAAGATTATTTTGATGGGGATCAAGCCAACTAGTTGTTATTTTCCACTTGGAGGGATTTATTTATAAATAGAAGTCATTTTGCTTTTATTGGAACAATCTGATCTTCGGATACAATAATTTTGGTTTTGGGCTATGTAAATTTGAACGTTGGTATTGAGCCATTGCTCTGTTGGGAACGTCTGATATCATAATAAAAGACTTTGGGGTTCAATTCATAGTGTTCTTGTCTCATTGATCTGTGGTACGTGCTAGTTATGTTCTAATCCCATATTGTGCTTTAGTGCTATATAAATTGTTATTTCATTTGTCAATGATAGGAGCTTTCTATTGGTAAATTTTGGGTTTATCTTATGTGATCCGATTCATTATATGATCAACGATTTTTCTTGAGAAAGATTATAGAGATCTGCAGGTATGCTAGCCGTTGGGGTCCACATTCACAGACTGTGGGCAAAGGCTGACCTTGTTTGGGCTTCGGAAAATTTTATATGGTATTCTTACTTCACTAAAGGGTGTGGCAAATATTCTATCTTTCGAAAAATATATTGATCCACTATTCAAAATTAATTTCTCAAAAAATTCTATTTTACAAGCATTGTATATTTGTGAATATTTTGTATATAATTTTGTAAAATATTTTCTAACCCTTGTTTGTAGCAATTGGGGTTTTATTTCATTTTGTATATATTGGGGTTTTGGGAAATTTTTCTTTCATTTGTGTAGGTGATTTCTCAAGCCAGATCTGAAATTTTTTGGAAGAGATTTAAGGGCTTCCAGGCTTGGAAAAATTTTGTTAGGGCTTTTAGAGGTGGATCTAGGCCTCGAAAAGCAAGATCCACCCTCTATTTCTCCTCCAAGCTCAACATCTAAGTAAATAAGGAAGACGCTAGCCCTTGGAAGCATTTTTGTGGCTATTTTTGGCAATTTCAAAGATGTGAAGCAAATTTAATTTTTTGTAGGGGTTTCAAGTAATTTTTTGGAAACCTAGGCCTTGCGTAGGCCTCATTCTCCCTAGCCATGGCCTTTTTCCTTCTCCTTGGTGAGATGCTGGCAATTTTTGGCCTAAAAACCCTAGCCGCAGCCCTCATTGCCCTAGCTGTCAGCCCTTAGGCATTTTAGGCTTGGCCATAGGCCTTCCTAGCACCCTAGCCTTCCTCAACTTGTCTCTAGCCTCTGTAGCAAGCACTTCAGGGCTGCCTTTCCTCCCCCGCTGCCCCTCGTCCTCCTCTTCTCCCTCTTTGCACCTTTATTCAGCCTTGCCACAGGTCTTAAGGCCTTGTTCCCTCCCTCGACTGCCCTCTTGCCCCTTGCGACAACCTCTAGGAGGTTTTCCTTAGGTGCCACAAGCCCTAAGGGCCTCTCTTTACCCTAATGTAGGCCTAATAGGCCTTTTCTTCCCTTGCCACGGGCCTATTTTTCCTTGCTGTCCTTTCTCTAGCTCTAACACTAGCTATCTAGGCCTAGCATTGCCTTCTTCCTAGCCCTCTTTGCCTCATTCAGTCATTGCATTGGGTTATCATTAAATTTTTCCTCTAACTCTTTGTAATTGCAGTGATATTGATGAGATTTCAACCTAACATTGGTGGTTGCAGGTGGTTTAGTCACTAGAAGAAATTTTGACAAGCAAGTGGGTCATCTTCTAGGCCTCAAGGCCTATTGGTTTGCTTCCCAAACTCCTTGCTTTGTCACTGTTTTTGTTGATTTGGGGTAGCTTCGGATGTGCTCTAGCCACGAAATTTGGTGGAGAGGTTGGGGCACATGAGATCTCCAATACCTAGAAAGGGTTTGGGCAGATTCTAAACAGACCAGGAGATATTTAAATAATTAATATTTTTAATGGAGTCCCTAAGTCTAAACTTAGGGAAAATAAAATATTAGTGTGTGTTAATATGAATCTGTGTTAGAATGGTCCAAAAGACATGGATCAAGCCAAATCTAATCTTAGTCGTTGATTAGGGACTTAATCTCGGCTGTTGAGATGTCGACAGAAAAAGTATAAGAGGAGGCTTGAGGGGCACTTGGAGAATACACTGAGGGAGACCAGTCAGTTCAATTTTTGGAGCGGGGTTTGCTGAGAAATTGAACCAGTGGTATGGAGAGCAATCAGGAGGCAGCAAGTATAGAACAGAGATATGGGAGATCACCATAGAAGAGGCAAACATAGAGCCAGAGGAAGCAGAGACTGCGTAGAGCCAGAAGGGCCTGCGTCATCCTCGCAGAGGCTATAGGAGTGATGCAAAGTACAGAGAGGCTGCGCAGAGGGTTTAAGGCTGACACAAAGGATTTTAGGCTATAGCAGAGGTCAGTAGGGCCTATGCTGGGTTTAGGAAAGTGTTGGAAGTTTTTCTATCTATGGGTAAGCTAGTTTGGCACCTTGCTGTACAAGAAAATTGATGAATAATAAAATCCTCCCTTGCTGCACAGGTTTTCCCACATTGGGTTTTTCCGAGGACATTAGTCCAAAATAACTGTGTCAATGTGTGCATATTTTTTTGTTTTTGTATTACGATGTGATATCTACAACAATATTTATTTTAATGTTTGTTGAAGTAATTTCATGAATAATTTATGATGAAATAAGTAAGTAAATCAGTTGCTGCAGTGATAAAATTTTCACAGTTTTGCTAGCAGCATTAATCATTTGCATAACAGTGGTAGGATCTTCATCTAAGTGACATAAAAATAATTGATAATTTTCCTAACATATTAATAAGTCACTTACATCACTGTTTGGCATAAATTCATAAATTTGGATAACTGTCATCTTAGTTTAAGAGGCATAATAAGGCCTGATATAAAACAGTGGCATAAGCATTTGTCTCTTGACTTCTTACATCATTGGTGTATTGGAAAAATGGGTAAAGAGGGTTGCCTTCTAGGTTTCCCTTAGCTGCCTCATTCATCTCATTTGCATTTTTGTATTCATAGGCATCTCACTGCTTGCATTTAATCGAGAAAAAAGAGATAATTTTGGGGTTGCTTTGACTGATTTGGCATAAGATTAGCTACTGTTGTCATAACTTGCATACTTCTGTCCTAAAATTTTAATTATTGCTCATTGAATATCATCGGAACATAAGTTACATAAAGGCTTTTATTGGTTGGTGCTCCATTGATAAACATAGCTCACTGTAGAAAGGGTTGTTTACATTGCCTATATTGTTTACATTGAATTGTTGAAGTAATTTGGCAATTGGTGAAGTTATTTCATTGCTAATAAGAATACTAACACATTGTTGTCTCTTGTGAGTTTCATAAGCTTCAAAATTACAATTTTACACTCAATAAGCTCACTCACATAAGCACAAATCCTAAGATCTAATATCTTGTTCACTGGTTAATATTGATTGGATATTGGCATATCTTGTTAGCATTGAGGATCTAATTGCAATTTTGGCATTATCTTATTGACATATCTTGGTGAAGTGCTAATTGTGTAAAGAATATTAATCATCTAATTGCCTATCTTTCAAGCAACCTTTCATTTGGCATCCTTTTCACTATTGTATTGTCTCTAAATAACTTTGGTTAATTGTGGATAAGTGCTCTAATTCCTTAATTGTCATTGTCATTAGATTTATTGTTCATGGTTAAATTGGTCATCTATTATGAATGATAATTTATCTTTGGCATATCATTGAATCATTTTAAAGAGCACTTATCTGATCTTTCCTTTGAAGCAATTCTCTTGGTTATATTGGATACATCTCTTTGAGCACTATTGTAATTGAGCATTTTATCTTGTGTTTAAGATTGTCTTTCATTCATTACTAAGTACCCTGAGTCATTAGATCAATTATAATTAAGTACTTAAGATCATAAGCAATATTAACTCAAGATCACTTAATCATCTTGTATTGCATTCCAGGCCTAGTTGTGCATTAATCAACTTACCTCCAAGCATAAGCTTGGTTGATAGAGAGATAGGAACACCCTTCATCTCTTAGCTTGTAAACACTAGACCTTCTCTAGTGGTTAAGACCGTTACCTTGCAGTCATCAGAGCCACAGTCTCTACAGCGCTAGAGGCATCAGGTACGTTGGATTTCAAGGGGAGGTATCATTAAACAAGCCTTTGCTTGCTTTGCCTTGAATTCTCTCTACAACCTACTTTTGAGACTAGCCTCAAAATAGATAAGGATTAAGGGATACACTTAGCTAGACATATAATTAAAATAAATCAAGATTCTTTACATCTCACCTAGATTATAGGGCTTCCATCTCATCTAGGATAGCAAAGCATCTAAGAAGTGATTGTTCATTCGATCATTTGGTATTTAATTGATCTAAAACAAGTAATTGACTCCATAAGGCACTGGTCTCACATATTAATCTAATCCAATCCTTAAAACTTGGTAAATCAACCAAGTGGCTAGGCACTTCAATCGTGTCTTCCGGACTTGTTGGTTGCCAACAAGCCTTGCATTCTCATATTCTGTAGGGACTACCCCCCATAGCCTATTGTTGGGAGACAACTAGAATGGAGAGGTCAGGGATCAGAGTGACAGCCCTAGACCTGAGTCGTTGTCGCACTATGCCTGTACAATTTGAGCAACAATAGATCCAATGGAGTGCACAAATTTGACTTGATCCAGGAGGATAACACCTAGTTGATGCTTGATCCATTCCAAAATTTAACCCTGTCCCTTGATCTAGAAGAAGAAATTCGAATTTGTTGAAGAAGGCTTTGATCCTTGTCCAAAAAAGAAAATTTTCAAACTTTTATCCTTGAAAAATGCTCTGACTTAACCACCATGGTCCAAAGGTTTGATTTAAAAAAGAATCAAAATTTTCCTTTGATAGAGGGCCTCAAAAATATTTTCCAATTTCTTTCCTCAAAATTCCCTCATTTGTTTTAACCACCTCGATCCAGAAAATCGATTTTCCTTGAGAACTTTTTATTTTTTTTTGGTCCAAGGAATTTCTTGTGGGATTTTTCTGCCCTGGAAATGAGTCCTTCGAATTTAATCTTCCCCGGGAATGTCCACTTTCTCCGAAAATTCATTTTTCCACTTGGAGAGAGTTTTTATTTTCTCTCATTTTTATTTTTTGACCATTTTCTGGCTAATTTTTTGCCAAAAAATAAAAATAATTTGAGGGGATAGACTTGATTTCAACTCTCAAAAAGTGTCTAAATATAAATTTGAGGTGTAGAGGTTCTAATTAAGAGTACTCTATCCCCATCAACGTCTATAAACATTACATTTTACATCAAAATAATTATTAAAATCCCGACTAGTGGGAATTCTTTTATAATTAAAATTAGACAGTTAGCCTTAACCAAATTCTGAAAGACTCAAGACATGATCTAGTATGATAATTTACATCGACTTGATAACACTAGGACTATGCCTAAAGGCTAAGGCCTTATAATCAAGTCCCCACTCTAGCTTTGGGGTATGTGTGGGAGAAAAACTCTACCAATTATTTGGGTTAGAAAACGCGAATAATTGGCGGAAGATTAAAAACTCCCTAGAGTGAAAGTCTTTGCTAAGAATCAAAGACTTACCTAGATGTTTTTACATGGCATCATAAACATACTAGAATCATTTTTACAATGGCTACACAGGGCTACAAATTTGGAATTACAATTTTGACAAAACCGTTGAAGCATGATGATGACAGTTGGATGTCTGACTGCTCGAGCATGATGGAAAGCTTTGAAAAAATGTATGGTTCTATAGGATAGTTGACAGAGAGTGGTCAACACCAATCATAGCAAAAGAAATAAATGAAACAGATACTCAATTGAGAATGAGTAAATAGAATTATATGCATAAAGAATATATCTTATCTATGTAGATATAATCATGTGGAAATCTGTATTCAAGAAAAGTCGTATGTACATTTTGCAGGGAGATCTCTAATACCTTTAGAGATCCATCTTACAATAGGAGTCAAAAAGCCAAAATAAATGATTTTCAACCTTTATGAAATAGATTCTTGAACCTTTTTGACACTCAGTCACAACAAAGTAGTAATAAAAAACTGCAAAATCCAATCCTAATTATCATAATTGATTAGTTAACTTGGTGGCTAACTGGTTAACTGTATTCTTAAAAACGAAAAAAAATCATTGGCTTGTTGAATTCTTTATCGAACCATAAAAACTATTTTAGAATTTTTTAAAATTAAATAGGGGTTGAATAGTGAGCTTTAACCTTGCCTCCTTACCTCACCAGTTGTAAAGTTGTGATCACAACCCTTCTCTTGTCGATCTTTCCCTTCTGAGACTAAAGAGTGAAGAGTTGGGTTGAAACTGTACCACTTTCTTAGTCTTGTAGTTGCTCATAGGAGGGTTGAAAATGGAATATTTAAATGAAAAGCTGATTTGAGGGTGTAATTATTGATTAATTGTGTTTATGTTTCTGTTGTTCATTTTTAGCTATACGTATGATTGTTGCATGTTCAAAAATATTATTTTTGTTATTAGATAAGTTCAAATTGATGAGAAATATAGGGCATACAATTAGGGTGTTTATTAAATTGGCTTCTCTGTAATTCTTGACATTTTATTATGAGCTATATTAGAGCATTAGCATTATTATTTAGTTATTTTCATCATCAAGACAAATGCCAATAAGAATATTACAATGCAAACATAAGAACACCAGATGTAGGCTACTAGCCAGGGCCTAAACCTCTCCTAGAGAGGAGAAACCCACAAAAATCTCTTCTTATATAATTTCAATGAAGACTTCCAAGACCTTGACCTTGACCCATGACAAAACCTTCCAAGAGATGAGCCAGCCAAACCCAAAACGAAAAAATTGCAAAATCTGGACTGGGGAAACCCTAGTTCCTCCTGTGAAAATTCAGGAAACCCCCGAATCCCTACTGCAACAACTGATTAATTTCCTCCTATTTATTAATTGTTGAATAAATTATTTACTATTTCCTACACTAATACACTATAGTCTTCACCATTTAAATTATCTTCAGAAACAAGAAACTGAGCAAGAAAGAAATACACAACACATCTACACAGTTATTTTTGGACAAATGTCCCCAGAAAAACCTAGTGTGGGAAAACTGGTGCAAGAGCTGAGGGTTCGTCTTCTTCTAGAAGTTTCACCCATAGTTAGATTAATACCCTTTAATTATTTTAATTTCTTAAGTTTAGACTTAAGGACCCATTAAAAATAATTAATTATTTTAATAAAACTGTCTCCAGGTGGAATTTTCCAAAACGATTTCTGGGTATTGTGGAATACATGTGTCGAAGCCTCCTTGCAAAATTTGAGGCTTAAAGCACATCTGATGCTAACAGAAATCAACACCTCCAAGGAACTTAGACACGTGAGCAGGTAGAGACAAAAATCAACTCCTTTTCCTCTTTCGTTGGCCTCCACAGAAATTCGCTTCTCCTTCTCTTCTTCGCTAGAGCAAACCACCTTATCTTCTTCGTTAGGATCAGCGATATATATTGATTGATTTGCGTATCAAATGGGAGAGCCTTCTCTTTATATAGGCTTCCTAGAGGGCAGATTAGGATTCTTTAGGCCAACTTGAGGAAGGCTAGCTGTCCCATCTCTTGGAGGCTTCTAGACACAATGAATTACAATAATAGTTTTCTTCTTTGTTACATGGGCCCTCCAAGGGCTAGACCATCATGACCTTGACTCTTGACTTGACAACAGGACCCCTAGAGCACTCAATGGGTGCCTTTTGTTGAAGAAAATGTAACTATGTTCGGCCTTTATAAATGTACTTTTGATATTTGTATTTATTCAAGAAAAGAAATATTATTTTTATAATATATATCAATAAGTTTCTCGCTCATTGAAATAGGTCTAGCACATGTTAAGTGCTATAGGTGAGTCAAATAGTCAAAAGGAAATGTTGAAGGCCTTAAGGGCATGTTACACCATGTATGAATATGTATTAAAGTCAATAGAATACCTCCAAGCAAAGTCAAGTCTCCATCGAAGAAGCTCCTTCAAGCATAGAAACCATCTGAAATCTACTCAACAAGTCGGCCTAAAAGGAGGGACAGTCCTCTATAAATAGAGGTTGTCCACTCCAATACAATGCAATAAAGGAGATCTAAAATCAGTGAAGTAAGGAGGCAAGTAAAGGGTAATAAAAGGATGAGAAAAGGGTCTCCAAGGATAGTGAGGAAGAAGGAAGAAACACTGAGACTTAGAGGTCTGTTCTAGGGCTTATTACAGTCATACGTGCGAGAAAAGGAGGGCTATCTGCGGTCATTACAACAACACTATCACAGTGACATATCTCTCATTGTTTGGGCTATCAAAGTAGGCCTATAAGGCCTCTCTCTCAAGCGAAGAAGAGGCTCACTCAAGTGAGGAAGAAAGGAAGACTCTATCATAAGAATTTGGAAGGAATCCTCCCACACATGCAAGAAACTAGGGTTGCACTACAGTCATAACAAGTCTGCAACTACACATCAAGAAGGAGCTCAGTTGGAAAAGAGAAGGAAGGTATCCTTATAGATGAAAGACTTCACTAAGTATCAAAGATATGAATCTCTGCTAGAGCTAGCATAACAAGGACTATCACTAGTTGCCGGAAGAAAGAAGTGCCGAAAGAAAGAGGATGAAGTGCCGCGGAACAAAGTGCTGGAAGAAGGAAGGACTTGACTTGTGCTTGGAGGATATTCTTGTCAAGGGTCTAGGGTTTGGCATTTATCAATAGAAGCTTCAATAAGAGAAATTCATGAAAGGGTTTTCCTCTCAAGAGAAGAGAGGTTTTGGCCCTGGCAGAGAGCCAACATCTTGTGTTCTTGTTCTGATGTTTTGGTAGCAATTTGATGAAGCACACACTCATGCATTAATAATAATAAGAAGAATATTAAGCTAACAAAAAAAGGTAAAAATGCTCCACAAATTCTTATCAAGTAATGAAAAATAACACTACACCTAATTTGCCCTAGATTCTTCAACATGGTTTTAGAGCTAAGGTGACACATCAAGGAAAGGTCAACTCAAGAACACTTATCAAGGAAGGACATCTACAAGGTTGGAGCATCAAGCCTAGAAGTCTCAATCACTTCAAGGAAAAGAAGGTCTCCAATCCATCATTCATCAAGGAAGGCTACATAGCAAGAAGAAGAACCTTACACAAAGGCACCTAAAAAGAAGATCAAATCAGAAGGGACCTACATCATGTACAAGTTACCAAGCAAATCTCTTCATGAAGCAAGGCCACTTGGAGAAGGCAACTTGAAGAACATCAAGATCCTAGGAAGGCAAGCCATCAAGTCTTCAAGGAGGAAGCAAATCCATTACATCTCAAAATCTATCAAGTAAGTATATGTCCCCTTCTGAATGTACATCAATGTCTTTTTACAAGGAAAACAACAAATTGGTAGGTACCAATAACTTTCTTGCATGGAAGAACAGGACTAATCTACCTCTCAAGGAGAATGAAATTCTAGAACATATCAAAGGGAATATCACTATCCCTGCTAAGGAACAAACTCAAGACTTAGCTAAGTACAATAAGGATGAGACAAGAGCACAAAGGATTTTAATAGAATCAATCAAATACTCTCTCATTCCTTATGTCTCCAAATTTGAAACATCAAAAGAAATTTATGATAAGCTAGTAGAGCTATTCTCGGTATCCACAACCAGAGAAGTAATATCTCTAAGGAATGAATTGTACAAGATGAAGATATCCAAGGAAGGAATAAATCCCTACTTCATGAAGATCTCTGAGATGAGGGATCAACTTCAAGAGCTTGGGGAAGTGATGTCTGATAGAGAAATGACAACTGTAGTACTCAATGCTCTACCTGTGTATTGGTGCAACTTCACATCAAACATATATGCCAAGAAGGAAGCAACCAAACTCAGTGAAATGTGGTCTCAATGCAAGAAAGAGGAAACCAGACTTAAAGCAAAGGAAGATGTGGGATCAAAGGAGCAAGCATTTACTACCATGGCCAAGAGAAAGGGAAAATTTTCCAAATTTGGTCCATGAAGAACAAATAACAAAGACATGTCCAAAATCCAATGTTTTGGATGCCAAGAATATGGACACTAAAAAAGGAATTATCCTAAGCTTAAGAAGGACAACAACAAAAGAAAGAGGGAAGAAGCTCACATGACTCAAGAGATGAAAGAAGAAGAAAATAAGCAAAAGAAGGAAGATCCTCCGGATCTCTACCATGACTAGGTCAAACTCTTTACTTCAAGTCTTCTTTCAAAGTTTTGAGGAGGATAGGAGCATGTAGGAATAAAATAAAATTGCATGGCTAGAAACATCTTCTAGAATCTAGAAGCATGAAGTACATAGAGTTATAGATACTCATGAAGATGTAGCATTTATAATGAGAATAAAAATGCATAGGTAGAAATATCTTCTAATATATAGGAGCATGGTAGATGTAGCTCAATATATTCATATAGAAGGAGCATACCTAGTATAGGACCTCATCCATGATGAAAGAAAAATTGATCATGATCATGAATCTTAGAAGACCTCCATCATCAAAAGAAAAGGAAAATTTGCAAGGCAAGGGTCTTTAAGATCCTATAATGTAATCTTCCAAAGAAGGTTCATAGACCAAAGTAGATGTCTCATTGGGAATCCCATTCATGGGATTCAAGAAAAGGATGATATGCAGGCAAGCTAAGATGAAGCAAGAAGGGCCACACCAAGAAGCTAAGATGATGAAAGGAGAATCAAGATGAGGTATGTATGCATTAATGTTTAGTCATGTTATCATTTGTATATCATTGAGTCATGGGAATAGTTCTATAACATGATCAAATATGAAAGTATCTCTTTCACCAAGGACATGCTCGAAGGCATGTACTACAATGCAATGAAGGTCAACAAAAGAATATGCTCACATAAGGAGTATAAGATTGCTGGTCCAGGAAGCAAGCAATCAAGAAATGCTCTCACAAGAAGCATAAGATGGTTTACCTATCTATCTAAGAAGAAGCAAATGAAGAAATATATCAAGCATGTGAAGAACACCATGATCGCCAAGAATCACTATTTGACAAGATAGTTTGAAGATGTCTCCCAAAAGAAGGCAGGACAACTCCAACAGAGGAAGGAAGGACCCTTGACACCTATGAAGGCCTTGGAGATATGAACTATGCAGATAACTGATTCTACTCTACAAAGATTTCGTGATGAAGAAGCCATCCAACAAAAGAAAAAGCAATGTTGAAGCAATATCAGGATGAAGTTGTGATGGGCTACTAGGTCAAAGCATGTAAACAAGCAAATACAACGAACCATCCATGAGAAGAATATTTTGAAGCATGGACAGATGACAAAGGAGTAGCCAGCTGAAAAGAAAACCTGATGTACGGTAAGAAAGACACTTTCCACGAAGGAAGCAATGACATGACAAACCAGGAAGGAAAGTGATCGATGGATGGTGCCCTACCTAGAAGAAGTTTTAACAAAGACTTCATGACATCAAAGAAAGGAAGGAGATCAAGAAACTGAAGGACCCATGAAGAAGAAGTTGTTGATGAATGAAAGAGTCCCCAGTTAAGAGGGAGTTCTAACAAGTCCCTGATCAAGAGGGAGTTTTGGATCACCCCTGATTACACAGGAGTGACAATTATGTTTTCCATTTCATGGGTCATGCACTAGACAAGGACTAACAACCGCAAGTCTAGATGAAGGCCATGAATGGAAATGTAGACACAAGATAGACACAACATTCTTGTCTTCACTTGGGAAGAAAGAATGGGAGGATTAGGTAATCATCTAGCATCCGATACTCTTTAAGGATGTGTAGGGCATCCAAAACAAGAGTAGGCAATAGGACTGATATTCTTTGAGGGTTGGGAACCCAAGATAAGAATAATCCTAGAAGGTCATACTTAGAGAACACCCGGGTGGGTATGTACCTTGAGAGACAATGATGAAGGTGTCTATAAATCATTGGTCTCGGCAGCATTGTAGCTCATGATCTCATGAAGAGATGGAGCTGTTAGTCAAGGGCTTACATTATGACAATGCTAATTGATATGATGCTACAACAAATGGATTGCAAATTTGTTTCTCTTATGTGAATTCTTCAAGATTGAAACAATAGCCAAACACCTTGTAATGTTGTATGAATACCTCCCTAGTTAAGAGGGAGTGTTGAAGGAAATGTAACTAGGTTTGGTCTCCATAAATGTACTTTTGATATTTTTTATTTTATTCAAGAAAATAAATATTATTCTTATAATATATATCAATGAGTTTCTTGCTCACTGAAATAGGTCTAGCACATGTTAAGTGCTATAGGTGAGTCAAATAGTGTTGCGATATTCTGACACATAGGAAATAGTTAAGTATAACTTAGTCTAGTGTATAGTTAGGTAAAGTGTGTTTCTTTACTATGTAATTTTTGTAACTTACAATCCGATGGTCACGATATGTTCTAGACATGAAGTGGTCCGACAGTTCATGATCTCCTCGGTATTACCGACACTTGATCCATGGTTTAACACCCAATTGGTCCATGATCTCTATTTAAAGAGCATGGAGGGTCATCTGTAAGGTGACCATTCATGAGAGAAGCTTATGTAGATTTTATTTCTTTTACATTAATAAATTACCTGAAGTGGTCGCGTTGGCTCAGGCCATGGACTGTTTCCCTCTTGGAGGGGTTTAACCACCTCAAGAATACTGGTGTATTGATCTGTGATTTATTTGTGAGCGGTGCCCTTTGGTGTTCTATCTAAGGAACTTAGCCTATACATTCTACATGATATCAGAGCAGAAGCAATTAACTATGCAAATTACATAGTAAATTGCACTCCCACTAAGGTTTTAAAGAATATCACTCCAGAAGAAGCATGGAGCTCAATTAAAATAGATGAAAGTCACTTTCGTGTTTTTGGAAGTGAAGCATGGGCCCATACTCCAGATGAGAAACATAATACCTTAGAACCTAAGAGTGAAAAATGTATGTTTGTTGGATATTCTGAAGATGTCAAAGGAAATAGACTTCTTCCACATAAATCCAAAAATGTTATCATTAGAAGAGATGTAAAGTTTGCTGAAAATATATCGGCCTACGAGCCTAGTTCGCCAGATGTGCCACCTCTCTCTATCCTTCTACTTCTGAAAAGATTTCTTTTTCAGATGATGACAACAAGGATGAAAATCCTCCCCCACCTTCTCGGGATCCTCCTTCAGCTCCTTAGCTTCCAAAATGAGTCTGTGCTACTCGGGATGCAACAAGTGCTCTTGCAAGTGATCCTACAGATCAACGTCGTACATGTTCTCAGTTTGATAGAGCCTCTTCTTTACTGGCTCAAGCTTTAGTGAATTATGACCCTGACACCATTGCAGAAGCTTCAGGCCATCCAGATTGGGATGCAACTATGAATGCACAATATTGTTCATTATTGGAAAATGATACATGGGACCTTGTTCTTCTTCCAAAGGGATGAAAAGTTGTCAGATGCAAATGAGTTTACAGAACCAAGTTTGACAAGATGGAAAAGTTGATAAACATAAAGCTCGTCTTGTTGCTAAGGGTTATTCACAAGTTGAAGGCATTGACTATACTGAAACCTTCTCCCCTGTTGCCAAAATGACCTCTATCTGCCTTGTTCTTTCCCTTGCTGCCTCTTTCAAATGGGAAGTCCATCAGATGGATGTTAAATCCACCTTCTTGCATGGGGACTTGCATGAAGAAATCTATATGGAACAACCTGTTGGCTTTATACAAACAGACTCCACCCTTGTATGTTGGCTTAAGAAATCCCTTTATGGTCTCAAGCAACGCCCTCAGGCTTGGTATACCAAAATGGATAGCTTTCTTTTGGATATTGGCTTTTCTAGGTGTCATTCTGACAATATTGTCTACACCAAGAAAGTGGGCAAGTCTCTTATCATTCTTGTTCTTTATGTTGATGATCTTAACCTTATTGGTAGTGATCCCAACCTTATAAACCATGTGAAGTCTAGCCTTAAAATGCAGTTTGAAATGACAGACTTAGGACACTTGCATTATTTTCTTGGTCTTCAATTCTTGCAATCAAAAGAAGGTATTTCCCTTTCCCTGTCCAAGTATGCATGTGATCTTCTACGCCACTTTCACATGAAAGGCTGTAAGCTAGCCCCTTATCCCTTTTAGTTTGGACCCAAAATTTTAGTCACTTGTACTTCCCCTGAAGTTGATGCTACCTTATACTGTTAGTAATTTGGAAAACTTTTGTATCTGACCCATACCCGTCCTGACCTTTCCTTTGTTGTTGGCCTTATTGTTCGGTTTATGCAAAACCCAAATGAAAGTCATTGGAAAGCAACTAAAATAAGACTTCATTATGTTTGAGGTACAGTTTAGTTTGGGATTCATTATAGTGCAGAAGCATCTCCTCTATTGGTTGGTTTCACTGATTCTGATTGGGCTGGTGACCCTGATGATTGGAAGTCTACTGCAGGTTATGTCTTCACTCTTGGTTTTGGACCTATTACATGGGATTGCAAGAAACAAAGTGAAATTTCTCTTTCTTCAGCAGAAGAAGAGTATCGTGGCGCCATTGAAGCTTAGTAAGGAAGCCTTGTGGCTTTGTCAAATCCTGTCAGAGTTTGATTTTCAGTAGCATCATCCGACTACACTTTGGTGTGATAATCAAAGTGCCATTCAACTATGCAAAGATCTAGTCCAACATCAGTGCAACAAACACATTGAACTACACATGCACTTTCAAAAGGCTCATTCATGACCATGTTCTTGAAGTGCAATATTGTTCAACCGATGATCAAGTTGCAGACATCTTTACAAAGGCTCTCACGAAGGCGAAGTTTACTAAACTTCGATTTATGGTTGGAGTTCAGGAAGTTGTCACTAAGGGGGGATAGGCTCTAATGCCTCCTTCCTTCTCCTATTGTGTCATCTTTGTACATCCTTCAATCCTATCCCAAGTTTTTCTCAAGGGGGGATGCTAGGATATTCCGACACATAGGAAATAGTTAGGTACAACTTGCTCTAGTGTATAGTTAGGTAAAATGTGTTTCTTTACTGTGTACTTTTTGTAACTTATAATCCGACGGTCATGATATGTTCTAGACATGAAGTGATCTGACAGTTCATTCTCTCCATGGTATTACTGACATTTGATTTGTGGCTTGACACCCGATTGGTCCATGATCTCTATTTAAAGAGCATGGAGGGTCATTTGTAAGGTGACCATTCATGAGAGAAGCTTATGTAAATTTTATTTCTTTTACATTAATAAATTGCCTCAAGTGGCCGTGTTGCTAAGGCCGTGGATTGTTTCCCTCTTTGAGGGCTTTAACAACGTCAAGAATACTGATGTACTGATTTGTGATTTGTTTGTGAGCGATGTCCTTTGGTGTTCTATCTAAGGAACTTATCCTGTACATTCCTACAAATAGTCAAAAGGAAATGTTGAAGGCCTTAAGGGCATGTTACACCATGTATGAATATGTATTAAAGTCAAGAGAATACCTCCATGCAAAGTCAATTCTCCTCCTATGCAAATTCACCATCAAAGAAGCTCCTTCAAGCATAGAAACCATCCGAAGTCTACTCAACAAGTCGGCCTAAGAGGAGGGACAATCCTCTATAAATAGATGTTGTCCACTCCAATACAACGCAATCAAGGAGCTCTAAAATCAGTGAAGTAAGGAGGCAGGTAAAGGGTAATAAAAGGATGAGAAAAGGGTCTCCAAAGATAGCGAGGAAGAAGGAAGAAACGTCGGGCCTTAGAGGTCTGTTCTATGCTTATTACAGTCACACGTGTAATAAAAGGAGGGCTATTTGCGGTCATTATAATAGCACTATCACAATCACATATCTCTCATTGTTTGGGCTATCAAAGTAGGCCTATAAGGCCTCTCTCTCAAGTGAAGAAGAGGCTAACTCAAGCGAGGAAGAAAGGAAGACTCTATCATAAGAATCTGGAAGTAATCATCTCACACATGTGAGAAACTAGGGCTGCACTACAGTGATAACAAGTCTATAACTACACATCAAGAAGGAGCTCGGTTGGACAAGAGAAGGAAGGTATCCTTATAGATGAAAGACTTCACTAAGTATCAAAGATATGTATCTCTTCTAGAGCTAGCATAACAAGGACTATCACCAGTTACCAGAAGAATGAAATGCCGAAAGAAGGAGGACGAAGTGCCGGGGAACAAAGTGCTAGAAGAAGGAAGGAATTGACTTGTGCTTAGAGGATATTCTTGTCAAGGGTCTAGGGTTTGAGATTGATCAATAGAAGCTTCAATAAGAGAAATTCATGAAAGGGTTTTCCTCACAAGGGAAGAGAGGTTTTGGCCCTGGCAAAGAGCCAACATCTTGTGCTCTTGTTCTTATGTTTTGGTAGCAGTTTGATGAAGCACACACACATGCATTAATAATAATAAGAAGAAGATTAAGCTAACAAGAAAAGGTAAAAAGGCTGCACAAATTGTTATCATGTAACGAAGAATCACACTACACCTAATTTGCCCTAGATTCTTCAACAACTTTGACCTAGGACCACAACATGATGGGCAAGAAACCCATTTCAATAAAATAATTTTTCTTTTCTTTTCTTTTGACAAGTACATCAATAATTACATCAAGTCATGACTTAAGAAAAATTATGAAGACCGACACTAGTTACATTTCAACACTCCCTCTTAACTAGGGAGGTATTCATACTTGACCACAGGTACAAGGACAGTACTTTCATTGAATTATTCTCATAAGAAGAGTTAGATTGGTAAGCCATCTTAAGCATCAACATTATGATCAATATACAACCAACATTGTCAACATAGCAAGGCCTTGACTAATACGCTCTATCTTTTTATATATTAGAGCACAATGGTGGGAGGTTTTACATGGGATACCACACTACCTCTTAAGGCACATACCCCATCTGGATGATCGCAAGGTATGTCTTTCTAGGACCATTCCTGTCTTGGATTTACACATCCTCAAGGAATTTCCTCCTCGACTACTCTTACCTATTGGATGCCCTTTGTCATCCTCAAAGAGTATCGATTACTAGACTACTTCCTATCTCGAATTCCAAATCCTCAAGGAGTATCTGTCTCAGATGATTACCCAATCCTCTGGACATCATTCTCTCCTTATGGCCTTCACTAAGACTTATGGTTGTTAGTTCTAGTATAGTGCATGAGACATGAAGGAAAGAACTATATTCGTCATTGCCTCGCAACTAGGGAGGAGCTCCCTCTCAACTAGGGAGAAGTATCAATCATCAACTACTTTGATAGTAGCCCTCAGGGATCTGTCATCATCACACGTGCGAGCTTTCTTTGAACCTCACAAAGTCCTCTATAATATATATACAACATCATCATGTTATCATGGAAGCTTTCTTGTTGATAACTTCTTTGTAGGGCATAGGCCATCTTCTACATCACTTCCCATAATGTTGAACCAACATGCATGTCATCCTTTTTCTTCCTCAGAAAATGATCTTTTAGTCCACATCCGGTTATCCTTCATACAACTACCTCTTTCAGGGCCTACTTCTTTCAGGATCTTCCATCCAATCACATGAGTACTAGTTGTAGATGACTTTCTACAACCCCCTTTCGGTAGCCCTATTCCAACTCAACCAGATGAGTTCAAAAATAAAAATAAATGTTAAATTAAAGTTGCCTCTTTATGATGGCACTTTTCATGAACTAATCATCATCTAGCTCGAACATGATCATCAAACCATTTGCAACCTGCTATCATATCTGTCCTTGTGGAGTACATCAGCTCCTTAGACTAAGTACCAAGGCAAAAACCCAATGGAGTCATCATGTCCTTAATCTTTTTCATATAGCAGGATTGAGTAGAACCCAGTATATCATGTCTTTATCAACATCAAGATATTCCTTCAATCTTTATCAGAGTATTTAGCGGAACATATCTTAGTCAATCATCTAGCCCTGCTCCTCTTTTTTAGGATGAGGTCTATTGTGTTGCAACTGAAACAACAAGCTTCTTAAGAGGCCTGCTTCAAAAACATATAGAATGGATAACAGTCATTATGGTCATTCTTCCAAGCTGAAGAAGTCAGTCCATGACATCACAAAGTAGGATCCAAAAATGATCCTTATTTGCATCAAAATCTTCATATCGACTAGCTGACTGCTATATCAGGTTCATGAATTCTTCCATATATTGTTATTAACTCTTCCAAGTGTTGTCCTCTGAGATAATTCTAGGTTAGGTAATTATGCCAGAGCATTTAGAATGTTTTTTTGTTTTAGTTTATGGATGACCAATGTTTTAAGCTTATGTAAACATGTACTGCATCCTAAATTGCCTTAATACAATGAAAGGGCTGATTCTTTATGTCTAAACAGTGATTTAGAGTTAAAAATATTTGGAAGGAAGAATTCTAAGAAGCTATGAGTTTTAAGTATTCAAACAGAATATTTAAAATTATCATAAGAAAAGATGCTAGTAAACTATGTTCATTGCCCAACAAAATGAATTTAAGTTTATGAAGAAGTGACAATTAATTAATGTAGAGGAGTTAACTTAGACAGATAGTCTAATAAACTAATCTCTGTAATATATAATAACTTCATAGGGGATTTAAGATAGACTAATATTTAGTTATATCTTACCCAGATTTCTTCAATAAAAATAAATACATGCAGAAACAACAAAATGAAATGAATAACTTAAGAAAAACTCACAAAGATGACAAGCTATTTAAAGCAAATCCAAAATCCTTTCATTGATATCAAACAACTTCAGATACATGTAATTTTGCTCAAGAAAACTTATCCCAAGGGTTCAAACTTTTACAATTCGATTTTGGGAATATTTATAGAATTTTTTCACAAAATATCTAGACTTAAATATCTAAAACTGTTTGAATCTAAAAACTTTTTTTCACAAAAATAGTGCAAAAACATAGGGAAATAAAACTGTTGAAGCTGTTGTCACTGCTTTCGAAGATTTCTGGTGTTGATGTGTGTTGATTAATCTGCTACTCTGCTGCTGATAACTGCTGATGACTGATGACTCATATACCCCAGTAACTTACATAGTTCTTCCCACCTTTCTTCACCGGAATTGTATATTTGACCAATTTTCTAAATGTTTCATCTACCTCAGAGTATTTTTGGAAAGTTAGTTTAACCAAATATAAATGATTTATCTCATGCTTGATGAATGAATCATAACTAAGGCCTTCCATAAAAGCTTTACTTGTGATTGTACCTTTAACCTTTGAAACTCTGGATTTATCCTTGCAATTGAATATAATTTCCTTTGATATTGTTCTAGATCAATCAATGTATCTCCAATTCCCTTTAATCCAGGCAGTCCTTTTTTATGTAACGTAGAGAATTTTTTGTGAAACCTCTGGATACTTGATTCGAGGTTATGGCACTTGTTTTCCAGTTGCAGCATCAAATTTTTCTTAGTGAGAATCCTTCTCACTTCCAAAATAGTCTCTGTTCTATCCTCTATGTTATATTCTTCCAGTTCATCTTTGGTTTTGGAATTCAAAACCCTTATCAGTGTATTTTCTTTTCCTGGTTTTAAACCCAATTCCTTTTTCACATCTGCTATTACTTCTTTGGCTCTCTGCACTAGTTCATCTTGCTCAAAGATGATCTCAATTGAAGGCCATATATCAGTGATGGCCTCATTTATTTCCATCCAAATACTTTCCTTAGCCTGTGTAATGGTGTCAGCTATGACAAATTGGTTTTCTAAGAATTCAATTCTTTGTGTAAGCCTATGTGTCTTCTGCAACTCAGCTAAATATACATTATCAATCTTCAGTTTTTTCTCTTGTAAATTATTAAGCTGAGTTCTTAACTTCTCAACTTCCTGCCCCTTAATTGATAAATCTTCCATTGCTTTTGCAAGGTCTGTTGCTGAATCAATTGATTGAGTTTCCACTGTTGAAATGGTTGTTGATGTAGATGCTGTTGTTGTTGTAGTTGTAACTAGGATTGTTGTCACTTGAACTGCTGAAAGAGCAACAATTTTCTCTTGGGTTCCTTGTTGTTGTTTTTCCTTTAAAAACTTTTCAATCTCAGTTTCCATTTTTCCTATCTGTGCATTCTGTTCAATTATGATTTTGAACGTGTTCTCTTTATCCTTTTGTAGCTGTCCTATTTCTTTAGTCTATGGATCTTCTGTAGAAGGAAGCTTAAGTTGTTTTCTCAAAGAAGCTATGTCTATATTCTTGCTCCTAATTACCTCTTTTGCTGCATTGACATTGGTGGGAGCATATCCCAAATTTACCACTAAATCCTCTAAAGATTTGACCCTTGTATCTTTAGCTAAGGAAGATATTTTTTCTATCTTCAACTGAGACTAAATATTTTCTAATGATGCTTGAAGCTTAGATACTATCATAGCTAAACTTGTGAGAGAAGAATATATCATTAGTCCAGATGTTCATGTAAATCAATCTGGTCAATAGGATGAATTAAATTTGCATCAAAATAAAACACTGATTTAGTGTAATCATTTGCACTTTTAGGATGAGTGATTTTGGGATACAGGAAGGCTATTTGCATCTTTCCCTTCTTAGTGTCGAAGGCAAAAAGTAGCATGTGTTGTGAAGTTGATGTTTTTTTCTAGAATTTTAAATAAGTGGAAGCTTTCAAAGCTTCATTCCTCTGCTTAATTTCCTTGTAAACTTTAAATATGCTCTGTTCTTTTTTATTCTGCTGCATTTCTCCTGTTTGAGATGATGATACATCTGGATTGGTTGAAGACATAGGAGATCCTACAGTCGTTCCTTCTATCCTAGGAGATGATGGAACAAACGGGCCTGTCATGACAATTGGGTGTTGTTGTGTAGTATCTTCTTCCTGTGTTTCACTTGTATGATTTGTCTTCTGCCGCTTAGTGTATATTTTGCATTCTCTGACTGAAATTTCTGTCACCATAGGGGACTTACTGTCCCTTGGCCTTTTGTCCTGCTTTTCTTCTATTACAAGTGTCTGTGACGTTGTAGATGATATAACCTACTCTTCTTTCTCCTGAAGTGTATTCTCTTGCCATTCGTCCTGGTTCATTTACTGTTCTATCTCAGGCCTAGGAGTGTGAGCATATGGGGTAGTTTTTTGCTTTACCCTAAATTTTGAAATCACTTGTAGGGGATCATATGACCAGGTGAAACTAAGTTTGAAATTTGTAAGTTTCAAAAGAGTTTTTGCTTCCTTCCTTGCTGATATAGCATTACAGATAAAAGGACCTACTTGAGTTTTGATTTTAAATTGAGCCTTCTTCTTTGCTGCTACAAAATGAAGCTGATCCATGTTGATCATCTGTCTGATATATTCCAATGCAAAAATTCAGATAGGGACAAACTTAGGTAATCTATATGGAGGTAGTTCACATCCATAGATCCTAATCTCTGTATAATTTTGGTATAAATACCAATCTCCTGTTCTGGTTTGTTCACTAAGATGTAGGATTTTTCTGATCTCTGGCCCAATCCTTGGTTCTACATCACTGTTTAATAAGAAAGAAACAACATATAAAAACTGATCCACAAAGTCACTGAATGTGAATTCAGTGGTGTTCTTGCTTACCAAGGAAGTCTAGTGGATAACTGATTGTGGATTTTCTTGGTTGTCCATCTTCTATAAGGGAAAAGAAAACCTCCCTCACTAATCAAACAAGAACAAATATACTAAAATAGAAGCATATTTGAACACTCCTTCTGTAGAGAACTTCATGAATTGATTATGCTAAGTATTCACTGTAATTGAAGATAAGAGATGGCTTTTCATTTACTGAGAAAACTGACAAGAAACCTATAAAAACCTCATCGACCCACTGATCGAAATAATAACCTAACAGACATGAGACAATGTATATTATCTGCTTGGTCATTTCTGGAAACGTAGATGATTGATATGGTGGGTTGTTTTCAGGCAATTGAACATTTTCTGGTAAAAAGGTTTCAAAAATCTTGGCTCTTAGGGGAAAGTCAAGATTTTCATAGATATCCATGAGGGATTTAGAAGAAAATGGATGTGAGGGTTTAGGTTTTTGAATCTGTAACATCTGATTAGTTGATTCAGCAGTAATTATAAAAAGAACTTCATTATTTTTGGAAACCACTTCTCTTTGACTGGGAACATACCTAACATGACGCCATGAAATGAAATCAAGGAAATGATGGGTTTGTGGAATGATAAACTGAGGTAAAGATGAGTGCTAGAGGTTTAATTCATCGCTTAGGTCTAAAAACTTATGTTTTAACCAATTGTGGAGTTCGTAAAGATTGAACTCACAATTGGTTTCAGAAACTTTATAAAGCTGGTCAACTAATCGCTGATGGTCCAAGTCGATAGTGGGAGGAAGCATGGGGTTTTCTAAAGCTTTTTATTTCTTCTTGACAGACATGACTGAAAGAAAAGGACTAAGAACAACTGTAATTACCCGGAGGAAACTATTCCCTTGTTGACCGATAGCTGAATGGTATCTTAAATTCCACTGGTCACTTTGGCGGGTTCAACTTGGTCGTTGGCAACAATGGTACAGTTTATGTCTTGGCGGAGCAGGGAGAAAATATCAACAATCGATAATTTTGAACGAAACATAAAAATGTTTTTATGTTGGTTACATTATTTATCCATTAAACGGGTGTGGGGGCATTAATATATAAGGAGTAATCTTATAACGGGAATATGGTTAGTGAATGGAGAGTTGACAGTTGGCAGAAACAAAGGTTTATTTAAAATAGGTGGGAGCGGTGTAATGGGTGTATGGACGGGAGAGAGCGGGTTTCAGAGGGGTTAGAAGGTGGTTTGTGGTTTTGGAGTGAGGGGGTGCAGAGTGAATGTGAGAGGGGCACGTGGTAGAGGCGGTATGAGGGCTGATTGCTTTTCGCACCCCCTGTTCATTAAACTTCGGATGGGCTTGGGGGGTGTGGAGCGGTCTACGAGCCGTTGACCTTTCACGCCGCAGATCATATCCATTAGAGTTTTATTGCATTTCACAAAAAACAACAAAGAGTCTTGTCGTGGGTTTATTACAAAATAAACTTTTTTTGTTTGAATTTAATCACGTTTAAGCTTTTAACTAAACCTAATTAATTTATTGAAAAAGCAACGCATTAACAAGCGCCCTACATTTTGGGATTTTTTTCATATTTTCTAATTTTTTCTTTTTTTCTTCATTTCTTATATGTGTGTGTGTGTATATATATATATATATATATATATATATATATATATATATATATATATATATATATATATATATATATATATATATATAGATATAGATATATTTATCCATTTTTTTTCTTATTATCTATATATATATATATATATATATTTTAATAAAAACATCTAACTTATCAAAACAATCTATGTTACAACACCAGGCATCCATAGTTGCATAATTATATCATGAATCTATCAGAGTGTCCAAGGATCCAAGGGTCCTTACAATTCCCTGCTTCCATCATGCTCACAAAAATAGAGGATCTGCTTATCCTTTACTTCTTGTACCTGTAGCATTCATTGACAAGTACACCCAAGTAAAATATACAATAATAAAAGCATTATGTCAATCTATCAATCTAAGGTTAACATGAGACTTAGAGGATGTTCTCCTAGGGTTTTTAAGTACCAACCCTAGACCAAGGGTCCCATATATAACTTATCAACCTTATCCATGCCTACTTGACATGAACCCTAGATTGTACACACACCCTAAAGACCAAGGGTTAGGGTTTCTTTGAGGGAACAAAGATGGGATTTCCATATGACTAGGGTTTTACTTATAAGTTATGTTGTTGAAAGCTTTCAGATATCACTACCTATATCAATAAATTTAACAACAAACCCTAGTACTACAAACCCCACAATAGTTCATGTTGGACCCTTAATAAAATATACCATACATACCTCATGGTTACATACCTTTGTTGTAGTGGCCTGCAATTCCTGATGCGATGGATTCTTCATTGCTTTTCCTCAAGGTGTGCATCTTTCTTGTCTTTTCCTGCTTCAGGAACTATATACTATTTCTCTTCTACTTGTTTATCATTGATGCACAGATCTAGAGGACTGACAGTAGCAATATATCAACTACCCGAGAACCTCTAGAGGTTTTCAAAATGTTGACAATGACAAACTCATCTTTTACTATCAGTAATGAGAACCTTCGTTCAAGTCATAACATCGTGACCCTACTTGCTCCCTCTGGACTGCTATCTCTTCAAAGTCAACAAACCTTTGCTTCTCAGCTGGCTACTTTGAACAGGTCACACTGGACTAACTAATATAGGTGTAATAATACTTCTAATGCCCAAGAATTTTTCTACAGAGAGTTGACTTATAATGACTGTCAACAATCCCAAAACTATCTTGCACTTATGGTGTCATTGTCACGAATATGTGACCTCACCTTCTGTCTGTAGTAAGTCCTTTCAACGTGACAATTTCATTAATATACCTTCGGATTAGAGACCCTTGACTATTTCTTACAAGGCTACACTTAACAACGATTTCAAAAACATCACTATTGCAAATCCAAAACAGACGTACCCTTTCAATGTTACCACAGGTTGGCTCATTGTTTGACTGGGCTGTGTATATATATGTGCCCAAAACTCATCACTGCTATGCACAGACTTTTTGTCTTCTTATGCCATTGTCTAGGACTATTAGCAAGGTAATGAGCCTTCTCTTATATGCATAGAAACACTTATGCTTCTTCTCTGGTTGTACAAGGGACTCTGAGATGATAGGCCAAATGTGTCGTCCGTTCTAAGTCTCCCTCATGCAAAAAAACGTAAAAGGAGTCTCGGTTCCTCGTCCTTGGTGACTAAGGCTCGAATTGAGTCCTTTTGAAAAGTGTTTATGCTCAGAACAAGAGGAGAACCAGGCTCCTTTTCTAGCCTTCATTTGCAAGCTAATTATGCTAAGGATTTCAATGAAGAGTAGTTCGGACCTCATGCTTAGGTATAGAGAAGACCTTTATATATCTTGTACAAATGTAGTGTATAAGTTTTGCTTGACAGTGAGACTGTGCTTCAGAACTTTGGTACTTTTGTCTTATGCCCAAAATATCCCTTCAACAAATTTGATCTTGGAACTAATATATGCACAGGTGTAGAAATGATCTTGGTGCTTCTTCCAATGAGGAATTTATGCATAGGATTATATCACAAAATTGTGAACTTCTGATAGAGGACTTGAGTCCTTTCTAGCACTATAAATATGACACATAATACCACAGAAAATTTAGAAATAATCCTTCAAAACTTTAACGAATTTACTGATCTATGGTGACTGAACTATACATACTAGATATGCATAGATGCTCAGATATTTTGGATGTTTTGCAGGCCTTGTGATGCCACTTTTGATCTTCGCTCCTATACCAGTGAATGCGGCTTCCTTAGGGTTGTTTGACAAACCTTTCGTCCTTTACAAAAGTGTTACTTATGCTCTTTCTCTGCTACCATGTCTCTGCGGTGTTGATCTAGTGATTAAGGGCTAATGGAGGAGCCAAAATACTTTGATCTGCTTGCCAGAGAGTGCGGTCTTGAGAGGTTGCTTACTTACTACTTTGATCTCTTGAAACAGAGCTAAAATTCTTTTCAAATACTCTTGCTACCTTTGATAAGATCTGCGGCCTAATCTCTGCAATTAGGGCTTGAAAAAATTCCAAGAATTTATTCTACTTGCCTCCACAAATTCGGTCTAGGGAACTCAATGTTCTTGAGGTGAAATTAATGTCAAACTGATCTTCTTTCTGCCCACTGTTCAACACCTTGCTCTGATACAGTGTTGATAAATCTAGGGCATACAGTTAGGGTGTTTATTAAATTGATTTCTCTGCAACTCTTGACATTTTCTTGTGAGCTATATTAGAGCGTTAGCTTTATTATTTATTTATGTTCATCATCGAGATTCAAGACAAATGCAAATAAGAAGATCACAATGCAAACATAAGAACACCAGATGTAGGCTTTTAGCCAGGGCCAAAACCTCTCCTATAGAGGAAAAACCCAAAAAAATCTCTTCTTATATAATTTCAATGAAGACTTCCAAGACCTTGACCTTGACCCAAGACAAAACCTTCCAAGAGATGAGCCAGCCAAACCCCAAACAAAAACTCTGCAAAATATGGATTGAGGAAACCCTAGTTCCTCCAAGGAACTCACACGTGTGAGCAGGCAGAGATAGAAATCAACTTATTTTCCTCCTTTGCTGGCCTCCACAGAAATTCGCTTCTCCTTCTCTTCTTTGCTGGATCAGACCACCTTATCTTCTTCGCTAGGATCAGAGATATATCTTGATGGATATGTGTATCAAATGAGAGGAGGATTCTCTTTATATAGGCTTCCTTGAGGGTGGATTAGGCCTCTTTAGGCTGACTTGAGGAAGGCTGGCCAACCCATCTCTTGGAGGCTTCTAGACACAATGAATTACAATAATAATTTTTCTTCTTTGTTACATGGGCCCTCCAAGGGCTAGACCATCATGACCTTGACTCTTGACTTGACAACAAGACCCCTAGAGCACTCAATGGGTGCTTTGACCTAGGACCACAACATGATGGGCAAGAAACCCATTTCAATAAAATAAATTTTCTTTTCTTTTGACAAGTACATCAATAATTACATCAAGTCATGACCCAAGGACAATTATGAAGACTGACACTAGTTACATTTCAACACATATATGATTTATTTAATTAAGAGATGTGAAAATTTGTGAATCTACACACCAGAAATCCTATTGCAATCACTGGTTTAACATCTCTTACTTGTTCTTCACATTCAACAAGTTATTTAATTACATAAACAACGATGAAACACTATTGCAGACTACACATATATACAAATCATGAAATGAAATAAAATGAGACAATCACACAAGGGACACCGTTATTTTTGGACAATCGTCCACGGAAAAACCCAATTCGGGAAAACCGGTGTAGCATATAGAGGGTTTGTATTATTAATTAGATTTATGAATACAACTAGGGTGCCAAAATCGGCTCACCCAACAGAGAATAAACCTGGCAGAAGTACCTCTATCCGTAGACAAATATTTTTGCGAATCCAACAACTGGATGATCAAACCCCATAGATGGCAATGTTGTTCCTTGTGCTGGGCAACAATGGCTGCTACAAGCTCTGCATTGGAACTGCGTCACCTCCTCTAGGAGTTGCGTCACCCTCTTAGTGAGCCTCCCTTGCTCAGAAGTCGATATGCTAAACTGTCGCTCTCTCTGCCCCACAGAAAACCCCAATGCTGCCTCTAAGGGATTGCGTCAGCCCCACTAGCTTTCGCGTCACCCTCTTTGGAGCTGCGTTGTCTCCCCTGGTGCTGCTCTGCCTCTTTTCTATGTAGTCTCGGCCTTGGACTGGAGTCCCTCTATCGAACTGACCCACACTGCAACTCAGATCACTAGCTCGATTTTCTCAGCAAACCTCACCCCAGAAAATTTGAACTCTTTGATCTCTTGGTGTATCTCCAACTGACCCTCAAGCCTCCTCTGATACTTTTCCTGTAGATGAATCCACGACTGAGATTAAGTCCCTAATCAACGACTAAGATTAAAACAGACTTGATCCTCGTCACTTAGAAGTTTCTCACCCATATTCTTATTAATACCCATTAATATTTTTATTTTCCTAAGTTTAGACTTAGGAACCCATTAAAAATATTAATTATTTTAATAACTCCTCATCCGGGTGGAATTTCTCCAAACGATTTTTGGGTCTTGGAAATCTCATGTGTTCTAGCCCCTCCACAAAATTTCGGAGCTAGAGCACATCTGATGCTACCCAAAATCAACACTCCCTCTTAGCGAGGAATGTGCTCTAGTAACACTTCTCAAACAAAAGCATCACACTGATACACTGCATCGGTCCTCTATGTTGCTGATGCTCGGCCTGATACCCTTCATCCATTACATTGTTGCTTCCTGTACTGCTGCCCATGACTCTGCCACTGTGTTGTGGTCACCAACAACCCCCCTTCTTTGTTTGATATTAGCAATAACATCAAGCAAAGGGGGACCCTTAACCAAAAATCCAAAAAATATTTTGTTAAGAAATCTTTTGTATTTAACTCCCTAAGAGCTATATCGCGTCGCAAAGGTAGAGAGAAGCGTTTTCCTAAAAGCACATAAATACGCTGCGCAGGAGCGACGCGAAACCCATCGCATCGCATGCATCAAAAGCGCTGAAAAAGGGAAAACATAAGGAACCGCGACGGCCGACATGCGACGTCGCACGTCGCAGCATCACATAAAGCAGCACAAGGTGATAAAATGAAAAATCTGCGATCTGCGATCCTACAAAAATTGCGATCTGCGATCTGCGATTTGCGACAAGCGAGACTATTAATTGCTGCGATGGCACTTGTTTACATTGCAATCTTCGACGCGGCGATGCCAATCGCAGAAACCATTCATCGCAAACATTCCTCGGCATGATCTGTAAGCCCAAAATTGGGCGCACACCTTATGGGAAATTAATGATTGTACGCCTGTGTATCCAAAGATGATTGTGTTGCATTTTTCGAAGCGTCAAGCCATAATGGGTGTCATGACTATGCATTCATTAGAACTTAATGCTTTCATGTCAATATTTTCTTTGTGTCTCTTTTCATTTGTGTGAACTATAAGGCAGCAACTAATATAAATCTATATGCAGGAAACATCTAAGGAAAAGCGCCAGAACTAGAAGAACAGAGAGGAGATGACTTCGCAAATGGATACCGCATGCAGCAGGACCGCGGATTCTAGAGTATCACTCAACAAATACTGATGGAAATAGACTATCCAGGACTCAGAGTCAAAGGCGCACAAAAGAAAAGCGTTTACGAAAGATCCTGAAGTCCAAATTGGGTAAAGAAAAAAGAAAAACGCTTAAGGGGAAAGACGTCTCCGAAAAGCCTGGAACAAAGAACGGAAACAAGTTTCAATTCAGAAAATTGTTCAGGCAACAAAGTCCCCAACTCATTGAGTCATTCGCACGGCCGGAAACTGAAATAGCAACAGCACAATCAGTTTGAAAGAAATCTGAGTTGTACTAAGTATACACGCCGTGAAGACACTCCTCCAGAAGAAGACTTTCAAAAATATCTTCTAGTTTGTCAGAAAGAGGTGCCAACTCTTGTTATTTCTAATTTTCAAGCTCGAAAAAAAGGAAAGGACAATCAGCCGACTCTTTCAGGACGAACATCGCATCACTTACAGCACTAAGGAGCAGATACAGAAATGGTTAGAAATTAGATTCAATTTTTAGAAATAAATTTGTTTTTAGTAAAAGGGCGGTCATTTGACGCCGTTCCCTAAATTTGTGTAATTATGATTAGTCGCTTAGTAGTATTTAACCCTTCTCATGGCATTTGGAGAGGGGTCCAGAAATTTGTCAAAAAACTTGTCCTTAGAACATGCACTTTTGCACCCTCGGAGGGGGTTTTTGATGAATGGACAAATCGAGATTTATTTATGTTTGCATTTTAATGTTTGCATTTTAATGTCTGCTACTGATGTTGCACTTCTGTACTCTTAGTAGATGTTAGAATTAAGTAGAGATAAATCATTATTGCTTGAAGTTTGTGAGTGAAAATCAGTCATAAATGGTACTTTTATCTCTTGATTAATTTCTTCTCATATTCTTAGAGTGATATACAGCTGATTTATTTATATGTTAATGTATGAATGTCTGGATTACCATTTGGCACTTTTTTACGGTGGAATCATTTGTTTGTGCTTGACATATGAATAACTGATTATGCGATATGCTGTTCACAACTGTTTTGCCTAACTTCTTATGCAGAATGGTTCATCTTAATTGATTTATATTCTTATGATAGCTGAATGATCTTTATTACCAGCTGTTGTGTGAAATCTTTTTAGATCGCATAATGAAAGAATTTTACCTCGGGTTAGTATAGATTAGATGTGTTGTTTTTGCTAGATTACAGTAGCATAGAATTAGTTTAGAGTTTAGAATTAAATTAGCTTAGAAATAATTCCAGATTTAGCATCATCATATTCTACACACACACACCCATTTAGATTGGGAAGTTGGTCCCATTATCCCCAGTCGGACCCGCCATACCAAACGGGCACGAAGCCGCCAACCAGGTTCCCGACCGGGTGGGTATCCCCCTTGTTTTTGACCCGATTTCGGGGCCCTCAACATATTTGGCGCTAGAAGGACGGCCTGAACTATGAATGGCACCTAAATCAATATCTAAATACCATTCTGAGAGTAATACACCCTCAACAACTCCCTCGACTTCTCCAACACGGTTAAACCCGGAATTTGAAGTCGCTTGAGTATCCACCGTTGCTACATACTCGAATACATCAGACCAATCTATCATTGAACCCCCTAAAATTCAAACTTTGATTCGTAAACTCCAGGGATTCTCTATTTTTAACCAAAGGTCTGATAAATCCAAAAGCAGCGTGACTTCGCAGTACAATCCTGCTCACCCTCTGACCAGATTGAAGAGTGAAAAATTTGGTATTCAACCAAGTGAAATCCCTCTCCCTACTAGGAAAAGAGCAAGGAAAGCACCACCAGAGTCTGACAGTAAGACTCTTTCATCCACTTCGTCCATTTCAACTCCCTCACCGCGAAGCCAACCGCCCACATGTTCATTCCAACTCACTCACCCATCTTCCACGATCCTTCCTCTTCAAACATCAAAAATCTTAATATCTTCATCTTCTCAGCATCAGGGATCATCTTCTGCACTTTCAATAACTAGCAACTCAACGATGGCCCAGTCTCCATGGAACAATCCTGGTGCGGTGTTAATGCCTCCACCCTTGAGCCCAATACCAGCCCATCCTGAGAAATGGCTACCTAAATTCAATCCAGAAGCAGGCATGCTGGCCGAAGAACATATCAATAATTTCATGCTTTCTGTTAATCTCAACGGAGTTACTAACGAAGACACTGTTGTCCTGCTTTTCCCCTATACAATGCAAGGAACAGCCGGGTCAGGGTACTTTTCGTTACCCTCTGGATCCATCACAAGTTGGGACATTTTTCAAAGTCAATTCCTTACCAAGTTCGGTGATGATAGATCCACGGCAACACTGATCAATGACCTATCTAATCTTAAGGCTGAGGCTAGAGAACCCATTAAAGGTTTTAACTTACGGTTCAATAAGATCCTCAACAAAATCCCCGCTGCTTCACAACCCAGCGAGGAAGTAAGATGTGAATGGTACCTCACTGCTTTACCTTCAAACTTGGCTATCTTCGTAGATAGGGCAAACAAGACCACCTTAGTTGACAACTTGACAGAGGCGTTAGCAGTGGAAAAATGCGTGGTAGCCCTAGAAAAGAGATCCGCTTTAGAAGAACGCAAATCTAAGAAAATCTCTTTCAAAGAAGACACCAAGAAGAAACAAACGAAAGATCATTTTGATTTGGAAGGATTACAAAAAGTGTTGAAGGCCATGTCCAATGAGATGATTGACATTAAGAAACAAGTAGCAGAGACTTCTTCGAAAAAGCCCTATAGAACTTTTAAAAGAAATTCTCCCATGGAGGTAAAACCACCCAGTGCTGTCTCAAACGTTGAATCTGAAGATGAAGAAGAAGAAGAGAATGCCACTGAAGGGTAGACCGATGATGAAGAAGTTTTGGAACTACAAGGAATGTGGGACTTCATCCTCCCACAAGAAGAAGATCAAGAAGCATTTCCTGTTAGCACAAGAAGCAAAAATCAACTTGATCCTCCCCAAACTACCCCTAAACAGAAGGGCGCAAGCCCTGTCACAAAAGATAAGGTCGCAACAAAGAAGACAACTGCTAAAGCGACCCAGCTTAGCCCAGTCCAATCAGATCAAGCACCTCCATCAAGAACACTGATAGTGTCAGATGAAATGGAGTATAACATCATTGATGACATGAAGAAGACTAGGGCTAATATTACTCTTTATGAATTGAGCAAATTGAAACATCAACAGAAAATAATGATGAAAGAATTACATGCTGTGCCTACTACATCTTTACCTACAGTTGTAGCTTCCCACAATATGGGAAGACCTCCAACCAACGTGATCAATAAGATTGATCCAAATGACATCGCCTTGATTGGAGGAGGATCAAGATCTCATACTCCTCCTTTTCTTCTCACCTATGAAATCTTCAATAAAAATGTGCACAATTGCTTGGTTGATTCTGGTGCTTCAACGAATATTTTACCCAGGTCAATATGTGCCAAATTGAATGTTCAACCTCAAAAATCCGCAGTACGTGTAGTTCAACTTGATCGATCCCAAGTCGAAGTGATTGGTGAACCTAATCAAGTGACCATAAGATTGTCGTCTAACCCAAAAGTGTGTCAGATTATCGACATTCTAGTAGCTGATATCCCTGAATTCTATGGTTTGATTCTTAGCAGGGATTGGTTGGAGAAACTCCATGGATATTTCTCAACCGACTGGTCGCACATGTGGTTACCATACAATGGTAAACCAAATCAGATAAAGGTTGAACGAGAGTTGCATCAAAAATACATAGTGACAGAATTGGAAGGAGAAAATGAAGCCATAACCTACAATAGCAGCATTGTAGGCAATTACTTAGTGGATTCTTTCCTTCGCAATTTCAATGCTCATATTTCACCTTACTTAGAGAATTCAGTTTTATCCCAAGTTGAAAATTTCTCCCAAACTGATGACTCAAAATGTTTTAGTTTTTTAGATAATTCTATAAATACATCTTTGTTTTGGAAATTATATTTTGATGGCTCTAAATCCAATGAGGGAGCAGGAGCGGGATGCGTTCTGATTAGCCCAGACGGGAACACGACTATGCTCACATGCAGACTTGAGTTCGATTGCACGAACAATACAGCGGAGTACGAAGCCTTGGTCCAAGGCCTATACAAAGCAATCGGATTGAACGTTAAGTATCTTCAAGTCTTTGGAGATTATGAGATCATCGTAAAACAGGTACGTAACACCATACATTGCCTGTCAAGTCATTTAAAGCACTATCAATCTTTAGTTCAAGATCTCACTGCACATTTCATAGCATTCAACATCTCGTCAATTCCAAGAATTCAAAACGCGAGCACAGACCTGTTAACTAATGTAGCCTCTAGACTTATTCCCTCTGAAGATTTTAGTCCTGATAGGTTTTCGATAGAATTAATCTTTAGACCATCCATCCTTGACAACATCACCAATTGGAGAGTATTCAACGACGATCCTGACATCGTAAATTTCCTTACTTCTGAAGGATCCTACTCAAATCAAATAATTGACGAAGACCATCATGATCACCAAATACAACAAAATGGCACTGACAATGCTATACCGAAATCAGTGGTCAAGTTAGAAGATTTATATGATCTGAAAAGTCGGTTTAAAAGGTCCGCCAATGCTAAACTCTACAGTTATACTTTGAACTATGAATTAGTAAACCTAGGTACCGATCAGAAGCCACAAAACGTTAACCTAGGCCACGGCCTAGCCCCTGAAGAGAAATCAACATATATCCGTCTTCTGAGACAATACAAAAACGTTTTTGCCTGGAATTACGATGAGCTAAAAACATACAACACTTCTATCATTCAACACGTTATCCCTATGATTGACAATGAAAAACCTGTCCATCAGAAGCTCAGGAAAATACACCCTAACTTAGAAAATCAAATAAAAACTGAGCTAAATAAGTTGTTGAGAGCCAGAATAATTTTCCCCGTCAGACATTCCAAATGGGTATCCAATATGGTGCCCGTTAGGAAGAAAAACGAAGACATTAGAATCTGTATTGATTTCTGAAATCTCAACAAAGCCTGTCAGAAAGATAACTTTCCCCTCCCACCTATGGAGCAAATATTACAAGCAGTAGCAGGCTCAGAATTAATGTCTTTCCTGGATTGATTTTCAGGATACAATCAAGTACTGGTGCATCCCGATGATCAGTTAAAGACTATGTTCTGAACCAAATGGGGCACTTATGCATATCGAAAAATGCCATTTGGTCTGATCAATGCCAGAGCTACCTTTCAGAGAGCCATGGACATCGCGTTTAAAGGGTTAGTCAATAAATCAGTAGTGATTTACCTGGATGATATAACAGTGTACTCCAAAAAACGAAGCAACCATCTCAAAGATTTGAAGCAAATATTTCAAAGATGTTTAAGGTATGGGATTTCGCTTAACCCAAAGAAATCTTTCTTTGCATTAAGCGAAGGGAAATTGCTCGGATTCATAGTGTCGAAATCTGGTATTCACATAGAACCCGACAGAATCAAGGAAATTTCCGAAATATCCATACCCCATTAAAAGAAAGCCATGCAATATTTCCTTGGACAGATCAATTTTGTGAAAAGATTTGTCCCTGATTTTTCACGCATTATTTCTCCCTTACAAAATATGATAAAAAAGAATTCAAATTTCAAATGGGGTCTAGATGAGCACGAAGCATTCAACTTGATCAAACAAGCTATCATTAATGCTCCATCTTTGGCCACCCCAAAATTTTCAGAATCTTTTATCTTATACACTTTTGCCTCAGAGAAATCTTATGCCGCGATTTTGACCCAAGCAAATCAAGAAAAAGCGGAAGCTCCAATCGCATTCTTTAGCTCGAACTTACAAGGTGCTGAACTTAATTATTCAGACGTAGAGAAACAGGCGTATGCCATTTTCAAAGCGATCAAATATTTCAGACCTTTCTTGCTTAAAGCCCACACTAAAGTCATAGTACCGTTTCCAGCAGTAAGAAACCTTTTGGTACAGAAATATGTAGGCGAAAAGAGAGCTAATTGGATTACCGCTTTACAAGAATATGATCTTGAGACCAAACCAGCAAACATCGTAAGAGGTCAAGGCTTCTGCAAAATGTTAGCTGGAGCATCGCAGATTTCTGAGAACTCACCTGAAGAGGTACAAACGTATGAGGTAAGCCTAAACGACGCAGAATCATCAGATGCGGACATCATTTATTTTCTTAAGAACGAGTATGCTCCATCACGTTTGGATCACACTAAGAAAAGAGCTCTGAGATTAAAAGCTAAACAATACCAGCTCATAAATGACGTCCTGTTTAAAAGGAATTACGATTCTGTGCTTCTTAGGTGTCTTGAGAAAACTAAAGCCGAAAAGGTTTTTCAAGAACTCCACGATGGACCAGCAGGTGGACACTATGCTGGAGAGACTACTGCGCATAAGATCTTACGTGCAGGATATTATTGGCCCACGCTGTTCAAAGACTCTTACAATTACGTAAGGAAATGCCAAATCTGCCAGACTGCTGCAGGGAAACAAAGGAAATCGTCCATGCCGCTACAACCGGTCAACATCGAGCAACCATTCAGCCAATGGGGCTTGGACATAATAGGTGAGATCGTTCCTCACTCTTCTAAGCAGCATAGGTATATCCTCACGGCAACTGATTATTTTACTAAATGGGTAGAAGCAGTTCCTCTCAAAACAGTCAATTCTGAAAACATTATTGAGTTCATAGATCAATTTATCATTACTAGGTTTGGATTGCCAATGGCCTTAATGTTTGATAATGCTTCATATTTTTCTGGAAATGTTATGACTGAGTTTGCGCTTAAAAGAGGGTTCAAACTGAAATATTCTGCCAACTACTATCTGCAAGGTAATGGATTGGCTGAATCAACAAACAAGAACCTAATCAGGATTATCAAAAGAACAGTCGACCAAAACCAAAAGAATTGGTAAAAAGCGCTGGTAAATGCTTTATGGGCTGATAGAATCACAAAGAAAGCTTCAATCGACACTTCTCCCTTTAATTTAGTTTATGGGAAAGAAGTGGTTCTTCCGACTCACCTAGTTATTCCCTCTTTGTCTTTAGTGCAATATATCGATGAAGTATCTACTTCCTCTTTACAATTAAGACAAATGGAGATAATCAAATTAGAAGAACAAAGAGAACAAGCTAGGAAAACCCATGCTCATCACCAAGCGCTAATAAAATCCTCTTTTGACTCAGCCATCATAACCAGAAAGAACTTTCAGATGGGTGATTTAGTTTTGAAATGGGATAAGGCTCATGAAGAAAAGGGAAAACATAAGAAATTTCAGAAGCTATGGCTTGGCCCTTTTCAGATTGTAGAAGTCGTAGGCCCGTCTACATTTGTGTTGCAGGATTTGACAGGGAGAAGAGATTCTTTACCTGTCAATGGACAGATTCTTAAATTATATTTTCCATAGAAGAGAATTCTTCTAATTTTTGTAGGTTAGTCTTAGTTTTTATTTTGTTTTGTTTTTCTCCTTTATGAATAAAACCGGTTGTAAATGATCATTTAGAAGGATTCATGAAAGAGCACGCCAATTCTCTATCAAATTTTGATTTCGCTTGTACAAATAGCAAAATTTTTGAAAAATCTGAATTTTATTATTGACAAATAGAGTTAACTTCACCCTGATTACAATATTAGTTTCAACCTCAAAAGACTTTGACAAAAGCAACCTTTGGTAAAGAATTGTTTTGTATCAGCACAATGAAAGGTATCATCAATAATAAAATAAATATTCTCTGTGAAACTGCTGTTTTCAAAAACTCTATTATTGTCATCCAGAGCTTTCTTAAGGAAAAACAATGACTTCCTCCCTGCTAAAAGGAGATCGCAGCATTCAGAGAAACAATCCAAAGCAAACACTATATCTCAAAGAATAAGAGGTCTCATCACGAGCCGGCTTATCATGATCACAGATATTATAACTTGCTGACTTTGCCAATACTGTCTATCAAAACAGGGCAACGACTTAAGATTGTTGCAATCAAAAGACAAGAGGTCTCATCACGAGCCGACTTGTTCAGCAAAAGTGTAAATCAAGTGAATGACTGTGTCATAATTTGGCCACCAAACCAAGACATTGTTCTTTAGAGAATAAAAAAGGAAAAAGTGTCAAAAAGGATTTTTTTTCTCTGGAATGTTGCGAGTAACCTCAAGCAGGAAAAAGGATCATTGCTGGATAACATGGTAACCCTGTCGAGGCTATGGACGCTTGCGGGCAGCAGAGGCTCTACCTACGACAAATGAGTATACTTTTAAGCCAGTACGCGGAGAAGACCTTATTTTATCTTTAATAAAAGCCGAGTAATGTCTGGTGTGAACGCAAGAAAAAGCCTGAGGAAGCAAACAATTGGAATATAAAAGGGGTTGAGACAAAGTATCGTTGACAGGGTGAGGGGTAATCTACTCTATCTGTCCATAACAAAATTTAGACATGTGAAAATTTTGTTGTTTCGGAAGTGAACGGTCAATAGAAAAGCAGAGATAACTGGTTCTTCACAGTGAATCGCCATTGTTGTGGTCACCAACAACCCCCCTTCTTTGTTTGATATTAGCAATAACATCAAGCAAAGGGGGACCCTTAACCAAAAATCCAAAAAATATTTTGTTAAGAAATCTTTTGTATTTAACTCCCTAAGAGCTATATCGCGTCGCAAAGGTAGAGAGAAGCGTTTTCCCAAAAGCACATAAATACACTGCGCAGGAGCGACGTGAAACCCATCGCATCGCATGCATCAAAAGCGCTCAAAAAGGGAAAACCTAAGGAACCGCGATGGCCGACATGCGACGTCGCACGTCGCAGCATCACATAAAGCAGCACAAGGTGATAAAATGGAAAATCTGCGATCTGCGCAGCATCACATAAAGCAGCACAAGGTGATAAAATGAAAAATCTGCGATCTGCGATCCTACAAAAAATGCGATCTGCGATTTGCGACAAGCGAGACTATTAATTGCTGCGATGGCACTTATTTACATCACAATCTTCGATGCTGTGATGCCAATCGCAGAAACCATTCATCGCAAACATTCCTCGGCATGATCTGTAAGCCCAAAATTAGGCGCGCACCTTACGGGAAATTAATGATTGTACGCCTGTGTATCCAAAGATGATTGTGTTGCGTTTTTCGAAGAGTCAAGCCATAATGGGTGTCATGATTATGCATACATTAGAACTTAATGCTTTCATGTCAATCTTTTCTTCGTGTCTCTTTTCATTTGCGTGAACTATAAGGCAGCAACTAATATAAATCTATATGCAGGAAACATCTAAGGAAAAGCGCCAGAACTAGAAGAACGGAGAGGAGATGAATTCGCAAATGGATACCGCATGCAGCAGGACGGCGGATTCCAGAGTATCACTCAACAAATACTGATGGAAATAGAATATCCAGGACTCAAAGTCAAAGGCACACAAAAGCAAAGCATTTACGAAAGATCCTGAAGTCCAAATTGGGTAAAGCAAAAAGAAAAACGCTTAAGGGGAAAGACGTCTCCGAAAAGCCTAGAACAAAGAACGGAAACAAGTTTCAATTCAGAAAATTGTTCAGGCAACAAAGTCCCCAACTCATTGAGTCATTCGCACGCCTGGAAACCGAAATATCAACAGCACAATCAGTTTGAAAGAAATCTGAGTTGTACTAAGTATACACGCCGTGAAGACACTCCTCCAAAAGAAGACTTTCAAAAATATCTTCTAGTTTGTCAGAAAGAGGTGTCAGCTCTTGTTATTTCTAATTTTCAAGCTCGAACAAAAGGAAAGGACAATCAGCCAACTCTTTCAGGACGAACAACGCATCGCTTACAGCACTAAGGAGCAGATACAAAAATGGTTAGAAATTAGATTCATTTTTTAGAAATAAATTTGTTTTTAGTAAAAGGGCGGTCATTTGACGCCGTTCCCTAAATTTGTGTAATTAAGATTAGTCGGTTAGTAGTATTTAACCCTTCTCATGGCATTTGGAGAGGGGTCCGAAAATTTGTCAAAAAACTTGTCCTCAGAACATGCACTTTTGCACCCTCGGAGGGGGTTTTTGATGAATGGACGGATCGAGATTTATTTATGTTTGCATTTTAATGTCTGCTACTGATGTTGCACTTCTGTACTCTTAGTAGATGTTAGAATTAAGTAGAGATAAATCGTTATTGCTTGAAGTTTGTGAGTGAAAATCAGTCATAAATGGTACTTTTATCTCTTGATTAATTTCTACTCATATTCTTAGAGTGATATACATATGATTTATTTATATGTTAATGTATGAATGTCTGGATTACCATTTGGCACTTTTGTACGGTGGAATCATTTGTTTGTGCTTGGCATATGAATAACTGATTATGCGATATGTTGTTCACAACTGTTTTGCCTAACTTCTTATGTAGAATGGTTCATCTTAATTGATTTATATTCTTATGATAGCTGAATGATCTTTATTACCAGCTGTTGTATGAAATCTTTTTAGATCGCATAATGAAAGAATTTTACCCCGGGTTAGTATAGATTAGATGTGTTGTTTTTTCTAGATTACAGTAGCATAGAATTAGTTTAGAGTTTAGAATTAAATTAGCTTAGAAATAATTCCAGATTTAGCATCATCATATTCTACACACACACACCCATTTAGATTGGGAAGCTGGTCCCATTATCCCCAGTCGGACCCGCCAACCAGGTTCCCGACCGGGTGGGTATCCCCCTTGTTGTTGACCCGATTTCGGGGCCCTCAACACACTGTCACTGCTACATCTATACTGCAGCTTCCTCTCAATATGCTGCATCATGTTGCCCATAGCAATGCCACTGCTAACCGCTGTACTGCAACTCAGTTGCTGAGAAGTAAGCAACTGAAACTTCGCCCAAACACTAACATGCTGGTCAACCTGGATGCAGTGATGCTAAAGCTACCTCTGCCACTAACTTGTGCTCCATCTCTGCTGCCACTACGTTGTTGCAAACTATTTTGTGCCTCTCGCATTGCTACAACATCCATTGCGTTGCCTCAGACTTTGGCGCTCTAGGTCTACCATTGTCGCTTCATCACACCTCTCTCCAACCGACACCCATCATTTTGCTACTGTCGTTAAGGGCTCCCATATCCATATGTGATCCAAGAGTTTGGGCACCTCAAGGATCTTTCCCATCATGTAGTCCTCTCGACTACAACTCCATGTTACCCCACCTCTTCTCCAGAGGCGCATGAGAATTTATGGCACAATTGTCATCCTTGCTTCCTTGTATTCTTTCACTGGAGCAACCTTTGAGTCAAAAGCCTCCCCCTTGCCTTTCTTCCGGGGGCACTAAGTGGCATAATGTCCCAGTTCCCCACAATTGAAGTATCTGACCTTGGTTATGTCCTTCTTTCTCTTATGTTGTCCTTGCTGTCCCGATGATGTGAGAACTGCATCCTCCTCCTCCTCATTCTTGACCCAAGCTCCCTTGCCACTACTCCTATCTTGGTCAACCACCTGAGCTCTTCTTGTCTAAGAGCTGCCCACATCTCCTCCCAATTGGGGAGAGTTGCTCTGCTCAAGATACTTTGGAAAAAAGTCTCCCAGTCCTCGGTGACTACATTTAGGGCAGTTCTGACCATGAACTCAGGATCTGGTGTAGACCCCACAAAAGTCAACTGGTCACGAATACCTTCCAACCTGAGAAGCAAGGGATCTATCTCCTCTCCCTTGAGCATCTGGTACTGTCTCAGCTGATTTTCTAGTAGCATCTTCCGTTGGATAAAAGAGCCCTGGTACAAGGTGGTCAATGCTTCCCACATCTCCCTTGCTATTTCCTTCACAAAAATGTGTGGTACTACATGATCTTTGGCCTCATCTAGGATTATGCACTTGGCCTTTGCCTGGGCCTCCTCGTACTTCTTTAACAGATCAATGTCAACCAGAACATCAACTACTTTCAAGGCATAGTCCTTGATGCGATGTTTGTCTAGGATTTCCAGGGTCCTGGCCTTCCAGATGACAAAATTGGATGCTCCATCCAATCTGCCCTGATCCATCAACCCATTCATCGCCATCTTTGCTAAAAAAATAGGACTGGTTCTCTTCTCCCTCTCCTGCCGTCAATCTAGTAAGACTTGGATCCAGATTTCTTTGGCACAACATGTAGAAATTTCTCATTTCCCACCCCGGTTTTCAGTTTCTCCTTATTTCTCCCATATAGTTAAATGCCCTTTCCCATAACCATACATTTAAGAAGCTAGAAAAAAATAAATTTGCTGAAAACACAAATTCTGGAAATTTTATAGAATGCTAGAAATTGTAGAAATAAAAATCAGCAGTAATAAACAGCCATTAAAACACATTTAAACGCTGAGATTTTTGGTTAATGTGACCCTGGAAAAACCCCATACAACTCTTGGGGAAAACCATTTTGAGAGATCTTCTTTATTTATGGAAAATGCATTTTTACAGTAAGAGAAATATTCAGCAAAAATCAGCAAGCAAACTTTTACAACTTATCTCAGCCTTGCTGAAACTCCGCCTTGTTGAAACTCCACTCTGCTGAAACTTTGTTGTACAGACTTGCTGAAACTCAGCCTTGCTGAAACTCCGCCCTGCTGAAACTCTGCTGCTGAAACCCCACTCTCTTGAAACTCCGCTGCTGAAACTCCGTAGCTCACTGTCCAGAAATCTCCCTTGCTCTCTTGCTCTCCTTCTCTCAATCTGCTCATGAAAGAATGAATGACCTTTTCCTCCTTTTCCTCCTTTAATCTAACCCCAAGTGACTTTTGGGTGATCCAAGTGACTTTTGGGTGATCCCTAAATCCAATGGCTGAAATAGATTGAGATCTAAGGTTGAGATTAAATGCTCATTTAAATCTCACTTTTTATTTTTAATTCACCCCACTTTAATAAAGACCCCCTTAGTCATTTATTTCCAAAGTCACTTTTCCTTTCTAATTTTTCATTGACTTTATAAAAGTCACTTTAAAATTAGACTTAGTAACTTTATCACTTAAAGTCACTTTTAAATTAGATTTAACTTTATAAAATTATAAAGTCACCTTAGGAGAAAAATTAAATTCTTTTGGACACTTTTCCCTAGGCCAAAGATCAAAGCCTAAGGGAACCACCTATCCTCCGGTACCAAATTTCAACACAACAAACCCTCTATAGAACAAGCTCCTCTAGACTCCCTCTGGGTCCTGGTTTCCTTCACAGAAATCCTCCGACCAAATGTCGAATCGCTCCTGTCCAATCTTATGTTGCTACTGCAACCCGGATCTAGATTTTTTTGGCTTGAAATCAGTCAAGGCAGTGATTCCCTCTACCTCGAATCTGTCTCCACAGACATTGTTATGCACCAACAGAAACAACGTTCCACGAAATCCTCAAATCGAATCTGCAATGCTCCTCCAACCCTGGCAACTGGCTTATTCGAACCTCTTAGGCTCTACGTTGGCCCAGAGAGTTGACCCAGTCACTGCGTGGGCTCCTCTTTGGCTTTGTGTCACCCGCAGGCACTGCCTAAGCCTTTGTGTCACTCCTTTGGCTTTGCATCACTTCTGCAATTGCTCCTTTGCCTCTGAAGCAGTGCTCTCACTCGGGACAGCTACTTCTATGCATAGTTTTAAAACTCCGACTCGGCCGAGGATCGACTTCGACTGCGACTCCGAAATGGTAATGACTCAGCTGACTCGATTTCAATGACTCGGTCGTTGTAAAAAATACATTAAATAATATTTTTTATATAAAAAACCATAATTTTAAATATTTTAAACATAATTTTAAAGATTTTCATTCATGTTTCCAAACACATAGCATTATAATATAGATGGAAGACAACATATGATCAAAGTAGGCTCATGAACCAATCCATTATATCAAAATGGTACCCAATGGCAATACATAGTCAACTGTCATACATGATCAAAGACTCAAAACAAAAAGCACATAACCAAGGAGGCTAGAAATGGCCTCTACAACAAAAGTAAACTGTGACCAGACTCCAGTACTAGTACTATAGCTACTGGCTAGTAGCTACTGCCAGAGGAGCCAAGATCATGTCGATCAATCTCTGGATCATCATCAGAGTCAAACAGGGGGCCCCATGGCTCCTCCTCATCATCATCACCTCCAACTGTAGCTGTAGAAGTGGTACCACTAGCAGGCTATGCAACTACAGCAGATGCAAGCTTAGATAGAGTAGATATGCGGCTGCGCTTTTGTCGTGGCTGAGCAGAGGAAGCACCTACAAATGGAGTCCTTGCTGGCTGTGAGACTGAGACTGGTGGATTGGGATCTGCATTCAACTGAACAACATGTTCAAGTTCAACTGATGTCTCGATATCTAAAACTAAATCAAGATCCTAATCATGATCAAACTCTGCTAGATGACCCTCCACTACCCAATCTGATATTGGATCAATGTCTTCCAACACAATGGGATCTGAATCAGGTCTTTTGTTCAGAAAATGGTTTCATCTGAGCTGGAGGTTGTATTGGACATAAACTAGATCATTTAACCATTTTTGATCCAAACGATTTCTCTTCTTTGTGTTACTTGGGAGCAGGAGCGAAAACGGGAGCGGGAGCGACGTTTCAGAAGCTCCTAGTTTGGGAGCGAATCCCAGAGTTCGACAACCAATATCAATAACATCAAGGTACATAGAGGGATTGGTTCTCTTGATTAAATACGAGTTCCATACCCTAATACATGACAAAATTCAATGGAAACATTGCAATCCTCCAATCCTGAAATCCTGAAAAACTGATAAGTCTGCTGGATTTTGAATGAAATCTAAAATTCTACTTTCTCCATATGATATCCAATGAGGCCGAAACCACTCTCAAACATCCTGATTCATTTCATGGTAATGTTAAAAATTTAAACATCCTGAGCATTTGAGTGTGTTAAATAGGTCTTGGGAGGGGGAAATGGACCCCAAATAACATTTAGCTAATTCATAAAACACCTTGAAGTCCAAACCAATCAGCAAACCCCTTAAAATTTCATTAAAATAATGTTAAATCGTTGTTTTAGTGGGTTACGGGCCACTGTTTGTGACTCGACCGAGTCAGTACAGGAAACGGCCTAGTTGGCCGAGTCAGCCATGACTCGGCCGAGTCATAGCTGACTCAGCCAACTCGGCCGTTTCCTGTACCGAGTCACTCCGGAGGGCAATGGAACAGACCAACTTGGATGTTTCCGTTTCGAAACGGTCGCTTTTTAAAACTATGCTTCTATGCAGTGAATTCTCTGGATCTCTCGGCTGGTGTCTTCAGTCTCTTATGATCTGCAATCCTTTGATACCATGCGAAAATTTCTAAATCTACACATCAGAAATCCTACTGCAATCACTGGTTTATCATCTCCTACTTGTTTTTCACATTTAACAAGTTATTTAATTACTCAAACAATGATGAAAACACTATTGCATACTACACATACATACATATCATGAACTGAAATAAAATGAGACAATCACACAAGGGACACCGTTATTTTTGGACAATCATCCTCAGAAAAACCCAATTCGAGAAAACCGATGAAACATATAGAGGGTTTGTATTATTAAGAAGATTTCTGAATACAACTAGGGTGCCAAAATCGGCTCAACCAACAGAGAATAAACCTGGCAGAAGTACCTGTTACAGGGAAAAGTGTCTACTCAGAACTGCTTATCCCACTAAGGTGTGACAGCTGCCTTAGAAACAATCAGAGTAAAGCTACTTTCATTTTTCCTTTATGAATTATTGATAGAGAGGAACAGAAAGACCAACCTCTGTCTTGCGCTAATCTCCTGATTTGATTCCTCTCTTCCTTGATAGTCTTTTGCTACTTGTTCCCTTGCACGCCCAGCTTCACAAAGTACCTGTAAGATCACAGTAGCATGGCACTATACAAAGACATGGATATATAATCATAAACAATCTAGGATCAGATGTAAATTGACCATACAAATGCAGCAAATATCAATGACACAAGAGTATGGAGGAAAACTTGAATAGCTTTTATTGATAAACAAGAAAGAGCCAAGAGGAGTTACAACCAGTTGTTCTGACCCAGCATCAACCTATCAGCAAGGAAGCCCCTCTTCACCTCATACAAAGCTTAGATCACCCAACAATATGATGTTTGTTTCAAGAAACCAACAACAATTCCTTACAATATGCAAAATTCCAGCCTCTGGATCTCTGGGATGAGGGATCCATATATAGATATCTGTAATCGAGATGAGTCAGCTTATGATTTGAGTAGTGTCTTCCCTCTGATAGTTCTTGCTTCCACTTGGAGATTGATGATCTCTTACTCATCCTTGGTCGAATTCAGAGAGGCAAGTGTCACAGGAGAAGTTTCTGGAAGCTTCCATTGCCTCTCCACCTCGCGGAATGACACTGCCATTTGTCATTTCTCGCCCATCGCACCCCATAGAAGGGCTTTTTGAAATGCAACACACCCACACAGTGTACTTAGGTGAGATGCAATGCACTTGGCCAGTGGAGCAGTTGAAATGATCCTGTTTTGACCAATTCTGAGCAGTTCTTTATGGAGAACTTCTAGGAGAATCTGTAATCTGTTGACCTTGTTCCTTTAGGGGTTAGAACAACACTTTTAGGGACTTAGGAGCCCTTGGTTTATGGACATTTCATGCTTGGGGTTGTAGTGCCCAAAAATGTCTATAACAGTTGCCCCCTAAAGCATGAAGTCGTTAATCTTTTGATGTCGGGTGAAATGCTTTATTATGAGGATCCGAAGTTCTTTCAAGCTGGGAGGAGACCTGTAATAAGATACAATACAATACATTATCTTCATAATATTTTCATGATCTAGCTGAGGTGGGCATTCCCATGCTCAGCTTTATAAATTCATTTTCATGTACATAGGACTGACAATCGTCTGAGTGTAGACTGATGATTCTGGTAGAACCATCATCCCTTTGATTGGATGATTATCTGTGCAGCAATGATGTACATTTGATGTCTTTATTTCTCTGAATATATATCGTAGCCCGGATGGATGAAACTAGATCCGGGGTCTTCAATCTCGTTCAATCTTCACTCGAAGTACAAGTCGATCCATGTGAAAGATGTTCTGGAGTCGAACATGGAAAGACATCGCCTGATTACCAGCCAATGATGTAAGCTGTTAATAGGCGCGAGAGGAATCACCGATAATGATAATGACCCTCAAGGTACTACAATACAATTCACGTGGTGTGAATAAAGGACTTGGCGTCGAACACCACGCAAAATCTTTCGGTCGAAGGCCATTGATGTAAACCTGTCGCCGGAAGTGAGAAACTTGCCATTGAGGCATGCAAGCTTCAAAGTACTGAATGGGGTGTTCCTAGATCGACTTCTTGGATAATGAGCTGATGTCGACAAGAAGCGATCCGTCACAGGAGGGCCTTAATGAATCCCACATCAATGACACGGAATGGAGAAATGATTTTAATGGAGGTGAAAATGATCTGGTGATATAAGGTTCAGGGTGGCGGTCATGAAAGAATGGAGTATAAATGTATTGTAGTGGGTGAGACACAGGTGAATTCTCTGAAAGACTTCTCTTGAACATACCGGCGACACTGACATGATGGATTGGTAGCATTAACCCCGAATGTGGATGGTATGATGGGACCATGGTGATGTGACCGGTGAATGAAACAACCCAACCCGACTTGGATGCAGAGTGAAAGTGTCATGTTCAAGAGCGACTTGCTACCAACAAAGTTTCGTCAAGTTTTCTTCCCAATTTTCCCTAGTCATTGCTGACCAGTACCTCTTTATTTTTGTCAAGCTTGAGGAGGATAACATATGCTTGTTCTATAATTTGCCCTTCGGGAAAACCCAACGCTATGTTTTAACGAGCCTAGCGATAGTGAAACTCGTTCTCGTCTATAGACAAGTTTGTCACTATTAAAATTTTAACGAGTTTAACGACAAAGATAACTCGGTCCTTTTCAATTTTAGAGAGTCTAAAAAGGAACGTAAAGGAAACTCCAAAATTCCTTTTTTGTCATCTAATCCCTTAAGTCCGAAAAAGTATAAAACAATACAGAAGGGATGAATTTTCGATACTCTTAACGAGCCGAACAAAACAAACGCTCGATCTTTTTGTGTAATAATCTCTCAGGTCCGAAAGAATTAAAATTTAGAGGAGAGATAGCACTTCCGACCCCTTTAACGAGATGGAGAGGCCAATGGCTCAGGAATCTTTTCATATTTTACGAGTCAGTTGAAAAGAGCTTAAAGGAGACTCATCTTTTGAGGAATGAGTGATAAAATGGGTAGCAACTGATTCCAGGTAAGGTTTGGAATTTTCCAATCACGGCAGTGTTACAAGGATGGCTAGTGAGATCACTCTTCGCAGCTGTTCCTCAAAATGGGTAAACAATCAAATGGAGGTGAATGATCGGACAATGCAAAAGTGGAGGTGACGGTGCAAACACGACGAAGGCTTTAATGGCTGAAGTACTACATTCACGATGGTTATTTACCTAGGAATAGTTCATTTTTTAATGAGCTTAAACACGGGGGGAAACATTTGCTCATGGCTTATGTTTATTTTTTAATGAGCTTGAACTATGCGCTAAAACTACTCGATTAAATGGTCTCTTTTTTACTTTACCATAAATAGCTTTGTTCTTTCAAAGATTGTATTGTATTTTCAATTGCTTCATCAAACTAGTCATAAATGAACAATATATGCTTGAAAAATGAGTTAGAACACTAATATTTTACTTCGAACTACGTAAAAAGTAATGAAAAAGTGTTTTTACCTCTCATCTTACCATTTCATTTGAACTTTGGTTTGTTGGAGCTTTGGAGGTGCTTCCCCCCTTTGATTTTCATCAGCTGATTTCGGGAGATTCTGTGGACGATTCTCAGCGCCGTCTAGACCAGGTAGGAGCTAAACTTGAGCTCTTTCATTTCATGCTTTCCATTTTACATTATGAGCTTGATTCCTGATTTTTCTGAGCCTCTGGGGTTTGAAAAACTCGTTCTGCCTCTAGCGCACCCTTTGTGTATCAAAAAGTGCGTAGGATGTTGGCCTGTCCACTGGCCATCTGACATGCAACGCACCCAGAGCACTACTGTAGGTGCGATGGGTGCAAAAAATGAATTTTATGCACAGTTTTTTGATGGAAATTTTGCCTGTTTCTTACCAAAATCAGGATCTAACTCTTCTCTTGTTTGTTTTTCATAGATCTTTGGAGTAAGATGACTATTACATGGCGAGAATGTGAGCATGAAGAAGAGGACATGCTTGCCCTACATGATCCGGTTACAGTAAACGCACTGCGGAACTGTGGCTTGTTGAAGTTTTTCCGCATTTCTAGCATGAGACAACAGATCAACTTACTGTAGTATTTGCTCGATGCTTGGGATCCTACCAACTAGGTGTTCCAGATCAGGGGCAAATCCATCCCCTTGACTGTAGTAGACATCTATTTCTTGACTGGCTTGTCAAGGCGGGGTGCCCCCATCTCTTTATCAGGTTCGGCCCGAGGAGGTGAATCTGTGAGAGATTATGTTCGCTGGTATTGCAGAGAGGGATCTCAGCTGAGTAGAGACGGCAAGATCATCATCCGTGATGTCACTGATAGGTCCCTCAGGACTATTCTGTTTACTTTTGGTAGGATGGTTGGTGGTGCGGTTCTTCATGTAGCCAATCGATCTTATATGCAGTATGCCTTGGAATGCCTCCAACCGAAGGTGTTCAACTGGTGCGATGCAGTACTTCTTGTGATGAAATAACAGTTGACCAAGGTAAAGAGTGGGAGGTTTAAGAACTTTGGGTATGGTTCTATTTTGACCGCCTTTGCCTTGGAAAAGATACCACTGATGCAGCTGCAGTACATGGCACTCGATTTACCTTCACCTACTGAACCACGTATGCAGAGATGGGTTGACCATATGTCTAGGCACGCTGGTCAGTCTCAGATTTCATTTTCTAATACCTTTTTCAGGTGGTTTGATCGTCAGGAGATGGTTTATTCCAAGTATCCATATGCTGGCATGGACTTCCGGGGTGATCCAGATTTAGTACTGCCGGATGGCGAACAGTGGGGCACCATTGGTAAATTCTTTGACCATATTCTTGTTTATCGTTTTTCATTTATAATGTCCTTGTGCTTTATTCTGTCAAGACTTACTCAAACTTATGTGTTCATGCAGATGTTGGTCCTGTTCGGCTAGTAGCACGCCTGAGAGTGCCAGCTTCCGTCCCAGCAGGAGAGGCTGTTGGAAGGGCTATCCTTCGCGACCTCGATGTGGCTGAGACTCTCATAGCATTACAGGAGCAGGTTGAGGGCCTCACTCTTGGTATTCCAGATGTGAGGACTGACGAGCTGCCCTTTAGGTTGCAGCGACATACTACTGGTTTGCCAAGACGATGGACTCGTCTCTTACGCATGATCGCACAGGCTGTGACTTGCTATCACGAGCATCATTAGACTAGGGTGCCCCCTAGCATTTTGAGTTTTTTGGTCATTTGACCAATTTTGTCATGGTTACAGAACATTATGTGTAAACCATAAATAGTTATATATATTTTTTATTTTCGGAGTTTTATTTTGGTTAAGTTACATGATCCAAATGCCAATATTGATGGTATGCTTCTTTTTATAAATGTTGCAAATGTCTATCTAACACATAATTTGCCAATGAGTCAGTTAATGTGTTTAAGTTTCTGGAAGTATGTTGATATTGAATAAAATCAAATTGTCTTTCCAAAATCTTAACCCTTAGGAACATGCGATAAATAGCTAGATTTCAGACAGAGTAAATACCAGTGAGTTGTAGTATGACGAGTTGTGAGTCTAGCCTGACAATCAGTCGGCGTATACCGTGCGTGATGGCATCAGAGAGAAGTTCTATCAACGTGCTATATTCAGCGATGTTATTCGTTCATCGACCAATACATACCCCTCTGAAACTTACTAACTCTCCACTTGGATCAAAAATGGCCTAGGCCGCGGAAGATAGGTTCCGCGAACTACGGCTCGCTCCGTCGGCATATCCAACACATGACTCCAATAGGTTTGACATCTGCAATAAATGTAAAAAGTGGATTACTTGACCAAAATAAACACTTTAGCGAAAACAAAAACATAACAAAAGCATACATGTTGCCATACTGAATTACGCATAGTAACGCTTGAGGTACAACCCGTTACGAGGTTGCGCCAGTGGAATTCCATCATAATCCATTCACTCGTAGGCTCCTTTTGCTAACACTCGCTTAAAAATATAGGGGCCCATCCATAAAGACTTAAATTTACCTTCTCCCAATTTATCGGATTCTTGGTCATAAAGCAAGACCAAGTCACCTTCTCAGAAGACACGGGGTTTGACATTTTTGTCGAACTGCACTTTGACTCATTTCTTATGGGCTTCGTTAGCCAAAGCGGCATCACGACGGGTTTCATCCAATTGGATTAGTTCCAAGAAACGAGCTTCTTCTTCTGAAGTTCTGGGGAGGAGATCAATTGCAAGTTTGAGAGACGAGATTTCGCACTGGATTGGTAAGACTGCTTCCAGGCCATATACCAGTTGGAAAGGTGTAAACCCGGTCACATTCCTTACTGATGTTCGGTAAGCCCACAAAGCTGAGTACAGGATTAGGTGCCATCTTCTTTTGTGAACTCCAATCATCCTTTGCAGCATGCGTTTCAGGACCTTGTTGATTGTTTCAACTTGTCCATTGGCTTGCGGTTAATATGGAGTAGAGCTGTCATGAGACAACCCTAGTTTGGCAGCTAATTCGACCATCATGTGATTACAAAAATGCGATCCATGATCTGTGACTATAGCTTGTGGTATGCCGAATCTGGCGACTACATGATTGAAAAAGAAGAGGGAAGTTGTTTCACCAATATTATCTAATGTAGGCATCGCCTCGGCCCATTTGGTAAAATAGTCAACTGTGACTATGATATACCCATGCCCCCCAGTCGAGGTGGGGTTACATGTCATGAAATCGATGCCCCATTTGGCGAATGGCCCGACAACAACTATTGGTTGCAGAGGTGTGGGTGGTCTTCTGGTTTTGCTATCAAAACTTTGACAAGCATGGAAACTTCTGACTGCGTTTATGCAATCTTTAAACATTGTTAGCCAGTAGTATCCTGCTCGTAAAAATTTTTGCGCTGTAGCATAACTGGATTGATGTCCCCCACACGTGCCTGAATGAAAATCATTAAGGACTTTTTCGGCCTCCTCATGCGTGAGGCACCTTCTCAGAATTGTATCGATACAGCGACGGTAAAGTGTATCACCGACAATCATGTAGTCTTTTGCTTGGTATCGAATACGTTTTTGTTCGGAGCGGAAGGTATTTGGCCTATATTTTTGGGTTTGGAGATAAACTATTATATCTCCATACCACTGATTGCTTGAAGATATCAAAAACAAACTTTCGTCCTCGATTGTTTCTTCGGATGTTTCATCGTTGGACGACGATGGGAGATCGCATAATAATTCTGCGAAAACTAGAGCTTTCTTTGACTTGGATTTTACAAATTCCAGATCAAACTCTTGTAGGATTGCTATCCATTTTGAATATTTTCCCCCTAGCAACTGTCGCGACAATATATAAGTCATGGGGTTGCAATCTGACAGAATGGTAGTTTTTCGAAAGAGGACATAGTGTCGAAATCTCTGTATCGCTTGAACAGCTGCGAGCGCTAGATTTTCAACGTAAGAATATTTGCTTTCTATATCATTTAAGTTTTTACTTAAATAATATACAGGATGTTCGATTCCATCATCTTCTTGAACTAAAACCATTGCTATGGTCGTATCCGCTGCACCTAGATACAGGTTAAAATCCTTTTGATAATCAGGAGCGTAGATTAATGATGCTTTCATTAGGGATTCTTTTAAAGCATCAAAGGAAGCTTGCGCAACCTGATCCCAGACAAAGGGTACTTCCTTTTTCAAAAGACGCGTATAACCTTTAGCAAGTTCGGCGTAATTTGGAATGAACCTTCTCAGAAAGTTTTCTTTCCCTTGGAGTTTCTGAATCTAAAGCAAATTCGAAGGTGGAGGCAAATTTATGATTGCCTGAACCTTACATGGTGTTGTAGGGAAAAGTATCCGACTCGGATGACCCTATCCCACTCTAAGGGTGATACTACCTCAGCAACAACTGTAAAGCAAACTACTTAAGGTTTACTTCTTTATGAAAGCAAAAGAGAGTGGAGAAATGCACTAACCGTTGCCTTGCGCTTAATGTCGAATCCAAACTCTTTTCTTTGGCCGCTTGCTCCTAGCTCCTTGCTCTTTTGCTGGCCCAGCTACAATGAGATCCTGCAAAATAACAAAGAAGGAAACTACAAGAGGCATGCAATCATAACTGGTTCAAGGATTAGTGTAAACCAAATATACAATTATCACAATATATCATTGAAACAAGAGCATATAGAAGAACCTCAATAGCTTTTATTAATGAAGAAGTAAAGGTTCTGAGAGCGTTACAACCATTGAAGGCCCCAATCCAGCAACACCTCCCAGCAGAAAGAATTTCTCCTCTTCACCTCTCTCAAGAAATCACCCAATAGCTCTATAGTGAAACCAACAACATATCATTACTTTGCACAAAATTCCAGCCTCCTGAGCTCATAGGAGAGAGCTCAATATATAGATGAATTGAGAAAGGATGAGTCAGCTTGCAACTGATGTGTAGCTGCCTTGTGTCCTCTCTCTCTTCATTTAATCTTTAGTTGATCTTCAGTTCTTGAGTCCACTTGGAGAACCTTGCTTCCACTTGGAGAAACAGAGCCTCTGACTCATCACAAGGCGAAATCCCTGATCCAAGTGTCATTTTTGGAGCAATGACTCAGTGTGCTACTTGTCCCATCTCGCTCAGCGCAGGTGGCCTTTGTTCCACTTGCTTTGCAACGCAGGTACACCATGGAGGATCTGAGTTTCAGCGCAGAAGCCTAGTGGAGCACCTGCTTTGATTTCAGGATTGCTTGTTTTTGAGTGTTTTCAGGTGGAGAACTGATCTGAGAGCTGTTGGTTTGCTGACCTTGTTCCTCTAGGGGTAGGAACATCATGTTTAGGGAACTTTGGATCCCCTGGATTATTGACAATTCATGCTTGTTGTTGTAAGGCACAAAATTGTCTATAACAGATGCCCCCTAAAGTATGAGGTCGTTTATCGGGTGAAATGCTTTATTGAGAGGATCCGAAGTTCATTCAATCTGCTGAGAAGTGTCCTGTAATAAGATACAATACAATACATTATTTTTCATACATTTTCATGATCTAGCTGAGGCGGGCATTCCCATGCTCAGCTTTATAAATACATTTTGGTACATAGAACAGACGATCGTCTGATTGTAGACCGATAATTCTCTGCTGAAATTATCATCCTTTTGAGAAGGATGATCATCTGCTGTAATGATGTACATATCAAATGTCTTTATGTCCTGAATATATATCGCAGCCCGGATGGATGAAACTAGATCCGGGGTCTTCAATCTCTTCCGATCTTCACTCGATGTACAAGTCGATCCATGTGAGAATTTCTTGAAGTCGAACATGGAAAGACATCGCTTGATTAGTGGTCAATGATGTAAACCGTTAACAAGTGCGAGAGGAATCACCGATAAGGATGATGACCCTCAAGGTATGGCAGTACAATTCACATGGTGGGAATAAAGGACTTGGCGTCGACCACCATGCAAAATCTTCTGGTCGAAGGTCATTGATGTATACCTGTCACCGGAAGTGAGAAACTTGCCATTGAGGCATGCAAGCTTCAAAGTACTGAAGGGGGTGTTCCTAGATCAACTCCTTGGATAATGAGCTGATGTCGACAAGGAGCAATCCGTCAAAGGAGGGCCTTAATGAATCCCACATCAGTGACACGGAACGGAGCTAGTGATTGTGACGAGGTGAAAACAAACTTTGATGTATGATTTAGGGTGGCGGCCATGAAGTGGATGAAGGATAATGTATGGCAGTGGATGGGACACGGTTGACTCTTTGCAGAACCACATCTCTTGAACATATAACGACACTGATGTGATGGATTGGTAGCATTACCCCAATTGTGGATGGTGTGGCGAGGACCATGGTTATGAGACCGGTGAATGAAACAACCCAACCCGATGTGATACGGAGGACAAAGTGTCATGTTCAAGAGCGACTTGCTACCATTAATGCTGTGAGGTTCTCCCAATTTTTCCCCAGTCATTGCTGACCAGTACCTCTTTATTTTTGTCAAGCTTGAGGAGGATAACATATGCTTGTTCTATAACCTGCCCTTCGGGCAAACCCATCGCTATGTTTTAACGAGCCTAGCGATAGGGAAACTCGTTCTCGTCTAAAGACAAGTTTGTCGCTATTTAATCATTTTAACGAGTCTAACGACAAGGAAAACTTGGTCCTTTTCATTTTTAGAGAGTCTGAAAAGGTACAGAAAGTTAACTCCAAAATTCCTTTTTCGTCATCTAATCCCTTAAGTCCGAAAAAGTATAAAACAATACAAAAGGGATGAATTTTCGATTTCTTTAACGAGCCGAACAAAACAAGCGCTCGATCTTTTTGTGCAATAATCCCTCAGGTCCAAAAAGATTAAAATCTAGAGGAGGGATAGCTCTTCCGGTCCTTTTAACGAGCTGGAAGGCCAAAACTCGGCAAACTTTTCATATTTTACGAGTCAGTGAAAAGAGCTCAAAGAAGACTCGTCTTTTGAGGAACGAGTGATAAACAGGGATAGCAGCAGATTCGAGGTACAGGTTGGAATTTTCCAATCACGGCAGTGTCACAAGGATGGCTAAGTGAAATCACTCTTCGCAGCTGTTCCTCAAAATGGGTAAACAAACATATGGAGATGAACGATTGGCCAAATGAATGGATGGAGGTGATGGCATATAAACACGACCAAGGGCTTTTAATATGGCTGTCACAGGTTACATTTACCAAGGTTATTTACCGGTTCATTTTTTTTTTTTTGAGTGAGCTTGAACTGCTAAGGAAAGATTGCTCACAAATTATGTTTATTTTTTAACGAGCATGAACTCTATACAAAAACTGCTCGATTCTTGCGCTTATTTTTTACTGAGCATGAACATTGCTAAAACTGCTCGATTTATACCAGTCTTAATACAAGGAATGCCTTAGGTGAGGTAATCTTATTTAAGGAGCGATACCTCACTAATTACTCCAATTTGGCAGGTTTTAACTTTTGCCCTTCATCCTTTCTTTATGCAAGCTGGAAACGGCTAATCCTACGAGTTTAACAGGTTAGACCTACAAGTTTAAAGGGAGGACCTAAAAATTTAAAAAATAAATAGCCGTCCCATGCTTGCACTCCAAAAGGTTTGCATGCCCCCAGGTATAAAGTATAATTTCGAGATTCTGTCCTCTTACTTATTATCCGAAAAATGGTTTTGTTCGCTGCCGCAAACTAAACTCTCTTTTCGGCGATGTCTATCATTAGGTTGCTAAGGATGGTGACTACTTGTTTCAGCAATTTCATCTCTTTCTTTGGAGACTTCCCCTACTTATCCTTCAAAACATATTGTTTTAATGGGTGAGGCTTGACATTCAAAGATGGTGGCTACTTGCCGCCACAAATGGATCTCCTCCTTAGGAGAGCCTACTTTTTTAGACAAAGGGAGACGATCTTTTCGCTCACATAACTTTGACAAAAGAATTTTATCCTAGAACAACCCTCTCTTCCTTTTTCGGACGGGGTACGGACTAGTCCATTCTTCTGCGGAAATTAACTTTATACCCAAGGTTTTCTCTGCCCAAGGCAGGCCAGGGTGCATGCCCCCTGGGTCCCAGTTCTTTCTTTCCGAATTACTCGCATTCATCGTGAAGTAGAACCGGGGGTGGTGGCATTCCTTGAGTGAATAAACTGTTAAGGGATGGTATTTGACTATTTGCAATGCGTGATCCTGGAAATGAAAGTTGGTCTACGAGCTTGACCATTCTTCCTTCGTGCGGAAAACACATGACTCTAAAGAGCGAGGACACTATTGCCTCCATGCAATGTATATAGTCTCGTCCAAGGAGTAAGTTATAAACCAAGGGTCCCTGGACGACCATGATGTTCATATGAACTGTCTTCCCTTTCAATGTAACTGGAACATTGGGGAGAATCCCTAACGGGTGATTGGTTCCTTTATCAAAACCTGATAGATTTCTTATGTCAGGTAAAAGCGCCGGGCAACCCAGTGCTTTCCAAGCAATAGAGGAAAGGATACTCACAGATGCCCCTTCATCAATGATAGTTCCAGCCATCACCATTCTATAGATTTGGACTATGATTCTGAATGGGATACTGGCTGGTAACCGGGGTCTGCCTAGTTGATTCCAATCAAAGGATACAACTAGGTTGCTTGGTGGTGGGACCGAATATACGGCCGGATACGACCCTGACGATGTTCCTTCCTACGACAAAGGAATGGGCGCATTGCCCTGATGCTCATCAGAGTCTGTGTTGATGAAAAGAATATGGACGGTGTCATCCTTATCCTCTTCAGTGAGGGTGTCATTTGAAGATGGGTCTTCAATGACGGAGTCATTGGAGGATAAAACCTCTGAAGAAAGAACCGGGTCGACTGCCGTTTCGACATTTAGACTTTCGTCTGGTCTGGATTCAGCAGGTTCATTCTCAATGACCGACACTTCAGCCGACCACTTGAGCGGGTCAGCTGGATTTTCAACTATCGAAGGATTAGGCGCGTGTTTTTAGTATCCAGGAGGAAGTCGTAACGGTGAAACCGGACAATCTTCCAAAACTCTCTTTGCCTCATCTAAGAATGGACATCGGTGGATGGCATGATCGCCTTCACACAACATATAGGGTGATCTTGGTCTCCCTCTTCGTCCTTCACTCTCGCTAGTTGACGGACTGCAATCAACATGACTACTAGAGGTTGATGCTACCGGATTGTGCAACCTTGGGGACCAGTCCCTTAGTATCCGGGGAATACAAGGACAATCACGATGGAAGTGGGCCCCTTTGCAAATGACACATGGCGATTTAGGCCCGGTCGGTGCAGTGTGTGGATTTTTGTCAGCTGTCTTTTGCTTGCCCCCAGTCGCCTTCGCCATAGGCCCCTTCTGCTTCTTTTCTCTTTTCTTCTTTTCCTTCTTCTCCATGGGAGGCTGACTTTTGCCGGCTCTACCTTGTGAAGATGAAGGATCAGAGGAGGAATTGTAAGAAGTGGAAGGCTGGTGGGTAGTTCTAGACTGGTCTGACTGTTGATTCGACTACTCAGGATTAGTGGCGATCTGAACTACATTAGTTGAAAAGAGCCATACAGGTAGGCCAATTGTCAATCCTGGAAGTGACAATGTGGCCATATGAGGCGCACCAACATCTCCCCAAGAGGAGAAGGGATTTGGACTTCCACCAAGGTTACTTCCTTGGTTTGTGGGCTCCATACTTTTCAACTGAAAGATCAACGTGGGAATAACAGGTGATTATGTTCCGTTTAAAATAAATTTTATTAACGACGCTTTTAGACACAAACTTGCTTTTTCATGTTTTAAGAGTCAAGAAAAAGCTAAAGATGACTCTAGTCGCCTTCGATGTTTTAACGAGCCCGAAGTGACAAATGCTCGGATGGACTTTTTCAGTTATAGAGTTTGAAAAAGGCCAAAAGAAACTTCTCTGGAGTTCTAGGCAGAGGGTGTGCCAAACATTTCGCGAAACCACAGAATACGTTTTACGGTACGGGTGGTCGATCTTCGTGAATGCTGTGTTCACTGCATTGCGATCAGTAGGGCGGCCGACTCGGCTTCCTATGGATAAAGGATAATTGCCTATAGGGGTCTCCCAATATACACTCGACGGTACGTGGGAGCACAAGTCCGTATTAGTGCCACCGACTCTCAGGAGGAATCACCCACCTTCGTAGAGATCGACAGTCACTATGTTTAACGACGCCGGAACACGTCTCTACCTAGACCTCTATGTGTTTGTGTTATGTTACAAAGCGTTGTTATGTAAATTGGATTTATTTTAATGTTGATCTTGCTTAGCAGTTTGCCTTTAAGGATCACCACGAGATGTATGTAACAAATTCCTGAATGCAGTCTAAGATGAGAAGCAAACTTTTCAATCTTTCAACTTTGAAAACCTTAACTACTGAGGGAAAAGAAAGGCAAATATTTTCACACAGATCATAGAGCACACACTAAATGCAAATTTTCCTAAATCGTCAAGCAAACAGTCAAATGCAAAATGCACAATGCATGTATTTTCTTTTCCCTTTCTTAATGTAGATGGGTTACAAAAAGAAAGTTGTTATATAACTTTGATTTCGATTTAAAGTGAAAACAAACAAGCTTGTCCAAAATCAAAAGACACCTTAAGATTTACTTGCTTAATCACTAGAAATGCTTGAAATCAAACCATAATGACAAAAGTAAAATGACTAATCAGCTATGGACAGCAAACAAGATAACTCTTTAGACCAGCAAAATGCCTAACACAGGTTCAGATCTAAGAGGCCAAAAGCAAGACTAGTTTACTCTTCGTTATGGGAAATTGTAAATGAGTAAGAAATACAAAAGAACAAGTAAACTTTCGTTATATAACAGAGGCGGAATGATGGCAAGTAATGTTGGTTTCAGAACAGGCACAAGACTGACACCTAGTAGCAAAATCTAAGTGAAAACAGGCAAGAGAAAGGGAGGAAACCCCAACTGCACTAGGCAAAATTGGGCCAACGCAGGTGCTGCACAGCCAGTCTGGCTCTCAGCGCAGATAGCCCCTTCGGGACCTGCGTTGCAAAGCAGGTAGCTTGTGTACTACCTGCTTTGGAAAACGAAAGTTGCGTTTTCACAGTTTCCGGGTCATAATTTTCTCAAAAATGCACAGTTTTTGCTCAAATCAGAAGCAATCAGTCAAGCACACTCAAAGGGATGATAAGGAAGGTGAAAAGCTATCACTAAGAGCTTACAAGGATCCTTGTAGATCAGCTCTTCAAATCATGAACTTGCTCAAAAATGAGCTAGAGTAGCTGCCCTCTACTTCGCTTTTGATATAGTCAAAAGCTTTTCGATTTGGTACTCTTTCGTTCAGGAAATGAATAGCAAAATACTACAAACACAATCAAACGGATATGATCCCCAGCGGAGTCGCCAGTTTGTTGTAGGGAAAAGTATCCGACTCGGATGACCCTATCCCACTCTAAGGGTGATAGTACCTCAGCAACAACTGTAAAGCAAACTACTTAAGGTTTACTTCTTTATGAAAGCAAAAGAGAGTGGAGAAATGCACTAACCGTTGCCTTGCGCTTAATGTCGAATCCAAACTCTTTTCTTTGGCCGCTTGCTCCTAGCTCCTTGCTCTTTTGCTGGCCCAGCTACAATGAGATCCTGCAAAATAACAAAGAAGGAAACTACAAGAGGTATGCAATCATAACTCGTTCAAGGATTAGTGTAAACCAAATATACAATTATCACAATATATCATTGAAACAAGAGCATATAGAAGAACCTCAATAGCTTTTATTAATGAAGAAGTAAAGGTTCTGAGAGCGTTACAACCATTGAAGGCCCCAATCCAGCAACACCTCCCAGCAGAAAGAATTTCTCCTCTTCACCTCTCTCAAGCAATCACCCAATAGCTCTATAGTGAAACCAACAACATATCATTACTTTGCACAAAATTCCAGCCTCCTGAGCTCATAGGAGAGAGCTCAATATATAGATGAATTGAGAAAGGATGAGTCAGCTTGCAACTGATGTGTAGCTGCCTTGTGTCCTCTCTCTCTTCAGTTAATCTTTAGTTGATCTTCAGTTCTTGAGTCCACTTGGAGAACCTTGCTTCCACTTGGAGAAACAGAGCCTCTGACTCATCACAAGGCGAAATCCCTGATCCAAGTGTCATTTTTGGAGCAATGACTCAGTGTGCCACTTGTCCCATCTCGCTCAGCGCAGGTGGCCTTTGTTCCACTTGCTTTGCAACGCAGGTACACCATGGAGGATCTGAGTTTCAGCGCAGAAGCCTAGTGGAGCACCTGCTTTGATTTCAGGACTGCTTGTTTTCGAGTGTTTTCAGGTGGAGAACTGATCTGAGAGCTGTTGGTTTGCTAACCTTGTTCCTCTAGGGGTAGGAACACCATGTTTAGGGAACTTTGGATCCTCTGGATTATTGACAATTCATGCTTGTTGCTGTAAGGCACAAAATTGTCTATAACACATGGGTCAAGACGAATCACCTCCTTTGAGACTACAAAGCCAAGTAAACGACCAGAACTGATGCAAAATACACATTTGTGTGGATTGAGTCGTATCTTGTAGTGTCGGCAACGTAGAAATATCGCTCTTAAATGCTGCGGGTGATCAGTCCGCTATCGCGAATGAGACAGAAGGTCGTCGAGGTATGGTTGAATGATTTTTTCGATATCATGGAAGGCATAATTCATTGCCCTCTGAAACGTCACAACTGCGTTCTTTAAACCAAAGGGTAATTTTCGATATGCGAATGTGCCCCATGGACAAATAAATGCAGTCTTTGACTGGTCCTGTGGGCGGATATTTGTTTTATTATACTCGGAGAATCCATCCATGAATTAAAAGATTTCGCATCCGGCGCATTCATCAATTATCTGGTCGATCAAGGGTGTAGGGTAGTTGTCTTTTGGACAAGCTTGATTTACATCCCTATAATCAACGCACACTCTAATTGTTCCTTGTTTTTTCATAACAGGGACAATATTCGATACCCAATCGGTTAGAGGAACCAGGTAAATGAAACCAGCATGGAGAAGTTTTTCAAATTCTTCCTTGATGGCAACAACTTTCATGGGGTGCAGCTGCCTTAGCCGTTGTCGTACTGGTTTGACATCTGGATACATCTTGATTTCGTGTTCAATGATACTCGAGTCAATGCCTAGAATTTCATTATATGACCAAGAAAATACATCTCTAAATTCGCGAAAAAGAGCGTTATATATTTCCAGGTCTGAAGGAGAACAACATTTTCCAACATAAATATTCTCTACAACATCTGTTTTGGTCGAGATATTTATGGCGATAGTCTCTTCAATGTTGGACAAGTTTTGCTCATAATCCACCGTGTTTACAGTATTTGATAGGAAATCAAAAACTGAAGGATGATAAAGGTCATCAGGAGTATCTTCTCCACAATCCGGAAGAAGGGAGCGATGGTGGGAATCATTCCATGGTGCCCCTTCAATTACCATTGATTGAACAATTCCTTCGTCGGTGACATGCACTCGTGACCAAGGATCTGAAGGGGTACCATATTCCTCAGACCTGTCTATCCAAATGCTTGATGAGCGTTGATTTGGGTTTTCCATCCAGGCTAGGAACATTGATTGCTACAATATTTCCGTCGGGCTTGGAGGCAAAACCATTACATGATCCATGTCGATATCGTTTTCTGAGATCTTTTTAGAAGATATCATATTGCAGGTTCCTACCGACGCTACTTCCGCCAGATGGATTGGAGGTGGAAGGGCGAAAGTTCCCATTAATATAGGATCTTTTAGTAGGCCTAATCCGATATTTTGAAGCAAATGGGGGCTTCCATGGATCATAGGAATGCTTCCTGTAACTTGAGAACCATTGGGGAGGAAGTTTTGTTGATCGACGATTGTAATCCCTCCTTGGAAGGGAAATGCAATCTTCCTAAAATAGGTCGACACAATGGCAGCCATAGCATATATCCATGGTCTTCCTAGTAGGATGTTGTAATCGAGATTTCCATCGATTACTTCAACATCTACTTCTACTGTTTTCCCTCCTAGTTCAACCTTCAAGTTACTTAGAATACCATATGGGGTATATGTCCTTACGTCGAATGCTTTTAATGCCATCGAAGATCATGACAAGGTTGAAGATCCTAAAGCTTTCCAGCAACTCATCGACATAATGCATGTAGAGGCCCCCTCATCAATAATTGTTCGATGAACAGTTTTGTTGAGGGCTTTCACTTGAACAAGGAAAGCTAGTTGAGCTGGTAATTGAGGATCATATCCTTTCTGATTGAAGGATACAAGATTGGAATCCTTTGGGTCTATCCCACCAATGGATGATAATAAAGCCTGATTTTGGGATGGGCAATTTTGTAGTACTTCAAGAGTCGACATAGTGGATAGCGATTGGGCCAAATCTTCCACTATATTATAATGTTGTGCCGCTCTAGCGCGGGGATTAAACGTCGACTTGTGTACTACTCCCTTTGGCGGTTTTATTGTCAATTCAAGAATGATGGGTGGCACAACTTCTGTCGAAGTTGTTGTCGAACTACTAGGTTGATCTTTATCCTTGTTGTTTGACAGCTGTGGATTCCCATAATCTTTGTTCCTCGTCGATATCAAAGCATCATTTTGCTGTTTTGAAACCGACAACATTAGCACTTGAGACGGGGAAGCATTTCCACTTTCAACCAGATTTGTCCCTGGATTTGGAAACAGATTAGTTAACACTGTGGAGGTTTTTGAATTCTTGAAGAATTTTTTAAGCTCAGCTCTGTGTGGACAATCTGCGGTCCAATGATCCTCATCGCATATAAAGCATGGATTTTTCGGTTTCCTATTTCCAGGAGGGTTTGTAGAAGATTTTTCAGGCGATGATTCTTCCTGTTTCTTCTTCTTCCCTTTGCCTTTCTTCTTGCCCCCTTGTTGCTTGGTTTCTTTGCCTTTATCTGTCGATACGACATGTACTTTTGAGGCAAGAAGTTCATCTTTTGCATTTTGACCTGAAATCTTACGGGCCTGTTTGGATGTAGCCTTTTTCGATTTCGTGTCTGTTGCGCCAATCACGCCATTGCCGACATGAGAGTCATTGTTTGATTTAGGAGGAGGAGGAACTGAGAATTCCGGTCTAGGGGCGTCAGGTATTTTATCATAGAGCATGCTAGACTGAGTGTAAATCAAGTCCAAATATTGCGCACGAGCGATAACTTGCTCTTCTGTTACGACCCCCCCTCTTTGCCACATCTTCTGTGATGGAAGGTAGTAATGACTTGATAAACCATTCTGCTAAGAGCTGATTGGGAACATACGTTTTTACCATTCTACGACGACGTCGCCACTCATGTATATGATCAGATATGTGAGTGGCCATCATCTGTTTGAAGTTGGTAAGGAGTTCCATTCCCGTTTCGTACCTTATCGGTAATTGAAAATGGGTTAAAAAGGTTGTGGCTAAGGTACTAAAGTTGTCGAATGAAGCTCTAGGCAATTCGATGTACCATTTTGCTGTTGGACCAGTTAACGTCCTTTGAAAAAGGTGAAGCCTTATCGAATCATCATTTAGGGTGTTTGATGAACACCACAGATGAAAGGTCATCACATGATTTGACGGATCTCCACCCGGATTTCCATTAAATTTAGGAATATCTGATGGAAGTTTATGCGGAATCACTGGCCACCAAGGGCCATAAGCGATTGGATCGTTTGTTAACCGATTTAAATCAGGTAACTCTAAAGTTGCCACAAAGAGTAACTGTTGATTCAGGTTAGGTGAAGCATACCCAGGATAAGATGGGATTGCCTGAGCAGTTGGTCTTTGCATACCGGCATAATGCATTTGATGTTGGTAACTTTGGTAAGGTTGGTGGGCATGACCATTGTAAAATGGTTGATTTTGACCGTTCTGAATATACGGTTGTCCACTATTTGCAAAGATTTGTTGCTCAGAACCTTGGTATACTTGTTGGAATTGCGATTGTTGGTATTGTACTAGCCATGGTTGTGAAGCCATGTGCTATTGCCCGATACTAACAGTTTGACCAAGATGATGGGTAATTGTACCCGTCTGAACCTGTGTCATTCCACCAGTCGGCAATTGTGGTTGAGTCGCAGGGCCAAGGGGCTGTTGCATTACAAACTGAGAAACTTGAGGTTGGCATACAACAGGAAACGCTTGAACTTGTGACATCGTCACAATAGCTGGCGTAGTTGGTATATTTGACATAGGTAAGCATTGTTGCATCGAGTATACAATTCTTGGTTGTTGAGGTAGTATTGGTACCCAACCGCTAGAAGTAATTCCAACATAACCCGAATTTTGTTGTGAACTCTCGTACGGTTGTCCCCGCAGAGGGGATAACGAAAGGGTATACTGCCCGCCATACGGTGGTAATTCAGAACTCAAGGGAATGGTTTGCCCTTGAGGGCTAGACTGCCTAAATTGACCTCCAAATGGATCAATTTGTTGAGACTCAACATAAGAGTTTCCGGATATTATTCCGGATGAACAAACAGGAATAGACCATACTGTCGAAATGGCCCCTGAGTGGGTTCCTTCTAGCGATTGAGAGCTAGTTGGGACAGATGGTATACCGGCGAACATTGTTGGAGTGATAGCAGGGGGTTCTGTCGTCGCTGTGTCAAACGACACAGTCCTAGATGTTGACGGTTATTCAGACAATTCTAGTTTATCCAAAATATTACCTAGCGATTCTACAGGAGCTTCCGCTGGCGGTAGACTAACTTCTGATGAAGAAGGATACAGAGTGATCCGACTCCAAATTGCGATGGAGTACTAGTTGAAGGATCTTCCACAATCTCTTCTATGGCAATCAGACCAGGTGGAAGGGGTAGACCGTCAGGTCCGTAGAATATTTCTGGTGCCGAAGAAGGTATGGAATCGGCAGCGACAGATGTTTCAGGAGCAAGACTCTCCGAACCGGTTGTAAATGGAACTGGTTCGGTAACACAAGTGTTTACCCTCAGACTAGGATCAATACTATTGTCCTTCTGTGGCTGCTTAACTTCTTCTGTAGAGACAGGGATTCCAGAAATGTTTGGAGTAACCAGAGTCTCTGATGTTGTTGGAACACTTGTTCTAACTTTAACAGGAGATTTGGAACCGCTTAAACGAGTTCGCTTTGTCCGTACTAGCTTCGATTTCGGAGACAAAGACGGTTGACTCGTAAGCCTCCGCGAACGACGGGGTTCCAATTGACTTTCTTCCACGATTGCAAATTACTCGATCAACTAAAAATAAAGGGGAAGTATGTTTCCAAATTAAATGAATTTTAGATGCTTTGACACAACTTGTTTTTTCAATTTTTAAGAGTCGAGAGAAAACAAAAGATGACTCTAGTCTCCTTCGATTTTTAATGAGCTTGAAGTGACAAGTGCTCAGATGGACCTTTTCTGTTAAAGAGTCTGAAAAGGAACGAAAGGGACTGCTCTGGAAATCTAGGTAGAGGGATTACCAAACCAATCACAAAACTGCAGAATACTTTTTATGGTAAGGCAGTCAATCTTCCCGAATGCTGTGTTCAGTGCATTGCGATCGATAGGGCGGCAGACACGGCTTCCTATGGATAAAGGATTAAGCCTATTGGGGTCTCTCAAAATATACTCGACAGTACGTGGGAGCACAAGTCCGTACTGGCACTTATCGTCTCAAAGTGGAGGAATCACCGAACCATCAGTGGGAACAACAGTTACCAGGCTTTACGACGCCGGAATACGTCTCTAGCCTAGACTTCTAAATGTTGTGCGTTAAGTTCCAAAGCGTTGTTAGATTCATTGAATTTATTTTATAGTTGATCTTGTTTATGAATTTTGTCTTTCAGGTTCACCGCGAGATGTAGATGTAATTCCTAAAATGCAATCTAAGATGATAAACAATCTTTTTATCTTCTTTGTGCAATGAAAATCCTAGCTACTAAGGAAAGAAAGACAAAATATTTTCACAAAGAGCAAAGAGAACACTCTAAATGCACCTTCCTAAATCAAACCAATCAGACTGTCTATATGCAAATGCACATGCATGTATTTGTTTTCGACTTTCTTAGTATATGAATGATAAGAAGAAAGTTGATGCACAAATCTGAATTTCTTTTCAAGCGACAAATATCAACAAGTTTCTTTTCAAAATAAAAAATGGAGACGATCACAACACCTTACGATTTTGAAATGAATACTTGTTTTTGACACTAGAAAAATTACAAATTCAGACCAAAAACAATAGTAACAGGATAATCGACCATCAACAGCAATCAAACTCTTTCCTATGATTTAAATTGACACTTGCAACAGTTTCAAATCAAAGGACGAAAATACGATTACGCTACTTTTGCAAAGGAGAATTGAAAATCACTCAACAAACACACAAAAACATTTACAGTTCTTTTGTACAAAGGAGGCGAAATAACAACAAGGAAAAGGGGTTTCAAACAGACATATACTGATCACAGGCAGCAAAATTCAGGAATAGAACTAGAAAGAATGAATCATAGAAACCAACATTGCTCAAAGCCTAGTCTGATCAGCGCACCTGTAACACAAAGAATTTGAAATGCAACGCACCTTCTCCACTCAGGAAGTGCACTGAAGTTCAGATTCTCTGAACAGTACCTGCGCTGGACCAGAAACGAGACTCTGTTTAGGTTCTAGGTCACAGTTTGCAGTTCAGTTCATGGGTTTTGGCCGAGCAGAAGGTAATCAGTAACTCAACAATCAAGGGTAGATCTAAGGAGGATCTAAGAGCTATCACAAGGGCAATCAGAGAGTTTGTGAATTAGTTGTTTAAATCATAAACAGATCTCGTAGATGGACTGAAGTAGCATTTATCTACTTTGCATCTGCTATGGCAAATGTAGTTCGAATGCTACCTGTAAGTTTATGAAATAGACAAGAAGGAAGATAAACAAACTAACTAACACGTCCCCAGTGGAGTCGCCATTTTGTTACAGGGAAAAGTGTCTACTCAGAACTGCTTATCCCACTAAGGTGTGACAGCTGCCTTAGAAACAAACAGAGTAAAGCTACTTTCGTTTTTCCTTTATGAATTATAGATAGAGAGGAACAGAAATACCAACCTCTGTCTTGCACTAATCTCCTGATTTGATTCCTCTCTTCCTTGATAGTCTTTCGCTACTTGTTCCCTTGCACGCCCAGCTTCACAAAGTACTTGTAAGATCACAATAGCATGGCACTATACAAAGATATGGATCTATAATCATAAACAATCTAGCATCAGATGTAAATTGACCATACAAATGCAACAAATATCAATGACACAAGAGTATGGAGGAAAACTTGAATAGCTTGTATTGATAAACAAGAAAGAGCCAAGAGGAGTTACAACAAGTTGTTCTGACCCAGCATCAACCTCTCAGCAAGGAAGCCCCTCTTCACCTCATAAAAAGCTTAGATCACCCAACAATCTGATGTTTGTCTCAAGAAACCAACAACAATTCCTTACAATATGCAAAATTCCAGCCTCTGGATCTCTGGGATGAGGGATCCATATATAGATATCTGTAATAGAGATGAGTCAGCTTATGATTTGATTAGTGTCTTCCCTCTGATAGTTCTTACTTCCACTTGGAGATTGATGATCTCTTACTCATCCTTGGTCGAATTCAGAGAGGCAAGTGTCACAGGAGAAGTTTCTGGAAGCTTCCATTGCCTCTCCACCTCGCGGAATGACACTGCCATTTGTCATTTCTCACCCATCGCACCCCATAGAAGGGCCTTTTGAAATGAAACGCACCCACACAGTGTACTTAGGTGAGATGCAATGCACTTGGCTAGTGGAGCAGCTGAAATGATCCTGTTTTGACCAATTCTGAGCAGTTCTTTATGGAGAACTTCTGGGAGAAGATGTAATCTGTTGACCTTGTTCCTTTAGGGGTTAGAAAAACACTTTTAGGGACCTAGGATCCCTTGGTTTATGGACATTTCATGCTTGGGGTTGTAGTGCCCAAAAATGTCTATAACAGTACCTGTATCCAAAGACAAATATTTTGGCAAATCCAGCAACTGGATGATCAAAACCCCACATATGACAATGTTGTTCCTAGTGCTGGGCAGCAATAACTGCTCCAAGCTCTGCGGTGGAACTATGTCACCTCCTCTAGGAGTTGCACCACCTTCTTAGTGAGCCTCCCTTGCTCAGAAGTCGATATGTTGAACTGCTGCTCTCTCTGCCCCACAGAAAACCCCAGTGCTGCCTCTAAGGGAATGTGTCAGCCCCACTAGCTTGTGCGTCACCCTCTCTGGAGCTGCGTTGTCTCTCCTGGTGCAACTCTACCTCTCTACTATGTATTCTCGGCCTTGGACTGTAGTCCCTCCGCCGAACTGCCCCTCTCACTACAATTCAGGTCACTAGTTTGATTTTCTCAGCAAACCTCACCCCAGAAAAATCGAACTCTTTGATCTCTTGGTGTATCTCCAACTGACCCTCAAGCCTCCTCTTATACTTTTCCTGTTGACGAATCAATGGCTAAGATTAAGTCCCTAATCAATGGCTAAGATTAAAACAGACTTGATCCTTGTCACTTCGAAGTTTTTCACCCATATTCTTATTAATACCCATTAATATTTTTATTTTCCTAATTTTAGACTTAGGAGCCCATTAAAAATATTAATTATTTTAATAACTCCTCATCTCGATGGAATTTCTCCAAACGATTTCTGGGTCTTGGAGGTATCATGTGTTCTAGCCCCTCCACAAAATTTCGGAGCTAGAGCAGATCCGATGATACCCAAAATCAACAAGAGAAACATATGACAACCGTTATCTAGGGCTTAAAATTTACACTGAGTTGGTGGAGCCATATATTAATGAGCAAGGACCATGTATGGAGTTTTGTTGCATAGATAACAATGATCAACATCAATGGTGCTTATGCATGTGGATTTTTACCATATGAGAGGTTGGTGTTATGTCTGCTTTGTTATCTTACTTAGCACAAAGAACGCAACATTAGTATATCCCTTAGTGTCTGAATATGCTGCATTTTATTCTAACTTGCATTTCCTTTTGTATATATGGTGTTGTAGTTAAAGGATGAAGGGAGACTAGTCAGTAACATTCATATCCCTCCTTTTATTTGTTTGTTTGTTCTGTAACTCTGATCAAGTTATCTCTTGCAGATTGACTGAGTTGATTATTTTGTTGTCTTCTCATAAGATAATATAATTATATTAAGTTATTAACATCCAACGAATGACCACAAAATTAGGTCAATGGCCTCCTTCCACCCTGCTTTTTAGTGCTCTAGTTGGACCAGTGAATTAAAACTAGACACAGTTGCCAGCCAGTGGCTGCTACAGTGAGGATATTTGACATGGATGAATGCTTTATGGTCTGGTGGGGATTAATCATTAAACACTGTGATCTCTAGGACTTTCAGACACCGTATCTGCTAAGATACATAAATCTTCAGCATCCGGTTGTGAGAAATATAACACTTATAAGAAATCATGATATATTAAAAATTGAATTTTCATCCATAGGCATATGAATGTGGACAAGTCAAGGTACATAATTTCTATTTTGGGAAGGTAGTACGAAATTGAATAAATGCATGTCTCTCCATGTTAATGAGAACTTATCGTGGTGCATAATCAATAGTCAACCTTGGTGGCACTGACAATTTCAAGCAGTCCAGTGTCTTTTGTAACATCATATTTCATGATCTATTATATATTCTTGCCAACCAACTCCTTTATTTATAGAGGCAATTGCAACGGGATTAATCTCCTCTTTTTATAATTAGCTCAAGGACTGTTGCCTAGTTCACATATAAATTTTTTGCATGTGGTTAGTAGCATTTCAGTCCTAATGTCTGTTGCTCTGATTAAATTCATATACCAAATAATTTTTCTGTAACTCTTAGAGAGGGTGGATGTTCCCTCTTATACTCGTTGAAAATGATAATTGTTGCTAAAATCACTGGTACCATTTTGGTCAAACTGTCAGGCCCTCTGTTTTAACTCTCCTACATGTTACCCACCATTTCGTGGGTGATATGCCCAGGAGAAATTTTCTCCATGATGAACCTCAACTGGCAGCCAACAGCCCCTTGCAGCCTCCTACCAGCTTGTTGTGCCATTTCTCTACCACTTGAGCCAGCCATGTGGTCCCTCACCCACCTATATTGATCATATGTTTGAAGGTGGACCTCCTGAATCTAAAGGTATGTCTAGTCATTTGGTAATTGAGTATTTGGCTTACTTATCATGGATACTTCAGGGTATGGATTGATGGATGGATTTGGCAGAAAGGGTGGGCTTAGTTTGTGCTCTTGTCCCCTTGATCTCTTTTGAATGTTACCTTTGGATCTTAGTCCCGAATCCCTATCCCCTTGCCCCCACCTTGGGTCTGGCTTGGTATGATGCCCCGAAGGTTGAAGCAGCTAAAAGAAAAAGAAAAAAGCATAATTTGCCACATTTTTAACAAGAAATTGTACCACAAAATGCAAAAGATGGCCGGGACAAAATAATTAGCACGTGGGCAAAAGCTAATACATGAGCTCTACCCCAATCCATGGTCATCACCCTAGTTCCATAGGCCCTAGATGAGCCTCCTTTATCATTCAGGAACCCATGATTGTCCCAAACCCTGGAGGGCAATGAACCACCCTACCTAAAAGGGGGTAATCATTGTTATATCTTACACATCATGCTATTGTCCTTTAAGCCCCGAGCAGTTAATTAAAGAAAATTCATAAAAGCCAAAAGGAATATAAAGAAGGGTGGAAAAATCAAGGCCGGGGCCCCTCATGTACCACAATTGCTCCCTCCTACACATTACATAACCAGGTGTGGGCTTTCCCTTATCCAACTACCCCTATGCCCCAATATGTGGCCTAGGGTTGCCCCTCTCATTCCTTGTTCCATTCCACTTATTTATCACTTGCCACCTATGAAATATCGGTGACCCGATTCCCTACTGCAACAACTGATTATATTTCTCCTACTTGTTAATTTCTTATTAAAATTGGCAACTAGGGCCAAACTCCATGTGGGTCATCTTATTTATGGAAGCTGATATTTTTCTTGGATCCCTCGCATCAAGAGGTGCAGGATTGATCTAAAGATCATCCAATTCCGATAAGTATTCATGGAGTTATGAATTTATTTGTGTTATAAGACAATTCGTCAATGTCAACCAGCAACTAAATAACACCCACATGTGCTAAACGTTTTGGTATAAAAATAGGTGGCTTGCTAGTCATTTGTACACACTCTTCTTATGATATCTTCCTCTCCACTTGTCTTTGGGTTTTGGTGGGAGGATAGATCCTAAGAGATATGCTGCCTTAAGAAGAGCTACCCTAGATGTTGCCATGGGGAAGAAGGATCTACACAGCTCCTAGAAGATGATGCCCTAGCTCTATGTGCCCTAAATCTAGGATGTTGTCATTGGTGAAGCTGCCTAAGACAAAGTCATGTTGAAGCTGCCCAAGTGACAAGCATATTTGGAGGGTTGTTCGAGGGCTTCTGAGAGGGGTTTAGGGCTGCCCAAGTGCCCCGACCAGAACCATTAGGAACAACAAAGTGACAAGCATATTTGGAGGGTTGTTCGAGGATTGTTGAGAGGAGTTTATGGTGGCCCAAGTGCCCTAACCAGAACAATTAGGAACAACAAAGTGACAAGCATATTTGGAGGGTTATTCGAGGATAGTTGAGAGGATTTTAGGGTAGCCCAAGTGCCCTAACCAGAATAGTTAGGAACAACAAAGTGACAAGCATATTTGGAGGGTTGTTCGAGGACTATTGAGAGGAGTTTAGGGCTGCCCAAGTGCCCTAACTAGAACAGTTAGGAACAACAAAGTGACAAGCATATTTGGAGGGCTGTTGAGAGGAGTTTAAGGCTGCCCAAGTGTCCTAACCAAAATAGTTAGGAACAACAAAGTGACAAGAAGATTTGGAGCAGTGTTAGAAGTGCATTGGGTCAAGGATATTGACCAGATTTGGATCAGATTCGGAGCAACCTGTGGGAGCCACGTGTTGGGTTATCATGGAGTGTTGAATACCCCAAAGGAGTGCATCATAATATGATGGATGTAGCAGTATGTTATATTGCAGTAGCATTGTGCAGTAAGGTGCATGGAACAACATGTTTAGACGCAGCAGTTGGACATCAACAAGCAATGCAAGGGACAACAAGCTAATACATGGGATAACTGCATGCATGGTGACACATGAGACAGCTACAAGAATAGTGAAACATGGGACAGCTGCAAGCATGGTGAGGCATGAACAACAGCAAGAAGCTTGGGGACAGCTACAAGCATGGTGAAGCATGGACAACAACAAGAAGCATGCACAACAACATCATGGTAAAGCATGGACAGCACCAAGCACAGTGCTGCAAGTACATTGGGACAACAATATAGTACTTGGTGTAGCAAGGACACAAAGCAACAATGTTGCAGCAAGCACATGGGTGACCGCATGGTGCAACTGTGGCACTAGGTATAGCAGTGCTAAACACTATGACAACAACAACATGAGGTCTAGCATTGTGATGATGGGTGCAGCATGGTGTAACATGGTGAGGTGCAGCATGATGATGAGATGTAGCACAATGATAGGTGAAGGAGTCACCTTAGAGAATCAATTGAAGCAGCATGTCTTCAACTGATCTCACGTATCATCTTCCTAGAGATGATCTATGCTCTTATCTAGATAAGTCAAAGTGTTGACTTCTGTTGTAAATGTACTATCTCTCTCTCTCTCTCTCTCTCTGCTGAACTATTGAAGAACATATAAGAAGAATTGATCAAGGGTTTCTCCACATTGCGGTTTGTCCCTGGCTAGCGCCACATCTTGTGTCCTCTTGTCTTGGCTTGTCTTTTGCAATTTATATTTATGTTATATCTGCAGTTTACTTTAATTCTGATGTGATTGCTAATCTGGAAAAGACATTGAGCTAACTGTGAAAATTGAAATAAATTTCTCTATCATAGAACATACCTAAAATTAACATTTCTGAATCAAGTTATTTATAGTGTTACACAGCAAGCATTGAAATAAATACAACTACAACCTTCACAACATAAATAATATGCGAAAACAAGTACTCAGCAAGAAAGAATAACACACACACAATTAACACTGTTGTTTTTGGACAATGTCCCTGGAAAAACCTAATGCGGGAAAATCGGTGCAATAGCTTAGGGTTTGTATTAATATGCAGTAGTTTCTGAATACAATCTTTGGATGCCTTACTGAGAGAGAAATTAGTGAGAAGTACCTCACACTATCACTAACGATTCGACATTGATCCAACCACTAAATGGTTAGCTTCAGGCTGCCTCTACGCAGTCACTGTGATGCTCTGCATCACAACTGATAGGGATTGTGTCACTCCCTTTGGCTGATCGATCTGCTCGCTGGATGCTCGATCCTTTGGCTCTCTAGTCTCACACCCCGATTCCTGATACTGGATCTGATTTTCTCCTCATAAAATTTGTGAATCTCCTCTCAGGCGCTGCGCTGCCTCAGTGTGACTTTATGCTTCCCAACGTGGCTCTACGTTGCCACTTCTGAATCTCTCTCGACCTCCTCTGCAATGTATCCCTGGATTAGAAAACTCTCCAACTGGAAAACTATCCCTGCCCCTCACTGCAAGAAACCTGCTCGATGACTTCTCCGACAACTTTGCGTCACAGCTGATGGGGACTGTGTCACTCAATTTTGGCTAATTGATCTCCTGGTTGGATGCTCGATCCTCTGGCCCTCTAGTCTCACACCACGGTTCCTAACACTGGATCTAATTTTCTCCTCAACAAATTTGTGAATCTCCTCTCAGGCTCTACGCTGCCTCAATGTGACTTTATGCTGCCTAGCCTGGCTCTAAGCTGCCTCTTCTGGATCTCTCTATGCCGCCTCTGCAATGTATCCTCGGATTAGGAATCTCTCCAATCATAAAACTATCCTTGCCCCTCACTACAAGAAATCTCCTCGATGACTTCTCCGGCAACTGTTGCGCTGCTCTCTTGAGAAATTGATCTCTTGATATCACTCGATGTGTCTTTCCAAATGCCCAACAAGCATCTTCTTGTAATATTTTCGTTGATCAATCAATGACCCAAATTAGATTCTAATCAATGGGTCAAATCATCTTGACTTGATCCTTGTCTTTTTCGAGAAGATTCACATCCAGTTTAATTAATACACTTTAATTATTTTAATTTCCTAAGTTTAGACTTAGGAATCCATTAAAAATAATTAATAATTTTAATTAAACCTCCTCTGGGTGGAATTTCCCAAAACTATTTCTGTGTATTGTGGAATGAATGTGTCCTAGCCTCCCTGCAAAATCTTGAGACTAGAGCACATCTGATGCTACCAGAAATCAATACTCCCTCTTAGTGAGGAATGTGCTCTAGTGTTGCAACCCACTGAAGCATCACTCTATCTTTGCACCATCTCTTGCTGCGTTGCTGATGTCTGGCTCTACCACCCACCAACTACTACGCAACTCTGATATGAGCTGCATCTGTGTTGCTGCTGACCCTGCTGAACTGCTGCCAACACTGCATCTGCACAACAACTCCCTCTCCATCTGTTGCCGTTGCAATTGCAACATCTGCAACGGAAAAGCATCCAAACTACTGAACTAACTATCTTCAGTATGATGCATCTGTTGTCCGAGTTTTGATTGCTGCTAGCCTCTACACTGTTGCTGACTCTTCTTTGTGCCAATTTCACTGCTGCCAATTCTGGTCTGTGCTCCTCAGTCTTAGACCGCTACTAGCCACTCTATCTGTCGCTCTGGCACCTAATTGCATCAACTGCCACTAGTCCATCCTGCTACTGCTGACTATGGGCTCCCGTAGCAAGGTCTTGATTCATGAGGTGGACCTTCTAAAGAATCCTGTCCATCCTGTATCTCTCCGGGGCTACAACTCTAGATCACCCCACCTCACCACTGGAGGCATCTGAGTAATCATGGCAAACACTTCCTCCAATTTGGAGGAGAACCTATCAATCTTCACGGATGCAATGAGTGATGCAGTGGCCCATCTCACCACACTTGAAGCACTTGATCTTTGAAATTTCCTTTTTCTTCCTGCGCTACTCTTGCTACCCCTTTGATGCAAGGGCCACATATTCCTCCTTGTTTACTTGCTTCATCCCACTGTTGTTGTTGCCACTAATGGTGGCCTTCACCAGATCATGCCTCATCTCCTCCTACTGCAGATCAACCCAAACACATTCCCAATCTGGCAAGTTTTCTCTTCCCAGGATGCTTTGGACAAACACTTGCCAATCTTTAGAAATGCTATTCAGTGCTAATCGAACAAACTCTATAGGTTGGGGCTCTGACCCTATTGAAGCCAGCGGATCACGAACATTTTTATTCTCTTAACCTGCAAAAGGATACCCAAATACAGAATATGCGAAGAAAGATACCCAAAAAATAGAATAGTGAGAGACAACAACAAATATTTTATTATTCAGAAAGCAATGTTCACTTGCCTCTTCGAGGGGGCAACCTCCAGTAGAGCAGAGCTTGATTCAAAGATAAGACATGATGCTCCTCGCAGGGAGTCTCTATCCTTTATATATGACTCATACATGCAATACCATGGATCAATACCATGGGTTTTATTAATACCATCTATCTAATACTATGGCCCATTTGCAACTAACTGTGGTCCCATCATTAATTGCAGGTTAACCACTTACAATTATTAATATGGGCTTTATTGACTCTTGACTATGACTCTATCCCATTACATAAATAAGGGGGTTAGGGTGGGACCCTAACATGCCCTCTCGTTAAGACTAGCCTTGTCCTCAAGGCTGAAGCTGCGGAAACTGCTGAAGATTAGTGGCTGGTTCCCAAGATGCATCTTTCGGAGAGGTGTCTTTCCACTTGACGAGGGCTTCCCTAATCATGCGGCCCCGCAAGTGCCTTTCTCGTGTGTCTAGGACCTATTCAGGTTGGAGCCAGATTGACCCTTCTTCGTCCAATTCAGGTAGACTGGTTGGAATTCTGCAATTGTTCCCAATCACTTTCTTGAGGCATGAGACATGGAAAACTGGATGGATTTTTGCAGTAGGTGGCAAAGCCAACTTGTAAGCTACTTCTCCAATGCGCTGAAGTACTTGATATGGTCCGTAGAATTTTGGAGATAGTTTCTGAAAACCCTTGTCTTTGAGTGATGTTTGCTTATATGGTTGCAGCCTCAAAAAGACATGATCCCCTTCTTGAAATTTGCGCTCTGAGCGATGCTGGTCTACCTGTTGCTTCATGTGGTTTTGAGCTTGATGAAGATTCTCTCTAAGATGGGTGAGCATGGTTGCGCGGCATTGTAGGAGTTGATCCACTGCTTGTACCTTTGAGCACCCCCTGACATAAGAAATAGGGGAAGGAGGGAGTTGACCATATACTGCTTCATAGGGAGTCATTTTGGTGGTGGCATGATAGTTGGTGTTATACCACCATTCAGCCAGAGGTAACCACTGTACCCAAAGATGTTGCTTTTCTGAAGTGAAACACCTAAGGTAGGTTTCCAGACATTTGTTGATGGCTTCAGTTTGACCATCCGTTTGTGGATGATAGGAAGTACTGAGTTTTAGTTGAGTGCCTTGTAGCCTGAAGAGTTCCTGCCAAAAATTACTGGTGAAGATCGGGTCACGATCGGACACAATAGAAGTGGGCATGCCATGTAATTTGAAGATCTGATCCATGAAATATTGAGCGACCAAAGTCGGTGTAAACGGTTGGGGTAGGGCGCAGAAATGAGCATACTTCGAAAGTCTGTCCACAACCACCATGATGACTGACTTGTTTCCTGACTTTGGAAGACTTGTAATGAAATCCATAGAAACCTCCATCCATATTGATGCCGGGATGGGCAACGGCTATAATGTGCCTAGTGCGTTGACGGTCTACCCTTTGTGGCGTTGACAGACATCGTATTCTACTACGAAAGTAAGGATGTCCTTTTTCATGCTTGTCCAAAAAAATGATTTTCTGGTGCGAGCATACATCTTCTGAAAGCCTGAATGTCTTGCAATGGGGGATGAGTGCAATTCTACCAAAATGCGACTTTTGAGGGTGGATGTTGGTGATATTACTACTCTATCCCTGTAGTGAAGAATCTCATCCTGCCACGAGTAGCCCTTTGTGGAATTTGGATCCGCCTGCAATTGAGAAATGAGTTGGGAGAGCCCGGGATGTGAAAACCATTCCCTGCGAGCCTCTTCAATCCATTCTGGAATGGGAAGGGAAATTGCTAGCAGGGTACTTTTCTCCTCAAATTGGCGAGATAATGCATCTACTACACTATTTTCTTTCCCTTTCTTGTAAATGATCTCATAATCATATCCCATCATTTTGGCGAGCCATTTATTTTGTTGTGGGGAGGATAGGCGTTGCTCCAAAAAATATTTAAGATTGTGATGGTCTGTGCAGATTTGGAAACGTCACCCCAATAAGTAAGGTCGTCAGGTCTCTACTGCACGTAAGATGGCCATCATTTCCTTCTCATAGGTAGATTGGCCCAGATTCTTCCCACTTAGTTGTTGGCTTGTGAAGGCCAAAGGTCGCCCTTCCTGCATTAAGACCACCCCAATACCCATACCCAAAGCATCACATTCAATGACAAAATATTTGGTGAAATCAGGTTGTGCTAAGACTGGAGTGGAACTAATGGCATTTTTGAGAGCTGTAAAGGCCTGTTGTGCATCCTCATTCCAGAAGAATGAATTTTTCTTCAAGAGTTGAGTGAGGGGCTTCACTATGGGACCATAATTGTGGACAAATCTGCGATAATAGCCTGTGAGACCCAAAAATCCTCTCAGGCTCTTCAAGGTCCTAGGTTGAGGCCAATCCTGAATTCCCTGGATCTTTTTGGGGTCCACCTTGACACCTTCACGCCCCACAATGTGGCCCAAATACTCAACTTTTTCCATGCCAAATGAACACTTGGACATCTTAACAAATAATTTATGCTTGCGGAGCAGTTGCAAGAGTAGATCTACATGCTGAAGATGTGCGGCCCAAGTGCAACTATAGATGAGGATGTCATCGAAGAAGACAAGGAAAAATTTCTTGAGATATGGTTTGAGAAGGTGGTTCATAAGGCTCTGAAAAGTAGATGGGGCATTACAATGACCGAATGGCATGACCAGGAACTCATAATGGCATTCATGAGTTCGGAAAGTAGTCTTTGGAATGTCGACTTCCTTCATGCGAATTTGGTGGTAGCCAGAGCGAAGATCCAGCTTAGTGAAGAATTGAGCCCCATTGAGTTCATCTAGCAAATCATCAATCACCGGGATGGGAAATTTATCTTTGACTGTCAACTTATTGAGGGCCCTGAAGTCTGGACACATCCACCACTCCCCATCTTTCTTAAGTACCATGACCACCGGTGATGAATAAGGACTAATGTTGGGACAAACGACACCTGCTTCCAAAAGTTCCTTGATTATTTTTTCTATTTCATTATTTTGGGTGAACGGATATCTGTATGGGCGCATATTTGGGGGTTGGGCCCCTAGAACCAAGGTGATGCTATGATCATGTTCCCCTCTCGAGGGTGGAAGCTCATGATGCTTGTCAAAGATCAACAGATGGTTATTTAAAAGCTGTTGCATCTCAGGATGAATCGGTAGAGACTTGGTTTCGACTGCCTGGATGGCATTAAATTGAGCTATAACTCCATGATGGCCCTTTTTTAGCAATTTTTCCATCCTATGCGAGCTGATGATAGAGGGAGCTCCCGCCTGGAGTCCACGGAGGGTATGTGTGGAGTTGTTCTGCTTAAAACTCAATATAACTCCTCGAAATCTATTGTGATTGGCCCAAGAGTGCGGAGCCATTCAGCGCCAAGGACAATGTCACACCCTCCCATGTGTATGGAAAACATGTGAGTCTTCAACTGATAATCCCCCATTTGAAGTTTGACATTTTCACAGAGGCCTTCACATTTCATTGTGCCCCCATCTGCAATTTTGACTTGGAAGTTAGAAATTGCTCGTACAAAACAATGCACTGCTTCCGCGACTTTTTGATGGACGAAATTATGTGTACTTCCACTATCAATCAAGAATACTACTAGGTGATGTTTAATAAAACCTCTGATTTTGAGAGTTTGAGGTGAACAAATCCCTGCCAAAGCATGCAGCGAAATAACTGGTTCGTCAGGGACATTGTCCTTTTGGTTGTCCTCTTCTACCGCCTCATGTTCCTCAAGTGGTGGATCTTCCTCCGATGAGCTGTAGTCAGTGACATCAATTTGAAAAAAATTGGGCTCCTTGTATTTATGACCTGGGGAGTATTTTTCATCACAGTAGTAACATAATCCTTGCTTTCTTCTTTCGGCTATTTCTGCAGGTGACACCTTTTGGACCTTAAGTGTTTGAGTCGTATTGTGAGCCTGTGGGGGGCGACCCTAAGCAGTGAAATTTGGGTGACTGTACTGGGTTGCTAACGCACGTTCCACGTTACGAGCTACCTTGCAAGCCTCCGTCCATGTGGGAGGGTGGTGCAGTAGGACGTTGGCTTTTATGGCTTCTTTAAGACCGCTGATAAAACATTCCGTGTATAACACATCTGAGAGACCCCTAGTGTGGAAGGCTAAGGCTTCAAAGGCTGTAATATATTCATCCACTGTGCCAGTTTGTCGGAGCTTAGTAAGACAACCCAAAAAATAAGATTCCTGGTCAAAGCGGTTTGTAAGAGCTTTTTTGAAGTTGGTCCAAGTCAAAAAAGGTCCATTGCAACGTTGATGCCATTCCCACCATTGCCACCTTTCATTGTCCAAGTACATGCTCCCCACCATAAGCTAAGTCTCATTATCTAAGATGTTATTCAGATTGAAATAATGCTCCATTTGTGCTATCCATGCTGCCGGGTGAGAACCGTCAAATTTATGCATATCCAACTTGGGAGGTCTCTGACGGGATTGTTGGTGGATGCCGGGATTGTTGGTGGATGCCCCAGACGTGAGGAGAGTGGCTAGACTCACCCTCACTGTGTCCATTGCTAATATACGCCTCCTCGTGGGCTTCCTCCTTGCCCTTCGAGATGATGCTAGTTATTCTGTCAAGCTGAATTTGGAGGGATTGCAAGGATTGTTCAAGTTTGTCTATCCTCTCATTAGCCATAGCTTGAGCTCTAGTTTCTACCATGCACCGACTTGATGTTCTTGAAATTTGGGACCACCCAAAAAATTTTCCACTAAGAATTGAATGGTACCACCATGCTCAGCTCTTCGTCCTGATTCTGATGGGCTAGATCACCAATAAGCGCCCGGGAGATCTCAAATTTTTTTTTATTTTTATTTTTTTTATTGTATCTTCTTTCTGAAAACTCCTAACGGAGTTTTACTCCTTGCTTAGGAATACTGCAGTAGCCGAATCCCCAAAATGTCAATGCTGCCAAAAGTCCTACGAAAATCACGCCCTGGTATAGGAACCCCACACAACTACTCAGATCTGGTGGATCTGAGAGATCTGAATGGCTGATCGGATAGCTCTGAGCGGCGGCACCGACTGCTGCTGCGGATCTAATGGATCGGAATGGCGGGACTGATGTTTACTTCTGCTGCAACCCCACTTGCGAGATCGGATCTGGCACAGATTATGCATGATGCCGAGGGAACTATGGTCTCGAGGAGTGTCAGGTGCTACAGATCGCAATATACATGAGGGTCTGACAGTAGTACTCGGTCCAATGTTTCAGGGCTCTAACTAAGGAGGATCAACCATACCCTTAGCCATACAACCCAACTAGCCTATCGTACGGGCAAGTAATCTCTCCGAGTGTTGTTCTCGGTGTACTGTAGTAGCAAGACGACCAACGGTTTATCTATGGCGAGGTTTTAAAGGAGCTAAGGGTCTTCCGATATACCCAAAGGATACTTGGAAGACAGTCCATGCGCGGTTCTGTCTAATGCCCTACTACTCGAAGGGGTACCCACAGGGGTTACAAGGGAGTCCAACAAGCGTAACCACCTCTTGTATTTCTTGCGTGCATGCCTCCCCAAATCCGCAGGTTTATGCGCTCAACGACAAATCCCGTGGTTTAAAGACGCCAGAACACGTCTCTAGCCAAAAAAAAAAATTGCTAAGAAATGGAGATCCCACCGGCCCTAGAAAGAGCTCTGATACCGTTTGTTATGCTCTTAACCTGCAAAAGGATACCCAAATACAGAATATGCGAAGAAAGATACCCAGAACATAGAATAGTGAGAGACAACAACAAATATTTTATTATTCAGAAAGAAATGTTCACTTGCCTCTTTGAGGGGGAAACCTCCAGTAGAGTAGAGCTCGATTCAAAGATAAGACACGATGCTCCTCGCAGGGAGTCTCTATCCTTTATATATGACTTATACATGCAATACCATGGATCAATACCATGGGTTTTATTAATACCATCTATCTAATACTATGGCCCATTTGCAACTAATTGTGGTCCCGTCATTAATTGCCGGTTAACCACTTACAATTATTAATATGGGCTTTATTGACTCTTGACTATGACTCGATCCCATTACATAAATAAGGGGGTTAGGGTGGGACCCTAACAAACATCCTGAAGCCTCTTAAGGAAGGAGTCTAATCGATCCCCTTTCTGCATCGTCGCGCATCTCAACTTCTGTTCTAAGTACATCTTCCGCTGCTTAGAAGATCCTTCGTATAGCGTCACTAAGGCTTCCCACATCTGTCGGGCAGTGTCCTTGCTGGCTATATGGGATACTACATGATCTTGAACCCCATCGAGAATGATTCTCTTAGTCTTTGCCATCTCTGCATTGTACTTCTTGAGTGGATTTTCATCGGTGGGGACAACTACCACACTATTGACATACATCTTGAGGTCATCCTCATGTAGAAGGCAAGAGATCCTTGCCTTCCAGATCACACAGTTGGAGGCTCCGTCCAACAGATCTTGATCTCTCAATCCTGTTGCTACCATCTCTCCACAAAAAGTGGAACTGCTCCCTCTCTCTTCTGCGCAATGACTGGATTGCTCTACGCACTCCCTACTGGAGTAAGTAGATCCACACTTGACTATTATTGTTCTGAGTGAGAAATCGAACTCCATGGCTAGGAATTCTCCAAGGAAGAAATTCTATGGATGTTCCCTCTTCCTTTCTGTGATGCTTTTTTGCCCGAGAAATTGCTACAGAAAACTGCGTCCCACCTGAAGACTGCTCTGCGCTGAAACTGCTACTGCGCTTCTCCCTCTGCCGCTGATAAATCTCTATTTGGAAAATCTTTATCTTTGTCGACTCACTCAGAGAGAATTTTTCTTGTGAATCTTGCCCTCCTGGCACTACACTGCGTAATCTTTTTGGGTATTCAATCTGTTGCCTACGCATCTCTTTGATCTCCCTCTTCAGCTCAACGCTGAGCTCTACCGACTCTTCTGTCTTGCTTCACTTGCACTTCGATACCATGTGAAAAATCCTCGACCCGATTCCCTACTGCAACAACTGATTATATTTCTCCTACTTGTCAATTTCTGAATCAAGTTATTTACAGTGTTACACAGTATTGAAATAAATACAACTGTAGCCTTCACAACGTAAATAATATGTGGAAAGATGTACCGAGGACATTGTTTTTGGACAATGTCCTCGGAAAAACCCAAAGCTGGAAAACTGGTACAAAAAATGAGGGTTTGTATTATTATGTAGTAGTTTTTTAATACAATCTTTAGATGCCTTATTGGGTATTCAATACAGAGAATCTGACTGGCAGAGAAATTAGTGAGAAGTACCTCATGTTATCACTAGCGATTCGACACTAATCCAACCACTGAATGGCTAGCCCCAAGCTGCCTTTGCACAGTCACTGCACTACTCTGCGTCACCACTGGTAGGGGTTGCGTCACTCCCTTTGGTTGATCGATTTACTCGTTGGATGCTCGATCCTCTTGCCCTTCGCTCTCACACCCAGGTTCTTGACACTGGGTTTGATCTACTCCTTAGCAAATCAGTGAATCTCCTCTCAAGCTCTGCATTGCCTCAACGTGACTTTACACTGCCCAGCGTGGCTCTACAGTGCCTCTTCTAGATCTCTCTTTGCCTCCTTTGCAATGTATCCTCGGATCAGGAAACTCTCCAACCGAAAAACTATCCCTGCTGCAAGAAATCTCCTCGATGATTTCTCCGACAACTGCTGCATTGGTCTCTTGAGAAATCAATCTCTTGATCTCACTCGATGTGTCTTTCAAATGCCCATCAAACCTATTCTTATAATCTTCTCATTGATCAATCAACGACCAAGATTAGATTCTAATCAATGGCTCAGATCATCTTGACTTGATCCTCGTCTTTTTCTAGAAGATTCACACCTAGTTTAATTAATACACTTTAATTATTTTAATTTCCTAAGTTTAGACTTAGGCATCCATTAAAAATAATTAATAATTTTAATTAAACCTCCTCCGAGTGGAATTTCCCAAAACAATTTCTGGGTATTGTGAAATGCATGTGTCCTAGCTTCTCGGAAAAATGTTGAGGCTAGCGTACATTGATGCTATCAGAAATCAACACCACCCCCATTAGAGGCATGTACCTTGGACATACTATCCCCTTTAAGGGTTGAAACCACCCAATAAGGTACTTGGTTAACCCCTTTCGGGCTTGGAGACACTAGCACATGCAAAAGGCCACTACGGAAGGGCATGCCATTTTGAGGTTCCCACTTTGTTATCCATGATTTGTAAACTCTTATACCCGATTATTTTAATGGCTGATTGTATTGGAAGCCTAGGGGACACATTGGATCTTATGCAGGATTACAGGTGGTTTCCATTTGGGTTTGGTCTCCCTAAATGGGATCCTAACCTCCAGATGTCTATATTGGCACATATAAGGTGCGAATAGAGAGCCATTGGCCTCCACAACAACAGACAACACTCCACGGATCTTCATCAATGCTCAGAGACTACTAGCAATCCACTTTTGGGATGATGGTGATATGCTTGGTACATATTGCCCAACAACGCCCCACATTCTTGGCAGGTGTCTCGGGACTTGTATGATGTCATGGCAACATTCATTCCACAACTCGGTGTGAAAATTTCTAAACATAAATTCTATTACTGCAACAACTAATTTATTTTACCTACTTATTTCTCAATAAGTTATTTATGAAATCCCTTCAGTAAATAGTATAATAAATTCTACTGCAGATATCACACCATTATATAGAAACAAATATATGCACAAGAATCCAACACATCAACACAACTATTTTTGGACAATTGTCCCCTGAAAAACCTAGTGCGGGAAAACTGGTACAACAGAGCAGGTTTTTATTAATTTTCAGCAACAATTGCTTTTATAGAAAAAATTGCAGACATTGGGAGAAAACACCTGAGACTTTTCTTCGAGACTTTCTGACACCATGGAGGACTTCCTTTCTCTATTGCGTCAACCCTGCATCATTCTACATGGCTCTGCACTGCTTTGTCCTTCTTTGCATCATCCACTACGTCTCTATGATCTGTGTCTCCCTCTGCGTTGTCTCTCAGAGTCCCTGTGTCACCTCTTCTGAGCTCCTTGACAGCTGCTAATCACCCCCTCTTCCTCCACCCTGCAACTCTCCCTTTCAAATCGATTTCACTCTCTTTGAGAATCGATTTTCCTTGGGATACTAAGTATCTGCTGGTGTGTCTCCAAATGACCTTCAAGTCTTCTCTTATACTTTTCCTGTTGATGAATCAACGATCGAAATTAAGTCTCTAATCAACAGCTAAAATTAAAAAATACTTGATCCTCATCTCCTAGAAGCTTCTCATCCTTATCTTTATTAATACCCATTAATATTTTTATTTTCCTAAGTTTAGAGTTCAGAGCCCATTAAAAATATTAATTATTTTAATAACTCCTCATCCGGTTGGAATTTCTCAAAACTATTTCTGGGTCTTGGATATCCTATGTATTTGAGCCTCTCCACTAAATTTCATGGCAAGAGCACATTCGATGCTACCAAAAATCAACACTTCCTCTTAGCGAGGAATGTGCTTTAGTAATGCTCCACCACTGAACATCACACTGATTCTCCAACACCAGTACCTGTGTTGATGCTTGGCTTGCTGCCCAGCATCCTCTGCAGTACTACCTCCTGTACTGCTGCTCATGTATCTGCTACTGCCACTGCTACATCTGTACTGCAACTCCCTCTGAACATGCTGCCCATGCTACCCATAACACTGCCACTGCTAACTGCTGCACTGCATCCCCTGATACTTATCCATTTCTACTACTAAAATGGATTCTTTACCATCCCCATCTTCTCCCTGAAATAAATGAACTTTGTTCTTCCTAGGGCCTTGGTGAGTATGTCCGCTACCTGTTCTCTTGTTGGACTGTAGTTCAACTGTACTGCGTCTTGTTGGACACAATCTCTGACAAAGTGACACCGAATCTTAATGTGCTTCGACCGATCATGAAATACTGTATTCCTAGAGAGCTTGATACAACTCTAATTATCACATATGATACTGGTCACCTCCATCCTTCTTCTGAATAGGTTCACAAGCAATTTTCTAATCCATATGGCTTTGCACGAAGATGTTTTAGCGGTCATATATTCTACTTCAGTTGAGCTCAGAGCTACGGATTTCTGTTTCCTACTGCACCAAGAGGTCATCCCCGATCCAATGTTGAAATAATACCTAGAGGTACTTCTCCGATCTACTGAACTTCTAGCCCAATATACATCAGTAAACCCACTTAGTTTGATGGCATTACTTCTGGTGTACAATAGTCCATACTCGACTGTTCCTTGTATATATCTGCGAACATGTTTGGTTGTTACCCAATGCGCCCTCTTAGGTTCCACCATGAACTGACTGAGGGTGTTGACAATGTAACAAATGTCTGGCCTGATATTGACTAGATACATCAGGGACCCTATGAGCTGCCTGTATAAGGTGGGATCAACATCTTTGTCTTCTGATGCATCAATTTTCTTCCAGTTGGTGATCATTGGAGTAGCCATAGGCCTACAATCCTGCATCCTGAATCTCTTCAAGATTTCTGTAGCATATCTCCCTTGTCCAAGGAAGATCTCACCCTTTTGCTGCCAAACTTCCAACCCCAGGAAATAATGCATCTGTCCCAAATCCTTCATGTCGAATTCTGTGGCTAGATGCTTCTTGCAGTCCTCGATGAGCATGGATGATCCTACCAGGAAGAGATCATCCACATATAATAGACTAGAGGCTCATTCTCTACAACCAGATAGTAGAGATTGGGATTAGCATCACTCTTGACGAACCCCATCTTCTGTAAGTAGCCATCAGTTCGACCACATGGGGGATTCGCTATGTGGAGCAATACCATTGCACGTGGGTTCATATTGGGGGATATATATTGAGGAAAAAATGACATAATATATTGAGCATATATTAGGGGGTAAAAAAATGGAGCTTAAAGTTAATGAAAAAATATAAAGGGGTATAAAAAATGTTAATGAAAAAATGGATACCTACAATATCTAGTGAAGGTAGGGGTTTTTAATATTGGGAGGGTGTATTGGGTTCGTATTGGTAGGGGGTTAAATAATGTGATTTTTAGAGATATTTTCTAATATGTAGTCAAATTAGGGGTATTGTTTAGTATGCTATGAATGCACGTGATATGTCAGAGGTTCCTTGAGTAAAGCCCCCATATTCGACCATACCATGCTCTAGGTTCCTGTTTGAGCCCATACAAGGCTTTCTTCAATCTGCATACGTGAGATTTCTTCTCATGTGTCTCAAAGCCTTCTGGCTATTCAATGTATACTTCCTCTTCTATCACCTCGTTCAAGAATGTCCTCTTGACATCCATCTTGTTGTCGTACAAAGTGTCTAGGCATCGTGACAACGCTCAGAGTAGGGGTTATCACTCTAATATTTACTCACTCCGTTTAGACTCTCTCCTAGACAAGTAAAGGGGGTAGTCCCTAAGGTTAATGAATGAGGATAGCCTGTACGAAACAGGCTCTAGGATATTTTAAATATGAACAACTTGATGAATTTAAAGGAAGTCTCAATTAAGTAAGACACAATAAAATGACTACAAACCAGTGCCTTTAATGTGATTTAACCAAAGACTACATAATAACAAGTTATCCAGAACACTTTTCCAATATGTGACGAATGGTGACAATCAAGTATCATCAATATAAACGCCCAAAACTGTATCATGCAAGAGATTCTAGAAGACTGATTTTTGTTAGGAATTCAGATCTAGAACAATTAACTTTCGCTAATATGATTTAAAACCTTTATCACACCTTCGCCATAGAAAATTCATGAAAATTTAAGATTTTACACTCAATCACCAAAGACACCAAGGAACTTTAAATTAACATTTCAATTATTCCTTAAGCAATTGCTTTAATGTGAGAAATAAAGAAGTAAAGCAAATCAAAGGGTTAATAAATTGAATTTTTAATGGGCCACAGGCCACAATAAATTTTTTTAATTTTTAAGCACAAATCCCTTAATTTATTTCATTCTTAATTCTCACGGCATAAAGAATTTAAAATTTTTAGATTTTTTAAATGTTTTTAAATGTTTTATATTTTTTTAATTTTTTGATTTTTAGGATTCTATATTTTTTGAATTTTAAAATTTTTCAATATCACAAGTAAAAGACAAAAAAAAAAAAAAAAAAAAAAAAAAAAATGATGTGAAAAAAATGAAATAAAGAAACCAATCGAAATGAATTATAAATAAATCAAATCAAAATGGAACTGAAAATATTTTTTTTTATGCTAATCCTTAACTAATGTATATATAATACAAAAATGAAAAAAGAAATAAAAAAAAAAGGAAATCGAATGCTAACTGTAACTAAACAAAACCTAAAAGTAAATATAACATATGAAACTTAGGAAATAAAATAAATCAAATGTGTGTTTGTTGTTTTGCAACTGCAGTTCTGGCAGCGGAAGGAGAGCTCGAAGGCAACAAGGAGGGCATGCAGCGTTTAGGTGGCCAGTCGAAGAGCAAAAGGCAGGGCAGCAAGGAAGGAGGATCGAGGGCAGAGGAACAGTAAGAAAGGAGTAGCGTGGGCAGCTTAGGCAACATTTGGAGGACAGAGATGGAGTGAGAGGAATAGTTGCGAGCTGGGAGACAAGATTTGAGGATGCCAGGCGATGAGAAAATGTAGGGTGTAGGTGGCTATTCGAAGAGCAGTGAGAGAATGAGGGTTGAATGGAGGGTTTGTTTACTGGACGCATGGAGAAGAGCAGACAACTAGAGCAGACAACATGAATGGAGACCACAGAGAGGGACAGATTGTGGAGCTGTGGCAGCAGATTCGAGGGTAAAGGGAACTAGGCAAAGGGATGATGGAGGCAACGTATAGGTATGGCAGCTTGTAGGTGATGAGGAGTTGGACCGACGACGGATTTTGCAGTAGGCTTAGGCAGCGAGGGTTGCAAAAAAAAAGTTTCGAAATTTGCACAGTGAATCCAAAAACCCAGGCAACAAATCAATCTACAAAAATGATGGCCCAGAACCTCTTTAAAAAATTTCCAGAAATCTCAATTTAAATCTTCCCTTATAAAATTTTCTAGATTTAAAACTTTTGAACCCTTAGACTGCAAAATTAATTTGAATAATATCCCTACAAAATGATGTTGATGAACCCTATAGATCCAGATCTTACCCTCTAGGGCCTAGATCTGGACTCTACACAGTTTTCTTCTTCAGATCTGTAGCTGCACGACAACAAAAAAAACCCAAATGATATATACAATGATAAAAAACTAAAACCCCAGAAACCTAAGTCAGAAAACCAAAAAACTTTACAGATCTATGCACAAGAATGGAAAATCTATCAGATATAGGGAGTGTGAGTCCAACTCCGCTCCCAGATTTGACAATCTAAGGCTCTCAAAAGCCAAATTTTTCAACTTAGCACTTAAAAAATTAAATTTTTAAATTTTAAATGAGGTGCTTAGCTCAAAACCCTCATGCATCACTAGTAAAAATCTTATGATAAGCCTGGGATTAAATTAAACTGCGCTCTTTAGAAAACACGGATCGGGAGTTGGCTGGTCTAACTAAAAACTTCCCCAAATGCCCGATGATCTAAAAATCAAGACTTTCTTACAAAACTCAATTCAACCATCAAAATAGAGCGAGAAAATGATAGTAAAATATAGATAAATAGAAATACCTACTATTACATTCAAAATTTAGATTATCACTTAAACCCCAGCGATTGAGCAAGATACCTGTACTCAAATCACTCTTCAGAAGCTATCATCAATGGCTAAAAAGAAATTTATGCATGAAAATGATACATCTTACAGTGTTTCCATGAAGAGTAACACCGGTGAAAAATTAACCCCAAAGTCTTCTAATAAAATAACTTAACCAAATATTTAGGTTATTCCCAAATCACTTTTACATAGACTCGATCTATAACACTAGGACTCGCCTAAGATCCCAGTGACAAAATACATTCCGGCTTTGGGGTGAGACTGAAGGGAAACTCTGCTAACCATCCAAGAATGGGTCGGTGAGACAAAAAAGCTCTCAGAATGTAAATCGTCACCAGAAAAGTAGGTTTACCTAGGAAATTACATACATGACACAGATCTGCTGAGATTATTTACATCATATACATGCAGAATGGGTTTACATTATATCTTGGAAGTGAAACTGATGATGATAGTTGTACGACACGAACAAATCGATAAGGCGCTATCCCTTTTGTGAAAAAAGGGAGTGTACTGCTATGGGTCGTTGACACGTAGTGGTCAACACATCTTATGAATCTCTCGCCCCATCTGTGCTGCAAGAGATATCACGGTTCCAATAGATATATACCTGGCTACTGGGGCAAAGGTCTCTTCGTATTTTATTCTTTCCTTCTAAGCATACCCCTTAGCCACAAACCTAGCTTTGTATTTTTCCACAGTGCCATCTGCAGCGTATTTGATCTTGTAGATCCATCTTGAACCTACCACTGATTTGTCCTGAGGCCTAGGCACTACTTCCTAGACATCATTCACCATTATAGAGTTGTATTCCTCCACCATTGCATCCATCCAAACTTGATGCTGCACGGCCTCCTGAAAACTGGAAGGTTTCCCAACCTGAGCTACTAATGCCTGATATCTGTCTGGCTGACTTTGCTCCCTTTTACTGTTCATGGGTGCACGAATGAAATCTTCTGAATCCCGTAGAATCTGTTGGAGATCTCGGCTCATTCTTCCTCTAGTAGTAGGTGCATCTATTAGCTCTTCCTCTTCCTATGATTCCTCCTGTTCTGAAGGAGAATTTCTGGTACTGGCTTCCGCTGGTTGAAGTGGTTTGACCAACGACTCATCTTTTTACTACTACTCGGAAGGCATTTCTTGAGATTTTCTGATGGCCCTATCCTCCATGAACTTCAAATCTCATCGAACTACTACCTTCATACTCCTTGCAAGATATATTCTATAAAATGATAATAAAATTCAGATAAATAGAGATACCTGCTATTACATTCAAAATTTAGATTCACTTAAACCTGAGCGACTGAGCAAGATACATGTACTCAAATCACTCTTCAGAAGCTATCATCAATTGCTAAAAAGAAATTTATGCATTTAAATGACACGTCTTACAGTGTTTCCATGAAGAAAAACACCGATGAAAAATGAACCCCAAAGTCTTTCTTTATTATCCAAAACAAAGATTACACGACTCAGAGGTCAGATCTATTGATAGATAAATCCTCCAATGGCTAGTTCGAGTGATCTTCGTTAAAGCAATCTCGACTGTTGATGAGGATAAAAATTTCTTTCATCCGACGAAATTTTAAATTATTGAGGAAATTCGAATTTTTCAATTAAATGCATTTTAATTAATTCAAAAATTAAATTTTTGAATTAATTTCATGAAAATTTTGACTTTGACTTAACCCGAGGGATCAAAGGCTGAAAATTTATCAAAATAATCAATTTACCTTAGTCCCTGGACTTCTTAAAATTTAATTTTTAAGCACCGACGAATTTTGCCTTTAGAGAATTTAAATTTAGCTAGGACCTAGAACCAATTAAATTTCTGGCTTATGATTTTAATTAATTTTTTCGCCAGAAAATCTAATTAATTAACCTATGAGGGGATAAATTATTTTGCCAACCCTCAAGACACTTTACATCATGATTTTCATATTTTTTACATCATAAGGGGGAAAACCCATCTGTAATAGACTCTCACAGACTACCCATTTCTGCGACACAAATATAATCCAACAGACCAAGCAATTTGTAATAAAATAACTTAACCAAATATTTAGGATTATTCCCAAATCACTATTACATAGACTCGATCTATAAAACTAGGACTCGCCTAAGATTCTAGTGACAATACATTCCGGCTTTGGGGTGAGACTGAAGGGAAACTCTGTTGACCATCCGAGAATAGTTCGGTGAGACAAAAAACCTCTTGGAATGTAGATCATCATCAGAAAAGTAGGTTTACCTAGGCAATTACATACATGACACAGATCTGCTGAGATTATTTACATCATATACATGCAGAATGGGTTTATATTATATCTTGGAAGTGACACTGATGATGATAGTTGTACGACACAGACACATCGATCAGGCACTATCCCTTTTTCGAAAAAAGGGGGTGTACATCTGGCTCTATTTGGGGACACGTTGCTACACTGGAGGAATGTGAAAATCCAGAATCTCCATCCACACAACACACAACGTAACATAAGTAGCGTCCATCCAAAAATCACCATATAATGTTAAGAATAGGAAAGATATAAGCTCTTCATTTATTAACTATCCTAATAAAATGAAAAAATCTACCTACAAAATAAAATACTGAAATAACAAGGCATAAGGTTAGAAATACAATACAAAGATGCCCCATGGCATCAGATGCATTCAATATAGTGCATACTGGGCATTTGCCTGCTTTCAGGAAAATCTGTTGGTTGTTTCTCAGATGTGCCATGTCCAATCTTGCACACGGTAGGACTTCTTCCTATCCTAAAATGAAGCTGCTCACGACCATCAGATGCATCAAACTACTTCTTCATTCTCTTTCTCTTGCATCTTTTCTTTGTGGCAGGTTGTATCACTGATAATGTGGAACATTATGCTTCAAAACTCTCAGATGAAGTATGTAAGATATGCATGACATGTCTTTCTTCATTTTTCATCTGCTCTGTCAAGAATGATGGATCAGTCTCACAGGTGTCATGAGTTATAGCTTGATCTTTTATGACTTGTGCATTAACCATGTGAGCATCAACTTGATTCTTATTAATTTCCATTTTATCAGGGTCACCTTCAATTAGCCACTTTTCAATGGAACAAATGACCTCTTCATAATAAGATGGAGCTTGTTGCAGCAGACAAGGAGGCTTATGATCTCTTGACGTTTCCTTGTTTCTTTCATCCTCTGACCGATGCTAAAATTTATGTACTTGTATTGTTATGGCGTCCATCTGGTTAGAGTGCTCAACCTTCATAGCATTGACTTCCTTGGCATAGTTTTCCTCCATGGTCAATAACTTATTCTGAAGACATATCTGACCAGCTTCCATATCTTTTATTACTTTGTCATTATCTGCTTTTATGGTCATCAAGCAATTTTGCATAGAGCTCATTTCTCTGTCATGATTAGCTTTCATGGTTTCCATTTCGTTAGCATGTTTTTCTCTCATGACAAGTAAATAGTTTTGCATGAGATTCCTTTCTTTCTCATGATGAGGCTCCATATTCTGAGCACACTTTACTATTACGATGGCTACGTGATCAGAGTGTTTAATTCTCATGATTTCATTCTCCTTATCACGTTTTTTCAGGTAGGTATACAATGTTCTCATATCCTTGGCGTAATCAGCTATAAATTTTTCTTAATTAAGCTCCATGTTTTTTACCAGCTGCATTTGACTGAACTGCATGTCTTTAACCAACTGCTTTAGTTCTTCTATAAGATGCTTATCATTTTCCCTTTCATTGTCGACATTAATTTGACAACTTGGTCCCTGTTTTTCCACTATCATGGATTCGTCTTGCAACGGTACAAGTGGATTCATCATGAGAACACTCACAATGCCTACAGTATGACTCATTTTGATATGGAGAATTTTCTTGAAGTATTTCATTGACAGTTGGATCCTTTACAAGATCACTTTCATCCTGTTGCATAGTATTATGGGCACAAGGCGAGACACCTTGATCTCCATATCTATCTTTAAAATCATTGGTGTCTTGTAAAGGGGCGAAAGAATCTTCAGGACAATTATGAAACCAATTCAAAGCATCACCCTCTAAAGAAAAGGCAAATAGATGCATCTTGACATCTTCATGTTTATATTGGGAATATTGACAATATCTGATTATTATATGAGTAACCCTGAAAAGATGCTTTCTAGCAGCGGTTGAATCACCACCCGAGAACAAAGGTAATTTATGAATGGCCTCTTCCAGCATATCATGGAGAAATTTAGTAAAGTGACATGGGGTAAACAAGTCATCCATGATGACTTACTTAAAGGGATAAGGAGGGACCAAATGGATGCTAGAGAGAGACCTCTCTTCGAGAAAATCAAGAGATCCACAAGAAGTGAGCTTCTAGCAGAAATTCTTGTAAGAAATGAAAGAAGTGGAGTCGCCACTTGAACATGAATCTAGCTCTAGGATCCAAAAGGCAAAAACAACTGGATATAAGGGAGGGCTTCTTGTTTGAGAAATAATGGATGAATAAGTGGAGTTTCCACCCAAACAAGAAACGAACCAGAATGTCCAGGTGCTAAAAGTGCAGATGAAACGATTAATGAGATGATGAAAGATAAGGTCATGAAAAGATCAAATGACACCAGGAAATGTTGGCGTTGCTAGTTAAAATGAATGATAGAAAGATGAAAGATGAGGAAATGTTGTAGAGCCAAGGCCCAATAAATGGGTCCCCGGCAACGACACAAAAAAATGTTGTGCCGCTTGACGGGCTAATCAAGGGCAGAAAATATGAGATGAATAAAATGATGTCGAGGAAACCAAGGATAGAAAAAACTTTGTCCCCAGCAACGACGCCAAAAAATGTTGTCGCACAAAGTGTCTAGGCACCACAAGAACGCTCAGAGTAAGGGTTATCACTCTAATCCTTACTCACTCTGTTTAGACTCTCTCCTAGACAAGTTAAGGGGGGTAGTCCCTAAGGTTAATGGATGAGGATAGCTTGTAGAGCACAAGCTCTAGGAGATTTTAAAGATGAACAACTTGGTGAATTTAAAGCAAGTCTCAGCTAAATAAGACACAATCAGGAGATAAAAATGACTACAGACCAGTGCCTTTAATGTGATTTAACTAAAGACTACATAATAACAAGTTATCCAGAACAATTTTCTAATATCTGATGAATGGTGACAATTAGGTATGATCAATATAAACGCCCAAAACTATATCATACAAGAGACTCCAGAAGAATGATTTTTGTTAGGAATTCAGATTTAGAACAATTAACTTTATCCAATATGATTTAAAACATTTATTGCACCTTGACCATAGAATATTCATGAAAATTTAAGATTTACACCCAATCACCAAAGACACCAAGGAACTTTAATTTAGCATTTCAATTATTCCTTAGGCAATTGCTTTAATGTGAGAAATAAAGAAGTAAAACAAATCAATGGGTTAATAAATTGAATTTTTAATGGGCCACAGGCCACATTAATGTTTTTTAATGTTTAAGCACAAATCCTTAATTTATCTCATTCTTAATTCTCACGGCACCAAGAATTTAAAATTTTTAGATTTTTTAAATGTTTTAGATTTTTTTAATTTTTTTTATTTTTAGGATTTTATATTTTTTGAAGTTTTAAAATTTTCAATATCAAAAGTAAAAAACAAAACAAAAGGATGTGAAATAAAAATTTAAAAAAAATAAACAAAACATAAAAATAAAAATAAATGAAATAAAGAAACCAATCGAAATGAATTATAAATAAATCAAATCAAAATCGAACTGAAAAAAAAAATTTATGCTAAATTCTAAACTAATGTATATATAATAAAAAAATGAAAAAAAAAATAGAAAAAGGAAATCGAATGCTAACCATAACTAAACAAAACCTAAAATTAAATATAAACATATGAAACTCAGGAAATAAAAAAAATTGAATATGTGTGTTTGTTGTTTTGCAGCTGCAGGTACGGCGACAAAAAGAGAGCTCGAAGGCAACGAGGAGGGCATGTAGCGTGTAGGTGGCCAGTCGAAGAATAGAAGGCAGGGTAGCGAGGAAGGAGGACTGAGGGCGGACAGACAACAAGAAAAGGGTAGCGAGGGGCAAGGTAGGCATCGTTTGGAGGATGGAGACGCAGCGAGAGGAATAATTGTGGGCTGGAAGACAGGGTTTGAGGATGCCATAGGATGAGAAATCACAGGGTGTAGGTGGCCAGTCGAAGAGTAGTGAGAGAATGAGGTTTGAATGGAGGGTTTGTTTGCTGGACGCTTGGAGAAGAGAAGACAACCAGAGTAGATAGCGTGAATGGAGACCGCAGAGAGGGACAGATTGTGTAGCTGTGGCAGTGGATTCGAGGATAAAAGGAACTGGGCAGAGGGATGATAGAGGCAGCATATAGGTATGGAAACTTGCAGGTGATGAGGAGCTAGACCGACGACGGATTTTGCAGCAGGCTTAGGCGGCGAGGGTTGTAAAAAAAGAATTTCAAAATTTGCACAGTGAATCCAAAAACCTAGGCAGCAAATCAATCTGCAAAAATTGTGGCTCAAAACCTCTTTAAAAACTTTCCAGAAATCTCAATTTAAATCTTCCCTTATAAAATTTTCCAGATTTAAAACTCTTTGAACCCTTAGACTGCAAAATTAATTTGAATAATATCCCTACAAAATGATGTTGATGAACCTTAGAGATCCAAATATTACCCTCCAGAGCCTGAATCTGGACTCTACACAATTTTCTTCTTCAGATTTGTAGCTGCACGATAACAAGAAAACACCCAAACGATATATACATTGATAAAAAACTAAAACCCCAGAAACCCAATTCAGAAAACCAAAAAAATTTACAGATCTATGCATAGGAATCGTAGATCTATCAGATCAAGGGAGTGTGAGTCCAACTCTGCTCCCAGATCTGACAATCTAAGGCTTTCAAAAGCCAGATTTTTCAACTTAGCACATAAAAAATTAAATTTTTAAATTTTAAATGAGGTGCTTAGCTCAAAACCCTTCATGTATCACTAGTAAAAATCTTATGATAAGCTTGGGATGAAATTAAACTGGGCTCTTCAGAAAACACGGATCGAGAGTTGGTTGGTCCAACTGAAAATGTCTTCGAACGCCCGATGATCTAAAAATCAAGACTTTCCTGCAAAACTCAATTCAACCATCAAAATAGAGTGAGAAAATGATAATAAAATTCAGATAAATCAAAATAACTGCTATTACATTCAAAATTTAGATTATCACTTAAACCCCAGCGACTTAGCAAGATACCTATACTCAAATCACTCTTCAGAAGCTATCATCAATGGCTAAAAAGAAATTTATGCATGAAAATGACACATTTTACAGTATTTCCATGATTAACACCAACAAAAAATTAACCCCAAAGTCTTGTAATAAAATAACTTAACCAAGCAGTTTGTAATAAAATAACTTAACCAAATAGTTAGGTTATTCCCAAATCACTTTTACATAGACTCAATCGATAACATTAGGACTTGCCTAAGATCCCAGTGACAAAATACATTCCGAATTTGGGTGAGACTGAAGGGAAACTCTGCCGACCATCGGAGAATGGGTTGGTGAGACAAAACACCTCACGGAATGTAGATCGTCACCTGAAAAGTAGGTTTACCTAGGAAATTACATACATGAAACATATCTGCTGAGATTATTTACAGCATATACATGCAGAATGGGTTTACATTATATCTTGGAAGTGAAACTGATTATGATAGTTGTACGACACAAACACATTGATCAGGCGTTATCCCTTTTGCGAAAAATGGGGTGTACTGCTATGGGTCGTTGACACGTAAAGGTCAACACATCTTATGAATCTCCCACCTCATCTGTGCTGCAAGAGATATCACGGTTCTAATAGATGTATACCTAGCTACTGGGGCGAAGGTCTCTTCGTAGTCTATTCCTTCCTTCTGAGCATACACCTTAGCCACAAACTTGGCTTTGTATTTTTCCACAGTGCTGTGTGCAGCGCATTTGATCTTGTAGATCCATGTTGAACCTAGCACTGATATGTCCTGAGGCCTAGGCACTAATTCCCAGACATCATTCACCTTTATAGAGCTGTATTCGTCCACCATCGCATCCATCCAAACTTGATGTTGAACGGCCTCCTGAAAAATGGAAGGTTCCCCAACCTAAGCTACTAATGCATGATATCTATCTGGCTATCTTCGCTCCCTTTTAATGTTCCTGGGTTCACCAATGAAATCTTCTGCATCTCGTAGAATCTATCGGAGATCCGGACTCGTTCTTCCTCTAGTAGTAGGTGCATCTATTAGGTCTTCCTCTTCTTGTGATTCCTCCTGTTCTAAAGGAGAATTTCTAGTACTCGCTTCCACTGGTTGAAGTGTTTTGACCAACGACTCATCTTTTTACTGCTCTTCGAAAGGAATTTCTCGAGATTTTCTGAAGGCCCTATACTCCATGAACTTCACATGTCGTTGAACTACTACCCTCCTGCTCCTTGGAAGATAGATTCTATATGCCTTAGCATTCTCTCTATATCCCACAAGATATCCTTTCTCTGCAGTTTGATCTAACTTCTTCTTCTTCTCCTCGGGTATACGACAATATGCTAAACTCCCAAATATCCTGAAATGACTAACTTTAGGTGTCTTCCCGGTGAAGATTTTCTCTGGAGTAATCTTGCCCAATGCCCTACTAGGAGTTCTATTCTTGACATAGAGTGCGATGTTGCATGCTCTTCCCACAAGAGTTTTGGCATATCTTGATCATACATCATTTCCCTAACTGCTTCCCTAATAGTCCACTCTCTTCTAATGCCCTCCCTAGCGCAAAAATCGTTGAAGTCCTTGTTGACATACTATCCACCATTGTCTGAGAGCAACACTTTTATTTTCTTTCCTGTCAGATTCTCCACTAGAGCCTTGAACTCTTTGAATCGACAGAAAACCTCATCCTTGGCTTTCAGTAAATAGATCCAAGTCTTCTTGGAATGGTCATCGATGAAGGTTACGAAGTATTCAGCACCACTAAGAGCTTTTGTGGACATCAGTCTACAGATGTCTAAGTGTATCAATCCTAATACACTCTTGGCCCTATTGTTACTTCTAGGAAATGCTACTTTGGCATACTTGCCCAAACCACACCCTATGCATACATCATCTCGTTTAGTATTAAGATCTGGAACTCCTGTTACAGTTTTCTTAAGAATTCTTAGATCCCAATGGTGCAAATGTCTCGTCCTTCTGTGCCATAGTTCATTCAAATCCTTGTCTCCATTACTACCTATCAGTGCCATTGGTGATTCTAGCTGCAACATGTTACTTCTGATTCCGATTTGTACCTTCGTTTTCCAACTCAGGTGTTTGACATATACTTTCTTCTTAATGAAGAAAACATCATAGCCCTTGCTTTGAAGTTGAGATACGGAAAGTAAGTTCATCCCCAGTCCTGGCACATGCAGCACATTGGTAGCTCGGAACTGCTCTCCTGTTTCTGTTTGAAAAACTATAGTACCTTTCCCTACTAGAGTACACTTTTCCTTATTCCCCATGGTGATCTGAAAATTTATTCTTTCTTCGTGATAATCTGAAAAACATTCCCAGATTCCTGTCATATGCCAAGACGCTCACTGTCTATATACCATACCTCTAAGGATGCAGAGCTTACTATGCAAGCAACTTCTTCTTCCAATCTGGAAGCCAACATAGAGAAACCGAAATTTCTATCTCTTGTGCATTCCTCTCAAAATCTGCACGAGTCTCCTGACGTGGATGCCTCTGCATCATGCTCTTGACCCAGAATTGATTTTCCGTTCCTGTCTCCAAATCTTTGCTCTGATACCATGTGAAAATCTCTAAATTAGAAATTCTATTACTGCAAAAACTCATTTATTTTACCTACTTATTTCTCAATAAGTTAGTTATGAAATCCCTTTAGTAAATATTAAAATAAATTCTACAATAGATATCACACCATCATACAGAAACAAATATATGCATAAGAATCCAACACATAAAAACATTTATTTTTGGACAATTGTCCCCGGAAAAACCCAATGCAGGAAAACTGGTGCAACAGTGGAGGGTTTTATTAATCTTTAGCAACAATCGCTTTTACAAAAAAGTTTGCATAGACATTGGGAGAAAACACTTGAGACTATTCTCTGAGACTTTCTGACACCCTGGAGGACTTCCTTTCTCTACTGCATCACCCTGTGTCATTCTGCGTGGCTCTGCGCTGCTCTGCCCTTCTTCGCGTCATCCACTGCGTCACTATGATTTGCATCTCCCTCTGCACTATCTCTTACAGTCCCTGCGTCACCTCTGCTGCTAATCACCTCCTCTTCCTCTGCTGCTGCTAATCCGACTGCTGCTAATCGCCTCCTCTTCCTCCACCCTACAAATCTCCCTTTGAAATCAATTTCACTCTCTCTGAGAAAAAATTTTCCTTGGGATACTGAGTATTTTCTGGTGTGTCGCCCTCAACTCTTCTCAGGATCCTCCTTCAGCTCTTCAGCTTCCAAAATGGGTCCATGCTACTCAGGATGCAGCAGGTGCTCTTGCCGGTGATCCTACAGATCAGTGATGTTAGTTTGATAAAGCCTCTTCTTTATTGGCTCAAGCTTCAACGAATTATGATCCTGACAAATTTGCAGAAGCTTCAGGCCATCCAAATTGGGATGCAACTATGAATGAAGAATATCGTTCATTATTGGCAAATGATACATGGGATCTTGTTCCTCTACCAAAGGGACAAAAACTTGTTAGATGCAAATGGGTTTACAGAACCAAGTATGGACCAAATGGAAAAGTTGATAAACATAAAGCTCGTCTTGTTTCTAAGGGTTTTTCACAAGTAGAAGGCATTGACTATACTGAAACCTTCTCCCCTATTGCCAAAATGAACTCTATCTGCCTTGTTCTTTCCCTTGCTACCTCTTTCAAATGGGAAGTCCATTAGATGGATGTTAAATTTGCCTTCTTGCATGGGGACTTGCATGAAGAAATCTATATGGAACAACCTATTGGCTTTATAAAAACATACTCCAGCCTTATATACCAGCTTAAGAAAACCCTTTATGGTCTCAAGCAAGCCCCTTGGGCTTGGTATGCCAAAATGGATAGCTTTCTTTTAGAAACTGGCTTTTCTAAGTGTCATTCTGACAATAATGTCTACACCAAGAAAGTAGGAAAGTCTCTTATCATTCTTGTTCTTTATGTTGATGATCTTATCCTTACTGGTAGTGATCCCAACCTTATCAACCATGTGAAGTCCAGCCTGAAATTCTAGACTTAGGACACGCATTATTTTCTTGGTCTTCAAGTCTTGCAATCCAAAGAAGGTATATCCCTTTCCCAGTCCAAGTATGCTTGTGATCTTCTACGCCATTTTCACATGGAAGACTATAAGTGAGCCCCTTCTCCCTTTCAGTCTGGAGCCAAACTTTTAGTCACTTGTACTTTCCCTGAAGTTGATGCTACCTTTTACCATCAACTTGTAGGACAACTTTTGTATTAGACCCATACTCATCTTGACCTTTCCTTTTTTGTTGGCCTTATTGCTCAGCTTATGCAAAACCCACATGAAAGACATTGGAAAGAAGATAAAAGAATACGTCATTAAGTTCGAGGTACAGTTCAGTTTGGAATTCATTATAGTGCAGAAGCATCTCCTCTATTGGTTGGTTTCACTGATTCTGATTGGGCTGGTGAGACTGATGATTGGAAGTCTACTGTAGGTTATGTGTTCACTCTTGGTTGAGGACCTATTACATGGGCTTGGAAGAAACAAAGTGCCATTTCTCTTTCTTCAGTACAAGCAAAGTATCATGGTGTCGTAGAAGCTAGTAAGGAAGCCCTGTGGCTTTGTCAGATCCTGTCAGAGTTTGGCTTTCAGCAGCAGCATTTGACTGCACTTTGGTGTGATAATAAAAGTTCCATTCAAATATGCAAAGATCCAATCCAACATCAATGCAGCAAACACATTGAACTACACATGCACTTCATCAGAAAGTTCATTCATGACCATGTCCTTAAAGTGTAATATTGTTCAATAGATGATCAAGTTGCATACATCTTTACAAAGGCTCTCACAGAGGTGAAGTTTACTAAATTTCGATTTATGGTTGGAGTTCAGGAAGTTGTCACTAAGGGGGGATAGGCTCTAATGCCTCCTTCCTTCTCCTATTGTGTCATATTTGTACATCCTTCAATCCTATCCCAAGTTGTTCTTAAGGGGGGATGGTATGATATTCCGACACATAGGAAATAGTTAAGTATAACTTGGTCTAGTGTAGATTTAGGTAAAGTGTGTTTCTTTACTATGTACTTTTGTAACTTATAATTCGACAATCAAGATATGTAGCGATCCAACGGTTCATTCTCTCCTAGGTATTACCGACACTTGATCCATGGCTTAACACCCGATTGGTCCATGATCTCTATTTAAAGAGCATGGAGGGTCATTTGTAGGTTAACCATTCATGAGAAAAGCTTATGTAAATTTTCATTCTTTTATTAATAAATTGCCTGAATTGGCCGCATTGGCTCATTTTGTGGGTTGTTTCCCTCTTTGAAGGTTTTAATCATGTCAAGAATACTGGTGTATTGATCTGTGATCTGTTTGTGAGCAGTGTCCTTTGGTGTTCTGTCTGAGGAGCTTACCCTGTAAATTCCTACATGATGTTATTTAACATTATTTTCTAAGAAAACACAAAAATTAAATGAAATAATGTAACAGTAGAAGATATAATCTTTTAAGAAAATAATTTTTTCAAAATAATCCCATTGACAGGAAGAGAATCTCTCTTTCCTAATAAATATTGCAATATGAATGTTGATGGGCCTATTTGCTCAGCAATTTGAAATGGTATGAAGCACATTTTCTGGAATTTAGTATACTTTCCTTTTTCCTCATGTGCCTTGTCCCATTTAAGGACAAGATTTCCAATTTGAAAATATTTTTTAGAACTAGAACTTGCATCAAAAGAATATTTGATTAACTGTTGATGGCGAGCATGTGTAATTTTGGCTTTCTCTCTTTCTTCTTCTAATTTAAGAATTTGGGACTATCTTAGTTATAGAGAAGAAGGAGTTTCTTCAATAAATTGGACTAGGTCTAATGAGGGAATAGCTAGATTTGAAGGGATGATAACTTCTTTCCCATATATTATATTGAATGGAGAAGTTCCTATTGAGGCCTTCTAAGTTATCTGATCTTCCCATAGAGAAAATGTCAAAGATTTAAGCCAATTATTTTGGCTCTAATCAATAGTTCTTTTAATAATTCTTATGAGGTTCTTGTTGTTATAGACATTTTTGTGCCTTACAGCATTGAGCATGAAATGTCCATAATCCAAGGGATCCAAAGTCCCTAAACATGTTGTTCCTACCCCTAGAGGAACAAGGCTAACAAACCACAGCAATTCACAGAAGTTCTCCACGAGAAACTGCTCAAAAACAAGTCAATTCAGGATCAATTCAGTGGCTCCACTAGCTGTCTGCGCTGAATGTCAAAGCCAACACTGGCTACCTACGCTGAATGTCAAAGCCAACACTGGCTACCTGCGCTGAGCGAGAGTTGACATGTGGCAAGTTCATTCCACAAGGTGTCAAAACCCAGGAAGCTTCCAAAATCTTCCTCAATGACACTTGCCTCAGGGAATTTGACTATGATGAGTAAGAGGTTCCAAATCTCCAAGTGGAAGCAAGAACCTCCAAGTGGAATCAAGAACTGACAGAGGGAGAGGACACTAGTCAGATATCAATCTGACTCATCCTCTCTCCAAACATCTATATATGGATCTCTCCTCCATGAGATCTAGAGGCTGGAATTTTTTTATTGCAAAGAATTTCTGTTGGTTTGAGACTGGAATCATTGGGTGCTTAATGCTTTGAAGGGAGGTGAAGATAGGAATTCCATTCTGCTGGGAAGGAGATGCTGGATTGGAGCCCTCTGGGTTGTATCTCTTCCTGAACCTTGTTATTCATCAATAAAGCTATCTTGGTTTCTCCTATATACTGGTGTATCTTTGATGTATGATTGCATTAGTATGTTTAGTTTACTTCTAATCCTGAACTAGTTATGATTATGAATCTATGTCTTTGTGTAGTGTTCTTCTCTTGTGATCTTGCAGAGACCTATTGAAGCTGGGTGAGAGAGAAGACAAGTAGATGGGAACTCCCAAAGAGAAGAGAAACCGGATCGAGGGAGAAACGGAAGACACCGGTTAGTCCATCCATCTCTCTTCATTCTTAATTCATAAAGGAAGAATACTAGAATAGCTGTCTCTGTTTGTTGCTAAGGCACTGTCACACCTTAGGTGGATAGGATCGTCTTGCATAGGCATTTTCCCCACAACAAATTGGCGACTCCACTGGGGAGATTTGTTTTAGTCATTTTATTTGTGTCTCTATCATTGTTTGTTTCATAGACTCAACAACAACAATCGAACTGCTTCTGCTATTCTCAGATGCAAAGTAGACAGTTGCTGCTTTGATCCAATCACTGGATTTGTCTATGATCTGAACAATGGACTCACAAATGATTTGATGATCCTTTGTGATAGATCTTAGTACCCCCTCAAAGAATCCCTTTGATTGCACCTTGCTTGTTACTTTTATTTGGCCTGAAACCGTTGATTAATCAGTAATCTGTGACCTAGAACCCAGTGAGAAACTCTCGTTTCTCCTTCAGCGTGACCCCTGTGAAGAGGTTCTGCATTTCAACGAAGGTCCCGTGAAGGCTACCTGCGTTGAATGTCAAAACCCCTGTGTTGAGGTTGCGCTGATCCAGTTAGGCCTTGTGCAGCTGGGGTTCTCTGCTCTGTTTTGCCTTGTTTTGATCTCTGATTTTTGCAGCCTGTAACCAGCATAGGTACCAGTCTGATAACTCCTTTTCTCTGCTTAAATTCCGCCTCCTTTTGTACAAAAAGACTGTGAGTGTTTTTATGTGTTTGTGGCGTCATTTACAATTTTCCTTTGCATAAGTGAAATAATCATCCTGTAGCCCTTGATTCAGATCTGTTGATTGTGATCTTAGGAGAGAGTTCATTGGCTGTTTACAATTGATTATACATTTGATTTTTCTTATTGGTTTGAGTTTGTCTCTTTTAAGTGTCGAAACAAGTGTTCATTTCGAAAGTCGTAAAGTGTTGTATTCTCTTCTACCCTTTCTGATTTCGAAAAAGTAAACTTGTTTGTACTTGTCATTTAAAAGAAAATTCAAAGTTGTACAAAAAGCTTTCTTTGTAGGCATCAATACTAAGAAAGCGGAAAACAAACACCTGCATTGTGCATTTGCATTTTGATAGTTTGCATGCTTGATTTAGGAAAAGTGCATTAGAGTGTGCTGGTTTCTCTTTGAGAAAAGATGGTGTCTTTCTTTTCCCTTAGTAGCTAGGATTTTCAAAGTTGAAAAGATATAAAGCTTGCTTATCATCTTTAGACTGCATTTAGGAATTGTATCATACATCTCATGGTGATCCAGAAAGGAAAATTTCTAAAAAGATCAACTTAAAATAAACTGAATGAACTTAACAACGCTTTGCAACATAACACACAACATAGAGGTCTAGGCTAGAGATGTGTTCCGGTGTCGTAAAGCCTGGTGACTGTCGATCTCGTTGAAGGTGGGTGATTCCTCCTGAGGGACGATAGCGCCAGTACGGATTGTGCTCCCACATACCGTCGCGTATATATTGGGAGACCCCTATAGGAATATAACCTTTATCCTTAGGAAGCCGTGTCGGGCGCCCTACTGATCGCAATGTACTGAACACAGCATTCAGGAAGATCGACCGCCCGTACCTTAAAAAGTATTCTGCGGTTTTGCGAAAAGTTTGGCACACCCTCTGCCTAGAACTCTAGAGCAGTTCCTTTTGGCCTTTTTCCGACTCTATAACAGAAAACGTCCATCCGAGCATTTGTCACTTCGGGCTCGTTAAAACATCGAAGGAGACTAGAGTCATCTTTAGCTTTTTCTCGACTCTTTAAAAGTGAAAAAGCAAGTTGTGTCTAAAGCGTCGTTAACAATTTATTTTAAACGAAACAATCACCCTTTATTCCTGCGTTGATCTTTAGGTTGAAAAAATGGAGCACACCAACCAAGGAATTCCCCTTGGTGGAAATCCTAGTCCCTTCTCCTCTTGGGGAGATGTTAGTGCACCCCACATGGCCACATTGTCGCTTCCAGGACTGACAATTGGCCTGCCAGTCTGGCTCTTTTCAACCAATGTCGTTCAGAACACCACTATTCCTGAACAGTCAAGTCAACAGTTAGACCAGACCAGAGTTACCCACCAGCCTTCTACTTCATATAATTCTTCCTCTCCTCCTTCCTCTTCGCTTGACGAAACTGGTAAAACAAAAAACCGAGTTCCTAAGGAGAAGAAGGAAAAGAAGAAGAAAGAGAAGAAAAAGAAGGAGCCAAAAGCGACTGGGGGCAAACAAGTGTCGTCTGACAAAAATCCACACACAGCACTGACCAGGCCTAAATCGCCATGTGTCATATGAAAGGGAGACCACTTCCACAGAGATTGTCCCTGCATCCCTCGGATACTAAGGGACTGGTCTCCCCGTTTGCACAATTCGGTGGCGTCAACCTCTGATAGCCATGTTGACAGCTCACCGTCAACTAGTGGAAGTGAAGCCATAGGACAAAGAGGGAAAGCTAGATTTCCCTGCAAACTGTGTGAAGGCGACCATGCCATCCACCGTTGTCCCTTCTTAGATGAGGCTAAAAGAGTTTTGGAAGATCGCACGATTTTACGAGCGCGACTTCCTCCTGGATATCAAAAACTCCTGCCAAATCCTTCACTAGTTGAGAACCCGATTGGCCGGCCCAGGTGGTCAGCCGAAGCACCTATCATTGTAGATGGACCGTCTGAATCCATACCTAACGAAAGTCAAAAGGTTGAGGCGGCAGTTGACCCGGTTTTGCCTCCAGAGGCTCTATCTCCGAATGATACCATCACAGAGGAGAATAAAGACGACATCGTCCAAATTCTCTTCATCAACACTGACTCCGATGAACAAGGGGGAAATGCCCCCATTCCTTTATCGCAGGAAGGAAGTTCATCAGACTGATATCCGGCCATCTATTCGGTCCCACCACCAAGCAATCTAGTTGTCTCGTTCGACTAGAACCAACTAGGCAGACCTCGGTTGCCAGCCAGTATACCATTCAGAATTATCGTTCAAATATATAGAATGGTAATGGCTGGCACAATTATTGATGAGGGGGCATCTATGAGTATCCTTTCCTCTATTGCTTGGAAAGCGCTTGGTTCGCCAGCGCTTTTGCCTAAAATTAGAAATCTATCAGGCTTTGATAAAGGAACCAGTCGACCTTTAGGGATCCTCCCCAATGTGCCCATAACATTGAAAGGGAAGACCGTTCAAATGAACGTGATGGTCATTCGAGGACCCTTGGATTATAACCTATTCCTTGGATGAGACTATATATATTGCATGGGAGCCATCGTCTCATCACTCTTTAGAGTAATGTGTTTTCCGCACGAAGGAAGAATGGTCAAGCTCATGGACCAACTTTCATTTCCCGGATCACGCATCGCAAATAGTCATGTACCATCCCTAAATGGTCTATTCACGTAACAAGTGTCTCAACCCACGGTCCGTCCTCCTGATGAGCGCGAGTAATCCGAGAGGATATGGCTGGAACCCAGGGGGCATGCGTCCTGGTCTGCTTCGGCAGGGAAACTTTGGGTATAGAGTAGGTTTCCGCGGGAGAATATGACTAGTCTGTACCCCGCCCATCTAGGAAGAGGGTTATTCTATAATAAGATTATTTTGTCAAAGTTATGTGAGTTGGCGGGCTACGTCGCTCACCTTTGTCTATTTTGGTAGACATTGCCGAAGAAGTGTTTTGTTTGAAAGATTAACGAGACAATCTTTGGGTAACCTGAAAGAGGTAAGCCTCTCTCATTAAAACAAATGTTTTGACGGAAAAGAAGTAGAGGTAACCTTGAAACTCTGTTTTATACCTGGGGGCATGCAAACCTTTTGGAGTGCAAGCAAAGAGCGGTTATTTATCCGTTTTTTGGGTTAGCTGTTTCCTAACTTGCATAAAGAAAGGATGCGGGGCAAAGCTTTGTGAGATGAAGCTACATAAAAAATAGAATCTCAATGAGACACTCTTATCATATGACTGGGTTAATCGAGCAGTTTTAGCACACAGTTCATGCTCGTTTAAAAATAAACGCAAGATCCGAGAAGTTTTAACGCGGACTTCATGCTCGTTAAAAAATAAACATAAGCAATGAGCAAGTGTTTCCACCAGCGTTTAAGCTCATTTTAAAATAAAAAATGAACCACTACCCGGTAAATAACCACTGTGAATGTAACCTTATCAGCCATTAAAGCCTTGGTCGTGTTTGCACCGTCACCTCCACTTTTCATTTGGCCGATCGTTCACCTCCATATGATTGTTTACCCATTTTGAGGAACAGCTACGAAGAGTGATTTCACCTAGCCATCCTTGTGACACTGCCATGATTGGAAAATTCCAACCTGTACCTGGAATCAGCTGCTAACCCTGTTTATCACTCGTTCCTCAAAAGACGAGTCTTCTTTAAGCTCTTTTCAACTGACTTGTAAAATATGAAAAGATTTCCGAGTCCTTGGCCTTCCAGCTCGTTAAAGGGACAGGAAGTGATATCCCTCCTCTAGATTTTAATCTTTTTGGACCTGAGGGATTATTGCACAAAAAGATCGAGCGCTTGTTTTGTTCAGCTCGTTAAAACTATCGAAAACTCATCCCTTCTGTATTGTTTTATACTTTTTCTGACTTAAGGGATTGGATGACGAAAAAGGAATTTTGGAGTTAACTTTATGTACCTTTTCAGACTCTCTAGAAATGAAAAGGACCAAGTTATCTTTGTCGTTAGACTCGTTAAAATCATTAAATAGCGACAAACTTGTCTTTAGACGAGAACGAGTTTCACTATCGCTAGGCTCGTTAAAACATAGCGATGGGCTTCCCGAAGGGCAGGTTATAGAACAAGCATATGTTATCCTCCTCAAGCTTGACAAAAATAAAGAGGTACTGGTCAGCAATGACTGGGGAAAAATTGGGAGAAACTCAAGAAAACTTTGATGGTAGCAAGTCGCTCTTGAACATGACACTTTTCCTCCATACCACAATCGGGTTGGGTTGTTTCATTCACCGGTCACATCACCATGGTCTCGCCATACCATCCATATTTGGGGTAATGCTACCAATCCATCGCATCAGTGTCGCCATATGTTCAAGAGAATTCGTTCAGAAAAGTCAATCGTGTCCCATCCACTGCCATACATTATCCTTCATCCTTTCATGACCGCCACCCTGAATCATATATCCCAGATCGTTTTCACCTCCATCAAAATCATTAGCTCCGTTCCGTGTCACTGATGTGGGATACATTAAGGCCCTCCTTTGACGGATCGCTTCTTGTCGACATCAGCTCATTATCCAAGAAGTTGATCTAGGAACAACCCCTTCAGTACTTTGAAGCTTGAATGCCTCAATGGCAGGTTTCTCACTTCCGGCGACAGGTATACATCAATGACCTTCGACCAGAAGATTTTGCGTGGTGTTCGACACCAAGTCCTTTATTCACACCACGTGAATTGTACTACATTACCTTGAGGGTCATTATCATTATCGGTGATTCCTCTCGCGCTTGTTAACGGTTTACCTCATTGACCGGTAATCAAGCGATGTCTTTCCATGTTCGACTTGAGAACATTTCTCACATGGATCGACTTGTACTTAGAGTGAAGATCGAATGAGTTTGAAGACCCCGGATCTAGCTTCATCCATCCGGGCTGTGATATATATTCAGGAAAGATAAAGACATTGACATGTACATCATTGCAGCAGATAATCATCCTACCCAAAGGATGATAATTTCATCAAAATTATCAGTCTTCGATCAGACGATTGTCTGTTCTATGTACAGAAAAATGAATTTATAAAGCTGAGCGTGGGAATGCCCACCTCAGCTAGATCATGAAAGCAGTATGAAAAATAATGTATTGTATTGTATCTTATTACAGGTCTCCTCCCAGCAGTGGATGAACTTCGGACCCTCCTGGATAAAGCATTTCACCTGATAAACGGCCTCATACTTTAGGGGGAAACTGTTATAGACATTTTTGTGCCTTACAGCATTGAGCATGAAATGTCCATAATCTAAGGGATCCAAAGTCCCTAAACATGTTGTTCCTACCCCTAGAGGAACAAGGCTAACAAACCAAAAGAATTCACAGAAGTTCTCCACCAGAAACTGCTCAAAAACAAGTCAATTCAGGATCAATTCAGTGGCTCCACTAGCTGTCTGCGCTGAATGTCAAAGCCAACACTGGCTACCTGCGTTGAATGTCAAAGCCAACACTGGCTACCTGCGCTGAGTAAGAGTTGACATGTGGCAAGTTCATTCCACAAGGTGTCAAAACCCAGGAAGCTTCCAAAATCTTCCTCAATGACACTTGCCTCAGGGAATTCGACTATGATGAGTAAGAGGTTCCAAATCTCCAAGTGGAAGCAAGAACATCCAAGTGGAATCAAGAACTGACAAAGGGAGAGGACACTAGTCAGATCTCAATCTGACTCATCCTCTCTCCAAACATCTATATATTGATCTCTCCTCCATGAGATCTAGAGGCTGGAATTTTGTTATTGCAAAGAATTGTTGTTGGTTTGAGACTATAATCATTGGGTGCTTAATGCTTTGAAGGGAGGTGAAGATAGGAATTCCATTCTGCTGGGAAGGAGATGCTGGATTGGAGCCCTCTGGGTTGTATCTCTTCCTGAACCTTGTTATTCATCAATAAAGCTATCTTGGTTTCTCCTATATACTGGTGTATCTTTGATGTATGATTGCATTAGTATGTTTAGTTTACTTCTAATCCTGAACTAGTTATGATTATGAATCTATGTCTTTGTGTAGTGTTCTTCTCTTGTGATCTTGCAGAGACCTATTGAAGCTGGGCGAGCGAGAAGACAAGTAGCTGGGAACTCCCAAAGAGAAGAGAAACCGGATCGAGGGAGAAACGAAAGACACCAGTTAGTCCATCCATCTCTCTTCATTCTTTATTCATAAAGGAAGAATACTAGAATAGCTGTCTCTGTTTGTTGCTAAGGCACTGTCACACCTTAGGTGGATAGGATCGTACTGCATAGGCATTTTTCCCCACAACACTTGTTAGTTGACTTTGCTAAAAAATTTCCTTGGGGGTTGTAGTTAGTAGATTATTTAAGTTTAAAACCCCTCTTAAGCACAAATTCAGTCATATTATTCCATGAAAAGTAAGATGCATTATCAAACATAAGTGCAGTTGGTAAGACAAATCTAGTAATAATGAATTAATCAATGAATTCATGATTGCATCAGAATTCGATACCTTTAGTGAAATTGCTTCGACCCACTTAGTAAAATAGTCTATATATGTAAGGATATACTTATGTTGTTTTGAAGAATGACGAACAATATCACCTATGATATCCAATGTTGATTGGTTAAAGAGGTAAGGCAGTGTTCCATTGTCTCCCAACAGTAGTTTGACATATTTTGCATTTCATCATGTATTCATGGGTATCCTTGAACAAAGTTGGCCAATAGTACCCATCATGCAAGATCTTATGTGCAATAGTATCTCCTACAAAATGTCCACCCACTAGTCGATTGTGGAATTCCTTCAAAACCTTCTGTGCTTCATACTTTTCAAGGCATCTTAATAATATGGAATCATAATTTCTCTTGAATAACACATGATTAATGATTTCATATTGATTTTATTTCAATCTTAAATCCCTTTTTATCTTGTGATTGACTTTTGGGGGAGCATGTCCATTTTTCAAATAGAAAATAAGATCAGCATATTGGGACTCCAAATCGTTTAGGGTTACCTCGGATATGTGTACAGTACTACCCGAGTACTCATTTTCTAGTAGTTTTGAATCTCTTGCAAGAAACTTGTAAAAGCCATGTCCTTTGACAATTTTGGTTGGTTTATTGTCAATATCATATTATTGCAGGGTTGTTACCCAATTTGTCCTTTTTTCTCCTACTTCCCTTGCATAAGTAGTTGTCTCACTGCTGAGAATGGGACTATTATTTTAGTGTGGGTTTTAAGGAGAAAAGGCCTAAAGTGCTTTACAGATTTGAAAATATCAAAAGCTTGCTTCTCCACCTCTAAATAATTTAGTTCAACACCTTCAAAATTAGAACTAAAGAAAGAGATGGGTGCTTCAATTTGTTGATCATTAAGTTGTGTTAGAACAACAACATGAGATGATTGAGAAGCAAATGTATATAAGATGAAATGATTAGAAAAATTTGTTGTTAAAGAGGGAGCATTCATAATGGCTTTTTTTATTAAATCAAAGGCTTCCCTTTCATTATGTCCCCACCTAAAGATTGAATTTTTCTTAATCATGGTTTGTAATGGTAAAACAATTTGAGAGAAGTCAAGGACAAATATCTTAACGAAATTTATCTGACCTAGAAAGGACTGCATAGTTTTTTGTTATGGGGTAAAGAAATTTCAACAATTTTTTTATTCTATCTGGATTAATACAGATTCCCTTTTTGGATACAATAAACCATAAAAACTTACCTTCATCTAGAGAAAAATAAGATTTCATTGGATTCAATGAAATTCCATACTTCTTACAACATTCAAAGATCTGCTTTATTTTTTCATGTAAATGGTTGCTTCTTTTATTGGAATAAATAGTTATGTCATCCAAGTAAATGACAAAAATTTTGTTTATCAGATCCTTGAAAGCTATATCCATAGCTTTTTTGAAGGTTTCCCCTGCTTTAATTAAACCAAAAGGCATTTTCTGGTAGGCATAGGTTCCCCATTTGGTCCCAAACGTAGTGTTTAAGATATCATCTAGATGAACCAGGATTTGGTTATATCCTGAAAATACATCAAGAAAAGAAATTAATTATGAACCAGCTACTGATTGCAGTATTTTCTCCTTAGTTTGTAATGGTAAATTTTCCTCATGACAAACTTTCTTGAGATTTCTAAAATCTATACAAATGTAAATGTCACCATTATTTTTCTTGACAAACACTATGTTTGAAACACATTTTGAATTCCTAATACGAAAGATAATCTTGGATTTAAGGAGTTTATTCAGCTCAGACTTGATTTGACTTTCTAGATTGGGTTGAATTTTCCTTAATTTCTATTGTACTGGTTTATCATTAGATATCATGGGAATAGTGTGTTGTATGATGGAGGCATCATATGTTTTAAGATCGTTGTAACTCCAAGCAAAGATACCTTTATAATTTTTTAATAAATGAACAAAGGTTGACCTCTCATCAGGTGAGAGACCAAGTCCTAGATTGATTTTTATGGTTTGATATCAGTTTTGAGGTTTACTAGTTCAAACCTTATGGTTGAACTTTAGAGTTTGGAATTAGTAACCTTCTTAAATATTTCTTTTAGATCATAAAGATCCTAAAGTTTCACCACAGATTTAGGTATGGGATTCTCATTGGAGTTGTTGTTTAACTAATTATCATGTTCACTTTCATCAATTATCTAATCATCATATGATCCTTCAAATGTTAAAAATCTTAGGATATCATCGTCAACATTAAACACTCGCCAATTGGTAACATTATCGAGAATGGATGGTCGAAAAACTAATTCCATGGAAAATATATCTGGACTGTAGTCTTCTAATGGTATAAACTCGGATGCTATATTAGCCAAAAGTTCAGCACTTGCATTTTGAAGTCTAGGGATAGGAGATATGTTGAATGCTAAAAAATATGAAGTAAGATCCTAGACTAATGATTGGTAATGTTTTAAATGTCCAAAGAGACAATGAATGGTGTTCCTTGTTTGATAACAATTTCAGAATCTCCAAAAACTTGAAGGTATTTGATATCAAGACCTATTGCTTTGTATAAATGTTGGATCAGTGCCTCATATTCAGCAGTATTATTTGTGCATTCAAATTCTAACCGACATGCTCGCATATTTTTTTCTCCTTCTGGACTGATTAATATACAACTAGCTCCTACACCATAACTGGATTTAGATCCATCAAAATATGATGTCCAAAATAAATTTTTAACTAATGGTTTGTCTACAAGATTTATACATCTAGAAGAATCTGTTTGAGAAAAGTTCTCAATCTCGGAAGTAACAGAGTTATCCAAGAAAGGTGACTTTTGTGCATTGAAATTTCCTAAAAATGACTCAGTGGACTAGTTTCCAATGATATTATTGTTAAAAGCTACTAGTTCATTTTCATCCTCAAAATCAGTCGATATATGCTTCAAATGTTTTTCTCAGTCAATTCTGATCTGATTTGGATTTCCGTTATAAGGGAGCCACATGTGAGACCAATCTATTGCAATATAGCCATGAAGCTTCTCAGACCAGTCTCTACTAACAAGTAAACCATAAAATTGAGGAATATCGACAACTAGTATGTCAATTACTTGACAAAATTTCAAATTAGAAGAGAGACTAATGTTGATTGAATTCATTTCCCCTAAGACTTCGAATTTTTTTCTAGAAATTTGAACAATATGGACTACATATTTTTGGGGTGAAACATTTAATTTCATATAGACTGATGCTGGCATTATGTTTGAAGAAGTCCTTGAGTCTATCAAGCAATTGTGCAGATTTTTATTGAATATTTCATAAGTCAAGAGGAAAGGGGGAGTATGTGAGTTAGATCTATCACCAATTAAGATAACATCAGTTGGATCAACCTTATTTGATGAATCATTGGGAGGCTTACCCATCCTCTAGAAGCTTTAGATAACATAGCAATAGGAAGAGGAGAATAAGGAACTACATTCAATTCTTTTAGTAATAGGTTTCGCTAATGTTTACACTTATTGAGATCATGAAGAGAGACATTCGCTCCAATTTTCTTAATATCCTCCATTATGTTATACTCCATGGTATCAGCAACTACCAAGGTTTTTATATGAATATGGAGGATTAGATGAGGATGGAGTTGGTTGAGAAGATATAGGAGAAGACTTTTTACTAGCCACTTTATCCTTGGTAGTAGAGGTTGAAGGCTTTTGCTTTTTGTTTGATTGAGTTGAATCAGCAGGGCCTTTACTCCTAGTGCTAATAGGTAAATTTTCATCTTCATCTTCATCATCGGAAGTAGGAAGGATAAAATCCCACATTCCATGTAGTTCAACCAATTCCTCATCTTCAGTTTCATCTTCAAATAATGTAGTTTCTTCATCATCTTCATCTAAATCAGATTCAGCATTGGATATTGTGTTTGGAGGTTGAGGATTAGAGGCGTGATTCCTCTTGAAGGATCTAAACAATTTCTTAAAAGAGGATTCAACCACATGTTTCTTAATCTCTACCATCTCATTTGAAATAGTTTTAAGGAATTTTTGCAGGCCTTCAAGATCAAAAGGATCCTTAGGGGTTTTCTTCTTTGATTCATCCTTTAATGTAACCTTTTTTGCTTTCCTATATTCTCGGGTTGTCTTCTTTTCCAATGCAACTATTCTCTTTTCTACAAATAGGGATTCTTTCATTTTTTCTACTAAATTAGCCTTATTTTCCCTATCCAAAAAAATCATTATATTGGAAGGAAGAGAATAAATACACAACTCAATTTGGAGATCAACACCAGGGCTTCATGCAGCTGGGATTTTATTTAGCAATTTATTGAATCTGGAGATGAAATATTTGATATTTTCACCTAACATAGCTTTTAAATTAGAAATATCATTGATAAGGGATGTGATTGTGAGATCATCACCAAATTTAGCTAAGAATTATTCTTCAAACATGTCCCGATTAGTAACAGACCCTGGTGGTAATGAAAAATACCATGAACCTATTGACCCTTGGAGGGTGTAGGGAAATAATCTTACTACACAATCTTCTTCATCCACTCCATTAAGATTAATAGCTAACATATGATTATGGATATGTTCTTCAACAAGAAATCCATCATCAGGATTAAATTTTGGTAGCCATCTTTCAGGATGCTTAGGTAGATCATGGAGGAGTGGTTCCATTTGCACAGCTCCAGGATTGGTCCATGGTCTAACTGGTGGTGATTATTGTGGTTGTTGTCTTGCCATTATCGGATTTTTGGGGAAAGTGTATATTGAGGGAGTTTTTGTGGAAGAAGAGGTAGGTTGAGTACTAGGGATTGACAAACGAGCACCGGTATCTTGAGAGGAATGGGTATTGATATGAATGAATGGATGGAATGAAGGTGTTTGGGGAGGAGAATTTGATAAAACTTCACTAGTTGATGTCTGTGACTTATATTTCTTAGTATTATTTCAGAAAGAAGGAAGAGGAAACTCAAATGGGAGAACCCCAAGCTTCTCGCTTTGAGAACTCATTAGAATTTGAGTAGGTTGAAAAATAGAAGTAATACTTCCTTCAAAAGCTTGGGATGGGACGAGATTTTCTGCTGAAATAGAGATTTCTCTCAATTTCTTAATTAAAGTTTGGACCTCAAATGATTCAGGATTATAATATGAAGAAGGTTCTTTAGGAAATGTACTATGATATTTTGGAGGTGATTTCTCAACTTTTGATCTAGAAATAGGATTTTTGGATGAAGATCTAGATGTTGGAGGTGATCTTGAGGGGAGTGACTCTTGGAATGGCTTGTTAATTTAGATTGAGTTCTCTTTTCCATTCATATTCATTGGCCCTCCTTCTAGCGCCAAAATGTTGAAGCCTTGAAAATTGTTGAAGCAACATGGGGGAAAACCACCTAGTCTAGGACTTGAATATTGTCCCTTATTCGTTTGGAATAGTGGCTCCGACTGGATATAATGGGACCAATTTACCAATAAAATGTGATAGGATGGATAGGGTGTTGATGACAGAAATCTAAGTGATAGATGGGGTGGTTTTCAACTAGAATACATGTATATTTAATCTATCTATTAATTACTCGAGTTTTACTCACATTTATGCGATCTAAAATGATTATCTTTAGTGTATGGTAATGAAAATTAATAAAACACTAACAGAAATGAATGACTTTTAAGACAATTATTTTGATTAAATAGTCAATCAAAATAATTGATACAGCATATATTGCATTAAATAATCGCTTGAACATTGCTCATAAATGTATTAAAGATAATAGTTCTAGAATATTCAGAAGTGAATAGATACAGAACTGTGTTAAAAAGATACATATAAGAAACAATACAAAGAGAAATGGCTTATCACTTCATAAACAAATAAATACACAATGATAGAAGTACGTGATGCATAGAACTCTACTCATGAAGTAAATAGCTCTAGTCCAGCCTTTTTTTTTAAGATGATTCCAAAAAGTATAAAAGGCAAGCTTCCGAAAGACTTCTTCACAAAACTTCATGACTCTGATCCAATCATTCTACTAAGATAAACTTTAAAAGTACAAAAGTGAAATATTTTAAAGCATTTCTTTATAAAATTGGGGACCCTTCCTTCATAGATATGAAAGGTTTTATATAACAAAAAGGAAGTACAAAAATATATATTACGTGAAAGTTCTGAGGAGGTTTAAAAAACTCTCCTTAAAATAAGTGACGTAAATACATAAATATAAATTGTTGCAGTGACGAGCTCAAGGTTGTAATGGTGTCTATTCTTTCATTCATTGTCTGAGCTTGTAGATATCCATCAACGGCTTGACTTCAGGAGGTTGACATGTCCTCATGCACAGCTATCCTATATACACTACATCTAAAGAGTAGGAAGCATATGGTTGGATGAGTCAGTGAGGCAACATGGCATCAGCCACTGACCGTGTGGCTTCACCAGATATTTCCAATATACCTCCCAGTCAAGCTTGGTCAGTTGTTCAATTTCCTCTTCCCTTGCTCTTGAAGTTTCTTGCCATTGTGTTTCTAGGGCTCCGATATCGATGTTATAGCTCCAAATCTGACTCTTGATGTTTGTGATGCTGCATTCATGGCCTAGGGAAACCCCTCCTTCCAAACCTGGTCCGAAAACTTAAAAAAACAGTGTTTTACTCCCTATACGTGACATTGCCCTGAGCTAAACGTGTGTGTACGTGGGTCTGAGATTACCCAACCCGCGTATATGTCTTAAAACACTTAAAAAAAATAAATCTCCTTAATTTCGGGCAGAGATCATAGGTTTTACATGTTGATTACCTATTAGTGCCCGTGGCCCAACTGTTCCCAATGAATTCCCAACTAAGGAACTACTTTGGGAGAAGTATAAAAGGCTTCAATGGGAAGGCCTAAAGGAGGAGAGAATAGAGAGAAAGATCACTCTACTGAGATTATCCCTGACCAGGTCTGAAGATCCTTCTGCTTCTAGCACTTCCCCCATTACAGGGAACCCTTGTTTCCTTGTGTTATGATGTCTTTCTACTACTTGAGATATCATGGAGTAAGTCATGGAAGGATTTTGTTGAAGGCTTGAGACTGGAAAAATCTGGAGGACGATTCCGCTTGGAGCCTGCGAAGGACGACTCAGGTGAAATCATTCCTTTCTGTACTTTAGTTATCTATAATAAAAGAAACACTTGTCTTGTTCCTAATATAAATCTTCTTCATGTTTATTATATCAATGTTATGATTCACATATGAATGGTTGTTTTAATTGTATAACTAACTACCTTTCAATATGCTATGAAGATGATTTCTTTATGATGTTTAGTCCATATACTGTTGTGCTTTCTTGAATTGATTGTTTTGCAAGTTGAAGGACTAAAAGAGACTCTAAGAGGGTTTGGACCCTGGCTGGATCTTCCCAAATGAAGGACCCCATGTGCACCTCTTTGTAGAGCTTGTTTATATTAGCATCATGGCTGTGTGGAATGTGTGTTTTTCTTTATAGATAACCTCTGATCTACTAGTGTATCAACCCAACACCCTAGGGGAATTTATCCATTAACAGAATTGGCAACTCTGCTAGGGACAACAGTATTGTTGTTCTTAGTTTGGGTTTATTCAAGCCAATCAAGGCTCAGCTGTCTATTTTCTTGCTATTACTGTGTAGTTTGTTCCTGTAGGAATTTGAATTGTAAGTTTGATCAGTTTCTTCAGACTGTTTTTTGTTTTTTCTTGTAATATTTTATATACACTGTTTTCCCAGTTTACAGAAGCGTATATACGCATGTTTCCTTAGGCTGAATAGCGTATACACACAGCTGTGCACTAACATAGTCATTTATACCCTAAAATTTTCAAGATTTTTCAAATATTTTTGTTTCTGAAGATCTGTCTGCTAGTCTGAATCAGTCCTGAACAGTTACTTTTCTGTGTCAGTATTTATTTTTACAGCAAGTATATGATTTCAAATTCTCTCTGATTGTGGAAAGTGTTCGTCTTGTTTGTTTTGTTGCAAGCATCATCCTTCTTGTTTAAGCACACAAGATTTCTTGCTGGGAATTTTGGCTGCTCCGGTCTTCCAGGGCAGAAAGGTTGATCTCAATCTTTGTGTCAAATCTTGTTTTGGTGACTTTTTTGTTTGCGTGTCAAAACTACATCTTTATGACCATATGCTTTTCTTACTTTCCGAAAGTTGTTGATTCACACTTTCTTGAAATTTGTCTTTTCAATCTTTTGGTCTTTATTGCCAAGCTCTTATTGCTGCTTTTTGATTGTTAAGAGAATCTTGAAACACATTTTTGTTGAGTTTTCACCCGTTTTGTGTTGTCAACTTCAAAGTGTTTTGTTGCCAATTCTTGAAGACTTGGTCTTTGCTTTCTTTGGCCTTGTTTGAATTTAGTTTCCTTTTTTCTGAACGAAAGTGCATTTTTTTTTGTCTTGAAACTTGCTTTTAGTGTTTGGATGAAAATGAGCATTAGCAACTTATATTCTATCTAAACATCTTAAGTGGCAAATTAAAATTGATAAACAAGTTACTTTCATTTCTTGATTTAGAGTAGTCTTAAGTTTTGCATCAGCATGTACTCATTGCATTAGGATAGATTTGTGCATCTTTTTAGGACATCCATAGTTTTGTTAATTTTTGTGAGTGTGAAGCTTGAGTAAAAGAAAAGAAAAGAAAAATTTGTTGCTTTCTTTGAAGTTCCTCTGAACCTAGTAGAAATTTCTTTCATCGAAGAACAAAACGAGTGCATTTGCATATAGTTTGGTTTTTATTAATTTCTTTTGTGTCAAAACACCACAAGTTTCATTTCCACTTATCCCTTGACTTAAAGAACAACCCATTTAAAAACAAGCGCTAATTAAAATACACTAAAACTTTTTTATAATTGTTAAGTTAGACACACCAACAAGTTTTAGGATATTTTGTTGAGAATGCAACAAGATGATGGAGCTTAGTGAAAAGAAGTCGCCTTCACTAAGTGGGCCCACTGGGCAGTTTTGGTGCAAAATCTATTTTTAGACTATGTCTATTTTTAGACATATGGATCATGGTCTATGAGTTGCAGGATGTTTTTTATGGATGATTGGTCATGTTGGGAAAAATAGATGGACTTCTATTTTTAGACAACAGTGGAAGTATTGTCAGTCTAAATATAAAACAGTCGAATATTATTAGCCCTTAATAATATTTGTACTATAACATTATCTTATTCTCTTGGAGCACTTCAGTTTGAGCTACAGATGTGGCACATGCAGCTACCAGAAGGAATCACATGGTTACCTATGGGTTAACTGAGCTATAGCATGAAGGACTTTAGTTAGAACTCAAGTGATTGAGTTCTGTGGAGTTAGATGAGCAGTTAATGGAGTTGTGTTCAATTTGACTTGGTTGAACTAGTTGTATTTAGTCTAACTGACAAATAGACTAAGTGATGAGTTGTGTGAATTAGTTATTAGTAAATCCACTAATTATTAACTCATAAAGCAACTGAAGAATACATCAGTTAACTCAGTGCATGAACATTTCAGTGGAGACAGGTGTTAGAGGTAAGCGAAAGGGTGAGTTGCTACTATCAGTTGTGCATGAGATTTGCACAATCATGGATTGAGATTGCCCATGAGGATTGCGCAGTACAAATCTAGTGAAATATAGCTTGTGATCATGTGATTTTCACTTGGGATTGTGCAGTAGAGGCAGGCAAAGCAGCAGAGGAGATTTGAACCTGTGACTTGTTCGGATCTGAGCTAGTTTTGTGTGTAACAGGTGGAGCTAGTATGATTACTCGCGAGGAGTATTGTACTATGTATTGTTACATGTTCTCAATCAATATAATATACAGATAGCAGAGGGGTTTTCAGCTTTATTCTTTCCCCAGTACATACTGTGTTGATATGTGTGATTGATGCTTCAATGTGCGCATGTGATTGTTTCTTGATTCCGTAAAATTGATGATCAACGTAGAGGAGGTTATGTATTATGCATGTATTCCGCAAAGAGTGTATGATCAGGATAATCTTTGTGAATAAGTGTCATATTATTCAAAATTTCTACATGGTATCAGAGCAGTATTAATCATCAGATCTATTAGTCAGAAAGTGTTTACATTTTATTTCTTCAGGCAGAGTCTGTGATTGGGCCAGGTAGCCTCTGGATTCATCCTTCTTTTGGAAGGTGAGATATCCGGTGAATGACAGTACAGTCGATCTCTGTACAAGAAATACTTTGTTCTCACAAATTTTAGATCAGAAGCGGTTGAGTTTTGAGCTGGTGGAATTCGAATTTGCAGCAGTGTTTTCTTGGTGTCAAAGTTGAAATGTCTTTCAACGGATTGCGATTGTAGTATGCCCTTGAGGGCAGCTCGAACTATATTACATGGAAGGACATGATGGAGGTGGTGTTAGATGACAATGGGTTGAAGGATTTCGTAGATAAGGATGTCCTAAAGCCTACTGATGCTGCTCACATTGATGCTTGGCAAAAGAAGACAACAAATTGTCGAAGGATTCTATTGGAGGGCATGAAGGATCACATTGTGTCCAGCCTGCATGGAAAGGATTCTCCATACTTGATGTGGAAATTGTTGATAGATCTATTCCAAAGCAATATCGACCAAAGGAAGTTGGCGCTCAAGGATAAACTCAGAGACATCAAAGCAGAGAAAGGAGACAATATGCCCAAGTATCTCACGAAGTTCACCCAATGTCGGGATGAGCTGGGAAGTGTGGGGGTGACTGTCAATGATGAGGACTTGGTGAGCTTGGATCTCCTTGGTCTTTTGAACAGTTGGCATTCCTATCAGGACTCTGTCAATGGTCGGAAGAAATTGCCAGGATGGGAGAGACTTTGGTCGGATCTTGTGCAAGAGGAGATTAGGCGGAATACCAGGGATGGATCTTCATCAAAGGCAACTAATGAAGAAAATTGTGCTTTGGCTGCTAAAGCAAAGAAGGGGAAGAACAAGAAAGCTTCTCATTCCAGTGCGAAATTCAAGAAGCAGAACATGTCCAAGGTGAAGTGATTTCACTGTCACCAGCATGGACACTATGCCACAAATTGTCCACAGAAGAAGAAAAATAAGCAAGCTGCTGGATCTACAGCAGGAGAGGCCTTAGCCTGGCAGTTTGAGCTAGATTTTTCACTGATCGCATGCTTGGTATCAAGTGTGATGGGATCAGTATGGTTCTTGGACAGTGGTGCGTCTTTTCACATGACAGGAGATCGAGATTTGTTTTCTGATCTGGATGAGAAAGATCTTCGAGTGCACATCGAGATGGGCGATGATGGTAGATATAGTGCGACCAATAACAGTACCATTTCCTTTGAGAGGGAGTCTGGTAAACCCTTCGTATTGAAGGAAGTGATGCATGTTCCAGGATTGAAGAAGAATCTTATCTCTGTGGTGATGTTAGAAGACAGGGGATATGATTTTGTTTTCAGCGAGGGAAAGGCTTTCCTGCGTAGCAAGACAACATAGGGGTTCGAGTCAAGAACCTTTATCAGTTGCATGTAGATGGCTGCACTGCAATGGCATGCAAGGCAGAAGGAGTGGTGAGCCGGGATGATGGCGAGCAGTGGCACCGGAGATTGGGCCACCTTCACCATGGAGCCTTGAAGATACTGCAGCAGATTTCTACTGGGCTTCCTAAAGGCACTCTTGCGCAGTCAGATCAATGCAAGGGTGTATTTTGGGAAAATTTGTGAAAGCCACCTTTCATGAGAAGGATAGTCGCACCACGACTATCCTTGAGAGAATTCACACAAACGTGTGCAGACCTTTCTCAGTAGCTTCAACAGCAAGGCACGGGTACTACGTGATCTTTGTTGATGATTTCTCTTGACTAGATCTTCTTCATGCAGAAGAAGAGTGAGACATACTCAAAGTTCTGTGATTTCAAAGCATTGGTTGAGAAGGAATCAGGGAAGAAGGTGAAGGATCTTAGGAGTGACAATGGTGGTGAATTCATATCTGGCGAGTTCAAGGACTTCTACAGCGCAGAAGGGATTCGAAGAGAGCTCATAGCTGCCCATAACCCAAAGAAGAATGGGGTTGCTGGGGGGAAGAATAGAATGATTGTGGGTGCTACACGAGCGATGTTGCATGATCAGGGCCTACCCCTTCACTTGTGGGTGTAGGCATGCAATACTACAGTATATGTGCAGAACCGTTGTCCTCACAAGATACTTGGCATGAGTACACCTGAGGAGGCTTATTCTGGTAAGAGGCCTGATATTTCCCATTTGAGGATTTTTGGTTCTCCTGTTTACATGCATGTGATGAAGGATGCCAGGAAGAAGCTGGAGCTAACCACAGAGGTTGGGATATTTGTGGGGTACACTGATACGCCCCATAACTATCGTGTGTATTTGCCAAACAATCGCAAGACTGTTGTGCGACGGGATATAAAATTTCAGGAGAAGAAAGCCATGAAGTGTTCGCTTGAGAGGGAGCCACACTTGCATGCAGATGAGGAGCTATTAGTTCCTAAGGATGAGCTTCAGGACATGGATCAGCCACAAGATGAAGTTCATGGAGTGGAAGAGACCACTCGTGCAGCACCAACCATCAGAGGGCGCATGCGCACTACAGAAGCTGAGTGAGTGGCTCGAGATGCAGAGAAGGTTGTAGGAACACCTACAACAGATTGCAGACAAAGACAGTCACCTGATCGGTACACTGGATACATGGCTCTTATGAGCAAATGTGTTGTGACGGAGCCATCCTCTTTTGAGGAAGTTGTGGAGGAACCCGCATGGGTAGATGCCATGGTGGAAGAGTATGATTTGATTGTCAGAAACAGTGCATGGGAGATTGTCCCAAGACCGGAGGGGAAATCAGTGGTGGGTTCGAGATGGATCTACAAAGTGAAGCAGGCAGCTGATGGGAGTGTGGAGAAGTACAAGGCAAGATTTGTTGCCCGAGGCTTCTCACAGATAGAGGGGATCGATTATGAGGAAACCTTTGTACCTATCGCAAGGTATTCTTCCATAGGAACGGTTCTTGCTCTCTCAGCGCAGATGGGGTGGCACATTCGTCAGATGGATGTGAAGACTACCTTCCTCAATGGAGTCATTGAGGAGGAAGTGTACATAGAGCAGCCCGAAGGTTTCGAGATCTTCAGCAGTGAGTCGCATGTGTGCAGGCTCAAGAGAGCGTTGTATGGGTTGAAACAAGCACCTCGTGCTTAGTATACACGAATAGACAGTTATTTCACCGGACCTAGATTCTCCAAGAGTGAGGTGGATCCTAACCTATACCAGATTGTGGTGGAGGGTAAGTTGCTTATCATTGTACTTTATGTAGATGATTTGATTCTAACGGGAGATGAGCTTTTGATACTTTCATGCAAGGAGGATCTTGCTCAAGAGTTTGTGATGAAGGACTTGGACCTCCTTCATTATTTCCTGGGATTGGAAATTTGGTAGCGCAATGATGGACTATTTGTTTCTTAGGGTAAGTATGCTCGGGAGATACTGGAGAAGTTCAACATGCATGGGTGCAAGCCTGTTGATACTCCTCTTCCTGGAGGTTGGAGGAAGGAGGATGCTACTTCAGCGGAAGTAGTGTATGCCACTGTTTATCGACAGTTGGTGGGGACGCTTATGTATCTGGTCAATACACGACCCGTTATATGCTATGCAGTTAACCAGCTTTCACAAGATATGGTTAAGCCAACCAAGCTCTTCTGGAAGGCGGGCAAGCATGTATTTCGTTATATTAGAGGCACATCAGGATATGGATTGTGCTACAGATAGGAGGATGAGGTGAAGCTATGTGGCTTCACAGATGCAGATTGGGCAGGGAGCCCAATGGACAGAAAGAGCACATCTGGAGGGATCTTCAGTATCGGGTCGATAGCAGTTTCTTGGTATAGCAGGAAGTAGAGATCCGTGGCACTCAGTTCAGCAGAGAAAGAGTATATGGAAGCAAGTTTGGCTACATGTGAGGCTATATGGATGAGGAAGATTCTGGTCGGGTTGTTCGGTTCATTTTTGGAGCCTACTTTGATTTATTGTGATAACCAGAGTTGCATTAAACTCTCGACTAATCCAGTATTTCATGATAGATCTAAACACATCGACATCAGGTACCATCATATTAGAGATTGTGTGCAGTGGAGAATCATGTTACTTTCACACATTCCAACTGAGGATCAAGATGCTGATATCTTGACGAAGGTGCTCACCAGGAGCAAATTCGAATACCACAAAGGCAGGATAGGGGTTGCAGATAATCCATATCTTGTTGAGAGGGAGTGTTGAGAATGCAACAAGATGATGGAGCTTAGTGAAAAGAAGTCGCCTTCACTAAGTGGGCCCTCTGGGTAGTTTTGGTGCAAAGTCTATTTTTAGACTATGTCTATTTTTAGACATATCGATCATGGTCTATGAGTTGTTGGATGTTGTTTATGGATGACTGGTCATGTTGGGAAAAATAGATGGACTTCTATTTTTAGACAACAGCGGAAGTACTGTCAGTCTAAATATAGAACAGTCGAATATTATTAGCCCTTAATAATATTTGGACTATAAACATTATCTTATTCTCTTGGAGCACTTCAATTTGAGCTATAGATGTGGCACATGCAGCTGCCAGAAGGAATCACGTGGTTACCTATGGGTTAACTGAACTATTGCATGAAGGACTTCAGTTAGAACTCAAGTGATTGAGTTCTGTGGAGTTAGATGAGCAGTTAATGGAGTTGTGTTCAGTTTGACTTGGTTGAACTAGTTGTATTTAGTCTAACTGAAAAATAGACTAAGTGATGAGTTCTGTGAATTAGTTATTAATTAATTCACTAATTATTAACTCATAAAGCAACTAAAGAATAGATCAGTTAACTAAGTGCATGGACAGTTCAGTGGAGACAGGTGTTAGAGGTAAGTGAAAGGGTGAGTTGCTACTATCAGGTGTGCATGAGATTTGCACAATCATGGATTGAGATTGCCCATTAGGATTGCGCAGTAAAAACCCAGTGAAATATAGCTTGTGCTCACTTGATTTTCACTTGGGATTGTGTAGTAGAGGCAAGCAAAGCAGCGGAGGAGATTTGAACCTGTGACTTGTTCGGATCTGAGCTAGTTTTGTGTGTAATAGGTGGAGCTAGTATTGATTACTTGCGAGGAGTATTGTACTATGTATTGTTACATGTTCTCAATCAATATAATATACAGATAGAAGAGGGGTTTTCAGCTTTATGCTTTCCCTAGTACATACTGTGTTGATATGTTTGATTGATGCTTCAGTGTGCGCATATGATTGTTTCTTGATTTCGTAAAATTGATGATCAAGGTAGAGGAGGTTATGTATTATGCATGTATTCCACAAACAGTGTATGATCAAGATAATCTCTATGAATAAGTGTCATATTATTCAAAATTTCTACATATTTCAGGGCCTTGGATTAGGCGAGTGGAGAGAAAACTCTCCAAGGCCATTTAAATTGTCAAACATAGGAGTCTAAATAGTGAGTGAAAATCCAATAGTGTTAGGGAGACCAGGAAAGCTCCGGATCTGGGAGTTAAGCATGAGGGTTTTTGAAGATAAGGAAGAGAGATACCCCCTCTCCTACTTGTCAGATCTTACCTCAAGACTGTTTCGCCTGGCTTCTGACACGAGTTCGTAACCTTAGTTGCTTCTCCTGGGGATCTACATACGTTGCTACGGAGGGGAATCCCATGGCACCTGAGGTCAATGTTGTATCACTCTCAACGGTACTACTGGAGGGCACCCTTGCGAAGCTTGAGGGCTTTCACCGGCGCAAGCTATTGTTAGGAGGTTAGCGTAACTTCCTCTGTTACCTTCACTGGTAGGACTAGGCTGTCATTATCCTAGACTATCTTCGGAAGGTCCCTTTTCTTCAATTGCTTGTATTCTGGTGTCCGATCCTCATCACCAAGAGCGGAAATACTTGGAAGTTATTTGACTAGCTGATATATTTTAGGGACTTTTTAGTGTGTACTATGTGCTCTTAGTTGGCCTAGCTTTCATTTTTTCTTGAGTCTTTAATTAGATCTTAATAAAAAATTCAAAGTGGTTGACCGATCACCTAGACAGTCTAGAAGACTTCGTGGTCTTTCACCACCAAGTTTAGAGCCTTCTCCTAGAAGGCACAGAGGTAATACTACTAGTGGGTTTCATCCCATGGCAGCTGATGCATCGGGGATCGATCCTCCTCTCGGGGGCATTAGTGTTCAAGACAGGCCTCGTACTTCCGCAGAACAAGAGAGGAACACTCTAGTTATTTCTCGAGTTATTTTTCAAACGGAAAATAACATAGAGGTAGAAGAACTCCCAGAGTTTCTAGCGGCTCCGAATTCTCCCCTACCTTCCAGTTACCCAGAAGTGTTACAATACGTTGGGACTCTGACGCATAGACCGTCAAGTCCAGGTCATACTACGCACTTACCATCGATGGCCACTACTGGAAGCATGGATTCTACCACAAGTGCTACAACTATGCAGACTCCAACATCAGTACAAGGGGGAGGAACTATTTCCATCTCCTGTGCATCTTTATTTGGGTCTTTTCCTAACACATCCTTAGTTGGGTCTACTTCCATTCCTTCTACGAGTGGAAATTCCCAAGCCAATGCTTTTAGTTCTGGATTCTTCCCGTTTGGCACCCATTCACAGGGTATTCCATCAGTTCCATTTAGTGCCTCCACATCCATGATGGGTGGGTCAGCTTAATTTCAAGGTTTTCCTTTTCGAAGTGGTCATATACCACTTTCCAACCTGACGATAGGATCTATGCCTTTTTCTTCTACAGGACAAAGCAAAACTCCTTTTCAAGGTTGGACTAACCCTGCGGTTAGTGGCATGGGAACTGGGAATCTGTTTTTTGGACAACAAGGGAATAGGTCGTACTCCACAATTAGTTTCTTTCAAAGTATTACTCCCTTAGCTTCTACTTTGAATCCTTATCAGGGGTTATCAACTCCTTATAATCCTTTAGGAGGTAGCTTCGCTAGTTATGGAGGTTTTTCGGCCGGAGTTGGTCAAACTCCAAGTTTTGCTAGATCACAAGGTTTGCCTTTTGGTTCAACTGGTTCTGCTGGTTACTTCGAGCAGCCTGGTGCCTTCCAAAATCCAGGTCAATCTTTTCAGAACTTTGGGAGCTCTGCCCAGTCTGGGTGGAATCCCCAAGGTCCTCCTAGGCTTCCTTTTCTGGCAACATTGAACTTGCCAGATCTCACGAAATTAACAAACGATCCAATCAAATACAATCCGGCCTAGACTCTGTTCCCAACCAAACTCCCTTTGGACATTCCAAAGTTCGAGGGGAAGGGCGGTGAAGACCCGGTTGACCATGTTACCACATTCCATTTGTGGTGCTCATCAACCTCCCTTATTGATGACTTGATTAGGTTGAGACTTTTTCAACGCACCTTGACTGGCAATGCGGCCAAGTGGTATATAGAGTTGTCAGGGGGCAGCTTTGCGTCTTTCGCTGACTTAGCTAATATTTTCTTAAATCATTTCCAGTTGCCCGTCCGTTATGATGTCAGAACTGAACTTCTGGCCAATTTTTGTCAAGATATGGCAACTCACATTTCTGATCACGTTCAGGAACGGAGACAGAGAAAGAGGCTCATTAAAGTCGAAATTCCTCTGGAATACTGTCTCAAATGGTTTTTGAAATCTTTACAACCTGAAATCTCTAAGGATGTCTCCCTGTCCGGAGTCTATTCTGAGGAGCAAGCTATTTTTACGGCCAGCGGTTAGAATTGATTTACTCTCAGTCTAGGATTCTAAAAAAAATATTTCCAGTTGCTCCTGGGACTAAGGTTGATATAGCCAAGTCGAAGCTAGGTCCCCATGTGGATGGTATCGTTGGATCTGTAGACACAAATGTGGTGAACCTGTTGAACCAATTGCAGCAGTTGTCTTTACAAACTGCTTCTAACAACCAGGTCACATCGTCTAACCCTACGTGTTCTCAACCCTCTTCGGTTATTGCCATCCAATCTTCCAACCCCAAAGCAAATAAAAATTCCACTGGGAAAAAGAAAGGACGAGGTAAGAAAAAGAGTCAAGATGGGAAGGCTAATGCAAATAAATTCGGCAATAATGTTAATGGTGGTAGAAATGAGTCTAGAAAGAAAGTCAAGTTTCCATGCAAGTTATGCAATGGAGACCATTTAACTCATCTCTACCTAAAGATTCAAGATGCTCAGTGCTTGTTAGGGCAGCAAGGGACTTCTAGTTCTCAAGTTGTGTTAACCAACCCTTTTCCCCAAGGGCAGCAACTGCTTGCTGGCGCGAATTCAAACCCTGGTACCTCTATCGGGGGCAACCAAGAAGGGGAAAAATCATCAAATGTTTCCATGATGGGTTCTAATGTCCATGTGGCCACTCGGTCGCATGATTACAGTGAAGCTGAAACATCCAAGGAAAAAACTGCTCCCGGAAGTACCGACCTTCATATTGAGTGACCCCCTGTCGAGACTATACCACGAATACCAAAAGGTTCCTCTAAACACGTGAATATCAATCCAAATGCTAGGGCTGCCCAGAATTACTCCATTATTAAGGATCTGGCTCAGAGTCCATGTGCTATGTCCACTTTAGAGGTTCTCCAGTTGTGCCCAGCTCAACGAAGTGTTTTAATTTCGGCGATAGGGGCAGTTGATCCAACTAACTCTTTAGTGCTCACTTTCAACATGCTAAATGTCAAAAAGTAACTCCCTCATCATATGGCTTTTCAAATAAAGTCTACATACTGAAAAATTAATATCTTTTGTACCGTTATTGATGAAGGAGCTTCCACGTGCGTCATGTCGATGTCATGCTGGAAGGCCATCAGATCTCCTTTGGTTGTTCCTTCACCTACCCTCCTGACTGCATTTGACGGTCATTCTCATAAGCTGCATGGGATTATCTTGGATTTTTCCATATGTGTTGGGGGAAAATCGTTAATATTGAAGTAGAAGTCATAAATGCTAACCTAGACTACAATCTCCTCTTAGGAAGGAACTGGGTATACAAAATGGACGTCGTTGTTTCGACTCTATTTCGTGTCATTTGCTTTCCTCATGAAGGGAAAATCGTTAAGGTTGACGAATTGGATTATTGTCCAGTTGATCCTCAAGCAACTTCAGACTCTATTGTTCCTTTAGTGGATAACCCTCGTCTGCCTACTAAGAATCTAGGAGTTGGGATGTATTCCTCATTGAAGGGTACCTTTAATTTTCCCTCCCCTATCACTAGAATCAATGTCGTTTCATTATCCAAGGAATATTCATGGGTAGAGTTCTTCCGAACTCATCATTTTTCATATCCTTGGACCTTACCTTCACCTACAACCACATTAATTAAAGGACAAGTTGGTGGAATGGCATTTCCTATGTCTGGAGCAGAGCTTAGATATCAGTCTATCGTTAACTCTACAGATAACCATTCTACTCCTTTCTCTGAGGAGGAGTTAGATGGTGATGTGGCCCCGGCCTGGACCCTTGATTTTACCTCCGCTATGGACTGCTTAGATATAGTTTTACCATCCGAGGAAGCAATCCTAGAAGTAATGATGGGTGTAGATCGACCTTGGGAAGACTTACACCATCGTTTTTATTTTCTTCCTCCATTGCAGGAAGTAGAATCTAGGTTCTCCGAGCTGTTTACTAGGGATGTTTGTATGATATCAAACCCTTTGGCTCCAGCACACTTTCATGCTAAAGGTAATATGTCGGTAATTTCAAAAACGATATCTATAAACATCTCTAGGAACCCTAATGTGATCGAGAATCTCTTCATCAGAGCTGAATGTTCCCCTGAATAAATTCAAGTTTACACCGACCTTTGTAAGGAATTTCGAGATGTATTCGCTTGGTCTTATGAAGAAATGTCTGGCATTGATCCATCCATAGTTCAACATGTGATCAAGATGTATGAAAACGCCAAACTAGTTCGTCAAAGGCTTCAACCGTTTAATCCTAGGAAAGCAGCAACCATTAAAGCTGAAGTAGAGAAGTTGCTCAAGGCGGGTTTCATATACCCTGTTCCTCTTACCGATTGGGTTTCTAATCCAGTCCCTGTGGATAAAAAGAAAGGAACAATCTGAGTATGCATTGACTTTAGGGACTTAAACAAGGCTTGTCCCAAAGATAATTACCCCATGCCATTCATTGATCAGATTATTGATGAGTGTGCAGGTAATGAGGTTTCTCCTTCATGGACGGTTTTTCCGATTATAATCAAATCTCTGTACGTCCGTAAGATCAACATAAGACAACTTTTATATGTCCCGAGGGTACCTTTGCGTACAGAAAGATTCCTTTCAGTCTTAAAAATGCCAGAGCTACCTTCCAGCAGGCCATGTCATATGCTTTCCATGACATTAAACATATCGTCGAGGCATACTTGGACGATCTAGCTTCTCGTTCTCGAAAGAGAACTGATCACCCTAGTCATCCTCGATTAGTTTTTTAGAGATGTCGATTTTACAATATCTGGTTGAATCCCAACAAGTGAATTTTTGCGGTTACATCTTGTCAGTTATTAGGGTTCATTATGTCAAATGAAGGGATTCAAGTTGATCCCTTCAAGGTTGAGGCAATAATTCAGTTGCCTCCCCCGTCCTCAATTCGGCAACTTCAAAGTCTTCAAGGGAAGGCTAATTTCTTAAGACGGTTTATAGCGAATTATGCCGAGATCACTAAAGGGTTTATGCGTTTGCTACGGAAAGGAGTTCCATTTGTATGGGATGACTTTGCACAGCGGTCGTTCAATGCCTTGAAAAAGGCATTAGTCTCTGCCCCGCTTTTGAGTCCACCGGATTATGGTAGGGACTTCCTTTTATATCTCGCTACAGCAGAATCAACCATAGGTATGGTTCTTGTTCAGGAAGACGATGCTCTCACAGAGCATGTGATTTATTATTTGAGCCGAGGCCTGATAGGTCCTGAACTTCGCTATTCTCCTATTGAGAAGTTGGCCTTGGCAGCCGTCCATGCTGTCCAGTGGCTCCGTCATTATATCTTGCTACGCAAAACTTTTGTCTTAGCAATGGTCAATCCATTTCAATCTTTCCTCAGTAGGCGAGTGATTGGGGGAAAATATAATCGATGGATTGTCATTTTACAAGAATTTGATCTCGAGTTCTTGTCCGCCAAGTCTAAGAAATATATGGTTTTTGTCGAGCTAATCTACAAGCTGCCTTGTGGAGAGGATACTGTTTATGAGGAAAATTTTCCCGACGAACATTTATTCCTCATCTCTTCACTCGACCCTTGGTATGGAGATATCATTGTCTATCTCCAGACTTCAAAGTTCCCCTCTACTTTCTCTAATGATGAACGTTGAAAATTACATCACTTGGCCAAGAATTATGTCATCAATGGTGATACATTATATCGTCGAGTGGTTGATTCAATCCTTTGGCATTGTTTAACCCTAGAGGAAGCAGAGTCCATGCTCAATGACTGCCACAGTGGAGCTTATGGTGGTCGTCTTTTAGGGCTTGCTACAGCTCCGTGTATCATGTGTGCCAGCTATTTTTGGCCTTTGCTCTTCAAAGACTATGTTGAACCGGTCAAACGTTGTCACCCCTATCACATCTGTACTCGGAAGATGCGTGCACATCTAGCTCCTCTTTTTCCTGTTGTCACTGTCGGTCCTTTTACTAAGTGGGGTATTGATTTTACAACTTGTAATCCGCCTTCAACAATGAATCACAAGTACATTATCGTACCCGTAGACTACTTCACGAAGTGAGTTGAGGCTATGCCCACTTATAAAAATGATAGTGAAACAACAACATTGTACCTTTTTAATCAGATTATCTCAAGGTTCGGCATCCTGAGACAGATTGTCACTGACCATGGCAGTCGTTTCCAGAATCAACTACTGTCTGAATTGGCTCTCAAATTGGGTTTGTAGCAGGAACATTCGTCTCCTTATTATCCTCAGGCCAATGGACAGGTCGAGGCAGTGAAAAAAACCCTTAAGACTATCTTGCAAAGGATGATCAACAAAAATCAGTCCAATTGGCATCTTATGTTGTATATGGATCTTTGGGCATACCGAACCTCTGTAAAGACTACTACAGGTTTTACACCTTTTCAATTAGTTTATGGGATGGAATCTATCTTTCCTGTTGAATGTGAAATTCCATCTCTTAAGTTAGTCGTTGAGCTCATTCCAGAGACTTCTAGTGTCGAAGAGCGCCTCCTTCATTTGGAACATCTCGATGAGCAGCGTCGAGATGCCACCACAATCAATAAGGCTCATAAGAAAAGGGTTAAAACACAGTATGATAAAGCTATCCGTCCTCGAGTATTTTTTGAAGGCGACCTTGTCTTGGTCTATGACCAAGATAAGGACACCTTGGGGGCAGGCAAGTTCAAGCCTATGTGGTATGGTCCCTTCATAATTAAACGAGTTCTATAAAAAGGGGTGTATGAGTTAATTGATTTTGAAGGAAACAAGTTGGCGGAGCCCCACAACGAGCTCTACCTCAAGAAGTGCTTTGCTTAAGTAGCAGCTAGGCAATGGCTTCTTTGTACATTTTGTATATTTTTACATATCTCATCGAGAGTTTCTGATATTGACACTTTTTGGTCTGTCGTGGCAGGTGTTGATGGATGAACTGGTCTATTATGGATTCACCGATGGTGCTAGTCAGCACACTCGGAACCTCGCTTCCGCGGCTTGGGTACTCTACTATCCAACTAGTCAATTGATGATTTCAAGGGGAGTATGCATTGGTCCCGCTTCAAATAATATGGCTGAGTATACTGCCATCACTAATTTACTATCCGAAGCAATTTCTTATGAAATCAATTCATTGGTAGTCTATCTTGATTCACAATTGATAGTGTCACAATTGAATAACATTTATCGGGTAAGGGATCCATGTTTATATCGCCAGTATTTAAGGGTGAGGTTGTTGCAAAGATCATTTACTTATATTAATTATTTTCACATTCCAAGATCTCATATTTGGTTAGCTGATTCTATCACTAATCAAGCATTAGACTGGCACATCAATCATTCATCACAATAAAATCAAGCATCAAAGAGTCGAATTGTATATATATATCATAAAACATCTCGAGTGTACATAAGTGTGTCCAAAATAATATACAAAATTGGGACTCAAATGCCCATAATCATGTCCAGTACATCTAATGCCCTGGCTAAGGATGAGCGGCTAAGTAGGTAACTACTGCATTGCCCACATGCCTAAGAGTGCAAACCCAGTCTCGTGGCATGCCAACCACATGATGCTGCATATCTACAAGGAGATCCTCTACGGCTGCCATCGATACTTGATGAGTTAACCTCACCAAGTGCCACTAGACTGTGTGTAGAAGTCACTATGTATCTGCAGTCGCCTCTTCGGCCCCTCTGCCGTGACGTCTATGCGGTGGGAACCCATCTGGTCGCACCAGCCCAATATCTGGAACATGATCATCATATTAGTCATTTGAATACTATCAAAAATATTTTTTCAAAATTCATTATATGAAAAATCACAAAAAAAACTATAAAAAATAAAAAACGCGCTTACCTATGTCGCCCCATGCTGCGGTCGGTGGTAATACTAGATCAGGATCTCCTCGGAAGTCCAACCCAGCACAAGGGTAGTCATCTATGGCGATGATCTACTGCTCCCACCAGGAGAAGAAGTCATCATCGAATGCAGTTCATGGGACGTCCCCACGTCCTAAACATTTCATCAAGTTAGCCCACCTGCCCATTCGTGGATCTCGTGGGGTGTTGATCGAAACTGGCACTTTAGGACGAAGTGCAGGGACCCTCTCAAAGAAGAAAGAGCACAAAATAGTTCCACATCCAAAGTTTTTGGTCTGCCCTCTCTTGATGGAAGTAAGCTGGCTTTTCAGGCTGGCCAGAAGAGGAGTACACCAATCAAGTACGGTGGTGAGACAATCTACCACCAAGCTCATGGCTAGCCGTGATGCCTGGTGCAGAGAAGCTGATCCGTTCACTCTAGCTATAGTGAACAGGATTATCCTCAGTGATAAACTCTCCACATGTTTGATTGGAATTTGACTTCCAATCTTTTCTAGATGTCCCAGGCAATATATATGTACGTAGTCCTCGTTCAAGAGACCGCCTCATGACCTGCCCCTAGAATGTACTACCTCTCCCCTCCGGGAAAGGCCTGTGATGAAATAAATGTCTTCCACTTCTATCTTGAGTGGCATCTGGTCAATCATAAATGAATCATCCTCGATGCTCCAGTAGTGAATGAACATTTTGAGCAGGCGAGTGTTTTCTTTCATATTTGGCATTTTAAAGAACTTTAGCAAACTGCATCCCCGTAAGGCATCCAAAGCATTGGGATCGTTCATAACCTCATCATCCACTGAGGTATGCTCTCTTTCTCACCAAGTGACTCGCATTCTGAAAAAATGAATTTAGACCATTAGTTTCTTTGTTTGAAATGTTCGCGGCGTATACGCGGGTCCATTTTACAGACAGTCACATGTAGGGCTTGCATATATGTGGGTTTCATATATCCAACACGCGTATACGTCGTGGTGAACTTTTTGACAAAAATTCAATGATAAAACTTAAATTAAAAATTCTAAAACTAGACACAATTGAATGCAAGATAAGTTTAAGGGTAACCTGGTGATTTTGGAAGGATCTGAACAGTTGAATTTTGCGTATGGAAAAATTTGCTCCTTTTGCTCCACTCCTTTGCTCTCAAAATCAAATGGTGAAAATGGTGAGTCCAAAAACTATTTTATAGGCTTTGAAAATGCAAAATTTTTTCAAAACTTGATTTTGTTTGGTCTCATGTAACTTTTAACTTGGGAGCTTGGAATGTTGAGAATGGTTTGATTTTCAAGACATTTTGGACGCTTTTTCGACAGTTTCAAGACGGTTCCATAACTGTTGACCCGTCATGGCAAGTATCATTTTCTCACTGGCATATAGGTTAGGGAAGCCATTTTTCCATTGCATTATTTATACTAGCCACCATTTGTCGATACACTGGCCATAGGTTCGATCCCATCGTGTTATGGTTCGTAAACCATCTTCAATCACCGATTATTAAATCATGACATAGTGGTAGAGCCATCCTTTTCATGGGCATTGTAGTTAGCACCTCACTGACATTTGTTGCCCATGCTGCTTTCATCTGAGTAGGCTCCGGAGTCCTCTGTAGCCCCGCCATGACTTATGCGATGAAGACTCATTCCTCTTTGCTTCTTCGCTTCGTTTTGGCCTTATACCCTAGAGGCTCCTTTGTGTTGAGTTGTACTACTGCATTGCAATTTGACCACTTGCACCTTTTGGCCTTGATCCGGCTTCACTTGGACTCATGTTTAAGCCAACTTTTGACCATGATGACTACAAAATCAAACTTGCATGCCCTTGACTTCTGCAACTTGACACACCTTGACCCGTGGAAGGAACACACCTTTGAGTGTCTTTGACCAGTTTTCACCTCCCTGCATTGAGCATAGGATTGTTCCCATCCCAGGAACTAGATCATCTGTTTCACCGACACTCATTCTTTCCACTATACTATAGCATTCTTTTATTCTTTTTCCAACTTAAAGAAAAAGACAAAAAAATTATATATTCCATATTTTCATTTATTGTTAGCAGCTAGAGTTAGTCATGCCGCCCTTGAACAAAGCACTCAAAACAAATTCTCCTCCATTTGGGCGGGATTTAGTTTGACTTAGGTATGCCTTAACCTTGTTATTGAGTCAGTTCTCCCTTGATTGGTTATCTCTTCCAATCATATGGAGGGTTCGTTCATGCCTCATGTATGACGGACTTAAAGAAAGTCATCATATGTTGCCACATAGTCACATTAAGTCATGCTTTTGTTCAAAGAAAGTTAGCCTGAGTCGGCCTCTCTGCGGTGTCTCTTGACTAATTTTTCAATCGGCCATCCCTAGTTGACAGTGTCTTGTCTATCATCACATCAGTTATATTGGTCCTTTACTCGTGCCGGTTTGAGAAGGTCTCCATTGACTTCTTACTAGTGGGTCTTTTCCTTATCGACGATGACATCTTGCTCTGAGGACAGGCCTAGAGCTGCACCCTGGCCCTATTTTCATTATTCAAAAGGTCACCTTGTACTCAGCATCGATCAGTATCATGGGTCTTTGACTGAGTGGTTTCCCTTGTGTTCGACATCAGCTTACATTATGACACATTGGGATTCGTGCAGTACCTTGGTTTCCATTTGACCCTATTAGTGGATACCTCGCCTCTGTGTCAGATTTCATTATTGGTTGGATCAGAGGGTTTCTGTCGTGCGCTAGCCACATCTTGTGTACACCGAAAACGTGCTTTGGTCGGGTTACTACATCTTTTTTCATCTGATTCCCTCCACATTATTGGCCTACGGGTTACATTCGCACTATATTGATGAAGGATGCCTTAATTCCTTCCTTCTAGCAGATCTTTCCCTATCGACTATGACTCATTGCTCTGGGGAAAATATCTAGAGTCCATTTGGTAGTACCTTGGGCAGATCCTTCATTATCAACAGTGGGAAACCATCATTGTCTCCTAATTGATAGATTCTTACAGGTGTTCGACTTCAGCTTATCTATTCACACTTGTTAGATTGTATCGGGTACCTTGACACTCATTATCATTATCGGTGAGTAGTCTCGCATTTGTTAACGGTATACATCAATGACTGGTAATCAAATGATTTCTCACATGGTCGACTTCAGATCATTTAGTCCCATGGTGTAGAAATGTACCACAGCGGTCGGTGAAGACCTTAGGTTGCATTAGCATTTATTGGTTCACTTGACAGTTACTCCTATTGTTGCTAGTAGATACCACTCCACCTTAGAGGCTGCAATCATTCATGGTGGCATTCTATATGCTGGCACCTGAGTTTTCAGTGCAGTACCATCTTACTCCATCATGTTCATTTGGTACTTTTTGGGATCAGTCTTTGATATCAGTGATCTACTTCATCCTTCAGCATCATTGACATTCTTATATGTGATATTCACACATGTACTTGTTCGATCATGATCAGATTACCCATTATGTATTTTCCAGTCTTTTATACTTGTATACTTAGTAGATCCACTTGCAGTTGATAAGCGGACATGCTGTACTTTTTCTGAGCATGGGTATGCCTACCTCAGATAGTGTTTCTTCCTTATCTCCTTTTGTGGCTTGGCAGGCTGAACTCTGGTGAAGTCCTTCTCGGTTTTTGATAGATTTCCTTTCCATGTACTTGCTTAATACATTTCAGCCATCATGTACCCCTTCTAACCTCATATATTAGGGGGCATCTTTTATAGCTCCAAATCTCACTCTTGATGTTTGTGATGTTGCACTCATGGCCTAGGGCAACCCCTCCTTCCAGACCTGGTGCAAAAACTTTAGAAAACAGTGTTTTACTCCCTATATGCTACATTTCCCTGAGCTAAATGCATGTGTACGTTGGTCTGAGTATACCCAACCCACGTATATGTCTTAAAACACTTAAAAAAAATAAATCTCCTTAATTTTGGGCAGAGATCACGGGTTTTACCTGTTGATTACCTATGAGTGCCCGTGGCCCAACTATTCCCAACGAATTCCCAACTAAAAAACTACTTTGGGAGAAGTATAAAAGGCTTCAATGGGAAGGCCTAAAGGAGGATAGAATAGAGAGAAAGATCACTCTACTGAGATTATCCCTGAACAGGTCTGAAGATCCTTGTTCTTCCAACACTTCCCCCATTACAGGAAACCCTTGTTTCCTTGTGTTATGATGTCTTTCTACTACTTGAGATATCATGGAGTAAGTCAACGAAGGAGTTTGTTGAAGGCTTGAGACTGGATGAATACAGAGGACGGTTTAGCTTAGAGCCTGAGAAAGGATGACTCAGGTGAAATCATTCCTTTCGGTACTTTAGTTATCTATAATAAAAGAAACACTTGTCTTGTTCTGATATAAATCTTCTTCATGTTTATGATATCAATGCTATGATTCACATATGAATGGTTATTCTAATTGTATAACTAACTACCTTTCAATATGCTATGAAGATGATTTATTTATGATGTTTAGTCCATATACTGTTGTGCTTTCTTGAATTGATTGTTTTGCAAGTTGAAGGACTAAAAGAGACTCCAAGAGGGTTTGGACCCTGGCTGGATCTTCCCAAACAAAGGACCCCAGGTGCACCTCTCTTCGTAGAGTTTGTTTATATTAGCATCATGGCTGTGTGGAATGTGTGTTTTTCTTTATATATAACCTCTGATTTGCTAGGGTATCAACCCAAGACCCTAGGGGAATTTATCCCTTAACAATCGGGGAGACTCCCACGTGGACATTCTTGTATCAAGTTTTCATTGTGCAAATTATCATTGATGGTTTCAATGATATTATTCGTAGCATCAGTTCTTGAAACTGATCTTTCTGCCTTTTTCAGTTGAATATCCCAATCACTAAAGAGGATTTCCTTATGTGGTTACTCTATCCTGGGAATATCTACTGCTCTAGCTGTTGGATTTTCTCTTCTTTCTCTTTCACCAGTTGTCTGACCTCTACTGCATAAGCACCTGCACACTATGACAATTTTGTCAATAGTAGTAGATGCATAAGCACCTGCACACTGTGACAATTTTGTCAAGTTTTCAGAAGGATCTATGGGGGTATCCTTTCATACTACATCCATAGGTTCGTTTCTAGGAATCAATGTTGATGATGCTTCTATTCTTCTCCTTTTCCTTTGAATTTTTACCAAAACCCAATGTTTGGGGCTGTAAAAGACATCAAGGGGAGGGATTTCTTCTACCCTTAAGACAATTTCAGATGAGGAAAAGGTTAGGATGATCTCTATTTCCTTTGTAGTGACAAATTTTTAAATAGCCCTTTCAGTAAGCGAGTTTTGTCCAATATTTTGGCGTTTGTTGGATGTCTTTTCCATCTCAACATCCTTCTCCCTTGGATGTACTCTAAGTTGATGGTCGAATTGTTTTCACACTTCGTCCAATTGATTTTTGAAAGGGGATTCATCTATATGCAATTCAGTGGATACATCTTCCACTTCCATCTCCTCTCAAACCTTTTCAGATTCCTTTTCAGTGTCTTGCACTCTTATCTGAATTGTGTGTTGAATTTTGCTCGGGGTTATGCTTTGAGCCATGTTCTGAGTTATGTTTTGAACTATGCTCTGAGTCTTGTGCCGATTTGTGCCCTGAATTATGTTCAGAAGTTTGTTGTGATGTTTGTTCTCAATTATGTTCTAAACCTTGTTCCAAACCATTTTCTGAATCTTGGTTTGAGCCCTATTCTTCTTCAACAATTGGTTGAAGGATCTTTAACAGATCGAAAGGTACATTTTGTGGCCTCTTCCTCCTGTACTACTGGAATTGGGATAACCTTTGTGGATCTAGTTTCAGAGTAGCTAGATGTTGCACTTGTGAAAATATCTCAACATACTCAAACAAGTCATCATATTCATCATCCTCATGGCTGAACTGTCTAATTTTCACTTGGGTAGTGACATTTTGTGCAACTTTATTAGGGTTAAACTCTCTGTCAGGAATGGTGGAAAGTTTCAGACATGTAATATGATCAATTTCAAGCACATCATGCTTGAAACCATGCAATGCATAAGCATGGCATTGGAGGGGAAGGGAAGGTCAAAGAGACTTTTTAGATTCGTTTATGGTTTTGGTTAGCTCATCCCCTACAGTTTGGTAAGAAATCTCCCTAGAAAGCAATTTGTCTAGGACATATAATGGGAGAACATGGGGAGGTGTTAGGCTTCCATAGACTCGGACATAAGTAAAAATTTCTTCCCCAAACCACCTACCTATTCGTATAAAATAAATCTTGGCCTCATCAGACTTGGGGTCCTCTTGTCAAAAACAACTTACTGGATGGGTAGCATAACTCCTTAGTAGATCTTATAGAAATGGGTATGGAAATTGAATTCCCACAGGATTTTGTGGTATATATGGATGGGGGTGGGATCTTGAATAGTCCATTTCCACCCCATAGTTGGGAAACTGGTAGTGAAATAAATTGCTTCCATAATGTAGGAACTCATGAAAAATGGTGGGAAAACTCTAGTGGTGACATATCGGCATTGTCTAAACTCTGGATTTGGAAGGAAATATCATTAGACAAGATAGTGCCCCAATCCATTATAAAATAATTTATAGCTGCATCAATTAGGGGAACCCACTCAATTGAGATCTTAGGCGTATTGGCATGCCCAAATACTCTACACATTATAGTTGTGATATACAAATAGGGAGTAGTGAGAGGTGATATAGAATACGTACCTGATTTCTCATGCTTGTGTTTGTTTGGGTTAGACCTTCATTGCTTAATTGGGTCTGATGGCACATCCTTTTAGTTTGCAAACTTCTCGAGGAATTCTTTGTCATACACCTTCTATGGGTGTGCTATATGATACATTCTCTTCAAGTCTTCTTTTGTGAAGAACCCTATAATTTTTTTCGTTTAAATCTGGAATGTTTGGTCGGAAATGTTAATATTCTCGATTATCCATTTTACCATATTAGTGTAAGGAAAAATCTTGGGTCTAACAAAAATTCTATGAAGGAAAGAAATTGTAGCTATAAACTGGGAGGCTTCAGAAGAGGTAGTAGCGTTTGTCATTGCTACTCTTTGAATTATCTTAGGACCCTCGCTATCTAGCAATTGGTACATATTTTCCCATGAAGAAGTTTCGCTGTCAATTGAGAATGTAGTATCTAAGAAGAGTGGTGGCATTTTTGTTACATCAAATGTAGAGTATTATTAGGGCTCGATGGGTTTCTTTCCTTTCTTAGACTTAGCCATCCTGTTACACAATTCTTTCTTGGGCTAAACCTGCAAATTGAGAACACAAAGGAATGAAGAGCAATGGGTGTAAAATGTGAAAGCATACAAACATACAAGGCTTGAAATGATGGGAATGGAAGTTTAAATGCGAATCAATATTTAGAGGCCTAAAACTCACCTTGGTCTTTGAAACCATAAATATCGTTAGAATTCTTTAATAACTAAAATCATGGCTTTCGCGTGGTTATTTATTACCTTTTTAAATTCTCACATCACAAAAACATTTTCAAATGGTATATAAAACTTATTTCTATGTACTTTGGTGATATGTGATAGCGATATCACTACATCATTTCCTTGGGTATGGGAGAAGTGCGATGTGATAATTGCAATATCACAATAGGAGGTTTTGGTAGTAGAGGAGAACATATATGGCTGAAGGCTTTGTGCGATTACGAATCGTGAGAAATGATGTGGCATTATAGTGGACCCATCGAATTATTTAACAAGAGCGGATTTTGTTTTTAGCTTTATGATTTTCTTTAGGCATGCCTTTTTAGAAATATCTTTATCGCAATCAGTGATATTCCTCGGTCTTATCATATATTTCTTTCGCTATAAGATTGTGATGCATGCAAGTTTCGTCGTGAAGGAATTTCATCAATACTTAAGCTTTTTAAGGAATAGACATGTTTGTTTCCCGGGGGTTATCTTTTAATGCAATCACGAGTTTCAAAAGGGTAAAATAAAGTGTTGTTTCTTTGAGACTTTGCGATATGCGATATCTTTGGGTTTTTCTTCACGATAAGGTTTATTCAAGTCATTTAGGCCTAAATGAGGATTTGTAGAATGCAAATCCTTTATGGGTTTGGTTGGGTACTATAGGACATTCATATCTGAAATTTCTCCAATATTGGACACCTAATCACAGAACTGAAAAAAAAAAAAAAGGAACTAAATTCCAGTGTACAACATAATGTGAAGCCAACTTCTAGTAGTTAAATAAGTTGTCGACGTAAGCACTAATATTAAGAATAACATAGCTCAAAACATATTTTCTTTTGTGCAAGGAAGGGATTGATGGAGTCGTAATGCAAGAAGGGTAGGTAGTGTGTTATGAGTCCAGGAGGATGAATGAGCATGAGAAAAAGTATGCTACTCCTGATTTAGAATCAGCAGCAAGAGTCCATCCACTGAAGATGTGGAGGAATTACCTACTTGGAAGGAAATTTATACTGATGTTAGATCATGGAGGGTTGAGATATTTTTTTGATCAACCCAAGTTAAATGCACGATAGGCCATATGGTCATCATTGATTAGCAAGTTTAACTTTGAAATCAAGTACATCAAAGGCAAGGAGATCAAGGTAGCTAATGCACTCAACATATGATTGTAAGAGGCTCATTTAGTTGCCATTAGCAGTTGTGCATTTGATATCCAAGAAAATATTAAAGAAGGTATGAAGAAAGATGAAAACTATAAGCAATTAAAATAATGCTTGTAGTAAGAGCTAGAAGGGGCATTGAATAAGAATTACTCCCTCATGGACGATGGGTTATTAAATTTCAAAAACATGTGGTATATACCTTGTATGGGTGACATGAAGAAGCTCATTTTCAACGATTTTCATAAAATACCATATTCATGTCATCTAGGTAGTCAAAAAATGATAATATATATGAATAAGTTGTATTATTGGCCAAGTATGAAAAAGGATGTGGTTGAGTAGACTGTTAAATGATTAGAGTTCCAGTATGTGAAAGTGGAATGCATAAGTCTAGCAAGATCGCTAGATCCAATCCCCATTGCAGAATGGAAGTGTGAAGTCATTTTGATGGACTTCATTATGGGACTTCCAAGGACAACCATGCGGCAAGATTCCATAAGGGTGGTGCTAGATAAGTTGAGAAAGCTAGCTCATTTTGTAGATGTTAATGCTACTCACCAAGCAAGAAACATTGCTTATATTTTTATAAAGGAAGTAGTTATATTACATGGTGTACCTAAGAAGTTTATCTCAGATAGGGATGATAAATTTACATCTAAGTTTTGGAAGGCATTATTTGAAAGTTTTGGGGAGAATTTAGCTTTTAACACAGTGTACCATCCTAAGACAAATGGGAAGACTGAAATAATTAACATAGTGTTGGAAGACATGCTCAACATGTATGTTATGCATCAGCCTAAAAGGTGGGAAGAGCTTCTAACTCTGGTAGAATTTTCTTATAGCAATTGGTATCAAGAATCATTAAATATGAGTCCATTTGAGGCCCTTTATGGTAGAAAGTGAAATACAGCTATCAACTGGAATCATCCAATGAAAAGGGTGCATATCAAACTTGATATGTTGAAGGATATGGAATAGGAAGTGATTACTCTCAAACAACACTTGAAGATAAATCATGACTGAAAAAAGATCCATACGGATCAATAGAGAATACACAAGGAATTTCAAGTGTGGGAACATGTTTAACTCCATGTTAGTCCAAGGAAAATTTCATTAAATATTGGATCCTGTGGCAAGTTGGCACCAAACTTTTGTGGGCCATTTCAAATTTTTTGGGCCACTTCCCCCTATTGGTCTATGACTTGACTTCAGTTTGAATAAGAAACCAGTGTGGTGCTTATTGTTTGAGGTAGTTCATAAACCAACCAAACAATGGAATTCTCTCCTTATATGTTTGGTTGATTGGTATTGATATGAATACCCTTGATCACTTACCTCCTCAGACCCATAATCCATCTTGGAGGTGGTAAACTACAAGAAATATTGCAGTGCAGTTGACCTATGGTTGGGTGGAGAGTTTAAGTCCCTCTCTAAGTTTCCAGTCACTCAAGAAAATAAGATAAGTTGTTTACTTGTATACATCTGGCACTTAAATGATGAGTATTATTGCTATAAAACATGAGCGTATCAACACTACTAATGAGGAATGTGTATTCCTATGATATGTTTGCAATGAGATATGTGCAAGATTATTCTCATGATATGAAAATTTTGTAGCTTCCAGTAAATGATGATATACTTTCTAATTCACAGAGTATTTGCATGGCTAACGTTGATTATTGAGAATCTAGTAAAACTATTGTGGTGTGTGAAATTCCATGGTTTAATCATTATATTTACTAGACTATCTCTACGTTTGAGTAGTACATAGTCTTGATATTGAAAGACTATTTGTAATCCTATTATTAGTAAACTTGGGTCCTTGTTGTGTAATTGATTGTTGTTTCCTTACTTCTGATTAATGATTGAGATAATGCATTTATGCATGGATATTTTGATAGGTGTGATGGAACCATTTGAGACTTAATTTTGGATGGTTCTAATGTTGCTTTATTCAAAACTACAGAGTGTTGTAGCTAGGGATTTGGCTTGATTAAGATGCATGTGTGGAAGGCAAGTTTACATCCTCAAGATTGTACTTTGTTATCATCAACACTTAAATCTCATTGTGTTAATATATTTACATCAACTCTGTGGTTGATCATGTTCTGGGTAGAACCAAGTCCTCAAGGAAAGTTTGGTTAATTCTTTGAAATAACTCAAAGAAACCTAAAAATCATTTTGGGATGTTAAGGTTGAAATTACCGTATGTTTGAGTCCAAAATTAACTTTGTGTGGAGTGGTCCGAGAGTCTAAGCATTCAGGAGGAACACGGTGAGCTATATTTCCATGGGGTTAGATACATATTAGGTGATAATTAGACTTGATGTGAGTGATAAGAGGACTCGGTAAGGCACAATCGATGTGGGGCCCTTCAGGGTAAAAACTACATGAAGTGTGAGGATGGACTCTGTTGATTTTTCCATGACATTCAAGAATCAATTTTAAGTCTAAAATCACTAACAAAAACACATTCAAGCTCCACAACACTTCTACTTTGCACAACATAAAATACATAACATTAAATCAACTAGTACATAGGACAAATTTTTAACCCACAACACTTGTTATATTACAAATATTTAATACAAAAATCTTAGGTATCTCGTAACAAGGATCATGGCCTTTACATTCAATGGTGATACAAGACAATGACTAGGTCTTTTTATCAACACCTATGATGACCAATCTGCTCTGAACAAAGTACACTTGACTTACTTGATAATGTAGCATTTCCACAACCTTTTCAATCCACGTATCTTGAACACGTATAGCAGGTTCTTTTCCACCTCTTTTTTTTATCACACAACTTCATCTCCCTTAGAAGCCATTCTTCTCCAACTCAACAATCGATCACTATCAATTATCACGACTCCTTTTATGTCACTAAAAATTTTCCCAACACAACTTTTCCCACTCACTACTCCTTTTCTCCTTCAGGGACACCAACTCACAGTGACTTCACCAATGCCCACTTCTTGCCTCTCTACTTTTCCAAAGATGACAGAACATAGGGATTTTAGGTTGTCCTATTATCACTAAATTTTATCTCTTGCAACTCACTGAACCAGGGCACAATAACGAACCCTCTTATCACCAATCCTCCACCCTTGAGGTCAATGAACTAGGGCCCGGACAACCAGCCCTCTTAGTAGTGAAAATATTTCCCTTGTCCATTATACAAGGGCAATCCAAATATCTTATAACATCCCTCCAAATACTCTACATAAGTTTCTCCAACAACTGTCCAAACTAGACCTACATCACCTAGAAAAGAATCAACATGGAAAGGTATGCAACATACCTTAAACAACATTCTTCTTCTACCCTTGTAGATCTCGGTCCTATAACATATCCCTAAGATTTTTTTGCCTTGGTTAGGAATCATATTTATCCCTACAACTCAACCTAAAAACTCCTTAAATCTTATGCCTTTCCTCCACTACAATCCCTTTGTTCATGCACTATTTCTCTAGGTGAATGAAGCCTTGGTCCAACTCCATTATAAGCATCTCGGCCCTCTAAAATAGAGAACCATCCTACCTGAAATACACATAAATTACCTACGAACTGTACATAGATATTTTTTCCACAAACTCATGTTCAGAACTTTCCTTTTACTACTCAGCCAACATATGCCTAACTCGACCTCTTCTAAAACATAAAAAAAGATGCTAAATGTTTTCCTTGACTAACTTAAAATTAGCTCCTATAGGCTACCACTACCTCAAATATCTTTCTCCAGTGATGTATCTGCACTTGGATGGTGTGAGAATGATCTATCCTTTTTCCCCTATTTATAGAGTTCTAGGTGGGTTTCACTAGCCACCTAGGGTCACCTTATTTCACCTAGCCAACCTTAACAAATTGTTAAAACTCCATAAAATCATAGAAAAAAACCATTTTCATCCAACAAACACCAGTTTATCAATGCCTTAGGTTCCCCTTACCTCCTTAAGGGTTCCCCATGTGCCCTTAATAACAAATATCTAAGCATCTTCTTGGTTTTGTACCCACAACTTTGGGTGAAAAAACAACTACTTAGGTACAGTTGCCCACAAAACCCATGTGGGTCAAATTTCTCCCAAATAATGTAACCTAGGGTGTGAGAGTACCTCCCAGGATACACAAATGGACATCCCCTCTTAGCGAGGGAGGTACTTCCACCACTCAAAAGGATCTCGTCATCATCATCACTCACGACACTAGCCCAACTCCTGGCATTCACCATTACAACATACCCTATAGAATGAACCACACACTTCTTGGTAATGTCTCTACCACCAAAATATTCCTTCTTGTTATTCCATTCTTGATATGCCTTCATTCCGTCCCAGAGTTCCTTTTTTCTAGCTATAGAAGTCCCATTACTTCCCACTTACCATGTGTTTTTCTTAGGTTGTGGATTCTCCCTGTGAACCTGCATGCTTCCACTCAAAATTGAATCCCTCTAAGTCTCTATAATCTTCTTCTACTCATGATTTATAGGCCTTCCCATTAGTCGGTATAAACCATTCTCCCTATCTCTAATGACAACTCTACAAGAGTTAGAGCCTTTAGGTCTGGGTATCGTTTTCGCATACTAGAAAATCATCTCAAACCCCTTTTCCTCGATCACTGAGATAGAAAACATGTTGTATCTGATCTCTAGTACAAACAGTACATCTTGAACTTATAATAACCAACCTGAATCCATCATGAATGGCATGACACTTTATCCCCTAATCTCTTTCTGACTCTTGTCGCAAACCACCATGCGCAACTTTGAGTCCCATTCAGTTAGAGTCTCAAATACATCATGAAAACATTTCATATTCTTCGATGCACCACTATCCAGATACCATGTTGCCTCATCAATGGTATTGTTAGAGAAATGAGAAAGTAGAGAAAAATCCTCATCCTCCAAACTTCTCGAGATGACATCCAACTCAGAAGTAGTAGTGGAACGTATTATTGCCTTTCCCTTTTTTCTCATTATCTCCCTTCTTCTTATTTGTACACTTCATTAAATAATGACCATATTCTCCACATCTATAACACTTCAACTTTCTTAATTACTTCTTTTCCTTGTCCTTCATTCTCCCTACAAGAGTCCCATTATCATCATAAATGATATTCTCCTTATGAAGGTCCTCGTCTCACAGTTCTTCCTAAATGAATTCATCCTATAACATATTCTAATCTGGTAGATTCTCTCAGATAATGATCCCATTGATGAAGGGCTTCCATTCCTTGGTAAACCCTTTCAAAGTAGTTCTCACCATCTTGGAATTTGTAACAATCTCACCGATGGTAGAAATCTCATCTCAAACTTGAGATAATCTCATTAGATATGGGGCCACTTCTTCACCATCTGACATCTTGGTTCCCTTCAACTTATCCTTCAATACTAACAACCAGTTCTCATTTTTGTTCTGGAATATATCCTGAAGAGATTTCAACATCTCATAGGTAGAGCTCTTCCCAAATATATGATGCATCTAATGATCTTTGACACCATATAAAATTATCATATTTTCCTTTGTATCCAACTCTTGATACACTTCCAACCCCTTAGGGCCAATCATTTTATTGATTGCCTTGTAGGTAAATTCATAGATCATGTTCACCATCAAGACGAACTTGATCCTTTTCTTCCACAAACTATAGTTAGACAACCCAGGTATCGCAAACCAGCTGACAACTTCTTGGTTGTTGTTAGGGCTTCAATAACAATGAAACCAACTCCCTCTTGATATGTACATTGTGCACACTCTAGTTTACTATCCCTTCAAAGCAGATCTAATATCATGTTGGTTTTTCCACGACACTCAAAAATCAGGTTTGAGTCAAAATCATGAACACAAACACACTCAAATTCCACAACACTTCTACCTTGCACAAATAAAATACAAAGTAGTGCATCAACAAGTAAATAATACAAGTTTTTAGCATGCAACACTTGTTATATTACATAGGGGCTTCACTCAATGAACCTCTAACATAGCATGTGCATTCATGGCATACTAAACAATGCCCTTAATTTGACTACATCTTGGAAAATACCTCCAAAAATCACTTTATTTAACCCCCTATCAATACAAACCCCTTATATTTTTTCATTAACTTTGAGCTCCAATTTTTATACACACCATATAAAAACCCTTTGCCCCCTATTATATGATCAATATATTATGTCATTTTTCCTTCAATATATATCCCCCAATATGAATGCACATGGTATGTTATTTCTTCCCCAATGAATCCCCCATGAAATATTACAAATCTTTAATAGAACAATATTAGGGATCCCATATGAGGGATCATGGCCCTTACAATCAGCGCTGATACAAGATAACAACTAGGTCTTGTTATCAACAAATTTGATGGCAAATATTCCCTAAACAAAGTACACTTGACCTGCTTGTTGATGTAGCGCTTCCACAACCCTTTAAGTCCATGTACCTTGAACATGTCTAACAATTCCTTTCTCGCGTCTTCTGCATCTCAATAATCTAGCACTATTAATGATCACAAATCATTTTGTGTCACTGAACTTTTTCCCAACACAATTCTACCCACTATAATGATATGATTCTCCTTCAAGGCCGCCAACAAATAGGACTTTACCACTACCCACTTCTTGCCTCTATGTTTCTCCAAATATGACAAATCATAAGGCTTAGATTCCTCCCTTTTATCATTGAAGTTGACCTCCTACAACTCACTGAACTAGGGCACAATAACCAACCCTATTATCATCAATCCTCCACCCTTGAGGTCAATTTACGAGGGCCAAAACAATCAGCCCTCTTAACAGTGACAATATTCCCCTTGTTCACTATACTAGGGCACTCCAAATAGCTTCTAACAACCCTACTAGGGCACTCCAAATAGCTTCTAGCAACCCTCCAAGCACTATAATTAAGCTACAACTATCCAAACTGGACCTACATCACCTAGCAAAATATCAACATGGAAATACATACAACATACATTAAACAATAGTCTTCTTCTATTCTTCTAGGTCTCGGCCCTAAAACATATCCATGAGGTTTTTTAGCCCTGGTTAGGGAAATTGTACAACCCTTGTTAGCCCTACAATGTGACCTCAAAGGCTCCTTAAATATTATGTTTTTCCTCCACTACAGGTCCTTTATTCCTTCATTATTGTTCTAAGTGAATGTGGCTTTGGCCCATCTCCATTCTAGGCCTCTCAACCCTCCAAAAGAGACAAACAACCTACTTGCAATACACAAAAATTACTTGCAGCCTTTACACAAAGAATTATACCACATACACATTCCCAAAACGTGCCTTCTACTACTCAGCCAACATCTTCCTAACGCGACCTCTTCCAAAACACACAAAATATACTCATTTGTCCTTCCTTCACTTGGAATTGGCTCTTATAGGTTACGACTACCTTGGATGTCTTTCCCCAATGACATATTTGTTCTGGATGGTGTGATAATTATCTAACCTTTTTACACTATTTATAGAGTTCCATGTGGGTTTCACTAGCCACCTAGGGTCACCTTATTTCACAAAGATGGCCTTAATAAATTGTTAAAACTCCATAAAATCATAGAACATTTTTTTTTTCCAACCAATTCCATGTCATTGATGCCTTAGGTGCCTCTTAACATCTTAAGGGTGCCCTACATTCCCTCAATGATCAAAACATAAAAAAATCCTCTTGGTTTTGTGCCCAGAACTTTGGATGCAAAACCCATTACTTGGGTACACTTGCCCACAAAGTCCATATAGGTCAACTTTCTCCCAAACCATGTATGCTAGGGTGTGGTAGTACCTCCCAAGCTACACAAATGAATAGGCTCCACCACAATGCCAGACTAAGTAGAGATTCAAGGTAGGGCCCTTGCAACGAAAGGAAAGTGCGGGTTTGACTAAGGTTGTGATAGTTTAGAGGTTTGGGGTTGTTTCCAAGCACTAATAAATAGAGATGCCAGACTTCCAAAAAGCCAGATATAAAGGGGTTTTTGCATTTATACGCTAAAGGCCAGGTTGTGGACCTGTGATAATTGGAGATGTAGTAGGTACTATGTGGTGGTAGCCTTGGACACGTCAGCACCTAGAATGATATGGAACCACCTCGGTGAGGTGGGGTGGCCACATGGGACCCACATGGAAAGGCCTTATTGATGTGCCAAGGTTTAACTGGAAAACTTTAAATGATCATAAATTTTGATTTGAGTATTGGATTTAGATAAATTTTATATTATCAGAAATCTCTCAATGAGCTAGATACGTTGGTATTGCCCAAAGTTATTTTTTCTAACTTTGGGAACGAAGGAATTTTGTAACCCCATTTCCATAATGAGACCATGAAATTTACACTAAAGAGAAGTAAAACCTCCCATTTGGCCTAGTAGGAGCTAGGGGTGGGAGGGAGTGTTACACTTTCTCGATGATTGAGTAAAAGAGGTATTCACCATACTTGAGAGAAATTCATACTAGTTAAACTTTATAGGCCCTATTGTATAAAATATGACATGTGGTAGTGACAAGATAAACAAGTCATTTACTTTTTTTCTCCCACTGGATTTGCCAAAAAATAACTTTTTTGTCACTCTCTTCTTTATAGTTTTCAAAAGACTAACTTTAATTCCCAAGCCTCTTGCAAATCTTTGATATATTTAATTTATGTTGAAATTCTTCCTAAGCTAAAAAAGCATAAAAACTAGTTCTTTGTCATAGTTTAGAGAAATGGACATTGATTAAAGAACCGCCTTTGTATAAGACTAAAAACATATGATTTTAAACATAGTTCTAGTTCATTTACTATTTGTTCCTCTTGCCAATTGTGTGAGCATCCTTACCACTTTAGGCTATTACCATACAACTATTTATATATAAAAACATTGAAATGATAATACTAATGTTATATGATCTATTGTTGTAAAATCATTCCTATGAATGATTTCCAACGATTACATGCCACAAAACTTCCTCATCTAAATATTTGAAATATTCATTATGTTTGTGAAATTGTTCTAGATATTGTGTTTTTTTGTTAATGTGGCCTTGGTTGGTTATTAAAGTGGGTATGTTGTTATTCCCCCACTAATGTTTAAATCCCCTCAAAGACATGTTTTCCTCTCATTAACTTTGTTCCTTGTGTAAGAGGATCATTCCTTGTTATCAAGATTGTGTACTTAAAAAAAATGTCACAATAAAATCTACATTTCATTTGGTGTTCCTTCTTAGGTAAGAGGGTCATTCTATGTGATTGAGATCATGTATTTAAAAATAAAAAATATTTTGCAACATATAAACTCTACATTCTATTTGACTTTCCCTTCTCCCAATTTGGAATATGTTATTCTTTAACATAATGTGAGATATCCTTACATAACTTTTTATCCCCAAGTTTAGTAGACTATATCCAATATTTTATTGAAAACTTTTGACTCAAAGGAAGGTACTTCCACCAATTGGAAGTATCTGATCATCATCATCACTAGCAACACTTGCCCAACTCCTGCCATTCACCACTATAGCATACTCTATAGAATGCACTACACTCTTCTTTCCAAGTGTCTCTGCCACTAGAAGCTTCATTCTTCTTCTTCCTTTCCTAATAGGCCTTCATTTCATCCCATAGTTCCTTCTTTCTAGCTATAGAAGTACCCTTACTTCCCACTGACCATGTTCTCTTCTTAGGTTGTGGATTATCCCTCTGAAATTGCATGCTCCCACTCAAACTTGACTCCCTTTGAGTATTTGGAACCTACTTCGTCTCATGATCTATAGGCCTATCCATCAGTTGATATAGACCATGCTCCCTATCTCTAATGAAAACTCTAGCAGAGTTAGAGCCTCTGGGTCTGAGTCTCACTTTCCCATCCTTGAAAATCACCTCAAACCCTTTTGCCTTGATCACTAAGATAGAAAACATGTTGTATCTGAGCTCTTTTACAAACAGTACATCTTGAACTCACAACAACTAACCTGACTCCATCCTAAATGGCACGACACCTGATCGTATGATCTCTTTATAACTCTTATCGCCAACCACCATGTGCAAATTTGAGTCACATTCAGTTAGAGTCTCAAATACATCACGTGAACCTTTCATATGCTTCAATGCACCACCAGGGAAAATTTTAGGGGCTAATATTCGCAGGTGGGCTAATTTTCGATGCTTTTTCCAAAAACAAGAATCACCAATTTTCATTTTTTTCTAAAATGATTCACCCAAATTTTATAGTGCAACATTAATTTACCTTAAAAATAGTCAAAATATTATATCGACTAATATAAATCATTGGAAATATAAATATTTCTACAAAAATATCACCAAAAATTTTACAATTTACATATTAGGTTTGAGTAAGATTTTCCAAGGTTTCTAAACTTTAAGATAAACTTCCATCCTTAAAATTTTCCTTGTGCACCATTATCCACATACCATGCAGTCTCATCAATGATATTGTTGCAGAAATGAGAAACTAGAGGAAAATCCCAATCATCCAAACTTCTTGAGATGTCATCCATCTCATAAGTAGTATCAGCACTTGCTATCACCTTCCCCTTCTTCTTCCCATTATCTCCCTTCTTCTTATTTGGACACTTCGTCGAATAATTACCATATTTGCCACATTGATAACACTTCAGCTTTATCAAGTCCTTATTTTACTTTCCCTTCATTCACCCTGCAAGATCCACGTGATAATCATAAGTCATCTTCTTATTATGAAGATCCCCATATTGCAGTTCTTCGTAAATGAAGTCACCCCACAACATGTTCCAGTCTGGAAGCTTCTCTTGAATAATGATCCCTTTGATGAGGGGCTTCCATTCTTTGGTAAACCTTTTCAAAGAAATCATCACCATCTCATAATCTATAAAAATTTCACTGATGCCAGCAGGCTCATCTCAAACTTGAGACAATATCGTTAGATATGGAGCCACTTATTCACCATATAACATCTTGGTGCTCTTCAACTTATCCTCCAATACCAACAACCAATTCTCATTCTTTTTATGGAATATATCCTGATGATATTTCAACATCCCATGGGAAGAGCTCTTACTAGATAGATGAGTTATCAAATGATCTTTGACACCATCTAGAATTATCAACTTTGTCTTTGTATCCAACTCCTGATACACTTCCAACTCCTTAGGGTCGGCCAGTTTCTTGATCGCCTTGACAGAAAATTGATAGATCTTTTTCACCATCAAGACCAACTTGATCCTTTCCTTTCACGGACTATAGTTAGACAACCCATCGAACTTGTCCTCAAATTGTAGACCGAATGACAACCTCTTCATTACTATTAGGGCTTAAATAATAATGGAACCAACTCCCACTTGAGTTGTACATTGTGCACAATCTGATTTACTGGCCCTTCAAAGAGCTCTACAACCATGTTGATTTTTCCATGACACTCAAGAATCAGGTTTGGGTATAAAATCATGAACACAAACACACTCAAATGCCACAACGCTTCTACTTTTCACAATATAAAATACACAATAATGAATCAACTAGTACACAATAATTTCTTTTAACCCACAACACTTGTTATATTACATGGGGGATTTACTCAATGAACCTTTGACATATCATGTGCATTCATAGCATGCTAAAGAATACCTTTAATTTTACTACATCTTAGAAATTACCACGAAAATTCACTTTATTTAACCCCTTACCAATACAAACCCAATACACCTCCGAATTTCAAAAAATCCTGCTTTCACTAGATATTGTAGGTATCCATTTGTTCATTAACATTTTTTAGACTCCTTTATATATTTTCAATAACTTTAAGCTCCATTTTTTAGACACACCATATAAAAACCCTTTACCCACTATTATATGATCAATATATTATGCCATTTCTCCCCCAATATATATCCCCCAATGTCAACGCACGTGGTATGGTATTGCTTCCCCAATGAGGCCCCTGTGATATATTACAAATATTTAATACAACAATCTTGGGGATCCCATAATAGGGATCATGGCCCTTACAATCAACCTTAATACAAGATAAAAACTAGGGCTTGTTATCAACAACTATGATGACCAATCTGTCCTGAAAAAGTTACACCTGACCTACTCTTTGATGTAGCGCTTCCACAACCCTTTAATTCCATGTACCTTGAACACATCTAGCAAGTTCTTTTCCACCTCTTCTTTTGATCGCTCAACTTCTACTCCCTCAAAAAGCGTGCTTCTCCAACTCAATAATCTACCATAATCAATGATCACAACTTCTTTTTTGTCACTGAACTTTTTCCCACATAATTATTCCCACTAGCTTCTCCTTTGCTCCTTCAAGGACACTAACGCATAGCGATTTCACCATTTCCCACTTCTTGCCTCTATGTTGCTCCAAAGATGACAAAAAATGGGTCTTGGAGACTGCCCTCTTATCACTGAAGTTGACCTCCTGCAACTCACCGAACTAGGGCACAATAACCAACTTTCATATCACCAATCCTCCACCCTTGAGGCCAATGAACTAGGACCCAAAAAACTAGCCCTCTTAATAGTGACAAGATTTCCCTTGTCCACTATACTAGGGCACTCCAAATAGCTTCTAACAACCCTCCAAGTACTATACTTAAGATAAAATTGTCCAAAATGGACGTACATCACCTAGAAAAACATCAACATGGAAAGACATACAACATACCTTAAACAATAGTATTTTCTTGCCCTTCTAGGTCTTTGTCCCATAACATATCCCTGAGGTTTTTTGGCCCTGGTTAGGGCACCTGTAAAACCCAGACCAACCCTACATTGTGACTTCAAAACCTCCTGATATCCTATGTTTATCCTCCAGTATAAGCCCTTTATTCTTATGTTATTTCTCTAAGTGAATGTGGCTTTGGACCATCTCCCTTTTAGGCCTCTCGACCCTCCAAAATAGAGACACATCCTACTTGCAATATGCAGAAATTACTTGTAGCCTGTACATAGAGAATTTTGCCGCAAACTTATTCCCATAACTTGCCTTTTACTACTTGACCAACATCTACCTAACTCAACCTCTTCCAAAACACACAAAAGATACTCAACTTCGTCCTTCCTTTGCTTATAATTGGATCTTATCTGTTGCAGCTACCTCAGATTTATTTCTCCAATGATGGATTTTCATGTGTATGGTGTGTGAGTGACTTAACCTTTTTCCTCTATTTATAAAGTTCCAAGTGGGTTTCACTAGCCACCTAGGGTAACTTTATTCACTAAGACGACCTTAACAAATTGTTAAAACTCCATAAAATCATAGAATTTTTTTTTCATCCGACCAATGCCAATTATTTGATGCCTTAGATTCCTCTTATCTCCTTAAGGGTTCCCCACATGCCCTCAATAATCGAACAATAAAAAATTCCTCTTGGTTTCGTGCCCAAAACTTTGGATGCAAAACACACTGGTTGGGCACACTTGCCCACAAAGCCCATGTGGGTCAACTTTCTCCCAAATCATGTATGCTAGGGTATGGTAGTACCTCGCAATCTACAAACATCAATAGACTCCACCACAAGGCTGGATTAAGTAGAGATTTGAGGTGGGGCCCTTGCAAAGAAAGGAAATTGTGTGTTGGTCTAAGGTCGAGAGAGTTAGAGGTTTGGGGTTGTTTCCAAGTGCTAATACATAGAGATGCCAAACTTCCATAAATCTAGATATAAAGGAGCTTGGTGCATTTGCACGCTAAAGGCCAGGCTTGTGGGCATGTGATAATTGGAGACATGGTAAGTGCTACGTGGTGGTAGCCTTGGACACGTTGGCACCTAGAATGATTTGGAACCACCTGAGTGAGGTGAGGTGGCCACATGGGAGCCACATGGAAGGGCCTTGTTGATGTGGCATGATTTTAAATGATCACAAGTTTTTATCTGAGTAATGGATTTCGATAAAATTTATATTTTCAGAAATCTCTCAATGAGTTGGATGGAATGGTGTTGCCCAAAGTTATTTTTGCTAATTTTGAGAAAGGATGAATTTTGTAACCCCATTTCCATAATGAGACCATGTAATTTGTGTTAGAGAAAAGTAACACCTCCCATTCTCCCTAGTAGAATTTAGAGGGTGGGAGGGGATGTTACACTTTTCCAATGCTTGAGGAAAAGAGGTATTCACCATACTTGAGAGAAATGCACACTAGTTAAACTTTATAGGTCCTATTGTATAAAATATTACATGTGGTAGTGGCGATATAAACAAGTCATTTCCTTTTTGTTCTCCCACTAGTTGTGCCAAAAAAGAAATTTGTCGTCGATCTCTTATTTATAGTTTTCAAAAGACTAAATTTAATTCACAAGCCTCTTGAAAATCATTGATAGATTTTATTCATGTTGAAAAATATCCAAAGCTAAAAAAGCATAAAAGTAGTTCTTTGTCATAGTTGAGAGAAAGAGACATTGATTAATCACTCGTCCTAGTATAAGACTAAAAACATATGATGTTCCTCTTTCTAGTAGTGTGAGAATCCTTAGCACTTTACGTTATTACCATACAACTATTTACATCTAAAATTTTTGAAATGATAACACTAATGTTATATGATCTATTGTTGTAAAATCATTCATATGAATGATTGCCAATGATTACATGCCACAAAACTTCCACATCTAAATCTTTGAAATATTCATTATGTTTGTGCAATCATTGTAAATGTTGTGTTTTGTTTTTAATGGGGGCTTAGTTGGTTAGTAAAGTGGGTGTGTTGTTATATTTACAACAAGCTAAATGAAATGTAACTTTGATAGCCTTACATTTACAACCAATTAAATATAACATTTTTCTTGATTTTCATCAAATTCTAGGAAACATACAATGTTCTATCGGATTATTTAATTAAACATTTAACTAAATTAAATCAAGTTAGGCTAACCTTAATATTAAATAAAATTAAAATTAAAATTAATAAAAAAATTAATTATATTTTCCTTGATGCGGGTGTTATTGTTGATATGACGGGTTCGTAGGAGGCTTTTCCCACCACCTCCCAAGCGTACTGATCATTTAAGGTTCGAAAGTCGTTATAGGCACCAATTTGAGGAAGCACGTAGGGTTACAGGTGGAGTTGATGTCTTTAAATTACAGTTCCTAGGATGGGTCTGGAGTCTAAAGGAGTAAGTGAGAGTGGAGGTGAGGGTAGGCCTTGAACTCCATTTGTTAGTTTATTGTCTATCCTGGTATGATGACTCATTGTTGAATATTAGTGGTTGTGTTGGTAATTTGTATCAAGTGTACAACCTATGTTTCAATGTTGAGTTGGTGAGAAAGATATTGCTTGTATCTTATGTCATTTTCTAGTTTCTGGTCTCATGTTACTGTTATGGTTGGTCAACTCAATATCTATGTTTTCTTGTATAGTTGTGGTTCATTTGTTAGGCCTTAGTCATGTTTAATGGTTGTCAAACTATTTTTATTCAATGCGGTATTTGTTTTTAGTGTCCTAGCCTTCGTAAGGTTCTAAACTGTAAAAATTTTGTTGTTCTGAGTAAGATAAAGTCCTTCCTATTGAGATATTGTCGAATTGTATTGGGTCTTTTGCTAGTTGGTGGAACTATGCTATTTGTGCTTTGTATTTGCAATTTTGTGGTTAGTTAGAGCATAAGTGAGTGTTACATTTTTTTAGGGCATTTCAAAGTCTTGTGTGGCATGGTTCTAGGTTGTGGAGAGTTTGATAATTTGGTGGATTTTGAACCATTACTTTGGTGCTTGGGTGATAACATAGTGGTTTTCAGGTCTGATTGTCAAGGTGGTGTGTCTAGTCCCACTTCTTTCTTTATCTTTTCGAACATGGATATTTCAGTAGTTGTCCTAAGTGTTTATTCTCTACAGTATTGATGCCTCTTAGACAAAGAATGAGTAACAGGTGGGGTGGAGGAGGAAATACTACTCTCAAGCGGAAGAGGGTTCATCCTTGTGCTTCTGATTAAGTGGCTACCTTTTTTAATGCAGTCCCTCCATAGGTGAGAAAATAAATTCAAGTGTTGGAGACTCGAGATGGGTCTGAACGCCCATACCATCCAGATTCTAAATTGATTGGTGAAGATTCAAAGTGACTTCTTGATCTTGAAAAATCAAAGAGTATGAATCCACAATTTCTGAATTTTCTTACTTTACGTCAGCAAATGTCAACCCTATTGTGACTGGTATTCAAGGACAAGTAGGTGGAAAATTACAATGCGTTCTCCTCACTCGAGGAAATTAAACAAATGCTTCATAATCAAAGGTTTTATTTGTATAATTTCAATTGTCATTTGGCTAGCGCAGAGTGTTTCTTATGAGTGACTTGCCTCTAGAGATATAATAGGTCCTATGGGTTCCTTTGCTCAGTTGTCAGCTACAATTTCCTCTTCAGACCATGACTAGGGTTGGTGGGTTATCATGTCTTTTGCAGTCAATTTTGGTCAATCTCCAATGTGAACAACAAGGTATGGCTTCTAGGTTGGGTTCCTCGTTCTGTTTTCGCTTAGGCATTTTAGTTAGCATTGTGGAGAGTTGCTGCTTTGTTTCTCTATTTTTTGGTATGTTTGTGGATTAAGTTGGTCTTATATATGGCTCCATGCATAATATGGATTATGGATGCTTCTTGTTTGACATTTACGCTTGGGGATCTATGTTCATATTGTTTCTTTGGGCTATGAACTTGGAATGTAATGTTATGCTTGGTGGTTGGTCTTATTTTAGCTCCGTGTACATTTTGAATGCTTCTTGTTTGACATTCACGCATGGGGTTCTTTGTTCTTGTTGTTCTCTGAGGTTCTAAACTTGGAATATGATGATATATTCTCTTGGAGGTGTGTTTCAATGAGGTTTGGTATTATACAAAAATCGTGCTTTATTATGGTGAACTTTGTTCCTAGAAAGGGGTGATGCACTCTATGGTATATAAAGCTTTGTGTTCAATCACAGGGATTTTTTTAGGCTCGTCTGGTCTCAATTTTCTCATGTATATATCTATTGTTAAAGTGGCATGTATTAAGAATGTGGCGTTCTACTTGGCGAACTAGATTAAGCGATATGCTTTGTGGTTTTGTGGCGTTGGAGAGTTGTAATTCAAATTCTGAAATATTTCTTTTTCTAATATGAATTTCTAAATAAAGATATAAGAACAACCAAATAACCTTGTTTTAATTATGAAATACAATTGCCTCAAGTTACAAACTAAAATATTAGGCAATTTACAAACTAAAATATTACTTATATTTAGTATAAATTTGAACATACATACGTTATATTAAATACATATTATATTAAATTATATATATGTAATATAATGGAGGGTATGTATTTTATGTCATAGAATGGAGGGTGTATAAAGATTTTATATTTGTGACTTATCATAATATTATTCATATAAAAATTTATTATAATATTATTTAGTTAAATTTTCTTTTTAAACTAAAAAAATAATCTACCATTAAAAAATTACATTTAATATATTCTAAATGTGTTTTGAACATTCATCTATAGTTGAAACTTGACCATGTATCTATGTTTCTAAACATAACTTACATTTTTCTAGCTATTCATGTCTTACATTTACGACGAGCTAAATGAAACAAAACGTAACTTTGTTAGTCTTACATTTGCGACCACCTCGGCAACATATAATGTTATTAAACTGTACCTATAGGCTATAGTTGATAATGTGTTATGTGATTTCCTTTTAGTTGAAAAACTTAGAGGATTACAATTTTTAGGCCAATATAATTTTAATGAGTTGTATTTAGTGTAATTTTTTAGAAATTTTTCTTGTGAGTTTTTTCGATTTAATTTCTCTCAAATCTTACATGAATTTTTTGAATTCAGAAGTTTGAAAGGTAACTCTTGCACAATTTAAGTGCCCTAGGGGATTTTGAGGGTACTGAATCCATATATATAGTCAAAAACCCAGTTTGAATAACACAAATCAAGATTTCACCTCAAAATTTTCCGCCGGATTCCTGCACCAGAAATTCCAAAAAGTCACACTAAAAACAACTCCTAATCTTGGTGTAGGCAATTTGTTCTATGAAATGGAAAACATGGCATCCTTTTCTCGTTTGACACTTTCAGTTTCAGCTCTGACCTCTCTCAAACTCAACACGCCTCTATTGGTTCCGAGCTTTGGTTCTAACCTCTCTTGAACTCAACACACCCAAAAATGAGTATTAATATGGCCCAAATTTGTTAAGCATAGTCTAAAGAGTCCACAAATTACCCTAGAAAATAAGCTAGCAAGATTATGATAAAATTTAAGAGAAATTTTTAAAAATCTAGGTTATAGCTATCAAACTTTAGGGATTTGGGTACCTTATGGATTTTTAATGGTGTTGAATCTATTAGGGTTTTGGGTGCCTCATAGATTCTTAATGGTGTTGAATCTATTTCCACCATTAAAAAAATGATTCAAACACTCCAACATTTAGATTTTTTGAAAAAAATTTACTAAATTCCAAACCACTCCAAATTTTTTTTATCTCGAAGAATAATTTATCTCCGCAATGAGGTGAGTAGACATTGTTAACCACAAACCAGAGAAATCTTTCATTTTAATCTCCTCGCTCTTATTAAAATATGACACATCAACTCCAATCTTCATTTTCATCTCCTCGCTCTTACTAAAATATGACACATGGACTCCAATCTATGGTTAAGATGTTGTCGGTAATCTAAATCCACCTGCCCGACTCCTGCTCGCCTGCGGCACTGCATCTCAAATGTTTGTCATCCGCGTGGATCAAGCCATTGCTTAGCAGAAACAATTCTAGGGTCGCCACGAGCTACAGACCGCCCAACGCCTCAAAAATTAGAAAACTAGAAAATGAAGATTCATTCGAACAACCTGAGTCTTCTTCAAGAATGTGTGTGCCTATTTTTCTCTAATGGTGGACCTATAGTAGGAGCCTCTACCCTATATGCTCGATTCCACCCCAATTATCACTGCCATAACACACTAGGTTGAACGTAAGACATTCCACACAAATAGATCGCAAGGATTTCCGCTAGATTCTCTCGACTATGACAGGCTTCCAAATCTAATATAGCCTGTCCCAAAGGGTTCTAGCTTGTTACCTTGACGAAAATAAACTACAAACATGGTTATCAGTTCAAGGTCTAGCCATTTTACCACATTTGTCAATGTCATTAGTTTATTTTAACAGTGACCTCAGAAAAAATCAGACTAGTTGTACGTTAGAAATATCGTGCCATGTTCTGGTTTTCGCAAACAAAGAAACATTGCGTGCAATTTATTTTCCACATCCCCTCTCAATTTCAATGAAGAACCCTTGTTTATTTAATTCCATAGGATACAACTAAAAACAAAATCCTTCTGTTCATGTCACTCTAATCTGAAGATTGTTTTTCTCGTCTAAGCGTTTGAATCGCTTGGAAGTGTTACTCAAAGCGTTCTTGCATAGTCACTGGTCACTTGCAGGGAAACAATAAGCAAACTCTAGAACCACGATGAGGCCTTGTCATTATATTCAATCTCCTCGTAGTATGTTCTACTACCTCATAGATCATATAAGTACAAGTTTGAAGAGAAGAGTGTTTTATATTGAATTTATACCTATTCCAATGATGCCCAGCGTTGATACTTATTGAACTAAATATTTGTAATGACGTGGGGTGGGAATAGATATCCAAACCTTCCATTTATTCATGTGGCACCAAATCTTAGACCCATAATGTTATAACATACTTCTATTTAATATTTATGAATTTTTAAATAAAATATGTATAGCCAGAATTTACCATTCTTAAATAAAATATGTATAATAAAAATTCCTTAATATGGTAATTTATAAAGAAGAGTTTGAATATTAATACTCGTAATTCGTTAAACATTATGAATATTTTTATTGTAAAAAATTATATTAATAATTTTATTAAAAAATGAAATGTATTTTATAATTTAATATTAAGATATTGTAAAATTAATTCTATTTTGTTTGGATATGGTGATTCATGCATATTTGGTATTTGTGTTTTTGATAGGCTCTATTATGCAACTCTAGTGAAATGATATCACTAGGTTATTATTAGAGTGAATGTTGTTGAGGGAAGATTTGTCTTGGATGGTGGAGTACAAAGGATGCTATATCCTTTCTTGATCTAGATTATTTATAGTAGGAAGAAAATAAATCATTCATGATAGATGATGATAAGAAGGTAGCCTATCTCAAAAATTGGAGAGATAGTTAGTATAGGGATGATGCTCCAAAACCAGTTGGTTGTGAAGCTTAAGGTGAGGTGGGTATTAGTTTCTATTTTTCTTGTGAATGTTTTTCATGTAAAGAGTGCTTAAAATTGTAGAGTTAGTAACCATGCAAATCATTGTTGGAGTGAGTAGCAATGAAGATAGTGTTCAATTCCATAGCTAGGGATACAATGGTTCCTCCTTATAAATGTGCATATGGAGCCTTGTACCCATGATGCATATATAGAGGCATATATAGAGGGTGAGGACTTGGAGGTGTTTCATTAGTTGTAGAACTAGAGTCATTTAGACAATGGAGATATCACAATTGATTGTCATCTCTAGAATGGGTTACTCTATAAGATGGACAAGTTATGTGTTCCTAAAGGTGAGTGACTACAACTAATTAGAAAGGCTCACACCTCCAAGGTTGCAGGGAATTTTGGTGTAGAGAAAACAATAGCCAACTTATAGAGTTATGTATACTAGTCTATAATGTGTGAAGATGTAGTTGGGTTCATAAGAGGATGTATGGTTTGTTGTACCAGCAAGCCTAGTAACCATAAATAGAGTTTATACCATCCTTTACTTACCCACTCATCCTTAGAAAAACATTTCCATGGATTTTGTGAGAGATTTATCAGCAACCAGGAATGGACATGAGTATATATTCATGATAGTTGTTAAGTTTATCAAGATGTGAATTCTCATGTATTCTACAAAGACCATGAGTGGTAGGAAGTGACATACTTATTCTTTAGATAGGTTTGGGTGCATTCTAGGATACTAAGGAGATTCAACCTCCTCTGGGAAATATTTGCTTGGTCAAATTTTTTTCTCTCTTTGAAGTTGTCCTCTGAATTGTATTGACCTAATTAGTTAAAGCAATCGTGTGAAAACTAATCCATTTTGTCTTAACAATTTTCCCTGCCCAACATGGAAACATAAACCAATAATTTCCTCAATAATCAAAGTATTAAATATGAAATTGTATAAATGTTGTGGTCATTTAACTATTTATGTGCGTAACTTCCCATCAGTCATCTTACTTTAGGCATAACGAAATGTTACAATGACAATTTCCATTAGTAAGTAAGAAACCTCTAAAGTAGAAGGTTTTTTTTGTAATTATAATCCTAGATACAATCATATGAAATATGCCATTCGAAATCCTCCTTCTCTTTGCATCAATCGTGCCTCCATGCATACATGATGATCAATCAATTCCTTCCCATTACCTTTGTTTCACGCAAAAATATTCACACAACATTGCAACTATCAACTCAAATGTTGACATTGTTAGTGTTGTCAACTCAACTTCTCCTACATCCATCATACATCGGCATGATGGCTCAGAAACTTCCAAGGAAACTCTCGCATTGCGTGACATGTGTGGTTGCAACATCGATTCCACCTTATGGGACATGCAATGCCTTGCTGAAGAGGACAAAAGTTATAACCTTTACACCTCATGAACCTCTCTAGTCCTTGCAATCAAAGGGCGCTATGTTGTCAAGTTCAATGGAAGGACTGTTGGAACTATCCCCACCACTTTCCTTCTCATAAACCCTGATAATTTGAAACACACTACCTCAGATAATTTTTTTAGGAAACATATTTCAATGCATCCTCGCCTTCATTGAGTCAAAATTACATAAGTGTCTCTAACATGCCCCTCAAAAAAAAAAAAATCTATGAACTTGTTGCAATGTGCCACTCCAAGAAAGTTCCACATATTATCATCCATGTTATTTTTCCAACAATTAACATGGGAGAGTTTTAGTTCCTTGTGTGCTCCCTTAACATTGATGGGATGCAATGCATGGAAAAGGTTGTCCAACAATCTGACATCTGACATTATACAAAATGCAATGGTTTCTTCCTTGAATGTGACCATTGTTATGTCCTCTGTCTTAAATTGCATGACCACACTGACCAACTGGAAGATGTCATTTCTTTCAATGATGTTGCAACTAAACTCTTGTGTATAATAGTAAAGGACATTTTCCTCCTTTAAGTGAGCCACAATCCATCACAGACATCTCCACCAAGATCAAATGTCATCATTTCCTCTTCACCCTTTTTATTAAAAGAAACAGTTTCAATGGCATTGAATGCATGTGCCCAACCCTTATGTACTATTATTTATGTTCATAATTGATTTCATGTCATTTTAAGAAACCATAAAGAATTTTAACTCCTCCACTATCTACCTTTGTGCATGCAAGTATTGTCATTGTTTTGGGGCAATTATTTTAGCGTAAATTTCTTCTTAAATGTAACCTCCTACTAAATTATTTGGAAGATATATAGAAACCCAAATTTCGATTGTATTTTATTGTCTAGATATTTTGTTTGACTATTGCCTTCCACATTTCCTCCACTCCTCCTATGTGCTTTCTTTTGCACATTTTGGTATAATTGCTAATATAATCATTCCTAGTAATACACTTTGGTTACATTTAATATCAAAAAAGTTTGAAAATTGTCAATCTATTTGGAATAATTTTAAGTGATTGTAATCACACAATTTATTATTTATTTAAAATCAATAAGGGTTTATTCCTCAAGAATTAAATTGATTTATAATATTTTTTAAAAATGAATATAAATTATAAATTAAATAATTAAATACTTATATTAAATAAAATATTTTAATATTAATTATAAATTTAATCTATGTTTGAAAATAAAATAAAAAATTAATGTCAATAAAAGATAAGATAATAGGACTTTTTCCAATCAATTAAGCTATATATATATATATATATATATATAATTAATGAATTTTTTCAATATTTATAGAAAAAATTTGTATGAGATTTATCTAAATATAATAATGAAATAAAAATTTATTAACATATATTTTTTACATATAGGATATATAATTTCTAGCAATATATATATATATATATATCTATATCTATATATATATATATATATATATATATATATATATATATATATATATATATATATATATATATATTTTGGAGGAATTAAATTTACTAAGGGGTATCGAGGAGCATCGCACAATTCTGCATCTCATTATGGGTGGATCAATCTTCTTCCATCCAATAAACTAGTTAGCTCTTGCACAGGCTCAACCTATATATATATATATATACTCAGTGAAACCTCCATATCACGATTGGAGATGAAACATCACTTTTGGGAGAGAACTCTGAAAAATTGGTGATCGGATTCCTACTGCAACAAGCTGATAATATTTTTCCTACTTGTTAAGTTACTTTTTTTTTTCTACAACAAATATTGAAATACATAAACTGCAACATAGAAAAGATAAAATACTGTGGAAACTAAATATTGTTCTAGAGAGAAATAAACACACACATCAACACAGTTGTTTTTGGACAATGTCCTTGGAAAAACTAAAGTCGGGAAAACCAGTGTAGTAATTGAGGGTTTTAATTATTATGCAGTAGTAAATCTTAGCACAAATCATTGGATTCCCAAATTAGCTATCTGATACAAAGAAATGCTAGCTAAGAGTTAGTAAGAAAAATCTTATTGATTCGGGAGATCTAACATTGATCAGGGGCTGGCTAGTTGGCCCCACGTTGCCTTTGCGCACCTTCTATATCAATCTTATGCAGGTATGCATCACTCTAGATGGGATTTGTGTCACCTCCTCTGTTGATCTCCTGTTGTCTGGAAATTTTACCTTCTTCCCTTCGGTCTCACACACCAGCTGGATTTCGAACTCCCTATGAAGCTTTGTGTTTCCTTTGTGTGGCAATGCACTGCTTCTCTAAACTTCTCTAAGCCTTCTCCTCTTTGCACTCTCCATATCTAGAAAACACTCCTCTGGACTACTATCCCTGCCCCACACTAGAGGAAGATCAATCGATCTTACTCTGATAACTCAACATTGCTACTCTTGAGAAATTCAATCTCTAGTCTCTCATTTGATGTGTTCTCCAAGTGCCCATTGAACTCCTTATAATCTCTCGTTGGAGCTCCAATGGCCAATATTAAAACATAATCAAGGGCTAAGATTAACTTAGAGTTGATCCTCATCTTCTTTTAGAAGATTCACACCTGCTTTAATTAATACCCGTTAATTAACTAGATTTCCTAAGTTTATGTTGGCATTATGATACATATGTTGTACTTGATGGCAACCCACTCATCTCAGATAATAAATTATAGTGTAGAGAAACGTTCACGCACTTATATGCAGAGAAAAGTTTATTTCATGTAGAGAAAAGTTCACGCACTTTTATGCAGAGAAAAGTTTATTTCATGTAGAGAAAAGTTCACGCACTTGTATGCAGAGAAAAGCGCGTATATGTTGGAGAACTTACCTTTGGTCCATGGTAGTTAGTCCTTGGTATTTGAACCTATGGTTTTGGACCATGGTACGCACTTTCATGCAAGGAAAAGCGCATATATGTTGGAGAACTTACCTTTGGTCCATGGTAGTTAGTCCTTGGTATTTGAACCTATGGATTTGGACCATGGTACCTCGTCAAAAGTGTTGATCTCACGCAATTTCATGGTTGGTTCATGGTATTAGTCCGACAGTTTTTGATCTTATGGTTTTGGCCCGTGGTATTGCATCCAAAAGTGTTGATCTCACGTACTTTCATGGTTGGTTCATGGTATTAGTCCAACAGTTTTTTGATCCTATGGTTTTGGCTCTTGGTATTGTGAAAGGCCTAAGACTATAAAAGAGGAAGGAGATCATTTGGCAAAGCATCTTCTGAATTATCGAATATCTGATAAAGTACTAGATCTGGAATATTGTGATTGGGTTTTGGTGCAGATATGGATCTGAATGAAGAAGGAACCTGAGTGTAAGGAGAAGGATAAGTTCTATTGATGGGTCAAAATCTTAAGGCTGGAATAGTGGTATCTCTATATGATTTTGATCTGTGATATGTGGCATACGCTTGATCTATAAATCTAATAATCTGGGTCTGAATTATTGATGCATGTTTTATTTTACACATGTTATGATCTGGGTATGTCTGATGTAACAACTGCAAAGTTATAAGGAAATATTTGCAGATATGTATGCGGGTTGGCTTTGGTGAAATCAGAGATTGATGATGCAAGTGTAGTTGATGGGTTTTTGATGTTCTTGGATCTAGTTTGAAAATTTATGAAAAGTGGTCCTTGAAAGAAAAGAAGTAGGGGGTTGTAGCTCCCTTCCAGGAGAGACTATAAAAAAAGAGAGAGTTGTAGCTCTCTGCAGGTTGCAGCCTGCGTACTGGTAAAGGACTGCACCAGTACAAAACCATTGTAAAAGGATTTTCTAATTTGAAAGAAGATAGAGACATATTGCAGCAGGTGGTTTTCACCCACATTGGGTTTCCACCTTACATCTTGTCTTCTTTGGTGTGACTATCTGTTTTCTTTGTTCATGCTCATTATTTTATGGTACTGACATGCAAAAATAATTCAAAGAATAAATAAGGAAGATTTATTAAAAGAACTTGATAATACTGATTCACCCCCCCTCTCAGTATTATTTCCAACAATTGGTATCAGAGCAGGTCCTTCAGAGAAGCTTGATCGCTTAAAGGAATATCATTCATCATGAGCAACTACGAGAGGGAAGCATCAATCAGGCCACCAATTTTTGATGGGACAAACTTCAATTATTGGAAGGTAAGAGTTACTGCCTATCTTCAATCTCTTGGTACAGAAGTTTGGGATATCATAGATACAGGCTACACTTTTCCTTCAGCTACTCCTACAAATACAACCGAAAAGAAGAAATATGAAACAAATGCTAAAGCAGTCAATACTCTGCTGGGATGCTTATCTCCAACAGAATTCGTGAAGGTTATGCAATATAAATCCACAAAAGAAATATGGGACAAGATTGTCTTGAGCTACGAAGGAGATGAACAGGTAAAGCGTGCTAAACTTCAAACCCTCAGGATTCAGTATGAGAATCTCAGAATGTATAATGATGAAAGTGTGGCTAACTATTTCCTTCGGGTAGATGAGATTGTTAATTGCATGAAAAACTTGGGTGAAGAAATAAAAGAGGCTATTGTGGTTGAAAAAGTTCTAAGATCATTGTCCCCCAAGTTTGAATCTAAAGTGTCTGCAATAGAAGAAAAGGAAAATCTACGAATTCTTACTATGTCTCAGCTACACGGAATTCTAACTACTTATGAAATGAGAAAGGGAGGTCCATCAGACAGAAGAGAAGTTGCTTTCAAGGCTTCAGGCAAAGGAGACTATTATGAAGCAAGTCACGTGCCAGAAGAAGAAGAAGAAGAATCAAATTTTGTCTGAAATCTTCAAAGGGGAACTGGAAGGTTCAGAGGTAAGTTACCTTTTAAATGCTTTTCTTGTGGAAGAGTAGGTCATTATGCTGCAAAATGTCCTCATAAGGATAAAGGAAAGGAACCTACTAGATGGAACAAGAAACAAATTGCAAATAGGAAAAGCTACTACACTCATGAAGATAGTGATGGTCTATCAAATAGTGACGAAGATGAACGAGGTAATGATTATAAACTCTTAATGGTATTTGAGGATGATGATTACATGGATGCTATAGATGTGGATAGCTTTGTGAAGAAATTTCTAGACTCAAGACATGTATAGAAGAAAAGAATAGGATCATTGATACTCTACAACTTCAAATTGATGAAAAAGAAAAATATCTTGAAAAGTTAGAAGGCGAAATTGTTGGTCTTAGAAGAGAGATTGAGAAAACAAAGGCTATTAATCTTAAGTTTGTCAAAGGATCTAAAATTCTGGATGAGATCATCAATGTACAACGCTCTCCTCTAAACAAGACAGGTCTGGGCTATAATGGAGAAACTTCTCAAGCATCCACCTCAAAGAGTTATCTTGATGCAGCAAGAAGGAATGAGCAAAAGCACAATGGAGATCACCAAGTAAAGCAGGGACCAACTACAAAAAAAGACTATCAGGCAAATCAGGGGCAATATGTCTTAAGGATGAACAAAAGCTACAACCAGCCACAGGTAAAATCCTCTCAATTTGCTTCAAGAATGAATGAAAATAGAAATTACAATCGTTTGGCCGGAAGATTTGATAACCGCAGAAATTTCTTCAATGGACAATGCTTTTCTTGCCATAACTTTGGTCACAAAGCATCTCAATGTGTTGCATATAAAACGATCATGACTAGAGAAGCTCAAAAACAAAGAAGCATGACCGGGATTACAAAAAGGACCTATAACAACTTTTCGGTTCTTGAAAATGAAGTTGAATGTTCTATTTGCAATAACTTTGGTCATGAAGATTCTGAATGCAGGAGAAGGTTTCAGCAGACAAAGGAACAAGCCTCAAGCACCAAAACATAGAGAATAAAGGAACCACCAATAGAAAGATGTGGGATAGCATTTTATGCAGAGGGACAGGAAAATCTATGGTACATTGACAGTGGATGTTCGAAGCATATGACAGGTGATAAAGAAAAACTTGAATCATATTCTGCTCTAGAAAAAGGAAAGAAAGTTTCTTTTGGAAATGATACTCCTGCAACTATAACAGGAAAAGGCACTACTCAGTTAAAAGAAAAGGTCAAAGCTGGAAATGTTTTGTATGTTGATGGATTGAAACATAATCTTCTAAGTGTCAGCCAGATGTGTGATCAAAGAACCGAGGTGATATTCAGATCAAATGGATGTCTTGTTCGTGATCTTGATACAGGTAAAACAGTTATCAAAGGTAAAAGAACTCCAAATAATCTATACATATTTGAAGAAGGACAACAGCAATGCTATCTGAGCAAGGATGATGAGCACTGGTTATGGCACCGGAGGTTGGGGCATATAAGCTTTTCACAAATAAGAAAAGCATGCAAATATCAGGCAGTTCGTGGTCTTCCAGATATGAAAGTTCCAGACAACACCATATGCAAATCATGTCAGTTTGGAAAGCAAACCAGAACTACCTTTCCGGAAAAGGAAGGATCAACTAGCATGCCTCTTGAGCTAGTACATATAGATACATGTGGTCCATTCAGGAAAAGGACACCTTGAGGAGAAGAATACTTGATATTATTCATTGACGATTTCTCCAGGTTTGTCTGGTTAGGACTTATGAAGCACAAAGATGAAGCATTCGAAAAATTCAAATCCTTTAAAGCCTTGGTTGAAAATGAACCAGGATACAAAATTAAGTGTCTTAGATCCGACAGAGGTGGGGAGTTTACCTCAAATGAATTTTTCGATTTCTGTGAAGAACATGGGATAAGAAGAGAATTCTCTACAGCTAGAACTCCTCAGCAAAATGGAGTGGTGGAAAGAATGAACAGAACTGTCCAACAAATGGCTCGTGCTATGCTTGATGAATCTGGAACTCCCGCAACTTTCTGGGGTGAAGCAGCACATGCTGCGGTTATTATTCTCAACAAAACAAATGTCCGAGTGAACAGCACTCAAACCCCTCATGAGCTCTGGTATGGTGAGACTCCTTCGGTAAAGCACTTCAAAATCTTTGGGAGTAAATGCTATATTAAAAATACTGATGAGCAACTTGGCAAACTTGAACCTAGAGCAGATGAAGGCATCCTTCTTGGTTATTCTCCACACAGCAAAGCATACAAGTGCTATAATAAAAGACTTGGAAGAATTGTTGACAGCATTGATGTAGTGGTTGATGAGAAGGGATACATTCCTAGGCAAGTAAATCATGAAGATATCGAAGAAGATTAAGGCCATCCTCAAAGACAGAATGATGAAGAAGAAGAACCTCAAGAAGAACCAGAGGAGCAGATAAGGATAGAAGAGAAGACTCCATCCAGATATGTTCATAAGAATCATCTAGAATCTCAGATTTTGGGACAGAAAGAAGCAGGTGTACAAACAAGAAGAACAATTGCAGAAGCTTCAAGCTATTTGGCATTACTCTCTTCCACTGAACCACAAAATGTGAAAGAGGCATGCAAAGATGAATGTTGGGTCAAAGCAATGGATGAAGAACTTGAGCAGATCGAAAATAACACCACTTGGGAGCTGGTTCCTAGACCAAAGGATAAGAATGTTATAGGAACAAAATGGGTCTTCAAAAATAAATTGAATGAAAATGGAGAAGTAATTAGAAACAAGGCCAGACTTGTTTTTAAAGGGTATGCACAGCAAGAAGGAATAGATTTTGAAGAAACTTTTGCTCCTGTTGCAAGACTTGAGGCCATTCGAATGTTCCTTGCTCTCTCAAGCTTTCAAAACTTCAAAGTATTTCAAATGGACGTGAAATCAGCCTTTCTGAATGGAGACTTGGAAGAAGAAGTATATATTGAGCAGCCAGATGGTTTCATTCTTGGAAATGATCCAAATCTTGTATGCAGATTGAAAAAGGCTCTCTATGGCCTCAAACAAGCTCCAAGGGCTTGGTACTATCGTTTGGACAAATATCTTCATCAACAAGGTTTTTCAAAAGGATCAGCAGACAGCAATCTTTATATAAAAGTTGAAAATGACAAATTGTTGATACTTGTTGTGTATGTAGATGACAATATCTTTGGCAGCAATGAAGAAGCTATGAGTCAAAGCTTTGCCTTGGTGATGCAGAAAGAATTTGAAATGTCCTTGCTGGGAGAACTGACATATTTTCTTGGTTTGCAAATCCAACAAAATGAAGGAGGGATCTTCTTGTCTCAAACCAAGTATCTCAAGCAGATTTTGAAGAAATATGGTATGGAAGAAGCAAAACCAGTATGTACACCCATGGTCACAGGATGTAACCTCAGTGCAAATGATGAATTAGCAGCAGTGCATCAACCAACTTACAGATCTATGATTGGAAGTCTACTTTATTTGACAGGTACCCGACCAGACATCATGCATGCAGTGGGAATAGTTGGAAGATTTCAGGAAAATCCAAAGGAAACTCATCTTCAGGCAGTAAAGAGAATCTTCAAATATCTTCAAGGGACTCAAAACTATGGCTTATGGTATCCTAGAGATACAGATCTCACACTTCATGCTTATACAGATGCAGATTGGGCCGGAAGCGTGGATGACAGGAAAAGCACAAGTGGTGGTGCATTCTTTATGGGTTCCAGATTAGTATCTTGGTTCAGCAAGAAACAGAGTTCGATTTCCTTGTCTACAGCTGAAGCAGAATATGTTGATGTTGCATCTTGCTGCACTTAACTCCTTTGGATGATGCAGACCTTGCAGGATTTTCAAATCACTTGTACACCACCCATCTCCATCTTATGTGATAATACAAGTGCAATCAACATTTCAAAGAACCCAGTCATGCATTCAAAAACCAAGCACATACCAATCAAGTATCACTTTCTCTGGGAAAAAGTGCTTGAACAAAAGGTCAAGTTAGAGTATGTTCCCTCTAAGGAACAGGTTGCTGATATACTCACCAAACCATTGCCTAGGGAGACCTTTGAATACCTCAGGCAAAAGCTGGGGGTTGTTGATGCATCATCTTGTTGTTGAATCTCTACTGATTGTTGGTTGTACGCAAGGTTCATCTGAAGTATATGCGTATATGTGCTGGGTTGTGGATTGGTCAAAGATCGAATGGCACAGGTTTAGGGGGAGCATATCATGCATTTTTGGCATTATGGAGGAAGTACAGAAGGAGATCATGGATGCTGGTCTGAATATTGCTGCAATACATCTCTATCTCTTTCATGGTCATGAATTATGGTTCTTCTTTGCAGATCTGGTTTATAGTCAGGGGGAGCATGTTCTTAGGGGGAGCATAACCCTTTGCCCTTGATGTCAAAGGGGGAGAGTGATTGGTTGTTGTTGCCATCAAGTCCAAAGGGGGAGATTGTTGGCATTATGATACATATGTTGTACTTGATGGAAACCCACTCATCTCAGATAATAAATCATAGTGTAGAGAAAAGTTCACGCACTTATATGCAGAGAAAAGTTTATTTCATGTAAGAAAAGTTCACGCACTTTTATGCAGAGAAACGTTTATTTCATGTAGAGAAAAGTTCACGCACTTTTATGCAGAGAAAAGCGCGTATATGTTGGAGAACTTACCTTTGGTCCATGGTAGTTAGTCCTTGGTATTTGAACCTATGAGGAAAAGCGCGTATATGTTGGAGAACTTACCTTTGGTCCATGATAGTTATTCCTTGGTATTTGAACCTATGAGGAAAAGCGCGTATATGTTGGAGAACTTACCTTTGGTCCATGGTAGTTAGTCCTTGGTATTTGAACCTATGAGGAAAAGTGCATATATGTTGGAGAACTTACCTTTGGTCCATGGTAGTTAGTCCTTGGTATTTGAACCTATGGTTTTGGACCATGGTACGTACTTTCATGCAAGGAAAAGCGTGTATATGTTGGAGAACTTACCTTTGGTCCATGGTAGTTAGTCCTTGGTATTTGAACCTATGGTTTTGGACCATGGTACCTCGTCAAAAGTGTTGATCTCACGCAATTTCATGGTTGGTTCATGGTATTAGTCCGACAGTTTTTGATCCTATGGTTTTGGCCCGTGGTATTGCATCCAAAAGTGTTGATCTCACGTACTTTCATGGTTGGTTCATGGTATTAGTCCAACAATGTTTTGATCCTATGGTTTTGGCCCATGGTATTGTGAAAGGCCTAAGACTATAAAAGAGGAAGGAGATCATTTGGCAAAGCATCTTCTGAATTATCGAATATCTGATAAAGTGCTAGATCTGGAATATTGTGATTGGGTTTTGGTGCAAATCTGGATCTGAATGAAGAAGGAACCTGAGCGTAAGGAGAAGGATAAGTTCTATTGATGGGTCAAAATCTTAAGGCTGGAATAGTGGTATCTCTATATGATTTTAATCTGTGATATGTGGCATACGCTTGATCTATAAATCTAATAATCTGGGTCTGAATTATTGATGCATGTTTTATTTTACACATGTTATGATCTGGGTATGTCTGATGTAACAACTGCAAAGTTATAAGGAAATATTTGCATATATGTATGCGGGTTGGCTTTGGTGAAATCAGAGATTGATGATGCAAGTGTAGTTGATGGGTTTTTGATGTTCTTGGATCTAGTTTGAAAATTTATGAAAAGTGGTCCTTGAAAGAAAAGAAGTAGGGGGTTGTAGCTCCCTTCCAGGAGAGACTAGAAAACGAGAGAGAGTTGTAGCTCTCTGCAGGTTGCAGCCTACGTACTGGTAAAGGACTACACCAGTACAAAACCATTGTAAAAGGAGTTTCTAATTTGAAAGAAGATAGAGACATATTGCAACAGGTGGTTTTCACCCACATTGGGTTTCCACCTTATATCTTGTGTTCTTTGGTGTGACTATCTGTTTTCTTTGTTCATGCTCATTATTTTATGGTACTGACATGCAAAAATAATTCAAAGAATAAATAAGGAATATTTATTAAAAGAACTTGAGAACACTGATTCACCCCCCCTCTCAGTATTATTTCCAACAGTTTATACTTAGGGAACCATTTAAAAAAGTTAATTATTTTAATTAAACCATCTGTAGGTGGAATTTTCCCAAACAATTTCTCGGTATTGGAGAATGCACATGTCTTATCCTCTCTAAAAAATATCGAGGCAAGAGCAAATCTAATGCTACAGAAATGAACACTCCCTCTTAGCGAGGAATGTGCTCTAGTACTACAACCCACTGGAGCATCACTCTGTTTCTATACCATCTCATATTGCATCACTGATGTCTAGCTCTTCTACCAATAAACTACTATGCAACTTTGATTGTTGCATTCATGTTGCTACTGGCCCTGTTGAACTCCTTCCAGTACTGCATCTGCACAGAAGTATTCTCCAACTGCTAATGCTACAATTGCAACAACTGCAACAGAAAAACATCCAAAATACTTAACCAGTTGTATTCAATATGATGCATCCGTCATTTGAGTTCTAACTGCTGCTAGTCTCTGCATTGTGCAGCAATCTGTGCCATCTACAATGCTACCAACTCTACTTTGTGTTCCCTCTCTCTGACTACTACTAGCTACTGCATATGTCACTCTCGCACCTAACTTCACCAACTTATCCTTCTACTATTGACTATTGGCCCACATAGAAAGGTATTGATCCAAGAGGTGGACTCCTTAAGGATCCTGCCCTTCTTGTAGCTCTTTGGTGTTGGAAAATTATATATTACAGAGCAATGGAACACATAAAATATTGCAGAAATATAAAAACATAAAACGCATAAAACAAGAGAGACACAGACATATGTGGTTCACCCAGTTTGGGCTACATCCACGGAGAAACAACCAGTCCTTCCTTTTATATTATTCAGCAAATTGAAGAGATACAACCTACAGCAGATCTACTGTAACACCCTCTTCACTCTCAATCTCCTCTCTCTTTCTCACTCAGAATACAGATCTACATAGGCGCAATACAATTCCCTCATATACAGTGAGGGGTTGCCTTCTAGGGAAAAAAACCATAAATTAAACATAACTTCTACTGTCAGATCTCCACCTAATGAACAACCCATATTGACTAGAAATTACTATACTTTTACAAGGTAATTTTACATCTATTCTTAGCTTTGGGGGCACTACCCCCGAAACCCCCCACTAGGGGAGGGGGGGGGGGCTCCCCAAAGGTCGCAGACGCCCCCCCTTGGACCCCCCCTGTAGCGAATATTTTACGGGCGGCGTTGCCACCCCATTTTGAACTAGGGTCCAATGTGGCAATACCTTTGAATACAGAAGATAATCAGGCTCCACACCCAAAAATCTCCCACTTGGAGACTGATTATAGCAACTCCACCACTGCTTCATTTGCTGGACAATGAATCCTCTTTGGACCTGGCTGTTTCTCATCTTCTTCATCATACTTGAAGACCAATTGAAACTAAGCATATTCTCAGTTTCTCCCTGGTTAAAACTTTTGTTAGCATATCTGCAAGATTCTAGCTAGTGTGTATCTTTTCCAGCTTCAACTCTCCATCTTCCAACACTGATCATATGAAATGGTAATTGAGCTATATGTGTTTAGTCCCAGAATGAAAATGCTGAGTTCTTTGCAAGATGAATGCACTTTGGCTATCACTGTATAACGTGCCCATATCATGCTCCTTACCCAATTCACCCATACAACTTTGTAACCAAATCATTTCTTTACTAGCCTTTGTAGCAGCAACATACTCTGCTTCTGTTGTTGAAAGTGCAACAACACTTTGGATTTTTGAAACCCAACTGACAGTTGTTCCACCTACAATAAATACATATCCTGTAGTGCTCCTCCTGTTATCTTTGTCACCTGCCATATCTGCATCAACATATCCCTGTAGAGAAATGTTTGAACCACCAAAGCATAATGCTTGATTTGTGGTACCTTTCAAATACCTGAGAATCCATTTCATTGTCGTCCAATGTTCCTTTCCTGGATTGTTCATGTACCTGCTTACAACTCCCACTGCATGTGCAATATCAGGCCTTGTGCAGACCATTGCATACGTTAAGCTTCCAACTGCTGATGCATATGGAACTTTAGACATATAATCCATGTCTTCTTGGGTCTTTGGGCACATTTCCTTACTAAGTTTAAAATGACTAGCAAAAGGTGTACTAACTGGTTTTGCATTGTGCATATTAAATCTTTTCAACACCTTTTGTATGTACTCATTTTGAGATAATGTTAGTTTGCAATTTTTTCTGTCTCTAGTTATTCTCATACCAAGGATTTGTTTTGCAGCTCCCAAATCCTTCATTGCAAACGAATTTTCAAATTTTCTTTTGAGCACACCTATTTTCTACATGTTATACCCTACAACAAGCATGTCATATACATATAATAACAATATAATATAGCTGCCATCATTTTTCTTTTTCAGATAAACATAATGATCTGAGTGACATCTAGTATAACCTTGTTCAGACATAAACTTGTCAAATTTTAAATACCACTGCCTTGCAGCCTGTTTTAAGCCATACAAGCTCTTCTTCAACCTGCACACTAGTTTCTCCTTCCCTTTTACCTCATATCCTTGTGGCTATTGCATATATATCTCTTCCTCCAAATCCCCATGGAGAAAGGTTGTCTTTAAATCTAACTGCTCAAGATGCAAATCTTCAGCTCCTACTAGACTTAGAATAGTTCTTATTGAAGTCATTTTAACAACAGGAGAAAATATTTCATCAAAATCAATACCTTTCTTCTGTGCAAACCCCTTCACCACAAGTCTAGCATTGTACCTCTTTTTTCCTCCATCTTCTTCCTTCAGCCTGTAAACCCATTTATTCTGCAATGTAGTTTTACCTACAGGCAACCTGACTAAGTCCCAAGTCTGGTTATGCATTAAGGAGTCCATCTCTTCTTCCATGGCTAGCTCCCACTTCTTATTGCTTTCAACCTGCATTGCTTCTTCATAACATTCGGGTTCACACCGCTTTCAGGTGTAAATAAAGTTTTTTTGATGCGACATGTTTTGTCGCCACGCAATAATGTGGGCACATCAATTAACGACCATGATCCGCCCTTCCTAGATCAATGGTGGGGGATCGTATTCGGTCCCCCCAAGGCCCTCTGATGTTTAATCACAAGGGGGGGTTCGAAAAGGTGGAATTGTTTTGCAATGTGGCGGCTTATAGGCGTTTCAAACCCCCCCTCCAAAAACCACCATTCTTCTCCTCGTTCGCACTGACCGTTGACCCCTATTTGCTCTTGTGCCACTTAAATCCTGCCAGGTGGACCTCCCATCCCCACCTTGCTCCTACGTCACTTCCTTTCCCCCCACTCCCTGTCTTCCACCTCACACCTGCGAACCCCACTTCCCTTCGGGCAAAGCAATCTCCCATCACTACTTATCCCCCAATAGGATGTTTCCATCTGGCACTTTCGCCACCATGTCAGTAGACCATTGATAAATAAATGCTATTCACTCACGTCACAATGGACCCACTCCATTTTAACAGTTAATTAGCAATGGTAAGCTGGTTATTCTTATATAGTCTCCCAAATACCATTGAATCACCTCATTTCACCATATCAGGATAGCAGAAAATTATAAATTTTCAGTGCACAGTCAACCAAACAGACTCTGCCCAATGCCCATCTAGTGATCCACGACATCTCTGCGACGAGTCAGCATAACTAGCCACCTGTAACCAAATATCTAGCCTTAAATTTGCATCTAGATACTAGTTTTCACTTATTTTTCCCTGAGAATTCTCAATTCCCTGTTATTAACCCTTCTATAATGGCACCTAAAGGCAAATCCAAGGCCTCTGATGATAATCCTATGCTGCCACCAACCATAGACTTAGATCACCAACCACTAGTAGACCAAGATTACAAAATTGCTAAAACTAGTTTTGAATTCGACTTGTTCGAGATTCACAACTGGTTAAAGCAGACTTTCTTGGACCAGAGCAATGAACTGAGCCTCTGGGATTCTCTCGTACCACAATTCGTCTTCCCTCAAACATACCACTTCCTTGAATTCGTCTCTTGGTGTCAATTCAAGTATATCCCAAGTCAGAGGGAAATTGTGGCCCAAAACACTGATATCCTCTTCACCATCACTGCAGAATCCATCTCCCAAATGCTCCAGTTGCTAAATTCTAACTCTCTGCAAACACTTTCATAGATTCCCTCATGGAATTCTACAAAAACCTAACCTTCCCACAGAGAGCCAAGATATTTGAAATTTTTCTCCCTCAGGATGCCTAATTATCCAAGAAGAATCCCTCATATTCATCCTCTATGTTCCTTGAGATGACTAAGCAAGTAATGTTAGAAAATGATATATTACGGAGCAATGGGACACATAAAATATTGCAGAAATATAAACACAGAAAACGCATAAAACAAGAGAGACACAGATATACGTGGTTCACCCAGTTTGGGCTACTTCCACGGAGAAATAACCAATCCTTCCTTTTATATTATCTAGCAAACTGAAGAGATACAACCTACAGCAGATCCACTGTAACACCATCTTCACTCTCAATCTCCTCTCTCTTTCTCACTCAGAATACAGATCTACATAGATGCAATACAATTCCCTCATATATAGTGAGGGGTTGCCTTCTAGGGCAAAAAACCATAAATTAAACATAACTTCTACCGTCAAATCTCTACCTAATGAATGGCCCATATTGACTAGAAATTACTATACTTTTAGAAGGCAAATTTACATCTAGTCTTAGCTTCAGGGGCACTACCCCCGAAACACCCCGCCAGGGGGGGGCTCCCCAAAGGTCGCAGCCACCCCCCCTTGGACCCCCCTGCAGCGAGCGAATATTTTACGAACGGCGTTACGCCCCATTTTGAACTAGGGTCCAATGTGGCAATACCTTTGAATACAGAAGATAATCAGGCTCCACACCCAACAATCTCCCACTTGGAGACTGATTATAGAAAATTCACCACTGCTTCATTTGCTGGACAATGACTCCTCTTTGGACCTAGCTGTTTCTCATCTTCTTCATCATACTTGAAGACCAATTGAAACTGAGCATATTCTTAGTTTCTCCCTGGTTACAACTTTTGTTAGCATATCTGCAGGATTCTGGCTAGTGTGTATCTTTTACAGCTTCAACTCTCCATCTTCCAACACTAATTGTATGAAATGGTACTTGAGCGGTATGTGTTTAGTCCTAGAATGAAAATGTTGACTTCTTTGCAAGATGAATGGCACTTTAGCTATCACTGTATAATGTGCCAATATCATGCTCCTTACCCAATTCACCCATAAGCCTTTGTAACCAAATCATTTCTTTACTAGCCTCTGTATCAGCAACATACTCTACTTCTGTTGTTGAAAGTGCAACAACACTTTGGATTTTTGAAACCCAACTGACAGTTGTTCCACCTACAGTAAATACATATCGTGTAGTGCTCCTCCTGTTATCTATGTCACCCGCCATATCTGCATCAATATATCCCTGTAGAGAAATGTTTGAACCACCAAAGCATAATGCTTGATTTGTGGTACCTTTCAAATATATCAGAATCCATTTCACTGTCATCCAATGTTCCTTTCCTGGATTGTTCATGTACCTGCTTACAACTCCCACTGCATGTGCAATATCAGGCCTTGTGCAGACCATTGCATACATTAAGCTTCCAACTGCTGATGCATATGGAACTTTAGACATACAATCCATGTCTTCTTGGGTCTTTGGGCACATTTCCTTACTAAGTTTAAAATGACTAGCAAAAGGTGTATTAACTGGTTTTGCATTGTGCATATTAAATCTTTTCAACACCTTTTGTATGTACTCATTTTGAGACAATGTTAGTTTGCGATTTTTTCTGTCTCTAATTATTCTCATACCAAGGATTTTTTTTCCAGCTCCCAAATCCTTCATTGCAAACGAATTTGCCAATTTTCTTTTGAGAACATCTATTTCCTGCATGTTAGACCCTGCAACAAGCATGTCATCTACATATAATAACAATATAATATAGCTGCCATCATTTTGCTTTTTCAGATAAACAAAATGATCAGAGTGACATCTAGTATAACCTTGTTCAGACATAAACTTGTCAAATTTTAGATACCACTGCCTTGGAGCCTGTTTTAAGCCATACAAGCTCTTCTTCAACCTGCACACTAATTTCTCCTTCCCTTTTACCTCATATCCTTGTGGTTGCTGCATATATATCTCTTCCTCCAAATCCCCATGGAGAAAGGCTGTCTTTAAATCTAACTGCTCAAGATGCAAATCTTCAGCTGCTACTAGACTTAGAATAGTTCTGATTGAAGTCATTTTAACAACAAGAGAAAATATTTCATCAAAATCAATACCTTTCTTCTGTGCAAACCCCTTTGCCACAAGTCTAGCTTTGTACCTCTGTTTTCCTCCATCTTCTTCCTTCAGCCTGTAAACCCATTTATTCTGCAATGTAGTTTTACCTGCAGGCAACCTAACTAAGTCCCAATTCTGGTTATGCATTAAGGAGTCCATCTCTTCTTCCATGGCTAGCTCCCACTTCTTCTTGCTTTCAACCTGCATTGCTTCTTCATAACATTCGGGTTCACCAAAATCAGTCAACAATAAATAATATAATGAAGGAGAGTGTTGTTCAGGGGGTCTACCTATCCTGGTAGATCTTCTAACACCACTCTCAGGTGTTTGGGGTGCCTGTTGTTGTTGTGGTGGTTGTTGTTGTTGTGGTTGTTGATTTTTATTATTTTTAGGCACCTTTACATTTTTAGTGATCTCATGAAGAACTATGTATTCCTTGTTTTCCTTTTCCTGTTTCTTTTCCTACAACTGATTCTTATACAAGACCTTTTCATTGAATATTACATCTCTGCTCCTAATGATTTTGTGATTTTCATAATCATAGAAGCGATAACCAAAGTCATTAACACCTTATCCAATAAAGATACATTTCTTTGATTTTGCCATGAGCTTTGTTCTATTTTCTTTATTAATATGGACAAAGGCCTCACAACTAAAAGGCTTTAAAAAGGAGTAGTTTACCTTTTTACCTGTCCATGCTTCCTCTGGAACACCACCATCCAAGGAACTTGAAGGCCCTCTATTTATTAGATAAACAATAGTATCTATGGCATCTGCCCAAAATTGTAAAGGGAATCCTGCATGCTATCTCATGCACCTTGCATGCTCCATGATTGTTCTGTTCATCCTTTCTGACACACCGTTTTCTTGTGGTGTTCTTGGAACTGTCTTCTCTCTGCGAAATCCATGCTCTGAATAGTACCTATCAAACTCGTTTTTGCAATATTCACCTCCATTGTCTAATCTGAGACACTTCAATTTCTTTCTTGTCTCAATCTCAACCAGAGCTTTCCATTTCTTGAAAGTATCAAATACATCAGATTTATTCTTAATACAATAAATCCAAGTTTTTCTAGTTGCATAATCAATAAAATTAACATAATAACGAGAGCCACTGAGAGATGATACCTGAGAAAGTCCCCATACATCTGTATGCACAAGCTCTAATTTTCCGCTCTTCTTTTCTTTCCCAACTTTGAGAAATTTGACTCTCTTCTGTTTTCCATAAATGCAATTCTCACAGAAGTCCAAATCAACATTCTTCAAACCCGGCAACAAATTCCTTGAGTGAAGGATCTTCATCCCCTTCTCACTCATGTGTCCAAGCCTATGATGCCATAATGTTGCGTCTGCTCCTTTGGAAGTTAAAGCATTAACAGAGTTAGAAATACCATTGCATAAATACAATGTACCAACCTTTTCGCCTTTAGCTATTACCAGGGCTCCTTTAGTGACCTTCCAAGTTTTATCTGTGAAATCTGTCACACAACCTTCACCGCCTAACTGCCCTGTTGAAATCAGATTTTTCTTCAGATCTAGAACATGCCTTACCTCCTTTAGTAGCCATTGGTTTCCATTCTGCTGTTTTACAAGAACCTTACCCATTCCAACAATTTTACAGGGTTTATCATCACCCAAATGGACTTGTCCAAAATCTCCTTGAGCATGGTCATGAAAGTATTTCTTATCAGGTGTGGCATGGAATGAGGCCCCTGAATCTACCACCTGGGAATCAGTAATATTTTTGAAAGAAAAAATCAAAGCATCTTGTAACACCTCACATGTCACATCTACTTCATGATTGTTTTCTTGTTGTGCATCTCCTTCTTTTCCCTTCCGAGATCTACAATCTTTCTTTAGGTGTCCTTTCTTTCCGCATTTTCAGCAGACTATCCCTGATCTGGACTTGGATCTTCCTTTCCTTGATTTACTGCGATATCCTGAGCTCTTTCCTCTTTCCATTTTTGTTCCCTTAGACTTTGCACTCAAAGCATTACCCGATGTCTCACCGGAGCTTTTCCATCGCGTTTCCTCGCTAAGGATAGCACCGACAACATCATCAAACTTTAAAGTACTAGATCCAGAAATAGAGTTACTAATGGCCATTACTAAACCATTCCAACTTTCTGGCAATGAGCACAAGAATAACAGAGCTCTAGCTTCATCATCCAAGTTTACCCCTACATAACTTAACTGACTTGTAACAGTATTAAAATCATTTAAATGGTCTGCAACAGATCCACCTTCCGACATCTTCATATTAAATAACTGTTTCATAAGAAATACCTTGTTTGAGGCTAAGGGTTTTTCATATATTTTCGCCAATGCCTTAATCAAACCCTCTGTCATTGTTTCCTTCGAAATGTTGAAGGCGATTGACGCTGCGAGGCACAACCGTACTGTTCCAAGTGCCTTTCTATCGAGAAGGTTCCATTCTTCATCTGTCATACCCGTTGGCATCTTTGTTTTTCTGCCCAATGGTAGGTACAGATCTTTCTAATACAGATAATCTTCCATCTGCATCTTCCACAGCGAGAATTTTTGGCCATTAAATTTCTCGACCCTAAACTTACCATCTTCTACCATTGCTCCCACTTGAACTAGGAATCCTTCTCTCCTGCGAGTTTGTCAGCCAAAAAGACCTTCGGCTCTGATACCAGTTGTTAGAAAATTATATATTACGGAGCAATGGAACACATAAAATATTGCAGAAATATAAACACAGAAAATGCATAAAACAAGAGAGACACAGATATACGTGGTTCACCCAGTTTGGGCTACGTCCACGGAGAAACAATCAGTCCTTCCTTTTATATTATCCAGCAAACTAAAGAGATACAACCTACAACAGATCCGCTGTAACACCCTCTTCGTTCTCAATCTCCTCTCTCTTTCTCACTCAGAATACAGATCTACATAGACACAATACAAATGCCTCATATATTGTGAGGGGTCACCTTCTAGGGCAAAAAACCCTAAATTAAACATAACTTCTACCATCAGATCTCTGCCTAATGAACAGCCTAGATTGACTAAAAATTACTAGAAAACTCTCCCTCCAATCTGGAGGACAACCTGTCAATTTTTGTGGGTACAACTTTCTAATCTTGCTTCTCCTCCTTGTCCTTCTTCCTGAGAGGACATTGAGTGTTGTAGTGGCCCATCTCACCACACCTGAAGCACTAGATCTTCAAAATATCCTCCTTTCTTCTGAAATACTCACATTGCCCCTTTGATGTAAGGGCCACTTCCTCCCTTTCCTTCACTTGCTTCCTCCCACTACTTCTACTGCCACTGATGGTGGCCTCTACCATATCAGGCCTCATCTCCTCTTGCTATAGATCAGCCCACACATGTTCCTAATCTAGAAGGTTCTTTTTGCCCAGGATGCTCTAGACGAAAACTTGTCAATCTTCAAAAACATTATTCAGCACTAATCGTACAAATTTTGTAGGTTGGGGCCCTGAACCTACTGAATCCAACTTGTCCCGGACATCCTGAAGCCTCACAAGGAAGGAGTCTATACGCTCCTCATTCTACATTCTCATGCATCTCAACTTCTCCTTTAAGTACATATTCCACTACTCGGAAGATCCTTCATATAACATAACTAAGGTTTCCCACATCTGTTGGGAAACATCCTTACCAGTTATATGGGATAATTCATGATCTTGAACCCTATCAAGAATGATCCTCTTAGTCTTCACCATCTCATCCTTGTACTTCTTGAGCAGATTTGCATCGGTAGGTACAACTACCGCACTATTGACATAAGCTTTGAGAACCTACTCATATAAAAGAAATGAGATCCTGGCCTTCCATTACAAATAGTTGGAGGCTCCGTCCAACCGATCTTGATCTCTCAACCCAGTTGATTCCATCTCTCCTGAAAAAATTTGAATTACTCCCTATTCTCCTCTACGCAGCTGCTGCCCAACTATTCACACTCCCTTCTGAAGTGAGAAATCCCATGCACAACTTTCACTACTCTGCTTGGAAAATTCAAAATTCTTGGCTAGAAGTTCTCTAAGGAAGAAATTCTCATAGTATGTGCTTTTCTCTCCCACTGACTCTATTTTGTCAGCGACTACTGCAAAATATCTACGTCCCAGTTGAAGATCTTCTCTGCAAGGAAACTGCATTTTTCCCTTATACCTTTGGAAAACTTCAATATGGAGAATTGAATTTCCCTATCGGCTCACTCAGAGAAATCAATCTCACTCAAAAATTCAACCTCCTTGACCCAAGGACTGCACTACTTCTAAGGTTTTGAATTGTTTCCTCTATAGTAATTTCGAACTCCCTCTTCCTTTCTGCAATTGAGTAGTTCTACTCACGGTTTGTGCTTTGATGCCATGTAAAAAATCGGTGACTCAATTCCTACTGCAACAAAGAGATAATATTTCTCCTACTTGTTAAATTGCTTGAGCAAGTTACTTGTAGTTTTCTACAACAAATATTAAAATACATACATTGTAGCCTACAAAAAACAAAATACTGCGGAAACTAGATAGTGCACTAGAGAGAAATAAACACATACATCAACACAATTGTTTTTGGACAATGTGCCTGGAAAAACACAACTCGAGAAAACGAGTGCAGCAATTGAGGATTTTAATTATTATGCAATATTAAATCTGAGTACAAATCGTTGAATGCCTGAATTGGCTATCCAATACAGAGAAATGATGGATAAGAGTTAGTGAGAAAAATCTCACACTGATTTGGGAGATCCAACATTGATCAAGGGTTGGTTAGTTGGCCCCACAATGCCTCTATGCAGCTTCTACATCAATCCTACGCAGCTCTCCATCACACTTGTTGGGCTCTGTGTCATCTCCTCTATTGATCTCCTATTGTCTGGAAATTCTACCTTCTGGCCCTCTAGTCTCACACCCCTACTTCTGACACTGGATTTCGAATCTCTCAACTAGATTTTGAACTCCCTCTGAAGCTCTGCGCTGCCTCTCTGAACTGATCTAAGCCTTCTTTTCTTTGCACTCTCTGGATCTAGAAAACTCTCCTCCATGCTACTATCCCTGCCCTTTATTGTAGGAAGATAACTCGATCTTACTACAACAACTCAACACTGCTACTGTTGAGAAATTTAATCTTTGGTCCCTCATTCGATGTGTTCTCCAAGTGCCCATCGAACTCCTTATAATCTCTTGTTGGAACTCCAACAACCAAGATTAAAACATAATCAAGGGCTATGTTTAATTCAGAGTTGATCCTCGTCTTCTTCTAGAATATCCACACACGATTTAATTAATACCCTTTAATTAACCAGATTTCCTAAGTTTAGACTTACGAAACCATTTTAAAAAGTTTATTATTTTAATTAAACCATCTCTAGGTGGAATTTTCCCAAACGATTTCTGGGTATTGGATAATGCATGTGTGTTAGTCTGACTATAAAATATCAAGGCAAGAGCACATCCGATGCTACAGAAATCAACAAGAACCTCGACTCCAACAATCTAAATATAACCTTTGAGCCCCCATGAAGCAAGGCTCACTTCTAAGTCTTGATCTACCTTATTTTTGAAGAAGAAAGTAAAAATCACTTTTTCGTAGAAGGTCAAAGAGACAGAACCCTTGATCGAGGGTTTCCCATTTTTTTCCACCTATAACCTCACAAAACATGGGGAGGGCTAAAACCCCATGAACTAGTCAAAAAGGAATTGCTCAACCAATTGCAAGGCTTGGGTTCTTAACTGAGGCACAAATACCATACATTTGGGATTTCCTCTATTTTCTTGATGAAATGAGAATGATTTTCCTTTTAAAACCTCGACCCATCTGCATCCAACAAGTTAAATGCATCTATATGGGGAGTAGGCACAGGGGACAGAGATTCAAACCCCAAAACTAGTCATTGAGTCGTTGAAAACACGGATGTGTCAGAAACCCTCAAAGCCACAGAGCCTCACCCTTAAAACTTTTTCATCGCTATAGGTTGAATTAAATTAAAGACCTGAAATATACATATATTCAAAACATCAACAAATAATTTAAATCAAAGAAATTACTTAATAAATAAGAAATTTATAAGTCATATAATTAAAAAAAAAAAAAATATATATATATATATATATATATATATATATATTTTCTAAGTAAGTGCTAATTCTATATTAAAAAAGGAAAATATTTACAGAGCTTTTAGATTTTACAAAAGAGGCCAAGGCCATTCTTTGAGCTGAAAAGGCTTGACAATCTGTCTATCCGCCTTTACTTGAAACCCAAAATCACTATCTGCCCTATGATTTCTTGAAGACAAAAAACTAATAGTCCTACTGACAGAGATACTGTGGCCACTAATAGAGTAGTGTCATATTACATTGTGAGCTTTAAAGCAAAAAAAGATTACTGCTATGACTTGGAACTAGCAGCAGTATCTGTAGAAAGCTAGAGAGTTGAAAAAGCTAGAGAAAGACATAAGAAACGAAGACATTAAGACCAAAACCAAAAGAAATCACCGGAGTAGATTATGTAAGCTGGCTGGCCGGGTCCGCTGGAACGCTGTCACCATAGCTGGGGGAGTCAATCCAGATGACCATCCCTTCTTCAGGATCAGGGGGAACTGGGACACCTGGGACGTCTTCAGCAACATTCAAGTCTGGAAGTTGCAGAATTTCCTGAATAGAGAGATCGTTGCCTGAGTCCTCCCGTGGTTCTGCTGGCTGCGCTAAAACGCTGGGAGCTGGAACCTCAGCATCGCGTCTCGTCTGGTGAACCAGACCCGTCATATCCGCAATAAAAACATCATTGTCATGAGCTCGGGGAGGGGAGCTAGGGTCCTCTTCCGTGATAAAAACTGAGAGATTTACCACAACTTCTGGATGCGCTAGGTGGCTTGGGAAGCGAAAGCGAAAGGATTGATACGTGCCCTGCGGAAGCAAGCACTCCTGCTCAGAATCATCCGTATCTGGTGAAGGGGGCGCCTCGTTGATTGGAGAAACAGGCTGCACACTGCCCCTGTCCGAGCTTACCCTCACCCCAGATCTTCCCCCTCTTCTGGGGATACCTCTATCCCTTGGCATATTGCCAGAAGCAGCAGAATCGCCTTTACTGCAAGAATAGCAGCAGAACCGCCTTTACTGCAAGAATAGCAGCAGAACCGCCTTTACTGCAAGAATCTCTGCGAGAATGAGCGGGATAGATTCCTCCGAAACGCCTGTGCATAATTTGCCCGCGATGAGCCGGAATACAATGGCAGGTTCCTATAAATAATAAAATTGTCATAACTGCAGTGCGTGGGAGTCCCTTGGCACCTCCCCTGCTACCCTTGGAGCTCTGTGCCACCAAACCAGACGTTAATGCCATCCCACGCCTGCTCTGAGTTGGGCTTAAGGCCGCGTCCCGTCGGCTCCTCTGCATTCGCTTGAAACCTTGCGCTGCCCCTCCAGGAATGAATGCTCTTCGACGCCGTTCCGGTAGCATCCTTAATGCCATGTCCCGTCGGCCCTGCTGCTGAGTTAATGCTGCCGTCCGATGACCACCGCGATGACAGCAATACTCACAGCAATTACCAAAGCTCTCCACGCGCAGGGGATGAGGATCCGTCCTGCCTCCCAGTGGCTTAAGCATTGGAGTTAATGCCAAGTACTAACGCCCGCATCCGGGTAAAAATAAAAATATATTTTTATATATAGATCAACAAAATATATATTAAATACAAATAAGATCAAAATAGTGACCATCGTCATTATTTTTCATAATTTCATATTTAAATTTAATTAGTAAACATATAAAAGCTTAATAATTACAGTACACTATATATAAAATCAATTAATGTTCTTCATATCATATTATAATAGAACATGTTAGAAAAAGATACTAAGCACAAATATAATTCACAAATATATATAACTATACCTCTTATAAAAATTTTAATAAATATAAAAATATGAATATTTCCATATAGAGGAATTGAGGCATCATTTTCTCAAATTTTATAAAATTCAAATTAATTTATAATAATATAAATATAAAAGTATTTATATAAATAAAAATATGAATATTTAAAGATTATATAAATGGTATAGATTTAACTTTAAATTTATTATAGTTTTTATATTACAATTTCTATTTAAGTTTTATATTTTAAAAAATTTACATTTTTAAATATTAATTTTGCTCCTTCCAAAATAAATTCAAAATATTATATATAAGAACAATAATAATAACAAAGAAATTACACATATTTTTGTTATATATGTATCTTTGAGAGTGAACTCCAACTTGAATATAAAAAGACTTACTTGACTTTCTCGACTTCCTCATACTAACAACGTGTAATCAAAATGCTTTAGTTATAAGTATTTTGTTATATAGATATAGTAAACAAAATATTTAAAATTAAAACATTTATATATAGGTAAACGTTGAGTAGGGCATCTCATATAGTAATTTGCGGTTAAATATTTTTTCATCTTGGTGAATATCAATTTTTTTATTTATGACTCATATTGAAAAAAATTACTTCTAATAGATATTGATATATGTTATTTATAGGGAAGGTTGAGGGTGAATGTAAGATCTCTATCCCAAGGTCTTCTAACAGATTTATTTCTAATGAATTTAAATGCAATAAGAGGCAATAGTTTACTTTCTTACAAGAATTTTAAACAAATAAAAATTTACCATTTACATCCTAATCCTTATAACTTATGGTGAACATTTCATTTTAATAAATTTACATGAGTAATCTATAGGGGAATACCTGTACCGGTGGCTGAGGGAGATGCCTTTGAGTTGTTGCTCCTACTAAACGCTCCTCTTGATTGACCCAACTGGATTTACCTCCCAGCCAACTAAGAAATAATTCCTAGCCCAGGAAACCTCCACAAGTTCCCTAGTTCTCCGAGCCCAAGTCCAACCAAATGTAGCATGTGTGTCCAAGATGACTAATCCAGACCAAGATGAACAATAATTCCCTCCTCTCAACAACCCAAGAAACCTCCACAGGTTCCCAAGGTCTCAAAAAATCACAGCAAATCCTAAAATTACAGCAATCCCAAAAATCAAACAAGACCCCACCCCCCTTTTTCTCCCTTCCCCTTCCCTTTTATACCCTCCCTCTCTTCTCCATCTTAACCATCTCTCATTAATGTCACTAACTTCTCATCCATCCTTACAGTTGACTTCTCTTCTCCCAAGTAAAGCTGGGAGTATATTTGGAAATGTGACATGAATATAAAATTGGAAAATTAATGGGAGATGACCATGTCTAATCTCAAGTAAATCTGAAAATACATTTTGGAATGTGAGATGAATATATATATATATATATATATATATATATATATATATATATATATATCGATAATTATATGGAGAGGATTATGTCTTCTCCCAAGTAAATGTGAGGTTACATTGGGGAATGTGAGATATATATATATATATATATATATATATATATATATATATATATATATATATATATATATTGATAATTAGTTGGAAAGGACCATGTATTCTCCCAAGTAAATGTGAGGGTACATTGGGGAATGTGAGATGTAATTAAATGGAGAGGACCATGTCTTCTCCCTAGTAAATATAAGGGTACATTGGGGAATGTAAGATGAATATATATATATATATATATATTATTTGAAATAATGGAAAGAGACCATATCCTACCTAAGATTCAATTTGAGAAGGCAAGTTGGGAATTTGAATAATAGAAATAGAAATCATGAACTTTATATTAGACCAATATTTCTCAATATTTTCAGATAATGTAAACATTAATAAAATTTGTAGGATAAGATTTAAGTGGGGCATTACATACACCCCTCCTTCAGAAAACTTCATCCCGAAGTTAGAATGAAAAGATACAAGGAGTTCGAAAGCATAGCAAACTAGAGAGAGTTATAGAAATAAAATTTGATAAGTCAGACAATGACATTACTTCCCATCAAGAGTCTCCAACTGATCTATATCCTCTTATCCATCCTGACCTACTTCTGTTCCCACCCTATCCATCCTCTGTTGCTTTATCAGTGGCAATGGCCATACCAACCACTGATAAAACCGACATGGTGGAAGTGTCGACTATATCGACCTAACTTCCCCAGCAGGCAACTAGCAATCATCATCACACGTCTAGGGGAGCATGTCCACCACTGCCCTCCCACGATTCCAGGTTTCAGAGGATACACAGTGGGAAATGCCTCCACCCCTCCTTCAGAACTAGGGTCAACACCCTAATATGGACCACGCTACAGAGTTGGTTGGACATGTCATCGAATAATCTAGTCAGGTCATCTTGCCACCTGTCATTTGCATTTTACTCATGTCATAAGAGTGCATATCAAGTAGATACCAAATGTAGTAGAATAATGTACATTATACCTTCCCCATGGGATGTCTCGACCTTCCCTCAATGGAAGAGTAGATCTCAGCTATCATATAGTTCTTCCCCCCTGTAGGTTAGCTCTCATTCATGCATTTGCATAACAACAAGATGTATAATCATCACATTGTTAAGTCTAGTATCCATGTGTCAATTTTGTAGTTCATATTGGAAACAAATCATAATTTCATTACGTTATTTATTATATAAATAATATCCACTTAAGTCATACATGAAGCAACTATAGATCTAATAAGTCATGCACTAGATAAATCATCACCAAGTACGTCATACATTAGGTCATACATCAAACATTTTCATCATCAAAATCAAACCTAAGTAGTTTCACGTGTCCAACCAAATGCATCAATATTACATAATGTTCATAAATAATAACATGGAACTGCAAAATAGAGCCTTAGTATGGGTAGCTATCTAAGTCAAAATGGGCATCATAGATGCTCATGTGACAACCTTGTGAAACCCCTTGATAACAATTAGAGTTGAAATAGATTCAACTGTCCACCATGGAAAATAGCATTTGAACCATGATATGTTATAAGGTGGTACCAAAACTGAAATATTGGCAAGCAATGGATTAGTGCACTATCAATTCCACTAGAAGGCGCTAGTATAAGTTTCAAGCATATAATTTCTTTAATACCTCAGTGAATATAAAAGTCCCACTCTTCAAAGTTGTTGGTTTTTCATCTTCCAACCCAATTAGTTAACTTAAAAATAAAAGACTCCAAACTTCAAAAACGGTTTCCAGCATGATTTTCATACTTATTGAGAGAAATGTCCTCTAAATGTCAAAGGTTCAAATTTTCTATATATTTAATCATTGTTTACTAGTATTAAAACAATTTTATGATATATATTGCAGCTCACAATATGAACAGACAAATGAGAAATAAATAAATGAATGGAATAATTGGCTTTGCTCTGCTACTATTAGTATTTCCCTTCTAAATGGCACCGCATTTTTAAAGATGCCTACTCCTTTCACAAGTGGCCAGTGACCACAAAAGTTGCGAAGAAAGTTGAGGGTCCTTTTATCCAAAACTAGAGACACATTATTCTTTTTTCACGGCATTTTTGTTCAACACTAGAATAAGGGTAAAAGTGTATTCTAATATTTTCATTGGTCTTTCATTGACTAAATAAGCTCCCACTCTAAAATCCCAATTTCTCTACAAATTGATCTTCTCATTTAATTTAAGATCATTAATTATCACAATAAGCCTTACACATGTCCATGGTATTCAATCTATGTTTTCACTAGAAGATTCCACCACCCATAGAATAATCATTAACATGACATATAGGGTATTTCAACACATCCTAATCTAAATTCCCATGCTTCCTAGTCGTTTACATCTCAAACTCGAGATTTGTTATTATACGTCCTCCATGAAGAATGAAAAATATATTATCTGAAAGATAATCCTACTATCCGAATGGAAAATATACTATATCTTAAATAAGAATAATGATAATCTAATATCCGCAGAATTAAAAGCCACCCTCATATGTAAAATATAACTGACTACATTCTTTAGATTGGGACACATTTTGGGTATAAATTACTGGCTCAAACTACAATTTTCAGTGCAAATATTTTTCACACCATCCATATATTTAATAGACACTGAGGTTGGCATCAAAACAAAGACCTCAGGTACAGATTAGTGGGAAAAAAACTGCAATTTTCAATGTAAAATATAGTTCACATCATTCTTCAATCAGAATTCTGAGACCATTACAGAGTTTGTTCAAGTGACACATCCTTCAGCCAAATTTAATCATTGTGATGTGGCATACTTAACTATACAATTAATGAACTTGGGCTGTAGGTTGAAATAGAATAGCTACATCTTCACAAACCAATCATCATAGCTTGACCATAGATCCCTCTGAATGTCGGGAAAGTGACCTTGCCCATAACCATCAATCTATCTGCAACCTGCTAACTTTCCTATCATTAACTCTTTGGTTCATGTGCCAAAGTCATCCAATCATAATCATATAGTTTCCATGCATCTTCTTAGAGATATAATGAATCATCAGAGTCATTGGATCAACATCCTTCATCAATCTGCTCATTTTAAGATGAGACAATATCATGCTACAATTGTATCAACAACCTTCCAATTACCAAATCCCAACAATACACATGCACAGGAACTCTCTCCCACATGCTCTTCCTGTTTACAACAACTTCTAAACAATAACATATTCAACTGACAAACATCAATAGAAGTATCATACCTCCATCAATAATACCTTTATATTACTGATTTCACAAGTACTTCTAATTGTTTGAAGATACTAAAAGACTTTGATCTGAATTTTGCCTTGGAATGATCTGCTTTGTTCCTTTTGAATTGTTTGCTTCGAGTGTGATTATCCTAAGGTTTCTTATTCAACACTGGTTAAGAGTTCTAGCCCTCATTAGCATTATTCCTAAAATTCTCTACCACACTCTAGATGGTCCAAAGAGAACCCAAGCAATAGATCCATCCAAGTTATTCCAAGTTACTTCTTAGCCACAGATTTAAACTTTAGAACGTGTTATCATAAGCTAGTTTCATGAGGTCATCAATATGCTTGGAATATATATATATATATATATATATATATATATAACTGTTGATGTATTAGATTTCTTGAAAGATTCAGTGTTGTTGCAAAAGAATGTGGCAAAATAGAGAATGCACTTTAAACTATTGATGAAGAATTGACATCTGCCCTCAAGGTTCTAATACTTGCCAATGGTTGTTGAAGATGAAATATATATATATATATATATATATATATATATATATATATATATATATATATATATATAGATATATCTATATATATATATATATATATATATGAATGCTTGTTGTAGCCTAGGATCAGTGACACAATGTTCATCACACAGTGCAATACAACTTTGACTTATTTCTCAAGCTAATGGAGGATTCAAACTACTTTAGGTTATCTTCTATATGATGTACGGTGAGAAAGAGAAGTGATTTCTGTCATAAATGAGGTCTGATCATAAAACAATCTTCAGATTTCCACAAATTTGTACACCTTCAGGACTGCTTCTTTCAATGATGTTACTACAGGGCTTCAAAATAAATTATTGTATAGAAGATTTCAAGGAGACTATTTCTTCTCAAAACTGAAAGAGGATTAACTCTGCTACAAAATATCAAATTCTTCTATCGCTTGATGCTTGGAGCTTTCCTTCTATCCAATGTGACCAAAGATTTACTGATGTCATTACTGATGCAAAATATCGAACCTCTGCTACTTCAAAGATAATTAGGCTTAGTCAAGATACCTCAGGTTCACTGCTTGAAGAGAAATTTCGTGAGATGACAAGACCAAGAGATGTTTGTAAGTCTGATGCTACAAATGATAAAGGATGTATTTTACAAATATCTCCTTCAAACCCTAAATAATCCTTGAGAACAATCTTAGATCAACAACAATAGTGCACCAAGTCTGATCTATCAATCAGGCTAGTGATATCAAATCTGAAAATGGCTTACAAAAATTTGTTCTATGAAGTGACTACTAAATTCATACCTTAATTCATTAATTAGAGCCATAGTGAGTACACGATATTAACTCTAGGTATCATAAAAAAAAAAAAACTTACGCATAGTTCTTAGATAGGTATTGCACAATGGAGCTGAAAATCTGTGCAATGATTGAGTCCTCCCGCTTACACATGTATACCCTTATTTATTCTGGCAGTGACTGCAAACATTGTCATACTTGGGGTGGAAAATATATGTATTGATGACCTCTAATTCAATCTCAAAAATGGATTCCTCTCAGGCTTCTTTATCCCAATCTAACCGAAGTTGGACCTAATCTCTTTATAAGTTATAAACTCCCTTGAAACTGATGTTTCATCTTGGCTCCCTAGTGATTCCTTTTTGGTTCCCAAAAGTGCAGTCAAAACCTATACAAGGTGTGGCATACATGATGGATCATAAATTATTACATCTTCTCCTTGCACTACAGTATTGAAGTTCACCTGCAGAGGCTGATTCGCATGTTAGATATCTGCATTCTATGGGATCCTGAAAATCCTTTTGTTCCAACCTTTCCATGATGGCCACCTGATTTGCCCCTAAGTTAAACTTCGTATTTAGATAAACTAGACAAGTACCCATCACTAGTAGCTCAACTTCTTCTCACTCTGTTCTAGGGTTGAATGGAAATTGTATAGGAATGATGCCAGTGAATATTAAACTTCAATTAGGGCTCGTCTCCTAGCTTAGATAAATGGAAAAACCAAGACGAAACAAGACTGGATTTAGCTTGGATTCTCGAGGCCAAAAATATTCCACAAGAATATTTGAACCTCAAACAACCAACCTCAAAGATGTTGAAGATTATGCCCTCACGAAATTGAAAATTTCTTGCTCAGAAACACGCAGAAGATTGCCCTAATCAGTGGGTTGAATTCTCCTTCGGAAACTCGAGATGAACCTCTAATAAATGTGCCTCAGAGAAAAACAATTTTTGCTAGAAAGGAGGGCTAAAACCTTTAGAATGTGCTACAGATATCATAGGCCGAAATGTATGCCTTATTAAACCTGTCTTGAAGACCAAAATGATCCCAGCCAATAGCTACAACCAAAATGTAAAAAATAGCCCAAACATACCTCAAATTTTGACATCCTCTTGAGATAATTCATGAGAGTATTAGGACAAAATATCACAGAGAATGAGTACAAATTGATCCTTCTTTCCAGCCCTCTCTGAAACTCTAAGACACCACAAGTCCAAGAGGTGCATTTTGGATGAGATGTCCTTGAAATGATTTTGGAAGCACTATCTCTCAAGAAGAGCAAGGACGTTGCATCCCTTATTAAGTTGAGGCTAGAGGGCATGTTACAGACTACAATTATAAAGACAGAAACGGCTGGCACATTTATCAATTGGTATGTTACCCTCTTCTTTTATGACAGAATAACAAAGATCCAGTCAACAGACAGAGTATTAATCATTCTGCTAATTGATAAGGTTTTCATAAAGGCCAGTTCTGAAGGTGTTAAAGCTTACTGTATAGGAGAAAGTATCCCACAAGAATCAATGTGTGCAAATTAAAAAAAAAAAATATTCTTCTTCATGAAGGTTGTTTGGAGATTGTAGATGGCATACTAATGAGACAGATATAACATAGTCTTAAGATTGCAGAGGGGAGTACGTATTTTTGGTAGGTAGACAAAACAAATCCAGTGGTATCAGCATTGGATGGAAGATTTAGGAAAAAGTTTCAAGGTAGGATATCAAATTAATAGCACATAGCATAGAGATTTGTCCAAGAGATCCATTCTAAGCAGCACGTGGTAGGAAGAACAACACAACAAAAACATAAATGGATCATTTTGAAGCACAATTCCTAGAAATAGTGAAATATTGACAGTAAAATGAAACTTTGAGATTGAATTTATGGAAAAATGAAAAGGTATTGACCCTTGAAAATAGGTCTCCAATTAGCAGATCTCTTAGAAAAAGGGACACCAACTCCTACAACAAATCAACCAGAAAACCATTTGCAAAAATGAGAGATACAAACTTATGTTCCTGCAGCCCTACTCGAACCCACATATGTTTAGATGGTGCAATAGTGATCTAGGAGTATTTATAAGGAATGCTCAGCCTATTTAAAAGGGTTTTGGATATAGTCCAAAGGAGGTCGCTCTTAGATTTAAAAAGATCATAGCCAACGGTTTTGGCTCGTAGTTTTTGGACATGGTTTTGAGTAGCTGATGGTTTCTTAAACACATGGTGTCTGCGCCCCTGGTTTAAGCATGTTACCACTTAAATAATGCAGTTTAGATCACACAAGTCAATAGGATATGAATCAATTACTTTCTTTAAGGGAACACAGAGGATGTGAGGAAAGACATTTTTCATTTGAATGTGACTTTTGGGAAGAAAGGACATAATTATGTTGTGTTTCTCCAATAAGTACAGGTATACCATACTGGATTCAAAGGTGATCTCAAAATTTCTTTATGGGGAAGCATGTTGCATGAATAAGGCTAGAAGGCTTGGAGGTGAAATTCCCACTCTTTTGACTTTGAAGTGCACACCCTTACATTTGAATATATGGAAGATAGACAGAGTTGGACTCTCATGAGGGAGGTTTGGTGTGTGTTGATCTGACAACATCAAATGTGATAGTTCACCGGGACTCCAAACAGTTGGTCCTGATTGACTTTAGCGTTAGTTCACATCTATATTGCTAGAAGATAAGGCCCTGGATTTACATTGTTTTGGAGAGATCGTTGTAGCGAATGCATTCTTCTAATGGGAATATTATGGAAAAGTTGTTTGCTTCCTACAGAGAATAAGTAAAGCAATGGTCAGCTACATTGACATCCAAATCAGTCTCTCAAAAAAAAAACCTAGAGAGTTTTACTTTTGGAGATTATGAACAGATTAGTAAATTGAACATAGGAGTTGCATCTCAAGCTCAGGATTTTATGAAGGATGGTGTTCATGGCCAGTGTTGTTTACATTTTTATGTGCACACACCGGGAAAGTAACATGCATAACTGTTACCAACTTTACAGTTTGATTGTTAATGTATCCGAAGACTATGGTGTTATCTACTGATACTTTAGCAGCCTTGAATATGTAAGGAAGCTGTCAAAATTCCCAGTGCCAGCTTTAGCTGTAAATGCAAACAAAACGACCAGTGAGGTGGTAACAACAGCTGGTATTGTGCCTGCTGTATGCGGCATAAACTGTGATTGCTTAGCTAAATACTTCATAATGACCTTAATATTTTACCATCTTCAGTGAAAGATGTGAGGATCTTTTAATGAGATCACTTTTATGCTCTTTGGGGATAAAGCAAATGGACTGGGTCAAGTACTCCTGTAGTCCAAGGTGCATCTATTCTCTCAAGGTTTTTATTGCAGAATTTCTCAAGCATTGATGTCCAAGATTTCAAAGTTTTGAAGACACTTATGAAGCCCTATTAGTAGCCTTGTAAGAAGAAGGTCTTCGTGGCCTTTTAGAAGATGATGAAGTTGCACTGAAGCAGATCATGCATTTTCTGGACAGGGTGTTTGAACCCTCTTGAAGATAATGGTATGCTAGATTTGCAAGAGTCTTGAAATCTAATTCTTGAAGAGTGATTCTCTTACTGATGTGTATTTTACTTATCAAGGAGTGATTTATTCTAATGACAGTGTTCCCATTTTAGTGTCTATGATCCATAACATTCAAGAGTTCAAATAGAATCTTTCAGCTCCTTGGATCAGGTATATCGGACTACATTCCTCTAACTATCATATATTTACATGCCCTTTTTCCTGTTAATTCGTACTTTTGCCTCATGGCTCCAGATATCATTTGTAATTTTTACTTTCTATTTCGAACATCAACCATCTTTGTATGAGGTATCTGAGATTCTGAACAGAGATATAGTTGGGATGCAACCTTTCTAAGGAATTTCAGATATTGACAAGGGTATTGACATCTTCAGAAGTTTTCGGCTTTGTTGAATATACCCTTGATGGATTCTTTAAGGATCACGAGTCATAACTCAGAAACAAGACTTTTTCAATGAGAAATTTTTAATGATCAATTCCTTTAGATTATCCCTCAGGGCTTATCAAGATACAATAAATCAACCAGTATTGACACAATGACTGAAGATCTAAATTTTGGATCACAGAGTCATCTTGTTTTCTTCAGTGCATCAGTTCCTTATAGCATTTCTTCCCACATATTGAAAACTATTTCAGCAAAGGAAGTTGTTCAATTGCAAGCAATAGGAAGTACAAAAAACAAGGTAGTTCAAGTGCCCGAAGAAGAAGAATTTCTGGATCTTGTCCCCAATTAGAGTATATATACCATATTTTTTATAAGTTTGCAACCAGTCCCACATTCTTCTCTGGAGATAAGAAGACTGTTTTTTTATCAATGTAATATTAGGCACCAAGGCATTGATACAAAAAGTAATGAGAATGCCTGTAAGAATGCCTTGAGAACTGTTCTTCAAAAGCTAGAGAAGGAAAAAGGTAAATATTTCTCAAATACAGAGATTCGAATTGATGTGAAAATATTTGAACCATAGATATCTGGGAATTTAGTTCATCTAACGGCTTGGTAACCAAGGCTATGGGAACATGGATTCACAGGCTTGCGTGCCTTGTTCCTATCTAAATAGCTTGCGCAGAAAGCAATGGACTGCTTGCTCCCAAGGATGGGTTTCAGATGCCACCAGAATTGAGTTATACAGACAGTTTATCTTTGACAAATTTGATAACTTTTGTCATTTATGAAATAGTTCTTAATAACTGGGAGGGCGAGATTATGATCATATCATCCATGGGTAAACAAAGCAGCGGGAAATCTTATTTGTTAAACCACTTGTCAGGGTCTCTTTTGGATGTGGCAGGTGGAAGGCGTACCTATTAAGGGTGGATGACTGTGAGAGCAGCAGAGAAACACATTTATGTCATGCTAGACTTTGAAGCTCTGGGTAGTTTTGAGCGGACAGAACAAGAAGATATGCTACTCTCTATTCTTAATGCGGCCATAAACAATTTAACTATCTTCAACAAGAAGGACTTCCATTTGGACAAAGAGACAGAAGTAGTCTTTGACCGCTTCCAGAATGGGATCAGCCTGGTTAAGCAGGATAAGGAGAAAAATATCTTCAAGGGAATTAAATTTACTCATGAGTTGGTTATTAAATTTCTATTAGCAAATAATTTTAGTATGTTGAAGAAAGTGCATAGGGCCTATAAAGTCCCAAAGAGTTGAACCTCGCTCTGATATCACGTGTAAGAGCCCTATCCTAGGGTCTTCTAACAGATCTATTTCTGATGAATTTAAATGCAATAAGAGGCAATATTTTACTTTCTTACAAGACTTTTAAACAAATAAAATTTTACCATTTACATACTAATCCTTATAACTTATGGTGAACATTTCATTTTAATACATTTAGATGAGTAATCTATAGGGGAATACTTGCACCGGTGGCTAATGGAGATGCCTTTGAGTTGTTGCTCCTGCTGAACGCTCCTCTTGACTGACCCAACTAGATTTACCTCCCATCCAACTAGGAAATAATTCCTAGCCCAGGAAACCTCCACAGGTTCCCTAGCCCTCTAAGCCCAAGTCCAACCAGATGTAGTGTGTGTGTCCAAGATGACTGATCCAGACCAAGATGAACAATAATTCCCTCCTCTCAACAACCCAAGAAACCTCCACAGGTTCCTAAGGTCTCCAAAAATCACAGCAAATCCTAAAATCACAGCAATCCCCAAAATCAAGCAAGACCCCACCACCACCTTTTTCTCCCTTCCCCCTTCCCTTTTTATACCCTCCCTCTCTTCTCCATCTCAACCACCTCTCATTAATGTCATTAACTTCTCATCCATCCTTACAGTTGACTTCTCTTCTCCCAAGTAAAGCTAGGAGTACATTTGGAAATGTGACATGAATATAAAATTGGAAAATTAATGGGAGAGGACCATGTCTTCTCCCAAGTAAATCTGAAAGTACATTTGGGAATGTGAGATGAATATATATATATATATATATATATATATATATATATATATATATATATATATATATATATATATATATATATATATTGATAATTAAATGGAGAGGACTATGTCTTCTCCCAAGTAAATGTGAGGGTACATTGGGGAATGTGAGATGTAATTAAATGGAGAGGACCATGTCTTCTCCCTAGTAAATGTGAGGGTACATTGGGGAATGTGAGATGTAATTAAATGGAGAGGACCATGTCTTCTCCCTAGTAAATGTGAGGGTACATTGGGGAATGTGAGATGAATATATATATATTATTTGAAATAATGGAAGGAGACCATATCCTACCTAAAATTCAATTTGAGAAGGCAAGTTGGGAATTTGAATAATAGAAATCATGAATTTTATATTAAACCAATATTTCTCAATATTTTCAGATAATGTAAACATTAATAAAATTTGCAAGATAAGATTTAAGTGGGGCATTACAGTGAAAGTCAATTCTAGGTGATAGTACTATCCCATAGGGCATCTAGGCTTCATTAATTCTCTCATGATTTATTGCATAGGGCATCTAGGTTTAATTAAATCTTTCATAATTCTGATAACAACAACCCACGATTGAATATATATATATATATATATATATATATATATATATATATATATATGGCTACGCTCGAGGTAACCAGTTTATTAATACATAATAAAATACTAAATAAAATACATATCACAAGAATTATTTAAACCTAAATACCTTTAGTAAATTTAATTCCTCCAAAATAATTTTATGTATATATATAATGCTAAAATTTAGCACCATATTAAATATTTAAAAAATTATATAAAATTATATATTTTATATCTATTGAAATGTAAAAAAAATTATTAATATTTTTTTAATTATTCTATTTAAATAAATCTTATACAAAATTATTTTTTAAACATAAAAACATATATTTATAATCTATATATTTCGGGAAAAGTCTTAATATCTTATTTTTTCCAAACAAATTGTTACAAATTAAATAAAACCTTATTGTCTTTTTGTAATTTCAATAATTTGTATATATTTCACATTATGTTATTTTATTTTTTTCTGTATTCAAGCTTTTGTGATCCATAATGAATTAAAGAGTCTTTCGGTAGAAATCACATGAGAGAATTTTTTGGCCAACCCGTTTCAAACCAACAAGCGTGATAGTCGGCCAAAAATTTTTCTCATCTAATTTTTATGGAAAAACTTTATTTAATTACTTTTTTTTTATTTTGAATTTAGTTTAAATTTATAAATAATATAAAATATATATATATATAATAAAAAAAAAAAAAAAAAAAAAAATAATATATATATATATATATATATATCTATATGTATATATAATAAAAAAAAAAATATTATATATCAATTTTATTTTTGAGGAATCAATAAGCTAACCAATTGCATCATTACAATCACTTAAAACTATTTCAAATAGATTAACAACTTTCAAACTTTTTGATATTAGATGTAACCAAAGAGTATCAGTGGGAATGACTGTTTTAATAATCAAATACTGATATTGGCGGGCGCTGAGTTGGAGAGAGGTCACAACTGGAACTTGAAGTGTCAGAACTGAAAAAGGATTTTCCATTCCGTAGAGCAAATACCTACGCCTATAATCTCTCGTGTGAATACAGGTGCATAAAACGTGATGTGTAGCTGGTAACGTGATGTCTTTTATTGTAGGCAAACTTAATGGAATACAACTCACTGATATATATATATATATATATATATATATATATATATCTGTGTGTGTGTGTGTGTGTGTGTGAAAAATAGAATTTATATGATTCTGATCGATTTGTGAGTCCACAGGTAACCATTTAGCTAAGGGAGTAATGGTTTGTATAGTAGCGTACAGTACCACCACTTCTCACATGCTCGAGGCGATGGATGCAGCGGCCCTTTGCATGATGGCATATAGTGTACAAGGGAAAGGCGGCAGAGGAAGTAAACACAACAATGGTTTTGGTGATAAGAAAGGAGGGAAGGTTGGTGGTGGTATTCGGAACGTTTGCGAGTGCGGAGACTGGTGCATCGGGTGAGGACTGTGGCGATACCATCTGCTACAAGCCTTTCGACTGTGCACGAAGGATAATGGTTATGTACTCAGACATATTCCCACTCTTGAAATGTTGACCTTATCTAGTTTTAGAATGGGGGCGAGGGGAGGTAGTATGGGGGAGAATTGCAAAACTGAGAAGCACTGGGGGTGTGGGTTGGTGGCATATGTTTGGCTCTATGTCTGTCTCTCGCACTCGTTTGGCATGCTATCTATTTCACTTTGCTTTGAAGTTTTCCTTTCCTGTATGGGAATTTTGTTGGCACTGGGTTGAGGGCCAAGTTTTGCAGTCTATAGTAATCTCACTGGTAATGCTAGGGAGATGAGCCTTGGGGGTAGAGTTGGTTGGCCCACTTACATGCTAGGCGGTAGCCTCTGCTTTAGGTCCATGTGTAGCCACAAAGAGGTAGGTCGCAACCCCGACATGAGGGAGAAGGCTGAGAATTATGGGTGGAAGGTCTGGCAATGTAATGCCATTGGATATGGTAGGCAGCTCGGCGATAGCGACGTCATGGGGCTCAGGGAAGAGTGGAAGAGTGGGTCAGGTCTTCCTTTTGCATCCTGGGCCGAGGGTCAATGGTATGCTAGCCAAGGATCGCAGAGAGTTGGTAAGCGACAGTGTTTAGCAACCTATAACCGAGGGGAAGAAACACAACGAATTGTAGTTGAGAAGAGGTGACTTAAGCGAAATGCATCCACTGGTGCTGGTTGTAGGTTGGCCCCCTCTGGGGAACTGACCTGCAACCCCAAAAGGCTGGGCATGAAAGCTAGGAGGGGTGCGTCTGAGAAAGATGAGCTGGTGTGCATTATTCTTACCACTTGTCTGAAAGATCCTAGTCATATATTGTTGAATTGTAATCAACTTATGGTTTGTTTCAATGAATAGGGTGGAGGCAGAAAAACCATGACCCATCCAGAAAAACCCGTGGTTGTGGAAGGAAAGCCCAAGCGACAACAAAGTATACAAAATGGGGTATGTCCGAGGGATGCAGAGGCAGAAAATCAGTTGAAAGGCTTATAAGTGAAGTGGCAGTTGCCTACTATGAAGGCACCAATGAGAAAATTCAGAAACTATTAGAGGATTGGGAAGAAGAAATAAAACAAGAGAGTGAGACAGACACGAACATGGAGGATTAGAGAACCCTCGTGCTGGACCCTGGAAACATGAGGGGTAGAATCACCCAATTCAAGCAAACCCTTTACCTGTAATGGTTGATGAAAATTTTGTTAGGTAAAGCTATGGAACAAATTTCGGTGGGCATGCGTGTCACTGTCCAAGGCATGCCAAATTACAAACAGGAATTCCAAAAGGTACAGTTCCAACTGCACAAACAGGATGTTAGACTTGGCCAAATTGAGAGGCACCTGCCTTGTATACTGGTCCATACTGAGATGCCAGGGACGAATGTCAAAGATCCAGAACCTGTGGAATCCACCTCTGTTGAGCAGCATGAATAGATAGTCTACTTTTATGGTTTTGTTTATATATGCGAATAGATTTTACATTTCCTTATGCAAATATATATGTATGTAGATCTCTAGAGAATGGACAAGAATCTGAGACTTATATAGCTTGGATAGAAAGACTGATTTTTTTTTGTTTCTGGATGGCATACAATGCAAATAGGTGGCCAACAGACTTGGTTTCCCATCGGGCAAGTTGAGGCCACCTAGCCAATCTATGTGGTGTAAATTTGCTTTATAATTAATGAAAAAAGGAGGATCTACCAAGCTTAACAAAAAAAAAAAATCCAATATATATGAATTGGAAAATCTAAAATGAAAGAGGAAGGGATTATTCATCAGATTAAAAGAAGGAAGGATAAATAATCAAATTAGTGTATAAATAAAATGGAGATAAAAAGTAATAGAATTAATGAGATAATCACATAACGAAAATGATAAAAAGAGAGGAATTAAGGTAGGAGGTGGGGAGAGGGGAAGGGAAAGGGAAAGGGAAGTGATATGATGGATGAAAAGCTACTAAGATTGTGTTAGCCTCTAGCCACCTTCCCTAAGGCTATAGGCTATAGCCTATAGTCTTATGGGAGATAGCTACAGGCTAGCCAATCTTGGCATCCCGTTATTCATTATCTCACTCATTGATTTTGGCTCCATCCTTTCCCATTCCATGTTCACCCACCCATAACCTTGATTCCTCTCTTTTTATCATTTCCTTTATGTGATTTTGCCCCTACTTCTATTACTCTTTATCTGCATTTTATTTATACTCTAATTTGATTATTATCCTCCTTTTAATGTAATGGATTACCCCTTCCCTCTCTCATTTTAAATTTCCAATTCATATTGGATGCCTAATATATATTAAATGTTTTCAAAAATTTCTCTTTCCAATCCATCCTGTAAATCTTTTAGATTACTAACTCTTTCAAACGAGGTAATGTGGTTCATCTTCACGACAATTATATGAAGATAATCTGATCCAACAGGGGAATAAAAAAAGCATATTCCTACAAGTTAAAAAAGGACATTCCTACAAGTTCAACTATTAGGTCAACGGTCAAAGAAAATAGCCATAAGTAAATAAATAAATAAACAAATAAATAATAAATAAATGATTAGGTCAAAGTTCAAAGAAAATAACAACTAGGAAATAAATAAAACAAAAGATAAATGATTAAGTCAAATGTCAATGAAAATAATGGTTAGCCAATAGATAAGTTAAAAAATAAATAGTTATAATAAATAACTAGGGTAACTATATTATTATAAAATGTTACTAATAAATAAATATATACTAAGTTAAATAAATTATAATTTTAATACTATTAAAGATTTAATAATAATAATAATAATAATTTATAAATACATAAGAATTCTAAAGCTAAGAATATAAATTTAGGTTATTAATATTAAAGGATAAATATTAAAAATCAATAATATGAAATAATAATATACGTCAATAATATTAATTAAATTACTATAATAAAATATTAATACAAATAAATTAATACAAATAAATAAATATTTAGGGTTAAGTCAAAGGAATACTTTTTTTTAATATTATTATTAAATATATGTAATATCACTTTATTATAAATAAATAATAAATTATTATTAATAAATCAATATTGAGGATAGATAAAACCTTAAGCAAAATAATATAAAAAATAGGGAAATTAATATTAAGGGTTAAAAGTAAAATATTAAATATTAAATTATATTATTGATGATGATGATGATTAGTGTCCACTATGACCAATGTGGTCTATCAGATATCAAGAAAAAAGAGTAATTTTTATTCGTCAAAATATTGTTTATCTAATAAGGAGCAGGGAAAGAAGTGTTCCAAGATCGCTATAGTCGGGCTTAGTAAGTCAAGAAGATTGAAGGTGTGGTTGATGATAGGCAATTGAGAGCGGATGTGGCCAAGCCCCGGGTAATCTAAAAGGAAGTGCTTTTCATCTTCCACCTTCTTAGTATCACAAATTTGATAAATTCTATCTTCTGAGTGAGTCTTGGGAGTAGACTACTGCTCAGTTTCACTCCGAAGCTCATGAGAGTTAGTTCTAATCCTAGTGATGTTCATTTTATTCTTAGTGGTAGTCAACATAGAGAGATAATTCTGGTTATCAAGGGTGGGGTTGATCAACTCCTTATAGTACCTTACCTTCCTTTTACCCTTCAACTCCTTAGCATCCCACATCTTGTCCTTAAAACTGGAGGTAATAGTATCTTTGCTATTGTCCTTGCTTCCCATGATTATCCCCTCCTTAATCCCCCAAAGGTTGAGCCAAAACTGAGCATTGTGATGCCACCCGCACTTGAGGCACGGGTGGGGGTTTTTACTAAAGTTAGAAGCAATGTTTGGGAGCCTCTTGGATTCCATATTATGAAGCTTCTTTTTATACATCAGATATGTAAACATATTCGCACTTTCAATGGGGGAGAGGCCAGATTCAATCAAGAGGATAAGATAGAGAATATTTCCCTTGATCTTGAGGTTATAGGTTATGAATTCCTTATGGATCATCTCAATCTTTCTCCACGACTCCCTAGATATAATACACCCCCAAACTTCACATCTGTATAAGGGTGATGAGAGTCTCAAAGAGGAACATTTTTTTACTCCAAATGAAAAGATCGACTAACTTAGAATTGTTTTCCAAGCTCATAATAAGATTTCCAACATCAAATAATTATTTTCTCCATGCTATATTTCTAGTTGAGCTTATGAGGAAAGTCAATACCCAAATATTTATAAGAAGAAACTTGTTGAAGACAATAGTTATCATAGACGAAGCTACCATGCCTGACCCTTTTGGATTTAATGATCACGACTTTAGTCTTGTGGGTATTAACTATCATACCCATCTTGGAGCAGTAGACATGAAGAGTCTTAAGCTGCTTGTCTAGGTCATCATGACTCTTCTAACTGTCATACCCATCTTGAAGCAATAGACGTGAAAAGTTTTAAAATGATTGTCTAGGTCATCATGGCGCCTTGCAAGAAGAACGATATTACCAACATAAAGAAGAAGAATAATGATAATTAAATTAAATTAAATATAATATTTAAATTATCTTAACCAATTGTTAAAATACTATCTAATAATTAAATATTAATAATATGTCCCATCTATATATAATTAAAATCATCCTGTAATATAAATATAAATATTATTTATTATTATTATTATTAAATAAAAAATATAAAAACAAATTAGTAATAGAGAACCAAAAATTCAAAAAGAGAGACCAAATTTAAGAGGAAGCAAAATCCAGTTATTGTTGATCTTCATACCCTAATCTCTATTCAATTTGTCTCAATGTTTTGATTTATATTCAATTTGTCTCAATGTTTTGATTTATATTAGCTAAGATCGTGAAGTCTTATTTGGTTTTCTCAACATGCTTTACAAGAGCAGAGAAAAGCGTTTTACAATGCTTAATGTTTGTTATATGCTTTAATACTTCTAACTCTTAATACTAATTTCTCTAATTTTTATATTCATTTGCTTAGGATTTTATTTATCCTAAATTTTGATTTATTGATTGATTAATAATATTTTATTTATAATAAATTAATATTATAAATATTTAATAATATTTTTTTGACTTAATTTTAAATATATATTTATTTAAAATATGTATATTTCTACAATTAGTAGCATAATGCTTGTGATAACTTTTAGTAATCTGTGTATTTTGTTTGAAGATGGGTGAAGTGTTCACTAGAAGTTCTTTAAATAAAATACATAGGTTACCGAACTTCTCAACAACATTATTTATTTATCTGTATTAATAATTTATTATAGTAAGTTAATTAATATTATTGAATGATATTATTAAGTTGTATTATTGAATTTTAATATTTATCTTTCTAAAAAAGTTTTTCCTAGAAATCAGGTAAAAGAATTTTTTGGCCAGCGCTTTTCGAACCAACAAGTGTGGTTCATATCAAGACTAGATGAACACTAGATGAAGAGACTAATGATAAACCACACTTGTTGGTTCGAAAAGCGTTGGCGAAAACTTTTCTTTCTTAATTATTTATTTTTTATTTTATTTATTTTTCTTTGACTTTTTATCTAACATCATTCTTTTATTTATTTATTTATTAGTAATGGTTATGTTTTTTACCTTTGACCTAATCATTGAACTTGTAGGAATTTATCCCCTATTAATCAAATTGTCTTTTATCCCCTCTTGGATGAAATTGTCTTCATGAAATCCTCGTCAAAATGAACCACATTAACTCGATTATTTAAAAGATTTAAGAAACACAGATCTTTGAATAACTCTATTGGATCAAATCTCTATCCTCAAAATGTTTGACAATCTAAAAGATTTATGTGTTGGATAGGAAGACAAATCTAATAACTCTACTCACAAAAACTTCCAAAAAAAAATCCATTCAAATAACTTATATTCCATATATATATATATAACCTCTTCATATATATATTTCTCTTTCTTAGCCTATTTTTATAATATTAATAGATTTTATGATTTTTATAAATAATTTATTAATTTGACTTTAATCTTTTATCTTTTTGTAATTTTGTTTTATCATTTATTTTAGTTCATTCAAAATTCTTTATTTGAACTTTGGTGGCTTTTCCTCTAATGGTTGTTTTCCCTCCCTTTTTAATTAATTTTGTCCTTTAACTTATTAATGGCAACTTAATGTTATTTGTTTGATTATTATTAAACTTCTAATGAAAAGTGTTCACCTAAAACATTGCACAAACTAAACTTTTTACACAAACTTCTTTCAAAAACTTTTAACACTATAAACTACTATTCATATAAATAATATATTTATATAAATTACTTAAATATCACAATAATAGTAAATAGTAATAATTACATTATTTTATTTAAATTTATTATTATCTATTAAATAAAAATAATATAATATTTAATAGCTAAATTAATAATTTAAACTACTTTTGTTTGGCTAAGAGTTTGTAGGACATAAGGAAACAGGTTAACAATCCAAGATCTAGGTTAACAACCCATGATCTAGAGGCATCTCTTAAGAGTGAAAGCCTGCCTAACTCCAGGTAACATGGTTTTGTTTAATTAACCATGATGAGTCAACCTGCATTAGTTATTAAGTGATAAAAATAATTATCTTTCTTACTAGTTTGACAAATCAATTATAATAATTTTCTTTTAGCATTTAAAAAAAATACAATATAATATTTAATAATACTAAAAAAAATTCAAAAAACGAATAATTGCACACCTTATTTACAAGGTTATAAGATATATTGAAAGCAGCCTTTAAGACTCACAAACATACTGTATTAGTATTTAGGGTGGCAAGCCTTATTCACAAATACATAACCATGGGCAAGTGATAGAAATAATTATCTTTCTTACTAGTTTGACAAATCAATTATAATAATTTTCTTTTAGCATTTAAAAAAAATACAATATAATATTTAATAATACTAAAAAAAATTTCAAAAAACGAATAATTGCACACCTTATTTACAAGGTTATAAGATATATTGAAAGCAGCCTTTAAGACTCACAAACATACTGTATTAGTATTTAGGGTGGCAAGCCTTATTCACAAATACATAACCATGGTATGCCCATGTCGTTTCCTGAAATGTGACGCGCTGACAAGACCAGTGCTATTTCTTTGAGGATTTGGTTATGGCGCCATTGTCAAGTCACCGCATAATGAGTGCTTATTAGCTTCCAAATTTTGAATTGGATAATGACGCTCACTCAAATTCAAATTTTGAATTTCTAAACCCCTCCTGCCTATTTATTTTGAATTTCTAAATCCGTCCTGCCTTATTTTGTTTTATTAGAAATTTGAAGCAAAAAGCAGAGGGGCTCTTACATTTGGGCTAGCAGGTTTTGGCATTGAGCAAATACTGAGTGCTGCTCGAGCCTGTTTATAGCTCTCGCCCTCTCTCTTCGCTATCTAGGTTTGGGCGAGAACTATTAACCAAAGCCTTTCTTCTAAACAAGGCAATGGAGTTATGCCGAGACGTGGCTGAGGCGGAAGAGGCCGGCTGCCCGGAACGTTTAGGAAGTAGCAATGTGAGATAAAGATTTGAAAGTGTGGCCATGATGGCTTTAAGCATTAGGTTTCCAATACTGTAGATTTATGTTCTATAAACTGCAGAGTTGTTCCCACAACAAGGAAGTCTACACATAATCAGCAAGGTTAATATGATGTCGCATTCTCGCTTATGGCTGTGTTTCTTTTATGTGTAGTCCGTTGGCCTCATTATCTTACATGTAATTGTGTGCAAACTACTTCCGTATTTTTCCAAAACTTTTGATTGTTACTATTATTATTTGGATTATAATGATTCGTCAGCAATCGTTGGGATTAACTCTCTCGATTATTTTTTGTAATCATGTAGAATTAATGCTAGGGCTTATTTCTACGTAACCATTTGGAAAGGAGTGGTGTATAATGCGATTTTTTTGGAAATTTGGGTTACTGAATCAGTCTGAAAAAATTAAGGTTAAATCTTGATTTGTTGCAGTTAAAATCAAAACTTCCAAAAAATCGCATTATAGACAACTGCTTCATTGATGCGATTTTTTTAGCTGCAGATGTAATTATTGGCCCAATTAAAATGAAGTTGACCTGGTTGAAGAATTTAAAATTACAACGTCGTTTAGTCCACTTGAATTAGGTACCACCATGAGACGCATTTAAACTTTTGTTCATCTAAAAAGAAGTAAAATTAATATACCGTCTCACCCATCCAAGTTGTATACATTTTACAGATTACAGATTATGAGTTTGACACCGTTCCAGAACAAAATTTCAAATGCTACACAATTTCATTATCCTCTATTGTCTTACTTGCATATAGTACCATATATTCCTCTATTGTCTTACTTACATATATTACGATATATAATTGCAGTGTCAGCCTGGGCTTTCTTTTGCGTCAATGGGATTATTATATTTAACAGGCAACCCATTCCGAAAGCAATTAAACGAAATTCAAGAAGCTGGAAACTGAAATGCTTACTTGCATATAGTACCATATATAATTACAGTGTCAGCCTTGGCTTTCTTTTCCGTCAGTGGGATTATTATATTTAACCGGCAACGCATTCTAAAAGCAATTAAATGAAATTCAAGAAGCTGGAAACTGAAATGCTTACTTGCATATCGTTAGGGTCATCCTTGGCTTTCCGTCAGTGGGATTATTATTTTTAACCGTCAACCCATTCTAAAAGCAATTAAATGAAATTCAAGAAGGCGGAAACTGGAATGCTTTTGATGCCGATTATACTTTTTAAATTTATTTAAACATTAAAATTTAAATTTAAAGATAAGGAATGAATTACGTTCATCAGATTAAATTAGAAATAAAGTTAAAATTTCAATTTCAATTTAAAGGTAATCAAAGAATTACCTTTAACAGATTGACTTAGTTTCACCAAAAATTTAATAGACTGGTATATTTATTTGAATGCAAGCAATTAAATGAAATTCAAAAAGCTGGAAACTGAAATGCTTTTGATGCCAATCTTTTTTTTTTCTTTTTTTCTTTTCTTTTTTAATTTGTTTAAATATTAAAATTAAAATTTAAAGATAATCAAGGAATTAAGCTCATCAGATTGAACTAAAATTAAAATTTCAATTTCAATTTAAATGTAATCAAGGAATCACGCTGGACAGATTGACTTGTAATTTTACCAAAAATTAAATGGACTTGTATATTTTTTTTAATGGGGTAATAATGTTGGGTAAGATTGTAAATTCTTTAAACGTGTTATTTCTGAGGTAATGTTTTTAAATGTATAAATAAATTTAGGTTTTGGAAAACAAAATTCTATATTCATATTTTACAAATGGCACCATCTAAATTTACAATTGCAACAAATTTTTATTAAGATATAGATAAATATATAAAATAAAATAAAAATGTCTATAGTTAAACTACATTTATTTTATAAAATATAAATAAAATATACTAAATAATATATAAAAAAATAAAAATATCAGTAATTAGAATATATTTATTTGATAGATTGATATAAAATAAGTCTCAGCAATTTCTAAGTCCTTCAAATTTTACAAATTACAAACTTCAAATTTACAATTTTAAGAAAGCCTTATGAAATTTAGATAAAATTGATGAGAAATATATCAAAAAAGAAGAAAGTCTATATTACATTTAAGTTTATCTATATATATATATATATATATATATATATATATATATATATATATATATATATATATATATAACTTAGTTATCAAATGAGAAGTTCAAAATTGCTATTGCTAATCCAAGTTGACTCATCACTATTATTCAAAGAAATCCATGCCACATAAAATTTAATATTAAGTAAAATATAAGAAACATTTATTTAATATATTGACTTAAAATTTAATCTTACAAAAATATAATTAAAAATTTTAATAGTTAAATTATATAATTTTATTTGATAAACTAACATAAAATTTAATATTATACCATAGATTGATATAAAATTTAATATTTTTTTTTGTAAGTTTGGTGGGACTACATCTTCATCATGTCCAACTTCTCAACGTGACGTGGAATATAAAATTTAATATTAAATAAGATATAATAATACATTTACTTGATATATTGACATAAAATATAATGTTAAATAAAGTATTTGTTATTACATAGGGACTTGCTTTCACAATAAGCAAATAATTAATAATTTTGATTGGTAGAACAAGTGTGGTCTCCCAAGTGCACAATAGAAAATTTGTGGAGAATAGAAAATATTAGTATTGCAAGTATGAAAAATGAGGAATGCATTATATTTACATTTGCTTTGATGACAAAATGATAGGTACTTTGAACAAGTTTTATAAATGCTAAGGCTAACAATATTCTAAATTTAAAGAGACATTTAATGAATTTGTAGTAATTATTTAATTGTGTATATGTTTTTTAAAGAGATCACAAGTTTAAATACAAAAGAGATTACAGTATGTACACCTCTATAAACTTTAATAATTAAATCATTAAGTGGGAAATCATATTACTTATGGAAAAACCAAAATAATCTCATAGAATAATTTGATTTCTATCTTAACAATAACTTTAAAATTAAATTATTTTATTTATTATTAAAATAAAATTATTTTATCTTTCTAAAAACTATTCCTTCCATTAAAGTGGGATGGCAAAAGCCTTTATTTTGTTGAATCACAGTTTTTCAATACTATCTCTATCCAAAAAGGGCATAGTTTCAAAGAGTTTCACTTGCTTTAATTGTATTTCAAATCCTATATTTTAGATAATTTTATTTATATTTAATTGTAATTTAATTTAATTTTATATATATATATATATTCAAAATAATTTCCAATAACACTTATGTTTCTATTTTAACCAAAAAAAATCCTTAATAAAATTATATTATTATAAAATTGTGGTATAAGATGCCAAGGTTGAATATGTAGAAAATTTTGAAACAATCTAGCTCTTGGTAAGGAATTTCTAAAATATATATATATATTTTCTCACATGTACTTAAATTGAATAAGAAAACTTAAAGTGAATAAGAAATTTCTTTGAGAGTGATCCACTTACTTTTTTCTTTTGTAATATATTCATTCTACACATTTTTGGAAATATTTTTTCTTCTAAAGAGTTTATTTCTTTTTGTAATTTCTAGTTTCTCATTAAGTGGGTACAAGTATAGTTTGTTGCAATCTAAACATGGAAAATCAACAATTTATTAAGATGATTAGAGAAAGTTCTACACCTAATTTGAGTATGGTGTAAAACTATGAAATGTAAAAAAGTAAATTAGTTTTGGGTTGTCCCAAGATAATGCTTACCAATCAAAGTAATTAAAATAAAATAATATATTACAAGTCCAATCTATATGTCCACGGGATTTAACCTCCACTCCAACTTCAAAGAAAACCCTAAATCAATTATTTTAAAATAAGAAATATGAACAAAAATATGAATTAGTTCCAAATGCAATTTTACAATTTCAAAGTAACAAATAGATGAACGACAATCTAGAAAAGGAGAATTTCCTAACCTATCAAATATGTTTCTTCTTATTGATCTATAAATTAGTTATTTATAGCCCACTTGATACACCAACATGGATACTTTATAGAATTTAATTTATGAACTATGTCTTTATACCCCACATAACTACATGTATAGTTGCAAGACATATAATATACCAACCATTAGCCCATTATTCTCCACTGTAAAGGCATATAACATGGCAACGTGCAATAGCCCACTATTCTCTAATGTAACTTACACATAACTACTAGCTAGAAACAAAATGGAAACAAGTAACACAATTAGCAACAATTTTTTTCCTCAAAACCCTAAAGAAGGTAATCCCATGTGAAATCATGTATTTTAGATCTAACTCAAAGAGGTTTAAATATAATAAAGAATCTATAAATTCTTATCCATGTCCAATAGCTTTATGATTATTTAGTGAATTCCTTTAACAACTAGATTGTCAAATTGGTGTGTGATATCCCTTTGTTTGTGGAACAAGGGATTTGACTAATAAAATATACATAGGTGTATATACTCGAACTACTTTAAAATTAAGCCTTTAATCCCGTGAAGGAAACAAATGTTATAATAGTTATGTCCACTACAATTATATATATATATATATATATATATATATATATATATATATATATATATATATATATATATATATATATATAGTTTTTTTTGTAAGATTGGAAGTTCCTTTCTATTCATTTAATAAAATATGCAGGTTTTACATCCATTTTCAACTCGGTCAAGTGGCCTCAACCTACCCACTTGGAACGAGGCCTCTTGGCCAACTTACCGCATTATATGCCATCCAAAATGGTTTGAGACTATCTAACAACACTATATATGATTGATTGTCTTTAATTCTCCTAATGGCTATATATTTATAAAAAAATATCAAAGTTTACAATTTAGTCATTCATACATATCAAAATTTTGAAATCCAAACTATGCAAATCACACTGCTACTCAGCAGATGAGGCAATGGGCGTTAGATCTTTTGCAATGGACCCTCACAACACAGTTTGGGGAAGCGATGGAATATGATTCTATATGCGACTAAGGTGGGGTCAAATAAGTTGAAACTCCTTATGGATTTCCTAAAATTTAGTATTTTTCTTTGATGTCAAAAGAGATTGCCAAAGCTTTAGCCACAATGTTTTTCATCACCCAATAAAGATAAATTGTGTATTGAAATTGAGTGTACCAACCTCTAGAATTGCGAGGGTCTGGGATAAAATGTCCCCGCTCTTCCATATCCAATTCAATATTTTCAGCTTGATGGTTTAAGTCGTACTCCCATCTTGAAATTAATTTTCGAATCTAAGGATGAGTTTTTCCTAGTTGGTCTTTGTTGCTTCTATTAGAGCCTAGATTTGCCTCAGGCTGAAAAGACAAGGTTCTAGGTCCACATCAAACCACGCTCAACCTCGTAGCTAGCCCTACGAGGACAGGAGAGGGCTTTCTCCGAGTCAATCTCAGCAAAGGATAATCAGATGGGGCTTAAGATGACCAATTTAACAACTAATCTTAGGCTAGGTATGAAGTGCAAGGATTGATTTGAGTTTTTGGGAGATTTTTTGTTGGAAAAAGGGAAAGGCAATTTTTGGGTCTGGGGATGAGGCCAAATTTTTGCAGAGTTCTGATTGGGGCAAGGAAGGCAATTGTTTTGATGCTTTAGATTGAGTGAATGGATGGATCAGACCGGTGAGGAGCCAAGGAGGGCAAGAGAGTCTCAAGAATCCTCCTCAAACAGATGAAAATATTGAAAATTAAACAAAATTTCAAAGTAGAGCACAACAGTCCAGTGAATTCTACCTTAATCACTCATTTGTTTAATTTCAGAAGCAAAGAGAAGGGAAAATGATACACATAAACATCAATGAACTTACAATTACATAGAGAAAAACACCATCAAAACACAGAGCCACATGGATCCCAACAAGTGCTGCAAAACCATGGTCTTTCCTTTGCCAAAATTGCAGAAATGAAATGTACAATGAAGTGCCAAGAAATCCCAAGTATCAAACCCTGAAAATGACTCAGAAAATACATAATATAGACTAGACCAACCCATTCCCTTGCCTCTATGGGTCGAGCTCATCATTCTAGGAGCTGTTTCAACCAATTCTAAACAAAGCACTGAAATCTAGGCAATCAAACAACTTGCCTCTATATGATAGGAAACTGATTCATTCATTAAATTTTTACTTTTTAGTGAATGAATCTTCTAGAACAAGTAAATATGTGCCAAAATTTCATCATAGTCATCAAGTTACATCAAGATAGATCAATAATTACATCAAAAAGTAAAACTAGTCAAAACTGGGCGAATTTCTGAGCTGCTGAGTGAAAAATATGCAAAAATCCTCTATGCGCCGCGCTTGAAACCTGTATGCATAGCACAACTTTGGAGCTGAGTTTGAGGCACTTCCCGAAGTCCAAATTGAGCCCAAGATAGCTCGTTGGAAATCCCTGCCTGTCCACTTTCCAACCCAAGTGGAATTTCTGAATTTGGATGTCATTTGCCCCTCCAAAACTTCAATCTCCCAAGATTGCTTCTTGTGGGTGCAAAAGGTGGCAGAAAGGTCATTTTTAGGGTGTTTTTGACCCTTTAGGCAACCCAGAACTTGATGAAATCCTTAGGTAATCCATGAGCATACATAATTTTTTATGACAAATCCAAAAATCTAAAGTTTTCCTCCTGGAAATCTCCCAACTATAAGCGCGCGCCAAGTGGTGCTACACGTTGGGCAAAAAAACCTGTTTTGTAACCAAAAAATTTCAAAATTGACAAAATTTTCTCCAAATTCCTTGAAATTTGGGCTGGACCTTCTCTATCAAGTGTCATGCTAGGCTAAATAGGCTTCGGCCAATATCTGAAGACGATCATGCTCCTTTTGCCTCTTTTGCTTCTTTGTTGCCTTCTTCAATTTTTCCTTTAGATTCCTTATTCGTGCCTTGGAACTCATATTTCGCACCCTGTAATGGAAAACCATGTGTCTCAACAATGATTTATCCCTATCGGCCTTGTCTAGCAGTCTCTCCAAGTGGATGTTGATTCTTTCGAGCCAAGACTCCCGATCATCATTAATCTCTTGCTCCAATGAAGTGAGCTCAATCCTCCTCCTTTGTGCAGCTTGGCGATTCTCGTGGATGTTTTGTAACTCCATGATTGCTTGCTGATCTTCAAGCTATTTGTTCCTCTGCTCCAAGTATTTCATAGTCCACTTAGCCCTCTCCAAGTCAAGGGATAAGGCTTTGATCTCTGTTTGTTGCTCCTGGATGATCTCTCTAAGATGTGCATTTTGTGGGCCCATGTCTGTATCATCATCTTGAATAAGAATAAAGTCCCGCTCACCTGAAGGCCCCTCGTCCTGCATTGGCCTCTTGCCTCTGTCCTGTACCTATGATGCTGATGTCGGAAGCGAGGCCCCTTCCACACCGGGTGGAGATAACACTTGCTTTGCTGCCGCGAACAGTTGCCTGGCGCCCTTCTGATAAGTAATGCAAACCGAGATAGTAGCAATGTGCGGATCATGGCCTTCAAGCTGATGAGAAGGTCCACCTATCTCATGCCCAACCTCTGAAGGTCCCTGTGAAGCTTTGAAAAACTCACGAGAGATTAAATCATCCCACGTGATGCCCTATAATCCAAGCTGATGAACCACCAAAATTTTGATGAGCGCATAGTGGTAAATGTTGTTGTACTGTTGTTCAGGAGTCTTCTTCTGCACAATAGTAGTCATCCTCTCGATGTTTCAACACATGAAATATGGAATGTTCATCAACCTCACTCTCATGAAATGCATCAATAGCCTGATATGGTATGCATAAAGGCGTGAGAAGCGACCTTCACAACTAAAGTATCTGATAATGCGTCTCATCAACGGTGCATAAGATTCCTTCAGAAACTGAAATGGGAATACTCTCTTGAGCTACCTCAAATAGCTAGGCCTGATGTAAGGTTCATAATATGATTTATCCAGCTGCTGCCACTTGTTCCACTCTTCCCCTATATTCGGTATCCCGGTGGCCTGAGAGATGGTTTCTGGTGTCAAGGTGAAGTTTACTCTAGCAAGAGTAACATGACTATCATGAAAATGTAAAACAAACAACCGAACTAACTCCTGATGATGCTGGATCTGAGCAATCATCTCACAATATTGAAAGGATGACAGTTGTTGAAAGCATGTCATTGCAAGTCGGCAGGCCTGTAATTGAGTTAAGGAAGTAGGCTCTTCTCTGACATGTCTGCCACCTTTTCGAGGCCTTCACGGCACATTAATCTCAGTGGTTGAGTCACTGTCTTGCTCATATTCTTGCTCATATGATGAATCTATCTCTATCATCATGCTGCAATGTGTATGTTTGATTGGTTTGACAAAGAGAAATAGGTGATGTGTTTTCAAATTCCGAATGTACCAAAGGGAAATGGGACTGTGAGGAATATGGGACAGTCGGAAAAGTGGATGATGGAATTTGTTAAGTGAACAAATGTGAAAACAGTCACTTTTAGGGATGTAGGGATTTGGGTAATGATATGGGAATGATATAGTGATAAATGATATAGGAGAGGGAGAATGATGATAGGGACTGACATGATTGTAGAATAGGGAAAATGGTAAGCTGGGATGAGTGGTTTGGACGGTTAGGGCATGGGAAAAGATCACAGGTGGGAAAGGAGAGTTGGCACCACCATCATAATTTCAAAACACCAAATTTAAAACCCCAAAGGTGCTTTTGACATACACATAGGGTTTATATTTTCAAACTTTGAAACCTTTGAATTCTCCCTCCAAACAACACCAAACACAAGTTAAATTCAACAGAAGCATGCTTTAACTTACTTGGAGCAGAAAAAATGGCGTTTTTGTGAGTTTTGATGACAGAACTGGCATAAAACTGGCCTGTAGGCTCTGTGCGCCGCACACAAACCCTATGCGTCGCGCCTCCTGGATGCGCCACGACAGTGGAATTTTACACTGAGTATTTGCGCCCAATGCGCCACATGGCCTGTGCGCACCGCGACCTCCTCCAATGCGTCGCACTGCCCTTCAACGCACAGTCTCAGCCCTTCAAACATAAAATTCGCTCCTCTAACCCTCAAGTCGATATCCTTTGACCTCTTGGCATAGCAATGGATGTTTCAAGCAATGAACATGTCTAATGGAATGATGGGTTTGATTTTTATTGAAGTCACAATGATTTTTTTGTCTTGGAGGTTCTGTGCATCACGCGCAAGCCCAGTGCGTCGCGCCTCGTGGATGCGCCGCGCCAGTGGAGAAAAGAACTGTGGCAGGAGGCCCAATGCGTCACGCAGCCTATGTGCACCGCGCTCTAACCCAATGCACTGCGCAGCCAATAAACACAGTCTTGGCTTTGAAAATCGCCTTCTCACCACTAATTTCGACTTTCCTTGATCTTCTTGGATGCAAATGACATTATACACACAAAAATATCTTTATAAAGACATGGCTTTGATTTTTGGTTCTAAAAAACCCATCTTTGTAATGTTTTAGTTTTTGGCACTTTTTCACTTTAATACAAACCCTGTTCTTTTGTTTCTTCTTTGATTATCTGACTTGAATAATGAATCTTTTGGCTATTTTTGCAAGGATAGTGGCATGTCTTGACAAAGGAAGACCAGGGTTGCGCCTAGAGATTTCAACAACTGAATTTTTTTTTAAAATTACATGGCAATTTATTACAAAACGAAATGACGAATTTTCTTCAAAATAAAGTTTTGAAGAAAAGTCATAATCCATCCATATGACGATAAAAATTTCATGAAATAAAACCTCCCTCTGGCCTGCTGGCATTATTGAACACTTTGAAGACACAACTTGTGAAACCCTAGACCTAGTGACTGAAATGACTCTTGTTGATCAAAAGACTAAAACAGGACTGTAAGTGACTTTAAAAGCTTGCTTTTGATGAACAGACCTGAGCCAACAGGGCAAGGCATGAGGGGTAATGAATAACAAGACCCTCCCGTCAGATTATGGCATGCCCCTAGCGGAATGCAACTGAGTGAATCGAGCGAGACACCTAAAAATGAAATGCAAAAGAGAAATTTTGATCGCTGACGGAGGGCTGACAAGACTGACTCTAACATTGGCTCCAATGGGGATGGTAGCTCCTTGGAGGTGCCAAGAACGACAGATCTCTGGGAGAGATAGACAGTGCCTTCGTCCATTGGGCTATGGAGTCCATTATTTTGACAAATTAACACAAGACTCTTGACTCATTTATTGACTCTAACTTGACTCAAACTGACTCAATTAGGAAACCAAAATGACTAAAAACCTGACTCGACAAACTGAATGCAAAACTGAAACCTTTCTTCAGAATTATAGCCTTCACTTCGGGCCCCAGACTGAAGAAAAGATCCCAGCACACACTTGCAATGAAACTGAAATAAAATGGTATGTACAGTGATAATGTGGACAGCAGAAACAACTCAGAAATGATACCTCTTGAGCAGCCGACCATTGACCGGCCCTCTGGGACATTCTTCCCCATTCATCTCCTTTAAAAGAAAAGCATTCTGACCACGATATGCAGCAATTTTGAAGGGACCTTTCCAGAGATTTTCGAACTTACCGTGCTTACCCTTTTCTTCATTCCTTGCATCCCATTTCAGCACCACTTCCTCCAATTGGAATTTGTCTGCCTTTGCTTTTCTGTCATAGATTTTCTTAATCTTCTCCTGCAACTTTGATGTGTTTTGGAAAACTTCTTCTCTTGTCTGCTGCAAATGGACCATTTGATTTAGTCTTCTCTGCATAGGATCTTCTTCACTGCCAGCCTCCTGAAGAAGTTTGACTACCGGAGCTGCTAGAGAGGTAGGAAACACTATATCAACTCCATAAACAAGCTCAAAGGGGGACATACCAATGGATTTCTTTTGGCTGACCCGATCTGCCCAAAGTGCATTGACCAACTTCTTATGCCAACTCTTCTTGTTAATTTCCAGCAACTTTTTAATGATGTTGACTAAAGATTTGTTAGAAGATTCCGCCAACCCATTGCCTTGCGGATGATAGGCAGTTGAGTGACCCAAAATGATTTTATACTTGTTACAAAACTCAATCATCTTCTTTGATTTGAAAGCTACTGCATTATCAGTGATTAACTTATTCGAGCAACCAAAACGAGAAAAAATGTTATTCTCAAGGAATGAAATAATTACCGCATCCATAGCTTGTCTGGTGGGAATTGCTTCGATCCATTTTGTGAAATAATCTATTCCCATGAGAATCCATCGATGCTGACCGAAAGAAGCGGGATGAATTTCACCAATGAAATCCAACCCCCACTCCTGAAAAGGGGCACTCACCTCAATGGGCTTGAGCGGCAAAGGCTGTAATTTTTGCCTTCCTTCAAAAATCTGACACTTATGACAGCTCTTGACAACGTTATATACATCAGCAAACAATTTCGGCCAATAGTATCCCGCTCTTAGAATTTTATTTGCCATTGTTTTCCAAAAAGGTGACCACCACAATCTCCTTTGTGGAAATCCTCCATGACTTGCTTCGCTTCTTCTTCCACCAAACAATTCAACAGAACACCACTAGGATCTTTCCAATAAAGTGTAGAATTCAAAACACAAAACTTAGCAGCCTTTAACTTGAGAGTTCTACCTTTGTTTCTAGCCATGCCAGGTGGTGGTGACAAATTCTGCAGCACATATATGATATCTGAATACCACAGGGAAAGAACAAACATTTCGGATACCCGAATTGACAAACCTTCCTCATTTTCATCGGACATAGCAGCAATCAGATTTATGTCTAAGGCGTGCAAGTTTGATTCAGCCATTAACTTTGCCAATCCCTGTCCTTTAACAAGCTTGGTGGGCTTTATCTCCACATCGTACTCCAACAAAGCTGCAATCCACTTGCCTCATCTTCCTTCCGGATCAGTCTGCACTAAAACATCCTTGACAGCAGTGTTAGGAACATAAGCCAAAGTATGAGAATGCAAAATATATACCCGAAAATCTTTCAATGCTTTCACAAGTGCAAGGGCCTGCTTTTCAATGATGTTGTACTTCAAGGCTGCATCTCTTATAGTTCGGCTGAAGAAAGCAATTGGTCTTTCATACTCATCTCTCTTCTGCATTAATACAGCTGCCATTGTATGCTCCAAAGCAAAAGAAAACAATATAAAATCCTGAGTGTAGTCCGGGCTAATTAGAACCGGAGCTGAAGAAAGAGCCAATTTGACTAAATTGAAAGATTTTACAGCCTCTTCCGTCCACTTCACTTGGCTGTCCTTCTTAAGCATGTTTGTAATCTCTCTTAGGTGTTCAGCAAGGTTAGGCACAAAGCGGCGTAAAAAATTCATCTTACCATTAAAAGATTGAATCTCCTTCTTGTTCCGGGGAAGGTCAATTTGCTGAATCACTTCTACACGTGCTGGATCAATACGAATGCCATATTTTGATATAATGTGCCCAAGTAGTTTGCCCTCATCCATTGCAAACAAGCTCTTTTTTGGATTCAGCGACACACCATATTTTCTGCACTTTTGAAAGACAATTTTCAAATGATACATGTGTTCTTCATCTGATTTGGAAAACACGATCAGATCACCAAGGTACACAACCAAAAAGACATCCTTCTCATTTGCGAAAGCCAAGTCCATTTCCTGCTGAAATGTGGCACCCGCGTTCTTCAAACCGAAAGGCATTTTGGCGTAATGAAAAGTTCCCCACGGAGTGGTGAATGCTGTTTTATCTTGGTCATCTTCATGGACCAAAATTTGGTTATATAGAGAATAACCATTGAGTAGTGACATTCGAGATGTGCCAACTACTTGCTGAAGTATATGATCCATTTTGGGAAATGGATAATTGTCCTTTAATTAAATTTTATTGAGATTCCTAAAATCAATGCACAAGAAAATCTCACCTGTCTTCTTTCATACAGGCACCAAATTAGAGATCCAGTCAGAAATCTGATGGGAACAGTGATTCCTGATTTGTACAACCTGCTTATCTCCTTTTCAATTGATGGCAGCAGTTTTGGATTTAGCCTTCTCAACTTTTGTCTGAAAGGTTTCTGATTAGGCTTAATGGGAATAGTGTGCTGAATTATATTGGTATCATATGTCTTCAAGTCAGAATAATCCCAAGCAAACACATCAGCAAAATATGACAACAAACTGATATATTTGGCCTTTATCTTCTGTGGCAATGCTTTGGACAGTTTTACCATTTTTGGATTTGCAGTTGTTCCGATATTGACCTCTTCAACACCCTTTTCTGTTGGCTGCAATGTTGGTTTGCGGGCTACGTCATCATGATCGAAGAGTTCTTCTAAAGGTATCAAGCCTTTAGGAATAATGTTATCCTTTAACTGCAACACTTCCATTTGATTGATCTGCACATCATCTTCACCATCATCATATTCTACATCAATTGAGGTATCTTTGAACTTACCTTTGTTTTGCAGAAAATCATCAATCTCCTCATCATCTTGGAAAACTTGCCAATATCTCTGATTGTCCGGAACAGTCGGACGATGCTTGACATGGATTTCGAATTTATTGCTTGAGTTCATAGGAATCTTCAAATTACTAGCTGCCTTAGCAAGTGCATCAGCAATGCCATTTTGAATACGAGGCACACACGTCAAGGTATAATCTGAAAACAATTTCAGGATGTCTAGGACTGCATTTCAGTAAGCTCGCATCCGAGGATGTTTTGCTTGATACTCGCCTTTAACTTGCTTAATCACCAATTCAGAGTCGCAATATACTGCAATTCTCTTAGCATTCAGCTTTCTTAGAATTTTGAGGCCAACAACCAAAGCTTCATACTCAGCCTCATTGTTTGAACAATCAAAAGCTAACTTATAAGAGCATACCCGCACATTACTAGGCACTTTGTTCGGGGCGGAGAAAGGACTGCGTACACAAATACCAATTCTAGCACCATCATTTCCCACTGCACCATCAAAATTCATGGTCCACAGGCCCTCTTCATCTTCTTCTAAGTGCTGAAATTCTGCTGGCTATGTTTTTCCTTCTTGCTGTCCATTATCTTCAGCTGATTGCTCAACGGTGTTTTGTTGTTCTTGTCCTTCTTTCTTTAAAACTTCTTTTAAATTCTCTGTTATTTCTGGAATACTTTCTGCTTCTACTAACTGACTATCTATATCATTGAAACTATCTGAATACAAAACAAAAGACTCTAGATCTGTATGTACATAATTAATTGGATGATTAATCGGTTTCTCCTTGCTTGTAATCATGTATTTCATTTTTTGTTCTTGGTACAATTTTCTCATTTGGCCAAACACAGGAATCGTTGCATAGGAGAAATCTAGTTGTAATGTCCCTTTCAATTTCGCTCCCCAAGACCTGGAAAGAAGCATACCAAACCTGGGAGGAATGTCTGCCACAACAATATCCATCAAAACATTCTTCGTTGGGATTTGATCCAGACTTACAACCAAGTCTTTGATGAGCCCGATGCATCTTACTCTGCTGGAATCAAACGAATAAAGATCATGGTATTTCCTAGTGATGTCTAGACCCAACTTCTCCATGATAGCCTTCGGCATAAGATTTTGGGAAGCTCCAGAATCGAACATAGCATTATGCAACACAAAATCATGCACCCTTAAACTGATATAAAAAGGTGGCACATCACTATCTGGAGACTCACCATTCAATGTTGGCCCAAAAATCAATTCGGGTTGATCATCTTCGACATTCACCATATCAGACATTGGATCAAAATTCAAAATTTTAGAAACTTGTCCTCTATAACTGTTGTTCCTCATTATTTCAGTCAAGGGAATGGACACCTTCAATTTAGAAATTTCATTTGTTAAACTAAAAGCTGAAATCTTTTCTACCTCTTTGACTGGGACATCTTTCTTTTCCTTTTCCTTTGATAAAATTGGCTGATTTGATTTTTCTGCTGATGGTGATTTGTTGATATTAGGATCAACTGCCTCTTTCCCTTTCTTTCGTACAACAGGTGAATCACTCTTTGATGTTGAAGCTTCCTTCCTCTTCTGAATTGGGTTAATACATCTCTATTTCTAAGTGAATATTGTCACTGATGGGTGGACAAAGCATTCATATAGCCTCTTTGGTACTCATCTAATTCTTCTTCCAAAACCGTATCACTTGCTAGAATGAAATCTGCATCTTTGTGTACTGCTGAACTTTCCGCATACTCCTCTTCTTCCATAATATAAATAGGCAAATCATCTGGAGTAAAGAAGTGATTTTCTTCCCCTATCACATGCTCTTCTTCATCGGGTTCTGGTCCATGCACAAAATTTTGCTGCAGAGGTGGCTGTACTGGCTGTTGGGCTGTCTGATCTTGGGCTCGCTGTTCTCTTTGTTTAATTCTATATTGTGGTTGCTGCTGGCCATGGAAATTAGGATTTCTAACTTGTGGCTCCGGTTTATCAAGTCTCACCCTTTTGAACATCTGTTCCACCTTCCGAAGTAATTGATCTGTCGAAGACGACTCTTCTTTTATTGTGACCTTCTTTTCTGCTCTTGCTCTAGCCCTCTTGGCCAGCAGATTTGCCTCAACGCTGACTGCGATCTTCTGCATATCTTCCATTGTGGCAGGCTCTCTCTCCCTTAGCTGATAAGCCATGTCAGCATCAAAACCATCCAGAAATTTCATCATGGCTAGCCCCTCAGGTGGCCTTAGATGATCAGGAATTGCTTTGTAAACTGAATTGAATCTAGTGCAGTAATCTTGAACGGACTCACCAACATTCCATTTGATATGTTCATATTCTTGAAGGATCTGAAGAGGATTTTTCTTGATTTCCCAATGATCTAAGAATTGTCTTTGTAACTCCTCCAATGTAGCAATACGGGCAGCGGGCAAAGCTCTGAACCATTTCCTAACTTCACCACTAAATGTCTATGCAAACAGTCTCATTGCCGCGTTTTCTACATCGACCTCATGAAGGTCACATAAATCTGCCATTCTATCCACATGTTGCTGAGCGGTAGTGCTGTGAGGAGTGCCATCAAACAAAGGAATTTTTCTCTGATAATCTGCAAGCATGTCATCCAAAGCTTGAGGTAGCGTAAGAGGAGCAAAATGAGTAGACATTGCTCTTGGTGGATTTCCAATCAGCCTTGGAGATGTTGGGGAAGTAGGTGCAGTTGATGTGTGAGGTGTATGAGGAGGGGTGTTAGGAGGAGAAGCGATTTTGGATGTAGAAGGAGTAGATGGAGGCGAATTTACAGCAGAATTTTGATCAGGGATAATAGGTTGCACAGGAATGGTGGGAATGAAGGGCGGTTCGGTAGGAATTCTTGAGGTGGATGTCGTTACGGAAGATCCAAGGGTTGCAGATGCAGCTTCTAGGAAATCAGCGATATTTGAAGTGTGAATTTCACTCTGAACATGCTTCAAGATAAAATTCTCAATTGATTTATTTTTTCTTTCAACTTCAAGAGCTACAGCAAAGTCAGGATTTGGGACTATAGAACCAAGAGCACTTTCGGATTTGGTTTCAAACAATGAAAATTCAAACTTTTCATCAAAAACAAGCTCTTCAAGATACTTAAAAATTACAGGACATGAACGAGATTTAAACATGAGAGTCACAGAGCTCTCTTGACGAAGGAGTCTTGGAATCAAATTGGGATTTTCGTAGACAGGGGGAGGATTTGGGTCTGGGTTAGCTCTGGTATATCTCTTTGAAGCCAGAGTGCTATTTTCAAAAGATCAGATGGACATAAAAAACTTTTTCAGAATATCGAATCCTAATCTTATCATCCACAGCTTAGAATCATCAAATGCACTAGGGTGTTTACAGGTTAGATTTTCTGTTAATGAGACTAGACCAGAGATTGACTGAAGTAGCGTTTATCTACTTGCACTAATGCAAAGCAAAAGTGTTTCGAAGGCTACCTGGCTAATCTTCAGACTCCGTCTCTAGTTTCAAAACGAAGAATACTAACAAACAATCAAATTACTTCCCCAGTATGGTTGCCACTATGTTAGAGCCTACTAGATTTGCCTCAAGCTGAAAAGACAAGGTTCTAGGTCCAAATCAAACCACGCTCAGCCTCATAGCTAGCCCTACGAGGACAAGAGATGGCTCTCTCCGGGTCAATCTCAGCAAAGGATAATTAGATGGGGCTTAAGATGACCAATTTAATAACTAATCTTAGGCTAGGTATGAAGTGCAAGGATTGATTTGAGTTTTTGGGAGATTTTTTGTTGGAAAAAGGGAAAGGCAATTTTTGGGTTCGGGGATGAGGTCAAATTTTTGCAGAGTTCTGATTAGGGCAAGGAAGGCAATTGTTTTGATGCTTTAGATTGAGTGAATGGATGGATCAGACCGGTGAGGAGCCAAGGGGGGAAAGAGAGTCTCAAGAATCCTCCTCAAACAGATGAAAATATTGAAAATTAAACAAAATTTCAAAGTAGAGCACAATAGTCCAGTGAATTCTACCTTAATCACTCATTTGTTTAATTTCATAAGCAATGAGAAGGGAAAATGATACACATAAACATCAATGAACTTACAATTACATAGAGAAAAACACCATCAAAATACAGAGCCACATGGATCCCAACAAGTGTTGCAAAATCCTGGTCTTTCCTTTGCCAAAATTGCAGAAATGAAATGTACAATGAAGTGCCAAGCAATCCCAAGTATTTAACCTTAAAAATGACTCAGAAAATACATGATATAGACTAGCGCAACCCATTCCCTTGCCTCTAGGGGTCGAGCTCATCATTCTAGGAGCTGTTTCAACCAATTCTAAACAAAGCACTAAAATCTAGGCAATCAAACAACTTGTCTCTATATGATAGGAAACTGATTCATTCATTAAATTTTTACTTTTTAGTGAATGAATCTTCTATAACAAGTAAATATGTGCCAAAATTTCATCATAGTCATCAAGTTACATTAAGATAGATCAATAATTACATCAAAAAGTAAAACTAGTCAAAACTGGGCGAATTTCTAAGTTGCTGAGTGAAAAGTATGCAAAAATCCTCTATGCATCGCGCTTGAAACATGTATGCGTAGCAAAACTTTGGAGCTGAGTTTGAGGCACTTCCCAAAGTCCAAATTGAGCTCAAGGTAGCTCGTTGGAAATCCTTGCCTGTCCACTTTCCAACCCAAGTCGAACTTCTGAATTTGGATGTGATTTTCCCCTCCAAACATTCAATTTCCCAAGACTGCTTCCTATGGGTGCAAAAGGTGGCAGAAAGGTCATTTTTAGGGTGTTTTTGACCCTTTAGGCAACCCAGAACTTGATGAAATCCTTAGGTAATCCATGAGCATACATAACTTTTGATGACAAATCCAAAAATGTAAAGTTTTCCTCCTGGAGATCTCCCAATTATAAGTGTGTGCCAAGTGGCGCTACGCGTTGGGCAGAAAAACCTGTTTTGTAACCCAAAAATTTCAAAATTGCCAAAATTTTCTCCAAATTCCTTGAAATTTGGGCTGGACCTTCTCTATCAAGTGTCATGCTAGGCTAAAGAGGCTTCAGCCAATATCTGAAGATGATCATGCTCCTTTTGCCTCTTTTGCTTCTTTGTCGCCTTCTTCAATTTTGCCTTTAGATTCCTTATTCGTGCCTTGGAACTCATATTTCGCGCCCTGTAATGGAAAACCATGTGTCTCAAAAATGCTTTATCCCTATCAGCCTTGTCCAGCAGTCTCTCCAAGTGGATGTTGATTCTTTCGAGCCAAGACTCCCGATCATCATTAATCTCTTGCTCCAATGAAGTGAGCTCAATCCTCCTCTTTTGTGCAGCTTGGCGATTCTCATGGATGTTTTGTAACTCCATGATTTCTTATTGATCTTCAAGCAGTTTGTTCTTCTGCTCCAAGTATTTCATAGTCCACTTGGCCTTCTCCAAGTCAAGGGATAAGTCTTTGATCTCTGTTTGCTACTCCTGGATGATCTCTCTAAGACGTGCATTTTGTGGGCCCATGTCTGTATCGTCATCCTGAATAAGAATAAAGTCCCGCTCACCTGAAGGCCCCTCATCCTGCATTGGCCTCTTGCCTCTATCCTGTACCTGTGATGTTGATGTCGGAAGCGAGGCCCCTTCCACATCGGGTGGAGATAACACTCGCTTTGCTGCCGTGAACAGCTGCCTGGTGCCCTTCTGATAAGTAATGCAAACCGGTATAGTAGAAATGTGCGGATCATGGCCTTCAAGCTAATGAGAAGGTCCACCTGTCTCATGCCCATCCTCTGAAGGTCCCTGTGAAGCTCCGAAAAACTCACGGGAGATGAAATCATCCCAAGTGATGCCCTGTAATCCAAGCTGATGAACCACCAAAATTTTGATGAGCACATAGTGGTAAATGCTATTGTACTGTTGTTCAGGAGTCTTCTTCTTCACAAGAGTAGTCATCCTCTTGATGTTTTGACACATGAAATATGGAATGTTCATCAACCTCACTCTCATGAAATGCATCAATAGCCTGATATGGTATGCATAGGGGCGTGAGAAGCGACCTTCACAACTGAAGTATCTGATAATGAGTCTCATCAACGACGCATAACATTCCTTCAAAAACTGAAATGGGAATACTCTCCTGAGCTGCCTCAAATAGCTAGGCCTCATGTAAGGTTCATAATATGATCTATCCAGCTGTTGCCTCTTATTCCACTCTTCCCCTATATTTGGTATCCCGGTGGCCTGAGAGATGGTTTCTGGTGTCAAGGTGAAGTTTACTCCAGCAAGAGTAACATGACTATCATGAAAATGTAAAACAAACAACCGAACTAACTCCTGATGATGCTAGATCTGAGCAATCATCTCACAATACTTAAAGCATGACAGTTGGTGAAAGAATGTCATTGCAAGCCGGCAGGCCTGCAATTGAGTTAAGGAAGTAGGCTCTTCTCTGACATGTCTGCCACCTTTTCGAGGCCTTCTTGGCACATTAAGCTCAGTGGTTGAATCACTGTCTTTCTCATATTCTTGCTCATATGATGAATCTGTCTCTGCCTTGGTGCTGTAATGTGTATGTTTGATTGGTTTGACAAAGAGAAATAGGTGATGTGTTTTCAAATGCCAAATGTGCCAAAGGGAAATGGGACTGTGAGGAATATGGGACAGTGGGAAAAGCGGATGATGGAATTTGTTAAGTGAAGAAATGTGCAAACAGTCACTTTTAGGGATGTAGGGATTTGGGGAATGATATGGGAATGATATAGTGATAAATGATATAGGAGAGGGAGAATGATGATAGGGACTGATATGATTGTAGAATAGGGAAAATGGGAAGCTGGGATATGAGTGGTTTGGATGGTTAGGGCATGGGAAAAGATCACAGGTGGGAAAGGAGAGTTGGCACCACCATCATAATTTCAAAACACCAAATTTAAAACCCCAAAGGAGCAGCTTTTGATATACACATAGGGTTTATATTTTCAAACTTTCAAACCTTTGAATTCTCCCTCCAAACAACACCCAACACAAGTTAAATTCAATAGAAGCATGCTTGAACTTACTTGGAGCAGAAAAAATGGCGTTTTTGTGAGTTTTGATGACAGAAGTGGCATAAAACTGGCCTGTAGGCTCTGTGCGCCGCACACAAACCTAGTGCGCCGCGCCTCCTGGATGCGCCATGACAGTGGAATTTTACACTGAGAATTTGCGCCCAATGCGCCGCGTGGCCTGTGTGCACCGCGACCTCCTCCAATGCGCTGCGCGGCCCTTCAACACAAAATTCGCTCCTCTAACCCTCAAGTCGATATCCTTTGACCTCTTGGCATAGCAATGGATGTTTCAAGAAATGAACATGTCTAATGGAATGATGGGTTTGATTTTTATTGAAGTCACAATGATTTTTTGTCTTGGAGGTTCTGTGCGTCGCGCACAAGCCCGGTGCGCCACGCCTCGTGGATGCACCACGCCAGTGGAGAAAAGCACTATGGCAGGAGGCCCAATGCGTCGCGTAGCCTATGTGCGCCGCGCTCTCACCACTAATTTCGACTTCCCTTGATCTTCTTGGATGCAAATGACATTATACACACAGAAATATCTTTATAAAGACATGGCTTTGATTTTTGGTTCTCAAAAACCCATATTTGTAATGTTTTAGTTTTTGGCACTTTTTCACATTAATACAGACCCTATTCTTCTATTTCTTCTTTGATTATCTGACTTGAATAATGAATCTTTTGGCTATTTTTGCAGGCATAGTGGCATGTCTTGACAAAGGAAGACCAGGGTTGCGCTTGGAGATTTCAATAACTGAAAATATTTTGAAAATTACATGGCAATTTATTACAAAATGAAATGACGAATTTTCTTCAAAACAAAGTTTTTAAGAAAAGTCATAATCCATCCAAATGACGATAAAAATTTCATGAAATAAAACCTCCCTCTGGCTTGCTGGCATTATTGAACACTTTGAAGACACAACTTGTGAAACCCTAGACCTAGTGAGTGAAATGACTCTTGTTGATCAAAAGACTAAAACAAGACTGTAAGTGACTTTAAAAGCTTGCTTTTGATGAATAGACCTGAGCCAGCAGGGCAAGGCATGAGGGGTAGTGAATAACAAGACCCTCCCGTCAGATTATGGCATGCCCCTAGCAGAATGCAACTGAGTGAATCGAGCGAGACACCTAAAAATGAAATGCAAAAGAAAAATTGTGATCGCTGACGGAGGGCTGACGAGACCGACTCTAACAGCTTCTCGAATTAGGCATGAGGTATTTTTGCAACGCCATCCCCTGGATGGGCATGGTTGGGACTAGCATCCACCTGTCCTCTACCTCGTCTCCTCCCATAGCCTTCCCTCCTGGAATTGCCTCTATGAGGAGGGATGCGACATATAATATCACTGCCAACCATAAGGTAAGAGGAAAATAAATATTCAAAATCCATGACCATTAGCACCAACGACCTCGTTCTCTCTGGAAACTAACGCACAGGAATACGACCCAACGTAGGGTCTTGAGGTAGCCAACGAGGATTAAGACCTGTATAAATGTAAGAACATAGTGCAATAGGATGATAAGCATATAATCTAGAAGTGAAATCTCTTTGCATGAGTTTGAACTGGGTTCGACAAAACAAGACATCAATAACATCCCACAGGTCCCGTAGATTTCTCGAGATAGGGACCATTGTTAATTCAAGGGTTTTATTTCCCAAGGATCCCCATATCATGCCATGCGTCAAGTTCATAAACAATGTTATATATTTAGCAAAAGACCCCATGCAAAAGATGCATACCGAGGTCCACTATCGAAACCTCGAATGCATGCACATCATAGAAAGTAAAATCCTATAACATATTGGGATAATTTGTCAATATTCAGGAAACCCAACAAAATAAGCAATTATTGCCTCCCAAATTTCTCGGAAGGTTTCATTACTAACCCAAGATGCCATCTAAGGGATGACCTTCCAACTAATTATGCAATAGCATATGAAAGCATGGGAAAGAGAAAACAAAGAGTGAACATAATTCACATACTTGCAGCAGTCGCCTACTGAGAAAGGGGGGATGTCATCCGCACCTAGCTGGTTAACCTGGTGTGTTACCAACACAATCACCCTGGAGAATTCTAGAAAATCTATTGCAATACAAGCAAGCTAAATGTGATTCACTACATAAAACACCGACGGTAGTCTGTCTCATAGATATCTTCTCCAACATTTAAATCTTGTCGCATGCCTTGCAACCTTGCACATGAGGGGGTATGTGTGAGGGTTTTTATTTGCCCCCCCCAATCCCTTCTTATAACTCTTTTGTCCATGACACATTTCCTATAAGTGCCTACTCCTTGAACCTCACACTGATCGATGAATAAATTAACGTTATTTTATCTATCTATCTATCTATCTATCTATCTATATATATATTTATCTATATATATGTGTGTGTGTGTGTGTGTGTGTGTGTGTGTGTGTGTGTGTGTGTGTGTGTGTGTGTGTGTGTGTGCGCTTTAAATTTATTTCAAATATATCTTTAAATTTATGTGTAAGTTTCAATTCTATTATTGTAATATGAATAATCTATCATCATTTAATTTAAAATTATAATTTAATAAATCATTAAACCAATATCTTAAAAAATCTTAATAAACTAAGAATTTAAATTTATAAACATGTAGATTGGAATTGCAACTTGGCCTTGAATGGAAATGCCTATAAACATGTGTTGAAAGTTGAGATGTCTGTGAGTAACACTATTTTTGGTGAAAATGTGCTACCTATTATCACTAATCCTACTATAGAAAGAACTAGAGTTTTATTTTATTTGAATGAAACAAATATATTGGGCCCAAAAATCCAAACAGAGCTTTCGCCATGCATTGATTCTCCTCCCAATCTAAATTATCATAATGAAACAAGCATTGATGATTTAGAGAATTTCTCATATGATGTTGAATCAAGCAATGTATGACTAGATAGAGCATTATTTGAAGATGATGAGATGAAATATGTTAACTCATCAAATTAAGAGAAATTGAGATCCATAATACCTTCAAATTTGGAGCAGGAATATGAATTGAACAACTTGGGAGATAAAGCATGCCAAGAATAGAACATAATATTTTTCAGTACTATAACTCCATCCAATATTACTACCAAGAGAAAACATAGTTTCTAGAGCCCAATCAATAAGGAACGACATTGTGGTCACAATTTAAAATCAAGGAAAGATAAAGAACAATTTGAAAGGGTTGGATGAGTTCGTGCAAAAAAAGGGCATGAATGAATAATTGGAGTTATCTTCTAAAAAACAAAGAAATGTGGGCCACATTCTTGAGTTAGTGCAACATTCTATTATACACAAAGTTGGTATGGAATTTGATATTATGCATTTTTTTATGTGAAATACGATATATTATTATTTTCAATGCATTTGCATAACGATATGAACTTTTTATTGTTACAGTAAAAGGGACCCACATCTCACAACATTCCAACTTGTCGACTTCGATTATTTGATGAGCACGTTGTTGAAAACAACTCTAGCATTGGGAACAGTGCTCCAACCATTAGCATCCAAATTTCCTCCCTGAGGGTTCTTCCCCTTGTTGTACAACTAATGGGGATGTATCGCCGCCCATAACCACCAATGTTTTGCCTTCATAAATTATTCCATGCCTATAACCGTCTCCCCAAAACCTTCCTAATGGACACCCCTACACTTTAGTCATCCACCCTTCTCATTGTTTCAAACATCCACCCTTAACATTCCAATTTCCCCCCTAAGGTGATCCTCTGCCCTAGGGTGATTCCCATTATCGTACAATTGATGGGGGTGTATCACCACCCACATCCAGTACCTTTTTCCTATTTCACTTCCACCATGCCTTTATCTAGCACCCCTTAACCATGCCTATATCCCTCACCAAGTGCACCACCATCTACCGAGGAAGGTAGTCTTTTGAGTTCTCCATTGCCTTAGTTCTTCATAGTGAGAATGATTAGTTGATAAAAATCTTATCATGAATTAATGAAATTGATTCTATGCATTTTAGTTTCTACAACTAATTGATTATTACAAATTTGGCAGCAACATCAATTTGGAAATGAAATTGGGAGTGCCAAGAGTTGTGAGGTGACTTATAGACACATTTTCTAGATCAGTGATGATGTCATTATGTCATTTATGAGTACGATATTCCATTATCTATGTCGGAAATAAAGTTCCATTTTGTAAAAAATAAAAATGTATAACTAGACCAATTTTAAATACAAATATATGAATTTGGACTTTTGTATATGAAAAAGTCTTCAATGAATTTTAAATTCATGATGTGGATTTGATTTTATATTCTATCAATGTTAAATTACTTTTGATTAATGTAGTTATAATAGATTTATTTATTTTTATTTACAAGTTTTCAAGTTTGAGAGTTAAGTTACTTTTATATTTATATCTTACTCGATGTTGCATGCATGGACGAACATATCATTTCCATGGAGTTTTTCAAAAATGGATCCATGTTAAGAAGGATTCTTCATAGGTCCATGCCAAACTTATGAAAATCAAGGCTTTTTGCTTAAAATTGTAAATATCAGATTCGAAATGTAAGAAATTTAAAAAATGTGACACAATTCAACCCCAGAAAACAACTCAAGCAATATTAAACTCATAGAAAGCAACCTAGGCAATATCAAACTAAAAAAAAATGTTAATGCTAGACATTGAGCCATATCTATCTTATTTACCACACAAATAAATTTTTTGGGATAAACATTACCCATCTTCAAGGATCCAATCACATATCCATCTTAACATATATTTATCTATCTCGATTCTTAATCTCACTATATTTCTCGATGCTTAACCTTCAACGAATTCATGCTAAGAGAGATGGGTATCAAAATCTTTGAAGGTGACATTCTCAATGTTTCTCTATATTTATTATTGATCTTGAATCATTTACATAGGCACAACTATCTTACATGTAACTATGCCTCTTATTAATGAGGCCAAGCTAGTTATATTACATGTAACTATGCTTGTTCTTATTTATTTATAAATGAATGATTTATAGCCCACTTGCTACACCAACAAGGATATTTGATAGAATTTTATTTATGAACTGTGTTTATGTACCTTGTACAAATACTTCTATAGTTGCAAGACATATAATATACCAATCAATGGCCCATTATTCTCTAATGTAAGCTACACATAAATACTAGTTGGAAACACAATGGAAACAAGTAACACAATTTGTAGAAATTCCTTATAGATTCAAACTGCTAATTGTAATTTACTAAAACAATAGACTTGAATATACTCTACTCATCAGCAGAAACAATTAAATGATCACAAAATCACGAAGCATACAAGAAAAAGAATTCAATCAACACATTACAAAATTATTTCCTAGGGAAAGCCATAGCTAAAACCCCATGCTATCTGTATATTACATTAGTAAAAAAATATGAGAAGATCACAATGTTTTTTTCAAGTCCGAGCAACCTCCGCACTATCTCGATCTGTCTCATAGCTTCCTAGACAAACCTAGGACAATACTTAACCAATTTTCTTCTTTCACAAGTCCCTATTTCCTTGCATTGTTTCCTTCAGAATAAGCCCCCTATTAATTAGGGAAATTCCTCAAAGGAATTGTGCAATCCGTCATTGGCCTTCCTCTGACTGTATGCACCACCTGTATAATTCAAATGATTATACAACTGATAGTACATCGTCCTTGAACTCCAATCTCAACTGGGTAACTCTCATATATAACATGCACGAGTTATTTATGAGTGAATAGTTAGTTAACTGGTTGATCAATACAGACATCACCACACTACTAGACCTCCCACTAGTTCCTCCAATAGTTGGAACTATTTCAATTGACTTTAACTTAGTTAAACCGAATTAATTAATTACAACTCAAAATAAACTCAACCAGGGCTCCTATAATGTAGGAGACACTCTACATGACTCAAGTTAGATCCTCAACTCAAGTCAACTAAGCCAACTATGTCAAATTAACTTAGTTAACTTGCACAAGTTGTCTTGTGGTGTAATTACAATCTTATTCCTAATTTAATTCAAGGAAAAAATCAAATTAGGATTTTCTTGTTGCATTTTCAACACTCACTCTCAACAAGAAAGGGATTATCTTCTACCTCGATCCTGCCTTTATGAAACTTAAATTTGCATTTTTACAATGCCTTTGTAAAAATATCTGCATCATGTTCCTCTCTAGGAATGTACTCCAGCAACATGATTCCCCTTTGCACACAATCTCATAAATGGTGATACTAGATGTCAATATGCTTGGACCAATCATGAAAAATTGGATTCTCGTAGAGTCTGATAAACTATGATTGTCAAAGTAAATCACTATAGGATCCATCTACTTACCAAATAACCCAACAAGGATATTCCTCATCCAGATAGCCTCACAAGTTACTTGACTAGCAACGATGTACTCTGCTTCTGCCGAACTGAGTGCAACTAATAGTTTCTTCCTGTTGTACTAAGAAATTGTTTCTGACATAACACTAAAGGTTTCCCTTGATGTTCTCTTCTTGTCTGATAGACTCCCTGCCCAATTTGTATCTGTGAAGCCTTAAAGCTTCACTCCCTTTGTCTGTCCTTACCAAAGACCAAATGGAGTGGTGCCTCTGAGGTATCTCAACACATGTTTATCTACCTTCCAATAGATTTTGGTTGGCTTAAACATTGCTTGACTAAGATGGTTAACTACAAAACATATATATGGTCGTGTGTTGACCAAATATATAAGTGAACCCACAAGCAATCTGTAAATAGTGGTTTCCACTACATCATTTGAAGTAGCATCTTCCTTCCTCTAATTTATTTCTAGAGGAGTCTCCATGTGTTTTCTTCTCTCCATGTGGAACTTCTTTAGTATCTCGTTGGAATACTTTCCCTTAGAGACAAAAATTTTCTCATCTCCTTTCCATACTTTCATACAAAGGAAATAATGCATGAGCCCTAGGTCCTTCATCTCAAATTCTTTTGCAAGATCCTCTTTGCAATATTTTTCCAGATTCTCATCACTTGTTCAACTTAAATCATCGACATATAATACTATAATCAACAATTTACCTTCAACCATAATATGGTAAAGGTTTTCATATGCTTCACTTTTTGTGAAGTCCAACCTGGTGAAATAGTTGTCGATCCTGGTGTACCTAGCATGGGGTGCTTGTTTCAATCCATACAATTCTCACTTGAGTATGCACACATGTGACTCTTTGTTGAAGGTTTCAAATCTTTCTGGATACCCAATGTACACCTCTTCCTCAATCACACCATTAAGGAATGTTGTCTTCACATCCATGTGATGTATCTTCCATCCCATCTGCATTAAAAGTGCGAGAATATATTTGATTGAAGAGTACCTGGATATTGGAGAAAATGTATCCTTGTAATCAATTCCCTCTATGTGAGAGAACCCTCTAGCCATAAATCTAGCCTTGTGTTTCTCCACTCTCCCATTTGTTGCTTTCTTTACCTTGTAAAGCCATATGGAACTCACCATTGACTTGTCTGCTGGTCTTGGGACCACTTCCCAAACATTGTTTCTGATAATGGATTCATACTCCTCTACCATGGCATCAACCCATATTATTTTATGCATTTATTTCACATATGAGGATGGCTCAATCTCTACACTCTCGCTCATTAGAGCCATGTAACTAGTTTACTGATCTAGTGGCCTCCTCCACCTGTGTTGTGATGTGGGTGATCCCACATTCTCTCTAGCATCATACATTAATCTGTCAGCCTCTCTAGTGTGCTTCCTTCCATCTCTGGAAGTCTCTGCATGAGTGCGTTCTCCACTCTTTGCTTCTCTACATGTGGTTGTTCCACATCATCCTGAGGTTTTTCCTTTGGAGCTAAAAGCTCCTCATTTTCATGTAACTGAATCTCCCTCTAAATGGAACATATCATGGCCTTCTCTTCATCGAAATTCACATCTCTACAAACCACTATCATCCCGTGAGATGACAGGTACACCCAATAGTTGTGAGGTGTACGAGTGTACCCCTCAAATATTCCCAAATCAATGGTTGGTTCTAGATTTTTCCTTGCATCCTTGGTAACATGATAGTAAACTGATGAACCAAAGATCCTAAAGTGTGCCATATCTGGTTTCTTACCTGAAAAAGCTTCTTCTAGTGTTCTCATCCCGAGAATCTGATGAGGACTTCTGTTCTGCACATATACAACTTTGTTGCATGCTTCAGCCCACAAGTGCAACGGTAGGCCCCGATCATGTAACATTTCCTGTGCAGTGCCCACAATAATTTTGTTCTTTTTTGAACCACCCCATTCTGTTGTGGGTTATGGGGTACTATTAACTCTCATTGAATGCCTTCTAATGAATAGAAGTTCTTGAACTCATTCGACATATATTCTCCACTGTTATCACTCCTGAGAACCTTCACTTTCCTTCCAGTGTCTTTCTTAGTAAGTGCTTGAAATTCACAAAATTTAGAGAACATTTGATCTTTATTCTTCATGAAGAAAATCCAGCACTTACATGAGAAATCATCTAAAAATATTACATAATACCTGTGATTGGCCATGGAGGCTGTCGATAATGGTCCACACACACATATCAGTGAACTCTTTCAAGGATCGCTTGCGCTTGACTTTCCTTATCATGAAAGGTGGATTTGGTGTACTTCCCCAATGTACAGCCTTTGCATGTATCTCGCTACTCTAGTGCACCCTTGGGAAGTCCTATAGAAATACGTTGCATCATCTTCAAAGCTCCATGGTGTAAGTGGCCCAATCTTCTATACCAAAGCTCACCGTTGTCTTGGCTCTACACCTTCTCTGCTATTGTGCTCAAAGTAGCACAATATTCTACAACCAATTTGTATAGGTTCTTCACTTGAATCTCGATCCACTTCACTTCCCTGAAGCCACATGATAAAGGAAAGTATTTCCTTTGTTAAATATCACATCGTAGCCACGTTCCTCCAACATATCAATTGAAACCAAATTATTCTTCAGACTCAAAACATACATGACATATTTTAATGTGAGAGGAGAACCAGACTCCCTCTGAAAAGTAACAATACCAATGTCAGTTGTGATATAACTTCCATCATCTCCCATTTAGATGTGCGTATGGAGGTTGTTCTCCTCCATCACTGAAGAATTCTTTATTTATGGTCATATGGAATGAGACTCCACTATCCAGATACCACACACTACCCATCACTGATGTCACCATGCAAGCGATGAGGGTGAAATCCAACTCGAACTGTGAAGAAAGAGATTCACTTGCCGCTCCTCCTAAGGGATTCTTGTTGAACTTCTTGTGTGAACACTTCGTGGCATAATGTCCCAGCTCAGGGCAGTGAAAAAATTTAATCTTCGACGAGTCCTTCTTCTTTCTTCCCTCACTGGAATCTGATTTGGAATAGGATGACTTCCCTTTCCCTTTCTTTTTGTTTCTAGCTAAGGCAAAATTCTGCTCATCATCATGCTTGGATTAGGATCCATATCTAGTGTTCCACTGAATCTCTTCTTGCACCAAGTTGGACCACAAACTCTCCCACTCTGGTACCTTCTCCCTCCCATTTACAAAATCCTGGTAGTTGTGTCAGTGCTTAGGAATGATCTCGAACTCCTTCTAGGATAATCATTCTTGCCTTTGCAACACATTTTCTCTACTTTGTCAGATCTTGAGCATCAATTGTTCAAGGCTTAGGAATATATTTGTCTATCACTTCTTGAAGAACGTTGTCTTCCAACAGTGCCTCCATCTTTTCCTTCGAGGAAATATCATTCGAACTACTCTCGAGAGAATATTCAAGTCTCAATCCATAAAACGACGTCCTGCTTGCTTTGAAGAATGATAGTGCAAATTTCATTTCACCTACAAAAGACAAACTCATATTCTCCTCTTCTAGAGTGATTTCTGCTCTTATACCATGTAGAAATTCTTTATATATTCAAACTGTTAATTGTAATTCACTAAAACAATAGACTTGAATCTACTCTACTCATCAGGGGAAATAATTAAATGATCGCGAAATCATGAAACATACAAGATAAAAACTTCAATCAACACATTATACAATGATTTCCTCGGAAAGCCACAACTAAAAACCCCTGTATATTGCTTTAGTTAGAAAATAGAGAGCAGGGGCCTAACAGATGCCAATCCCAACCACACCTAGTGAGGGGATGGGGTCCCATAAATACCTCACTCCTAATTCGGGAAGCAACACATTTCTATCCAGAAAAACTAATCCTCAGATTTGATAATTAATTTCAGGATGGGAGTCCGACTTAAACTAGTAGGCTGAAAATACCGAATTGGATATGGAAGAATGGGGAGATTTTATCCCAGACCCTAGTCATTCCAGAGGCCGATACACCCAATTTTAATAGACAATTTATCTTTATTGGGTGATGAAAATCATTGTGGCTAAAGCCTTGGCTGCCTCTTTTGTTGGAGCATCGAAGACAAATACTGACTTTTAGAAAATCCATAAGGAGTTTCAACTTATTCGATGACAGATTCAACAACAGAACCCCACCTCAGTCGCATATAGAAGTTTGGTTTGGTTTTCAAAATTTTGATATGTATGAATGACTAAATTGCAGACTTTGATACGTTGTTATAGATATATATTCATTAGGATAATTAAAAACAATCAGGTGCATATAGTGTTGATAGATAGTCGCAACCTCTTTCGTTTTTGGATGGCATATAAGCTGCAAATTTGATTGGAACCTTATATTCTTTCCATCTCTCATAAAATATTTTTACCAGATACATAAGCAAATCTAATATCAATATTATGCTCTCACCCTGCACACAAAAATCACGACCTCATTACACTAAGAAATCTGAGAAAGTTTGCAGATAAATTCAAAACAAGTTTCACAATTCTACCCATAAAAATTGTATACAACTTGGATGGGTGAGAGTACTTCCTTTTAGATGAACAAAAATTTAAATGCGTCTCATGGGGATACCTAATTCACTAAATTGAATTGGAAAACACTAAGCTGTAACTTTAAATTCTTCGGCTAGGCCAACTTCATTTTAATAATTAATTGGGCATATGCAATTAAAAATTCGCATCATAAAATAAAAAATTACATAGAAATAAGCCACAACATTAATTCTTCGTGATTAAAAAAATAATCCAGAGAGTTAATCCAAACTATTGCAGACTGATCATTAGAATCCAAATAATAATAGTAATAATCAAAATTTTTGAAAAAATACGGAAGTAGTTTGCACAAAATTACATGTAAGATAAAAGAAACACAGCCATAAGCGAGAATGCAACATCATGTTACCCTTGCTGATCATCTGCAGACCTCCTCAACTCTGCGGTTTACAGAACATAAATCTACAGTATTGGAAACCTAATGCTTAATACCAAATTTGCTCTCTACTCAGAAACTGAGAGAGCCTTCATGGCCACACTTCCAAATCTTTATCTCACATTGCTACTTCCCAAACGCTTCGGGCAGCCGGCCTCTTCCACCTCACCGACGTCTCTGCATAACTCCATTGCCTTGTTTAGAAGCAAGGCGTCGCTTAGTAGTAACTCATTATTAAATTTTATAAATAACACATTTTCCATGAGACCGATGCTCCTCCCTCTACGTGCGGCTGTTGATGCTTCTCACTAGAATTCATTTTCAGAGAGTGCCCTCCTGGTTCCTTCTTTAACTCCAACATTTTCTAGCAACCCAACACTAACAACATAACACTCTGGTCAGAGAGTGCTATGACATTTATAAACCCAATTCCGTGAGAGTTCGACATCACTAACAACATAACACTCTGGTCAGAGAGTGCTATGACATTTATAAACCCGAGAGTTCGACATCACTGTCATTTCTGGGTAGTCCAACATTTCAAAAACCCCTTAAAACACAAAATCAAACTCCCACCAATACCTCAAAACACCCATAATGGGATTGAATCGCATATTCATTTAATTTCTTTATCTCCGGCCTCTACGTTGAAGATTCTGCCGCCCGCCTTTCTACGCAGTTTTGACTATTTTACCATATGGTAAAAAATCGATAAAATTATGCCTAATTGCTCATCGTGCTCAGTGTTCTGTGAAGAAAGCATCCCGCACCTAAAAAAAAAAGGGCAGAATGAATAAATCACTATGTTCCAATATTTCTCCCTGTCGTGAATGAGGTAATTCCTGCAAAGAGCGACGGACATCAAGGTTTGAGGGAATTAAATGCATCGACTTTCGAGGAATTCCTGCAAGGAGCGACGGACATCGAGGTTTGAGGGAATTAAATGCCGGTGGCCAAAGTCAGAAAAATTTTCTACCGGCGGGGGTTCCGGGCAATTCCTCCCCAATCTTATATTCATGCTGATGATCTATAATCTTGTGAAAATCTTCTGGTCGGCTGCTTTCTCAGAATTATTTTCGGACGCCTTCCTCTGGTCGGCTGCTTTTTCAGAATTATTTTTGGACCGCCTTCTTCTGGTCGGCTGCGTTTTCAGAATTATTTTCGGACCGCCTTACTTTTATTTAGAAAGTTGGAAAGTCATGAATTGGGTGAAAACTATGAGCAGGTTTTAATATGGAATAATGCAGTGTACGACTATTAACCAATGAAGTCCAGACTCATTCCATCGTTAATTTTTTCTATTTACATTCCCAATATCTTAATTTTTCTTTATTGGTTTTTGTTTTTAGTAAAATTGTGGTGGTTTTTTTAATTTCATTTTTATCAAAATGAATTTTAAGATATTTTTTTTGTCTTCAATTTTTTGTGATCTATAATAAATTAAACAAAGTCTTTTAGTGAAAATCAAATGAGAGAATTTTTTAGCCGATGCATTTCGAATCAACAAGTGTGATTCATCATCTGGTCCTGATGATAGAACCACATTGTTGGTTCGATATTTTTTGTTTTTATTTTTAAATAAAAAATTTTTATATTTTAATTTAATTTTAAAATTATATATTATATTATACTATATAAAAATAAATTACTAAAATTTAAAATATATATTACACTTCTATTTTACCAAACCCTTATGACATACAAATAATAGTTATAGTTGTAGTTTTTAATGACAATTATTAACACCTTTGTTTACCTCAACTATTTTCGAGGAAACCTGGTAGATGGTTGTCACCAAGGATGGTAAGTTATAACAATTAAATTATTATTGTGTGAATCAAAAGAATTGGTTTAATACTAAGTGGAATGGTTTAATACTAAGTGGAATGGTTTAATACTAAGTGGAATGTGAGAAATGATTTAATTTTTATTAATAATAAATTTAATTGTAAGAGTTAATTATTGAAGTTTAAAAAAATGTTTTTATTTTTATTTTTGGATGAAATATGTTTTTTTTTTTAAATAATAAATTATTATTATTATGAAATATGTTTGTTTTTTTAAATAATAAAATATTATTATTATTATATATAATATTGATTTTGCATTAATTATATATTTATAATTATTAAATAACATTAAATTTACATTAATTATATTATTTATATATATATATATATATATATATATAGTGATATTTAAAGTTTAAAGTTAATTTAGGTGAAAATATAATATATTGTCAATTCATTCTTAACTATTTAATATAGACAATATAACACATGGTATATATTGTAAAAAATAATTACAAAATGTTTCAAGTTCTCATAATTAAAAATGAGATTTATGGTAAAACCTAGTTATTGTCAAATACCATAGATGTATAGTTAAGGTTTTTACAATTCAACATGTCATATCTTTTTTTGTTTAAACTAAGTTATAATTTTTAGTATGATGCATTTTACATGAACAAATTCACTCAATCTTGGGGCACAACAAAATGACAAAGCAAACAATAAGTAAACAAATTAAAACTTTGTTTTATTTCTCACAATTTTGTATCTTATGTGTAGTGAAGTGATTTACGCAAATCATATGAGACTAATTTTTTTAATATAATTTAAACCATATGAGACCTAATTTTTTAACATAATTTATGTTCCAAGATTTTTTATTATCGTAACTTTATATTATGCTACTCTATAATTATTCTCATGAGGATTGTTTTTCTATCAATTGCTTTTTGCATAAGAGGCAGGTTAGTAGCAGCAACGTTGTTGATCCAAAGATCAATTTTTTTCTAAAAAAATAAAAGTGCCAAGAATGTTTCAAAATTGGTGTCAAGTCATAGTGTTCGTTGTTTTGATTCCAACGACACTTGAATCACCTCAATCTAATGTCGTATGAAAAAGTTATAATGTTTTGATCATTTGGCTCAATGACGAAAAAATTTGCAGGTGTGCTAACTGGAATGCTGACTGGGTAGTTCGTACTGATGATGTCAGCATACCTATTGGGCGTACGATTGACCAATCACGACTTGCTAACTAGCGGCCTCTTACAGGTGCAAGTTGGCACATTTTGATTAGTCAAATTTTGTTTTGGTGACCCAATGGGAGGCTTCCTCGGGGCCCAACTAGAGGCGCCACATGGTGCCTCCACACTGGCAAATTTTTTTTCTTAAGGGTCGGATGGCCTCAGCAGAGTTCAAATGGGTGACCTGCCACTTACAAAGTTTGAGCCTTACCAACTCTCCTGCACGATAAGTCTTAACTTATATACGTTGCCACATATATTTAAGGGCTAAGTTATGGCGTGTTGGGAGAGGGGTCGGGCGGTGAGCCCTGACCCTCGGTCTTGTGCATCGCTATAAAAACCTGACGTGGATGGAGAAGAGTAGCGTGGATCAGCCCCAGTCATATTAACCACCCACAGGACCAAACACAAGCTAGAATGGAATGTTGGCAGAGAGGGCTAGAATTTTGCCCTGACTCATGGTCATGTGCATTTCCACTGGACCGAGAGTGCAATTGGAGAGGGCTTAGTGACCAACCCCAACCCTTGGTCACGAGAACTCCCATAGGACCATGGCACAGAGAAGAGGCACTTGGAGAAGGGGGTGGGTTGGAGACCCTAGCCTTGGGTTTCATGAAAGCCATATGACCCTACGAAGTTTAGGTTGGTGCTATCAGAGTGGGGCGGAGCTGAGGCCTCGCCCCAGGTCACAGTGTCGACGCATAACCACTAACTATAGATTTGGGAGCTAGCGCGGCGAGGGCGGCCGGTTAGCCTCATCCCTCGACCACATCAACCCATGCGACCAATAACCAAATAGAAAAGGTGCCATGACCGGCGGGGGCAGACCATTGGCTTAGCCCCTGGCCTTATGGCGCACCATGTGGCCATGTTTTTGCGCCTATGAGGTTATTGGAAAAAATAATGAAGCGATAATTCACACCAATGGCGAGCGAATTTGTCGCCTTCCGAGCAGATAAAAGGGTGAAAATGTCACTCTCTTTAGAGGTTGATCCAATTTGGAGGATGAATAGTAGGAAACTTAGGAGGGCCATAACTTAAAGATTTTTTGGTCTTTATGATCCCAAGAAGAACCCAGATAGGGGTTTTTGGACATCTTGAATTCAATGGAAGCCTTTGTTTACTGATTGGAGCACTTCTGGGAGGAATTTTTTCAGGTTTGAGTCATAGGGTGCGAGGTAAAATCAGTGGTTTGAAGCAATTTTTGAATGCTTTTGATCATGGAGAGGACCTTGTAGGGGTTTTCTAGCCTTCATATGTTATCTACAGTGGTCGTGACATCTATGTTGCAGCTCGTGTTTATGTTTTCTCATTATGGTTTTTTTAGGAAAGCTCCCTATTATTACTTCAATGTGGAATTGTACATGTATAATCATTTTCAGATGGAGTATAGGGTCTTGATGGGAAAGCACTTTTCTTGATGACTGTTTCATGACTGACTGTAGGTTGTCATTATTTTGAGCATGATATTTCTTTGCTGGACAATGTTTCCTTGAAGGGGAAACTAGCCACTCATTTGTCAACACATTTGATCTAATATTTTATCACTAAAATCTATGGGGTGGTCTAGCTGTGTTAGCAAGGCCGGAGATGTAGCCCAGGAGGGGTGAATTCCCTCACCAAATTATGTTTTGTCTCTCTTCTTGTTTTCCTTTATGAGTTTCATGATGATATGTTTCTTGTTTAAATTTCACATGAAAACTAACTCATTATCCTTGAAGAGATCATACAACTTGTTCTTTTCATAAGACCCATTTTTACTTGCAAATTGTCAGAGGACAATCCATTTTTAGGAAGGAGAAGTTCTCCTCTAATTTCATATCAATTGGTATCAAAGCTAGTTCTGACCAAGTTGCAGGTATGGGCAAGAAGCTTGAAAGTCTCCACGATCTAGAGGAGATGAAATTGTCTCTTTGAATGAAGAATGCTGAATTGAGGAGATTGCTTGAAGTTGGTGAAGAGGACAAGAGGCGTATGTGCCTTCAGTTGCAGCATGTGCTTAAGGAACAAGTTGGTGAAAGTTCCACTCCAAAATCAGCGAATAATTCCTCCAAAGTGAAACTAATTTGTGGGAATGGTCCAAACATAGGTCGTGGACCTTATGTGGAGAATGATGCTTGCGAGTTTTGTCAGAATCTCAAAGATTCTCATTATATGCATGTTGGTAAAAGTGGGTGGCTTGAGTCATCTTCAAAATTGTCATCAGCATCTGAAGTAGGAAAGATGGCTAGAAAATCCAAGGAGGTAATCAACATCTCTAGTTAAAATCCTTCAGTTTATGTTGATAACACATATTTTGCGGCCTTTGAAAAACATACTAAAGGCATTGGTATGAAGTTTCTAGCTCATATGGGTTATGAAGGAGGAGGCCTCAAAATCAATGGCCAAGGTATTACCAATCTTACCGAGGTAAAGGAGAGACCAATATATGAACGATTGGGTTATGGTCATAGAGAGTTTGGAGAGTGTTCTAAACTTTTTGAGGCAAAGAAATCATCAGATGATGATATGTCACACCAAGATGGTAGTGATAATGGTAATTTGTCTCCCAAGGGAGATGAATGTTTCAAAGGACTTTGCATGTCATCATCCAATCCTCATCATCAAAGTTACAGCCCAAGGGACATGTATAAATGTCATGGTAGTTTTCAAAATGTTGGTAATTTTGATTATTTTTGGGACATGTATCCTTGCACGTTTTGTAATGAACTTGACCAATAAGCCTAGGAGAGGCAAATATTGGCTAGAATGATTTTAAAGTTTGTTGCTTTCTAAATTGTAAATACTTGTTGTTCATTACCTGTTTTGGCTATTTTGTAAAGTGAAATAGCAATAATCACTATTTGCAACAAGTATGTTTTTCATTGACATGTGATGTTATGTTGGCTTGTTTATGAGTCCAATTGTTTGAGGAATTTTTGGGATGAACATTGTTTTTCATCAATATGTCTACAGTTGTGTAATGTACTCATCAATACAAGTGTTTCAAGATGAATCTTGTCATGAATAAAATATTTGATAAATATTGTACAATAAATTAGTATGTTTTGTGGACAAAGCCAAATGTGTCATTGAATTATTACAGCCATAGTACTTTTGTGTACAAGCACAGTTTGAGAACAATAAAGAAAAGTTTGAAAAAGTGCATGGAAAAATCTTGAATTGTTCCTGGTTTCCAAGATTGAAAGTCAAGTTTGTCTTCAACAAGGGAACTTCAAGATGAAGGTTCTTTGAGCCTTGAAAGATGGATTTGGAGAGAATGTTCAGATTCCATCCATTGATGTTTTAATTTTTCCTGCATGGATTTAAGAATTGTGGCTCAGTTCTTGATAGGAAGGGCAGGACTTCACGCAGAGGATAGGTGGAGTACCTTGATTGGAGCTTGAAGGCACCAATAGAAAACATGACATTAAGGATTGATATTTGGGAAGTTTTGAGCCTTTCCCTCAATTTTTTTTTTTGGAATCCAAAATTTCCTAGTGGGGAGGTATGATCTGGAGATCAATTTATTGCTCAAAAATTAAAGTGCCCAGAATGTTTTGAAATTGGCATCAAGTTGTAATTTCTATCGTTATGATTTCAATGACACTTGAATCGCCTCAATATGATGTCGTATGATGAAGTTATGATGTTATGATCATTTGGCTCAACAACAAAATAATTTGTAGGTATGCTACCTGGGCAGGCCGTACTGCTAATGTCAACATGCCTACTAGGCATACGATCGACCAATCACGACTTTGCATGTGGCGGGCTTGTATAGGTGCATGTTGGCACATTTTCATTGGTCGAATTTTGTTTTGGTGGCCCAATGGGAGGATACCACATAGCCCAAACTAAGGTCGTCATGTGGTGCCTCCACACTAGCCAAAAAAAAAAATTAGGGGTCGGATGGCCTCGATAGGGTTCGAACGAGTAACCTTCCACTTCTAAAGTCTAAGCCTTACCAACTTTCCTGCATGATGGGTCTTAACCTATATATGTTTCCACATATATTTAAGGGCTAATTTACGACGCGTTGGGAGTGGGGTTGGGCAGTGAGCCACAACCCCCGGTCTTGTGCATCACCATAAAACCTTGAGGTGGATGGAGAAGAGTAGCGGGGACTAGCCCCTGGTCATATTAACTACCCACTTGACAAAGCACAAGCCGAAATGGAACATTTGTGAAGCGGGATAGACTTTAGCCCTAGCTCTTGTTAGAGAACTATATATTATAGAGCAATGGAACACATAAAATATATTGCAGAAATACAAACACAAAAAATGCATAAAACAAGAGTGACACAGATATACGTGGTTCACCCAATTTGGGCTACATCCATGGAGAAACATCCAATCCTTCCTTTTATATTATCCATCAAACTGAAGAGATACAACCTACAGCAGATCCATTGTAATTCCCTCTTCACTCTCACATAATCTTCTCTCTCCTTCTCCCTTAGAATACAGATATACATAGATGTAATACAATTCCCTCATATGTAGCAAGGGGTTGCCTTCTATGGAAAAAAACCCTTAATTAAACATAACTTCTACCATCAGATCTCCGCCTAATGAACGACCTAGATTGACTACAAAATTACAACATTTTACAAGGCAATTTTACATCTATTTTTAGATTCGAGGGCGTTGCCCCCCATCCCCCGCCAGGGGGCGGAGGGCGCTCCCAAAGATCGCAGCCACCCCATCGTACCCCCCATGCAGCATACATTTTATGGGTGACGTTGCTGCCACATTACGAACTGGGGTCCAATGTGGCAATACCTCTAAATAAAGAAGATAATCAGGCTCCACATACAACAATCTCCCACTTGGAGACTGATTATAACAACTCCACCGTTGCTTCATTTGTTGGACAATGACTCCACTTTGGACCTGGTTGTTTCTCATATTCTTCATCATACTTGAAGACCAATTGAAACTGAGCAGAATCTCAATTTCTCCCTGGTTACAACTTTTGTTAACATATCTGCAGGATTATGGCTAGTGCGTATCTTTTCTAGCTTCAACTGTCCATCTTCCAATGCTGACCATATTAAATGGTACTTTAGCTGTATATGTTTAGTCTTGGAATGTAATGCAGATTTCTTTGCAAGATGTATGGCACTCTAGCTATCACTGTATAACCTGCTCAACTCCTGCTTCTTACCCAATTCATCTAGAAAACTTTGTAACCAAATCATTTATTTACTAGCCTCTATATTAACAACATACTCTGCTTCCTTTGTTGAGAGTGCAACAACGCTTTTTAGTTTTGAGACCCAACTAACAGTTGTTCCACCTATAGTAAACACATACCCTATGTTTCTCCTCCTGTCATCTCTATCACCCACCATATTTGCGTCAACATATCCCTGTAGAGCAGTGTTTCAACCACCAAAGCATAATTCTTGATTTGTGGTACCTCTCAAGTACTTGAGAATCCACTTCACTGCCATCCAATCTTCTTTTCCTGGGTTGTTCATGTACCTGCTTACAACTCCCACTACATGTACAATATCAGGCCTTGTGTAGACCATTGCATACATTAAGCTTCCAACTGTTGACGCATATGGAACTTTAGACATATAATCCATTTCTTCCTGAGTCTTGGGACACATTTCCTTACTTAGTTTGAAATGGATAGACAAAGGTATACTAACTAGTTTTGCATTCTGCATATTAAACCTTTTCAACACCTTTTGTATGTACTCACTTTGAGACAATGTTAATTTACGATTCTTCCTATCTCTAGTTATTCTCATGCCAAGGATTTGTTTTGCAGCACCCAAATCCTTCATTGCAAGTGAGTTTGCCAATTTTCTCTTGAGCACATTTATTTCCTGCATGTTATAACCTGCAACAAGAATGTCATCTACATACAATAACAATATAATATAGTTGCCATCATTTTTCCTTTTGAGATAAACACAATTATCAGAGTCACATCTAGTATAACCTTGTTTAGACATAAACCTATCAAATTTTAGATACCACTGCCTTGGAGCCTGTTTTAAGCCATACAATCTCTTCTCCAACCTGCAAACTAGTTTCTCCTTCCCTTTTACCTCATATCCTTGTGGCTATTGCATATATATCTCTTCCTCCAAATCCCCATGGAGAAAGGTTGCCTTTACATGTAACTACTCAAGATGAAAATCTTCAGCTGCTACTAGAATTAAAATGGTTCTAATTGAAGTCATTTTAGCAACAAGAGAAAATATCTCATCAATGTCTATACCCTTTTTCTGTGCAAACCCCTTCACCACAAGTCTAGCTTTATACCTTTTTCTACCTCCATCTTCTTCCTTCAACCTGTAAACCCATTTATTCTCCAATTTTGTTTTACTTGCAGGCAACCTGTCTAAGTCCCAAGTCTAGTTATGTGCTAAGAAGTCCATCTCTTCTTTCATGGCTTTCTCCCACATCTTCTTGGTTTATACCTGCACTGCTTCTTCATAACATTCTAGTTCACCAGAATCAGCCAACAATACATAATATAATGAAGGAGAGTATCGTTCAAGGGGTCTACTTATCCTAGTAGTTCTTCTAACACCACTTTCAGGTGTTTGAGGTGCTTCTTGTTGTTGTGTTTACTGTTGTTGATCATTATGATTTTCGAGCACCATCACTTTTTCTGTGATCCCATCAAGCACTGTGTATTCTCTATTTTCTTTGTTATTTTTCTTTTCCTACAGCTGATCCTTATACAAAACCTTTTCATTGAATATGACATCTCTTCCTCTAATGATTTTGTGTTTTCATAATCATAAAAGCAATAACCAAAATCATTAACACCATATCCAATAAAGGTAGATTTATTTGATTTTGCCTCAAGCTTTGTTCTATTTTCTTTATTAATGTGGATAAAGGCTTCACAACCAAATGTCTTTAAACATGAGTAGTTTACCTTTTTACCTGTCCATGCCTCCTCTGGAATACCACCATCCAAGGAATTTGAAGGCCCTCTGTTTATTAGATAAAAAGCAGTGTCTATAGCATTTACCCAAAATTTTAAAGGAAATCCTGCATGCAATCTCATGCACCTTGCACACTCCATGGTTGTCTTGTTCATCCTTTCTAACACACCATTTTCTTGTGATGTTCCTGGAACTATCTTGTCTCTGCGAATTCCATTCTTTGAACAATACCTATCAAACTCTTTACTGCAATATTCACCTCCTTTTTCTGATCTGAGACACTTCAACCTTTTTCCTATCTCATTTTCAACCAAAGCTTTCCATTTCTTGAAAGTATCAAATACATAAGATTTATTTCGAATACAATAAATCCATGTTTTTCTGGTTGCATTATCAATAAAAGTAACATAATAACAAGAGCCACCGAAAGATGATTCCTGAGCAGGTCCCCATACATCTGTATGCACAAGCTCTAATTTTTCGCTCTTCTTTTCTTTCCCAACCCTGAGGAATCTGACTCTCTTCTGTTTTCATAAACACAATTCTCACAGAATTTTAAATCAACATGCCAACAAATTTCTTGAGTGAAGAATTTGCATCCCCTTCTCACTCATGTACCCAAGCCCATGATGCCACAATGTCGTATCTTCTCCTGTAGAGGTTAAAGCATTAACAAAATTAGAAATACCACTGCATAAATACAATGCACCAACCTTTTCTCCTTTTGTTATTACCAAGGATCCTTTAGTGACCTTCCAGGTTTTATCTGTAAAAGTAGTCACACAACCTTCACCTCCCAATTTTCCTGTTGAAATTAGATTTTTCTTCAGACCTGGAACATGCATTACCTCCTTCAATAGCCATTGATTTCCATTTTGTTGTTTTATGAAAATTGTACCCATTCCAATGATTTTACAGGGTTTATCATCACCCAATTGAACCTGTCGAAAATCTCCTTGAACATAGTAATGAAAATGTTTCCTATCAGGTGTGGCATGGAATGAGGCCCCTGAATCTACCACCTAGGAATCAATAATATTTTCTAATGAAAGAATAAAAGCATCTTGCAACACATCACCTGTCACATTTGCTTCGTGATTATTTTCTTGTTATGCGTCTCCTTCTTTTCCCTTCTGAGACTTGCAGTCTTTCTTTAGATGTCCTTTCTTCCCGCATTTCCAGCACACTATCCCTGATTTGGACTTCGATCTGCCTTTCCTCAACTTACTACGATATCCTGGGCTCTTTCCTCTTTCCATTTTTCTTCCCCTAGTCTCTGCAATCAAAGAATTACCTAATGTCTCACCAGATCATTTCTATCACATTTCCTCACTAAGGATTGCACCAACAACATCATCAAACTTTAAAGTACTAGATCCAGAGACAGAGTTACTAATGGCCATAACTAAACCATTCCAACTTTCTAGCAATGAGCATAGAAATAGTAGAGCCCTAACTTCATCATCAAACGTCACCCCTACAGAACTTAACTGACTGGTAACTGTATTAAATTCATTTCAATGATCAACAACAAATCCACCTTCTGACATCTTCATATTAAAGAAATGCTTCATAAGAAATATCCTATTTGAGGCCGAGGGTTTTTCATACAGTTTGGCCAATGCCTTCATTAAACCCTCTGTTGTCATTTCCTTTGAAATATTAAAGGCTGCCGATGCCGCTAAGCATAGCCGTATTGTTCCAAGTTCCTTTCTGTCGAGAATATCCCATTCTGTGTCTGTCACACTTGTCGGCTTCTTTTCCTTTCTGCTCAATGGTAGGTACAGATCTCTTTGATATAGATAATATTCCATCTGCATCTTCCATAGCTGGTAGTTTTGATTGTTAAATTTTTCGACCGTAAACCTACCATCTTCCGTCATTGCTCCCACTCAAACCAGGAACCCTTCTCTCCTGCAAGTTTATCAGCCAAATAAAGCTTCGGCTCTGATACTAGTTGTTAGAGAATTATATATTACAGAGCAATGGAACGCATAAAATATATTACAGAAATACAAACACAGAAAATGCGTAAAACAAGAGCAACACAGATATACGTGGTTCACCTAATTTGGGTTACATCCACAAAGAAACAGCCAGTCCTTCCTTTTATATTGTCCGACAAACTGAAGAGATACAACCTACAACAAATACGATGTAATTCCCTCTTCGCTCTCACACAATCTCCTGTCTCTTTCTCACTCAAAATACAGATATACATAGACGCAATATAATTCCCTCATATATAGCGAGGGGTTTCCTTCTAGGGAGAAAAACCATAAATTAAACATAACTTCTACCATCATATCTCCACCTAATGAACGACCGAGATTGACTATGAAATTACAACATTTTACAAGGAAATTTTACATCTATTTTTAGCTTCCGCTCCCCCTCGCCGAACCCCCCTTGCAACGTGGAATTTCTGTCACATTACGAACTAGTGTCCAATGTGGCGATACCTTTAAATAAATAAGATAATCAGGCTCCACACCCAACAGCTCTTGGTCATGTGCATTTCCACCGGACTGAGAGCGATGTTGGAGACAGTTTGGGGACCAACCCTAGTGCTTGGTCATGAGAAATCCTACAAGAACATGGCACAAAGGAGAGGCACTTGGCAAATGGGGCAAGTTGTAGGCCCTAGCCCCATGTTTCATGGAAGCCATATGACACTACACAGTTTAGGTGGGTGCTAACGAAGTGGGGGCGAAGTTGAGGTCTAGCCCCAGGCTATAGTGCTAACGCATAACCATGGGCTATAGATTCAAGAGCTAGCATGGTGGGGATTGGCAGTTAGTGTTGGGCATGGAATCACCCCAAGGCATGTTTTGGGGCTTAAAGCCCAAGTTTTGACCGAATCTTGTTGTAAAGATCCACGAATTGCAGGTGCAGGGATCAAAAGTATGATAGAGTCATAGGGTTGTCCAGCCTAGTTTTGTAATGTAATGTCGGATGGATAGACCTACCCATGGTTTGCGGAGCATGGGATTGTATAAATAGAGCGAGACTATAAGTGTAGAAGAGAGAGAATCTAAGAATAGTAAAGGATGAAGAATTGAGTCGTATCCATGGAGTAAAGTCTAGTTTTGGGTCATAGAGTAGGAGAAGCCTCTACAGCTAAGTGCGCAGAGGCCTAGTAGTCTGCAGCTGAGTGCACAGGGCGGAGTTGAGTCTGTAACCGAGGAAGGAATTAATAAAGAGAATTTTGGTTATAATTTTGTGTATCTGTTCTTGGGTTAATGCATGATTGATATAAATTGCAAATATACTGTTTATTTACTACGCGCATCTGTATGAATGGTTTATGTTGTTAAATATAACTTAAAGCACTCAAGAAGGCAAAGCTAATTAACTAACATTAGAATACAAGTAAGATCTTGGGTAATAATGCACAGCACGGCGTTTAGCCCCGGGGCAGTGTTGTGTGAAGGCAGTATATCAGGCTGCGAGGTACGGGAAAGTGTGTGAGGCAACCTGGACACAAGGCCAAACCTTCGACCAATTGAACTCATAAGACATCTCTATGGTGCAGAAACCTGATTCTAGCACCCTCCCATACTACTTCGGGTGAGACCTCAGTCCATGCTCCGCAGACTGTTTCCAAAAGGGCCAGTAGTACCGAGATTTGTTTGGATAATTAACTCCAAACCTGGGTGAAACCCCAACAAGCCAACAAATGGTTCTGTTGCCAGGACCGGGATCTTCATAGAGATGTCTAATGTCATATCACTAGAACCCAACAAAGAAAGGAATTGAAGATTGGTTGGACAGAAAAATTCACGAGTTCGCAGCGTAGGAAAATAAGAATCTGTGACTATCAAAACAAGAGTGGTTAGATTGCTACTTGTATACAGAGATCCATGAAATTTTCTTTGCATCCTTCCCAATTGAGTTGTACGAGTGGATTGTGAAACTAGCAGACGGTCAAGGAAGGTGTAGACTCGACAAACCTATTGTGTGGACTCTAGAATTGGTGCACAGACTGGAAGCATTAAAAGATAAGATCGCGTGCACTGTGGATCACTGGCTCGATCGAATTATGGGAGGATTTATCATCGAGTTCGCGGTAGATACTTGAGTTAGCTATAGTGAGGCAGAAAGGTACTTCCTCAAAGGACCGCAAGGTAAGTATGTTAAATATTTGAACATTTGGATTAAAATGATACTGTGTGAAAAATAGGTTATGTGAATAAATTGATTTTTGGGGCTACGCGGAGTGGGGGAATCTACAAAAATGAAGGTAGCACAGAACTAGAAACTAGCCCCTTGATTTCACCTCGCAAGAGAGTGAGGAAGAGCTCACGATGGTCTTAACAAGAAGTGCGATAGGTTTGATAAAGCAATGAATTTCGTGCATACCACTCCCACCTACACCACTACCAGTTTCACCATCTTCAACCCCATCTTCACCCACACCACCTCCGCCACCACCACAGTTCAATATGGCAAGCGCGATAAAGTTGCCAGTGTTCAAGGGAGTAGGGAATGAAGACCCGTACCAGTATTGATTCGTGGTAAAGGTTGTATGGGAAGCGCAAGGAGTCACGGATGACAATATAGAGAAAGAAACGCTGGTCAATGCTCTGCAGGATCGCACACTGACGTGGTACATTAAGCATTCCAATGACAATCCGAACGCAGGGATCGCGGATATCCAAGCTGCACTGGACAAAGAATTTAGCAGGCCAAAATCAGAGACACAGTTGATCATTGGATTTAAGGAAATCACGATGCTTCTAGGCAAGACCCCCTAGGAGTTGGATCAGAGACTACAGAGTAAAATCTGTGAAGCTAATATGACCTTGACGGATGGGTAACATTATGCATGGTTTGTAGCATCATTAACGTTGCATCTAAGGAACGCATTGTCACAACAAAATCTAACCACTTAGGCCGAGGCCTTGGAGATGGTGATGAGACTACATAAAACCTTGATATAAGATCCTAACCTAGGAGTTCAACAGATCGATGCGCAGTTGCAGAACTTGTGCCTTGAGATGCAAAGTTTGAAACAAGAAAGGAAAACTCACCCAGAAGCGCGCGAGGAGGTATGGTGCATAAAGTGCAAAGGCCAGGGACGTGACAAGGACCATTGTCCAGTGTTCACGAATTACCTGGTGGGAGGAGGACCAATGCCATTGAGGTCGAAGGCACAAGTAGGACTAAGTATGACGCCTGCATTATGGTGCACAATTTTTCAGATAGGAGGGAAGCATGCTACAGATAGCTGCCATCTATTACAGAAGTATACGCATAATTCCCAATAGTTGTTATGTAATTTCTGCATATCAGTAGGCCACGATGAGCGCACTTGTAGAAGTTATGAATTGATGATGGATCAAACACGGGCCTTCGATCAAAATGTAGGAATGGCACGCACAGGATTTTAGGGGCGTGAACGAGACCAAGGAGGAATGGGACCAGGAAGAGGTCGCGGACAATTGATATATTACAATTGCGAAGGGCTAGGGCATTATGTCCGTGATTGTACAAATCCAACGATACCATCATGCTTATATTATACCTAGTTTGATCATGAGACGGAGGACTATCCCACGCTGATAGCGAGGTTGTGCGATAAGGGAGAACTCCAGCCTCCCTTGATTAAGAACCTGCAAATGATGTGATCTGAGTCGTGCGAGGAAGACCCAAATGTAAATATCGTGCTCCGAAGTGGTATTACGATAGGAGATGACAAAGGTAAGCAGCCTGAAGAGAGTGCCTAGGTTCGCAAGGCTCCAACAAAGGAACCAGAATTTGATTTAGAGCATGCTAAGGAGACATTCATGGAAGTTAAGAAGAGCTTCATGGATGCCTCCACTTCAGGAAGTAAAGACAGATTGGAACCAGAAATGGACCCATCAATTCTCACTACATTCTTGGAGACATGCATGAAGCTGTTGCGCGACAACAAGGCTATGAAGGGGCTGCAAGAACTCATCACTAGATGTGCTGGGACCATGCCAGGAGAACCGCGTGTATTCCAGAAGCTTAGGAAGCACACAATACGAACGGGAAGAGAGATGAGATTGACCGCACAGATCAAGGAATATGAAATGGATCAAGTAATTTTGGATCTAGGATCAGACGCGAATGTCCTACCAAACCAGACATGGGAATGCATGGGCAAGCCAGCGCTGCAATGGTCTCCTATTCAATTGCGAATGGCGAACTAGCAAAAGATCCTACCTATGGGAAGATTGCAGGGAATAGTGGTAGATATTGAAGGTGCGAGCGCACTAGCAAATTCCTAAGTGATAGAGATTTTTGATCACATCAATCCTTATCACGCGTTACTGGGAATAGATTGGGCCATCGACATGAATGGAGTGATAAATCTGAAGAAGCACAAGATGACTTTTGAGAAAAAGTCACTGCGCATAGTGGTACCTTTAGACCCTATGGAAGGATCGCGCTACACAGAGCTAGTGCGCGACTATGATAGCAACGATGATCTAGACTGTATATACAAGATAACCACATAGGAGCAGGATTGGGTAAATCCAACAGCAGATGGCCGAATCTCGTGGGAGCGCGAATGCTCCTGCACCTCAAATTCGGATAGGGAAATAGAATGATGGCAAAATTGGTTACACGAGGTAACCGTGCTCCACCGTAACATGATGACAAGGTCGTTACACTACATGACCAAAAAAGTAAGAGATCTGCCCACGTATGATGGGTTGAGCGAGGTGGATGATTTCCTGAACAAATTTGAAAAGGAAGTACCTGAATGACAACATTTCGATGCTCTGAAATGGATACTGTGTGCTACGCCGGCAAGATGGTGGGGTACGCACTAAAGGAGTTTTGAGGACTGGAGCGAATGCAGAAGGATGATGTGCATGCGGTTTAGAAAGCCTTAGAGGCAGATGAAAGCCGAGTATGATGGGTGAAACAACCCATGTGCCCACCTTTCCAGATGGGTACAGGTGTATGGTGCGCAACCTGCACAAAGGCATACCGTCCTCATGATAGGAAACACGACCCATAAGCAGGAGCGGGCAAGACAATGGCACAAACAACCCCTCCATGTGGGTCCAGGAAGCATGGTAAAACCAAGCACGCAAAAGCATATTCATGCAGAAGCTCTTGACAAAGTATGTGAAGCACTGAACACGGTCCACCATGTGAAACGGGCTGATTGGGACTTGTGCATGCCGATGATTCTTTGGGCATATAGGAGCATTTGCAAAACCTTGACTGTGCAGGCACCCCTGAAGCTGAAGTATGAAGTGCATGCTATCATCCCCGTGGAGCATGAAAAGACTAGTTTGTGCATAGTAGCACCAACAGATATGATGGTTCGTGGAGTTTGGAAAGAAGGAATCACAAAGCTGCAAGAAGTAGAACGCATGAGACTTGAGGAAGAAATCCAATGGGGAAACCTTAGACTCCACGAACTTGAAAAAGAAAGGGTAAAGTTACGGAAGAAAAGCACTTTGGCGGACGCAAAATTCAAGAAAATGGAGGACGAAATAAAGAAAGATTTTCTCAGCAAAAGGACCAGAATGGTAAGGCAGGGTGCGAACAGTCATGATGACGGGGTTGAGGCCTATTTCCGCGAACTTACTAGTTTGATGCCCTGGTTTGGACCGCATATTGCTAAGTATAGTAACCAGGGCCGTGCATTGCCAGTGATAAGGTACGAGATGCCGACCATAATAGTAAAAGGTAGGGATTTTCCAGGCAACATGATGAACGATAGGATGGAACTTTTCACGGGTGGTGCTACCACCTAACTAGCCGAGGGAAGAACAGTATTAGCGCTCCATGTAGTTGGAAGGGAGCATGGGACTATAAACTATTCTGCTCGAGAGCTGCGCAATAATGGAGATGCGCGCAGAAGCAAAGAGTCACAGGGTCTTCGACCGCGCATGGAGGGCTACGCTACTGTGCAGGTTGGCCAGAAAGTGACTGTTGAAGTCACTATTCACGATGGGATGCTCGACTTGAGGCCAAATGGAGTGGGGGGCAGGCATTTAAGACACGATTTATGGGAAAAATATGGGAAAATCTGCTGCCAAGGGAGCATTAATGGACCAGATTTAGGGGGAACGGTCGAATTCAAATACCAAAGGCGTTATAAAATACAAAGGGCTGCCCAGCAAACACTTTTGCAAATTGAGCGATCGAGCAGAGCCCTAGTTGTTGTGCGCCAACTATTGATTGAGCCCCTGAGTTTGCAAGTTCCAGGTTTCTAGATGAATACAATGACAACCGCTAAGGATGTTATGGAAATAATAGAAATATTTGCTGAGGAGGCCGCGCCAGCCCTAACTGTAGGGGATGCTCCGGAAGGTTGGATTATTGGCAGAAATTCTGAATTCACCGCATATGCCACGACCCAAGAAGGACAAACAAGCAATGGTTCCCATACGTGTGTCCCCGCGGAACCCGCTGCGCACCAAGATGTCAATGGAGGAGAAGTGGAAAGCCGTTACTATAGAAAGAGACAAAGAAGAAGAAGGCATGATATTATCATTGCCGAAGAAGAGGATGAAGGCATGGAGGTGGATACTCAGCCTACACACTCTACAACAAAACTAAACGCCTATGTCCCTCCATGAAAAGGGAAGGTGAAAGTGCCCAAGGACTTGGACGAGACCAAGAGCTCGCTCCAAAGCCCACTCCTCCTAGATGGCATTATGTTTGAAGGTACGCACCTGGGCTGCGCATCAAGCCTGAAATTCAAAGATTGGGACCTCACTGACCATGAGAAGTTCCCTCATCTTGAGACCGGAAACCTCATGAAGCAGAACACCATGGGGGCAATGACAACATTAGAGCCATGGAAGTGGTTGTGCGGAGGGGAAAAGGCCAGGTTGCTGAACCTACTCTGGGTGCTGCATTTCCACCGCACCCCAATAACCATTTTCATTATCAGGCAGCTGCTCTGCCTGGTGCATGATGGGTTCTTATGGCTAGAGGAGCCCATCCCCATCATGACAGACTTGATTCATCGCATCTCCTAGCTTTTTTGCAAAGGGGAGGACCCCGCGGCCATATCGGAAGGGAAGGGCAGTGATTTGGCCATCGCGGAGGACATGAAAAAAAAGTACAAGTTGGAAAAGATGAAAGGGGCTATGCCATCTCCAACATCAAGGACAAAGCAGTACACGTGGCAACCCAAATTCTGGCAGGAAAGGTTATGCGCAAGTGCCGTGCAGACGAGGTACCTATGCTGGTGGTTGCACTAGCCAATTAGTGCATGGAGGGGGTCTAGTTCAACTGGTCCGAATTCCTCGGCACATAATTTTTAGAGAATTTCCGCGAAGCCCAAGAACAAGGAAAAACGTTCCACTATGCATGGATGTTGTTGTCCATAGTGCTCGTAGTTGGGGAATTTTTGGAGGATAGTCAATTCCCCATAATTGAGAAAGATTTATGGAAGACCAAAAAGTACGCTTCGATCCCGGCCACAAAGGATGCTAAAAGGATTCGCGACTGCAAGATCTTCTGGGTGATCATGGATATGGACCTCAGAATGTGGATCAACCGTAAGCCGCGGTTGTTACCCACAGTTTACAACAGTCTACAGAGCTTGATAGAATTTAAGGTAGACATGCATAACATATATATCAGGGCGTAGAAGGACTCGACGAAACAGTGGACAAAGTTACCCTTTTTAGCCACTGACGACGCCATTTTCAATGTCCTGGAGGCACGGCCGCCAGAGTGGCATGCCCTAGACATCGCAGAGATCGAGAAGTCAGCGACGCAAAGAAAGAAATACGAGGCCAAGTTGCGTGTCACACAGTTGGCCGAAAAATGAAGGAAGGATGAAACAACAGCAGAAGTGTAGGTAGCGCGAGATGCAGCACAGGGAGCAACCGAGCAGGAGAAGGCTGCAGCAGCAGCAGCAACACAGGAGGCAACTACAAAGGGACAAGAAGCAGAGGAAGCAGAGGAAGTCGAGATTAAAGAAGGAGGGGCAGACCCACAAACCACGTCAACGAAGCTGAAGCACCAACACCCAACAGAGCGGGTAGGGTCACGGAAGAAGATTAAGTCTTTGAAATTGTCCATTGACCCGATCACCTTAACCGAGGGTGATCTACATGACATCAGCGAGATAGTGCGCGATTTCACCTCTAAGGCTCTCCAAGATTTCATGTCGAATAACCAGATTGTGTTGGGGGCCCTCAGAGCGTAGCTGCAGGAATTACAGGTGCAACCTCCTTAGGTTAGTACCCTCTTGACCAGCCTCGCAATCGGCTCAACAGCAGCAGAGCAGATGTTGCACGCACGGATGATAAACACCATAGTGCTACCGAAAGGAGCACTAGTGCCATTGAATGAGGCCGATAGGCCTTCAGTTAGCGCGCTAAAAGGTATCAGTATCAATCTACCTACACTCCCACGCGAGACCTTATATGGGCTGCAGGATGGGATAGCTGCAGAGCTGCGAACTAGGGAGAGCCGCGCGCTACAAGTTCTCAGTGAGGAAAAGATAAATATGGAGCAACTAAGCTTGCAGCACGACAAATTGGTGTCGCAGAATCAACAGCTGGTAAAGGTGATTGATGACGCTTGCCAAAGCATCCCGGAGCTAGCCATCTTAGCAAACATAACAACGGAGGCGCAGATCCACAGGTTAGCAGCAGGGGTCCGCAAGGCGAAGAATGAAATGAAAATGGTTCAGTTGGCGTTGAACCTTAAGATCGTCGAGCTGCCATTAAAGACGCAGCCATCCACTCCCCTGGAAGTTAGAGAACAACGTGCTAGCGCTATCATAGTGGGATTGGAGGAAATTGGAGCTGCAGTGCGAGACTGCACCAGCATGTTGGAAGAATCACTTGATGTCATCACAACTCTGCAGAAGGACCCCAACATCCAACGCTTAGAGACAAAGGCATGCGAACTCCAATAACAGTATGACACCGTCCGAGGAATTGCGCAGACGGTGGTCCTCACCTAATGGCTTGCAAGGATGCAACAAGCCAAGGCACTTAAAGAACAGTTGGACGTGGCACAACATAAGGAAGTAGTCATGAAAGAATGCATTCAGCCTTGGATCGAGGAGGTCTTCACTATCATGACAGAAATCAAAGGCAAGCTCGTACACATGCAGGGGATGCACAAATTGATGCAGAGAAGCACTCCCGACACAGAGGTCTTGGAACATCGTATGCAACAGATCTAGCAAGAAATAGCTCAGTGCACTACTGACCTTCGCACAGTTTGAGAACAGTTGGTGGGACTCCACGTGAAGATCTCCGTGCCAACAAGGTGACTCGAGGGTGAGTCACGATGTTTGTGTTGGGGGCCTGTTGGGCATGGAATCCCCCCAAGGCATATTTTGGGGCTTAAAGCCCAATTTTTGACCGAATCTTGTTGTAAAGCTCCGTGAATTGCGGGCGCGGGGCACGAAAGTATGATAGAGTCATAGGGTTGTCCGCCCTAGTTTTGTAATGTAATTTCGGTTGGATAGACCTACCCATGGTCTGCGGACCATGGGATTGTATAAATAGAGCGAGGCTCTAAGTGTAGAAGATAGAGAATCTAAGAATAGTAAACGATGAAGAATTGAGTTGTATCCGTGGAGTAAAGTCTAGTTTTGGGTCGTAGAGTAGGAGAAGGCTCTACAACTGAGTGCATAGAGGCCCAGTAGTCCATAGCTAAGTGTGCGGACCCCTGCAGCCGAGTGCGTAGGGCAGAGTCGAGTCTGTAACCGAGGAAGGAACTAATAAAGAGAATTTTGGTTATAATTCTATGTATTTGTTCTTGGGTTAATACATGATTGATATAACCTGAAAATATATTGTTTATTTACTACGCGCATCTGTATGAATGGTTTATGTTGTTAAATATAACTTAAATCACTCAAGCAGGCAAAGCTAATTAACTAAGATTGGAATACAAGTAAGATATTGGGTAATAACGTAGAGCGCGATGTTCAGCCCCTCAGTAGGGCTGCGCGAATGTAGTATATCAGGCTACGAGGTAAGGGAAAGTGTGCGAGGCAACCTGTGCGTAGGGCCAAATCTCAAACTAGTTGAACTCATCAGACATCTCTAGGGTGTGGATATCTTGTTCTAGCACCCTCCCATACTACTTCGGGTGAGACCTCAATCCGTGCTCCGCGGACTGTTGCCAAAAGGGCCAGTAGTACCAAGATTTGTTTGGCTTATTAACTCCGAACCTCGGTCAGGCCCCAGCAAGCCAACAGTTAGCCCCAGACCCCGACCACATCAACCTATGAAACCAACAACCTGATAGAAAAGGCGCTAAGACCGGCGGGACCGGACTATTGTCCCAACCCCTAGCCTTATAGCGCACAATGTGGCCATGTTTTTGTGCCTACAGGGTTATTGGAAAAATTAATGAAGCGACAATTTACACCAATGGTGGGAAAAATTTTCACCTTCCTAGCATATAAAAGGGCGAAAATGTCGCTCTCCTTGTAGTTTGATCCAATTTGGAGGACGAATAGCAGGAAACTTTGGAGAGCCATAACTTGATGATTTTTTGGTCTTTTTGAGCCCAAGAAGAACCCAGATAGGGGTTGTTAGACATTTTGAATCCAATGGAAGCCTCTGTTTACTGATTAGAGCACTTCTAGAGGGCGTTTTTACAGTTTTGAGTCATAGGGTGGAAGGTACAATCAATGATTTGAAGGAGTTTTTGAATGATTTTGAGCATGGAGAGGACATTGTAGGGGTTTTCTAGCCTTCATATGTTATCTTTAATAGTTGTGACATCTATGGTGCAACTCATGTTTATCTTTTCTCATTATGTATTTTTTAGGAAACTCTCTATTAGTACTTCAATGTGGAATTTTTGTACATGTATGCTCATTTTCAAATGGAGTATAGGATCTTGATGGGAAAGCCCTTTTCTTGTTGACTGTTTCATCACTAACTATAGGTTGTCATGCTTTTTAGAGTGAGTTCTTTGTAGGAGAATGTTTCCTCAGAGGGGAAACTATCCACTCATTTGCCAACACATTTCATGTCCTCTTTTATCACTGGAATCTATGGACTAATCTAACTGTGTTAGTAGGCTCAGAGATGTAGCCCAAGAGGGGTGAGCTCTATCACTAAATTTTGTTTTGTCTCTCTTCTTGCTTTCCTTTATGAGTTTCATGATGATATGTTTCTTTTTTAAAGTTCACATGAAAACTAATTCATTATGCTTGAAGAGACCCTAAAACTTCTTTTTTTCATAAGACCCTTTTTTACTTGCAAAGTGTCTAAGGGCAATCAGTTTTTAGGAAGGAGAAGTTCTCCTCCAATTTCAGATCAATTGGATATTACACTTGTTAAAATTATTCTTGATCCACCTTTATTTTATTTAAAATGTTGGAAAGCCATCAATTGTGTGAAAACTCAGAGAAATTTTCAATATGAAATGATGCAATGTACGATTGTTAGGAAATAAATTTCAAACTCAATCAATCATTCACGTGGTGAATGTTACCTTATAGGCCTTTCAATTTTTTTTGAACCGCAAATTACACTGATAAGACATCAACATGATCGATTTGTTAATTTTATTGTACCATAAATTACGCTAATAAGACATCTATGTGATTGATTTGTTCATTTTAGGGATTTTAAAATTTTGTACATCATTACACTGAAGGTGTTATCTTTGTGGGGTTTGGTTGGGTAAACACGGTTCGCCCCAACAAATCCCTACACTCCATTTTCATCATCCATCCAACAATTTAGTACGACATCATTGCTTTCTATCATCAGACTAGGTTTGCCAGATGTTTCAGGTTCCAGTGACAGGGTGTCAGGTCCACCTTAGGTTTCAGGTTCCAGTGTCAAGTCTCTAAATAATTTAATCGAGTACATAATTCATACTCATCATCTGCAGGGAGGTCGTAATCATTCATCTGAGGTGCTTGTGAATGTAGTGGATCCACATCAAGATTGATGCATGCCCCAAAAGATCAATCACTCGCTTCAAATATAGTTACTATAAGCATGGATTCCGATTCGATTTGAATATACAACATTAGTATTATGTATTTTTTTGAAGCCATGGTTTCCATATGTAACTGAGTTGTATATTTTTTCACTTGTGCTCTGCAATTAATATAAGATCGTTGTTCTAAATCGGATTAGTTGTGATCACAACTTTAAATATATTTCTCTATTTCTATCCTAGATATTGTTCACAGGATCATATTTTATATTTAACATGGTCTTGCAAAATGGATCGCAATCCACATAACCGTGTTGTAGAATGGAGCAGTCTACTACTTGAATTCAGTAATAGGACACTGAAGGTCCTGTTATAGTTTCAGTTTTCGAAGGCGTGAAACTACTAACATTGATTCAAGGTGTAGAGAGTACCAAGAAGTAGACTTGAGGTTGAGCACATCATGTAATTCACCCAAACGCCTCACCACACATTATATAAGTGAATCTATGATGAGTAGTTTGGGAAAAAGGAATCTCCATTCAATTTCAAGATCCTCCAATTTTTCCTCCACTCCATTTTTTTTGTATTCAACTATATCATGTTGCACTGCTTCAGAGGCGAGGGGGAGGCAAGGGGTCATTTGTCTCTGTCTGAACATGTCTGAAAAATTTAACCAATTCCATGACTGGTTTACCTACATCTCTATGACCATAAATTGTCCCAAAAAATCTCTTCCACTGTCTGGAACCTGACGGCTTTGGAGAAACTAGATTCGAGCATGAATGGCCTCACAAGATTCATCCCCAACAAGATATTGGAGCTCTTGAATCTAAAAGTTCTTTCGTTCTACAAGAATAAATAAATTGGTAGGCCAATGCCACCAGAAATTCCTCCTACATGTCATATGTCATACATGATCATGATTTTATCACCCAGTGATGAACACCATGTGCCTCTGCATGCCATATGTCATGCTTGAATATACTCCAGCTACCAAACCTGAAATGCAACAAACATAATATTTATAAGGAATTCATATAAAAATCTCACACATAACATAGAGCAGTAGCAAAAATAACTTCATAAGCAATATCACTTTCAAAGATGAAGAAAAGTTTGGAAAAATTAGACAATCTTGGACAAAAAATAGAAATCTTCATATTGTAGTGATTACCACAAAGAAAAATAAAACCCAATTGAGTAATTACACTATGAAGAACTATTAAAATCCATTATTGTAGCCCAAAAAGTAATTGGAACTACAAACTAACCAAGGGGCCTTATGTCCTCAGATGACATATTTTGTGGACACACCCAAAATCTATTTTAATGAAAAATATGCTACTTTTATCTATGTTTATCTCGATCAATGTATGAATGTACATTGTTTTTAATTTTAAAATGTTGCAAATGTCTATTTAACACATGATTTTCCAATGCATCTGTCAATTTGTTTAAATATCTTGGAATATATTGACATTCGATATAATCAAATTGTCTTTTCAAGAGACGGACTTGTAAAAACATCCTTAACATGGTTGCACTCCTTACTGAATAGACACCATTTAAATGCAATACTACGAGTTGCGAATCTAACCTAATGATCAAACACTGGATACAAAATGTAATGGCATCATCCAATAGCTCAATGACAACACTATATTCCGATATATTGTTTGTTTTTTGATTGAGACATATTCCGTTAATAGAGACTAGCTCGTTACTGGGTGAATAGATAACCTATTCTACGAAAGATAAATTCTGAGTACTACGATTAGCGCCATCAACAAAGCCAATGTAAGTCGGAGAAAACGTTGACATCTGCAAATCAAGTGTAAAAACAAGATAAGCAGGAGAAGTAGTAAAAAACACTAATTTATCACACATACCTAAAAATGGTAAATAATGTACAAATATTCACCAAAAATTTATGCAAAATATTTATTTAGGTAAATACCATTCTAGGCTTTCCCAAAGGAACACCATCGTAATCAATTAGCTCATAGGCACCTTTAGATAATATGCATTTTATGATGTAAGGGCCATGCCACATGGGCTCGAATTTCCCTGCACCTAGCTTTTCATGATCTTGATCATATACCAAGACTAGGTCACCTTCTGAATATGTACGAGGATTAACATTTTGATTGTATTGGGCTTTGACATGTTTCTGGTGAGCTTCGCTAGCTAATATGACATTAGAACAGTTTTCATCTAGATGGGTTAAATGTACAAAGTGTTCTTCGTCTACAGAGGTAGCAGGTAATAATTTGATAGCTAATTTAAGAGATGGAATTTCACATTCAATAGGTAATACAACTTCCAAACCATAAACGAGTTGAAAAGGCAAAAACTGGTTGATGTTTTTACAGTTGCGCGGTAATCCCACATTGTTGAAAATAGCATAGAGTGCCAATTTCCTTTATGGATACCAACTATCCATTTAATCATATTGGTTAAAACTTTATTGACAGATTTGACTTGACCATTAGCTTGTGGATAATACGATGTAGAGCTATCATGGTGGAGGCCGACTTGCGCGAACAATTTGACCATCATAAAGTTATGAAAATGACTACTGAGGTTTGTAACAATAGCTTGTGGGACACCGAACGAAGCAATCACATGATTGAAAATGAAAATAGTTGCAGTTTCATCGTCATCTCTATATGTAGGCATCGCCTGGGCCCATTTTGTAAAGTAATCGACTACAAGGATGATATATACATGCCCCCCGGTTGAGTGAGGGTGACAAGTGATGAAGTCGATGCCCCATTTGGCAAAAGGACCAACAACTATGATTGGTTAAAGAGGAGTGAGAGGTGCTCACATTTTGCGTTCATAAATTTTTCATTTATGGCATTTTCGTACTGTAGTGATGTAGTCTTTAAACATTGATAGCCAAAAATAGCCAGCCCGTAATATATTTTGGGTAGTAGCATAGCCAGAAATGTGACCACCACATGCTCCAGAGTGGCAATCATTTAAAGTTTTTTCAGCTTGTTGAAGAGTTAAACAACGTCGGAATACAGATACGACACCACAACGATAAAGAGTGTCGCCAATAATGTTGTCTTGTTGGGATTGGTATCAGATTTGCCGACGATCAGTTTCGGATAACTCAGGCCTAAATGTTTGTGTTTGGAGATATATAATGATGTCTCCATACCAAAGATCTAACACACTAATAAGAAAGAGAGATTCGTCAGCAAAAGAATCTTCTGCCACAATTTCTATATCAGTGTGGGGGCAGTCACACAATAGTTCAGGGAAAACCAAGGATTTCTTTGATTTGGATTTTTCAAATTCCAAATCAAACTCTTGTAAACTAACTATCCACTTCGGGTATTTTTCCTATAGTAGTTTCCTCGTGAGAATATACATCATAGGGTTGTAATCTGAAATGACAGTGATTTTTCAGACAAGTATATAGTGACAGAATCATTGAATAGCTTGCACAGCTACCAAGGCTAGCTTCTCCACATGTGCATATTTAATCTTAGTTTTAGTGAGATTCCTACTCAAATAGTAAATCACATGTTCACTGCTAGAATCATCCTCTTGGACTAACACCATGCCAATGGTGGCATCAGATGCAGCTAAGTACATAAATTAGTCTCAATGATAATCGGGTGGATGCAGTAAAGGCACATTAGTCAGTGCATGCTTTAATGCATCAAAAGCTTTATCAGCAAGCTCATCCCAGAAAAATGGAATACCCTTTTTCAACAGTCGAGTAAAACCTTGTGTTAGTTCAACATAATTGTGGATGAATCTATGCAAAAAAAATTGTCTTCCCTTACAAACTTTGGAGTTGATTAAGGCTAGAAGGAGTAGGCAAATTCAAAATTTCCTCTACCTTGAGGGGATCGACACGAATGCCTTCCTTTGAAACGATGAAACCTAGAAGGCGACCAGATTGCACACAAAAAACACATTTGTGTGGATTCAAGCAAATATTGTAATGCCTACACCTAATGAAAATCGCTTTCAAGTGGATTGGGTGATCCTGTCATTTCATGTAGTGATGCGGGAGGTCATGTAAATAAGGTTGAATTGTATGCTTGATATCGTGGAATGTGTAAGACATTGCTCGTTGAAAAGTTATGCCAACATTTTTTAGGCCAAATGGGAGTTTGTGATAAGAAAAAAGTTCCGCATGGGCATATAAATGCGGTATTATATTGATCGGCAAGGAGTATGTTTATCTGATTGTAGCTAGAAAATCCATCCATAAAGGAAAACATTTCATTTCTGGCATAGTCATCGACAATTTGGTCGATATATGGATTTGGATAATTGTCCTTGGGACAAGATTTATTGATATCTCGGTAATCAACACACACTTGAATAGTTCCCTGCTTTTTATTAACGGGAACAATATTTGATACCCAATCGGTTAAAGGAAAAGGGTAAATGAATCCTTCTTTTAGCAATTTCTCAACCTCAATTTTGATAGCAACAACTTTTCACAGATGTGTAGGATGTAATTGTTGTCTAATTGGCTTAACATCCGGATAATTTTTAATTTCATGTGCAACAATGTTAAGGTTGATTCCTGGCATCTCTTCATAGGACCAGGCAAAAATGTCACGAAATTTCTGAAACAGGGCTTTATAAGTTGAAATCTCTTCTAACGAACAAGAGGCTCCTATATGAATATTTTCAATTATTACAGGTTTCACTGAGATATTGATAGGTATTGTTTTCGATATGGTCACTAAATTCTATTCAGAATTGGAAGAAAGGGTAGATATTGGATTTTGAGGATCACTAAGGGTCTAAGATGAAAATAATGATGAAAAATTATTCTCAATTTTATCAAAAGATGGTAAGAAAGTTGAACGATGATGAGTATTTTTCCATGGAATTTCATCCAAGGTCATAACTTCCATAATCCCTTCATCAGTCAAAATATCTTTGTTAAAAGGATCAGACATAGAGATTGGTTCCAAATGTGACAAATGAGAATATTCATCAATGATCATATTCATTAGATCATCATCAGATGTTGATGGGTTGGAAAAATACTGAATGGCCTCATAGGCTAACTCGAAAGGACTACGGGGAATTTCATTGCCATATAAGATCATTTCTGATTCTGAAGGTACTTTCCATGGATCTCCCATTTTGAAAGTACTTGGTGTAATCAAGTTGATATGTGCTTCATTATGAAGAACAACGGGTGGAGGTAATGTGAAAGATCCCATCAAAGATGAGTCTTTAAACAAGCCAACACCAACTTCGTCATATGGAATGGTGGATTTTCCAACAAATGGGATACTACCTGTAGAATTAGGATCAGAGGTATAATATGACAATTGATCTACTTTCACAATTCTTCCTTTATGAAGAAACACAATCATCCTAAAATGTGATGAGACTACTACTTCCATGGCATAAGTCCAGCTCTGACCAAGAAAAATGTGGTAATCAAGCTGAGCATCAACAACCTCAATGTCTATTGCAACTGCTTTTCCCTCTAACTCAATTGGAAAATCATTTAAAAGTCCATACAGACGAAAACATATTCCATCAAAGGCTTTCAAAGTCGTGGGAGATTGATTGCTTGTTGTATAACCCAATGATTTCGAACAGGAAATGGACATAATACACGTCAAATCTCCTTCGTCAATCACTGTTCGAAAAACTCATAGAGCTTTGACATGAACTAGTATCTAAAAAATCAGTTGGTGTTGGAGATGTGGGACATGATTCTCGAGATCGAAAACAATCAAATGGGAGTCTTGAGGATCTATAGCTCTTATGGATGATAATAATAATTTCCTTTGCATTGGACAAATTTGCAGCACTTCAAGGGTAGACATGGCTGAAGGTGACATAGCCAAATCTTCAACAATGTGATAATTTTGGGCAACCCTCGCATGAGGATTAAAGGCTGACATACAAAGAATACCCTTAGTAGGTAGACAAATTATCATATCAAGATTTGGCTTTTCAATATGTAATGGTTCAAAAGAAGGAGGAGCAGATGCAGAATTTTGACCAGATGAACTAGAGTCATCTCCATTTTCAACAGGACTCTTTGACGCATAATCTTTGGATCTCGTTGCTACCATAACTCTAGAAGACATCATCATGATATCTGTCGATGGGGATGAGGAGGATTTTTTGTGAGAGACCATTTTACTGTTTGAGGAAAAGGATCCTTCAAAACAACAGGTGTGGGTGAAATTTTGACAAATTTGGAAGCTTTGGCCCAATGAGGGCCCTCCTTAGTGTAATGATCTTCCTCAAAAATCAAGCAAGGATATCAAGGTTTCCTCTTTTTGTCATATGATTCGTTCTTGTTTGAATTATCCTTAGAGCGATTGTCTTATTTAGCTTTTTCCTTTTCCCTTTTTCTTATTTGCGGATGACTTACCCTTTCCAGTAGATGAATCCAAGTCATTGATTTCGAAAGTAATTTCGCGAGAAGGATCTTTGTCAGGTGAATCAAATAGAGGTGAAACTTGAACATTCTTAGAATTTTTCTTTTTGTTCTTATATTTCTAGCTCACATAACCAATCATGCCATCTGCAGCATGTGACCCTAGAAGAGGTGGATTATTTGGAGTAGATCGGGGTAAATCTAGGATCTTTTCATATAAAGTACCAAACTTGGTATAAACCAGATCGAGATATTGACTGTAGGCAATTACCTACTCTTTAGTTACAAGAACCCTTTGGCCACATCTTTAGTTATTATTGGTAAAAGCGACTTTATGAACCATTCAGCCAAAATTTGGTCCAAAATATAAACTTTAACTAGGCGACGTCTTCGTCTCCATTCATGAATGTGATCTGAGATAAGGCTTGATGTTGACTGCTTTAAAGAAGTCAAAAGTTCAGTTCCATTGTCATACCGAACAGGTAATTTAAAATGGGTCAAAAAGGATGTAGCAAGGGCATTAAACATGTTGAAGGAAGCGCCTGTCAATTCTACATACCATTTGGTTGCCGAACTGATTAGTGTTCATTGAAAAAGTTGAAATCTAATAGAATCATCATTTAATGAGTTAGATGCACACCAAAGATGGTAGGACCTAACATGGTTCGATGGATCTTCACCCAAATAACCTTCAAACTTAGGAATATCACTCAGAAACTTAGTAGAAATAGTCAGTCAATAGGTTAAATAAAGAAGTGGATCATTAGTTAACCGAGAGAGGTCAAGAAAATCCAAAGTTGCAATGAAAGGAAATTGGCGATTATGGTCCTGTGATGGATATTGATAACCCTAAGGGGTGAGTCCCATACCAGGAGGAGGATATCCAGGATATCCCGGGATAGCCTAAGTAGTTGGAATCTGCATACCTCCCAGGTATCCAAGATGAGCCATACCATATTGTGGTTGAATAGGTTGTTGAAACGTATCACCTGGGTACGATTGATTCTGGAAAGGGAGATTATTACCCATTTGACCTTGAACAAACTATCCTTGAAAGGGTTGACTTTGCAAGGGTTGACCTTGGAGAAATTGAGTTTGAAAAGGTGTAGCTTGAATAAACTGACTCTGGGGTAAACCTTGTAAACGTAGCCCTTGAAAAGGTACTTTCATATATGTAACACTAGGTTGAACAACATGTATTTGAGGTGTTGAAGGAATCGTAGGAACGGATTGAACACCATATGCCTAAGGTAAAGACTAAACAAGAGGTTGCATAGTAACCTGTGATGTAAGCGGTGTTAGTGTCAGTCTTTCCAGCCTTCCTCCAGTGATCAAATATGTTCTTACAAAGTGATTTTGAAGTGTCAAGGTCAAATTTTGTCATTTCAGTGAGTCTACAAGCAAAATTTGGTCACTAGGCATTAGGTCTAGGGTTTACTCTCACTGTTTTCAAAGTTGCCCAAATGTCAATCTATGTCATCATTCAGCTGAGTCTATCATCATTCAGAGTGTTTTCATTATCATGTCAGTGTCTAATGAGTCATTTCACACCTTGTTCATGCTTCAGTTGCGCTTAGACAAGGTCATTTCCCTCTCCTAGGGTTTTGAAGCCAATTTCTCTTGGACGGTCAAATCATCGGAAAAACTTGTTTCCTGATGTTCATACACCTTCCCCTATCCTTCATATACCTTATCAAATGCTTCCCATCACTGATATCCCCCAAAATTTTCATTTTTGCACAAACCCTAGTTTCTAGCTACAACCTGGCAATTTTCTAGGTTTGGCCTATGTTTTTCCCTTTTGGACCCCTTCCCCTCACGCAATCTATGAGATTCCACTTTCCCCAGCTTCCTAACATCCCTACCCACTCCCAAAAATTTCCCCAAGAATTTAGAAGCCCCCTATCCCCTTCATTTCGCTCCATTTCGACAAACTTCCTTGTTTCACACATCGGGACAAGTCGCACTCAAATGCTGTTTCAGAGATATAAAAGATGAATTTTGGGAAAATGAGAGCGGTTTTTGTCAACAACATGCCAAGGAAAAAAAACCTCCTTCACTTTTTGCACAGGTGTCATGGTTTGAGAGAAATGTTAAGAATACTGTTGCCTCAGGAGAATCCAAGACACCTCTGAAGTGACCTTGGGAAAATCAAGTTTTCTCCTACATTGGTTTGCCAAATGATTTTCTTGATGGGTACAATGATAACTAGACAAAACTATATTTCCAATGAGATATCATGATCTCAATTTGGGGCTGAGAAAGGCATTCAAACGTTGACTGCAACAGCACTCTTCCTTGAGGCAGCCTCATTTGGCACTTTTTGACCAGTCTTGGGAGATTTGATTTTTGACAGGTCAAATGAACTCCAAATTGAAATTAGACACAAAGACCTTTCCAACGAGATATCTTGCACCCGATTATGACACCTGGAAGGCCTCCAAAAGCTTCCTGCAAAAGCGCACGACCGGTTGAAGGCGCGCGACCCATCAGGACACCTTTGCCAGTGCAAAAATTACACTGGCGCGACCCGTCAGGCCCGCGCGATCCGTTGGGAGAGGTGTGCGACCCGTCAAGCCAACCTCCCTTCAAACCCATTTCAAATTTGCTCAAGCACACTTTAAATCATCAATTTCTTGAGGTAGGTACTCTAAACTTGGAAATGGTTGCTGGTTATGTGAAGGACATCATGAGTGTGTTTTTAATGATCAAATTGTGCATGAAAAATCGCTCCATATGCTTGTATAGTAAAGTTTCAAAAAGATGCTAGGGTATGTCCATATAAATTTCCTTCCTAAATTTGTAAAGAAAATAAACCCTACCCCTTTCCCTAAAAAATAAAAAATCAAGCACTAAACCCTACCTCTCATAAAGCCTTTGCAAATCATAAATATGTGATGGGGTATATATCATGATTCCTTCCCTTAACTCCCTTTCATATGTATTTTCCCTAAATCCCTTCAAAATTCCCCCTCCATAAAATTTCCCTCATGTTCCTTGTCCCCTTGAAACAGCATATAAATCAGCATTTTATAAAGCAGAAGCAGCAGTACATTTTGTCCACTTTTCTCTTTTAAACAATGTCAGAAACCGAAACCTATGAGCAAAGTGATGACCAGTCATCAGCTTCAGAAATTGAGGTACAGAGGAGGCCTCATAAGGGTGGTAAGGGTGTACATCATAAGAGAGAGGAGCCCACCTCTTTAGCAGAGTTACAGGCTTGTCCTATGGCAGTCACATGTTTTCAGTATATGTCTTGCTATGAGTTTTGTGAGAGGATCTCACGGATTCAGCACCACAGAGAGTTGGCTCGCCGATTTGTCTTACACTTGCATGATGGGCATGTCAATCTTGCAGGGGTAAACTTTACATTGAAACCCGAGGTGATCTCACATGCCACAGGGATACCTAATGTTGGGGAGGTGTGGAACAAGCGCAAGGTGTTGGATAAAGTTCACTTTGAGCTTTATGTCCGGCCACCATTCATGAGACATTTGGCAGGTGTGTTTCCATTCAGGTTTCTCAGGAGCGAGTATGCTCCCATGATGAGGCTCATCATGCACTATTTTACCTGTGAGGGCAGGTTTTCACAGGTATATTCATATCATATTCGCCTCTTGATGCACTTCACCCGAGTGAGGATGATGAACATCCCGGTTTTCTTCTATCAGAACATTCAGAGGATGGTGCCCATGTTGCAGAGGAAGAGCCCGGCACAACAGTATAGGAGCCTGTACCATTATGGTTTGATTCAGCTTGTAGTATTGCATCAGTTGACTCAGCAGGGCATCTCATGGGAGGAGTTCATCTCTCATGAGTTTTTCACAGCACCACCCTCGCCACATCCTGAGGTTGTTCACGAGGAGGGAGGACCATCTCAGCAGCATGACATCCCTGTCACTAGACATGTCAGCTCCTCACCTCTGGTTACCTATCAGAAAGGCCCAAGGGCCTTATTTGCAGCAGCTCGGCGAGTACTATCTCCACAGCAGGTGGAAGGGGTCTCGCCTTCATCATCAGCTCAGTGAGTGTTATCTCCACACCAGGTGGAAGGGGCCTCACTTTCTTCACCAGCACAGGTACTAGGAAGGGGCAAGCAGCCCATGATTCATGAGGGGCCATCAGCAGTGCTAGATATTGAGCTTATGGATCTTGAGACCAGTTCTCCTAGCCGAGAGGCAAAGGAGATCATTCAGCATCTCAGAGCTGAAAATGATGCCTTGTAGAGGAGGTTAGAGGGAGCACAATGGACAATCTCATACCTGGAGCAGCGCAACAAACAGTTGGAGGATGAGAAAGTCCTTGATGAGCTATGGAGGATTCGAGGAGACCGAATCTTGAATAGAAGGAGGCCCGGTGACCTATTGCCTGCTGAGAGAGAGTCCATGCTCATCTAGGTAAATGAACACTTGGAGAGGCTGTTGGCTAAGGCCAACCAAGAGAAGAAATTGTTGAGGAACATGAAGAACCATTACTGTGCAAGAATGCATGTGTGCAAGGCAAAGATGAAAATGTTTCAAAGGCGGTTGACCGAGGCACTGAAACGGAGAAAGAGGCCCAATCCCCTCCGTATCTTGGCTGAGGCTTCACTCAAGGATCAAGGCACTAAATAGCCTAGTCACAGCACAAATCCCAAGAAATTTTGAGAATTTTGGGTGAATTTTGGCATTTTTTGGCAATTTGCAGGTTTTTCCCATTAACTGGTCTCACCCCCCGCGCGACCCTACATCATGGCAACTCAATTTTGCAAAAGCTCAGCATTTCCAGATTTTTCATGAGAAGTTACATATGCTCATCAATGGATTTGATATTTTATGAAGTTTTGGGCCTCCAGAAAGTCAAAAAACATGCAAAATTTGACTTTGTGCCACATTTTTGAGTTGCAGAAAGCCGTCTTGGGAGATTGCAATTTTGGAGGGGTAAATGACCACCAAATTCAAAAATTCCCATTGGGTTGGAAAGTAGACTCACATACCTTTCCAACAAGCCTACTCGCGCTCAATTTGGCCACCTTCAAGTGCCCCAAAGGTGGCTCCAAAGGCGCGCGACCCGTCAGGCAGGGGCGCGCGACCCGTGAGGCAGATTTTTCCAAAATGCACTGTACAGCTCAGAAAAACGCAGTTTGACCTAGGTTGACTTTTTGGGGTGAATTATGATTATATTTGATGTAATTATTGTACTTGATAGACACTTTTACTCTTATGTAACACTTCGAGAAGATTCATTCAGGAAAAGGGTAAATATTAAATGAATGAATTGGTTTCCTAGCTTATAGAGGCAAGTTGTTTTGACTGCCTAATTTGTAGTGCTTAGTTTAGAATTGGTTGAAACAGCTCCTAGAAGGATGAGCTCGACCCCTAGAGGCAAGGAAAGAGGTTGGCTTGCCTATATTATGTATTTTCTCAATCATTTTCAAGGGTTGGAGAGGTTGGACTCTTGAGGGAGAAGCTATCATTGTATTATTTCACTGTATCTCTGCAATTTTTGGCTAAGGAAGACCAGGGTTTTGCAGTCCTTTTTGGGATTCTTGTGGACTCTTGTGTTGATGGTGTGTTTCTCAATGTTCTTGTAAGTGTGTTTATGTGAATCATTTCCTTTCTTTTGCTTCTGCACATTAAACAAATGAAGTGTTAAAGTAAGAATTCATGCTTGCCATGCTCTGCTTTTAAATTTGTTTAATTTCAATGTTTTCTACTGTCTAAGGGGAATTCAAAGTTATTGTTTGCTCTCCTTGGCTCCTCACCTGTCATTCCTGATCATCCACCTCAATCAAAGGCATCAATATTGTCTCCTACCTCGCCCCAAAGAACCCCCTGTAGAAACTGTGTCCAATCCCCGCACCCAAAATTGCCATCCCCTCAATTTGCCACCAAAAACCCTAAATCAACCCTTCTGATCAGTTTACTAGCCTAAAATTAGTGTTAACATATTGGTTATCTCATCCATCGAATATTTTACCGAGATCGACCGGAGAGAGCCTTCTCTTTCCCAGTAGGGCTAGCTACGAGGCTAAATGGTTTGATGTTGCCTTGAGGTTTACCTTTCTCAGCCTGAGGTGAAATTTCAAGCGCTAACATACTGGCGACCATACTGGGGAGAACAAATTATTTGTTGTTTGATGTGTTGGTTTCATAAGTCTTAGACGGAGCCTGAAGTTATGCCAGGGAGCCTTCGAAAACGCTCTTGTCTTACATCAGCGTTAGTAGATAAACGCTGCTTCAGTCAATCTCCCTGAGCTTGTGACTACATCACTTCATTTGCATTTTACCCTAGTACATGTATCAAGTTCAGATCTAATTGTTGATAGTGGACAACGATCAGACACTGACAAGGCTGAAATCATTCACTGGCGACTCCTTCACTGAAAACTCCAGTGATCAATGCTTCATGGTGACTTCACTGCAGAGAAATCAGTAGCTTTGAGATTTTCAAAATGGATCGGATTGCAAGAAGATATGCTCCCTTGAGCCAAGATCACATCCCTGGTTTTCCAAATAAAATTCCAAAGGTAGATTGGTCAAGGAATCTGCCTATATTTAATGATGATGGTAAGAAGAATTCTGCTTTACATCTTGTTAGATTTCATATGCATATTCGCAAGTTGAAGGTGGATTTTCCTGAAGATTGCTTGATGAAGATATTCTTGGCCACTTTGGAAGGTAGAGCCCAATCATGGTATGAAAGTTTGCCACCTGCTTGTATTTATTGTTTAAAGGATTTTCATGCTATATTCATTGAAAGATATAAGGACTCTTATCCATCATTGAATTTAGTTCAAGACTGTTGCAAGCATGCCTATAGTTTTATTGAAAGCCTTGAGAAGTTTTATGAAGATGATAATTTCATGGATGAAGATATCATGGAAGCCCTGTATATAAAGCCATTTCAGCAGCACATAGAAATCTTAGAGGATACTTGTCAAGATCAGCAGGTTGAAGATGGCCATATGGCTGTAATTGATGAAAGAGAAGAGCTTGTTTCAGATCTGCCCACAGAAGAAGACAACGTGCAAGGTAGCCAAGATTCAATTTTAGAATGTAATGCAGTCAACTCAGCTATTTCAGATCAAAATTCAAATCATGGTGACCAAGAATACCTTGTGTTGAATTCTATAAAGAAGAACTCGACTATTGAGATCAGCTGGCATGAAGAAAACGAAGTTACAAATCTAAGTGCTCCCACCTCACCGGAACTAGATCTTCATGAGGAGGTCATTCAGTCAGCTCATGAACAATAAGGTGAGATCTTTGCTCAAGCAAGTGAAAAAGTTTTTCTGCATGAATTTGTGCTAGACGATATAAATGATCATCTTGTGCTTCAAGGACCATCTGAAGTTTCTTCTCTTATGATTGATGAATGTAATAAGGAACATGATAACCTGGCCCTCATGTCATATACAAATGACCTTCAACACATTCACACCAAAGAAGATCAAAACATTCAGGATTTCCTTTCAGATTTTTCGTATGTTTCATGTGTTGAAATGTCTTTCCAAGAAGAGATCGGCTCATCCATTTGTTTAGAGTTTTTTGAAGCCCATGAGCGTACTTTTACTGAAGCACATGATGAAGGCAGATCAAAATCTGAAATAAAGGATTACTTATTCTTTCAGCAGAAGGTGGCAATGGCAAATCTTCATGTTTTTCACGATCCTCTAGCAAGTTTGTTGCAGCCAGCAGTGACAGTGTTTATTGCGATGTTCAGTGATGAAGGAGATCATGGTCAACTATGTTTTTGGATGCCCAGTTACCAGTATCTATTGTTGATCATGAGATCTGATTGGGAGAACCAGTCAAGAAGGCATCTGCTTGATTGGTTACATTGGCATTATGATATAGTTTGATGGTAGGTTGTCTTGTAAGAAACATAGGCGGTTATGTACTGCCATCAAGTTTTAAATTTTAAGTTCAGGTCTTGAGTTAGTTTGTTAGAGTCAAGTTTTTCCATCATTTCAATTTGTCATCGAGTCGGTTTGAGTCAAGTTTCAGTTAAGTTTCAGTCACTTTTTAATCAAGTTTTCATTCAATAAATTTGTCAAAGGTTTTGTGTTCTCCGTTCAAAATAATGACTCCATTGCCCAATGATTGTAAGGCACTGGTCTGCTCTCCCAGAGGTCTAAGGTTCTTGGCACCTCCAAGGAGCTACCATCCCCATTGGAGCCAATGTTAGTGTCAGTCTTTCCAGCCTTCCTCCAGTGATCAAATATGCTCTTACAAAGTTATTTTGAAGTGTCAAGGTCAAATTTTGTCATTTCAGTGAGTCTTCAAGCAAAATTTGGTCACTAGGCATTAGGTCTAGGGTTTGCTCTCACTGTTTTCAAAGTTGCCCAAATGTCAATCTATGTCATCATTCAGCTGATTCTATCATCATTCAGAGGGTTTTCATTATCATGTCAGTGTCTAATGAGTCATTTCACACCTTGTTCATGCTTCATTCGCGCCTAGGCAAGGTCATTTCCCTCTCCTAGGGTTTTGAAGCCAATTTCTCTTGGACGGTCAGATCATCGGAAAAACTTGTTTCCTGATGTTCATACACCTTCCCCTATCCTTCATATACCTTATCAAATGCTTTCCATCACTGAGATCCCCCAAAGTCCTCATTTTTGCACAAACCCTAGTTTCTAGCTACAACCTGGCAATTTTCTAGGTTTGGCCTATGTTTTGCCCTTTTGGACCCCTTCCCCTCGCTCAATCTCTGAGATTCCACTTTCCCCTGCTTCCTAACATCCCTCACCACTCCAAAAAATTTCCCAAAGAATTTAGAAGCCCCCCTATCCCCTTCATTTCGCTCCATTTCGACAAAATTCCTTGTTTCACACATCGGGACAAGTCGCACTCAAATGATGTTTTAGAGAAATCAAAGATGGATTTTGGGGAACGGAGAGAGGTTTTTGTCCAAAACAAGCCAAGGAAGAAAAACCTCCTTCACGTTTTTCACAGGTGGCATGGTGTGAGAGAAATGTCAAGAATACCGTTGCCTCAGGAGAATCAAAGACACCTCTGAAGTTACCTTGGGAAAATCAAGTTTTCTCCTAGCTTGGTTTGCCAAATGATTTTCTTGATATTTAAAATCATAACTAGACACAAATATCTTTCCAATGAGCTATCATGAGCTTAATTTGGGGTTGATAAAGGCATTCAAAAGTTGACTGCAACAACACTCTTCCTTGAGGCAGCCTCATTTGGCACTTTTTGACCAGTCTTGGGAGATTTGATTTTTGACAGGTCAAATGAACTCCAAATTAAAAAATGCAAATTGTGTTGGAAATTAGACTCACAGACCTTTCCAACGAGCTATCCTGCACCCGATTATGACATCGGAAAGGCCTCAAAACGCCTCCTGCAAAAGCGCACGACCCGTTGAAGGCGCGCGACCCATCAGGACACCTTTGCCAGTGCAAAAATTACACTGGCGCGACCCGTCAGGCCCGCGCGACCCGTTGGGCGAGGTGCGCGACCCATCAAGCCAACCTCCCTTCAAACCCATTTCAAATTTGCTCAAGCACGCTTTAAATCATCAAATTGCTTGAGGTAGGTACTCTAAACTTGGAAATGGTTGCTGGTTATGTGAAGGACATCATGAGTGTGTTTTTAATGATCAAATTGTGCATGAAAAATCGCTCCATATGCTTGTATAGTAAAGTTGCAAAAAGATGCTAGGGTTTGTTGCTGTTTCAATGGTTTTTTCCCTTGTATTCATTTTTCCTCATTCCCTTTACATTTTCCCTGTATGTCCATATAAATTTCCTTCCTAAATTTGTAAAGAAAATAAACCCTACCCCTTTCCCTAAAAAATAAAAAATCAAGCACTAAACCCTACCTCTCATAAAGCCTTTGCAAATCATAAATATGTGATGGGGTATATATCATGATTCCTTCCCTTAACTCCCTTTCATATGTATTTTCCCTAAATCCCTTCAAAAGTCCCCCTCCCTAACATTTCCCTCATGTTCCTTGTCCCCTTGAAACAACATATAAATCAGCATTTTATAAAGCAGAAGCAACAGTACATTTTGTCCACTTTGCTCTTTTAAACAATGTCAGAAACCGAAACCTATGAGAAAAGTGATGACCAGTCATCAGCTTCAGAAATTGAGGTACAGAGGAGGCCTCATAAGGGTGGTAAGGGTGGACATCATAAGAGAGAGGAGCCCACCTCTTTAGCAGAGTTACAGGCTTGTCCTATGGCAGTCACATGTTTTCAGTATATGTCTTGCTATGAGTTTTGTGAGAGGATCTCACGGATTCAGCACCACGGAGAGTTGGCTCACCGATTTGTCTTACACTTGCATGATGGGTATGTCAATCTTGCAGGGGTAAACTTTACATTGACACCCGAGGTGATCTCACATGCCACAGGGATACCTAATGTTGGGGAGGTGTGGAACAAGCGCAAGGTGCTGGATAATGTTCACTTTGAGCCTTTTGTCCGGCCACCATTCATGAGACATTTGGTATGTGTGTTTCCATTCAGGTTTCTCAGGAGCGAGTATGCTCCCATGATGAGGCTCATCATGCACTATTTTACCTGTGAGGGCAGGTTTTCACAAGTATATTCATATCATATTCGCCTCTTGATGCACTTCACCCGAGTGAGGATGATGAACATCCCGGTTTTCTTCTATTAGAACATTCAAAGGATGGTGCCCATGTTGCAGAGGAAGAGCCCGGCACAATAGTATAGGAGCATGTACCATTATGGTTTGATTTAGCTTGTAGTATTGCATCAGTTGACTCAGCAGGGCATCTCATGGGAGGAGTTCATCTCTCGTGAGTTTTTCACAGCACCACCCTCGCCACATCCTGAGGTTGTTCACGAGGAGGGAGGACCATCTCAGCAGCATGACATCCCTGTCACTAGACATGTCAGCTCCTCACCTTTGGTTACCTATCAGAAAGGCCCAAGGGCCTTATTTGCAGCAGCTCGGCGAGTACTATCTCCACAGCAGGTGGAAGGGGTCTCTCCTTCATCATCAGCTCAGCGAGTGTTATCTCTACACCAGGTGGAAGGGGCCTCGCTTTTTTCACCAGCACAGGTACCAGGAAGGGGCAAGCAGCCCATGATTCATGAGGGGCCATCAGCAGTGCCAGATATTGAGCTTATGGATCTTGAGACCAGTTCTCCTAGCCGAGAGGCAAAGGAGATCATTCAGCATCTCAGAGCTGAAAATGATGCCTTGCAGAGGAGGTTAGAGGGAGCACAATGGACAATCTCATTCCTGGAGCAGTGCAACAAACAGTTGGAGGATGAGAAATTCCTTGATGAGCTATGGAGGATTCGAGGAGACCGAATCTTGAACAGAAGGAGGCCCGGTGACCTATTGCCTGCTGAGAGAGAGTCCATGCTCATCCGGGTAAATGCACACTTGGAGAGGCTGTTGGCTAAGGCCAACTAAGAGAAGAAATTGCTGAGGAACATGAAGAACCATTACTGGGCAAGAATGCATGTGTGCAAGGCAAAGATGAAAATGTTTCAAAGGCGGTTGACCGAGGCACTGAAACGGAGAAAGAGGCTCAATCCCCTCTGTATCTTGGCTGAGGCTTCACTCAAAGATCAAGGCACTAAATAGCCTAGTCACAGCACAAATCCCAAGAAATTTTGAGAATTTTGGGTGAATTTTGGCATTTTTTGGCAATTTGCAGGTTTTTCCCATTAACGGGTCTCACCCCCCGCGCGACCCTACATCATGGCAACTCCATTTTGCAAAAACTCAGCATTTCCAGATTTTTCATGAGAAGTTACATATGCTCATCAATGGATTTGAGATTTTATGAAGTTTTGGGCCTCCAGAAAGTCAAAAAACATGCAAAATTTGACTTTCTGCCACATTTTTGAGTTACAGAAAGCAGTCTTGGGAGATTGCAATTTTGGAGGGGCAAATGACCACCAAATTCAAAAATTCCAGTTTGGTTGGAAAGCAGACTCACAAAACATTCCAACAAGCCTACTCTTGCTCAATTTGACCACCTACAAGTGCCCCAAAAGTGGCTCCAAAGGCGCGCAACCCGTCAGGCAGGGGCGCGCGACCCGTGAGGCAGATTTTTCCAAAATGCACTGTACAGCTCAGAAAAACGCAGTTTGACCTAGTTTGACTTTTTGGGGTGAATTATGATTATCATTGATGTAATTATTGTACTTGATAGACACTTTTACTCTAATGTAACACTTCTAGAAGATTCATTCAGGAAAAGGGTAAATATTAAATGAATGAATTGGTTTCCTAGCTTATAGAGGCAAGTTGTTTTGATTGCCTAATTTGTAGTGCTTAGTTTAGAATTGGTTGAAACAACTCCTAGAAGGATGAGCTCGACCCCTAGAGGCAAGGAAAGAGGTTGGCTTGCCTATATTATGTATTTTCTCAATCATTTTCAAGGGTTGGAGAGGTTGGACTCTTGAGGGAGAAGCTATCATTGTATTATTTCACTGTATCTCTGCAATTTTTGGCTAAGGAAGACCAGGGTTTTGTAGTCCTTTTTGGGATTCTTCTGAACTCTTGTGTTGATGGTGTGTTTCTCAATGTTCTTGTAAGTGTGTTTATGTGAATCATTTCCTTTCTTTTGCTTCTGCACATTAAACAAATGAAGTGTTAAAGTAAGAATTCATGCTTGCCATGCTCTGCTTTTAAATTTGTTTAATTTTAATGTTTTCTACTGTCTAAGGAGAATTAAAATTTATTGTTTGCTTTCCTTGGCTCCTCACCTGTCATTCCTGATCATCCACCTCAATCAAGGGCATCAATACTATCTCCTACCTCGCCCCAAAGAACCCCCTGCAGAAACTGTGTCCAATCCCCGCACCCAAAATTGCCATCCCCTCAATTTGCCACCAAAAACCCTAAATCAACCCTTCTGGTCAGTTTACTAGCCTAAAATCAGTGTTAACATATTGGTCATCTCATCCATCGAAGATTTTACCGAGATAGATCGGAGAGAGCCTTCTCCTGCCCCGTAGGGCTAGCTACGAGGCTAAATGGTTTGATGTTGCCTTGAGGTTTACCTTTCTCAGCCTGAGGTGAAATTTCAAGCGCTAACAAGCGGGATAGTTATTTGCGATACTACTGGAATGGGAGTTTTAGGCAAACTTCAACCTAGGTTTTGAACAATTGTTGCCATAACAGACTACCCTACTGTTTGATGGGTACTTTGGGTGGACTGTTGAAGCAATTACTGGGCAGGTGTCGATGAGTTAGCCTGGATGGATGGTTGGATTTAGAGGACATACCTTGAAATGTTAGTTGCTACATAGGTTGTCCAAGAGGTTGGCCAGGTTGATACAAAGGCACCTGACAAGCATCAAGAATTGACTATTGAGAAGGGTTCCAGATTATATTCAATCCAGGGTAAGGCATTCTTTAGGTGAGTTGAGGCATAACAGGCTGACCGAAACTAGTTTGCGACATTTGAGCATAGTTAAAGTAGTTTCTGACAGGGGGTTGTCCCCCAGCTACAGGGTAAGGTCCACCAAAAGGCTTTCCTCTAGGTGGAGGATACAATGTTTGCCCCCCAGGTGGATAATAACCACTTGTTGGGTTAGCTTGTGGATTACTAAGATTACCAGAAATCATATTAATGACTTGTTCAGATGCCAAAATTTCATTTGTAGGGTTAATTACACCAGTTGACATGTTTGAAGATGAGTTCGAGGAAGAAGCTCCTAAATAATCTCTTGTGAGAGAGTGATATCTAGGTGGTAAAAACTACCATACAATGTGGACTCCGAAGAAGTGGAATACATGGATGTATCTGACACGACACTTCTAGGAATCATTGTAGACCATTCAAAACCAGGTACAGTAGAATAAGGAGTTTTGTAACAAGGAACCCCTTTCCCTAAAAATTTCAAGGGTGTAAAATACCAAGGGTCGGGATGAAGAGGTCAAAACAAAAGCTCTGAGATATCTACAGTTTCACTGGTAGAAAGTATGGGTCCTTCCTCTTCGTCCAAAACAAGCTTTTCAATACCAATAAGACTAGGAGGGAGACTATCAGTAATGATAAGTTTCATATGTGGTGAAAGTGGAGGATCCGAAATATGTGTTGTAGAAGATGTATGCATTTCAGGCTCATAAATATCAAACTCAGGTTCGTCAATATTTGGTTCGGAAATGGGGTTTCTATTGGAAGATTCTCCAGTATCCTATTCAGTTTGAACGAGTTCAGTAATTTGTAAATCAATTGTTGTTGAGTGTGATGTTAAATTCTAAGTTTGATCAAATTCAGTTTCTGTTACTTCAATGCTTAAAATAGTAGATGTTATAGATTGATTAACTTCAGTTCCTCTTACATTAGAATTTATAATAGTATAAGTTTTAGTTTCTGTTGCAATTCCAGTTTTAGATGATTTAAATTTTTTTGCTTTAATCTTTTCTAACTGAGCCGGTGTATACTCAAAGGGATCCCTGAGTATCCCACGGGATTGTCTTGGTAGTTCCGCCACAATGACAATTTATTAATTTATTAATCACATAATATCTAAATTACACCTAAAGTCTCTAAAAAGTAAAAAAAAAACAACACAGAAAGTAACACGCGTTGAGAAACTAGTAGTTCAAACCACACAAACTTACTCTTCACAGATATCAATATTTACTAGTTGGTGATGAAATCCCAAATCGAAGAGATCAAGGTGAAAAGTTTTATAGAAAATGAGTATTTGGAGCCAGTTACCCTGACAACTTGCTTAATGAAATGGTCTGGTGCAAGTAATTCTGCTATAAACCATCCATAGCAAAGATTACCGTCTAGAGAGTCCAAGTGAGTCTATCCAACATTTGTTCCAGGTACAACAGGACCTTCCTTCTGTCGTCACCTTAGGTAGATTCCTAGGATTATAGTCACTATGTTCACCAAATACAACAATTTTACCTGGGGGACAATCGTAGACCAGACGTACATGCAAGGGCAGAGTAACAAGCTCAATCCCCTTGAAGGCTCCTCCACATGATCATTTGGAGCTTTACTTTCAAGTGACCCCAAGTACCTTTTGGTACCATTGCAATACGTGTAAATCACTGTATCTAGGCCAATGAAGTGGGTGGGATCACTTCACTAGATTTGACACAACCTCATGCTTAACTCATATCTAAGAAGAGATTCCTAAAGAAAAACGAAAGTAATTGGATTTTCTCTCCCTAACTCAAGATTCTATTGTTTGTTTCTAGCTTTGGAAAGTTTATTTCCTTCCCTATTCCAAAGCCCTACACTTAAGCTACTGTAGGTGAAAAGAGCCCTAAAAAATATAAAATTCTAAGTGAATTTTAATTAACATTGTATTATTAAGCTATTCTTTTACTCAATGTGTGATGAATGTGAAACTTATGATGTTGTGACATGACTCAAATTCTTAATGCACTCTAAAATGCAAAAGAAACTTTAAAATTCGATGAAATTCTATTTAGAGAAAAGAAAGATTTTTCTTTGATTTTTGAGAAATAAAATGAAACAACTCACAGCTTTTCCACTTTTCTCAAAACAACCAATTTTACTATTTTGTAATGAAAAACGCAGTCAAAAAACTAATTTCCAGATTTCCCTAATTATCAAAATAAACTAAAACACTATTTTCTTCTAATCACTTGAAACTTTCAAGCATACATAAATCAATCAAGAAGATGGGAGAAAAGACATATTCTCCTATGGATGCTTTGATTTAATGAAAATAACAGTGCAATCGCGAAATTTTTTTCCCAAGATGAAATTAACAACTTCTTTTATTAAGAAAAAATAACCACGATTATTTCACAAAAGCACAAGATCTTCAAAACCCTAATTTGTAATTCAAAGTGATTTTGACTACAAATAAACAATGTTTAAAGCTTGACAGAACAAAATAAGAATATGACTCACAAAAATACATTCAAACTTGTTTTGATCAATCAACAAATCAACCATGCAAAACCCTAAGGTATTCTTCCAAGAGGACCTAATCTTCAAAAAATCATCAACAAAGCAATCAAATGAGTTCAGAAAAGACAACACATACTCCAAACAAATAGAATGACACTTTTAGAAAGACAAATTCAAGAATGGGTTGAAGTATAACGAAATTTTCAAAAAATTTCAAGGCTTGCGCGGGTTTCCAGTAGGAAACAGAGCGCACACGCTTAGTTGCTATAACAAAAAGGGTGCAAAGATGTAATCTATGTACAAACAGAAACAACTCAGGGAGGAAAAATTAAAGAAAAAATAAAAAATTTGAAAATCAACCAATCAGATCTAAAAGGCCATTAATTTATGAAGCTTCAGGTCTGGATAAATCAGAAAAACCAGAAAGTGAGGCTAAGGAAAAATACGATAACAAAGACGTTCCCCAGTATGGTCGCCAGTTTGTTACACCAGACAACACCTCTTGTTGGAAAAGAGCAATCTCCCTAGATCCTAAATGGAAACTAGAAACAATCATGACAAGTGAACTGACTCTTTCCCTAAGTTGAACTTGTTTGAATTATAAGAAATCTAGCTAATGGATATACCTCTTACTAGTTTCACGAAATGATTGATGAAGATCCTTGGTTGTGACTTAATGTAGCTTTTCAATGCCTAATAGGACCTGCAAACATAAACCATAAAAAAGATCAAAAGTACATGTGATATAATATTTCAAACAACTTAGCCTAATGATCAAGGAAATTAGGGATTGAACTTGCCTTAATGAAGATAATAAACAATTGCAAAATATTCATCATCCACAAAATACAAAATCAATGGGAGAAAGTGATCATTTGTATTAATCAGAAGATAAGAGGAGACTTACAACCTTCACCTTGGTGTCGTGAGGTCCATCCCAAATTCCTTCAATCTCCTCCTTTGATAACAAGCTCTCCAATCTCAAACTAACATCTGTTGAGCCTTGCAATAGGTATGTATTTACTCATGATTACTGTCTTTTTCCTCTTTTCTTATCCATTTTTTGGCATGATATAATAACATATAGATAGTATTTTATAAGGAATGAATGAAACTGCTCTTGATAAGATTTGATCGGCCAAACTAACTCTCATTGCTTTTTGTGTAGAAAAACAGTAGATGGAACAGCTGTTGTTCCAAAGTCGGAACAACAAAAGCGAATCAAGGGAAATGAGACGCATCGTGTGCGGTCTAACCAAGGAACAAATCAAGAAGATCAGTGCAATATGGGAGAATTTTCTGAAGATAGAATTTAGTTGTGAATCCCTCGAGATCGGGATCACATTTATCTTTTTCCTTTTGACTATAAAGAGGAAAACTAAAGAGGGGTCTTTCGTCTTTTACTTAAATTGTAATTTTAATTTACAAAAGCGTGATTCTGAAGAACGAGATCGTATTGTAATGAAAAGTGACTTTGATGATTAATATATAACTTGCGTTGTTGTTCAATCCGATATTTTGAAGTAGCTAAGCAGTATTCGTTGGTGGCTAGGGCCCAGTCTCTAGTGGATCTTACTGTTGTTCCTTCTTTTATACTTTTTCTATTTCCTACAAGTTTATTCTACTTTACAGCTTTCCAGTTGATTTACTTTCGTTAATTCGGATTTTCGGTATTCATTTCATTAATGCGCAGTCTTAGTTGGTTTTTATTTATTCATGTCGTGGACTGAATTAGTTATCAGTTAAAGAATCATTCCTGGTTAATTAAAGAAAAGAGCGTTATTGATTAAATGATTTCCTTGCAATGATCATATTGAATTGACAATAATAAGTAAATTGATAATAGAAAATCTAGCACCAGAGTGTCGAGAGATGGTTGCAAATGGAGGGAAAAGTGAGTGAACATGGGGTTAGAACGGGAGCGACCGTTCTAGGGTTCAACAAAGAAGGAGACAGGGGTCAATAGGTAACCATGGAAGCGCAGGGAGGAGGGAGCTCCACTCCCTCCTATAGTAATATGGTTTCAAACAAAGGAAGAGCAGGGAATAGGAACAAGCCTCCACACTCCTTGGAGGAAAAGACAAAAATTCCTGAAACCCAGAAGGCGGAAGGTAGAAAAAACCATGCAAAGGAAGGGACCCACGAGAAAGGCCAACAGGAGGATAATGCAGAAGACAGAGGTCAAGGAACAGAGAACAGAACCAAGATGGGGCCCTGCAAACCCAAGACCAACACTAAACCGCGGGTAATACTGAATGATCCTGCTCTACAAGTGCACAGGGATCATATGACAAACTATGCTATAATATGAAAGTTTATGGGAATCTGGCTGATAGAGAAAGTGCCATACACTTGGATAAAATACAACTGGAAACCAAAAGGGGAGTTAAATATACATCTGGGATCCAAAGGTTTTTTTACAATAGTGTTCACGAACATGGAGGACAAAGACAAGATTTTTGAAGGAGGATCATACTTCTATGCGGCAACTGGTCTCTATATGTGCCCATGGATGATGAACTTTGTGCAGAGCAAGAAAATATCACATCAGTACTGGTATGGATTAGACTCTACTCCTTACCCTTAGATTATTGGACGCCAAAGTCTTTAAAAGCTATAGGCAATAAATTAGGTCATTTTTTAAAGATTTCAGAAGCAACACTACGAGGAAAGTATACCTCCTACGCCCGTATATGTGTGGAGATGGACCTATCAAGAGCTCTTCCAGATGAGTTCATTCTAGAAGTCTATGACAATGAATGGGTCCAGGCAGTTGACTATGATCACATCCCGTTCATATGTCACAAATGTCATGAGCATGGACACCTATTCAGAGATTGCCCTCTTAACAAAAGGGAGGAATACCTAAACACCAGTAAAGGGAAAGACCACACTGGTTTTACTAAAGTGGGAGGAAAAGGGAAAGGAGGGGGAAGGAAGACACAAAAGAACCCTAATGATAACAAAACAAGAAGTCACAATGGTTTTGAGATCTTAGAAGAAAGAGAAGAAGATGAGGGAAATCAAATGCAAACAGAGAATCAGGCGGAAAGAGGGAAAGGAAAAGAGACAAGTATGGAGTTCACACAGGAACAGAATGAACACACAACAGACCCCTTGAGTACCATGGAAATAGAAAAAGACCATGAAATGACTCAAAGTGAAAGTGGTACAAAGGACCAAGACTTACAGGAGATCCTGGAAAGGGAGAACTTGGAGCTAGAAAAGTTTCTAGAACAAGGAGGAAGCCTGGGTATTAACTCCATACCTCAGGAGGAAGTTGACAAGGTTCAATAGATATTCCTTAGCAAGTCACACCAAATAGCTGCAGGAGTAAAAAGAGGACATGACAATCAGGAAAACAAAGGGGTTTCCTCAACAGGATTAATAACAGGAAAATTGGCAAAAAACCTAGGCAGGAAGAGAGGAAGAAAGAGACAGAAATAATTGCTACTAGAATGTGGCAAACTCATGATTGACTCAGGAAGGATGAAAGATCTGTCCAGTTACTCCTTCAAAACCCCACCTCAATGAAGATCACAACCTAGAACATTAGAGGACTAGGGAGCAGAAGGAAACAGAGGAATCTAAGCACTAGGATCAGAGAGGATAAACCTGACATAGTGTTCATATAGGAAACAAAATGCTTTATGGAGAAGATCAAAGAAAAACACAACAAATGGTTAAATAGATATGAATATCTTGAGGTCAAGGCAAATAAATCGGCTGGTGGCATTCTCACTCTATGGGATCCTCAGAAATTTGGTATACAAGATGCGGAGGTGTCCAGACACCACCTTTCTTTGATCATCCAACTTGTGGGTGACAGGCAGTGTTATATGATCACCAATGTCTATGGTCCTCAACCAGTGGAGGACAAACTTCGGCTCCTTACTACACTGGAGGATATGAAAAAGAGATACCCAGCTTTACCCTAGATTCTAGGGGGATATTTTAACATGATAAAATCTCTCACGGAGAAAAAAGGGGGAACTAGAACACTTGGTAGGGATTCAGAGGCCTTCTAGAACTTCCTCACCAATATGAAACTGGTGGATATGGACACTAACAATGGAATTTTCACTTGGAATAACAAAAGGGGGGGCTCTAACCAAGTAGCCTCAAAATTAGACAGATTTATTATCTCAGAGGAACTTCTACTCATGGGAAGAAGCCTAGCAGCGTTCATCCTACCTTTTGGTGGTTTTGACCATCGACCCATCCAATTGGACACTTCTCTAATTGGTAAACCTAGGAACAACCCCTTCAGGTTTGAGAATGTATGGCTCACGCACTCAGATTTCCTCAAAAACATTGAAAAATGGTGGAAAGAAGAGATATACTTTCAAGGCATAAATATGTTCCTTCTTCATTTCAGGCTCAAACACATTAAAGGTAGACTCAAAGAGTGGAATAAAAATGAATTTGGAAACATCTTCAAAGCTAAAGGAGAAGTGGAAAAGAAGCTAAAGGAAATAAACCAAATTCTTATCACAGAAGGCTACACAGAGGAAAGGAAAGAGCTTGTAGATTCACTTCAACATGAATGGGAGAATAGATGTCTACAAGAGGAAATATTCTAGAGACAGAAATCTAGGGTCCAATGGATTAAGGAAGGGGAGAGAAACACCAAATTCTTTCACAGATCCACTATAGATCACAAAAACAACAATAGAATTGTGAAACTCACAGATCAACATGGAGTTGAAAGAAACACGCATGAGGAGATGGAAGAGGTTCTAGTCCAGCATTTTTAGAGAATTGCTGAGGAGACCACTGTTGATAGATCGAAGTTTATGAAAAGATTTATGTAGTACATTCCTAAATTGGTCTCTAGAGAAGACAATTACAATCTCAACAAACCAGTAACAGAGGAAGAGCTTGAGGAAGTCATCACAGAGATGCACAATGGGAAAGCTCCAGGCCCTGATGGCTTCAATGTGGACTTTTTCAAAACTTGCTGGAGGATTGTAAAGCATGATATTCTGGAGGTGGTGGAAGACTCGCAGAGATCTAAAATAGTCTTGAGGGTGCTTAATGAATATTTTATAGCCTTATTTCCCAAACATGAAACGATCACCTCTCTAGATAGATTCAGACCTATAGCCTTATGCAATGTGGTGTACAAAATAGTATCCAAAGTCATTGCCAGCCAACTCAAACCACTCCTCCCTACCCTGGTGTCAGAGGAGCAAACGGGTTATGTGGAAGGAAGACAGATTCTTGATAACATAATTCAAGCTCATGAAGTGGTTCATTCACTCATTACCAATAAGCAGGCAGGTATGATAATTCAGCTAGACATAGCGAAATCCTATGACAAACTTAGCTGGACTTACATAAGAGAAATGTTAAAAGCTTATGGCTTTGACTACAACTGGATTAGATAGGTCATGGCTCTTGTAACCATTGCCAACTGTTCTATTCTTCTGAAAGACACTCCCTCTAGAAAATTCAAGCCTACAAGAGGTCTCATGCAAGGTGATCCTCTTTCCCCATTCCTTTTCATTCTCATGATGGAAGGGTTGGGTAGAGCTATAAGAGCTACTAAGGTGGAAGGAAGAATCCAAGGTCTAAGACTCACTCGAGGTGCAGACACGGTGACACATCAGAAATTTATGGATGATACTATGCTTCAAGGCACACCCACAGTCAAGGAAGCCAAAGCATTCAAGCAAATTCTATGAGTTTGCAATGGAAGTGGGCACTGAGGTAAGTCTTACTAAATCAAAGATCTTCTTCTTCAATACTGATATTTCGATTCAAAGAAATCTTTCAAAATTTTGGGCTTTCAAAGTGATTCATTTCCCTCGAAGTATCTGGGAGTTCCCCTCACTGACAAATCGTTGCACAAGGACATCTGGGAGCCTGTTCTTAATAAATTGAAAGACAAAGTCAGTAAGTGGACAAAAAAAGCCCTAAATCTAGCAGGGAGGCTAACTCTCACTAAGGCTATCCTCCAAACCATCCCTATTTATATGCTATCAGCCATTCCGGCACCAATTGGAGTCAGTATTCAAATAAGAAACATTCAAAAAGACTTTCTCTAGGGGAAAGGTGAAGAAAAGAAGAAATGAGCTCTAGTGGAATGGGAAAGGGTATTGTTGTAGGGAAAAGTATCCGATTCGGATGACCCTATCCCACTCTAAGGGTGATAGTACCTCAGCAACAACTGTAAATAAAACTACTTAAGATTTACTTCTTTATGAAAGCAAGAGAGAATGAAGAAATGCACTAACCGTTGCCTTGCGCTTAATATTTGCTCCAATCTCTTCTCTTTGCTGCTTTCTCCTAGCTCTTTGCTCTTTTGCTGGCCCAGCTACAATGAGATCCTGCAAAATAACAAAGAAGGAAACTACAAGAAGCATGCAATCATAACTGATTCAAGGATTAGCATAAATCAAATATACAATTATCACAATACATCATTGAAACAAGTGCATATAGAAGAACCTCAATAGCTTTTATTAATGGAAGAAGTAAAGTTCTGAGAGTGTTACAACAATTGAAGGCCCCAATCCAGCAACACCTCCCAGCAGAAAGAATTTCTCCTCTTCACCTCCTTCAAGCAATCACCCAATAGTTCTATAGTGAAACCAACAGCATATCATTACTTTGCACAAAATTCCAGCCTCTTGAGCTCATAGGAGAGAGCTCAATATATAGATGAATTGAGAAAGGATGAGTCAGCTTGCAACTGATGTGTAGCTGCCTTGTGTCCTCTCTCTCCTCAGTTGATCTTCAGTTCTTGAGTCCACTTGGAGAACCTTGCTTCCACTTGGAGAAACAAAGTCTCTGACTCATCACAAGGCGAAATCCCTGATCCAAGTGTCATTTTTGGAAGATTCCAGAGCAATGACTCAGTGTGACACTTGTCCCATCTCGCTCAGTGTAGGTGGCCTTTGTTCTACCTGATTTGCAACGCAGGTACACCATGGAGGAGTTGAGTTTCAGCGCAGAAGCCTAGTGGAGCACCTGCTTTGATTTCAGGATTGCTTGTTTTTGAGTGTTTTCAGGTGGAGAACTGATCTGAGAGCTGTTGGTTTGCTGACCTTGTTCCTCTAGGGGTAGGAACATCATGTTTAGGGACTTTGGATCCCTTGGATTATTGACAATTCATGCCTAATGTTGCAAGGCACAAAATTGTCTATAACAGATGCCCCCTAAAGTATGAGGTCGTTTATCGGGTGAAATGCTTTATTAGGAGGATCCGAAGTTCATTCAATCTGCTGAGAAGTGTCCTGTAATAAGATACAATACAATACATTATTTTTCATACTTTTTCATGATCTAGCTGAGGCGGGCATTCCCATGCTCAGCTTTATAAATTCATTTTGGTACATAGCACAGACGATCGTCTGATGATAGACTGATAATTCTCTGCTGAAATTATCATCCTTTGAGAAGGATGATCATCTGCTGCAATGATGTACATATCAAATGTCTTTATATCCTAAATATATATCGCAGCCTGGATGGATGAAACGAGATCCAGGGTCTTCAATCTCTTCCGATCTCCACTCGATGTACAAGTCGATCCATGTGAGAATTTCTTGAAGTCGAACATGGAAAGACATCGCTTGATTACCGGTCAATGATGTAAACCGTTAACAAGCGCGAGAGGAATCACCGATAAGGATGATGACCCTCAAGGTACAGCAGTACAATTCAAATGGTGGGAATAAAGGACTTGGCGTCGACCACCATGCAAAATCTTCTGGTCGAAGGTCATTGATGTATACCTGTCGCCGGAAGTGAGAAACTTGCCATTGAGGCATGCAAGCTTCAAAGTACTGAAGGGGTTGTTCCTAGATCAACTCCTTGGATAATGAGCTGATGTTGACAAGGAGCGATCTGTCAAAGGAGGGCCTTAATGAATCCCACATCAGTGACACGGAACGGATCTAGTGATTGTGATGAGGTGAAAACAAACTGTGATGTATGATTCAGGGTGGCGGTCATGAAATGGATGAAGGACAATGTATGGCAGTGGATGGGACACGATTGACTCTTTGCAGAACAACATCTCTTGAACATATAACGACACTGATATGATGGATTGGTAGCATTACCCCAAATGTGGATGGTGTGGCGAGGACCATGGTGATGAGACCGGTGAATGAAACAACCCAACCCGATGTGATACGGAGGAAAAAGTGTCATGTTCAAGAGCGACTTGCTACCATTAAATATGTGAGGTTCTCCCAATTTTTCCCCAGTCATTGCTGACCAGTACCTCTTTATTTTTATCAAGCTTGAGGAGGATAACATATGCTTGTTCTATAACCTGCCCTTCGGGCAAGCCCATCGCTATGTTTTAACGAGCCTAGCGATAGGGAAACTCGTTCTCGTCTAAAGACAAGTTTGTCGCTATTTAATGAATTTAACGAGTCTAACGACAAGGATAACTCGGTCCTTTTCATTTTTAGAGAGTCTGAAAAGGTACATAAAGTCAACTCCAGAATTCCTTTTTCGTCATCTAATCCCTTAAGTCCGAAAAAGTATAAAACAATACAGAAGGGATGAATTTTCGATTGCTTTAACGAGCCGAACAAAACAAGCGCTCGATCTTTTTGTGCAATAATCCCTCAGGTCCAAAAAGATTAAAATCTAGAGGAGGGATAGCTCTTCCGGTCGTTTAACGAGCTGGAAGGCCAAAACTCGGCAAACTTTTCATATTTTACGAGTCAGGAGAAAAGAGCTCAAAGAAGACTCGTCTTTTGAGGAACGAGTGATAAACAGGGATAGCAGCAGATTCCAGGTACAGGTTGGAATTTTCCAATCACGGCAGTGTCACAAGGATGGCTAAGTGAAATCACTCTTCACAGCTGTTCCTCAAAATGGGTAAACAAACATATGGAGATGAACGATTGGCCAAATGAACGGATGGAGGTGAGACTGCAAGAACACGACCAAGGGCTTTAATATGGCTTTCAAAGGTTACATTTACCAAGGTTATTTACCGGTTCATTTTTTCTGGGTGAGCTTGAACTCTAGGGGAAGATTGCTCACAACTTATGTTTATTTTTTAACGAGCATGAACTATGTGCTAAAACTTCTCGGATCTTGCGTTTATTTTTTAACGAGCATGAACTGTGTGCTAAAACTGCTCGATAGATAAGTTTGCATGCCCCCAGTATAATAATGCAAATCGAGGTGCATGCCCCCCAAGCTTCATTGCATCCAACTCGGTGGTTGGAATGAAGGTTTACCTCGGGGATTTGTTTCATTTTTTAATGAGGTTGACACAAGATAGGAACTATCCTCGACTCCTTGTTTCATTTTTTAACGAGGTTGACACAAGATAAGAACCGTCCTCGGTGCCCATTGTAGTATTTCTATTAGGGCGATGCTCCATGCCGACAAAATATTTAGGAATCTTCTGAATCCAACCAGAAGATTGGATTAGATTTCATTTTGTAGGTTTCCACCGTGGCCACTCTCGCCAGATTATTTGGAGGCGGTAGGGCGAAAGTACCCATTAAGGCAGGGTCTTTTAGGAGGCCTACTCCGATATTTTGGAGCGAATGATTCCTTCCATGGATCATTGGAATGCTTCCCGTAACTTGTGGACTGCCGGGGAGAAAAGTTTGTTGGTCGACGATTGTAATTCCTCCTTGGAAGGGAAATGCAATCTTCCTGAAGTAGGTCGACACAACTGCGGCCATGGCATAGATCCATGGTCTTCCAAGTAGGATGTTGTAATCGAGGTTTCCATCAATTACTTCAACATCAATTCCTACTGTTTTGCCCCCCAGTTCAACTTGCAAGTTACTTAAAATCCCGTATGGAGTATATGATCGTCCATCAAATGCTTTTAACGTCGTTGACGATTTCGACAAGGGTGGTGAGCCTAAATCTTTCCAGCAACTCATCGACATAAGACATGTAGATGTCCCCTCATCAATAATTGTTCGATGAACAGTTTTGTTGAGGGCTTTCACTTGAATAAGGAAAGCTAGTTGAGCTGGTAACTGAGGGTCATATCCTTTATGATCAAAGGCCACAAGATTGGAATCCATTGGGCCAATCCCACCTATTGCTGATAATAAAGCTTGCTCTTGGGAGGGGCAATTTTGTGGTACTTCAAGTGTCGACATAGTGGACGGCGATTGGGCCAGGTCCTTTACTATATTATAATTCTGTGCTCCTTTGGCACGAGGATTAAATGTCGATTTGTGTACTACTCCCTTTGGCGACTTTATCATCGGCTCAGGAACGATGGGTGGCACAACTTCGGTCAAAGTTGTTGTTGAACTACTAGGTCGTTCATTAACCTTGTTGTTCGACAGCTTTGGATTCCCGTAATCTTTACTCCTTGTCAAAGCATTATTATGTTGCTTTGAGGTAGACAACATAAGCACTTGGGATCCGGAAGCATTTTGATTAGCAACCAGATTTTGACTTGGATTAGGAAACGGATCAGTCAATACTGCTGGGGTTTCTGAACCCTTGAAGAGTTTCTTAACTTCAGCTACATGTGGACAATATTTCGTCCAATGATCCTCATCGCATATATGACACCCTGCCGGGGGTTTCCTTTTTCTCCCTGTCTTTTTCTTCTTGCCCCCTAGTTGCTTCAGTTTTTTGCCCTTGTCGGTCGACATGGCATTTACTTCCGAGGCAAGAAGTTCTTCATTTGCATTTTGACTAGAAATTTTGTGCTTTCCAATCACGCCATTACCGGCGCGAGTGTCATTGTTTGATTTAGGAGGAGGAGGAATAGAGAATTCCGGTCTAGGGGCGTCAGGTATTTTGTCGTAGAGCGTGCCAGACTGAGTATAGACCAAGTCTAGATATTGCGCACGAGTGATAACTTGCTCTTTCGTTACGACTCCTCCCTTTGCCACGTCTTCCGTTATAGCGGGAAGTAACGACTTGATAAACCATTCAGCTAATAGCTGATCAGGAACGTACGTTTTTACCATCCTACGACGACGTCGCCACTCATGTATATGATCAGATATGTGGGTGGCACTCATCTGTTTGAAATTGGTAAGGAGTTCTGTTCCCGTTTCATACCTTATCGGTAATTGAAAATGGGTTAAAAAGGTTGTGGCTAAGGTACTGAAGTTGTCGAACGAAGCTCTAGGCAATTCAATGTACCATTTTGCCGCTGGACCCGTTAACGTCCTCTGAAAGAGGCGAAGTCTTATCGAATCATCATTTAGGGTGTTCGATGAACACCATAGATGGAATGTCATCACATGATTTGACGGATCTTCACCCGGATTTCCATTAAATTTAGGAATGTCTGATGGAAGTTTATGCGGAATCGCTGGCCACCAAGGGGCATAAGCAATTGGATCATTCGTCAGCCGGTTTAGATCTGGTAATTCTAGAGTTGCTACAAAGGGCAACTGTTGATTCAGGTTAGGCGAAGCATATCCAGGATAAGATGGAATCGCCTGAGCAGTGGGTCTTTGCATACCAGCATAATGTTGGCAACTTTGACAAGGTTGATGGGCATAACCATTATAGTATGGTTGCCCATTACTTACAAAGACTTGTTGTTCAGGTCCTTGACATGATTGCTGGAATGGCAGTTGTTGAGTTTGAACCAGCTCTGGTTGTTGGACCATTTGCTGATGCCCAATACTAGATGATTGACCAAGATGAGGAGTCACAGTACTTGTTTGATCCTGAGTCGCTCCGGATAAGGAGGCACTGACCTGAGGTTGCGATTGAGATGTCAAGACAAGAGGCTGTTGTATGGAAACCTGAGAAACTTGGGGTTGACATACAGTAGGCAGCGCTTGTACTTGCGACGCAATCACCATACCAGGTATAGTGGCAACATTCGACACAGGGTGGACTGGTTGCATTGAATATGCAACTCTTGGTTGCTGAGGCAGTATTGGTACCCAACCGCTGGATGTAATTCCAGTTTGACCTGAATTTTGTTGTAAACTCCCATATGGTTGTTCTCCACGGGGGAACAATGAAAAGGCATACTGTCCTCCATATGGTGGCAATCCAGTACTTAAAGGGTAGATTGGCCTTTGAAGACACGTTGGATTGATTTGTTGAGTTTCAACATAAGAAATACCAGATGATAATCCGGACGAAGAAATAGGAACTAACCATGTCATCGTCCCTGATGGGACTCCGACTTGTTGTTGACAATTTTCCGGGACAGATGGTATACCAGCGAACATCGTTGGAGTAGCAGCAGGAGGCTCTGCTGCTGCTGTGTCGGACGACACAGTCCTAGATGTCGACGGTTGTTCAGACATATCTATTCTATCCAAAAGATTTCTTAGCAATTCTACAGGAACTTCCACTTGTGGTGGACTAACTTCGAAGATCAACGAGGGAAGGGTGATGATTATTCCGCTTAAAATAAATTTTATAATGACGCTTTAGACACAACTTGCTTTTTCAGTTTTAAAGAGTCGAGAAAAAGCTAAAGATGACTCTAGTCTCCTTCGATGTTTTAACGAGCCCGAAGTGACAAATGCTCGGATGGACTTTTTCAGTTATAGAGTTTGAAAAAGGCCAAAAGAAACTGCTCTGGAGATCTAGGCAGAGGGTGTGCCAAACCTTTCGCAAAACCACAGAATACGTTTTACGGTACGGGTGGTCGATCTTCGTGAATGCTGTGTTCACTGCATTGCGATCAGTAGGGCGGCCGACACGGCTTCCTATGGATAAAATATATATGCCTATAGGGGTCTCCCAATATATACGCGACGGTACGTGGGAGCACAAGTCCGTATTAGTGCCACCGACTCTCAGGAGGAATCACCCACCTTCGTCGAGATCGACAGTCACTATGTTTAACGACGCCGGAACACGTCTCTAACTTAGACCTCTATGTGTTTGCGTTATGTTTCAAAGCGTTGTTAGGTTCATTCAATATATTTTAAGTTGATCTTTTTTAAAGTTTGCCTTTCAAGGTTCACCACGAGATGTTTGATACAAATTCCTAAATGCAGTCTAAGATGAGAAGCAAGCTTTTTCAAATCTTTTTGATTGATGAAAATCTTAACTACTGAGGGAGAAGAAAGGCATATCTTTTCACACAGTTCATACAGCAAAAACTAATGCACTTTCTCCTAAATCATCATGCAAACTTTTTCAAATGCAAAATGCACAATGCATGTATTTTCTTTTCCCTTTCTTAATGTTGATGTATTACAAAAAGAAAGTTGTTATTTAACTTTGATTTCGATTTAAAGCGAAAACAAACAAGCTTGTCCAAAATCAAAAGACACCTTAAGATTTACTTGTTTAATCACTGGAAATACATGAAATCAAACCATAATGACGAAAGTAAAAAGACTAATCAGCTATGGACAGCAAACAAGCTAACTCTTTAGACCAGCAAAATGCCTAACACAGGTTCAGATCTAAGAGGCCAAAGCAAGACTAGTTCACTTTCGTTATGGGAAATTGTAAATGATGTAAGAAATACAAAAGAACAAGTACAATTTCGTTATATAACAGAGGCGGAATGATGGCAAGTAAGGTTGGTTTCAGAACAGGTACAAGACTGGTAACTGGCTGCAAAATCTATAGTGAAAACAGGCAAGAAAAAGGGAGGAAACCCCAAATGCACAAGGCAAAATTGGGCCAACGCAGGTGCTGCACAGCCAGTCTGGCTCTCAGCGTAGGTAGCCCCTTCGGGACCTGCGTTGCAAAGTAGGTAGCCTGTGTACTACCTGCTTTGGAAAACGAAAGTTGCGTTTTCTCAGTTTCCGGGTCACAATTTTCTCAAAAATTCACAGTTTTTGCTCAAATCAGAAGCTATCAGTCAAGCACACACTAAGGGATGACAAGGAAGATGAAAAGCTATCACTAAGAGCTTACAAGGATCCTTGTAGATCAGCTCTTCAAATCATGAACATGCTCAGAAATGAGCTAGAGTAGCTGCCCTCTACTTTGCTTTTGATATAGTCAAAAGATTTTCGATTTGGTACTCTTTTGTTCAGGAAATGAATAGCAAAATACTACAAACAATCAAACAGATATGATCCCCAGCGGAGTCGCCAGTTTGTTGTAGGGAAAAGTATCCGATTCGGATGACCCTATCCCACTCTAAGGGTGATAGTACCTCAGCAACAACTGTAAATAAAACTATTTAAGGTTTACTTCTTTATGAAAGCAAGAGAGAATGAAGAAATGCACTAACCGTTGCCTTGCGCTTAATATTTTCTCCAATCTCTTCTCTTTGCTGCTTGCTCCTAGCTCTTTGCTCTTTTGCTGGCCCAGCTACAATGAGATCCTGCAAAATAACAAAGAAGGAAACTACAAGAAGCATGCAATCATAACTGATTCAAGGATTAGCATAAATCAAATATACAATTATCACAATACATCATTGAAACAAGTGCATATAGAAGAACCTCAATAGCTTTTATTAATGGAAGAAGTAAAGTTCTGAGAGTGTTACAACCATTGAAGGCCCCAATCCAGCAACACCTCCCAGCAGAAAGAATTTCTCCTCTTCACCTCCTTCAAGCAATCACCCAATAGTTCTATAGTGAAACCAACAACATATCATTACTTTGCACAAAATTCCAGCCTCTTGAGCTCATAGGAGAGAGCTCAATATATAGATGAATTGAGAAAGGATGAGTCAGATTGCAACTAATGTGTAGCTGCCTTGTGTCCTCTCTCTCTTCAGTTGATCTTCAGTTCTTGAGTCCACTTGGAGAACCTTGCTTCCACTTGGAGAAACAGAGCCTCTGACTCATCACAAGGCGAAATCCCTGATCCAAGTGTCATTTTTGGAAGATTCCAGAGCAATGACTCAGTGTGCCACTTGTCCCATCTCGCTCAGTGTAGGTGGCCTTTGTTCTACCTGCTTTGAAACGCAGGTACACCATGGAGGAGTTGAGTTTCAGCGCAGAAGCCTAGTGGAGCACCTGGTTTGATTTCAAGATTGCTTGTTTTTGAGTGTTTTCAGGTGGAGAACTGATTTGAGAGCTGTTGGTTTGCTGACCTTGTTCCTATAGGGGTAGGAACATCATGTTTAGGGACTTTGGATCCCTTGGATTATTGACAATTCATGCCTGATGCTGCAAGGCACAAAATTGTCTATAACAGGTATGCATGCCTAAATCCCATGGTGGCATAGCTCTCCATGACCCAAGAATTCTAAATAGAGTTCTGGGATCTAAAGTTTGGTGGAGATGGCTAACGCAAATTCAAGTCCCCTAGGCATAACTATGGAAACAAAAGTATGCAATGAATTGGACAGATATGAACCTCATAAGAATGACAGGACAAGTAAAAGGTTCACAAGTTTGGAACAGAGCCTGGGAGAATAGGGCCTTAGTTAAAAAACATAGTTTCTAGGAGATCAAAAACATAAATTTGGCCTGGTTCTGGGAGGACAATTGGCAACAGGAGGGCAATCACAGTAGAGAGGAACTATCAAGTATCCAAATGAATACCATCAAAAAAGGCTTAAGAAGGGCAAGTGACTATTGGGATCAGTCAAGGAACAATGGAAAATGGAGAATATGGAAACTTACAGTTTACAATGAGATGAACATGCTGAATACTCAAGCTAAGGCCCTCAAAGGTATTCTGGAAAAAAGGAAAATCTTAACCTCAACCTCAGATGATCAATTACGATGGGGGAGGAATAAGGTGGGTCTCTTGACCCTAAAAGAGGCCAAAAGAATATCTACAGGGTTTAACTTTCCAAGCACTGACAAGACTTGGAAATAACTCTGGGATAAGCAGGCTCATTGGATGAAGGTCAAACTGTTCAAGTGGCTAATTCGTTAAGGAAAGATTTTGACATGGAATAATCTTAGAAAGAGAGGCTTTGTTGGCCCCTCAAGATGTCACCTGTGTGGACAACAGGAAGAAACCACTAATCATCTCCTCAATAGTTGCTCCTTCACTGCCACACTATGGAACTAGGTTGGGAATGTCTTCGAGCAGACAGACAGGCATGAAAATGACATCATTGCCACGCTAAAAAATTGGAGGAAAATTTTTTCAGATAATGAGACAATAAACTCGGCCTGGGCTTTGACTCCAGGGTTCTTGATTTGGAATGTTTGGAAAGAGCGTAATAACAGGATTTTCAAAGATAAAATGGGTCGAGTGAGCAGCATCATAAAGCTAATCCTCAAGCAACTCAAGGAGACTGTCCACATCCTGGGCGGTGTATCCTCCGGAAAACTCAGGGGACATAGAGAGGCTAGCATCGTGGAAACGTTGGAGCTTCAGGTTCATCTCCATTAGAGTCCTCTGCAGATTACCAAGCACAACCCAGAAGGAAAGGCTTTTTGGCTACCCCCTTCACAAGGTTTTTTTAAATTTAACATAGATGGAGCCTCAAAAGGAAATCCTGGAGATGCAGGGTATGGAGGGGTCATGAGAGATGAGGAGGGCAACATACAGGTCATTTTCCACAGTTATCTAGGGAAGAAAACCAATAACATGGCTGAGCTCATGGCGATGGAACTATGCTTGGAAATATTGCTCAAGCACAACATTCATAATGTCATCATTGAGGCTGACTCGGAGTTAGCCATTAATTCGGTCAAGCGGATAAGCGTAGGAGCAGCACCAGAGAAAATCTCAAGTCACTAGCGGCTTCTACAAGTCTACCAAAGAATTCAATCCCACCTAAGAATTCTAAGAACTCTCAAGTTTGTGCATGTTTGCAGGGACGCAAACAAAGTGGTAGATTTGCTAGCCAATGAGGGGGTTAGAAGCAAGCTTATTGATAGGTGTTGTTGGTGGGAGGAGGTAAGAGATGACAGAATGAGAGATAAATTCTCATCTCGGGCCTCACAGACAGATAGCACTATCAGAACAGGCAAAGAGACAATATTTCTCTCTACGTAAATGAGGAATAAAATCATATTAGATAGTTTCTTAGAGGATGTGCACTTTATGATTGCACAGGAATTTAACAAAGTCTACATTAGCCTGGGGGCTACTGGAAACCTGGACAGAGGAATTCATTGGGCCAGAAGCTATCTTCTCAAAAGGAAAAGCTTCAAGGAGATGGGCTACTGTGAAGAACGATAACAGAGGCCAATGAAAATCCTGGTGTTTTCCGTGCAAGAAGCGACCCTTCAGGGCATGTATTCCTCGTGCAATGCTTTAGGGACAGAGGGATTAGAAAACCAGACTCAAATACTGCTCGGGATAAACCACCTGCATCAGGCACCGTTTGACCCGGAAGTAGTTTTCTCGGATGGCATGTGATGCCACTCAGCAAGCGACGCATGGCGAGGGAAGAAGAAAGAATACCGCCCTCATCGTGCGGTATTCCTAGAGCTTATGTACTGCGCGATATTGATTATGGTCATCAAATCAGGAGGGGAACGATCAAAGGCCACATATGGTCGTGTAGGTTTGTGGGGACGGAAGGTCAAAACTACTTACAGTTCACCACCTTTATCTGGCGCCCTCAAACCCAAAGATGGTTTTCATGTAAAGCTAGCGATGCCACTCGAAGAGCAACAAGTGGTGGGGGATGATGAAGGAATACTGCCCTCATCGCACAATATTCATTGGGTTTTTGGGTTGAGTGATATGGATACTAGCCGTCGGATCAGAAGGGGAACGATCGACGGTCATAATTGGTCGAGCAGTTTAGGGGGTATTCCGCAGGCTACTTCTCCATGAGATTTGTTTTTAAACCATCAGATTAAAAGGAGCAAGATCATTGGAGGCTAACTTGTGAGAGGACTAAGCGGTCCTTGTGCATGTTTTCAGTTCTAGGGCAGCTCTGGCCTTGGTTTTTTAATTCCGAGCGTTTTAGGGCACTTGGTTTAATTATCCCTCTTCCTTTGTGGGGGTTTGCACCTATGTGCACTTGTTGTAACCAAAAAAAGGTTAAATGCTTTCCTTCTATCCAGTAATTTAAGTCCAGGTGAAAGAGCTCATTTAATGCTACAGTGATCTCGGTTGATTACTATTTTAATTGGTTGATTAAGATATAAATATGGTTTTGTTTGAGATTGAGTTATGATGCTTAGATGAATTATTTATTTTAAAGTTACAAGCTTGAGATTTATGATTGCATTCACTTACTATTGTATTGAATTTATTAAGTTATTTTTAAAGCATTACTCTCTGTAATTATAGCTTGCACATATTGTGTACACTCTTGGAATAAAAAGGACTTACCCAGGTTAATAATTAATGTGAGGCAATTAGCAGTTTTAAAAGACACCTTTTAGCACCCAACATTTTGGCATCATTGTCGGGGAGAGTGTTGCCATTTTACAAAAGAGTTATGTATGCTTGATGTTTGTCTACTAAGAGAGAATTGGGTATTAAAAATGGAATGCAAGAACCTACGTAATGAACGAGTAAAATTCTCGCTCCTTTGCCCGCTTTCTAGAAGAATTGCGTAGGAATTTAAAATAGAAATGAACATTTATATTTTTATATGAATGACTAAGAAGAAAAGCCCAGAAAAAGATATAATTCCTCCCCCAAAATCTGAAAAATCTAAGGGACCAGTGACCCTTAGACGATCAACCTTCATTGACGAAATCATAAAGAAAGTTGAGTCTCAGTCGTCAGTAGGACCCCGAACTGTTGCTACCAGACATCCTACTGTTTCCCTTCAGGCCACAAGATCACCATCTGTAGCTAACGTTGAGATTCACAGCAATACTGAAGGGTCCAAATAGAGTTTTCAAGATATTAAAAATTCAAAACCACACCCTTCACAAGAAGGGAATTCTTGCAACCTCCGTGAAGGAGAAGGAGAAACAGGTAATCCTGAAATTAAACCATCAGAACCTATATCTCCTGAAGTAGTGATTGAACAGAGGACACCCAGTGTTCTAGATCAAGGTAGTGCTATTAGAATCATTCCAACCTCTTCCATACATCCTAGGAACAACTCTCCAGCTCTAGAGATCCCTGAAGGATACTGGCATATTTTTGACCAAATGTCCAATAATCAGCGACAACCCCAAACCTCTACGCTACAATACCATATTTTGGACACAACTATCAATGCTCCCACAAAAGCTATCCCATTACATAATATTCCCACCTTTCACGGGCTAACTTCAGAAGATCCCAAAGCATTCCTTTTCGAATTCGATGTCCTATGTAGGGGTTATGATTACACCACCAAACGCTAGAAGCTAAAACTGTTTTCCTCCACTCTTAAGGGAGCAGCCCTGCATTGGTTTATGGGACTTGGTGGAGGTACCATTAATGAATGGGAAAATATGAAAACATCCTTCCTTAAAAAATACCAAGATTATTTCCAGACTAGAGAACTAAAAGATGAAATCTTTCAAATAGTAGCTAAGCCTAACGAGACTCTGGAAGAATATTTGGAGCATTTCCAATATAATCTGCAAAGATCCCCTTATGCAAATTTTCCTGATAATGTTCTAAAAACCACAATGATTAAAGGTATGAAAGATCAATGGGTAGAAGCACTGAATATAATGGGTAAGGGCAATATTTATCAAGAAGATTATGACAATATTATAGACTTGTGCTTTAGGTGCTCCAAGCGCAGTACAAGGCTGAAACCAGTCAGATGCAATGCGATCACCAGAGATAGCAAAGCCTCCGGAGAAAGCATTATAAGAGTCGAAATCAGAAATCTATTGGAAAATTTCAAGACTGATATCCTGGGGACCTTGACGACACAATTGGATATCATGCAAGCAAAACAAAAGCAGACCAAAGAAGAATGGAACCTGGCTATTTTCTATCCTCGTTGCAGAAAGAAACACAATCATAAAGAATGCCCACTAGATATGACACAAACATGTGCCATATCCACTAAGGAGCATGCCACATAAAGTTGCCCATCACTCCCCGGATTAAAAGCAGTCTTCAAGGAAGCCGAAGAAGAAGTGGAACCAATATATCTATTGCACCAACGTTTTCAATGGCAAGCACGTCAGACAGGTATGCCTATCGATCCATCTTCATTCTTTCCTCCCTTGCAATATAATTCTCAGCAATATTCAGGGGCAACATGGCAGAACCAACCACCTTTTTCTATTTGGCCACCTTAAGAATTTTCTATGCCACCATGGCTCAATCAGTCAAATCCAAACAATAATTGGCCAAATCCCTCTTACCCTCCACCATTCTATTAGAACAACCCTTATTCATCTCAATGGTCCCCTTCCACCTCACAAAATCAGAACAGGCAATCAAATTGGCAAAGATCCACGAACCAGCCTATGGGGACAGTTCCCCTGTCTCAACCAACTTCACCAGCACCTTACACGCTATAGCAGAATCCTCAATCTAATATACGACCGCAACTCCTAGCTCCACCCAACCAAAATCCTAACAATAGACCAATCCAGTTAGTACAAATCATCGAGGGTCTAGACCCTAAAACTGAGTTGAGAGAGTGTAACAAACTCAAGTTAAGATCTAAACACATAATCGCTCTAGACAAGGATAAAAATATGCAACCTAAAAAACGCACCCAAATAAGCCTTTGACTGTAGAGGATCAACAAAAAAAACAAGGGGAAGATACAGTCAGGTAGAAAAATCCCGAACAGATCATAATTACTTCCCCCCCCCCCATTCCCAGAAAGATTGATGATACCGCGCCCAATTGAATATCTCGACTTTGATCTTCTGGGTTAACTCAAAAATATCTGTATAAAAATACCTCTCCTCCAGGCTATTCAAGACATTCCAATGTATGCCAAAACTATTAAATAACTAAGTATAAAGAAGTCTATGAGGAAAACAAAAATAACCCAAACTATCCATGTTGTCGGGACTTTGTCTGATTTATTACTAGGCAAAGAGACACCTGTAAAATATGAAGACCCAGGAAACCCCGTTGTCACAATACAGATAAATAGCCACTCTTTTCCCAATGCTTTAGTTGATTTAGGGGCAGCCATTAACATTCTCACAACAACAATTTGCAAAATTCTTGGCATCACAGCCTTGGAACCAACAACTACCTTGCTGGAACTTGTTGACCGCTCAATCATTAAGCCAGAAGGAACATTACCAGATGTGAGGGTTTCTGTAGACACTTGGGAATATCTCACAATTTTTTTTATTATTAACCCTAGGAACCGGCTAGATGGACATCCCTTAATATTAGGAAGGCATTGGCTAGCAACTGTTGATGCTTATATCAGCTTCCGGATAGACAGTATGACCATAACTAGAGGGAATGATGTGAATAATCTAGCTTTATAACCTCCTGCTCAGCCAAGCCTAACCATTGTAAATACTAGGAAGCAACTTGTGATATATTTAACAGAAAATATTCAGTCACCATTGACTACAGCAAATTCCCTTGAATTCAAAAACCAAACAAAAGATGATGTCATTAATACTTTTATCAATCACACTGCTACAATGTCTAGTTTGAAATGTCACATGATTAAAGCAGTCTTGGTCAATTAAATTGAAGAAGAATCCCTGAGAGATATCAGTGAACAACCAATACCAACAACCACTGTCTATAATAGCAAACCTATTGAACTCGAGCCAGGGAATCCTGAACATTAACAATAATCTGAGTGATGACCAGCAATAAAAACTTATTCAAGTCCTTAGGAAATATAAAGGGGCTTTCGCTTGGGATTACCCAGACATGAAAGGGATTGACCCTTAGCTATGCGTGCACCACATCTACACTGAAAAAGATGCAAGACCCATTTGAAAACCTCAGCGCAGATTAAATCCTCACCTAAAGAATATTGTTAAAGAAGAACTTTAGAAACTATTAGATGTGAATTTTATCTATCTTATATCTGATAAGTAAATGGGTTTCTCCATTAGTTGTGCTCCCCAAAAATAATGGGAAATGGCAGATATGCATCGACTACAGAGAACTCAACAAGGCAACACAAAAACACCATTTTCCCCTTTTATTCATTGATCAGGTCCTAGATACACTGGAAGGAAATAAATTCTTCTCTTTCCTAGATGGCTTCAGTGGCTACAGCCAAATTTAGATTGCCCCTAAAGACCAGGATAAAACTACTTTTACATGCCCGTGGGGAATGTTTGCTTATAGGGTATTACCTTTTGGATTGTGCAATGCACCTGCAACATTCCAAAGAGCCATACTCAATATTTTTGTAGACTTGACAAATAAAGGATTGGAAGTGTTCATGGACGATTTCACACCCTATGGAGATGACTTCGAACAGGCATTAGAGACATTGGAGAAAGTCCTGGAGTGGTGTATTGCTGCTAGGCTATGCTTAAGCCACGAGAAGTGCCATATGATGATGACAGAGGGCTTGATCTTGGGTTATTTCATTTCAGTAGCTGGAATTCAGGTAGATCCAACAAAAATATAGGTAATCCTCTTATTAGCTAATCCCTACACTCAAACAGAGGTACATAGTTTTATGGATTTTCTAGGTATTATCGTAGATTTATAAAGAACTATTCACATATTACTGCACCATTATATACCTTAACAGGAAATATTGATTTTATATGGACTGACAAATGTGACATTGCCTTTATAGAGTTGAAACAACTACTATCAACAACACCAGTATTACGAGGGCTGAATTGGGATATACCATTCCAGATTTCATCAAATGCATCAGATACAACCATTGGAGCAGTCCTTGGCCAAGAAGAAGACAAGAAACACTACACTATTTTTATAGGACAAATTGACCTCCTAATCAACGCAGAGGAGAAAGACAAGATCACTGAATCAGTGACCACAGTTGCAGGCCCAGAATCCACACTAACGCTCTCTATACACTGACAACCTACTTTATAAAGCTTGTTACCAAGCATAAAAAAGCGTTAGTCACCCTGCTAACTCTTGTTGTTAGACCAGGGGGAGCGTTAGTGAACTTAAGTGATGTTTAGAAGGTTCTGCCAATGAATCTGCTCATAAATATCTAGATATTAAATCCCTATATTTGTGAAAGAAAAGCAAGGAAAGTCAAAAAATCAAGATATTTGGAGAAATTATATTCCGAGAATGAAGGAAAATGGGAAAAAGCTTGTAAACATGGCAGCTTCATGGTTTTTTCCCTAATGAACTACAGGTGGAGTTTGGCAGCCCTAAATTGATTGCTACATAAGCAACGAGAGGGCCATTGCAAAAGGGTCAGAGCATTTAGAAGGATAGCCCATAGAGCTGTTGTGAAACTGTCATATTCTTGAAGGAGCTAGCTGAAAAAAGGAGAGAGAGAGAGGAAGAAGGGATAAGGAAGGCTGATACAACAGGGTTGTTGTAATCACTCTTCCATTCTAAATATAGGACTACAGTTGTGTTCCCTACTCCAAAGTGTCGATGATATTGTGCATTTATCTGTTCATTCTGATGCTTGTGGTGTTGAGTAGATAAGTTATACATTTATACATGTTTGTTACGGATTCTTACATTAATTTTCAAAAATGTATGTTGTGATTGGTTTGCTTTGTTCTTTTGTGCAGGAATGGTCTTGGAGCCGGCTTAGAAGGAGTTTTTCTTGCTGCACGGAGATCCCCAAGTGAATCTAGAAAGAGCCAAAGGTCATCCTCTTTCCATACCTTGTCAATATATGTCTGATAGATGAACATGTGTGTAACAGGTAGCTTTTGCAGATAACCTTACTGTCTGTCAAAGGTCTTGGGAAGACCATCGAGGGTAGTTTTCATCCCATGCATTTTACCCCATAGCAGAATTGGCGACTTCATTTGGGGACTATATATCTAGTTCCCGATTGCTTGGACACCTCTCAGATCTTCTCTTTCTTCTACGAGCTTCCCGTTTCTTCAAATCCTTTTTTGATCCACCATCTACCTTGTTGCATCCTGCAAAGTTGCATTCTCCTTAGAAACTGATCCCAAAAGCCCTCTTTTTGAGCCATTTCCATCACTAATGCAGGTTGTTGGTCTAAACAGAGCTTTATAAAGCTATTTTACTGTGCACAGGGAGCGTTAGCAACCAAACTAACTCTTTGTTTACACACAGACATAGCGTTAGTCTCCCATTTCCATGTTTTTCAAGAGATTTTGTGGACCAAAAGGGGGGGAAACTTGTCTCAAGGGCTAAAGTAAGTTTTATAGACATATTTGGGCATTGCAACCCCAATCACATATGTCCATAAACCAAGGGCTTCTAAACCCCTAAAAGTGTTGTTTCATACCCTAAAGGAACAAGGTCAGCTGATTACATCATCTCCCAGAAGTTCTCCCTGAAAAACTACTCAGAACTGGTCAAAACTGGACCATACAAACTGCTCAGTGCTAAAGGTGCAATGCATCTCACCTGCTACACACAAAGGGTGCAATGCATACTAAAAATCCCTTCTCTAGGGTGTGATGAGCCAGAGCAGACAAATGGCAGAGGCAGTTTGCTAGGTGGTAACCCAGAGAATCTTCTAGAAACTACTCATTTGACACTTGCCTCTCTGAATTCGCCCAGGGATGAGTAAGAGATCATGAAATATCCAAGTGGAACCAAGAACTATCAGAGAAATGACACTAATAAAAATCCCAGAAGCTGACTCCCCACCTGCAAATATCTATATATGGATCCCTCATCCTAGAGATTCGGAGGCTGGAATTTTGTATTTTGTAAGGAAGTGTTGTTGTTTCTTTGTGCAACATTGTGTTGTTGGATGATCTAGCTTTTCATGAGGTGAATAGGGCTTTCATGCTGGGAGGATGGCTCTGGATCAGACAACTTGGTTGTAATCCTCTCTTCTACTACTTCTATCAATAAAGCTATTTGAGTTTTCCTCCATATTCTTGTATATTTCTAAATCTTGTATTGATATATGCATTTGTATGGTTAATATACATATGATCGTATATTGTTTATGGTTATAGATCTCTATGATTTGATGGTATTATGCTGCTTTGACTCTACAAATGTTCTTTGAAGCAGGACAAGTGAGAAAAGAGTGGCGAAATCTCTATCAAGGGAGAGAGGAAACAAGCAAGGAGCCAAGCGAAAGACTAAGGTTGGTACTCTCTGCTTCTCTCTCATCTATCTCTCATAAAGGAAAACACAAGTGACTTAAATTATTTGTTTCTAAGTAGCTACCCATCTTAGTGGGACTAGAAGCTCTGAATGGACACTAGTTTTCTCGATAACAAAATGGCGACTCCGCTGGGGAGTGAATAGTTTGTTTGTTTATTTCTATTTGTTTGCTTTATAAACTACAGACAGAGCCTAAAGTTAAGCCAGCCAGCCTTCAAACTGCTTTTGCTATGCAACTGCAAAGTAGATCAACGTCGCTTCATTCCATCTCCGAGTTTGTTTATGAACTGAACAACTGACTTGCAAACATCCTAAGTGCCCTGGTGTTAGCTCAAATAACCTCATTAGATCAGCCCCTCTACTTTGTGTTTACTGTCTATCATTAGCTCAGCCTAAACCCCTGAACTTAGCTGCAAACTGTGAGTGAAAACCAAGCTCAGTCTCGTCCCTGGACCATCGCACTGTCTCTCATTGGCAACCTGGATGCATCGCACCTCCCGTGTGTTGCAGGTGAGATGCATCCCTGTTTCCCTGTGTTATAGGTGCGATGATTGAGTGAGACTGTTTCTGCCTCCAAATTTTGGTTTTTTCTTCATTGTCTTCAGCTTTATTCAATAGTTTTGTTGTCTATGATCAGTATATCACTATTGAAACTCTCTTCCTTTGCATTATTCAGCCTCCATTGATAAAGAATTGTGAATGTTTTTTTATGTATTTTTCATCATTTACAGTTCTCCTTTGCAAACAGTAGCTTAATCGAACTGTCGTCTTTTGATTTGAAAGTGTCACAAGTGTTGTTTTCAGTCAAAGAAAAGAGTGTCATAAAGTCTTCCTCTTTTAGATAATCGATTACAATTTTGCCATTGTATTTGATCTAAATCATCAATTCTTTGAAGTGTCAAAAGTAGTTTTTAAGTCAAAATTGAAAGTGTCGTCTTAGTATTCCTTTTGTTTTTGAAAACAAATTGCTGAAGTGTCACTTTGAAGAAAAGAAATTTAGATCTATACTTAGTTTGATTTTTGTCATTCACACATTAAGGAAACTGAAAAAAAAAATACATGCATGTGCATTTTCATTTATACTGCATGCGGAAATTGATTTAGGAATAGTTCATCTAGTGTGTGCTCTCTGCTCCATGTTGAAATAATTTTACTTCTCTTTCCTTAGTAGCTAGGATTTTCATTGCAGAAAGAAAGTAAATGATTGTTTATCATATTAAATTGCATATTTAGGAATTGTATATCTACATCACGCGGTGAACCTTAAAGGCAAACTTCTTAAGAAATATCAACTATAAAATAAACCTCAATGAACATAAAAACGCTTTGGAACCTAATGCACAACATCTAGAAGTCTAGGCTAGAGACGTATTCTGGTGTCGTAAAGCTTGGTAACTATCATTTTCATCATAGGTTGGGTGATTCCTCCTCTTTGATACGACAAGTGCCAGTACGGACTTGTGCTCCGACGTACTGTCGAGTATATATTGGGAGACTAATAGGTTATATCCTTTATCCATAGGAATCCGTGTCTACTGCCCTATCAATCGCAATGCACTGAACACAGCATTCAGGAAGATTGACTGCCGTACGTAAATGGTATCTACAGTTTTACGATTGGTTTAGTAATCCCCCTGTCTAGATTTCCAGAGTACTCACTTTCGTTCCTTTTCAGACTCCTTAAAAGAAAAGGTCCATGTGAGCACTTGTCACTTCAGGCTCATTAAAAATCGAAGGCGACTAGAGTCATCTTTAGCTTTTTCTCGACTCTTTAAAATTGAAAAAGCAAGTTGTGTCAAAGAGTCATAAAATTTATTTTAATCGGAATAACATCAATGTTTCCTCATTGGTATTAGGTTGCGAAAATGGAGTCCACCAACCAAGGATTTCCCCTTGGGGGGAATCCTAGTCCCTTCTCCTCTTGGGGAGATGTTGGTGCTCCACATATGGCTACATTGTCCCTTCCAGGACTCACAATTGGCATGCCAGTATGGATTTTCTCAACCTGTGTCGTTCAAAACACCGTGATTCCTGAGTAATCAAATCGGCAACCAGATGATACTAGAGTTACCCCCCAACCTTCTACTTCGTTTGTTTCTCCCTCTCCTTCTTCCTCTTCACCTGGTGAAGCTAGTAAAACTAAGAACCAAGTAATTGAGAAGAAGAAGAAGAGGAAGGAGAAGAAGAAGAAGAAGCCAACGACGAAAGGGGGCAACCATGCATTGTCTGGCGAAAATCCACACACTGTACCATCCAAACCTAAATCTCCATGTGTCATTTTCAAGGGAGATCACTATCATGGAGATTATCCTTGCATCCCACGGATCTTAAGGGACTGGTCTCCCCACTTGCACAATCCGGTGTCTTCAACCTCTGATGATCATGTTGAGAGTACATCGTCAACTAGTGAAAACAAAGTTAATTGAAAAAAAGGAAGATCTAAATTTCCTTGTAGACTATGTGAAGGCGATCATGCCCTCCACTGTTGTCCCTTCCTAGACGAAGCTAAAAGAGTCTTGGATAACCATCCTGCTTCACCGTACTGACTTCCTCCTGGATACAAGAAACTCTTGCCAAGTCCATTGCTAGTTGAAAATTCGACTGACATTCCTTTGTTGTCGATTGAAGCATCTATCATTGAAGATAAACCCTCTGAGTCCACACCGGACCCAAGCCAACAGGTCGAGATGGCAGTCGACCCAGTATTGTCTTCAAAAGGTCCATCTTCGGATGATATAGTCCCCAAAGAGAATGAGAATGACACTGTTCAAATTCTTTTTGTTAACACAGAATCCGATGAACCTAGGGACAATCTACTCGTTCCTTTACTGCAGGAAGGAAGTTCGTCATAGATTCATCTGGCCGTCTATTCGGTCCCTCCAAGCAATCTAGTCATTTCCTTTTATTGGAATCTACTAGGGAGACCCTGCCTACCATCTAATGTACCATTCTGAATCATAGTACAAGCTTACAGAATTATCATGGCTGGTACGATCATAGATGAAGGGGACTCCGTGAGTATCCTTTCCTCAACTGCTTGGAAAGCGCTTGGTTTGCCATCGCTTCTGCCTGAGATTTGAAATCTGTCAGGCTTCAACAAAGGAACCAGTCGACCTTTAGAGATCCTTCCAAATTTGCCTATAACGTTGAGAAGGAAAACCATTCATCTGAACGTGATGGTAGTCCAAGGGCCATTAGATTACAATCTACTCCTTGGACGTGACTACATTTATAGCATGGGAGCTATTGTTTCCTCACTCTTTTGAGTGATGTGTTTCCCGCATGAAGGCAGAGTGGTCCAGCTCGTAGACTAGCTTTCATTCCCTGGTTCAAACACAACTACTAGTCAAGTACCATCCATAACTGGTATTTTTTCACAAGGAATGTCTCATCAACCTCCAATCCATCCACCTGATGAGCGCGAGTGATTCGGTGAATGTGACTAAACCCAGGGGGCATGCGCCCTGGTCTGCTTCGGCAGGAAAACTCCAGATATAAGGTAGGTTTCCGTGTAGGATATATGACTAGTTTGACACACCCGTCCATTTAGGAAAATGGGATTAGACTGGAAAAGGATTCCCTCGTCAAAGGTTATGTGAGTGGAAGCTCCCACCATTCACCTTGTTTCATTTCAATGGATAGAGCCAAGGAAGTGTTTTGTCTGCAAATATGAACAGAACGATCTTGCAAATGCAAGAACTTCCATATGGTAACCTGGAAACTCTATTTTTCTTTATACCTAGGGGCTGTAGGAATTTACAGGGTAAGTTCCTCAGAAAGAATACCAAGAGGACACCGCTCACAACCAGATCTCAAATCAATACACCAGTATTTTTGACGTGGTTAAAACCCTCAGAGTGCAAGGAGGGAAACAGTCCACGGCCTGTCCCAACGTGGGTACAGACAATTTATTAATCAAAGAATGAAAATTTACATAAGCTTCTCTCATGCACGGATTACACGAACAATGACCCTCCATGCGCTTTAAATAGAACTCATGGACCAATCGGGTGTCAAGCCACGGATCAAGTGTCGGTAATACCGAGGTGAGAGTGAACCGTCGGATCACTACATATCGTGACCGTCGGATTGTAAGTTACAAAATGTACAACGGTAAAGAAACACACTTTACCTAACTCTAACCTAACTCTATACTAGACCAAGTTGAACTTAACTATATCCTAACATCCCCCCTTAAGAACAACTTGGGATAGGATTGAAGGATTTACAAATATGACACAATAGGAGAAGGAAGGAGGCACTAGAGCCTATCCCCCCTTAGTGACAACTTCCTGAACTCCAAGCATATATCGAAGTTTAGTGAACTTCGCCTCTGTGAGAGCCTTTGTGAAGATGTCTGCAACCTGATCATCTGTTGGACAATATTGCACTTCAAGAACATGGTCATGAATGAGCTTTCTGATGAAGTGCATGTGTAGTTCAATGTGTTTGCTGCGCTGATGCTGGACTGGATCTTTGCATAGCTGAATGGCACTTTGATTATCACACCAAAGTGTGGTTGGATGCTGCTGCTCAAAGCCAAACTCTAATAGGATCTGACGAAGCCACAAGGCTTCCTTACTAGCTTCCACGGCACCACGATACTCTGCTTCTGCTGATGAAAGAGAAATGGCAGCTGTTTCTTACAAGCCCATGTAATAGGTCCTGAACCAAGAGTGAAGACATAACCGGCAGTAGACTTCCGATCATCAAGGTCACCAGCCCAATCAGAATCAGTGAAACCAACTAACAGAGGAGCTGCTTTGGCACTGTAATGAATCCCAAACTGTACTGTACCTCGAACATAACGAAGTATTCTTTTAGCTGCTTTCCAATGACTTTCACGGGGGTTTTGCATAAAACGAGCAACAAGGCCAACAGCAAAGGAAAGATCAGGACGAGTATGGGTTAAATACAAGAGTTTTCCGACAAGTTGACGGTATAAGGTAGCATCAACTTCAGGAGAAGTACAAGAGACTGAAAGTTTGACTCCAGACTGAAAGGGAGAAGTGGCTGGCTTACAGTCTTCCATGTGAAAATGACGAAGAATATCACAAGCATACTTGGACTGGGAAAGGAAAATACCCTCTTGGGATTGCAAGACTTGAAGACCGAGAAAATAGTGTAAGTGTCCTAAGTCTGTCATTTCAAATTTCTTTTTAAGGCTGGACTTCACATGGTTTATAAGGTTGGGATCACTACCAGTAAGAATAAGATCATCAACATAAAGAACAAGGATGATGAGAGAGTTGCCCACTTTCTTGGTGTAGACAGTATTGTCAGAATGACACCTAGAAAAGCCAGATTCTAAAAGAAAGCTATCCATTTTGGCATACCAAGCTCGAGGAGCTTGCTTGAGGCCATAAAGGGATTTCTTAAGTCGACAAACGAGGCTGGAGTCTGTTTGTATGAAGCCAATGGGTTGTTCCATATAGATTTCTTCCTGCAAGTCACCATGCAAGAAGGCAGATTTAACATCCATTTGATGGACTTCCCATTTTAAAGAGGCAGCAAGGGAAAGAACAAGGCGGATAGAGTTCATTTTGGCAACTGGAGAGAAGGTTTCAGTGTAGTCAATGCCTTCAACCTGTGAAAAGCCCTTAGCAACTAGACGAGCTTTATGTTTATCAACTTTCCCATCTGGTCCATACTTGGTTCTGTAAACCCATTTGCATCTAACAAGTTTGCGTCCCTTTGGTAGAGGAACAAGATCCCATGTATCATTTGTCATCAATGAATGATATTCTTCATTCATAGCTGTTTCCCAATGTGGATGGCCTGAAGCTTCTGCAAAAGTGTCAGGATCATGATTTACTGGAGCTTGAGCCAGTAAAGAAGAGGCTCTTTCAAACTGAGAACGTGTACGTCGCTGATCTGTAGGATCACCGGCAAGATCACCTGCTGCATCCCGAGTAGCACGGACCCATCTTGGAAGTTGAGGATCCTGAGAAGGTGGGGAAGGATTATCATCCTCGCTTTCATCATCAGAAGAAGAAATGTTTTCAAAGATAGAAGAGATAGGAAGAGGTGGCACATCCGCCGGACTAGGCTCGCAGGCCGATTTATTTTCATCAAATTTTACATCTCTTCTAATGATAACATTTTTGGACTTAAATGGAATAAGTCTATAGCCTTTTACATCTTCAGAATATCCAACAAAAGTACATTTCTCACTCTTAGGTTCTAAGGCTTTATGCTTTTCATCTGGAATATGGGCCCATGCTTCACTTCCAAACACACGAAAGTGACTTACATCTGGTTTAATGGAACTCCAGGCTTCTTCTGGAGTGATATTCTCTAGAACCTTAGTAGGAGTGCGATTGATTATATAATTTGCACAATTAATTGCTTCGGCCCAAAAACTAAGACTGAGTCCTTTAGATTGCAGCATACAATTAGCCATTTCCTTTAAGGTGCGATTTTTCCTTTCAGCTACACCATTTTGTTGTGGAGTGTATGGAACAGTATGTTGCATTTGAATTCCATTTTCGGTGCAAAAGTTGATGAATGCATTTTTAACATATTCTCCACCATTATCAGTTCTTAGCTTAAGAATTTGATGTCCAGATTGTTTTTCAACGAATGCTTTGAAGGCCAAAAAGGTGGTAAATACTTCGCTCTTGAGTTTTAAGAAGTATACCCAAGTGCGTCTGGAGAAATCATCAATGAAAGTTAAGAAGTACTTGCAGCCAGAGAATGAAGCAACAGGAAGAGGACCACATAAATCACTGTGCACAAGCTGTAAAGGGGCTGAGGCGTGCCAAGAGGCACGTTTGTCAAAACTGTCCCGATGATGTTTTCCGAGTACACATCCGGAACAAACACCATCTTTGCAAGATACCATAGGAAGACCTGTCACCATGTTTTCTTTACATAGATGCTGAAGGGAGCGATAGTTTAAGTGACCATACCGCTCATGCCAAAGTTTGCTCACTTCATCATTATGAGCAACAAATACTGAGGGAAGATGGGATGACCCAAAGTTGTGAAACTTATACAACCTTTTGGAATCATCAGCAAGACCAGTAGCTAGAATCTGTTTAGGATCTTTTAGATCCTTGATTACAACATCATGAGGTGAAAATTCAACAATTTTACCTTCACCTGAATGAGTTATCTGATAGACAGATAGAAGGTTGCAGGATAAGTTTGGAACACATAATACATCATTGAACTGACCATTGTCTAGATGAACAGTTCCAGTCCCTACAACATTAAGAGATCTATCATCACCAACATATATATTTTTGGTGTTACAATCATTTAAAGAAGAAAACATGGCTTGGTTTTTGGCCATGTGACAAGAGGCTCCAGAATCAATGAGCCACTCATGAGAATGAGAAGAAGAAGAAGATACATTTAATGCATAACCAGACTGAGATGATTGACGATGACATGCAGAAAATGCCGTTCCGGAAGTTGAAGTTGAAGTAGGCTCCAGATGGATGTTATGTTTCTTCATTGCGGCTTCCAAGGCTTCCATCTTCTTAAAGCATTTAGATTCTAAGTGGCCATCTCGATTACAAAAGTTACAATGTCTGTCAGTCTTCTTCCATTTGTTTTTATTGGTCTTGTCATATTGCTGAAATGATCTTTCATCTTGAGGCTGAGTTGGTTTAGGACCATTCCTTTGAGGATAAGACTTCTTAGGATTCTTTGAATTTGGTTGCTGCTGGGCGGCTAACGCTTTCGAGGAAGAGTTTCCAAGATTAAGAAGACCAAGGTGTAAGAGTTTTTCTTGTTCTCTTATTAAGGAATCACAAAAGGAGTCAAAGGAAGGGGCTTGTAGTCTTTGCCTTGACAAATGAAAGCTTCCCTGGTAGAATGGAAAGTGGAAACAAATACAGAGTAGGCTGGTCCCAACTTAGTAAGGATGGAATAAATAAGGTTACCATCTTCTTTCTTAACTTTAACACCTTCCAAGAGATATCTAAGGGTCTTGAATTTGGACAAGAAATCTTCAATGCAAGAAAAATTATTAGGATCCAAAGTAAGCAACTCATTCTCAAGTTGATGGGCTCTAATTTCATTTTTAATCCCAAAAACTTTAGCAAGTTTTTCTAATGCTTCATGAGGAGTTTCAATTTCTGCAATGTGGAATCTAAGATCAGGAGAAACAGACATTCCTATCAAACCACGTGCTTGATCTTGTCGATTTTCCCATTTTTCGGCCTTGTCTTCATCTTTGGGTTTCTTCTCTTGGTCTGTGGCTATTCTGAAGAGACCTTTACTTCTAAGTAAATCTCCCATGTAGGCTACCCATTGGAAGTAGTTAGTGCTGTCAAGAATGACTTGGCATGGACTTTCCATTTTTTGAAAAACAACTGAAGCTGAAGATGCTGAAAGTAAGTGGTCCAATGGATAGATCTCGAAAAAATAGGCGGTTTTAAAAAAAACGGCTCTGAAAAAGGCTTCCGGATGAAGAAGTTATGGCTTTTTGAAAAAAAAAATTTGTTGACGTTGCCGGCAAAGTGCGCGAATGTGCGGGAATGAAAAAAATCCGCCCCCACAAAATGGAGACTTGAACCCAAGACCTCTACTCTCTTAAAATGTCTTTGAACCAATTGATCTATACAAAATATTTGAGAGAGAGAGAGAGAGAGAGAGAGGGGGGGGGGGGGGGGGGGGCCTCGATTTGCGTGCTTGCCTTGGGAAGACTCTTTTCCCCTACAAAACACAAAACACAAAACCCAACACGAATATCCAAAGAAAAACGAACCTTACGGCTCGAAGTTAGCTTTAGCCAAAAAACTAGAAATTTTAAAAAAAAATCTCAAAGTTAGCTTTTAGCCGAAAAACTAAATATTTTTCTCAATGTTTCTGATTTTCCGAGATCACACTAAGGTGCAGGGAAAAGAGCATACGCATGAGAAAAATCCTTTCTTTCTGTTTCTGATTTGCCCAGATCGCACAGAGTCGCAGGGCAAAGAGCATACGCAGAAATGAAAGGTATAGATCCGGAAAAAAAAAGGCTAAATAAACCGAAACCGAAATAAGCAGAGAGAAAATGACAGTAAACTGCAAAAAAAAAAACACTGTATACCTCCCGATCTGAAAAATGACGCAGCTAGGGCTACCGGAAACCTTTTCGCGTGAAACGAAAGGGGTTCCTCACTGAAACAGATGCTCCGAACGCAACAGAGCAGTCCTCTCGGCCCGAAAGCAGTCAGAAACAGCAGATCTAGGAAACGACAGCCGCATGCAGTTCTACCGGCTTCAGATTTGGATCACCAACGGACGCGGCCCTCAAATAGCTCCGATACCATGTAGGAATTTACAGGGTAAGTTACTCAGAAAGAATACCAAGAGGACACCGCTCACAACCAGATCTCAAATCAATACACCAGTATTTTTGACGTGGTTAAAACCCTCAGAGTGCAAGGAGGGAAACAGTCCACGGCCTGTCCCAACGTGGGTACAGACAATTTATTAATCAAAGAATGAAAATTTACATAAGCTTCTCTCATGCACGGATTATACGAACAATGACCCTCCATGCGCTTTAAATAGAACTCATGGACCAATCGGGTGTCAAGCCACGGATCAAGTGTCGGTAATACCGAGGTGAGAGTGAACCGTCGGATCACTACATATCGTGACCGTCGGATTGTAAGTTACAAAATGTACAACGGTAAAGAAACACACTTTACCTAACTCTAACCTAACTCTATACTAGACCAAGTTGAACTTAACTATATCCTAACATCCTAACAGGGGCATGCAAACCTTTTTGTACGCAAGTGAAAAGTGACCAGCGTAACTCTAACTCCGTAGTTTTTACTAACTTCAACTACTTAAGTTAGGTGATTGGTCTGATCAACCATTCACCTTGGCTAGGACCAATGGAAATGACAAAGTAAAGGAGATGTTTCCCACCGAGAAACTATCCTACCTAACCTTAGTAGTTATTTAACCGCTAGGATAGTAGTTGGTCGTTCCTAGCTTGCATACAAAAGGTTCCGGAGCAAAGTTTCGCATGGGGCAAGCTCCCTAAAAAATGAACCTAATGAGAGACATCCTTATTATACGACTGGCATGAGCAATGTTTCCACAAAGTTCACGCTCGTTAAAAGATAAACCTAGTTATGAGCATATGTTCCCCTAGCGTTCAAGCTCATTAAAAAATGAATCCACTTTCGGTAAATAACCCTTGTGATCGCATTGCTATCATCTTTTGAGCCTTGGTCATGTTCTTACCATCACCTCCACCTTTTAGCCGATCATCCGCCTCCACTTGATTGTTTACCCTTTTGAGGAACAACTGTGATGAGTGATTCTGTTAGCCATCTTCTTTACATTTCCCATGATTGAAAAGTTCCAAACCTTGCCTGGAACCAGCTGCTACTCAAAAATATCACTCATTCCTAAAAAACGAGTCTCTTTTAAGCTTTTTTTAGACTCGTAAAATATAAAAAGATTTCCGAGCAATTGGCCTCTCCAGCTCATTAAAGTGATTGGAAGTGCCATCCTTCTTGTATTTTAATCTTTTTGGACCTAAGCGATCATTACACGAGAAGATTGAGCGCTTGTCTTGTTCAGCTTGTTAAAGTGATCGGAAAAGTCATCCCTTTCGTATTATTTTATACCTTTTCAGACTTGAGGGATTATACTATGAAAAAGGATTACTGGAGTTTCCTTTCCGTCTCTTTTCAGACTCTCTAAAATTGAAAAGGACCGAGTTATCTTTGTCGTTAAACTCGTTAAAACAATAGTGACAAACTTGTCCATTGCAGACAAGAGCGAGTTTCACTGTCGCTAGGCTCGCTAAAACATAGTGACATGTTTTCCCGAAGGGAAAATTATAGAACAAGCATATGTTATCCTCCTCAAGCTTAACAAAAATAAAGAGGTACTGGTCAAAAATGACTGGGGAAAAATTGGGAAGAAAACTTGAAGAACTTTATTGGTAGCAGGTCGCTCTTGAACATGACACTTTCACTCCATCACCATGATTGAGTCGGGTTGGGTTATTCTGTTCACCGGTCATATCACCATTGGTCCTCCGTACCATCCATTTTTGGGGTTAATGCTACCAATCCATTTCAGTGTCACCGATATGTTCAAGAGAAGTCGCTCAAAGAATTCACCAACCCAGCTAACATCTCATCCGCTACAATACCTTAACGCTTCATTCTTTCATGATCGCCACCCTGAACCTTGTATTATCAGATCGTTTTCACCTCCACAAAATCATTTGCTCCCTTTCGTGTCGTAGATGTGGGATTCATTAAGGCCCTCTTACGACGGGTCACTTCTTGTCGAAATTAACTCATTATCCAAGAAGTTGACTTAGGAACAACCCTTTCAGTACTTTGAAGCTTGCATGCCTCAATGGCAAGTTCTCACTTCCGGCGATAGGTTTACGTCAATGGCCTCCGACCGAAAGATTTTTTGTGGTGTTCAACATCGACTCATGTATTGACACCACATGAATTGTACTGCAGTACCTTGAGGGTCATCACCATTATCGGCGATTCCTCTTGCGCCTGTTAACAACTTACATCATTGGATGGTAATCAGGAAATGTCTTTCCATGTTCGACACCAGAACCTCTTTTCACATGGATCGACTTGTACTTCGGGCGAAGATTGAACAAGTTTGAAGACCCCGAATCTAGTTTCATCCATCCAGGCTGTGATATATTCAGGAAAATAAAGACATCAAATGTACATCATAGCTGCACAGATAATCATCCAAGCTAAGGGATGATGGCTCTACCAGAATCATCAGTCTGCCACACAGACGATTGTCTGTCCTATGTACATGAAAATGAATTTATAAAGCTGAGCATGGGAATGCCCACCTCAGCTAGATCATGAAAATATTATGAAGATAATGTATTGTATTGTATCTTATTACAGGTCACCTTCCAGTTCGAAAAACCTCGGATCCTCATGATAAAGCATTTCACCCGACATCAGAAGATTTATGACCTCATGCTTTAGGGGGCAACTGTTATAGACATATTTGGGCACTGAAAACCCAATCACATATGTCCATAAACCAAGGGCTTCTAAACCCCTAAAAGTATTGTTTCATACCCTAAAGGAACAAGGTCAGCTGATTACATCATCTCCCAGAAGTTCTCCCTGAAAAACTACTCAAAACTGGTCAAAACTAGACCATACAGACTACTTAGTGCTAAAGGTGTGATGCATCTCACCTACTACACACAAAGGGTGTGATGCATACTGAAAATCCCTTCTGTAGTGTGCAATGAGGGAGAGAAAACAAATGGCAGAGGTAGTTTGCTAGGTGGAAACCCAAAGAATCTTCTAGAAACTACTCATTTGACACTTTCCTCTCTGAATTCGCCCAGGGATGAGTAAGAGATCATGAAATCTCCAAGTGGAACCAAGAACTATCAAAGAAATGACACTAATCAAAATCCCAGAAGCTGACTCACCCACCTGCAAATATCTATATATGGATCCCTCATCCTAGAGATCCGGAGGCTGGAATTTTGTATTTTGTAAGGAAGTGTTGTTGGTTTCTTTGTGCAACATCATATTGTTGGGTGATCTATCTTTTCATGAGGTGAAGAGGGATTTCATGCTGGGAGGATGGCGCTGGATCAGACAACTTGGTTGTAATCCTCTCTTCTACTACTTCTATCAATAAAGCTATTTGAGTTTTCCTCCATATTCTTGTATATTTCTGAATCTTGTATTGATATATGCAATGGTATGGTTAATATACATATGATCTTATATTGTTTATGGTTATAGATCTCTATGCTTTGATGGTATTATGCTACTTTGACTCTACAGGTGTTCTTTGAAGTGGGACAAGTGAGAAAAGAGTGGCGAAAGCTCTATCAAGGGAGAGAGGAAACAAGCAAGGAGCCAAGCGAAAGACTGAGGTTGGTACTCTCTGCTTCTCTCTCATCTATCTCTCATAAAGGAAAACACAAGTGACTTTAAATTGTTTGTTTCTAAGAGAGCTACCCGTCTTATTGGGACTAGCAGCTCTGAATGGAAACTAGTTTTCCTGATAACAGTAAGATCTTCAATAGTATCATGCTAACAAATTTGGTGTCTTAAAAATTTATTTTTAAGAAAATGTTTTAGTTTTTCTCTCATAAAAGTCATTTTTGTTGAAAGAAAAGCTGATAAACTGTATCTCTCCTTCTATTGAAATAGTTGTAGGCTGCTTTGTTTTGGTTCAATAGTTGTTAGGGAATATTGAGAAAAGAAACTTTCGGTTATGAAAAGTGTTGAATGGCTTTAGATGCACTGACAAATCCATGAATATGTGAAATGATACATGTGTAGAATAAGATTTGTTTGCATAAGAAATTGAAAAAAAAAATCAAAGCATTGTTCTGCATGGTTTATTGAGTCGAGAGTCTCATCATATTCATACGTCAACACCCCTACCGAAGACAAATAAGCAAGTACACTAAAATTTACACTAAAATAAATCAGTTACTCTTTTTTGAGCAAACCAACATTAGTTAGATTAGGACCTTGGGATAAGAATGTGAGTCAACTGCCTAAGGTTGAAAATCAAAATTAGTGTCATTAACCAGTGAAGAATCCTTTTGCACTCATATTACCAGGACCACTCCAGTAACAACGAAGCGAAATACGAGACAACATTGGACTATAATTGAAGGTAGCCCACCTTCTCTTACAACTCCTTTGGGCATTCTGTGTAATGGGGGTCCCTTCGGGGATTTCAGAACTGAGTCAAGGACTCAGGTATCCTGCCTACACAACGTGTTGTCTACGACTATGTCCCCCCTAGTAATGTCTGTGATTTGAGGTATCTCTAGTGGCCAAAACTTCTAGGTACTTACCTAAGGTGACTAGGACGGGCTGTCCTGGTACCTCAAATGGACGGATCTACTTTGTCTTCAATTTTTGGGAGGGTGCTCATCTTCACGAGAGTACTTGGCCCCTCAATCTGAGGTTTGGGCGAAGCTCAAAAGTAACTGTAACCGTACATTTGGCCATCCTTCTCTATTACTCATTGAGAAACTGGGTTTCATCTCCAGTAATCGGTGTTTATCAGACGAGGTAATTTCCCTCTGTTTGCTAATTGACATATTTAGTGTATTTTTCTTTTTAGGTACCTGAGTGCTATCGTTTTCGAGACTTTAAAGAATATCACATTAAAATTTATCTGATAAAACTTAACAGTCACTGTGGCTACATCCAACCCTCATCGTCAATCCAGATGATTGTTAGGACTTCCTCCACTCATTGTGTAGGATCCGCCAAGTTCCACTGACTCGGATTCCTCATCTTCAAGGAATCAGTGTCCTAAATGGCAAAAGGGATCTGTCTGGATGGCCAATGATTCTAGTTTGCCAAAGGATTTCTTCCTCATTTTAACACTCTGCTTACAGATCTGTCGGAACATATCGTTACTCCCATGGTACCTGTACTTCCTTTTTCAGTAGGAGGAACTCTCCCATCTATCCAGTCGACACCTCAAGGATTGTGGAATTATAGAGACACTATTGGTCCTCTACCACTTCCCCAGTCGATGGTCATCACAACACTGGTAATGTGGAGTCCAGCAATCCCATTCATCCTAGGTACTGCAACTCACATAACACCCTCTATAGGTGGAACCCAACAGATGCCAGGTTCCACTCCTATGGTGCCACAAAGCCTACCTTCGACTAGTGCCACATATAGTGCTCCATATAACACTCAATGCGGCACTATGGGCGCAGTTCCAGTTTACTAATAACAAGGTCGGCAGCCAATGTATAGTTCCAACCCCCAAATTTAGATATCTGGGGCGGTTCCCTATATGCACATGCCAGCAGGGAATGTCACAGTTCCCCAACCATTCTCAGGCATGCATGGACAGTCGTTGATTGACATGAGTGTTCCCTCTGTCAATCAAAGCCATATGGTTAGTTCTGTGTCGGTTGCGAATCCAAAAGGTATTCCCACCCAATCCATGGGGGCACCCTACTCACAAGCTCAAATGAGTTAAGGGACCACCGCTTATACTGGTGGCAACTTCATACCCCAGTATCAAAATCCTCATGGAAATCCACTCTACAACACCGTACCATAAAGCAACTGCTATACCACGCAACCCATGTACACCACGGGGAACCAAACAATGGGAGGAGCACAAAGCTCCTCAGGTCATCCATCATCATCATGGTCTGAGTCGGGGGCACCCAGCAATTTTCCTTTTTTGGAAACATTGGATATTCCCGACTTATACCAATTGACAAACGCCCCCATCTACCACAACTTACAATGGCCGTCGATCCCGCATAAAATACCAACAGACATTCCTAAGTTCAACGAAAAACAAGGGGAGGATCGGGCACTCATGTCACCACCTACCATCTCTGGTGTGTTTCTAACTCTATGGTGGATGACAGTGTCCGGTTACGTCTTTTTCCCCACACCCTCACTACCAATGCTGCAAAGTGGTATATTGAGTTACCATGCGCGTCAGTGAATATCTTTGACACTTTAGCGATGGCGTTCCTAAAGCACTTTCAGTTACCTATTCGTTATGAGACAGGGACGAAGCTCCTTACTTCGTTTCGCCACGATATCGCCACCCACGTCTCCAATCATATCCAATAATGGAGACATAGGCGGAGGTTAGTCAAAGCTCCCATCCCTGATTTTCTCTTAACAAACTGGTTCTGTAAGTCGTTGCTCCCACAAATCACTAGAGATGTCGCTCTAGGTGGTGTGGTCATAGAGGACCAATCCATATGTCGTGCCGAGCACTTATATTTTATTTATTCATAGTCTGGGACTCTCTACGACATTATCCCCTATGCTCTCGGTAACCCCAATCCTCCCACAACTCAGCACCTTGGAGCACACGCTGACAGTATCGTCGGCGCAACCTCTAGGGTCCCTGTAAAATAACTCAGTGGTTCCGTTGCCAAGCTGGCAGTGGACCCCTCTACCAAAGAGACTTCTCTTCCTGCCACTGTGATTAAATCCATGTAGTCTAGACAGAAATCCGGTAGCAAGAACAAGAAGAATAAGAACAAGACCGCTCCTTCTGAGGAGCAGTGATCTAAGCAGCGCAACCCGAAATAGAAGGCCGTTGTGCCTACTGATATGGAAAAGGATAAAGGCACCACCTATTCATGCAAACTCTATCTTGAAGATCATGTAACCTCGCATTGTTCGCGTCTTCAAGAATGCACGGATTACCTTACCAAGAAAGATTCTAGTAAGGCACCTACTGTCCTTAGAAATCCTTTTCCCAATCAACAGTAGAAAAATCTCGTTGCCAACCAACCGCAACCCACGTTAGGGGGTAGCGATGGTTCGCAACACCCTTCAGTTGGTGAAGGAAGTTCTATCATTTACACATTTGCAACGGTGGAGCTAACCCTAAGAGCCAAATCTTATGAAGCTCCTGTCGCCCTAGCAACAGACCCATCCGCAGGTCAAAACCCATCGTCGCCCAACGATATGTGTATCGAAAGGCCGGTTGAGGACTTTGTAATCTAACCCCCCAAGGGGGAACTTCGATGCGCAACACACAATACATCTGCACGTGCCGCCCAACACTACAACATCGTAGAGGATTTGGCACAAGCATCGTCGGCTATGTCGGCGCTCCATGTATTAAAAACATGCCCCAGCCAAAGGAAAGCTTTGCTTTCAGCTATCGGGGGTATTGACCATACAGATTCCATGCTTGCTATTTTCAACATGGACAAGTGTAAACCCCCCCTTTCCCACCAGCTTGCATTTCAGGTGCATATCACTTCGAAAGGTAAATGTATACACCGAACTGTCATCGACAAAGGTGCTTCAACCAGTGTCATGTAAGCTTCATGTTGGCTCGCCTTGGGTTCCCCAACCCTCTTCCCACCGTTGAACTCCCTTAAAGCTTTCGACGGCCACACCTTTGTCCCAAAAGGATACTTAGCCAGTTTTCCCATCACTTTGGCTGGGAAAACCGTAATGGTGGATGTAGAAGTCATGGACAAGAGACTCGACTATAATCTGTTGCTGGGTCGCAGTTGGACATATGCCATGACGTTCATCGTACCCACTGTCTTTTGTATCATCCTATTTCCATTGGATGGAAAGGTCATTATAGTGGATCAATTGTCTTTCTGCACACCTGATTATTCACCATTACCAAGTGGCTCCGTACCCCTAGTAGGAGGTGTAACTGACAGTTTTGTCAGTGTAGGTATCGGTCTATTGAAGGCTTCCTCCCTGACGGGTTGTTTTCCTCTTTCGTCGCCGTAGGTTCCACAACCGGTCAACATGCTTTCATCAATTCCTCATGAACTGACCGATCCCTAGATCCTAATAGTGCCTTCAGACCTTGACACATTCGAAGACTAGATGCCGCTGTCGCCAGCTGAATTAGCCTACCAAGGCATTCAATCTGCATCCACATCTCTAGTCATGTTGGCTATCGCCAATAGTACCACCCAATTTCACATAATTGCTCTTCCTTTAGATCCATGTGATCAACTCCCATCTACGGACGAAGCCATTCGCGAAATCATGAGTTTTGGAGAGAAACATTGGGAGGATTGGCATCTTTGGGGTCTGACATCTGATTTGGACATGATGCCTCTTCAAGTCCTGTCCTCTGACATAAACAAAATCATTTCCCCACCCTATACAAGCATCCAAACTTTTGGGGTGGAAGAAAATATGGACGACAATTCCAGGTTAATGCGCATAGATATTTCTGTCACGACAGACATCGTCGAAGACACCCAGATGTGAGCAATGTGCAGTCGCGAGGAAATTGCAATCTCCACCTGCCTACATGAGGAATTCCAAAATGAATTTATTTGGTCTCACGAGGAAATGCCTGACTTTAATCCATCATTTGTTGTGCATGAGATCCAACTTTACGATGAGGCAAAACAAAATGGGTGGCCAATTCCTTCCCTCAGAATAGCCGTTGAACCCATGCCCGGCCCCACGGCTGAAGAAGAACACCTACTATACCTCAAACAACTAGATAAAACTCATCGAGATGCCGATCTGGCACTCGGAGCTCACAAGGAGTGGGTAAAAACCCAATTTGCGAAAGGGGTTAGGTTTTGTTCTTTCCAAGAGGGTGATTTCGTATCACTATATCATCCAAAAGATAATCTCTTGGAGGCATGCACACTTCGACCCATTTTGCTAGGTCCCTATGTCATAACAAAAGTCCTCTCCTTGAGGGCATATGAACTATAGGATTGGGACGAAATCCCACTCAAGGAGCCCACATACGGGCTCTATCTGAAAAAGTATTGTGCCTAGTGTCATGCTGGGCATGTGCTTTGTATTTTTATGTATTCATAAGTTTTGCATACCTTTTTGATGTGATTGGATTATTTTCTTATTTAGTGGAGTACTTGTCTCATGCATTCTTCTCGCAATGCAGATGTCATCATCACCCTTAGCATATGTAGGATATGTGGATGGTGCCAGTCATCACACACAGCACATTGCATCAGTTGCTTGGGTCATCTATACACCCGAGTCGGAACTATTTTGCTCTGGGGGAGTCTTTCTTGGTACTGCCACCAACAATATTGCTGAGTACATCTATGTCATTTCGCTTCTCATGGAGGCGTCATCAAGGGGCATCTCCAATCTGGTGGTCAGGTTAGACTCCTAGCTAGTCGTTATGCAATTGACAAACCATTATCACGTCCGAAATCCAACCTTGTTACGTAACTATCTAAGGGTGCGACTCTTGGAATGTCGATTTGAAATAATCACGTATGAATATGTTCCTCAAGAATTAAATACAGTTGTTGATTCGTTAGCTAACTATGTATTAGATTGGCTTTTGTCTCATTTGTTATATCATCATGCATGAGAAGTAAAATATTTACTAAAGTTAAAAATTTGTCACAAAAAACATTTTAAAAACACATTTACACCACCAAAATACCAAAAATATATGTATATATATATAGATCAAAATCCATTTTTTTACATCAAAATATTCCAAAGCTTGGATGATTTAAGTATAAAATGGCTCAAAGCCCAGCTACAAACACTCATATGGCTATGCTAGAACACCTGCTAAAATGAGCCTATTGCTCCAGAAAAGCTAAAACAACTCTAGCTACCCTCCGAAGAGGAACCAGAAACCGCTCAGGTACACCATTGGCGTGTCACTGCATATGAGCAGGAATCTCCCTCATTGAAAGGGGGGGACACCCGTAATCAAACCCTCTAGGTTCCTCAGAACCTCGTGGAGACTGTCGGCATCACCCCCTCTAGCATGTAGTTGGCCGCTTCGTCGCACATAGCGAGGTTCGTCTGCAAGTCGTAATGGCACCACATATGTGTTAAGCATAAAAGTTTCATGTCAGTTCTTATCTCATTGTTAAAAAACATTACATATACATTCAAAAGTACAAAAATACTTAAGTACTATCAAAATTATTCTCACCTTGACGACCCTAGTTGGTCCCGGGTGGTAGCATCAACTCTGGGTCACTGGTAAAGTCCATGCCTTCATAGGCATAGTCGTCAACAATGACAATATGGCTTCGAAGCCATTGGAAGAAGTCTTCGTCAAAGAAGTACCGGAGTGGTCCTCGTCCTGTGCGAGGATCAAGTGATGACCAACGACCCTGCCTTTGCTCCCTTGGATCAAAGGGACCTAAGCTCACTCGTGGGCGCATGACAGGTACCCTCTCAAGGAAAAATGAGACTATGATAGTACCATACCCAAAACTGTGTTGGGTACGGGTCTTGCATGCTATCAATTCTGCCTTCAACTGGCGAAGCACTGCTTCACACCAGTTGAACATCTGGGGCTGGACACAGTCAATGGAAAGCAACAGTTGGGCCTTTGTCACTATGTGGGGACTTTTTGACCTCGCCAATCGCATAATCAACCATAAAACTGCCCTCATAGACCGAGATCGAATCCTCTCTATCGGGACTCTGTTGCTGACTAGTCCACTCTCAAGGATGCAGTAGATCTGTACCAGCTCTGATGTAGATCATGGATCTGACTTGCCACCGGTGAGGTTTGCTTGTGCCCCACAGCACGACAAACTAGTCAAAAAGTAAATATCATCCCAGTCAATTGCCAGCTCCTGATCTCCAACCCTGAACACTTGCTCGTGTTCATCCTAGCGCTGTATGATCCATCTTAGTAAATCCTCCTGTCCTTTCATCAGCTCTAGTCTTGCATACTTCAATAAAACACAGCGACGCAATGCAAGTATGCAAATTGGATCATTTCTCATTAGCAATTCCTCATTATCATGGGCCCATTCTCTCCATAGGTGAGTCATTTCAGCCTAAAACCTGTGCAAAATAACCCTAAAAACAGTCAAAATGGGGCAAAATCACTTAGGGAATCCATGCATGAGGGTTTCAAATGCGCCCTACAGCCCTAATGCCCCTCCCAGTGCTACACAAGGAGGATTAACACCGTCCACTGGCTCGTACAGAGTGTTTAACACTCTCTACTGGCCATTTGGAGGGTGTTAGTGCGCAAAAGTGGCTCTAGGGCACCTCAGATCTGCAAATTTCCACCCAAAAAACTGTTACAAAAGGTTTAATAAAGCATAAAGAAAAGTTTTAGCTCTCACTTGGGACTGATGGCACGTCAAATGGTTGCTCGGATCTCCTGCAATGGTCCCCGAAAAATCTGCTCCTCTTTAGCTCCAACTAGCTGTCACAAACTTCAAAATAGTGAAAATGATGCATGTGAAAGCTCAAAGCATCTCCTTATATAATTTTGAGAGACATGATTTTTGAAAATCATTAAAGAGGAATTAGTCCATTCTACCTAATTTTTTATCATGCATGAACCCAGATAATAGGAATTGCTGCTTTTTTCTACTTTTTGCTGCTTTTGATGAAAGTACTTTCAGGAATGAAAAGCAGTAAAAGTTGCATGCAAGCCTTTATAGAGCACTGCTAGGGATATTTTATTGCTCTTTAAAAAATATAAACATCCCCGAGTTTTCATCGTTAAGCTTATTAAAATCTATCTAACAATGGTAGAGCACTTTTGGAGACATTTTATTGCTCTTTAAAAAATATAAACATCTCTGAGTTTTTGTAGTAGGGCTTGTTAAACATATATACCACAATCCATAAAGCACTTTTAGGGATATTTTATCGCTCTTTAAACAATATAAACATCCCCAAGTTTTTCATCATTTGCACTCATTAAATATATGCAAATGATGCTCTGAGCACCTCTTTTTTGATCTTGTTCTAGCTCATAAACTGAAAAAGACCAACAGAGCATCCTTTTTAGGCACTTTTTTCTCGCTCTTTAAACTAAAAAAATCCTGTGCTGTGTCTTGCTGCTCGTTAAACATGCTTAATATGACCTGCGCATTCTTTCAGGTACTTTTTCTTTCTCGTTAAAAAAAATGAAAAATCCCGAGTTTTTGTTATTGAGCTCATTAAAGTGTCACGACAAAACACGAGTTTATTCCATCGCCTCGTACTCGTAACAAAATGAGGTTGATATCTATTGGAAAAAGGTTTCTCTTTATCTAGTTTCAATAGATTAAAATACGGAAAAGTAACCGATCCAGGTATACTATTAACCTTTGGTCACTCCCGGTTAACAACTATGACAAAGGAACCACCATGGAGTCTCTCTTTATGATCTTTTCAGACTCTCTAAAGATGAAAAGACCATCGAGTTGTCTAGTCTGGACTCTTTAAATACACATACAAGATATAGAGTCGTTCTTTTTACGATACTTTTCAGACTCTTAAAAGATGAAAAAATCGACGAGTTTGCCTATCTGGACTCATTAAACTAATCAGATAGGGCAAAGAGTCGTTCTTTTTTGCGATCATTTTCAGACTCTTTAAACATGAAAAGATCGATGAGTTTACCCATCCAGACTCATTAAAAAATCAGACGGGGAAAGTGGACAATACAACTGTATCTTGTATTTGAAAGCGTGGTTTGGCAGCATTTGTCCCCTTGAATATGGCACTCCCTCACATAAACCTTCATTTTGATAGCCTCCCAGTATGAACCCTACCAACCTATGAGTTCTTCGCCTATATACCCTTATGTAATTGCATCTCCGTATCTTAAACACTTTGTAGTGTTCATGAGTCTAGTGTTGTCTGGTTAAAACCATTGTCATGCCTTCTATTGTTCAAGGGTCCCTATTTGTTTCCTCTATCAACCAATCCTACATATCCTTTCATCATGCCCTCTGTTGTTTAGACCCAAAAGCTCAAAAGATCCTTCAAAAAACAAAATCATCCTTGTCCAGTTTCGTGTCGATTGATGTAGGACACGTCATTGCCTACCTTTCAACAGGTTTCTTCCTATTGACTTCAACACTCTATCTAGGAAGGTAACCCAAAAATACATTCAGTGCCTTAGTGCTTGCAGACATTAGTGACAGGTTACCTTGTGCTTGATCACGAGTTTTTATTATTAGCTCCTGGTTAAGCAATTCTACAAGTGTTCGACGACAAAAAATATTTCACACTCTCTAGTTTGCACTGTGCATCTTGGAGACCATCACCTATCGGTGGCCTTCCTAGCATCTGTTAACAGTCTCGATTATTGGCTGGTAATCAGATGATTTCGTGCATGTTCGACGTCAACTCATTTTATCACATGTACCGATCTATGTTGTTCGGTGAAGCGGGAATCAAGACCTTGGGTAGAGGCTTGCATCATTCAGCCTTGTTTCCTCTCCCAAGCTGCGATATTGTTCTTTGGAGACAACTATTTCAGGATGATCTATTATGACACTCGATCCGCCCTATACCATATTGGCGGCTAACATTGTTATATCTCCGAGGAGAAAGTTACTCTGACATAACTACTGAGCATGGGAATGCCTGACTCAGGACATGATTTTAGCATTTTATATATATGTACTTTTGTTGTATCAGGTTTTCCTTGCCGCTCGAAACTTCTCTCTCTCTCTCTCTCTTTACAAAGATTTTGACAGAAAATTACAGTGTTTTTTCATAAAGTATTTCGGCCATCATCTCTGCCTATGATCTCATACTTTAGGGGCAATCTGTTATAGGACGAATTGACCTCCTAATCAACTGAGAGGAGAAAGACAAGATGCCTGAATCAGTGACCATAGTTGCAAGCCCAAAATCCACACTAACGCTCTCTATACATTGACAACCTGCTTTATAAAGCTTGTTACCAAGCATAAAGGAGCATTAGTCACCCTGCTAACTCTTGTTGTTAGACCAGGGGGAGTGTTCATGAACTTAAGTGATGTTCAGAAGGTTCTCCCAATGAATCTGCTCATAAATATCTAGATATTAAATCCCTATATTTGTGCAAGAAAACCAAGGAAACTCCAAAAATCAAGATATTTGGAGAAATTATTTTCCGAGAATGAAGGAAAATGGGAAAAAGCTTGTAAACAGGGCAGGTTCATGGTTTTTTCCCTAATGAACTACAGGTGGAGTTTGGCAGCCCTAAATCGATTGCTACATAAGCAACAAGAGGACCATTGCAAAAGTGTCAGAGCATTTAGAAGGATAGCCCATAGAGCTGTTGTGAAACTGTCATATTCTTGAAGGAGCTAGCTGAAAGAAGGAGAGAGAGAGAGGAAGAGGGGGTAAGGGAGGCTGATACAATAGGGTTGTTGTAATCACTCTTCCATTCTGAATATAGGACTACGGTTTTGTTCCCTACTCTAAAGTGTCGGTGATATTGTGCATTTATTTGTTCATTTTGATGCTTGTTGTGTTGAGTAGATAAGTTATACATTTATACATGTTTGTTACGGATTCTTACATTAATTTTTAGAAGTGTATTCTATGATTGGTTTGCTTTGTTCTTTTGTGCAGGAATCGTGTCGGAGCCGGCTTAGAAGGAGTTCTTCTTGCCGCACGGAGATCCCCAAGCGAATCTAGAAAGAACCAAAAGTGATCCTCTTTCCATACCCTATCAATATATGTCTGATAGATGAACATGTGTGTAACGGGTAGCTTTTGCAGATAACCTTACGGTCTGTCAAAGGTCCTGGGAAGACCTTCGAGGGTATTTTTCATCCCATGCATTTTACCCAATAGCAACTATATATTACATTAGCAAAAAATTAACTCCTAATGAGTTGAATTACATAGTAACAGAGAAATAGCTTTTAGCTATTATTTATGCTATTAACAAATTCAGACACTATATAACTAGATACCCTATAGTTATGTATACTGATCACTTTTCTATCAAATACTTAGCTAATAAACCCATTACGAATGGTAGGGTGACACGTTGGTTACTACCTTTGCAGGAATTCGACATAACTATAAAGGATCGACTAGGGAGGGAAAACCTTGTGGCAGACTTCCTCTCCCGCGTGCCAAGAACAGACGATGTAATGGTGGTAGAAGACCAGTTCCCGGATGAACACCTATTTGTTGTGGCTGTAAAAACACCATGATACGCAGATGTGGCGAATTATTTAGCAGTGGGAAAACTGCCCAAACATCTGACATCAACACTCGGTTCTCCTAGATCGGAGGATACCTTTTTCACACAGGGGCCGATATGCACATCAGCAAGTGTACCAGGGAAGACAAAATTTATGATATATTAAAAGCTTGCCAAGATGGGCCCTACGGCAGACATTTTGTAGACCGCAGAAATGGACATAAAATTTTGCAGATGAGCCACTACTAGCCCACGATTTTTAAGGATGCTAAGAAATTTGTCCAGGCATGCGATAGTTGCCAAAGGATGGGTTGCCCTGGCCAATCTGATGAGATGCCCCTGCATCCACAGCTGGTGATAGAACCCTTTGAGCGATGGGTGTTAGATTTCATTGGGCCGATCAACCCATCATCCAATCAGAAATCATATATATTGGTTGCAACAGAATATGTGACTAAATGGGTGGAGGCAGTAGAGTTACCAAGAGCAACAGAGGAAACAGTGATTAATTTTCTTTTCGAAATTTTTGTGCGATATGGCTTACCTAGAGAAGTAATTACTGATGGGGGGCCATAATTTGTAGGCCAAAAATTTACTGCTACACTGAAGAATCATCACATTATGCACAAAATTACCTCTCCGTATCACCCGCAAGTGAATGAGCAAGTGGAGAGTACCAACAAAGTAATTGAAGCTATTATAATGAAGGCAATCTCATCGCACAGACGAGACTGGGCTACTCAACTTCCAGAGGCCTTGTGGGCATATCACACGACTTGGAAAAACACTACTGGACACTCCATATCAGTCGGTATTTGGTAAGGAACATATTTTCCCCATAGAATTTGAGATACAAACAATAAGGATAGCCCAGAAGGTGGGATTGGATTTAACTGAAGCCCAGATTAACAGACTACAACAAATAAATGAATTAGATGAAATTTGACTATTGGCTCTACAACATACTGCACTCATTCAACAATAAAGGGCCAAATGGCACAATTCCCTGATTAAGAAAAAGACATTTCATGAGGGTGACTGGGCACTTCTTTACAATTCCAGGTTTCAAGACTTCCCTGGTAAACTGCAGACTAGGTGGTTAGGCCCCTATGAAATAAAGGAAGTGCATGACAATGGCACTCTTACATTGGCCACCATTGATGGGTCTGGTTTTTCCTTTAAAGAAAATGGGCATCAGGTGCGCCTCTACCAAAAACCACTTACAAGAGAATATTTTTACCAGCAGATACGTGAGGACTCCACCATGCAAGTTTTAGCTACAAAAGGAAATCCTTCGGTAGCTTCATTTTTGTAAAAAGTTATTTCTTTTTGTAAAAACTGTAAATATGATTGTTGATTTTCTACATTTTTTTCTATCAATTTGTTTGTTGTTTCCACTTCAGAACAACACTTTTTCTGTTTGTTTGTTGTTCCCACTTCGGAACAACATTTTTTCATTTTTGTTGTTCCCACTTTGGAACATCACTTTTTCGTTTTATTGTTCCTACTTCGGAACAACACTTTTTCATTTTGTTGTTCCCACTTCGGAACAACACTTTTTCGTTTTGTTGTTCCTACTTCGGAACAACACTTTTCCGTTTTGTTGTTCCTACTTCAGAACAACACTTTTTTGTTTTCCTATTGCCACTTCGGAACAACACTTTTTCCTTTTGTTGTTCCCACTTCAGAACAACACTTTTTCATTTTTTTTTCCCACTTCGGAACAACACTTTTTCATTTTTATTGTTCCCACTTCGGAACAACACTTTTTCGTTTTGTTGTTCCCACTTTGGAACATCACTTTTTCATTTTTTTTGTTCCTACTTCGGAACAAAACTTTTTCATTTTTTGTTGTTCCTACTTCGGAACAACACTTTTTTGTTTTTGTTGTTCCTACTTCGGAACAACACATTTTTGTTTTTGTTGCTCCCACTTCGGAACAACATTTTTTCATTTTTGTTGTTCCCACTTCAGAACAACACTTTTTCATTTTTACTATTCCCACTTCGGAATAACACTTTTTCATTTTGCTGTTCCCACTGCGGAACAACACTTTTTGTTGTTTTTAAAACTTTTGAACAACACCTTTTTCTCTTAGCGTGTTTTTCTGTTCCCACTTTTGAACAGCTATTGTTCCATCTTTGGAACAACATTTTTGCTTCTTGAAGTTGTGTGTTTTCTAAATAACACCCTTTTCCTTGTACTATTTTGATGTTGAACAGCACTTGCAGGATCATTCCTAGCTCCTCTCAGCCCCATTTTTCTAATTCCCTTTAATGTCATGAAGTACAACACTTTTATGAGGACAAGAATTATGGATTCTATTGAAGCAGGTGAATACCCTTAACGTTATGATCTTTAACAAGACAACTCCTTGATGATAGATTGTTTTTAGAAAAAAGGAGGGGACACCATTATTTATATATTGCTCTACTGTATTGATTTCTGTTTTATATGATACTGATTAATCATCTTTACCATGCTGGTTCCACCCCTCTTGGTTATAATCCTATATGTCTATTGTAAGTGAGATTATGGGTATATTTGTTTTTCAACTTCTTCCATCATCCCTACTTTTAAGGAGTACTGAGCCTCCCTCTATTTTAAAAATGTGTAATAACAACAAAATTTTGCCTACAGATAGAGGATAGGGGGTCTCATTAAGAGCCAACCTACCATGTTCATAAGGATGTAGCAATATGGAATTCCAACTATGGCCACCACACTAGGGTTATGATCCATTGGATGGCTAAAATATCCTTGGAACAGGAGGTCTCATCACGAGCTGACCTGATCACTTTTGCTACTTCCCAGTGAATGGCAATGTGGTCATCTGGTTACCATGCCAACACACTAATTTCTTCTGTAGAAACAACAATGGAATTCTCCAACCATAAATTGAGGAAACTAGCTCATATGGGTTAAAAAGCAACTCTGTCGAGGCCATGGATGCTTGCTGACAATGGAAGCTCTACTGATGGTATTGAAGTTCTATTTTCAACATCAAAAATTATTATAATACCCTCTTCTTACTTTTCTTTTTATCAGAGAAATTATTTCCCTAATTTCTCCCTACCTTGAACCTTTATGCATGAGTTAATGTTTTTAATCAATCGTATCATTTTCAGATGGAATATCGTTAGCAAAGCATCTTTTTCTTGCATATTGTTGTCCTTTTTCCTTACCTCATAACCTATCATCAATTAAAGCATCTTGTCTCTTATCAATAACCATCATTACACACCTCGCCTTCATTATATCCATACTTTTTACAGTGCTTTCATTAATATATGTACTTTGTCTCATTTACTGTCGTATCTTTCACCCTTGTACATTGCTGTCAGAACAACATTTCCCCGTCCATTCTGTCGTACATGACCTCACATCTTAAAGGAGGGAGGGGACCTTCATTACACTTGTGCATGGAAAATTTTAGGGGCTAATGTTTGCCCAGTGGGCTAATTTTCCATGATTTTTCCAAAAAAAAGATTCGCCAATTTCCAATTTTATAAAAGACGATTCGCCCAAATTTTAGAATATAAAATTATTTTACCTTAAAAATCGCCAACATTATAGAGAGACTATATATAAAATAATTATAAATTTGATTAATTTTACAAATATATCAATAAACATTTATAATTTGCATATTAGGGATTAGTGAGATTCGCCAATGTTTGAAACTTCAAGAAAATTTTCCATCCTTAAAATTTTCCTTGCACTTGTGCATGCGTTGTAGTTGTTTTATTGGACTTCATAGGTTGATATGGTATTCCATGATCACACACAATGTGGCAAAATAATAGTCCTCGAATTAATTCATTCTCATAGAAATGTCGTTTAAACATTGTAAAACTTAGCTGTTATAACTACTTTTTGTTCTATCTCTCTGCTATTGTTTGTTGCTGTGTTTTCTGCACTGCACTAATCCCTTGCAATAGTAGGAAGAACTCAACCATTATGGGTTGTAAGATAGTGCGTTGAGAACCTTTAGTGCTAGAAGTCTCCGACAGAGCCAAGGAATTTCTGATCCGTGCTGGGTGGATATCATATTTCACAAGATTTCAGCCCCCTAGTGACGAAATCGCTATTGCGTTTCTACAACATCTGCAGAATGGGAAATCCCTGGTGAGAGGTAGAAGAATCACAGTCTCAGACACTGTAATAGCTGAAGTATCTGGGTTACTGGCGGAAGGAACTATATGGCCAAAGAAACACGAAATGTTGCAAGATGCGGTGGACATTTTCAGGATGCAGGTGAGGAATTAACCAAGAAAGGAAAGGGCATCCGACCATCTTCTCTAGCAGAACCATTGCATGAGTTGGAAAGTTTTGTTGAGAGGTACATTACCTGTGATGGATGACAAGACGTGGTAAGACCACGACAACTCAAACTCTTATCTGTTTTAAAACTAAATCTCACTGTTAATCTGCCATATTTCTTGAATTCATTACTGCATGATACCATCGATAGAATAAGATGGGCTAGGCACCCTGAAACCGTAGTTAGCCACCATGGATTCATTCAACTAATTGTTAGCCATAACCTCGTTCAACAAAACTCAACTTGGGATGGTCTCATAGCGCCCCTAGAGACTAGTCAAAACCCTGTAATCCAAAATTCTGCAATCTTGGAGATGAGCCAGCAGAGCCCTGTTCCGAAAAGGAAAAGGACTACCCACTCAAACATTGAACCCCATAAGCACAGGCAGTCTGCAAGGTTAAATCTAGCCCAGAGAATGTCTGTAAATCCACAGGATAGCACCGAACAACCTGCGGAGCCATCCAGACCAGTTAATATACAAGACTCTGAGTCAGAACCAGAGAAAACAATGCAATTCAGAGCAAGAACCTGAAGAAAAGGATAATTCAGAGCCAGAATCAAAGGAAGAACCTGAACAAGGGGAAGGATGTCATTCAGAATTAGAACCAGAGGAACAATCCAATTCAGAGCAAGAACCCGAGGAAGAGGATAGACCGGACTCAGAGAAAGAACATGCACATCACTTTGATGATGAACTGGAAAATGAAGAAGGGCCTCCTCAAACATCAACCATGAGCCCCCAAAATGATCTTTTGTGGGATTTTGAGACAGGGATGGCCCAGGTCTTAGAAAATCTGGATGCATACATGTAGCCGGGAGGATCACTTGATCCTAACCTAATGGAAGCCCAATCCCTAGAGGATTCTGGGCATATAGAAATTCTGCTTTCTTCAGAGGCTATAGACCAGGAAAAGGAAGTGGACATAGAAGTTATTCATGAATCCAACAACCAATCTGGTGACACAGTTCTATTGGAGCACAACCATGATAAACAACAGGAATATTTAGATATAGAATCTATTGAGAAACTTGTTAGTATAAAAGATGCTCCTCATAAGAGGCAAGTAGCCGAAGAAAAACTAAGGAAGCTGAGACAAAAATACCAAAAGCTTCAAAAGACAATTAAAAGGCTACGTCGAAAGATTAAAGAAATTGCAAATGGAAAAGACCAAAACACTATGCCTGAGGTAGTCACTATGACTACGCAAATGGAAATATTTAAGGGTAGGGCAATAGAAACCCAAACCGAACTCATCCCTACTCAAACAATAGCCACCCAGGCAAATTTGCATGTAGACTTAGTGGATGCAGCTGTTCATATAGAGGGTTGGTCCTCCCACAATACGGAAGTACAGACCGAGGAAATATCCTCTTGTCGCACAGGTACTCAAACGGAAGAGCAAGCCAAGGACATCCTGTCAAGAAAAGACCCTATTTTTCTAAAACTACAGGAAGAGCTAACACAAGCACAACTTGCTTTAGAATGATGTGAACAGGAGACAGTTCCCCTGCAAAAATACCAGGAGTTGCAGAAGCAGTTTAGGGAATTAACCATAACTGAGAGTGGGACTTTTGATAGATTTAGACAGGAAGAAGAAAAGATGAAGAAGGTGAAGACCAAGTTGGACAGAGTCAAGAACCAGATAGACACCACTTGCTTTCTATATTTGGATGTCTTTACATGCAGGTCTCCTGCCACAAATTATGCCCTGTTCTTAGTAGAATGATACTTATTGTTAAAGATTAAAGCCGTAAGAGCTAGCAAGCCAATCGAATTAAAGACAACTAAAGATTTTATAAGTTGTTGTAAGGAACATGGGGCAAAATTCCAAAGGCTTCTTTACAAATTTTATCTACATAATTTCATTTTGGAAGAAGAAGTGGATAAGAATCCTAGCCCTTTTGTTGGAGATATTCAATTCCAAGCTTTTATCTCTTTTGCAATTAATCAACTTAAGTGGTTTAAGGCTTATAATTCGTTCCAAAGACAAGAACACCGGTTGGATCTCCGGGTAAGGAGTGAGCCTACTCACCCTTTGCAAGTGTTTGCTAAACATAAAAGGATGATGACGCAAGAAGGCGTGATTCAAATTTTAGGGCCCATACATAAGGAAATTATACAGAAAGGAACAAGATATTTCCTCTCCATTCAGGAAAGATACCTGATTGCATCCAAAATGAGATGGACGGTCTCAACTAACAGTGTTAAGGAAAGAGAACCATTTAATTATGGGAATTTCAAAGCTGCTACAAGCCGATTGATCACATACAACAACCTTATCTTGAGGAAAGGACCTTATTGGTTGGGATGTCGATTTAGATGTTCCATTATTTGGTATCCTCCTGAGGGGTATCAGTCTCACTATGAGTTACCAGAAGGACATGAAAAGATAGCCTTTGCAAATTTGGCACAACAACATGGTTTCAGGCCTGATAAAGAAACCCTTTTTCCAGCTTACTCATCAACTACATTACATAGGAATTATTCATTTTTCATGAGGACATGAAAAAACATAAGCAGGGGAGTATGTTGAGCCTTGAAATAGGTATGTATTTACTCATGATTACTGTCATTTTCATCTTTTCTTATCCATTTTTGCCATAATATAATAACATATTGATAGGATTTTGATAAGGAATGAATGAAACTGCTCTCGATATGATTTGATCGACCAAACTAACTCTCATTTCTTTTTATGTAGAAAAATAGCAGATGGAACAGCTATTGTTCCAAAGTCAGAATAGCAAAAGCTAATCAAGGGAAATGAGACGCGTCGTGTGTGGTCAAACCAAGGAACGAATCAAGAAGATCGGCACAAGATGGGAGAATTGTCTGAAGATAGCATTTTGTTGTGAATCCCTCAAGATCTCCTCATCCTGAGGGATCACATTTATCTTTTTCCTTTTGACTATAAAGAGGAACACTGAAGAGGGATCTCTCATCTTTTACTTCAATTGTAATTTTAATTTATAGAAGCGTGATTATGAAGAACGGGATTGTATTGTAATATCAAGTGACTTTGATGATTAATATATAACTTGTGTTTTTTTTCATTCTGATATTTTGAAGTAGCTAAGCAGTATTCGCTGGTGGCTAGGGCCCGGTCTTTGTTGGATCTTACTATTGTTCCTTGTTTTATACTTTTTTCATTTCCTTCAAGTTTATTCTGCTTTAATACTTTGCAGTTGATTTACTTTCGTTAATTCAGATTTTCGGTATTCATTTCATTAATGTGCAGTCTTAGTTGGTTTTTATTTATTCATGTCATGGATTGAATTAGTTATCAGTTAAAGAATCATTCCTGGTTAATTAAAGAATATAGCATTATTGATTAAATGTTGTCCTTCCATCCAGTAGTTAAAGTCCAGCTGAAAGAGATCAGTTAGTGCTACGATGCTCTCGGTTGATTACTATTTGAATTGGTTGGTTAAGATAGAAATATGGTTTTGTTTGAGATTGAGTTATGATGCTTAGATTAATTATTTCTTTTAAAGTTACAATCTTGAGATTTATGATTGCATCCGTTTACTCTTGTATTGAATTTATTAACTTATTTTTGAAGCATTACTCTCTGGAATTATAGCTTGCACATATTGTGTACACTCTTGGAATAAAAATACTTACCCAGGTTGATAATTAATGTGAGGCAATTAGGAGTTTTAAAAGACACCTTCTAGCACCCAACAACATCATAAGTTTGTATTCTCTGAATTGTGACCTACTTCATCCCTCAACCCTCTAGTCCTTTTATAGATCAAAGAGGGGGAAGTTTTAGATCCCTAAGAAGAGGAAGAAGCTCCCTTAATGAAGGATTATGTTACCATGAGAAAAGGGATGGAGATTCATCTTATGAGGGTTATAGTTCGAATAGTCATCACTTGGAAGCTTTCAGTTGGGAATTATTTGACCAACTATGTTTCTAGAATGTACTTTTTATTTTTACTTTCTAGAATTCACCTGCGTGGGTTCATATTTATAGACAGAGAGCATCTCTTCATTGTTCTTAGATTCAGTTTCAGTACATGCACGGGAAACATTATAGAAATTGACGTAGGTGGAACTTAACAACGTGTGAGAGCTATTTGACCCAAATTTCTCATGTACTTTAACATATTTTGAGTTGTTTGACTTCTAAGGGAGCTAGTTTCAACATGTTCACAGATGGTAAAAATATCCATAAACTGATCAAGTGTCATGGCGACAAATTGATGTGTAACACTTAGTGTAGTCACACTTATGGTTTGATTAACAAAAACAAATTTTACATAGATGATGTGACATAAAGAATCTCAAATTAAAATTACAATTTAAATTGTATTTCATATCAAGTTTTAACCAAAATATAAATTATTATGTTAACGGAAGGTGTCTATATTTTAAATCAAATATATATGATTTTATATTATTGATCATCGTAATATTGTTTATGTAAAAATTATAATAATAATTATTTAAATAAAAATTTTAACTAAATTGATGCAAGTTAAGATACCCTTAATATTAAATTATAAAATTCTTAAAATTTACTTGAGTTTAAACCAATACTACATAATATAATGGAGGGTGTATATATTTTAAAATCAATATGTAAATATTCTACTCATCATAACATTATTTAGGTAAAAATTAATATAGTATTATTTAATTAATTTTTAAACTAAATTTGAAATTGACCGCAATTTTAAATAAAAACAATTTTTTAATTAAAAAAGCTATATTCAATATATTCAAAATTTGATTTGAACATAAAATCCTCATATCTATGTTTATAAACATCACCTACCTTTTCCTAATTTTTCATGTACTATTGTTGGCTTAATTTGGGCTGACCCAGGTTTTATCTTTGCTATGCACGAGCAAAACCCTAAATCACTGGCCCTCTCGGCAATGACTTGCAAGCAGACTACAGTATCACCTGAAGTGGCTATGGGAGGATGCCGAAACAGGTTTCTGCAACCTTGAGGGATGATGCAGTGTGGTATTTTTATGTTCTTTTATCCTTAACATACATATATTACTTTGCATTCATATATTAATTCTCCACATTACATTCATCACTTGAAACATATCATATACATCCATAAAACTTTAATGTACCAAAATAAAGTGCAACTTCTATGCTACAATAGATAATAAGTGAATAAACATGAGGACACATATTTTACTGTGGTTCACCCCAATGTTGGACTACGTCCAAAAGAATTGTTGCTTATAATAAAGAATTCATACAACAAACATTTCTTAGCCTGCGCATGCATCTGCAAGAAGTCCGCGCACTCAACTGTAGACTCAGCGGTAGAGCCTCACCTTCTTTCCCAAACCACAACTCACAAAGATACAACAATTCAATGTATGATGTGATTCTTCAAGACTATGTCCTCCTTTATTATTCATCCCTATATATACTATTACATCAAGGGATATAACATCGCAATACCATGGTCCATTTACTATGGATTCCCCTAATACAAGCTACCATGGTCCAAAACCATTCATCATTTATAAAATTACATTCTTTTAACAAAATGGAGGGGTTTCGACCTGCTCCAAGGCCCATATACCATGTTGTATATTGATCCAGATTTAAAAAGGAACGCAACAAATTACAGAGATAACAACAAATACAGAGATGCAGCAGAAATAATACTTCATTTCATTAATGTAAAATAAAATATGCTTACAAATAGAAATGGAAATAAACTAGCTCGGGCGATGGTAGCTTATCCGTTAGAAGAGATGTGGTGGCTACATGCCTCTAAACTGTCTTACAATGAGGCTCAAAGGCCTATTTATTGTTGAGAAACAATGGAAAACTCTAAACATCCAAAAACCTAACCCTAGGAGATGAAGTGCCAAACTATGGGCCCCGTTTGGGTAAATTGGTACATCAACTTCCCGGGGTCGTAACTTTGGCATATGATCTCCATTTGACGTGCACAATACCTCATTAGAAAGATCTATCTGAGGAATACAACTTTTGGATGAGAAACATTGGTCCATGGCCCCATGTTGCTCCCAGTTTTTCCAAAAAATGTTGTTTAAGGCCTCAAAACGGCTCTGGAAGTTCAGGAGCCGAAAAACTACTAAAAATAGTAAATTGTGCTACAATTAAGGAAACTAAAAAACTGAAAGAAACACTTGTGGGGATCCAATTGGAATTGGTGGGTGGCCACCAATATCTAGCTGGATCATATATCTACTGCAGGGTCCACATCGGTGCTTCATTGCTGCACTGTGCGGTCCACATTGCACTCTGCTCCTCAAAATGCAGAGTCTTCATCAAGATCTAGGCCAAGTTGGGTTGTACCCAACAGGCCCCCAACACTCACATTTCACGCATCCCAATTCATTCAGTTGCTTTGCCTCTGATTTTTGATGTGATGTTGTTATAGGCCTGGTTGAACTATTGGAGTGTTTCTACCACTTGCGTATCCTTGATGTCTGCCTCTTCCAACAATACCTCTATTATGTGTTATGCAACCTTTTGTACCAATACTGCCTCCTTCCATCGAAGATCTTGAAGTTTCTCATCCACTGTTTTTGACAACTGGAGGGCCTCATCCTACCATGGCCAAGTCCTCTCTATCAAAATATGCTCCTCCTTCAGATCCTCAATGTTCTTCTAGAGGGCCTTACTCTTGTTGATCTTCACGAGCCTCTGCGAGATCGACAGGGTCTTCGAAGATGCCCGAATCTGTTCTAGTTGTTGCTTCTACTGCTACATTTCCTCCTACAATTTCTATATGTTTGGATCTTCCTACAGCAAAGTCCAAATCTGCAAACTTTCATCCAATAACTTGCTATAGTCTTCAAATGTTGTGGAGATCCTAGCCATCAAAGTATTTACGTCAGTCTCCCTTGGATCCCTTACTTGCTATGGCGTAGCTAGCTACAGTTTCAATTGAAACTCACTAATCTATATTTCATACTTGAATTTCACTCCTTGTAGTTCTTTGTTGCAAGGTTGAGCTTCGCGACCTTGTTTTCTACTGCTTATTGATCCTGGACTTCAAGATCTGAGATTTCCTTGTATGTTTCTTCCATTGTCTCCTCGAGCTTCCAATGTTGCTGTGATAATTGATCCCTTTCTTGGATCACTTGTTCTATATTTTTGGAAAACACAGCTTGGTATTGTTCTACTTGTATATTCAGCTGTGTTGTACGTGTTCCCTCAGCTTCAGTTCTTCTATGATCTCCATCTACATCTTATGTAATCTCTACAACAACAATATTGTGATGTTCATGTTGATATTTTTCCACTCTTTTGCCTGCTATTGTAGTTCAGCAGATTCAAATTGTAAACCTCCTATGGGTATCTGATGCAACCTCGCTGCAATGGTAAGCTCTATCTGCCTCTCTACTCCAACCATTTCTTCTATCTTTGTGGGTTGTCTAACTACTAGCACCAAAATATTTAACTCTATGATTCCTTCCTGCACACTTGTGAGAAGTGCATCGTAATGATCTTCTACTTTATTCTAGGAGTCGACTGTCGCCTCCTGAATCTTGCCCTTGATTTGATCTAAGTATTCTTCAGTAAGTACCATTATATACTTCATCTTATCAACCTTCCACCTCTTATCTTTCTTTGAGGAAACTTCCTCTTTTGCCTTCCTCTTCTCCGTGGCAATTTTTTCTATTTCTCCCTTTTCAATCTCCTTGGTCTTCTTAACTCTCTTAGGAGGATCCTGCTGACCCTCATCATGGTTCTCCTCTTCCTCTGACTCCTCTAGATCTTGCTCCTTATATTTTCCACTGGCTTCGCCATACTACAAAGTATCCAACTCTTCCTCTTTAGTCTCACTGTCTCCTGCTCCTTCCAGTGGAGTCATCCATTCTTCAAGAAATTTCTGTATCTACGTGCAAGATCATCTTTAGACACGATATGGGGAAAGTCATGCCATTTATTCTTTACATCCTTGCATGCCTGTATGTATACTTTATGGAAGTTTGCTTTGAACCTCGCCACAGAGCGATACTGTTCATATAATCTTGTGATAGTCTGGGGTGTTGGTTAACTAACATGTGTAAATCCATGTCGTACAGGATGAAAAATATTTTTTTTTCTTGTGCACACGATGGTTGAGTGGTAAACCACAACGAAGCATACCTCGCAGCTTCGTGGATATCTGTAGGTACTTGAAGAAAATGTGAATCTTTTGTTTCTTTCCATGCCAACATAGAAATTATTAAGATTAACCATGCATAGTGCAATGTTTTATCTTCCTCCTGGACTTCACAACAATCATCCAAGAACTCCTTGCATAAGTATTCAGCCAAGTTATATTGAACACCGTTGGCACACTGTGCGAATAGCAACACCACCGACGCAGGAACTCCATTTGCACAACACTTCCTCATAATATTTCCAGCTAATATGTGCACCACGAAGCAAACTGCTTGGTCGTAGATGGAGTTTATGCCATAACCTTGTTTTCCTTTAACCAACCCAAACCTTCTCTTCATACTCTCTGCTATAGCGCAATCTTGATCCTTTCCTACAAATTCCTCCATAGGGTTCCATCCCTGGTATAACAATCTGGTGATCCTCCATATTAGCATTTGATCTATAGGGATCGTATCCCCCATCCATAGATGTCCATCATGTACTAGCATGAGAAGAAGCCTCACACAGGCTGTGCTCCCCCCAATTCTACCAAAATGCGGTGCATTCAACATATTGAGTAGGCCAGACAATGCCAACTTGTTTGCCCATTTTTGTGGCTCTATTCTCACTCCATTGTCTGGGTAATGTACTTTCCTTAGGTAATGCTCTGGTGCGAATTGAGGGTACTTCTTTTGCTCATTAAAATCATAATCCATGAAATTGAGCTGCAAAATCTTGCCTAAAACTTCTCCTTGTAAGGGTACTACTTTTGGCAACAAGCGTGTAAATGTGCCATACTTCATATCTTTTGACTCCTTGATAGGTTTGGAATTTAGCTTCCTCGGTAGGATGTGTGCTGGTAACAGTGACACAAATTTTGCACCACCTTCCTCTGCCTATATTTCCTCCACTTCTTCGTCACTATCTTTTACTGGATCAGGCTTTTTCTGAGGTTTTGTGGGTTTCTTTTCTTGTTTCTTCTTACTTCTCACTTCCTTAGATGACTTCTTTCTGGGAGATTTCCTCTGTTTCTGCAAATATGGTGCTACGGTTGGTGTTACTTGGGGCTATGCTACTGCGGGCATCTCGACTAATCCTATGGACATACCAGTGGATTCCATGATTTTGAATAGTCCTTGCTTTTGAAAATTCCTCACAATTTCCCCCCAAGAGAGCTCGGACTACATACACAATGAAAATCTATGGAATCTCTTCACACTATCAACACTCGAGCTCTCAATTCAACAAAGTTCTTAATCTCGGTGGGAAATGGCTATTTATAAGAATTCTGAATTTGAACCCTGTCATTAGTTTTGATTTTTTCCATATTGCATTCAGATTTTCTCATTAATTTCATATCTATCCTTAGATTTTTCCAATTTGTCCCCATAAATGCATTTCTCTGCATATTTTCCCCTTTTTAACGGTCATATTTCTACTTTTCTAGCGAACTTCAACGCATTCCACATTATCTTGCACCTCCCATCTTATGTCGTGACTCCTACGCACTTCAACAAACTCCAAACTGTAGCAAAGTAATTTCTACATCGAAGCTCTCTCTGCAGTGTAGTTTATAGTCTAGTGTTCACTTTCAACAACAGGTGGCACTAAGACTTTCTCCTTTCTTCCTTAGAGGTAAGTTGTAGGGGCACGTATGTCCCTATATAGCTTCAACCTACTTCCATTTACTTTTCCCTGAATCAATTTTCCATTTAACTTCACTCATTGAACTGCACCTCCATCAGTAATATACTCGATAACATATAAGCCCAACCAGTTCATTTTGAATTTTCCTGGGAACTTTACAAATTTATTGTCAGAGAGGAGAACAAGGTCTCCTACCTAGAACTTCTTTTGTTTAATATGCCTATCATGCTAAGCCTTTTCTTTTGCTTTTTATACTCGTCCATGGAATCCTGCTATAAATCTGCCTTCTTCCAAAGAAATCAACATAGACATTCTTTCCTCCATTATGTCATAGTCTACCATATTTGTAAAAGTTGCAATCCTTAGGCTAGGAACAATGTATTCCATGGGCATCACAACTTTTGGCCCATAAACCAACCTTAAGGATGTTTGGCCTGTCAACTTCTTGCATGTAGTGCTATAAGCCCATAATACTATTGGAATCCTAAGGTCTCAGTCATCTCTATTTACATTACATACCTTGGTTAGTACATTTTCCAAAATATTATTGAATGCTTCCATAGTTCCATTGGCCTGAGGGTGATAAGGAGTACTCTTTTGGTGATAAACTTGAAATTCCTCAATCAATGTTTCAATAGTCTTGTTCAGGAAGTGTGAACATTGTTCACTCATTAAAATATTTGGACATCCAAATCTATATAGTATATATTAAAAAAATAGACTTTGCGTAAGTCTCTGTGTTGTAGTCCTTAACTAGTTGTGCTTCAGCCCACCTTGTTAAATAATTAGTTGCGGTAATTATGTACCTCGCACCCATCGTCTTTCTTGGTGGATTGATGTGTCCAACAAAATCAATAGCCCATTTTTCAAAACCCTGCAATGTAACCTGTGGTACTAGTGCTATCTCATCTCTTCTTGAGGGTTTTCCTATTTTTTGACACACATCAGAAGATTGGAAATACTCCTTTGCATCTTTGTGTAGTGTAAGCCCCAACAATATTTCTCTTAAAACCATCTACGCAATAGCTTTCCCTGCATAATGTCCACCAGCTGTGCCCTCACGAGCCTCTGTTAGAATGAATATCCTTTCATGTTCAGGAACATACCTTCATAGTATCTCATCTAGTCTCAGCTTGTATAAGTGTCCTGTTATAAATGAAAAATAAACTTCCTTAACCACTAATCCTTTCTTCTTCTTTGTAGTACATTCTCTGTTCAAAAACTAAATAATTTCAGTAAAATGGTCACCTGCTACTCTAATTGCAAATAGTTTCGCATCAGGGAGATTATCTTCTATATTGGTTGGTTCTTCACTTGTTTCCAATCCTGAAAAATGATCAGGTCCTACATTCAACCTTCCTAGTTTAAAAATAACTTCAAAATCATATTCTTAGAACAATAATAACCATATTCAAAATTTCCCTCCTAAAATGGGCTTGTTAACTAAATATTTTAGTGCAAAATGATCTATAAACATCTTCAAATGTGACGCCAACAAATAATTTCTAAAATTTTTCAAGGCATACACCATTGCCAATCCTTCCCTTTCTGTAGGTGTGTAATTCATCTATGCTTTAGACAGTTTCCTACTTGCAAAAGCTATAGGATGATCAATTTATCATTGAGTTTTCTTTTCCTTTTCTACCATAGGACTTACCCACTCTAACTCTTACACAGGTTCAATGACTCCTATTGCTATCATCTTATCCAAATCAAATTTTACTTTCTCCTTATACTTTGGATTCAACCTATAAGGTGTTTGTTTGACTGGTTTCAGATCAGGCTTAAGAGGTGTCTTCATAACTCCTAAATCTCCTACTATACCCTTCATTTTTGAAATCTTATTAGGAAACAACTCCCGATATTCATGATGCAATTATATAACCTTGTTGACTATTTCTTCATCCCAATAATCTCCTATAGTTGCAAACTTTGGTTGCCTTTACTGGCTTTGTTATATCTTGTATCTCTAGCTTAGGTCCATTAAATTAGTGGTTTCCTTCTAATTATGTTATGTTAATGTTGCGAGGGTCTTCTTCTTCTTCTGCAATAAGGTTGTAGTATTCTAGCGCATGTTCTCTTTGCACAACCCAATCAGATTGCTGCCAAGTCCTTGGTAATGAATTCTCAAAGATATTCCTCTTAACTATCTGAAGGGATGAATCTATATAGGCACAATCATCTTCAAAGCTAAATGTCAATATAAACCCATCAACCATTTATTCCCAGCTCACAGTACCATGTCGAAGCTCCATTCGCAGGTACCAGTTCCGAGGAATTGTGTCCAATGTATGAATAAATCCATGTACCCATTCTTGTTGTGGGATCTCCTTCCACATCGTAGTACATAATGAAATATGTTCCTTGGAACTGGTTTCACCATCATATTTCAATTCCATATCTTTGTTTATCTGACAAAATATTATCCACATCAACCTTCGACATTCCTTCCAATCTTATATATTCTTCTTGTGTGTACCCCACCATCTGGCAAGAGTAGCTTTTATAACTATGTCCAAAGCTAACAATCTTTGAATTTCTGGAACCTATTCCTCATAATCATCAAGAAAAACATTCACATCGCCTAAGAAATCATAAAAAGGTAGGTTACATACCTCAGATGTCATGCAGTGAACTGATTTAGTAACTCTTGCACAACACCTTGTAGATAATTCATGTAACCTATTATTCCAATTCTTCAATTCTTCTTCTAAGTTTGATGCACAAGAACTATCATGTTCCCAAGTTCGTTTTCCCTTGACAATGGGGTTAAAAATATCTTGTTATTTCTGTGTCAATTGATAAATATTTTCTATATTAGCTACGTAATACTCTTCTCTAATTGGCTTTGTATACCTTTCTCCTTCTAATGGATCCAAGGGAACAATTACCCTCATATCATTCCCTTCGAATATCATTTGCTTCTTTTTCAAATTAATTATAGCCATGTTATAAAATGCCTAATCAAGTCCCAGTAATGCAGGATAGGGGTTACTGTCATCCACTTATGACTTCAAAATCAGCAGTAGTGCGAACTCCTTCAATGTCTACTGTCACACTTGATAGTATTCCTAGGGGAAGACTTTCTGCTGATTCACCATTCTCAGCTCAATAGGTGACTATTGAAGCTTCATCTTACCCATTAACTCCCATGTCTGCTTCGTGGAAACATTATCCTCATATCCCAAATCTAAAATAACTTGATCCATTTCGTATTCTTCTATCTGCACACTGAACCTCATTTCTCTTCCTATCCTCTTCTGTTGATGCAAATTTTTAGCTACATGCAACTCACTTTGTGGTATTTCTTTAGATGCACATGAATCTACCAATTCCTGAAGTCCTTGTACAACCTTCTTATTTCTTAGTAACTTCATACAAGTTTACAAAAAAGACCTTAAAATACCTTCTTGGATCGTTGACTCCTGATTTTGTATCAAAGCTTGTTCTTGTGTCAAAGATGGTGATATGTTGCACTTATTGTTATGTTTTGGGTGTGCACTAGATATCAAGGCTCCAACATCCATAAAGCTTCACTTATCTTCTATAAACACTTATTTTTTTCTTATGAATATCAAAGACAAAAGATTTTTCAGTAGTCTTTCTAACCCATGCAGTCTTAGATTCCTTCTTCTCATTTACCTTGTCATCACCAGTCGCAGTTCCACTTCTAGTAATAATATTGATTTTGGGATCATTGACTCTTCTTTTGGCAGTCATCATTTGGATTTTTTTGGTCGGCTAATAGTTTCTATTTTCTTTCATTTTTACCATAAGTACCGAACACTCTTCAATTACATGATCAAAGGCTTTACAATACTTACATGTCGTAGCTAGATTCTGGCAGTCTCTCACAAAGTGTCCTGGCTGGCCGCAGTTGTAGAAAATAATATGTCCTCTTCCTCGACTAGCTTCAACACCATGACCTCTTCCTTGATAACCACCTCTATCATTGCGCTATCCATTGTCTTCATGTCCATGTTATTCCACTTGCATCCTATAAATGTGAGTACCACACTCCATCATTAGTTCATAAGCTCGACAATGGTTCTCATCATGCCCTACTGATTTACAGAACTTGCAATATAGGTTCCTGGGAGTCTGCACATGTTTTTGCAATAAATAATAATCTTTTGATCGATGGTCGCCTCTAGTTTTACATATCTCATACCATAGGTTGGATTTGGCATTCAAAGGGTTCGGTGCTCGACTAGCCATATAGTTTCTGAAGAGAGGGAATTGTTCTTTAGAATGGCCTTCTGATTTACACTTTGTACACCACACTTCTTCTCTAACTTCCTTACTTTTCTTCATATCTTGTAACTACATATTCAAATTTTTCAGCTGACTCTGGATCTACTGCATACTTGCATTGGTATCCCCTATAGGCGAAGCTTCTAATTTCATCGCAAGTTCTAAAGACTTAGCTTGAGTTTATATCTTCTGTTACGTCAAAGGAAATCTTATATGTGGAAGAAACACAACTATGAACCATTCTTTATGTTGCTACAGAGATATGTCGAAGCTCACCTGATATAATAATACTTTAAATCTTTGATCGAATTCCTAAACAGACTCAGTAGGCCTCTGTTTGATTCCTTTTAACTCTGTGATGCAATGCAACTTAGACATCGGCTTCTTAAATTATTTTACCAGCATTGTTTTAATGTATGTGAATGATCTGATCTGATTACTTGAATACTTCATGTACCACGTCAATGATCTATCTCGAAATGTTGTAACCAATTGTTCTTTCTTTATATTTTCATCATGGACCTGCTTCGTTGTCCATACTACTTCACATAAAAACCAAAATTGCTCTGGGTCTTCTAATCTGGTCCCTTTAAAAACAGGTAGCTTAATATCATCGACCATATTTCTCCTTGGAGGGTGAGGGGGAGGGGGATTCCTTGGGGGGGGATGGGGGAAAACCAAAAGAACCCTGATTATTACTTGATTATGGCTTTGGAGAGCTTTCAGACTAGAAGGGTGAATACTACGGAGTTACTTCAAGGTTCTCAAGGAGGTTTTCTTTACTTTCAGATTCACTTAAAATAGGGCTATAATCAATTTCTATAAAAGTATTAGTATCTTGTCCATGAGATCTCTTAGTGTCTATTCTATATATTTTTCCACTTCACGTTGTTCTAATCTCTTCTTTGGATCTTCTCCAAGACATAAGTAAACTAATAATATGTATGCATTCGTCAAACTTCCTTTTCACACAAGATCATCTTAATCTAGAGTGTCAGAGATCTCAAGTACTTACCTCGCATTCCTTTGAAAAAAAATTGTTCTGCTTCATTGTAGGACACATTTGAGTCTACGGCAAACTCATTGGTAAATCCTCCCAAGATGCTATCAATCCAGAAATCAACAACTCTTGAGATCCTATTATCGGTGTTCTTGAGTCATTGTATCAATTTAGGGGTCCACTCCTTAGGTTTGTCTCCTTTAAAACAATATTTTCTCTCGATCAACCTTGATATCCACTTGTAGAGCTCAATATGAAATGAACCGAAGAATATTTCGTATTGATCTTTGAAAATATACTTTTCCAACCACCTTTTAGATGATAGACAAGGGATTCTATTCTCTTGCTCTACAAATTCTCTTTCCTTTTGTTCTACACAAACTTGAATTTCTTTCTTCGACGAATGCCACATAAATAGATCCTAGTCGCGGCAGCACAACCATTTTTTGGCCTACATTGAGCTGACCCAGATTCGATCTTTGTTGCGCACCAACAAAACCCTCAATCACTGGCCCTCTCAGCAACGACCTGCAAGCAGATCACAGTCTCACCTGAAGTGACTATGGGAGGATGCAAAACCAGGTTTCTACAGCCTTGAGGGATGATGTGATGTGGTATTTTTATGTTCTTTTATCCTTAACATACATAGATTACTTCACATTCATATATTACTTCGCCACATTACATTCATCACTTAAAACATATCATATACATCCATAAAACTTTATTGTACTGAAATAAAGTGCAACTGCTATGCTACAATAGATAATAAGTAAATAAACACATGAAGACACAAATTTTATCGTGGTTCATCCCAATGTGGGAATATGTCCACAAGAATTGTTGCTTATGATAAAGAATTTGTACAACAAATAGTTCTTAGCATGTGCACTCAACTACGGGAAGTTCGCACACTCAACTGTGAACTCGGGCCTCTGCGCACTCAGTGGTAGAGCCTTGCCTTCTTTTCCAAACCACAATTCACAAAGATATAATCATGCAATGCATCATGTGATTCTTCAAGGCTATCTCCTTATTTATTATTCATCCCTATATATACTATTACATCGAGGGATATAACATCGCAATACCATGGTCCATTTACTATGGAATCCCCTAACACAAGCTACCATGGTCCAAATCCATTCATCATTTACAAAATTACATTCTTATAACAAAAGGGAGGGGTTTCGACCCACTCTGAAGCACTGCGTGATATATCTACTGTGCTGTCCACATTGGTGCTTCACTGCGTGGTCCACGTTGCACTCCACTCCTCAAAATGCAGAGTCTTCATCAAAATCCAGGCCAAGTTGGGATGCTCCCAACAACTACATTTCGGCAACCTATATGAAACTAAACGTAACACTTACGACCACCTAAATTAAACATAAATACAACCAACATAAATGTATGGATTTTATTTAACACTTTTGACTTTAGTATTTAATGTGGCGTTAAGATTTCAATACCATTTATGAAATAAAATCAGTAATGTAATGTACAGAATCCCATCAATGATGTAACATAAAAAAAACTGAGTGTAGTTGAAATTTTAATTTAATTAATATGACAATTTCTTATGGATGATATAATATAAATAATTTCTTATTGTAGTCAAATCTATGGTTTGATTAACAAAAGCGACTTCACATAAACAATGTGACATAAAGAATCATGAACTACAATTATAATATAAATTGTATTTAACAAAGTTTTAACTAAAATATAAATTATTATGTTAATTATAAGGTGGCTGTATTTTAAATCCAATATATAAAGATTTTATATTATTGATTATCATAACATTGTTTATGTAGAAGTTATTGTAATAATTATTTAATTAAAAATTTTAACTAAATTGAATTCTGTTAAGATAACCTTTGATATTAAATTAAAAAATATTAAAATTTACTTAAGTTTAAACAAATACATAAATAATTTACACAATATAATGGAGGGTGTCTATATTTTAAAACTAGTGTGTAAAGATTCTACTCATCCCAACATTATCCAGTGTAAATTATTATAATATTATTTTTTTAAACTAAATTGAATCTAATTTGAAACCAACCCCAATTTTAAATAAAAATATTTTTTAATTAAAAGATGATATTCAATCTATTCAAAATGAAATTTGAACATACAACTATAGTTGGCCCCGTATCTATGTTTATAAACATAACCTACATTTCCTAATGTTTCATTTACTATATTTTGGCAACCTAAATCAAACAAAACGTAACTTTGTTAGCCTTACATTTAGGACCACCTAAATTAAGTATAATTCCTATGGCACATCGAATTCGAGGAAATGTACAATGCTCGCAAGAAGCATGCTCATAGACTCATTAAAGCTCGTAGACTCAAGGCACAATATATTATTGATAACGAATCTTTCAAAGAGTTGGAATGATTTCCTTAGATGCCCAAACAAATAAAATAGCAAAAGTTTTAACAGAACTGAGAGAAAAAAAAAAAAAAAAAAAAAAAAAGTACTTGTTTTTTATTTTTATTTTTTGTACACACTAAATCTCATAGACTCAAGGCACAATATATTATTAATAACAAAGCTTACAAAAATAAGTTTTAACGTTACAAATCATAATTAAAGCTAAAGTTAAAAATCTGCAGGAAAAGCAAAGCAAAATCAAAACAACGTCATAATCACAAAATAATATCTTCTATAAAACCGACATGAATAGACCCAAGAAAAAGAGCTCCATGATGACCTCATTAAACATATGAAAAAAATAGCAAAATAAAATAAATAACAAGAGCCAAGGTAGGCTCACAATACTTCTTAAGCTTGGTTTAATATTAGTGGATTCATGTTGCAATATATATTTTTATATAAAGGAAGATGTCCTTACATATTTTTTTCTTATGAGTGAGTTTAATATGTTCTTGTGGGATTTTTATACCTCTATGAATGAAAAATGGTCATGTAATGTACAAACTCTCATCAATGATAATCTCATCAAAAATGTTTACCCCACATCAAATGCAAGTTTAATTATAATTTCATTTGAAGTTTCTTAATGCTACATTATTAACATGTGGAATTGTTATATTGACCAAAAACATTATTATAAGGGTGGTAATAGCCTCTTTATGTTACATCATTAACATAAGTATCACGTGACATCAAAACATCTTCGTATATCCACTAAATGATTCTTTATGTTATATCACTAATTTTCATTTTCTAGAGTGCATCAAAACCATAACCCCACATTAATTATAAAAATCAAAAGTGTCAAAGGAGAAAGAAATAAAATCAAAACTTCAACCCTACCCTAAATACAACTTGTTCAGAATTTTTTTACCTAATTTCCTTTATATAAATTAAAACAAATATCACCGATGGGGGTGTTAACGTTGTGTAAATGGTAGCATTGGTGAGAGATCCTACCACCCCATCGGAGGTGATGGGAATGTATATCTCTAACGAAACGACGTGTTAGTGAATGCATGAGCATGCAATATATACAAGTAGGTTGGTTTATTAAATGTGGTAGTGTGGCAATGTCCATTCGTATTATTGGGGATCTATAAGGAGGTGAGGATAAAATCTCGACCTACCATTGTAAGCTCTGTCGCTCTCTTGGCTTAAAGAATTCTTATGAAGGTGTGAAAAGGTGGTGGAATACTTCGCCTCTTTTCCTGGGAAAATTAATCAACATTATATGGAGGGAAGTGAGTAAGGCAGACACTGTGGAGTCCTCCATCATGATGTATTAGGTGATGTTCTCTCACTTTGTATTTATTTTGGTTTTTTCCTCTTAGTTTGGGGTATTAAAATTCTTGTCTTTAGGTCTGAAAGTATGGTGATGAGCCGAGCTACAAGGCAAGGGTCTCTTATTTCATTACTTTTTGCGTGGGTCTTGAGTTCTTGGTTAGTGTCTGATCTTCTACTCCTTGGGTGACTAGCTTTAGGTTAGTCAGGTTGGTTGTGGCTTGTGTTGTAAGACAAGGGGGGCTTAATTTTATGTATTTGTCTTGTAGGTTTTAACCCCGTACAGAAATTACCTGCATACAAATTCTAAAACACAGAAAATAATCAATGCAAGAGCATAACACATATACACAGAGATTTTCCCTTGGATCCCAAACCCGAGACTACCAGATTGATTTTTCATTATGTTCCTTTCAATGTTACAATACATATTTATACATGCCGAAGCATCCAATACCATGGAACGAAAACCATTGCGCCCAAAACCATGTGCTAAAACCATGCACAAAACCATAGGTAGGTTCATCCCACCTAATATAGGGTCCCAAAAAAGTTTCCCCAAGCCGCTGTCGCGAACCCCATAGAGGGGGGCTACCCACGCCCATCAAACCCCCTGTGACCCCCCCGCTACATCATGGAAAGAATATAACACAACCCAACATTCTCGCACTTGTTGTTTTCCTTCCACAGGGGGCCACAAGAGAGCTTAGTCATTTATCCAACCTTGCAACACCCATTGTTTCTCTACACCAAGAGAACTTCTCAGAGCTCACATATTTTTTCAATGCATCTGCAGTATTCGTCAAAGTGTCCACCTTTACCAGCAACAACTTTTTGTCTTCTATCATATCCCTCACAAAGTGATATTGAACATCAATGTGCTTTGCCTTTGAATGGTAAACAGGGTTCTTTGCTGTCACAGTCTATCCTTATAGCTCCCTATACTAACCCCATACTTGAACACAATCTATACAACCAAACTAATTCCTTGCTTGCATGAGTGGCTGCCATGTATCCTGCCTCTGTAGTTGATAGTGCCACTACAAATTGTTTCTTACTCATCCAACTGACTGCACCTCCAAATAGGTTAAACACATACCCACTTGTAGATCTTCTCTAATCTAGATTTCCAGCCCAATCTGCATCAACAAAGCCACGAATATCAAAAACTTTGTCCAATCCTGGTCTTCCTTGGTAGCAAAAACCATAATCACTAGTGCCACGCAAATACCTAGAAACCCGCTTCACTGTTGTCCAATGCTCCTTCCCTAGTTTTGACATAAACCTACTCAATACTCTAACTGCATATGCAATGTATGGTCTAGTAAGGACCATCGCATACATCAGGCTACCGACTGCACTTGCATATGGAACACAGGACATTTCCTCTTCCTCTTCTTGTATCTTGGGAAACTGTTCAACAGATAATTCTACACCTACATGAATAGGAACCTTCATCAGTTTACTATCCTGCATATTAAACATCTACAATATTGTCTAGACATACTTCCTCTGGTTTAACCAAAGCTTCGTCTTTGCCTGATCTCTTTTAATTTCCATGCCCAAAATATAGTTTGCAGCACCAAGATCTTTCATGTCGAATTTGGAGGAAAATTGGGTCTTCAAATCCTAGATAATTTCTTTCTCATTTCCAACCAACAACATGTCATCCACATACAAGACCAGATAAATAACACGATCACCAATTAATTTAAAATACACACAGTGATCTTCTTTGCTTCTGGAAACCAAGTCTCCGTATAAATTTATCAAATTTCTGGTACCACATCCTTGGTGATTGTTTTAGCCCATACAAAGACTTATTTAACGTGCATACCAGTTCTTTCTTACCCTTCACCACAAAGCCTTCAGGTTGCTTCATGTAGATCTCCTCTTCCATATCCCCTTGAAGAAATGTTGTCTTCACATCCATCTGTTCTACCTCAAAATCAAAATCAGCAACAACAGATAAAAGTAATCTAATAGAAGCTACCTTGGCAACATGAGAAAACATATCACCAAAATCAATTCCCGGCACCTGGGAATAACCTTTTGCTACCAACCAAGCTTTGTATTTCTTCTTGAACACCCATTTGCTGCCAATGGGTTTCCTTCCAACTAGCAACTCCACCAAATCCCAAGCCCCATTTTTGAGCAAAGATGCCATTTCATCAACATGGCCTCTTTCCAGAGTTTTCCATCCTCTGAATCTACTGCTTCCTTCACAGTTTTGGGCAAGGAAAATTTTAAGGATGGAAAATTTTCTTGAAGTTTAAAAACATTGGCGAATCTCACTAATCCCTAATATGCAAACTATAAAATGTGTATTGATATATTTGTTAAATTATTCAAATCTATAATGATTTTATATATAGTCTCTATATAATGTTGGCGATTTTTAAGGTAAAATAATTTTATATTCTAAAATTTGGGCGAATCGTCTTTTATAAAAATTGGTAATTGGCGAATCTTTTTTTGGAAAAATCAAGCAAAATTAGCCCACTGGGCGAACATTAGCCCCTAAAATTTTCCATGGTTTTGGGATCATCATCAGTAATAGATAAAGAAAAATTTGAACAGAAAGAAAATGGACTATACCTTTCTGGCTTCCTTCTTTCTCAAACTGATCTTCTCACAACCGAAGTTTTTTTCTCTTCATCTTCCGATTCCTCTTTTATTGTAGAGTCTGATTCTTCCTCCTTTAGCTCAAACTCTATCTTCTCAAGTTCCTTTGATGGGACTTCATGTTTAATAACATTTTTCACCTCTCTGAACACCACATCTCGGTTGTACACAACCTTCCTTGTTACTGGGTTCCAAAGCTTATAACCCTTTAAACCATCCTTCTACCCAATAAAGATGCACTTTTCAGATTTACTATCCAACTTTGCTCTTTTCTCCTTTGGAACATGTACATATGCATCACATCCAAATACCCTGAGATGTGAAAGAGAGGGTTTTTTACCAATCCTTACCTCTTGTGGAGTCTTATCCTCTAACGCTACTGAAGGTGATCTATGGACCAGGTAACATGTTGTCTCTACTGCCTCTGCCCAGAATTCATGTCCTAACCCAACACCACTAAGCATGCTTCTTGCCCTTTCCATCAACGCCTTGTTCATTCTTTCTACAACTCCATTTTTCTCAGGTGTGCATGGAGTAGTCTTATGTCATGCTATACCACACTTCTTACAGAAAACTTCAAATCCCTTGCTGCAAAACTCTCCAGCGTTATCTTTCTTCAGCACCTTTATCTTCTTCTTTGTCTAGTTTTCCACCAGAGCCTTAAATTCTTTAAACTTGTCAAAGACTTCAAATTTCTTCTTGAGGAAATATATCCATGTATTCCTTGAGAAGTCATCTATAAATGATACATAGTACACAGACTTACCCAGTGATGGAACCTTCGCAAGTCCAAACACATCACTGTGCACAAGCTCTAATATCTGTTTCACCCTCTTACCACCAAAGGGGAAACTCACCCAATTTTGCTTCCCATTTAACAGGGTCTACCACAGGCCCGAGCAAAACCCCTCAGCAGCAAAGGCGTCCCCTTTAAGACAAAAAAACTCCGATACCAAATGTAGGTTTTAACCCCGTACAGAAATTACCTGCATACAAATTCTAAAACACAGAAAATAAACAATGCAAGAGAATAACACATAAACACATATACATAGAGATTTTCCCCTAGATCCCAAAATCGGGACTACTAGATTGATTTTTCATTATGTTCCTTTCAATGTTACAATACATATTTATACATGTCGAAGCATCCAATACCATGGACTGAAAACCATTGTGCCCAAAACCATGTGCTAAAACCATGCACAAAACCATAGGTAGGTTCATCCCACCTAATATAGGGTCCCAAAAAAAATTCCCCGGGGCACTGCCCCAAATCCTGTAGAGGGTGGCTACCCGCCCCCTCAAACCCCCTGGACCGCAGGGGCTGCCACCTCCCCTGTGACCCCCCCTGTTGCACGATCGACACAATAAAGGAGGGGCTCCGCCCCCCCCTCTAACCCCCCCAGTTCACTAGGGAGGCTAGTCGTGGAAAGAATATAACACAACCCAACATGTATCAGAGATCAAAGCATATGGTGTTCACCTAATTCAGGTAAAAGATCTCTCATCAATCTAGAGGATTGTGGAGGTTGTTGTGTCAAGTCTACTAATTTTTCAATTCAAGGCGTCCTGTCAAGAGGTTGTGCTCATCATGTTGGCTCTTGGGTTGTGTGGGTTTATGCAGATCATAGTGGGGTTTTTTTTTCATCTTGAGGAAGTTGTGCATGCAACTTCTTTTGAGGGGGTTTACATTGCATCAAGCATATGTGTCTTAAAATATCTAGATGGTCGTGTTGGGTGGTATCAGGGTTCTATTTTTGGAGAGTCTGGTTTATTCTCTTGTTTCTTTGTAGAAATGGGAGTTCATAGTGGCTTCCCAAGGTGTGCTCCTAAGGCAGAAACCATGTCACAGAGGAAGAGGAAGAGATATAGATGAGGGGATGGTGGAAGTGCTCCTTAGGGTTAGAGAGGAGATAAACTCTTTGTCCATGACTCAAATGCCACCTATTTCAATGTGGTTTCACTAGAGACTAGGAAATAAATATGCAAAATGGAGACTTAGGCAGGGATCAAACGTAAATTTCATTCAAATTCAAAGATTATGGAAGATATATCAACATGGGTTACTAACCCTGGTCATTCCAGAGGTAGGAAGAAGCAATACCTAAAATTCATTTTCTCTGTATTAACAGATGAAGATCCTATCAAGTCTCATGTTGAAAGATATAATTTCTTCTCCTCCCATGAATACATCAAAAATATGCTCATGAATCAAAGGTTTTGTCTAGATAGGTTTGATTCTCAACTATAACACGTAGAAAATCATATTGTCTACGACTCAAGAAATGGAGACTTCATGGACACGCTCGGTTCTAGTGCAAGGGTTTAAATGGCTAAGATTTTTGTCACTATCTTCAAGCATAATGGTAAGAACTATAGTGTTTTTCCTCTCACTCATCAATACTTGTTCATGGCATGCGACTATGAATATTGTTGCCTTGTTTTGACTTGCCTTGGAAGAATTCGGTGGTCTAATTACTATGGGTATTATTTTTTTTTATCATGATGGTAATTTTTTTTTATTACGGGCCTTCCCCTGCATGTTTTTTGTATGTCAAAAGACATCATTTAGATAGAAAGACAAGCACCTTTATTTCCACTGTGGTGTTTGTATCTGATGTATTTGCAATGGCATTATGGTGTCTATATCTTGTAATTTTGTAATGTGTTGACTTTGATGTCATGTAATATATTTTTATGTCTGGTTAAGCTAAGAATACAATGGCATTGGGTGAATTTATTGGTGTCGGCCCAGGCGCATACTCTAATTGAATTTTTCTCCTTTAGTTTTTTCTCATGTTTATCTTAGAATTTGGTCCCTCCACTATAAAAGTTGGAAAAGGAAAAGAAAACCAATGAGGGATATTTCTAGAATATTTGTGTAAACATGTTCTATTGAGTAATACAAATGCTTTAAGTCACAAATAATAATAATAAGAAATTAAAATGAATATTTTTTAAAAAAATGTATTAATATAGTTTCTTTCAATTATATATATATAGATATCTATCTATCTATATATATATATATATATATATATATATATATATATATATATACATATACATATACATATACATATACATATACATACATACACCACTTTTATAACCTTAATAAAAGTAAAAATTATTATCTAAAATGACACAAACAAGAGAGATGTGATTAGAAATTGGATCTCAAAGTCCTTTCACATAAGAGTTGTAACGCAAAATTAGATCCTAAATGTCTTTAAGTCCTTTCACATGTGAAGAGAAAAAGTGATAAGTGTTGATGAGGTCATAATGAAAGGAATTAAATAATTTGTTTTTATTTTTCTTTTTTTAATTCTAGAAAGGTTAGGTAAATTAATATTAAGTCTTGCACGATTGAAAAGTGAGTTAATATGAAGTTTCAAGTATTATGGCTTAGTTTCTTTGTAATTCACTTTAAAAACCTATGATCACTAGTGTCATATTAAATGTCGCTAAAGTGTTGAAACAAGGGAAAAGAAGAGTGGTAAGAGTTTAGACTCTAAAAATCCCAAGAACCAAGAGTGGTGAGAAGTTTAAGAGTTGATAGTATGAAATTGAGAATGTCGAGATGTTAGATATCTATTAATTTTATTTGAAGTCAAATTGGCACTCTTAAGAGTCAATACACCCATTCATATCTAGCAGATTTCATTGCGGTGAAACTGGAAATCCTTAAGCATTAAGACACCTAGACACTCTAGAGTTGAGGCTGGATATTGGTATCCATCAAGCTAGATGACACCAAGGAGTGGAGAATAATTTATTAAAGTGACTACCTAAAAACTAGTTGAACATGAAGATAATGTGTTCTCAAATATTTAGGAGAATAAAAGAGTTCAAGACATCCCAATTGGTTCTTTAACATAGTATAATCATTTTTCTTATGTTACATGGCACCTTTGTCAATGTAAATATGGTTGGTGCCACATCAAATTCCACACCAATGGTACATGGACACATCATACATGCCAAAGAGGCTAAAGATGATGAATAGGAAATCCAACAATGCAAATCCAAGATGACCAAATTTCGGTAACTACACATGTTATGACAGGGGGAAGAAGATTTTGGTACTCTTTGGAAGAGTTGGAATAATTTCCTTGGATGCCAAAACAATTATAACATCTTGTAATAAAAAAAAATTAAGAGGGTCCATAGAAAAAGATAAAATAATTATTGTTTCTTATTCTTTTTATACACATTGAAGCTCATAAACTTGAGGCTAAACTCAAGCCACAATATATTATTGGTAATGAAACTCACAAGGATAAGTCCTATATATAGAGAACATAAATAAAAATTAAATTTAGAACCCATGAGGAAAAGAAAATCAAGAGTATAAGCACAAATTAAGAGCTTCTAAAACCAACTTGAGTAGACCCAAAGAAAAAGAGCTTCATGAGGGCCTAAGGAAACGTATAAAAAACAATAGAAAAATAAAATAAAATAGCAAAAATAAAAAGAGCCTACGTAGAGTGTTTACTTGAGATTATTTGTTTTACTTGGTTGAATATTAGTGTAGTCTTGTTGTAAGATATATTTTTACATAAAAAGGAAGATGTCCTTGCATAATATTTTTAGCTTGGTTGAATATTGAGTAGTCATGTTGTAAGATATAATTTTACATAAAGGAAGATGTCCTTGGATAACTTTGCTTGACATGAGTGAGTTAAATACATTATATTCAATGTAGGGTTGAAGTTTCCAGGATTTTATTTAATACTTCTGACTCTAGTATTTAATGTGGGGTTAAGATTTTGATACCTTTTATGAAAGAAAATTAGTGATGTAATATAAAGAATCCCATCAATGATGTAACATAAAGAAGCATTGAGTGTAGTTAAAATTTTAGTTTAATTAATATAACAATTTCTCATGGATGATATAATATAAAGAATTTTTTAGTGTAGTCAAATTTATGGTTTGATTAACAAAAAAAACTCCACATAGACGATGTGACATAAAGAATATCGAAATAAAATTATAATTTAAATGGTATTTAATATCAATTTTTAACTAAAATATAAATTATTATGTTAACCAAAGGTGCCTATATTTTAAATCCAATATATAAAGATTTTATATTATTGATTATCGTACTATTGTTTTTGTAAAAGTTATTATAATAATTATTTAATTAAAAAATTTAACTAAATTGAGTTAAGTTAAGATAACCTTAATATTAAATTTAAAAAATCTTAAAATTTACTTGAGTTTAATCCAATATGTAAATAAATTATGGAATATAATGGAGGCAATCTATATTTTAAAATCAATGTGTAAAGATTCAGCTCATCATAACATTACCCACGTAAAAATTATTATTATTATTATTATTATTATTATTATTATTATTATTATTATTATATATATATTTGCTTTTGAAACTAAATTGAATCTAATTTGAAACTGACCCCAATTATAAATAAAAACATTTTTTTATTTAAAAAATTATATTCAATCTATTCAAAATGCAATTTGAACATACAACCATAGTTGGCCTCGTATCTATGTTTATAAACATCACCTACATTTTCCTAACTTCTCATGTACTACATTTCAGCGACCTAAATGAAACGAAATGTAACTTTTCTAGACTTGCATTTACGATGACCTAAATTAAACATAGTTCCTATGGCACATCAAATTCGAGGAAACATACAATGCTCCCAACAGGCATGCTTATAGACTCAAGGCACAATATATTATTGGTAATGAAGCTTACAAAGAGTTGGAATGGTTTCCTTAGATGCCCAAACAAATATAACAACTTGTTATAACAAATGTTTTAACAAAACTCAGAGGAAAAGGATAAAAAATACTTGTTTTTTTTTTTTTTTTTGGGTACACATGTAAGCTCATAGACTCAAGGCACAAGCCACAATATATTATTAATAATGAAGCTTACAAAAATAAGTCTCAACTTTAAAGAACATAACTAAAGCTAAAGTTAGAACCCTACAGGAAAGGCAAAGCAAAGAGTCTAACCACAAAATAAGAGCTGCTATAAAACCAACATGAATAGACCCAAGAAAAAGTGCTCCATGATGAAACCTAAGTAAACATATGAAAAAAAAGAAAAAAAATATATAAGAAGAGCCAAGGTACACTGACAATACTTCTGAGATAGGTTGAATATTAGAAGAATCATGTTGCAAGATATATTTTTACATAAAGGAAGTTTTCCTTACATAACTTTTTCTTGTGAGTGAGTTTAATGTGTTCTTGTGACATTTTGATACCTCTATGAAATAATGTAATGTAAAAAATCTCATCAATGATAATATCAACAAAAAATTTACCGCACATCAAATGAAAGTAAAATTATAATTTTCTTTGAAGTTTATTAATGTTACATTATAACATGTGGCATTATTATAATGGTGCTAATAGCTTCTTTATGTTACATCATTAATGTAAGTGTCATGTGACATCAAAACATCTTTGGATCTCCACTAAGTGATTCTATATGTTACATTACTAATTTTCATTTTCTAGAGAGCATCAAAACCATAACCCCACACTAATTACAAAAATCAAAAGTGTCCAAGGAAAAACTTAGATTTTCAAAACTTTAATCCTACATTGAATACAACTTATTGAGAAATTTGTTTATCTTATTTATTTTATCTAAATTAAAATAAATATTCCCCGATTAGGGTGTTAACATTGTGTACGTGGAAGCCTTGGTGAGAGATCCTTCTACCTCATTTGAGGTGATAGGAATTTATATCTGTAACGAAATGTCGTGTTAGTGCATGCATGAGCATGAAAGGTATGGTTTATGAAATGTGGTAGCATGACAGTCTTGGTTCGTAGTGTTTGGGGTCTACATGGAGGTGAGTGTAACTCCTCGAACCCTCATTGTAAGCTCTGCCTCTTTCTTGACTTGAAGAATTCATGCAAAGGTGTGCCAAGGTGTGTGAAGGTGGTGGAAGACTTGGCCTCTTTTACTGGAAGAATGGATCAATGTTCTAAGGAGGGAAATGAGTAAGGAGGGTGTTGTTAAGTCCTCCATCATGATGTATCAGGTCATGCTCTTTCACTGGGTGTTTATTTTGGTTTATCTGCTATTCATTTGGGTATAATTTGAGTTTGAGGTATTAAAATGCTTTTTTTAGGCCTAAAGTTAGAGTGACAAGATGAGCTGCAAGGCAAGGGTCTCTTATTTCATTAAATTTGGCATGGCTCTTGAGTTTTTGGTAAGTTTTTGGTCTTGTGGTCCCTGCGTCACTAGATTTAGGTTAATCAGGTTGGTTGTGGGTTGTGTTGCAAGATAAGGGGGATTTAATTTTATGTATGTGTATCGGGACTTAAAGCTTATGTTGTTCTCTTAATTCAGGTCAAAGATGTATCATTAGTCTCAAGGAGTGTGGAGGTTGTTATGCCAATTCTATAAATTTAACAGTTCAAGGTGTTGTGTCAAGAGGTTGTGTTCATCATGTTGGCTCTTGGGTTGTGTGGGTTTATGTGGGTCTCTATATAAATTTTAATCGTAGTGGGGTCTATTTTACTTCTTGAGGCAGTTGTGCGTACACCTTCTTTTGAGGGGGTTTAGGTTTTGGTGGGTGTATGTGTCTTAATCTATTTGGATGAACCTATTGGGTGGCGTCCTGGTTCTATTGTTTGAGACTCTGGTTCGTTCTCTTGTTTCTTTAGGGAAATTTGAGTTCATAGTATCTTACCAGGATGTGCTCCTGAGGCAACAACCATGCCACTGAGGTAGAGGATGATATGTAGATGAGGGGATGGTGGCAGTGCTCCTCAAGGTTAGATAGGAGCTAGACTCTTTTTCCATCACTTGAATGCAACGTATTTCAATGTGATTTCACTAGAGACTAGGAAAGAAATCTGCAAGACGGAGACTTAGACAGGGATCGAGCGTCAATATTTTTGAAATTAAGAGATTATGGAAGATATGTAAACATCGGCTCCTAACCTTGGTCATACCAAGGGTAGAAAAATAAATACTTAAATTTTGGTGGCATTTCATTGGTAGATGAAGATCCTCTCAAGTATGGTGTTGAAAGATATAATTTATTCTCCTCCCAGGAAGACATCCAAAAGGTGCTCAAGAATCAAAGGTTTTGTTTGGATGGGTTTGATTCTCAACTAGAACACGTAGAAAACCATATTTCTTATGACTCATACAATGGAGACTGGATATGTCCCCTAGGTTGTAGTTCAAGGGTCCATACGAATATCTCCTCCTCTAAAAATGACTAGTGACCATGAAATTTGGTTTCAACGGCTAAGTTTTTTGTCAATGTCTCTCGGTGTAGCGGTAAAAAATATGGTGTTTTCCTCAGGTTCCTGAGTGCTTGTTCATGGCATTTAGCTTTGAATATTGTGCCCTTGTTTTGATTGGTCTTGGAAAAAGTATGTGGTCTAATTACTATGGGTATTGTTTTTGTTTTATCATGATGGTTAATTTGTGTTTTATTATGGACCTTCCCTGGCCTGTTTTTGGTATGTGAAAAGGCATCATTTGGATCGAAAGACAAGGGCCTTTATTGCTACTATGGTGTTTGTATTTCATGTATTTGTAGTGGCATTGTGGTGTCTATATCTTGTAATTTAGTAATATTTCAACTTTGATGTCATGTATGATATTTTGATGTCTCATTATGATAATAATATAATGGAATTGGATGAATATATTGGTTTAAGCCTGGGCGCATACTCTAGTTGAGTTCTTCTCATCTAGTTTTTTTCCCATGTTTGTTTTAGAAGATGGTCCCTCCACTGTAAAAATTGGAGAAGGAAAATCAAACACGTGAGGGAGCTTTCTAGAATATCTATGTAAACATGTTTTGTTGAATAATACAAATTATTCAATTCACAGATAATAATAATAATAATAAATTAAAATAAATATTTTTTTAAGATTTTTGTTAATATCAATTTTTTCAATATTAGCTATATTATTTATAAAAAAATTGTTTTTTATTTTTATTTTTTTTAAATATATATTTTGAATGTCTCTCCTCTAAATAAAAGCACACCACTTCATTTCTAACTTTAATAAAGGTAAAAATTACTATCTAAGATGATACAAACAAGAGAGATGTGACTAGAGATTCGATCCCAAATGCATTGATGTCCATTCTAATGAGATTTGTAACTCAAAGTTAGATCCAAAATGTCTTTTAAGTTGTTTCACACGCGAAGAGAAAAAGTGATAAGGGTTAATGAGGTCATAGTGAAATGAATGAATAAAATTAAAGGTTAAATCATATATAATTTAGGTTTTTTTTAATCGTAGAAAGGTTGAGTAAGTTAATATTAATTTTGGCATCGTTGAAAAGTGAATTAATATGAAGTTTCAAGTATTATGTTTCAGTTTCTTTATAATGCTCTTTAAAATCCTAATCTCACTAGTGTTAAATGTTGAGTGAGTTGTATTAAGTGTCGACAAACTGTTGAAACAAGGACAAATAAGAGTTGTCAGGGTTGAGACTCTAAAAATACCAAGGACCAAGAGTGATGAGAAGCTTAAGAGTTGAGAGTTTGAAATTGGGATTATCAAGATGTTAGATATCTAGTATTTTTATTTGAAGTTGAAGTCGCTCTCCTTAAGATTCAATACACCCAATGATATCTAGTAGTTTTCATTGAGGTTAAATTGACACTACTTAAGAGTTAAGACACCTGGTCACCCTCAATTTGAGGCTTGATATTGGTATCCATCAAGCTAGATGACATCAAGGAGTGGAGAATAATTTATTAAAGGGGCTGCCTCAAAAATAATTGAACATCAATATGATGTTCTCTCAAAGAATTAAGAGAATAAAAGAGTTGAGGACATCCCAATTGGTTCTTGTTGGCTTGATGGGCCCTGACCCAGGTTCAGTGTTAGTCAACAAAGAAAATCCCTACACTATTGGCCTTTTCGGCATCAACCCGTGAAGCGCAGACTGAAGTCTCACTCGAAGCAGTATGGGGGGATGAAAGAACCAAGTTTCCACACCCTGAGATGGTCGTGATGTTGATCTATACTTCCTGATCCTACCTTCGTGCAGATCCATAAGACTTTAGGGCTTATCGATCTTCCTTCTCTTCTGTCCTTCAGTACCTCTGCGAAGGTACTCGATTGATCTTCACATAGCCCTAAACCGAGGTCCAGGCACTTACACAGCTCTGAGACTATGTTATTGTATAAGTTCCCAAGTTATCTTAAGTGTTACCTAATTTTCCATGCATTTATAGTTACCTTCTCGTAATCCTTTACTCTTTCTTGTGTTCAATTAACAGATATAATCAAATACATTCACGCATCAAATAAGCATTATAATGTAAACCCAAATTGTAACATAATATAATCAGATGCATTAAACAAAGAGAAAAGACACAGTGATGGTAGAGTAATTCTCTTTATTGATATCTCAAGTTCAGTACAGACTCTATCCACCCTGCACACACAGCTACAGGGGTCCACACACTTAGCTATGAACTGCCACCCTAGGACTCTGCGCACTCAGCTGTAGAGCCTCTACCTACGCTAAGACTCGAGAACATTTAGAACTTCTTACCCCAAAACCCTTCTTCCATTACTTACTACTCCTCTCTTAGACTGTTCTAAGACTCCCTTTTTATACAATCCCATGGTTCGTGGACCATGGGTAGATCTTTACAGCCGACATGAGACTTCAGAAAACAAGGGTGGACAACCCTTTGACCTCTTCGCGCTCTGCAACCACAAAACTCATAGGCCTTACATTTTTATTACAAAATGTGGGCCTTCTGCCCACAACATGGGCTTTTAGCCCCAAAACTAGCTCTTGGGGGAACCCATTCCCAACAAGCCCCCAACACAAACATGGTGACTCTCCCTCGAGTCACTCTGTGAGCACGCAGATCTTGGCGCGAAGACCCCCCAGCTTGCCCTGTACGACTACTACCTCGGTGGTGCATTGCGCGGCTGCCTACTTGATTTCCTCAACCAACTACTCTGTTGCTGGCCCTGCATTGTCAACCTATAGCTGTTGCCGAGTCTCCCGTAGACTAGCCAACTTACCTTCAATGACGGTCGTGATCAAGTAGGCCTCATCCAACCAAGGATTCAAGTGTGCCTTCAGCACTGCGTCTTTGTGTTGAGCTGCATCTACCAGGTCCTTTAGTGCCTTGGCCTCTTGCAGCTTTGTGAGTCTCTCTGTGAGGGCAACAATACGTGTTGTCCCTTTTACCTCATCTTAGCACTGTTGCAGCTCATGCGCCTCTGTTTCTAGCCTCTGCACAGTAGGGTCTTCTTATAGGCTGGTTAGTAATTCAAATGACTATTCAAAAAGCATTGTGCAGTCTGCCACTGCACTTTCTAATGCTACTATTGCCTTTGTCATAGCAGTCGCATCTGCTCCTTAACTTTCGGTGGCGTTGAAGGCTGGAGCCTCAATTGTAATTCTGTAATTTGGAGGTTCAGCTCCAATTGAACCTTTTCCAACTCTGTGTGGGCATCATGCAGCCCTATAGAAATTTTGCGAACGTGCACATATACCATCTCATCCGCAGAAATGGCTAACTCTGGGACCATTCAGCATGCTTCTCCATGGCCTTGATCATGCGTTGATTCATGTTAGTGAGTTCCATCATGGATGCGAAGGCGAAGTCTCTCTGCATGCCCATCTGAGTATTGTTGATCTTATACTCGCTGATCACTTGTAAAGCACACTGTTCACGGGCCCTCAGCTCTACGATCACCCCATCCTACAGCAGGTGGAGTGCCTCGCTAGGAAGTGCTACCAAGTTCAGCTTTATTCCCTTCAGTGCACTGACAACGGGTATGTCAGTTGTGGTCTCTGTCATCAGTGCTCCATCTAGAAGCACTATGGCTCGGGATCCTTCGGATGCAGCATCCTGGTGGCTTCTGAAGTACCAATGGCCAAACTAGTGGATGTTGCACTGGTCTATGTTGCCCGAATATGCAACTCTTGCATATTTGCGAAAATAGCCCCCAACACCTGCTATTGCTACTACTCAAACTGTTGTAGCAGTTCTACGGTGGCATCCCTCACTGTATCCACAATGTTGTTCAAATCCCCCTCTGTTAGGGTGACCGGGTCCATGGACATCTTGCTGGCCTTAGATTTCTTCCATGGCCCTACATTTTCCTGTCCCCTTGGATGCCCAATATGGAATAGAGCTGTCTGTGGGTCCGCTCTTCCCTGTCTTGTAGGATCGTCCTCTTCTTCTAGGGAGGGTGAATTCTCTTTGTCAGAGTCGTGCTCCTCTCCTCCTGTCTATCCACCTGTCTCCTGTGTGGTAGCACGGTCTGCCCTAGCCTTATCCTCAGCCTCCTTCCTTATTTTCTCAGCCAGCTGCTCCATCTTGAGCTTGGCTTCGTCCTTCTTTGGCTATGCATCTATCTTGCTAGATCTCGCCATTGAATCCGAGGCAATGTGCCATCCTATTGGCCAGCTATCAATAACCACTTCAATCGCATCATAGGTAGCTAAGTAGGGCAAGTCATGCAACTTCTGCTCGGGGTCCTTTCACGCCCTTATGGATACATGGTGGAAATCAGCCTTAAACTCTGCGTACGGCTGCAATTTATCAAAGACAGTAGGTGACAACTGCGGCTTGCAGTTGATGGCCATGTGCATGTTCATCTCCATAAAGATCCAAAAGATCTTGCTATCCTTGATCCGCTAAGGATCCTTAGTCACCCATAACGAAGCGTACTTCACGGCCTCAAGTAGGTCCGGCACAACTAAGGAAAATTGGTTGTCTTCGGGTAGCTCCCAAGCTACCAGCACGATGGACAGTAAGAGCCATGCATAGTGGAAGGTCTTGCTGAGATCCTGTGCCTCATGGTAGTTTGTGAGGAACTCACTGCAGAGGTAGCGCGCCTAATTAAACTAAACCCCCTCCGCGCATTAGGCCGCTAGAGCTACGATGGGCATCGGTACTTCATCGAAGCAACACTTCCGCATGACGTTCCCTACCAATATTTGTGTGGCCATTTTGACCGCAGGGTCAGAAATACTTGTAACTGCATAGCCACATGGCTTCTTTACTAATCCAAACTTCTTCTTCATGTCCTCGGCAAGGTCCAGTTCACTCGCCTTTCCACCAAACATCATGGTCAGATTCTCCCCTGAATATGGCAGCCTCGTGATTCTGTGGATTAGTCTATCAGTGATGGGTATTGGCTCCTCCAAACACATACACCTATCATGTACCAAGCACAGCAGTTGCTTGATTACCAGCAAGGTAATGGCTGTGCGATTGTAGTGTGGTACGCATAATAAGTTGAGTAGGCCTACCTTATCCACTCCTTTGAGCCACTTCTGTGGTTCCAATGAGGTCACCTCGGTGGTCTTATGAAGGACGTGGTGCAACAGCTGGTCTATCACTAGGTGAGGGAATCGCTCGGTGTCAACTAAGTCCCAGTCCTCTAATTTCAACATTGGAATCTGCACCAAGCGTGGTCCTTCAAAAACAATCTTGTCCGGTAGTAGAGGTGTGTACAAGGTGACCTTGCTCTCGTCAATGTCCTTAGGCACCTTGGCCTTGCCCCTACACGGAGGGATGTACTCAGGAAATTTAGTAATGGGGTCAGACCCCTCAACTTCAACGTCCTCCGTGTTGATCCCAAGATCCTCATCGTCCATTGGGATATCCCCAATTTCTTCCTCCTCCAGTTCCAGGTTAATGGTTTTGCCCTTTTCCTGAGTGGTGGGCTTGTCCTTCGGCAGGTTTCTCCTAGGTGATGTGCACACTGGTGGTGTCGCGGCTTGCTTTCCTTTCTTGCCTTTCGTGCCTTCCTAGGTCTGGGTAAGCCTTGTTCTAGGAAACCATGGCAACTTGGGTATCTCTACAACCTCCAAAGCAGTTCCCTTTGCTTCTATAGCAACCTCTGCCATAGCCCCTTCAATTATCACTGCTTCCCTAATATCTACGGTTTCTGTCGATGTCGACATGACGTTATCCAACAGTTCTTGTGTCTCCTTTGGTAATTTCTCAAACGTCGAACTCGCTATCAAAGATTCAAAGAATTCACGGTTCATATGCGTCTGAGAGCTCAACAACTCAATGCTCAAAATGCCAAGTGTTCTTCATTGGGCAGCCACATGTAATTTATAGACCATTTTGAATTCAAATTAGACCATTCCCCCCAAAATCGGTTCATTAATGCTAGATTGGCAGTAGATTTTCAAGGATCTCGCCCATATATTTCGTCTTAAATTAAGCCCCCATTTGGCCATTTTTTTCATCATCAAATCATGAACAATGACTTTAATAGTCACTTTATGGCTGACCTGCGCGGTTTTATCATAGGTAGCGCAGCCTTCTATGTGCTCATGTGGTCCCTGTGACATCTCCTCATTCCATGGAGTTCCCCAACCCGGGCAGTTTATTTCATAGTCCCACGCCTCCTTTCAGCTGCCTATAGTGCTAAGACTGTGCTTCCTTCATATAGTCACCTAGCCGGATCACTAGTGTATGGCTTCAATTGGCTACCATTCACCTTTCCTGGGAAGGGCTCCCCATTTAACTTAACCAACTGAACTGCTCCACCGTCGGTAATCTCTTTGATGACATAGGGCCCCAACCAGTGCATCCTAAATTTTCCTGGAAATTTATCAAACTTGTTGTCATACAACAAAACTAGATCATTTACCTGGAAGGTGTGCATTTTAATGTGTCGATCATGCCATGCTTTTTTGCGCTCCTTTTGAACTTTTTGATGGAGTCCAGCTAGAAATCAGTCCTCTTCAAGCTTCGCTAGCTGCGCGAGCCTCTCTCCCAAGGCTTCGCAGTCCGCCATTCCTGTGAGTGTCGCTATGCATGGACTAGGTACAATGTATTCCATTGGCATCACATCTTCTACGCCATACACAAGTCTGAAAGGAATTTTCCCAGTCAATTTCTTGTGAGTGGTTCTGTAGGCCCATAGCACCGTTGGTATGCGCATATCCCAGTCATTTCTCTGAGCATTTCAGACCTTTTTCTGTGAATTCTCCAGTATTTTATTGAATTCTTCCACCATCCCATTGGCCTGCAAGTGATAAGGCGTTCTCTTTTGATGATACACCTGACATTCTTTCGTCAACGCGCTGATTGTTTCATTAAGGAAGTGTGTACTGTGATTGCTCATCAAGATCTTTGGACAACCAAATCTCATCAATATGTATTCAAAAAGAAACATTGCTGCTATCACGCTGGTACAGTCATTCACAAAGTTGCACCTCTGCCCATCTAGTCAAGTACTCTGTCATAGTGATAATGTACCGCACACCTGTTTTCTTTCCCAGAGGCTGAATTGGTCCCACAAAGTGAATTGCCCATTTCTCAAATGATTGTAAAATCACCTACGGTGTCAATGGTAGTTCATCCCTTCATGATGGCCTTCCAGTCCTTTAACATGCTTAACAAGCCCTACGATATGATTTCACATCTGTATGTAGAGTTAGCCACCACAATCCAGCACGTAAAACCTTTTGCATTGTCACTTTTCCTGCATAATGTCCCCTTGCATCTCCTCCATGAGCCTCCGTGAGGATGCTGCTTCACTCAAATTCAGGTACATAACGTCGCAATATTTCTTCAGACCCCATTTTGTACAAATGTCCTGCAATGACGGAGAAGTTTGTTGCGCGCACTACTAACTCCTTCTGTTGGCTTGTAACACCTTCTGGAGCAGTTCCCGTTGTCAGGAATTGTATGATATATTCAAAGTGACTATCGGCGATGTGTACCGCAAAGAGTTTTGCATCACGTAGTCCTTCCTCCAAATTAGTGGGCTCCTCTCCCATTTCGATGTGTGACAAATGATCTGGTCCCCTGTTCAATCGTCCAAGATTCATAATAACTTCAAAATCATACTCCTGGAATAATAATAACCACTTGTAGATCTTCCTTCCCAACACAGGCTTATTAACCAGGTATTTTAACGCAGAATGATCTGTATACAACTTAAAATATTCACCCAGCAAAGGATCTTGTTGTATCCTAAAGATAGATGCTTTAACCTCCTGTAGTGCCGCATCAGTACAATCAAACCCATCCTAAAATTTGAACGTCATTAAAACCCCCTTGCGCAGATGTCCCATTCTTCCCTGCCATGGCAGAGCTCGGTTTCCAAGTACCAGGTGATCGTGTGTGTCATCTCGTATGTCATATTTATCTATCATCCACACTTTTGTCTACCTAAAACGTATTCTCATCATCCTCCTACAGTCACTCCAATCACTAAAACTATCCTTTCGCGTACCCCACCATCTTGCAGACGTAGCGCGCAGTACCGAGTCCAAGGCCTGGAAGCAATGTCTCTCTGGTACTTCTCTTTCAAATTCATCCAAAAAGAAATCAACATCAGTTAGCCCATCATAATGAGGCAGATTCCTGACTTCAGATGACACACAGCGCAACGATTTGGTCATCATATTACAACGCAACGTCGAGACTTCATGCAGCCAGTTTTTCTAATCCTCCAATTCTTCATCCGAATCTGACATGCAGGATCTTTCGTGATCCAATGTAATGCATCCATCCACTGTCAGATTCACCCAATCCTGGTCTCGCGTCATTATCTTGTAAGTCTGCTCCAGATCGTCATTGCTTTCATATTCTCAAACTAGTTCTGTATAGCACGACCCCTCCGTGGGATCTAGTGGCACCACTACGCAGAGCAACTTGTTTTCAAATATCATCTTCCGCTTCTTTAGGTTGATTACCCCATTCATGTCAATGGCCCAATCGATTCGAAGGAGCACAGGGTAGGGATTGTTATCATCCACAATCTCTATTACCTCAAAATCCGCGAGCGTGTTTGCACCCTCAATGTCAACTATGACCCCTTGCAACCTCCCCATTGGGATAATTTTATGCCGATTCACCATCCTTAACTAAATTGGATACCACTAGAGTGTAGGTCTCCCCATTCTCTCCTAGGTCTGTTTTGGAAAAACATTCATGTCAGACCCCAGATCTAGGATAAATTGGTCCATCTCATTTTCCCCTATCTACGCGGAGAGTCTCATCTCCCGCCCGGTCCTTGCCTTGTGCTTGCCAAGCTTCTTGACCACGCACGGTTCACTAGTAGCGCTATCCTTACCAGTGCTCTGATTGATCAATTCCTGCTGACCCTTCACAACCTTACTGTCATGGAGTAACTCCATGTAGGTCTCCAATAATGTGGTAAGCATGGACGGGTCCATTTCTTCAACTGGTTTCTCCTGACTTCCAGAGGTATATGCCTCAGCGAAGATTTTCTTCGCTTCCATAAATGTTTCTTTTGCGCACTCCAAATCAAACCTAGTCCCCTTCTCCGGTGCTTTACGAACCCATACACCTTCTGCAAGTTGATTCCCTTTATCCTCCCCAGTCATGGTTCCATTCCACAGCATAATGTTTACCTTAGGGTCTTCCTCATGAGGCTCAACCATCATCATCTGAAGGTTCTGCATTGGCTGCGCCCCCCTTTTCAGTGAATCTTAACCAACAATATCGGGCAATCCTCAATCGCATGGTCAAACTAAGTACATTAGCGACATGACAATCTCATCGGATTTGAACAGTCCCTTGCATAGTGTCCTGGGCCTCCGCAATTGTGAGAAATCATCTGTCCTCGGCCTCTCCTAGGCCCTCCTCCACCTCGGCCTCGGCCGCGCCCCTGATATTCACATCGCGTTCCCCCACCACCTTGGAATAGAGGGCGCATTTCTGTCTGCATTCTGTATGCGGGTGTCTTGTCCATCATCAATTCGTAACTTCGAAAATTGTGCTCGTCATGGCCTACTGAATGACATAAATTGTAGAACAATTGATGCAGTGTTTGTACAAATTTCTATAGCAAATGGCAATTATCAGTCGTATGTTTCCCTGATACCTGACATATAGCACACCATAGCACAGGCCCTGCACTTGGCCTTGTTGTGGCCTCTAATCGTAAAAGCATTGTTCCTCTTACTTCAATGTAGTTCGCGAAAACTGGGTAGTGATCCTTGTCATGCCCCTAACCCTTGCATTTTATGCACCAAGCCTCTTCGCGTGCCTCCGGTGAGCAGTTTTATCCTGCTTCGGAATTTTCATTTCAAGACAAATGTTTTGCAGCTGTGCGTGAATCTGTTGAACCCCCATATTCGGATCTTGCATCGATGTTTCATGTAGTCTCATTGCAATCACCAAGGCTTCCGCCTAAGTCGTAATCTTCTGTTGTGACAGCGCAACCCTCAGGTGAGGCAGGAGCAAAGCCATGAACCACTCATGGTGTTGCCCATCCGTTAAATTCATATTGGCTTCATGGATTTTACACTTCAATCTCTAATCTAACTCCCAAGGTGTCTCCCCTAGTTTCATTGCGATTTCCTTGAATCTCACAATCGATTGCACTTCAAACATAGGCCTACTGAATTCTTTATTCAGCGCGGTCTAGATTTATGCTAGCGTAGCTGTCTGGTTGTCGTTAGAGTACTTGATGTACCAGGTTAGCGCGTGATCCTGCAAAGCACTAACCAACATCGCCTTCTTCATGTGATCATATGCAACACCCTGAGCTTCCCATATAGCCTTTATGACGAACCAAAATTTGTCCGAGTCCTTATTCCCTATGCCCTTGAATACAGGTAGTTTTACGGAGTTCACCATATTTAACAGTGGAGGTGGCGGTGGTGTGGGTGATGGGGTGAGCGGTGGAGGCGAGGATGGAGGTGGTGTGGATGGATGTGATGAGGGTGGAGGCAGTGTAGGTATTCGCGGGAACCCTTGTCTTATCAACTGACTAGTGCTCAGGGGAGAAATCTGCGGTGTCCCTTCGTCATCACTTAAAGGGAGTCCAATCAGTGGGCTATACTCAAGACCTTTTCTTCCTCCATCCCTGAAAGGTTTTCCGCTTCGCGTAGCTCCAAACATCAAGGTAACCGCATAACTCGTTGTTCACACAAGCGCCTCTTAATCTAAGTATTCAGTGATTTTAAATACTTACCTCGTGGTCCTTTGAAGAAGCGGCGATCTGCTTCATTGTAATTGACAGAGGTATCGATCGCGAACTTGGTCACAAATCCTCCTATGATGCGGTCAAGCCAATGGTCAATAGTATGTGTGATCTGATCTCCAGAAGCTTCTAACCTCTGTACTAGCTCTGGTGTCCAAACAATCGGCTTGTCAAGCCTCCACCTTCCTGGACCACCTTACAATTTTGCGATCCACACATATAACTCAACTGGGAAGGAACATAAGAAGATTTTGTGTATTTCTGTGTACAGGTATCTGTCCAACCATTGTTCTTTTGTCAATCACAGGTTCTTGTTTTCTTGTGCCGCGAATTCATGGATCTTTCTATCCAACCAAGTTTTAATTTATTTCTTAGTTGGATTCCAATGATATGACATCACACATCTCTCATGCAGATCCCCGTCCCGTCAATGGAACCATTTTTTGTCTTGATGGGCCAAGCAAATCCCTACACTACTAGCCCTTTCGGCATCATCCCGCGGAGTGCAGAACAAAGTCTCACCCGAAGCAGTGGGGGGAATGCAGGAACCAAGTTTTCGCACCTTGAGATGGTCGTGATGTCAATCTATACTTCCTGATCCTGCCTTCGTGCAGATCGATAAGCCTTTAGGGTTTATCGTTGTTCCTTCTCTTTTGTCCTTCAGTACCTCCGTGAAGGTACTCGACTGATCTTCCCGCAGCCCTAAACCGAGGTCTAGGAACTTACGCGCCTTTGCGGCTATGTTATTGTATAAGTTCCCAAACTATCTTAATTGTTACCTAATCTACCATGCATTTACAGTTACCTTTGCATAATCATTTACTCTTGCTTACGTTCAATTAACATATATAATCAAATACATTCACGCATCAAATAAGCATTATAATGTAAACCCATATCGTAACATAATATAATCAGATGCATTAAACAGAGACAAAATACACAGTGATTGTAGAGTAATTCTCTTTATTGATATCTCAAGTTTAGTACAAATTCTATCCACCCTGCACACATAGCTGCAGGGGTCCATGCACTCAGCTGTGGACTTCCACCCTAGGCCTCTATGCACTCAGCTGCAAAGCCTCTACCTATGCTAAGACTCAAGAACACTTAGAACTTCTTACCCCAAAACCCTTCTTCCATTACTTACTACTCCTCTCTTAGACTCTTCTAAGACTCCCTTTTTATACAATCCTATAGCCGACATGAGACTTCACAAAACAAGGGCGGACAACCCTTTGACCTCTTCGCACTCCACGACCACAAAATGCGGAGGCTTTACATTTTTATTACAAAATTTGGGCCTTCTGCCCCACAACATGGGCTTTTAACCCCAAAACTGACTCTTGAGGGAACCTGCTCCCACAATTCTTTAACATAGTATAATCATTATTCTTATGTTGCTTGGAACCTTGGTTAATGTAAATATATTGGTGCCACTAATTATTCCACACCTGATACATGGAACCACCATACATTCCAATGAGGCTAAAGCTGGTGAATAGGAAATCCAACAATTCAAAGGCAACATAACCAAATTTTGGTAACTACACATGTGATGACAAGGGGAAGAAGATTTTGATACTCTTCAGAAGAGTTGGAATACTTTTCTTGGTTGCCAAAACAATTATAACAAATTGTAATAACAAAGGTTTTAAGAGATCCCAAAGAAAAACATAAAATATTTATTGTTTTGGATTTTTGTTATATGCATTGAAGCTCAACAACTCAAGGCTAAACTCAAGGAACAATATATTATTGATAATGAAACTCACAAAGATAAGTCCTAGCTATAGAGAACATAAATAAAAACTAAAGTTACAACCCATGAGGAAAAGCAAAACAAAATCAAAGAAAGAGTGTAAGCACAAAATAAGATCTTCTAAAACCAACTTGAGTAGACCCAAAGAAAAGGAGCTCCATGAGTGCATAAGGAAACATATAAAAAACAATAGAAAAATAAAATAAAATAGCAAAAATAACAAGAGACAAGGTAGAGTGTTAACTTGAGATTATTTATTGTACTAAGTTGAATATTAGTTTAGTCATGTTGCAAGATATATTTTGATATGAAAAGGAAGATGTCCTTGCATAACATTTTTACAACTTGGTTGAATATTACAGTAGTCATGTTGCAATATATAATTTTAATAAAGGAAGATTTACTTGCATAACTTTTTCTTGACATGATTGATTTTAATACATTGTATTCAATTTGGGGTTGAAGGTTCTATGATTTTATTTAACACTTTTGACTTTAGTATTTAATGTGGGGTTAAGATTTTTATTTTTTTTAAGCTTGGCAGGACCCTTCATTTTCTATTTATAAATGGAAAATTTACGCCACATATATGAGATAGGTGGCCTCAACTTGCCCAATGGGAAACCAAGTATGTTGGCCACCTATCCTCGTTATAATCCATCCAAAAACAGTAAAGGTTTAGTCTTTTTAACCAAGCTAAGTATATCTCAGTTTCATGGCAAGGCGTTATATGTCTATCTATCATAAGCATGCATAATGTAAAGTAAATGCTAACCACCTAAAAAAAAAGAAACCAGATTAACTAACTATTCCTATTGCTCTTCTAATGTCGATTCCACCGGTTCCATATCCTTGATAGTTTCTAGAGCATCTCAGTTGATTCAATGATGCATGGGATGTGCCTTTGGATTCTATCTAGATAGATGTCCTGCTTATGGAGCTGGAATTGGATTCGCTACAAATCTTGTTTGTAATTGGGCATTTCTTGGAGGGAAAGATGCATCCCCACTAATATTTGTTCCATCGCCTTCCCCAACAGGCTTTTCATAAGCCAGTAGAGATAGAGGGTCTACTTAAATTGAGTTATTCTTCCTCTGGTATTCCTAGGATTTGAGAATAAGGTCCTACAGTTCTCTATCTCCTCCTCTATCTCACTATTTTTCTTACTTTCTTCCTCCCATTCTTCCAGCAAATTGTGGATTCCCACATCCGTTCCCTCCCGGTATGCCACAGAGACTTCACTAATGAGGTTTTCAACAGACTTCCTTCCTCTACACGGTTTTGAACTGCTCAGATCTTTGGCCTTTGCAAGCTCCCTCCCACGTCTGGTGCGACCTCTTCCTTTCGTAGGACGACCCATATTCACTCTGTTAGAGACCTGTTCACAGGAAAGAGGTGTTAACCTCTGGCTTTGAATCTTATTTTCGACATTCTCCTTAATCCTTTTCCTAGCCCAATTACTCTCAGAGCAGGTCGCAGGTTGGGTGACAGCCTAGTCGAAAGACGAGGCCAGTCTCCTTATCATGTCATGCTTCTCCCTTCTCCCTTCCTAGTGCCGCTCATACCCTGATTGGTTGGCGGTCCCCTCTCTTGGCCATGCAAGGATCCCCATGCTTAGGTAAGTCTTCCCATTCCCCTCTGCCCAATAAACCTATGTCGCTCCTCTGCTTTTCTTATAATCTACCCATCCCCAGTACACAACCTCTCCCATTCTGCCCTAGTTAACACGAGAGATTACAATGTAGTTCTCATGAGGGTCTTCCTAGCCATTGACCAAGTCAATACTCAGATTCCTTATAACCAAGACGTAGAACCAAACAACAACCATGCAATACCTACGACGCTTTCCCGAGAAAGTCCCCCAATTCCCCTCCCTAGGTTTCTCCCGATCCCTCCAACAAGAAACAAGCCATGTCACCATTGCAAGAGGGTTTCAGGGCCAAGATACATACCCGTTCTCGCTTCACAGATGCCATCGATGGTGCCAGTGCCTCCCTGCTCTGTTGTTCCAGCTCCAAACTCCACAAGCAATAATACAATTACCACTCCCCTGTCTAACCTTAACTATTATGCCTCCCTCCTCATCCTTTCCGTTCCTGCCACCTTTCCCACCACCCTTGCATGTATTCATGTGAAGGGCCACCGTACCCATCGCCTTGAGCGTGTGGGGGGGTAGTTGGTGGTACCTTTCCTTTACTCCTCATAACTATCTTCGTCCCTTCCGTCCTCCGACACACACCCAGATCGGGGTAATGTGGAATTAAGATTTTGATACCCTTTATGAAATAAAATTAGTGATGTAATGTAAAGAATCTTGTCAATGAAGTAACATAAAGAAGCTTTGAGTGTAGTTGAAATTGTAGTTTAATTAATATAACAAATTCTCATGGATGATATAATATAAAGAATTTTTTAATGTTGTGAAATTTATGGTTTGATCAACAACAAAAAACTTCACATAGATGATTATCACAAAAATTTTATATTATTGATTATCATAATATTATTTATGTAAAAGTTATTATAATAATTATTTATTTAAAAAATTTAACTAAATTGAGTCAAGTTAAGATAACCTTAATATTAATTCAAAAAACCTTAAAATTTACTTGAGTTTAAACCAATACGTAAAGAATTTATGTAATATAATGGATGGTGTTTATATTTTAAAATCAACATGTAAATATTTTGGTCATCATAACATTATCTAGGTAAAAAATATTATAATATTAAAAAAAAATTAAACTAAAATGAATCTAATTTGAAACCGACTCCAATTTTGAATAACTAAAAAAATTTAATTAAAAAATTATTTTCAACCTATTCAAAATGTAATTTGAACATACAACCATAGTTGGCCCCGTATCTATTTTTATAAATATCACCTGCATTTTCCTAACTTTTCATGTACATCGTTTCGGCAACCTAAATGAAATGAAACATAAATTTGTTACTCTTCATTTATGACCACCCAAATTAAACATACTTCTTGTAGCACATCAAATTTGAGGAAATTTAGAACGCTCCCAACATGTGCGCTCATAGAATCATTAAAGCTCATAACTCAAGGCACACTATATTGATAATTAAGATTACAAAGAGTTGGAATGATTTCCTTAGATGCTCAAACAAATATAACAACTTGTCATAACAAAGGATTTAAGAGAGCTGAGAGAAAAAAATAAAAAAGACTCGTTTTTTCTTTTCTTTTTTGTACACATTGAAGCTCACAGGCTCAAGGCACAAGCCACAATATATTATTGAGAATTAAGCTTACAAAAATAAGCTTTAGCTTTAAACAACATAACTAAAGCTAAAGTTAAAACCCAGCAGAAAAAGCACAGAAAAATGAAAACAAGAGTCTAAGCACAAAATAAGAGCTTCTATAAAACCAACATGAATAGACCCAAGAAAATGAGCTCCATGATGACCCAAGTAAATATATGAAAAAAATAGAAAAAATAAATAAATAACAAGAGCCAAGGTAGAGTGAGATTATTTCTTGAGCTTGATTGAACATGAGTGGAGTCATGTTGCAAGATATATTTTTACATAAAAGAAGATATCCTTACATAACGTTTTCCCGTGAGTGAGTTTAATATGTTCTCGTGAGATTTCGATACCTCTATGAAAGAAAAATGGTGATGTAATGTAAAAAATCTCATCAATGATAATCTCATCAAAAATATCTACCCCATATCAAATGCAAGTCAAATTATAATTTCATTTGAAGTTTCTTAATGTTACAACATTAACATGTGGAATTGTTATATTGACCAAAAGAATTATTATAAGTGTGATAATAACTTCTTTATGTTACATAATTAATGTAAGTGTCATGTGGCATCAAAAAATCATCGGATGTCCACCAAGTTATTCTTTATGTTACATCACTAATTTTCATTTTCTATATAGCATCAAAACCATAACTGCAAATTAATCGCAAAAATCAAAAGTGTCCAATGCAAAAATTAAATTTTCAAAACTTTAACCCTACATTAAATACAACTTGTTGAGAAAAATTTTTATCTGATTTATTTTATTTAAATTAAAATAAGTATTCCCCGATGGGGGTGCTAACGATGTGTACATGGAAGCCTTAGTGATATATCTTGCAACCCCATCAGACGTGATGGGAATTTATATCTCTAACAGAACTATGTGTTAGTGCATGGATGAGAATGCAAGGTATACAAGTGGGATAGTTTGTTATATGTGGTAGCATGGCAATCTCAATTCATAGTGTTTGGGGTCTATATGGAGGTGAGGTAAACCCTTGACCCCCCATTGTAAGATTTGTCTCTTTCCTGCCTTAAAGTATTCATGTGCATGTGTGCGAAGGTGGTGGAATACTTGGCCTCATTTCCTGGGAGAATGGATCAACATTTTGTGGAGGACAGCGAATACAGCGAGCACTATGGAGTCCTCCATCATGACGTATTGGGTCATGTTCTCTCAATGGGTGTTTATTTTGGTTTGTCTGATCTTAATTTGGGTAGAATTTTAGTATGGGGTATTAAAATTCTTGTCTTTAGGCCTGAAAATATGATGAAGAGTCGAGGCTTTGCAAAAATTCTTGTTGCAAAGCAAGGGTTTCTTATTTCATACTTTTGGTGTGGGTCTTGAGTTCTTGTTTAGTGTTCAATCTTGCACTCCTTGGGTCACTAGCTTTAGGTCAGTCAGATTGGTTGTGGGCTATGTTGTAAGACAAGGGGGCTTTAATTTTATGTATGTGTATCGGGGCTCAAAGCTTATGATTTTCACCTATTTCAAGTCGAATATCTTTCATTAGTCTAGAGGATTGTCGAGGTTGTTATACCAAGTCTACTAATTTTTCAATTCCAAGTGTTGTGTCAAGAGGTTGTTCTCATTGTGTTGGCTCCTGGGTTGTGCAGGAGTTATAGGCCATTTTGTCACATTTGGTTAATAAGCATGTTAACTAGATTAATAAACATCCATCCACACCTTGTCATCACCCCTGCATAAATCCCTTGACATGACTCTCCCTAATCCCCGATTTTATGGGCTTAACTGCTTCATTTTCATGCCTTTAAGTCCCAACACACCTTGCTTCCTTAGGATACTATGTTTAGTGAAGGTTGCTCCACTCTGCACTTGCACTGATCATTAGCAGGTTGTCCCTCAGGGTGCATTGATTCTAAAAACTCAGGAAAAATAAGAATAATCTTTAAGCTTATTCTTCTAGAAACTTCCAGGAGTTATTCCAACCATGTACCCTAGATAATACTTTCAGATCCCATCTCATCCTATCTTGGATATTTCACCCCTTATCCCTTGAGGTCATCCTCCCATCAAGAGTGGATCTCAAGCCTAGATTGGTAAATGGATAAGAATTACTAAACTACCCTCGTCTCCTATATATTTACTACCACCCACAAGCTAGGGTTTGGCTTATGGATATTGATTACCCTCATGTTGTTTCCTTGGCTCCAAGAGAGTCATCATTCCATGCATTGAGGTGAAATATAGGTGCACTTTGTGGTAAGGAAGGAAAAGTCAACTTGGGGAGTTCTCTACATGATCAACTCCTATATTTTCTTGTAATTCTCTCCATTTCTACTAATACAAGGAGTACATTTTTTTCCTACATATGATGTTGATGTTCATATGTTTCAATGCTTGGTTGATCTACTGAATGAAGTGATTGGATAGTACTACATAGATATCACAGGTCTTTTGCTTGTTTTTTTTTGTATGTTCAAGTTCTAATTATACAAATTGAAGCTAGGATTGAAGCGTACAAGCCAAGAAGAGAGTGAATCTTGTGATATATTCTAGGTAGGCATCATCTCGTTATTCAATTACTTTAAGGGAAAAATTATATTATTTTCCTTTCTGTTGTTCTACAATAGGCCGCTAGGTCTAGGGAAGTTACTTTTGTCTGTAGTCGTAGACTTTGCATAACAAATTGGCAACTCCATTAGGGATCAGTTCATCCCCTTAGTGGTTTCCTTGTCCTTAGTACTTGTTTTTCCTCTTGTTAATACCTTCCTTGTATCACCCAATTTAAATTGACCTTAGGAAGACATTTCATTGAGCTTCAGTTGCATTTTGTGTGTCAAACCTTAGCATTCCTTTATTAGCACTACCCCTGGTATGGAGACAGAGCATTGCATTGCACCCTAGCCTTCCCTGTACATGCATTATATTTCACCCCAACCCTCTCTTTACCTTCTTTTCATAGCATTGGCACCCTTCTAACAACTGCATTGACCCCTGTTTCATGCACAAAGTTTCCTTGTTTTGATTTGGTCTTTGCTCATCCTTGTTCCATCTTCTCTTCCTTGTGTCCCTGAGTGTCTTGTGGTCTCTTGAAAGCCTCCATTTGGTTTTCTTCTGGTTTTATGTGCCTTTGATGAGAATTTGTTTAGATTTTACTTTTTTCTTTCATTATGTCATTGGAAAACTAATTTGTTTGATCATTGAGTGCTTGAAAGAATTGGTGTTTTAGTCATCGTTCTGAATAGTTTCTTTTATCATTGATTTGACATGCATCTTATTTTTCTCTCATTCGAAAATTAAGTGGAATTGAAAACAAAAATCTCTTTGCATTCGCATATAGGGTTTTGTGTGTGAATTTCAATTGGAACAGTTGCATTTAAGGGAATATTACTTAGCATATTGTTTGTTACATTTTGTATGTTGCATACTCTTTGTCCTCTTCCCTCCTTTAGATAAATTTTCATTCAAAAGGAAAGTTTCATTTCTTCATGCTAGCTTACATATTAGGATATTCAAGCGAATTGCACGATGAGCCATGAAACTGAAATCCAATTGAAGGTAAACATTAAAATTTATTTAATCAACCTAAGGGGAATTTGTAACATTAACATAAACATTTAGAGGTCTAGGATAGATACATCTTCCAACGTCGATAAACATAGTAGATGTCAATTTTTTCCAACATTGCATCCTGGGGATGAAATCGCATTCCATGTACGTAAGTGTATCAAACCGTTCTCCACATACCCTTGGGTATATTGGATGGCACTCCATGCATGGAACATATATGGGAACTCTCTCATCATACGGTTATGCATTAGACAACACTAAAATAGACTACACTTCCATGTATCGTTGAGTATATTTTGGAATTCCACCATATGTTTCTATCCTCACCATAGGAAACCGATTCAGCCACTTTGTACATTGTGACGCACTAAAAAAACATTCAGGGAGATTTCATGCCCGTACGTAAATCCTTGGTCTCCAAGATTGTATATTGAAGTTCACAGTTGCTTGGTAAACCTTTATGCCTATTTTACCTTTTTTGATCTATTTTTGTGTTAATTGTTAAAATTTATTAATCCAACATGGAAGAACAATACCCTACCCTCCGTCATTCACGTAGAATGCAAAATAAGATTTCTCTTCCACCACAGACAACTCATGGTCATCATCAGAAGCATAATAAAATGAAAACTATTGAATTAGGAACTTTGGGAACTACTTCTAGTCCTCCTCCAAAAATTGATCCACCAGAATCATCCTTCCTTAGGAGTACTAAGCCCGAGATTACTTCTTCTTTTGCTAGTGAATATGACACAATTAAAACAGAAGCACCTGAGACTTTGTTGCCTAATGTTATTGAGCCTAACTTTACTGAATCAGACACCTTATAAGTTGTTATCACTTTGTAATTTCCCGAGGTCAGGGAGAGAAACCCAGAGGTAACCACAAAACCACTTTTAAAGCTAGGATCTAGCCCTTCAAGCTTCAAAGAGTGATCTTTCTATCTAATCTAAATATCTATTTTTAAGATATTAGGCTAGTTATGAAAAATTGAGGTGGAATTTTTTCAAAAGTTTGGTTGAAAGATGTTGGGAATCCATTGGCCATGGAGTCATAAATATTTGGGTAATAAATTACAAAATGATAGAATCGTTAGCCTCACTCTCACATTAAAAACAATTCTAAGTCCAAATAATTAAATTAATTAAAATCATGAAAGTTAGGATTTAATCCTACCTTTCTAGATTGAGTTTGTTCCTCATGGTTAGGAGTCAGTTTAGGCTTAGTTGGTTGAGAGATTCTCTCCAACTAGTTAGGCTCCTAGATTAGTGTGTTTTTGAGATATTTTCTCAACCAATTTTTTTCAAGATAGATGCACTATCTTGAGACAACTTCGTCATGTATTTATTTGTACTATTACCATTCTTTGTACATTGGATTACATAATGAGAATGTGAGGAATGTTGCAAAGATGAGGCCTTTCCCGCCATGTTTGCTCTGTATATGTCTGATATTTATTATTTATGAGTGTGTTTGTTATTATTAGTGGTTTAGTTTTCTACAAGAATAGTTGTAACAAAGCAGGATAGGAAAACTCTTGGATCTTCTAGAGTGTCTATGGTGTGAATAGGATGAATATGATTTAAGTTTAATTAAATATAAAACATACTGAGATGAATTCTATAATTAACATCAGAATGAAAACAATAATATTGTTTACAAGCTAGAGAAAAGTACACTTAAGAAAATTTGTCCCTTAATCTTCTTGCAACAATAAATAAGGAAAAAAACATATGGAAACTGAAGAGAGAAATAATTTAGCATAAGAAATCACATCACCAATTGTCTGACATGAGAATCCTGAAACAAAACTCTCTGTATTTCTTTAATTTGATTACTTTGAGTCCAATACATAGCTTACATCAATGCATAATGTGTTTCTTCATAAAAGTTCCAACAACCCTTATTAAGCCTTATTACAACATACTTATAAACTTCTTGCTAAAATAATTTCGGATTCCAGAAAGGAATTTGTTACAAAATAATATCTAACAAAATTACATATTTTTCTGAAATGGAACTAGAAAATAGAAGGTTTGGAAAAATTTGGTTGTTTGTTGAAAAAATGAAGGAAATCTATTGCTAACTGTGGCCTTTTTTTCCAGATCCTCCTTTCTATTTGTGCCAAAATTGTAGGTCTTTTGTTCATGCTTACTCGGCTAACTCCAGTAATTGGTCCCACTGTTCTTCACCTGGGATAAAAAAATTCACCATGTTTCTAAACCTTTCATCTACCTCAGTGTAAGTTTGAAAAGTTGGCTTATTCAAAAATAAATGATGAATTTCATGTTGTATGTTCAAATCAAACTGCAGGCCTTCTAGAAAAGCTTCTCCATTGATAACTCCCTTTTCCTTTGCAAAATTAGGCACATCTACAGCTATATTATAGAATTTGTCCTGATAATTCTCCAATGGAATCAATTTTCCATTAGAGTTTCTGAGAGCTGGAAGTCCTTTCTCCTACAACAAAGAAAATGTTTGGTTGAATCCCTTAACCTATAGCTCCAGCTCTTTGCACTTGTTCTCCAATTGCACCATTAAATTATTCTTAGTCAAAACTCTATTGACTTCCATTACTGTATTTGTTTTTTCCTGAATGTTCAGCTCTACAAGTTATTCTATGGTTTTAGAGTTCAACATCCTTACGATCTTTTGTGCTTCTTTTTGCCTATGTTCAATATCAGCTTTAGTTTCCTCTATTGTTGCTTTGACACTCTGTACTAATTCTTACTATTCAAAAATTATTTGGATGGAAGGCCACAAGTCTGTAACATTGGCATTAATATTGTGACAAATGTTATATTTTTCCTCTGCCAACATTTGAATAATGATGGACTGATCTTCATACTTATGAATATGTTGAATAAGTTTGAAGTTCTTTTGTACTTCTTCCAAATATGCATTGTCTACCTTTATCTTATTTTCTTCCATCTTGGTGAGAACTTCTAACAATTTCTCCACCTCTTTGTTTTTCAATGATAATTCCCCCAAAGCTTGAGTTAGCTTTTCTAAGGAATCTAAGACTGATACTTGTATTGTAAGTTGGGTTACAGTCCCCATTTTTAATGTTCCTGTTGATGTCCTTGCTGTTGATGTTCCTGTTGATTCCCATTGCTCTCTTTCTTTTAGTAGTGCTTCCATGTCTTGTTCCATTTTATGTATTTGAGCATTCTGTTTCACTACTATTGTAAACAACTTCTCTTTCTCCATCTCCAAACTAGTGACTTCTTTAGCCTAAGTGTGTTCTGTAGTTGGGAGTTTAAATTGTTTCCTAAGAGCTTGAATATCTTCATTCTTTCTTTTGTTCACCTCCTATGCTGCCTTGACATCACAAGGATCATATCCTAGTTTAATAACTAATTCTTCTAATGTTTTGATTCTAGTGTCTTTAGCCGTTGAGGACATCCTCTCAATCTTCAGTTGTGAGTGCATATTTTTCAGTGAAACCTGCAATTTTGAAGCAACCATGGCATAGATTGTTAGATTTGAATAAATCATCACACCTACCTGCTTATGAAAATTGATTTGATCAACTACATGAAATGTTTTAGTGTCAACTAAAAATATGGAGGCCTTATAATATTCAACACCTCTGGGGGTTGAAACTATGGGTTCCAAAAATTCCATTTGAAACTTCCCTTTCTTTGAGTCAAAAGAAGACAACAAGCTGTGTTGAGTGGTGGTAGTTTGTTTCCATAATTCTAAGTATGTGGAAGCTTTGAGGGCTTCATTCTTTAATTTAATCTCCTTGTACCTTGTAAAAATGCTTTACTGTGGTGGAACCTGAGAAGTAGAAGAGATAGGAGACTCATTTGTCTCTTCTACATAAGGGAGAGAGGTGTTAGGAGTTCCTATCAAAATAAAAGTAGTCTTCTCTTGTACATCCCTTTCTTCTGAAGGTTATTCCTGAATGGTGATCACTTGAGGATTAACTCTGCTATCAATTTTGGTAGTAGTTTATGGACCCTTCTTCCTTCTCTTGAAAATAATAAAATTTGTAGCCTATGTTTCTGATTTTGTGGGAGACATTCTTCCCCTTGGCCTTTTAACTTACTTGTATTTGGATATATGAGTTTGTAATGAAGGCTGACTAATCAACTTCTCTTCTACTTCCTGTAATGTTTTTTCTATCCATTATTCTTGGTTAGCATAGTGTTCTATCTTTGGTCTTGGTGCATGTGGATATGGTGTACCTTTCTATTCAACCCTCATCTTAGAGATTACTCCCAAGGGGTCATGCACCATGTGAAACGGGGTTTGAACTTTATTAGCTTTGAAACTGCTTCCACCTCTTTTGTTGTTGCTCTAGTGTTTATAATATAAGGGCCTACTTGTGCCTTTAGCTTAAACTATGCTTTATTCTTATTGGAAACTAAATATATTTCACCCATATTCAGCATATATCTGGCATAATCCAAAGAAAAAATCCTTACTGGCACAAAAACTGGTAATCTATAAGGAGGAAGCTCACATCCATAAAATATGATCTCTGTATAATTCTAGTATAAATACCAATCTCCAACTTTTTACTATTCTAATAGGTGCAATACTTTATTGATTTCTGGAGATATCCATGGTAAAATATCACTACATAATAAACACGTAGAGGTGTGAAGGAACTGGTCTACAAAATTTTTATAAGTGTACTCCTCTAAATTTCTTCTCATGAGTGAAGTCCAATGGATAGCTGACAATGGTTTACCCTACTCATCCATATTTTGTAATTGAAACTTGAATATTTCTTCCTGGTGAAATAGCATGAGATACACTAACACTGAATGATATTTTAACACACCCTCAACTTTAAACTTCATAAATTGATCATGCATGGCATTAGACAAAATTTTGTTGTAATTAAATAAAACTGAAGGTTTCTACCCAACTGTGAACACTGATAAGAATCCTAGAACTACTTCATCTACCCACTGGTCAATATAATATCCTAGTAAGCAAGTCACCATGGAAATTAACTATTTTGACATTTCTGGGAAAATGGAAACAGCGTATGGGGGATTTCTTCTGGGAAATTCGGCATTTTCAAGGGGGAAACATTCAAAGATATGGGCTCTTTGGGGAAAAGTAAGCCTTTTACACAATTTCATTAATGTATCAGTAGAAAATGGATGCAGGGAGGTTTGGGGATTTATTTTCAAAGCTTGGAAAATACTCTCAGGTGAAATGGAAAATATAACTTCATCATTCTGGGCAATCACTACCTTTTTGTTGGGAAGGTGTCTAAGGTGACACTAGGTAGAAAACTCAAGGAAGAAATAGGTTTGAAGGAAGATAAACTGAGGTAGAAAGGAATCCTAGATAATCAAGTCATCACTATGGTCAAGGTATTTCTATTTTTCCCAATTATGGAGTTCGCACAGGTCGAAATCACAATTATTATCGACAATTTTGTACTAGGTGTCAGTCAAGGGAGTTCTATCAGGGTCTTGGATAGGGGGGAATCATGGGATCTTCCTTGGACATATTTCCATTTCATTTTTGCACTGACATTTTCAAATAAAGAGCAAGAAAGAACGAGATTACCATAGTGCTTAATTGGTCGAATTTTGCAGAGGGAAGGCTAATAGACAACCCTTGACAACTTTAGACAGCTCGATCTTGACCTACATAGACTATTGGGAACATGGAAATGAAAGAAATTGTGGGTGTCTAGGGTGGTTTTATAATGGAATTGGTGGGGTATCATAAAGGGATTATTACCATTTCAGGAGCGGGAGCAATTAAATCGAAACAGGTCGATTAGCGGGAGAATAATAAATGTGCAACGTTCCTATAGTTTGGAAGGTGATTTGAACGTCCAACGTCAGATGACGTGGAGATGGAGTGACTTGGAAAGGGGATGAGGTGGAGTAGTTACATGGAGGGTGGAAAGGATGACAAGTGGTGCAAGCGGATTTGTGGAGGTGAAGGGTCGAATAAGTAGGGAGGCGGTGGTTTTCGAGGGGTAGGCACGGTAATCAGTTTAGGGAGGGGACACCTCAAAAAAATTTAGGAACCGATACGTCACTTCCAGCAGTATTCGCACAAATAGCTTTATGGGACCCCGGCCTCCGTTAAACGTTGATAGTGTGAGGGGGGTTTGAAATCCTTCTCCCGCTATTGATCCAGGTAGGAGTCATCAACATCGTTGATTGTCGCATTATTTTTATTCAAAAAACGGCAAAAGGTCATGTCAAGTGCTAATAAACCATATAAATCAATGTTTTATGAACAATAACATATAAATCAAAATTTATTGTAAAGTGAAGGTGACATTTTGACTGGCATGCCATAGGGGTTCTATTCTTTATTTTTTATTTCTTTTATTCTTTTTATTTCATACATACATTTTTATCCCCCTTTATTTTCTTTTTATTTTTCTATTTTTTCTATTTTTTTGTCTTTTTTTTTTATTTTCTTTCTTTTGAGCTAAACAAATTTAAAAATGAAAAATAACGTTTTATAATATCCTAGTGGGATGAATAACTTATTAAAAAAACAGGACTCCTATATTTATAGGACCCTAACATAACCTAAGGTTATACAACTTGAGGTACCTCAGCCATCTTCACATGTTACTTTAGGACGTTCATCTTCTCTTCCTTTGTCTCAAACACAACTGCAAACTATATATCTTGGACCCGATGGTGAACCACTTCCACCAGGTCTTGTGAGTATTGAGGAGATCCCACAGTAACAATATCATCCCTCTTCTCTTGTTCATTTGAGAGGGATTCATCATCTTTATCAGGTTTATCCTCTTCCTCCTCCTTAGACCCATCTCAAACTCCTTTATTTGATTCTTTTCTTTTCAAATCAACTGTGAGTTTCTCGTGGAAATGATTTTTCAGATTCTTAACCTTGATTGAATCTGCAATGGTTTCCGAGCCTGTCACTATGGTTGAGACAACCAATTTTTCTACCTCCTCCATGTTTACAACATCACTAGAGACACATTTGTATGGTGGCCCATCCATCCCACCTGGTTATCAATCGTTTTTTGGTACCTTCTCTGGTGCAGTATCTAGTCCATGGAACTCTCCCATGTTATTTGCTTCTGGAATTCCATCTGGCACTTATTTAATGAACATTGTATAGTCTATTCCTTCTCCTCCACCTACACATATAGTTGAACAATAGGATGGCCCTTATGTTAGTGGGCATGGATACCTACAACAACCCAATTCTATTTATGTTGGGTACCCACCATCTGGGGGGAAGTTGCCTCCATTACCCCCTCCTCCTTTGGCAGGGGGGGAAATTTCGTAGGTTACCACAGATTATCTCTTAGCCTTATTTGAATCCTTCATCTTCTGGAATGGCTGCTAGTGTTTGGAAACCTACTTTTCCCATACAATCTAGTTTGTTCGTGGATCCATCTTTAATTTTTCACCCCGTTCCATATGCATCTCAAATTCCTACCTATCAATCTCAACAAGCTCAAATCAATGTAATCCATCCTTTATAGGTTGCACCTATGACTCAATCAGTCCCATCAGTATCTGGTACTTCCCAGGTTCCATTTAGTCATCCTTGACAAGGTAACTTATAGTCTCAACAACATGGACAAGTAATTCCTCAAATTTCAGTAGGACAAACTGTATATGGTATGGCATTTCCTCCACTGACTCCACCTTATGTTGGGATGATTCAAAATCCCACAGGAAAATAGTGTCAATCCTATCAAGGTATCCCTCAAGTGCCTTATTAGCGCTAGTAAATCCAAACCCAACCATTCCAGGATTCGCAAGGTTATCTTGGAACTGGACAACAAGGTTATGCATATTATGGTTATCATAATCCTCCCTATCCAGGTACCTAGGTCCCTCCTTATCATAATCCTCCTTATCATGCATTGCAAATACCTATTTTTCAGGATATCCCATCTTATCTAGGGTATCCTCCACCAGATTTCAACAAGCAGTTTCCTTTAGTTGAAACTCTTGAATTGCCAGATTTCACTCGACTCACGAATGATCCCATCATTCATTCTCTATGGTGGTCAATAATTCCTACCAAGTTTCATTTTGATATTCCAAAATTCAATGGGAATCCTAGAGAAGAGCCATCCACGCACGTCATGACTTATCATTTGTGGTTTTATTTGAAATCCCTTAATGATGATGTTGGCTTAAGGAGACCTCACCCAGGTTTGGAGTTAATTAGCCAAACAAATCCCTACACTACTAGCCCTTTCAGCAACAACCCACAGAGCGCGGAGTGAGGTCAAAGAGGAAGAAGTATGGGGAGATGTTGGAACCAAGTTTCCACAACCTTGAGATGTCTGAGGGATCAATTTAGTCCAACTATGAATACCTCTGTGCAGGTTAATTCACGCACTGCCCTAACCTGCAAGGCCTTCACGATCTGTTATAATCACCTGTGTGCAACCCTAATCAAGGACTGAGGTGATTTTGCGTTGCTAAGGCAGCGATCTACGCTATTTCCCTAAGTTACACCATGGGTCTTACTTATCTCCTTATAACTATTAGTTAACTTCACGTAAATAGATACTTTATCTTATATTCACTTAATCAACATAATCATATATGTTCACGCATCATATAAACAGTAGAAATGTAATTTATACCCAATACATTCAATGCAAAAAATAGGAAAAAGATACACATAAATGATATGAAACTTCTCTTTATTACTTCTTCAAAGGTTATAGACTCGACTCGTCCTACGCACTTAGCTACGAACTACTAAGCCTCTGCGCACTCAGCTACAGAGCCTACTCCTACTCTACGACCCAAGACTCGACACTACACTTAGATAAGACTCAACTCTTTATCTTCATTCCTCCATTGATTCCATTTACAACTTAGAGCCTCGCTCTATTTATACAATCCCATGGTCCGCGGACCATGGGTAGATCTCTAAAGCCGACATTACATTACAAAAATGAGGGTGGAAAACCCTATGACTCATTTACAAGTTCACGCTCCGCGCCCACAAAACACGGAGTCTTTACATCGGATTTAGTCAAAATCTGGGCTTTAAGCCCCAAAACTTCCCTTGGGGGATCCCGTGCCCAACAGGCCCCCAACACAAACATCATGACTCGCCCTCGAGTCACTCTGCCAATGCGGAGATCTTCGCGTGGAGACCTCCCAACTCTACCTGGACCGCTGCAAGGTCAGTGGCGCACTGAGCAGTTGCTTGTTGTACCTCCTAGATGCGTTGTTTAGAGACCGCGGTACCTGAATTGCTTCCCTGCATATGTTCCTGCATTCTCTGCATCTACGCGAGCTTTGCTTTGATCTAGGCTGTAATGATGAAGGCCTCATCCATCCATGGTTGGACACACGCCTTCAAAACCTCTTCCTTATGTCGCGTTGTGTCTACCTGCTCCTTGAGCGCTTTTTCTTGTTGCATCTGCACGAACCTCTATGTAAGGGCAACCATCTACGTGGTCCCTTTTATATCATCGTACTTTTGTTGAAGCTCACGCACCTCTGTTTCTAAGCGTTGTATGTTCAAATCCTCTTACAGAGGGGTGAGGACCTCAAACAGCTCTTCAAATAATTTGGTGCGGTCATTCACTGCACTGTTGATCTCCTCTATTCCCATTGTAATGGCACTGGCACGTTGTTCCCTTACCTCTAGTGGAGTTGAAGGTTGCGCCTTCAACTGCATATTAGCTATTTTAAGGTTCAGCTCTAGCTGCACCTTAGCCATCTCTTCCTTCGCCTCGCACACCCCTGCTGCTAGCTTCCAGATGCGCATTTTTGCTGGTGCCTCTACTCGGATGGCCAAATCAGGGACCATCTGGCAGGCTTCTTCAACCACCTACACAATATGCCAATTATGTGCCACTACCTCATCACGTTATAGGCTCAGTTGTTCCATGTTAATTCATTGTTCGCTCATTACCTAGAGTGCAAGATTCTCCCTGGCCCGCAGTTTTGTAGTCACTCCATCCTACAGCACATAGAGCGTCTTCTAAGGGAGTGCAACCATGTTTATCCCAAGTCCCTTCAGCACACTAACCATAGGCCAGTCGGCCACATTTTCTATAACCAGTGCCCCTTCTAGTAGCACTATAGTGTTGGTTGTGCAGGCACGCAACATTTCCTCAGCTCCGACCGTGCCTAGCGCGAGGCTGGTCGATAGAGTACCAGCCTGAGGAGTGCACACATGCAACTCCTGTATCTGTGTCTGGAGGGCGCCCAACACCATATGATTTTCCTCCACGAACTACTGGAGGGCCTCCACGGTGACATTGCACACCGTCTCACCTATGTCATGCAGATCTTCCTCAGTGAGGTTGATCAGGTCAAAAGAAGTCTTGGAGCCTTTTGACTTCTTTTGCTACCCTATCTGCTCTCTCGGGTACTGTCGCTTCAGATGTGTGGACGTTGTCAGTGGGTCCGTGCCACCTTCCTCTGTTTCGGGCTCCTGTTCAGGCGAAGGTGACTTCTAGCCTTCGTGCTTCTTCTCAGCTGCCTATTTCTTTTCTACTGCTGCCTTCGCGGCATCCCGCGCCTCCTATGCCTTGGCCACTGCTACTTCATTCCTTCTCTTCTCTGTCGCCTACGCCATCCGCAGTTTTTCCTCCTCCTTTCTCCTTTGTGCAATGGACTTTGCCGATTTCATTGCGGAGCTAGCTGTAGCATGCCACTCCAAGCGCCACGACCCAAGCATGATGAATATGACATTGTCCGTGGCCAGGTAGGGGAACTCATTCCATTTCTTCACGAGATCCTTGCACGCTCAGATATATATGTGATGGAAGTACACCTTGAACTCCACGAAGCTCTGTAGACTATTGTAGACAGTGGGCGATGACTGCGGCTTGCAGATAATCCCCATTCTGATGTTCATCTCCATGAACACCTAGAATATCTTACTATCTCAGATCCTCTGCGCGTCTTTAGTGGCCCACAGCGAAGCGTACTTTGCTGCCTCTGGAAGATCCTACGCAATTGTGGGGAACTGGCTATCCTCAGGCAATTCCCAAGCCACCAGCACTATGGACAACAAAAGCCATGCATAGTGGAAGGTCTTCCCTTGTTCCTGTGCCTCGCGACAATTCTCCAGGAACTCCTTGCACAAGTACTCTGACCAATTAAACTGGACCCCCTCTGCACACTGCAAGGCAAGTACTATCACTAGCGCGGCCACCTCATCCACACAACACTTCCGCATAACCTTGCCAACTAGTATCTGGGTGGAAACTCTAACTACCTTATTGTTGATAATGGAGATCGCGTACACTCTTATTTTTCTCCAGCTTGAATGTTGCCTTCATGGCCTCCACAAGGGCCAAGTCATTGCTATTACCCTCTGAAATATCCGCTAGGTCCTCCCCCTTACAAGGGAGTCGGGTAATTCTATGAATTAGGTGGTCCGTGATGGGGATGGGCTCCTCCAGCCACAAGCACCCATCATGCACCAGGCAGAGTAGCTACCTGATGAAAAATATAGTTACTCGATCACGATGGTAATGCGGCACCCAGAGCAGGTTTAACAACCCTACTTTCTCTACTCTGCGCAACTACTTGTGCCCTCCAACTCTATGACTCCCATCGCTATATTTTTCTTCGACCGCATTAGCTACACGGTTGCCAAGTGTGGTAATTTCTCATGGTCCGCGAGATCCTAATCTTCAAACTTTAGAGCCGACAACTGTCCAAAGTGCGCTCCTTCAAAAATTATATCATCGGGGAGCAGCAGAGTCTGCAAACAGCTTTTGCTCTCATCTAGGTCCTTGGGCACCCTTTCTTTCCCTTTCCGCGGAGGAACATACCTGGGAAACCTAGTCAGAGGGGCCGCACCCTGGATCTCTTCCTCCATTTCTTCATCCTCCTCCTCTTCCACCAGGATTTCCTCAAGGTCTTCCTCCTCCTCATCAGCTTCCACATTAACCTCTTTCCCCTTTTCTTCCATGGTCAGTTTAGTTCTCAGCAAGTTTCGAGGGGATACATGCACTGGTACCATAGGCTGCTTATCTTTCTTGGGTCTCAGCATGCACGGCGATTTAGGGATTTCTACAACTATCCCGGTGCTTTCTAGGGTGTCTCCTATCATCATGGCCTGCATGACCTCTTCAACGATCATCTCGTCGATATCCATGGCTTCCTCTAGCGTGGTCATATTGCTGTTCCAAAAATCTCTCGATGGTTCAGGTAGGTGCTCAAATAATGCCTTTGAGTTCAAAGAATCAAACAAATCAGAGTTACTGAATCTCAAGACACACAATAGCTCAATTCTCAAATGGCTAAGTGTTTTTTGCTAGGCAATCATTTGCAATTTATAGTGCCTTTTGAATTCGAATTCGGCCGCTCCCCCCAAATCCAGTCCATTAATGCTCCCTTAGCAACAGATTTTCCCAAATCCAACCCATAAATTTTGCCTTAAATGCCTACCACCCGCTCGATTTGGCCTCAAACCAAGCATCACATTGTGAATCGTGACAATAACAGTCACTTTCCATCCAACCCGTGTGGCAGCGTAGCTACCCTTGTGCTGTCGCGGACCTTGTGACACCTCGGTTCTGCGCGTAGTCTTGTCATCACGCAGCTCTCAGGCAAAGTAGTTTATAGTTCCGCGCCTCCTTTCAACTACCTGGAGTGCTAAGACTTTTCTCCCTATGGCTAGTTAGATGGGGAGAGTCCGCCATTTAACTTCGCTAGTGGTTACTTTTCCTAGGAAGATTCTGACATTTGGCTTCAACAACCACATCGTGCTCCTATCCTAGGTCTCCTTAATAACATACGGTCCAATCCAAGGCATCAAACTGATCAACTCTCAGCAGTAGTCCCCAAGTTCTTCAACGTAAATGATCTCATTATGTTCTATCACCACAGTCCTTTTATCAATAAAGTCCTTCTTTATTCCATCCTCCAGCTTCTTGACTTCTGCTTCCACCATGGCACATTTCTTCCTGAACTGAATGCTTTCATTCATGAGTTCTTGGAGCCTAAGATCACCCTGCTAGATCTATTCATCAGGTCTCAAGCGTTCCTCTTCGAGCTCTTCCAACTACGCAATCCCTTCTTCCAAGGCTCCGCGATCCATCATATCCATGTGTGCTACTATGCATAGACTAGGCATGATATACTCCATTGGTATTACAACATTTGCTCCATAGCTCAGCCTAGAAGGCATATGTTCTGTCAGTTTCTTGTACGTTGTCCTATAAGCCCATAAAATCGTTGGTACATGTAGGTCCCAATCATTTCGATATTCACTGCATACCTTGTTCAGCGCTTCACACACTTCGTTAAATGCTTCTACGTGATTGTTCTCTCCACACTCTGTCGTTGCAACTCGAGGAGATGTTTACGCATTCCCCCCCCCCCCTAACACATGCTTATTGACCGTATTTCCCAACACGAAGTTCATGTGCATCTGCGTAGGTTGTTTTCCACCTGCCTGTACCCACCTGGATAGATGCGCATGCGGACCATCCCATCCATTGTATTTATCGGCCAATCGCACCCTAGGCTTTCCAAACCATGTGCACATCATCCTCCTACATGCACGGCAGTCTTAAGAGCTTCCTTTGTGTGTACCCCACAACCTTGCAAGCATAGCATGCAGTACCCAATTCAAGGCCTGGAAACGTTGTTTTTTCACCACCTCCCTTTCAAATCTATCCAAGAAGGAATCCACCTCACTTAACCCATCATAAGTAAGAAAATCTCTCACTTCTATCGATACGCAACGCAGTGATCTTATCATCATATTACAGTTTAGCATGGTTACCGCGTGTAACAGGTTCTGCCATCACTCTATCTCCTCATTAGAATCCGACATACATGAGATTTCACACTCCCATGAGATCCATCCATCCGCGGTGGGATGTACCCAATCTTGCTTTCACGCGGTTATTTTGTAGATGTAGTCCAAATCATCGTCACTTTCATAGTTGCTCACTAGCTTTGTATATCGCAATCCTTCAGCAGGGTCCAAGGGTATAACTACGTGCAGAGACTTCTTCACAAAAATCATATTTCACTTCTTCAGATTAATCACCCTATTCATGTCAGTGGCCCAATCAAATCCTAAGAGCACAGGGCAGGGATTGTTGTCATCGACAATCTCTATCACTTCAAATTCTACTAGTGGGCTCTCTCCCTCAATATCCACGTGATTCCTTGCAATCGCCCCATGGGTATTATTTTCTATTGGTTTTCCATTCGCAGCTGAATAGGAGACCATTGTAGCCTAGGCCTCCCCATGCACTCCCATGTCTGCTTCGGTAGAACATTCACATCTGATCCTAAATACAAAATTACTTGGTCCATCTCATATTCTCTAATTTGAGCAGTTAACCTCATTTATCTTCTCGTCCTCATCGTATGCTTTCCAATCTTCCAGAATACGCACGATTCTCCTGGCACAATCCCAGTGCATCTGTTAATGAGCTCCTGTAGTCCCTTTACAACCTTACAATCGTGCAATAGCTTCATGCATGTTTCCAGGAATGTTGTAAGCATAAATGGGTCCATTTTCGGCTCCAGTCTATCTTTTCTTCCTGAAGTGGAGGCATCAGTGAAGCTCTTCTTAGCTTCCATGAAGGTTTCCTTAGCACGCTCCAAATCAAACTTTTCTTCTTTCGTCGGAGCCTTGTGAACCCAAGTACTATCTTCAGGATTTTTTCCTTTATCATCTCTTGTCGTGATTACACTTTGAAGCACAATGTTCACATTTGGATCCTCCAAGCGCCACTCAGACCTCATCACCTATAGGCTCTGAGTCAAAGGAGGCAGTAGTGCTCCCTTGTCGCGTATCCTAGCTATCAACGTAAGACAATCTTCCGTCTCATGATCAAACAAGGTACAATACAGACATGATGGACACGTTGGGTTCATAAAATCACATGCATAATATCCTATCCCTCCGTAATTGTAGCATATCAGTTGTCTGTGACCTCTTCCAGGTCCTCCTCCACCTTGGCCTCATCCACGCCCCTGAAATCCGGTTCTCACCACTCCTACATTCTGGTCTAGGGGCCGCGTTTTGACCTGAACCGTGTAGGTGGGATTTCTATCCATCATCAGCTCATAGCTTCTAGAAGTGCACTCATCATGTCCCACCGGCCTACAAATATTAAAGAACAAATGTTGTAAATTTTGTGTATACTTATGTAGCAAATGGCAGTTGTCTGTAGCATGATTTCCACCTATTTGACAAATCGCGCACCAGAAAGCAAGTGCCTCGCTAGGTCCTGCTTGCACTTCTGACCTTAATGACATCGGTCCTCCTCCTGTGAGGTAATTTGCAAACACTAGGCAGTGGTCCTTATCATGACCCTGACCCTTGAATTTCATGCACCACACCTCTTCGCGCACTTCTGGTCAAGCTCTCCTATCCTGTTTCAGACTCTACATCTCAAGGCATAATTTTTTCAATTACGCGTGGATCTACTGAACTCCGAAGTTAGGATCTTGTATTGGGGTCTTATGAAGCCTCATCATGATCTCTAGGCCCTCTGCTTGAGTCGCTAACTTTTGATGTGACATCATGCTCCTCAGATGTGGTGTTAGTAATGCTACAAACCATTCGCGGTGTTGTCCATCCGTCAAAGTCATATTAGCTTCACGAATTGTACACTTTAGCCCCTGATCCAACTCCCAAGGAGTCTCGCCTGGTAGCATTGTGATCTGTTTGAACCCAATGATCTACTACACCTTCAGAATTTGGCGTGCTAAATTCCCTATTTAGCGCAATTTGGATATCCACGATTCCCACATTTGGATTGTCATTACAATGCTTAATATACTAGGTCAACGCATGGTCTTGCAGGGCGCTAACTAGTGTCACTTTCTTTATATTGTCATCTGTAACTCCTTGTGTTTCCCATATGGCTCTTATCATGAACCAAAACTGGTCTCGATCCTCATTTCGTACTCCCTTGAACACAGGAAACTTTATCGTGCTTGCCATATTGACTCGCAGTGGTGGCGGAGGTGGTACGGGTGAAGATGGAGGTCATGGTGGTGAAGCTGGTGGCGGTGTGGGTGGGGGTGTTATGTGTGGAATCCTCTGCCTTATCAAATGGATCGCACTTTGTAGAGAGACCTTTGCGAGCTCTTCCTCTTCCCCTTGAGGAGGTGAAATCAAAGGGCTATTCTCTGGTCCCTTACTTCCTTCGTTTCTGTAGTTTTTTCCACTTTGCGTAGCTCCGAACATCAAGTTAATTACATAACCCTCTTTTCACACAATAGCATCTTAATCCAAGTATTCAGACACTTTACGTACTTACCTCGTAGTCCTTTGAGAAATCGTCACTCTGCCTCACTATAGCTAACTGAAGTATCTACTGCGAACTCAGTAATGAGCCCTCCTATAATCTGATCGAGCCAGTGATCAATAGCACAGGCGATTTTATCCTCTGATGCTTCCAATCTACGCACCAACTCTTGGGTCCACACAATAGGACCGTCGAGCTTCCACCTTCCTTGGCTATCTGCTAAATTTGCGATCCACTCGTACAGCTCAGTAAGGAAATATTCAAAAAAGATCTCATGGATTTCTATGTGCAGGTAGCAATCTAACCACTCTTCCTTTGTCAATCGTAGATTCCTATTCTCCTGTGTTGCAAACTCGTGAATTCTTCTGTCCAACCAACCTTCAATTTCCTTCTTAGTTGGATTCCAATGATATGACATCAGACATCTCTATGCAGATTCTGGTCCCGACAACGAAACCATTTGTTGGCTTGAGGAGGCCTGACCCAGGTTCAGAGTTAATTAGCCAAACCAATCCTTACACTACTGGCCCTTTCAGTAACAGCCCGTGGAGCGCAAACTGAGGTCTCACCCAAAGAAGTATGGGGGGATGCTGGAACCGAGTTTTTGCACCCTTGAGATGTATGAGGGGTCAATTTAGTCCAACTGTGAATACATTCACGCATGTTACTTCGCGCACTGCCCTGACCTGCGAAGCCTTCGCGATCTGTGCTATTTCCCTAAGTTACACCACGGGTCTTATGTATCTCCTTATAACTATTAGTTAACCTCACGTAAACAGATAGTTTATCTTATATTCACTTAATCAACACAATCATATATGTTCGTGCATCATATAAATAGTAGAAATGTAATTTATACCCAATACATTCAATGTAGAAAATAGGAAAAAGATACATAGAAATGATATGAAACTTCTCTTTATTACTTCTCCAAAGGTTACAAACTTGACTCATCCTGTGCACTCAGCTGCAGGGGTCCATGCACTCAGCTGCGGACTACTAGGCCTCTGCGCACTCAGCTGCAAAGCCTACTCCTACTCTACGACCCAAGATTCGATACTACACTTAGATAAGACTCAATTCTTCATATTCATTCCTCCATTGTTTCCATTTACAACTCAGACCCTCGCTCTATTTATAAAATCCCATGGTCCATAGATCTCTAAAGCCGACATTACATTACAAAAATGAGGGCAGACAACCCTATGACTTATTTACAAGTTCGTACTCTACGCCCACAAAATGTGGAGTCTTTACATCTGATTTAGTCAAAATATGGGCTTTAAGCCCCAAAACTTCCTTTGGGGGATCCTGCGCCCAATAGATGATTCCACTCGTTTGCGTCTTTTCTAGTGCATGCTTACTAGTTTGGCAATTAAATGGTACATTTAAATACCTAGAGCTTCGTTTAATCACTTGATCTCCTTAGAAACTAAATTCCTAACACATTTCCAATTACCCATGTCATATGAGACTGGAACGAAACTTTTGACCAATTTTAAACAAAATAATGCTTCTCACAATTTTTTATCCAATTCATGAGTGTCGACATCGTCATGGACTGGTTAAAATGTATGTTCTTGATCAATTGTTAGTGGAATGGTTCATTAAATATCTGTTACCATCCATCACAAAGGATGTAGTTAAGGGTGGAGTTGTAAAGTAAGAGTAAGTAAATGCCCGTGCCCAGTATTTGATCTCATTTATACCCAATCGAGCATGCTTTATGAGAAAAATACCAAGTGCTCTAAGACCCTCCAATGTTGTTCCTCCTCCTCTTGGTAAAGAATCACAGGCTACTAATGGTGTGATTAGTTCTTCCAGCTCGCAGTCGAAGAGTAAACCATATGGTCTCACTCTTTCTGCCACTACCCAAAACCTTCCATCAACTCCTCTTGTGGCTTCTACTTTCTTAGATCAATGTTGTTCAATCTAATAAAGTAAAATCTCTACATAAACCAAGAAGTAAGAAGAAAGGTAAGGGTAAGAAGAAGAAATATTCTCCTCTGCAAGATAAACAAAAAAACAATCTTCTAACGAAAAACGAAATCCACGTTATCCATGTTTGACATGTAATGAGGAGCACTTTGATCATGATTGTCCCGTTGTGTTGAATGATCCATTTCCAAATCAGGAGACTCATATGGTTGCTTGGGACCTTTCTTCCTCTACCTCAGTTTTAATGCTTTCCTCCACTAAGAACAAATCTGATGTTATGGTGGCCACCCATAGTAAGGATTATGGTAATGTGAATCCCCATAATGTTTAGGCTCTTGATCAACCTACCATTTTGGTGGCATCTCCATCGAATCTTACTCCGCTTACGACTCCTATGGAATTAACCATTAAGCCTCCCAAAGGCATTATTCATAAATATGCTTTCAACCCTCATATGAGAAGGACTCAATATTACAATGTAGTTGAGGACTTGGATCAATCTCCATCTACCATGTCCACTCTCGAGGTGTTGCAAAATTGTCCCACCCAGCTTTGCTTTCTGCTATCAAATGTATTGATGTTTGGATTCCAACCTAGTCATTTTCAATCATGAGAACTATTCACCTCGGCTTCCAACCCAGTTAGCTTTCGTGATCTAGATTGTTGTTCGTGGTAACAACATCCATCATTCTATTATGGATGAGGGAGTCACAATCTGTATTATGTCCTTATCTTGTTGGAAGGCCATTGGTTCTCCTCAATTGAGTCAGTCATCGGCCACCTTAAAGGCTTTTCATGGAAGAACATATAAACCTTTTGGAATTTTGAATTTGCTACGAGTAGAATTGGGAGGTAAATTTTTATTGATATAAGTTGAAGTTATGGACGGACCGCCAGACTATAATGTTCTATTGGGTTGCACGTGGTTTAATGCCATCGTTGTTTTCGTTTTAACTTACTTCTGAATAATCAATTTTCCTCATAAAGGCAGTATAAGAGTAATTGATCAACTCATCTTCTTTTCATCTAGTTCTCAAGTTACTGTAAGTGTTCCTCACGTAGGGGAAACTCTACACTGGTATCAGTATGTCGGGGTTGGACTACTTAAGGACTCCTCTCTCATGGGAACCTTTTTGCTTCCTTGTCCTTCGCTTCCCGACAACTCTCCTTCGATTTCCTATATCAATATGATATCTTCTTCTACTATTCCAACTGGCCCTTGGATAGTACCAGATGAGTCTAATATCAATTGTTTCGGTGAATGTATGCTGCTTAGCCCTATTGATCCTCATTACAAAACCATTTATTTGGCTTGTGCGGCTTGTTCCAATCTCTCCTCTTTATTCAATTCGGTTGATTGTTCATTGGATTATGGAACTAATCCGAATTTAAATAGGAACGCAAAAAATTACAGATATAACCATACATATAGAGATGCAACAGAAATAAGACTTCATTTCATTACTTTAAAACACTGAAATATGTTTACAAACAGAAATGGAAATAAACTATCTAGGGCAGTGGTAGCTTATCTCTGAGAAGAGATGTGGCAGCTACATGTCTTTGAACTGTGTTAGAATGAGGCTCGAAGGCCTATTTATTGTTGAGAAACAATGGAAAACCATAAACATCCCAAAACCTAACCCTAGAAGATGAAACGCCAAACTGTGGTCCCCGTTTGGGTAAATTGGTACATCAACTTCCCGAGGTCGTAACTTTGGCATACGATCTCCTTTTGACGCGCACAATATCTTGTTAAAAGGATCTATCCGAGAAATACAACTTTGGGAAGAGCAACATCGGTCCATGGACCCATGTTGCTCCCAGTTTTCCCAAAAAACGTCATTTAGGGCCTCAAAACGGCTCCGAAAGTTCAACACCCGAAAAACTACTAAAAAAAGTAAATTATTCTATAATTAAGGAAACTGAAAAGCTGAAAGAAACAATGGTGGGGGTCCAAGTGGACTTGGTGGGTGGCCACCAATATCCACCTAGATCATTCCTGCCCCCTTAGGAAGCAATGGTCCCCATTGTGTAGAGTTCCTCCATGAGATGAGGAAACTTCTGCTGAAATTGGTCCCTGGTGAGCCACTTGCCCTGGTGAAGGAGTTGGCCTGCTTTGACAACTCGATACAGTTCAATATTCTGTTGGCGAGTGTGCTTGATCTGTGTGTCCATGATCCGATCAGTTGTGGCTTTTTCCATACAATCTGGATTTAACTCTATGGGTGTGAGTTGTTTTGCAATGTCGGATGTGTATAGTAATGGTGGAAGGTATGGCCGAAGGCGGTCCACATTGAACACTAGGTGCAAGATAAGGAATGGGGGAATGTTGATCTCAAATGCATTGTCTCCCATAGCCTTGGTAATGGTGTAAGGACCCTATCAAAGTGGTCTGAGTTTCCAATATGCTCTGGTAAGGCGTTCCTTTTGCAAATGCAACCAGACTTTGTCACCCACCTGAAACTTGTGTGGCACACGATGTTGGTCATGTCGCTACTTGTACTTGGCATTTGATTTCTCCAGAATGTTGTCGACCTGCTAGCGAATATGTTGGATGTGCTCAATGAAGTTGTTTTCCTTATCTGTTTTGGACTGGACATGAGTCGAATCTGTGTGAGTAGCTGCAAATGGCATGTCCACATCAATGGGACATAGTGGTTGGAATCCCAAGCCCACCTGAAAAGGGTTGTGGCCAATCGAGCTGTGGAGAGCCCAATTTTAGTTGTGTTGAACATAAGGGAGGCTCTCATCCCATGTGCATGGATGCTTTGAGTTGTACATGTGTAGAATGTGTACGATCATCGTGTTGACAACCTCTGTCTCGCCATCAGTTTGAGGATGGAAGGTCGTGGACTTAGTGAGTTTGGTGTTCAACATCAACCAGAGGCTGGACCAAAATTTACTGAGGAACCTGCTATCCTGATCTGAGATGATAGACTGTGGGATCCCAAAGTGTACCCACACTCGTTCAATGAAGATTTTAGCAGTGGGTTCTGCTGTGATATTCTTCTTGCAGGCTACCATAATGGCCATGGAGATGGATTCCCAAGGTCGACTAGGCGTAGGCAGCAGGGTATAGAGGTTTTGCTTCTTAATGGTTGGTTTGGCAATGGCATAGGCAATGCATGATCTGATGTACTTCCTGACATCCTATCAAAGATTCAGCCAATAGAAATACTTCTACAGTACTGCCATTGTTTTCTCGACTTCGAAATTCCCAGTAACCCGACTATAGTGTGCTTCCCAAATCATCTCGGCACGCTCGCTTGAAGGAACACAAAGGTGACCCAGGTGGCATAACAGGGCATCCTGGAGGTGAAAATTTGGAACATGTTGACCCTCCAAGAGTGTCTGGTATGTGTGACCGAATTCTTGGTCACTTTTGTAGAGAAGTGGCCAGTTAGAAGTCTCGTACCCACAAGAGTTAAGTACGTTGCCCTTCTTATACTTGATATTCAATTGGATCTGTTGTAGGTATGTGGACCACTTCTGATGGCGATCATTCTGGAATTTCCCTTGGGTCTGTATGAACTGCAGGGGTCAGTGGTCTGTGTGGATGACCGTTTCCTTCCCCAAAATGTAATGCTTCCATTGTCGGCAGGCCTGCATAATGGAATACATTTCTTTGTCATAAGTGGGATACTTCCAGACTGTGTGTCAAAGTGTCTCACTGTGATATGCCACTGGATGCCTGTGCTGAGTAAGGACTGCCCCAATAGCATAGTCAAAGGCATCTGTCTCGACCTCAAATGGTTGTTGCAAGTCTGGTAATGTGACCACTGGTGCTAAGTAGAGGCGATCTTTCAACTCTGTGAATGCCTTCTGTTGAGATTTAGACCAAAAGAAGTTTTATTTCACTCCTCCCTTGGTGGTGGGCTCCAGTATTGTAGCAATAATGCTGCAACTCCTGGGACTCCCTTCTTTACTTTTATCAACCCGGTAGTTCGTAACAAACTTGGAAGTGACAGTGTTGTATCCACAAGTACTAGCTCTTGCCGTAGCTGTCACTTGGTCAGCTGACACAAGTCCGCTCGGAGCTTAAGCCAACTTCTATGAGCTCTGAGAAGAAGCTTTTTAACTGATGGACGAAAGCTAACTCAAGGAAGGTTGTTCTACTTGCAGGAAGAAACTGGAACACTAAAAGGAAACGTAAACCCTAGCAAACCCTAATCTTACCAGCCAGCCCTACTGATGCAAGAAAGAGGATGAAAGCTAGTGAAAAAGATGCCATTGACTTCTAGGAAGGTAAAATGCATGTGTCTAAGCTACTTCTACAGTAACATCTGGAAAAAAACATCTTTTTGTATTTTTTTCTAAGTTGCCAGAATTATCATGCATGCAATTTAACTCTTTTTGACTGAAGAGGTGGATTGGAGAGATGAAATGCTTGGAGGAGGTCGGGAAGGTTCAGAGAGGGCCTAAGGGGTCCCTAACACCCTTCCAGAGATTTTCACAGAGTTTTGCTATCAAAAAACCTCATTCGTGAGCCTCTACAGGAAGTCTGCAGGGGTTCTACAGGATGTTCTGGAATTTCTACAGGATGTCTGTAATATTCTACAGGTTGTTCAGAAATGGGATTTTGGAGGATGGATGGAGAGAAAAAGGTGAAGGAGTGAGTATGGAGGTAGGACAGGGGTGTGAGGAGGTCCAGGACTGGGTGGATGGAGTTGAGGAAAGATGAAGATGGCTGGATTTGTTCAAAAAGGAATGAAGCAATGTTGCACAAAAATTAGGGTTGTGTGAGAAAATGGAAAATGTGAGGCAAGAATTCGTGTTAGGGGATGGAGCAGATGGGATTGATGGAGTATGGGCAGATAGAGAAGTGGTACAGGTGCTCTGCAAGCTGTTTTTCCAACTGAACCAACAAAGACTTGTAAAATTAGAGACCTAGTTACGTTGACCTAATCTGATCTAGCTAACAGTAAAGAGAATGAACAGAAGTTTTAATTGCAATGAAACCATGTATATTAACTATGAAATGAAGCACTCAAGAATCTAAACATGTAACCAAATTCTGCAAATAAAAATCAAACACTAATGATTGCATGGTGAAGCAAAGTCAGTGTTTTTGTTGGCAGCAAGGTCACCTTGATCCCAGCTCCTGATCCCACTGAGGGAGAGGTGAAATCAGAGGTGCTTGATGGCCCTTTTCTGAAGCTTGTCCCTGTTAATAACCTACCAACTCAATCTGAACATCAAAACTCTTTCTAATCATCAATAGTGACTTAGTTAATCAGCAAGATTTTAATCTACTTAACATAAATGATTTTGCAAAGACATAAAGAACAAATAACAATACATAAAGGAGGCCTTGGAATTTGGGTTGGGCCCAACCCCAAGAGCTGCAGGCTCCTATAAAGAACTCAGATCTGACGCCAAGTAAAGCTGCTTCTCATTACTCAAAAATAATCATCACAAGAAAGTTATACAGCAGTAGCTACAAGAAAACGAGTTGAGAAAATGACAGCACTATAGTGCAAATACCAACAGTTCCAAAAGTAAACTACGAAGGCTGAGGCCTTCCTATTTATACACTACGAGGGGCCTAGCAGCCCTCCTTAGTTCAAGGGACTTGACTGTTCCAACTGCCAATAAACAGTCACTCTTCCCAAAGCTGCTCGGCTGCCTTTAGGATTCGTTTTGGTGGCCTGTTGAGCTCGGAGTTGAGGGTGGAGATTTCGAGGAAGGGCCATTTAATGCCAGAGACAACCTCCCTACGAATCCTCACCTCAAGCTTAGTTGTCACCTGGCCCATAATTGCTTGGTTTTTCTCCAAAATTTTTCCAAAAAACCTGAAATAACCACGTATTAGCCTCCTTGGTAAACTGACCACCCTTATTCGTTCAAATGACATAAACATACTCAAAAACATGCATAATCTATGAAAAAATGGTGAATTGATCAAGAACAATTAGGCAAAATGAACCCAATAAGTTACCCAATTCGGGGCTCATCATCACCCCCATGCTAGATGGGTTTCTCATCCTCTGAGCAACTAGTCTAGCTCATCATCCTTTATGGCTTTGACCGCCTCCCTCACGTCCCAGGCCTCTGCGGTGATATCTTCTTCCCAGTCGTGGAATCCTACTTTCCTTTCCACTTCCTCCCACTGTCTGTCTTCCTCCTCCTCCTTAACTCCTTCTAGCAATCCCAAAAGCAAAGGAGGACTGAATTTCAGGCCAATCCAATTGGCTTGCAGATTTTGCATCAATTATTTGTAGAGAGATACCCTTGCCAAGGCCTCCCTCATCCTGGTGGGAGAGTGGTATTCCCTTATCTTCAAGCTGTGAGGCAGTGTTCCACTGCCTTGTGCAGGCATGCAGGCAGTTTTCTCCCAACAGTCTCTCCATGTCCTCAAAGTGGGAAATAGCTTGAGCCTATTGCTCAATGTATTCTGGTAGATCCTGAGGGCTGTTGGCCAAGTGATGGTGGGCGCTTATCACTGCTAAGGGGTCATCCGGCTCTGCTCTGATCATTAGTGACTCACTAAGTTCTCTGCTTATGATACTGTGGACCTCTGCTGCTCTCTTTTCCTCATGATTAATCCAAGAGGCCATGGCCATAAGTTGGACATCTCCTATCACAGTGTTGGGATCCCATGCATTCATGTTCGGAAGGGCGAAGTTGTGCAAGTAAAACTCTGATAATTTGGTCCTATCCTCCGATGAACTACTACCACATAGAGCTGCAAATTGATGATAATTTTGAAACGGAGTGATGCCCCTTTGGGCCAAGGTGTTGATCTGAAACTGTAACCACTGATCCTTAAGGTATAGGGCGTATGATTTGGCAGGCTGCCTACATTGTAGAGCTTCCATTGCCCAGCTAGCCATGCAGGCCAGTTGGGCCTCCTTTTCTTGTACCTGCTGTTTCAGAGAATGTATCTGCAGGCCAGATTGCAATTCTTTCTCCTGTAGCTGTCTATTCAGTGTCTCAATTTTAGCCTGCAACCCATCTCTCTTCTGCTATTCATCATGGATTTCTTTGGCTGTTGTGGGCTCCTCCTGTTGTTGTTGTTCTCCCAAGATGTGAGGCATGTCTTCCTTCTTCTATCCTTGTAACTGTAGATGTTGTTTAAGCAGCTCATTTTCTTCCTGTAGCTTGACCCACTAGCTGCTCTCCACATGTCATACCATAGCCAATTCCCTTCTTTATTCTTTGAGTTGTTCCTCCAGAGGACCTATATCTGCCACACCCTTGGACTTAGCGATCTTCATCCAAGTGTGGGTCCTCACTCTCTCTTCTTCTAGTGCAAGGAAAAGTGCCACTGTGAATTTTTGGGGAATGATCTTTCTGGCCTCTAAGAAGTTATAGTAGGAGCCCAAACTGGGCTGGGGGCTAGGTTCCACAATGTTCTCCACCTTTTACTCCTCCTGTGGTGATTTAGCTACCTCACCTTCCATTTCTTTGGTCTCCTTTAGCTAAGCCAGTGTTTCCTGTAGAAGAGTCCCAGCATCCTGTAGAGAGGCCTTTCTGTCCAACATTTTCATTCTTTCTCTCCAGGTAGATGTCTTCGGGCTTCCACGTTCATAAGTGATGGATGCCTTGGAGGGAGACCTCTCCTTTTGTGTAGCTGGGGTGTCTACAATCGTGATTGGTTCTTTTGATGGTGGCTGGGGTCTGCCAGTCTTTATCCTCATGCTCCTTCTTGCCTTAAAATACATGGAAGGCTCCCTCTTTTGCTTCCCTTTCTGCTTTGGAGATGTGCTTAGGGTGGCCAGCACCGCTGTTGCCTCCCTCGCTAAAATCTCATGCGATTTTTCCTTCTGTTGCCCTATTTCCAGACTTCCTGTAGAAAGTCTTGTGCTGACTGTTTTCTAGCTTCCTGTAGAAACGGTTTTCTGGCTTCCTGTAGAAATTGTCTTCACTGTTTTGGTCTGCTTGGTTGGGGGTGCCTTCCCTTTTAATTTTGTTGTGGTTGCCTTGGGTGTGTCCTCACTTGCTTGGACTTTTTTAGTCCTCTCTGCCCTGATTTGCAATCGTTTCTCCCTTGGTGTTTGTGCCTTTCTTCCACCCACAGTTTTTGGCTTAGCAACTTGGCCTTTCCCTCGTTTCTCTGTTTGTCCTGGGTTTCCTTACTCTTGGCTTTCTCTTCTGCCTCAATGTGCTCCCTTTCCTCACTGCTGGATGAAATTAGTTCCTCGGCGAGAATCCGAATATCATCATCCTTGGACATATTGCGGAAAATCTCGCAGGAGAGAGGGATAGTGTAGGTATGGAGGGCATCTTCTACTAGAAGCTTGATAAGCCCATGATGGGCCAGCTGGTCCGGTGTCCCTTCCTTCAATTTTCTACCACACTCAATTAATGATTGTAGGAGGAAATAAGGGATGCTTAACTTTTGTTCTGTGGGTAAATCCATCTTATGTCTGAGTTCAGTTAGCAACCGAATGTGATAACCGTATACAATACTGAACCTCCCCTCACAGGTAATGTATTTCATGATCTGAAGACTGACCTCGCTCCGAAAGGGATGTAGGCTGGCTCTCTGGACCCCATTCTTATCCTCTGAAAATTGTTCCTCTGGTAGGAAGAATTCCTTCTTAGCTTTTTGGCCCAATGCCCTCTCCTCTTTGCTCCAGGGTATCCCTAATGGCAGATCACTAACCCGACTAATGAGTTGTGGGGTAAGCTTTAGGGTCAACCCTCTGAAATTCGCAGTGGCCAGTGTCTTTGATTTATGCTACAGGGACATTAAGAATTCTTCTGTTGCCTCATCGTCATGACCTTGAATTCTGTCACAGAAGGTCATCCAATTGGCACGAGTGAATAGTTCCACCACCTCGGGAGTTTCTCGCAATTTCCTGGAATCCAAGGGTTCCTTCCTGATAAACCCTCCTGGCATGGTGAGAGTGCCCTATTTCAATACTCCAAGCAGAAAGGGACTGTTGTTTTATGGGTTCCTCTTTTGATTCTTAGGACATGGTTTCTCAAGTGTTTGTATTTCACTTTGCACCAATTCCCTGTTTATAATGTTGTTGCTGCCCAAAACTCGACTGTCAAAAGGAAATTAGGCTCCCACAGACAGAGTGCAGAGCTTAATTTTCATCCCTAGCATGCATACAACCACATAAAAGTCACATTCTCCATTCACATGTTAGCCCTCACAGTGGTTTATCATTTATATAGGGGGAATTTTTTAACAGGAACCGTGGAGGAGAATTTGACGCAGAACCAACTGAAAAATTCCGTGTATCACACAAGAAAACTATTATTCTTGACCCACAGGCAGACTTGCTTCTAATTCTCCTATTCTAGACAGTTTAATTCACCACCTTTCGAGATATCATGCATGGGAATGGTGTTTTTCGAGCCTACCTCTCTTCAAAACTCCAATTTCGATGCAGAAAGTCTAGGTTTCTCTGCTCCGGGAGGCTATGCCGGGTTTCCAGTAGAGCTCCTTCTTGTAGAAAGCTTTGCCAGATTCTGGAGGATGTTATGGAGCTTCTGAATGAGCCTGGGATGTGGAAGGATTTTGAAACAGGCCGAGAAGCTCGGGCTAACAAACTGCAGAGGAGGAGGACGCGTACTTTGCTGAGAACAGTTGCAAGTGTAAATGGCAATGGTTAACATGAGTTCTTCAGCCGAGCATTTTTTAATTACGGTGCAATTCATGGTGAGGGGGGTGAGGTGGCCAGGCCGATCCATTAGCCAACGTCACGGCCATCATTTCTCTACGTGTCTCTGACCGCCGCTACCCTTCCTCTGCCATTAACTACCGCCATCACTTCCAATCTTGCTGATTCCCCCCGACTGGACACTTCCCACGTGTCGGTTGCACATCTCTTCGGCGAATTCGAACGTAACTAAGCTCGTTCGGATCCCACGAGGCCATTCGACTGACTGTGGGTGGCTAGTTGACTGGCCACCGAATTTATTCAATCCGCACCATTTCACAGACATGCAGTTTTCAAAGTATAGTCTATGCAATTTGACGAATAAGGTTAGACACTTACCTGTGTGGCCGTGGACATGTTTTGCAGGCTTCAGGACATGGAATGATGGCTTTGCTCACTGCTGCTTCGTGCACAGGCGCTGGAACTCCTTCTTTCATTGGCTGATGTTGTATGCACGGCTTCGGGACCCAATCCTCTGGTTGAAAACGCTGCATGCACAGGCTCCGTCTAATTTCAGCTGTCGAGGAGGTGTTCACGTCCAAGTGGAGCTTGTTACATGTCCCCTGCGTCAATTTCAGCTGCTATAGGATTCCTATAGGACATCCTGTAGCTGCTTCTCCTCCTGGGATGCATGCTTAAACGAGCAAGGTTGTATTTGCGAATGAAGAGTCCTGATGGAGCTTTGACAAGTAGAGTGTGCGAGCCTTTGTGTGCTTGGGTTGTCACTTGAAAAAAACTTCAATCTGAGGAAAACAGGACTCTTTGTATGATTGTGCAGGAATACATAACCGAATTGTTGTAATGGTGGTGGAAAGAGATGAAATAGGTGATGGATGGAAGAGAGGGGTGGCTGCAGGCCTAATCAATAGACTTCAAGCTTCAAATCCCCTTCCAAAACCGAATTTGGCCTGCCCGAAGGCTCTACAGGATGTTTCCTATAGAAATGCAGAACTTCCTGTAGAAAGCCCCAAAACTTCCTGTAGAAAGCTTAGAACTTCCTCTAGGAGGTTGAATCTCGACCCGAATGTGTGCAAATCCTGGAAAAAGTGAGTGGCCATGGAGGGGGTGTCTGTAAGGATGTCTGGTAGCCTGGTACGGACCCCTGTCCTCGTTTTGTGTGACCTTCTTTATCTACACTGTATTCCCTGCAACCTGCAATAATTCCAGAGATTAGACCTGTTTCTTTTACTTTCTCTCTTTTTTCTTTTTCCTTTTTTTTTTTTTTGTTTTTTTTGAGAGACAGCAGGGGCGCCTCCATGAGGTTTTCAACCCCACTATCTGCCCTGGGCACCTCAGAAAGGTTTTCACCCAAGAATCTTTTTTTTTATTCCATTTCTTTATTCTCTGAGAGACAGCTCGGGCGCCTCCATGAGGTTTTCACCCTCACTGTCTGCCCTGGGTGCCTCATAAAGGTTTTGACCCAGGGATTTTTTCCCCTTTTTTTTTTGATGATCAAGGTGTTGCCAGAATAGAGGCAGAACCCTGCTCTACTACCAACACTGATTGTTCCACAGTTTCAATGAACTCCTGCCTCGAAAGGGGTTTCTTGTAGATTTTCAATCAATGCCCATTGAAAAGCATGGGGATGGCTTCTTTATCAATGGTCTTGATAAGTACTGAACCATTGTCATTGCATTTCTCCACTGTATATGGTCCTAACCATCTTGTCCTCAGTTTCCCTTTGAAATCCTTGTATCTTGAGTCATACAACAGCGCCCAATCTCCCGGCTGGAATAGCTTTTCATTAAGGTGTCGGTCATGCCATATCTTCCTCTGAAGTTGAACTACTTCTGAGTGGAGGAGGGCCTGCATTCTGTGTTCATCTAATCCATTTAGCTGCAATAATCTTTCACGTTGAGCATGGCTGAGATCTAGGTCCAGCTGAGCTGCCACCCTCAATGTGTTGTACTCGAACTCTATGGACAGCAAAGCTTTCTTCCCATAGACCAGCTCATAAGGTGTGAAACCTGTTGTAGTCTTCCAAGTGGTGTTGTAGGCCCAGGTGGCCTCAACCAGGCGATCTACCCAATCCTTTCTGCTGCTACTCACCACCTTAGTCAAAATCCCTTCCAATGCTCTATTAGTGACTTCCACCTACCCATTTGCTTGTGGATGATATGGGGTGGAAGTCCTGTGCTTGATCTTGTGATGAGCGAGCAAGTCTTCAATCAGGTTGGAGGTGAACTGGCTTCCTTGATCGGTGACTAACTCTCTTGGGTAGCCAAACTTGTAGAAGATATTTTCCCTTAAAAACTCAGCCACCTTTTCTTCTGTTGCTGCTTTGATTGCCTTTGTTTCTGCCCACTTTTTCAAATAGTCGGTACACACAATGATGTAAGACCTTTGCTTTGAAGGAGGGTTGATAGGACCCACAAAATCCATGCCCCACTTCTCAAATGGCTCGAAGGTCACTTGAGGTTGGAGAGGCATTTCATCCCTTGGAGTCGGTTTCCCCATCCTCTGACATCGGTCACACTGGCTGATGTATCTTCTGACATCTTGATGAAGAGTAGGCCAATAGTAGCCTGCCTGTAGAATTTTGAAGGCAATCCTTTTTGCTGCAAAGTGGCCTCCACAAGGTCCGTCATGACAGGTTAGGAGGATGTCAAAGACTTCCTCCTCCCTAACACAACGCCTCAAGATTTGATCTGGGCCAAGTTTAAACAGGTTGCCCCCGATCCAAGTGAATGGGGCGCTCTTCCTTACAATTCTGCTCTTCTCCTTTGAGGATAGATGCGGAGGGAACTATGCTGAGACCAAGTAATTTGCTATATCAGCAAACCATGGAGAGAGTACTAAGATAGCAAACAGATGTTCATCTGGCATCTGGTCATCCACTATTCCTTCTTCACCTGCAGGCAAATCCAATCTAGACAAGAAGTCAGCAACAACATTTTCCTTACCTGGCTTGTCGACAATATTCAAATCAAATTGCTGCAACAAAAGTAACCATCTAATGATACGAGCATTGACATCAAGCTTATTCATTAAATATCTAATCACAACATGATCAGTGTGTACAAATGTTTGATAACCAGTGATGTAGTGTCTGAACTTGTTTAAGGAATGGACCACAGCCCGGAACTCCTTCTCGGTTACAGTATAGTTCATTTCTGCCTTGGACAAGTTTTTGCTAACAAAGTATATGGCATATGGTATTTTCTCCTCAACTTGTCCTAAGGCTGCCCCTATGGCTTTGTTTGAGGCATCAGTGTGGATGTGGAAAGGTAGGGCCCAGTTTGGACCTCTCAAGATCGGGGCGGACACCAGCTTAGTGCCCCTTGACAGTCGTCAGTCCATTTGAACTCAACATCTTTCCCTAAGAGGCCAAACAATGGCGAGTCTAGCTTACTGAAATCTTTAATGAATCTTCTATAATATCCTGCTAAGCTTAAGAAACTCCGAACATCTCTCACCTTTTGAGGAGGTGGGACCTTTTGGATGATAGCAATCTTGTTAGGATCCACCTATAATCCTTGCCGAGAAATGGTATGACCTAGCATGGTCCCTTTAGTCATCAGGAATTCACACTTTTTGGGACTGAGGGACAGGTTCATCTCAATGCACTTGGTTAGAACTTTTCCCAGATTAGTCAATGTGTCTTGGAAGTTGAACCCATAAGAAGTGAAGTCATCCATATAGATTTCTACCGAATCATGGACCAACTCAGAAAATATGCTCAATACTGCTCTTTGGAAAGTGGCAGGAGCATTGCATAGCCCAAAGGGAAGGACTTGGTAGGCAAAGGTACCCCATGGACAAGTGAAGGTGGTTTTATCTTGGTCCTCTGGGCTTATTTGGATCTAGTTATACCCGCTGAACCCATCTAGGAAAGAGAAGAACTTCTTCCCTGTCAGTCCATCCAACACTTGTTCTATGAAAGGCAAAGGGAAATGGTATTTCTTGGTGGCTTTGTTAAGTTCTCGGTAATCTACACAGACTCTCCACTTCCCGTTCTTCTTGGGCACAAGCACTATAGGTGAGACCCACTCACTATCGGAGATGGGGTAGATGAATCCTGCATCCAACAATTTTTGCAATTCTTCCTTGACAATGTCTTTAAGGGCTGGATTCATTCGCCTCTGAGGTTGCCTGACTGGTTTACAATCTTCTTTAATGTAAATGTGATGGGTACAGACCGAAGGATGGACTCCTTTCATTTCCTTATAGCTCCAAGCGAAAGCATCTAAATGATTGTTCAGTAGGCTACACAGCTACTTCTCCTGGGAGGGAGATAGGGAGGAGTTGATCTTTAAAGTTCTTTCGGGGCCAAATTCCACATTCTTAACTCTGGGAGAGGTCAGATCAGTCACACAGAGGTCCACTAAAGTGCTAACTTGGGTATCTTCCACCAATTCCTCTAAGGACAGTGCACTAGGAGGTGGATTTTAAATCAAAGTCTCAATCAAATCATCCTCAGTTTGAGGGCCTCTCCTGGTGGTTTCTACTGTGCACAATGGTGCAGAGTAGACCTCATCCTCATCTCCCTATTCCAACCAGAGTGGTAAGTCATGTTCTAACAGAGGATGGTCAGGAGGATATAGGACTAGTTTCTTGGACATGGGCCCATTCTTGATGGTCATGCTTCCAGCTCGACAACTGATGTAAGCATCCGCAGTGGCTAACCAAGGCCTTCCCAAAATGAGGGGGTATCCAGTGAGCTTTTCCTTTGGCTGAAGGACCAAGAAGTCTGCAGGGTACTCCCAAGAGTCAACAGAGACCAAGACATCTTCCACAATCCCTTCGGGAGTCACGATGGAGCGATCTGCTAACTGCAGGGCTGTCGAGGTCTTCCTTAAGGAACTCTAAAGGTTGAGTTTTAGCATGGTGTCCCTGGTAATCACATTAATGGCAGCCCCTAGATCAATCAAGGTATGGGGGATTATAGTGCCATTGATGTGGACATCAACTACAGGACTCCCAGGGTCCAAATACTTTGGACAGATTACTTTCCCCAACATTAGATCAGACAATTGTCCTATGACATTGATAGTCGAGGCATCTCTCTTTTGCCTACCTAGGTGCCTGAAACACTTCTCCTTAATCAATTTGTTGTATATTGGTACATCTTTTATGGCCTGGAGAAGTGGTATTTTCACACACAACTATTTAAGTTCTCCCAGAAGTTCAGTCTCCTCTGGGTTTGGTTGCATGGTTATAGTTAGCCGCTCAGGAAAGGGTGGAATGGCTTTGGGTTCACTTTCCTGTTTCTCTTCCTCGTCCTCTGGGGGAGGAGGTTGGCGATCTGGAATGTTTTTCCCAGATCGCAAGTTGATCTCCTAGATCTCCACAGCATAGGTAGGGCATGTTGTCTCCCTAGTGTATACCTGTTGGGCCTATCGGTTGTTGGGGTTCGGGTTCGGTTGAGCAGGCATCTAGGGTTGTCTTGGAGGAGTAGGAGGTAACGGTTGTGGCTGAGCCGGTGGTGGAGTCAGAATGGCGAGAGGAGAATTGTATTGAGGCCTCCACCCCGATTGAGGTGCATTCTGTTAACACCCAGGTTGTTCCCTATGACTCCCAAGGGAATACGGCTGGGGTAACAACTAACCAATCTTTGGATCACAGTTTCTAGCCAAACTGTAATCAGAGAGGGCTCTCTCTTTATGATTTGTCTCTGTTATGATGGAGTTTTAGGCTAGCTATTATGCTCAGGTTTTGGTTTATGTTTTGGTTGAAGGATTTCTTTCAGGTATTATGATATAGTGTTTAGATAGTGAAATACCATTGGGCAATGGAGTCTGGATTTGTGAAATGACTTGATATGCAGGATTGGTGGTGTTCAAACTGCAGGGCCTATTGTGTATTTTAGACAAACAAAATTAGCTTAAATGGTGGTGTATGTCAACCAATAGAAAGCAATTAAGAATTTTCTATTAAGTTGGTGAGGTGAGGGTGAGCACACTGCACAGGAGCATAACTTGAATTCCTGTGACAAAGGCCAATGTGAAAGGTGTATTCTGAAAGTGCAGCAATTAAGAATTACACTTATCTAGATTACAGCTGAAGAAAACATTCATAAACAACACAGATTGAACTCAGGGTACTCAGTGAATAAATCCTGAAAGTTATTCTTTTTCCTTGTTGCTTAGTATTGAAAATCAGATAACATATATGGATTTTAACAAAACAACTAACTGACAGAGAGAGTTATAGAGACTTATTGTATGGTGAAATACATAGGAATCCAGCAATTATCAACAGACACCAGAATGCATCCAACACTTCACAAATCCGAGAAATTCCATCACTTTCATTATTAGACTTCAGAAAGGATTACAGCATAAGAATTTCTTTAGGAGAAATCAACAACAACCCCTCAAGCTTATGCGAGGGGCAAATATATACTCTCGGTCCTTACAAAAATATCTGAGTTCTAAGTTATCTCAGATTTAATACTCTCACCAACTTCTAAGATATTAAAATCAGAAAGTTATTACAACATTGAATACAAAGTAAAGGTGTCTTTATGCTTTGTCAGAAGATATTCTGGCCTTTGGAGGCCACTGAGTCGGTCGGAATGCTTTGATTAAATGCTGGAGAACACGTCTTTATGCTTGCTGCGCTATATTTTCTCGGGTTTGCCACCTGTGATTGTGATTGCTGTTGTGGTGACCGAATAGCCCTGCTGAGTTGGCTCAGCTTTCATCTTTGCTTTGTATGCTTATCTACCAAAATTTTGCCTGTGCATGACTACTTATAAACTGAACAAAAATTAACATTTACAGGTTCTGGCTTGACAATATTATCTGTGTCAAATTTTTCCAGACTTCCTGTGTGGGCAATTGGTGCTTCACAATTGCCTCTATGGTTTCATCTGCTTCTGTATACTTAAAGAAATTTGGAGGCACATCAAACAGATGATTGATCTCATTCATAATAAAAAATAGGTTGTCCACCCTATTGTACAAAATTTGCCCTAATGCTGGCCCTGATTCTGCTGAAGTGTTGGGTTGTCTTGCAATTTGTCCTGCAGCATGGGCATCAACCCTTTTGATGTAGTTTTCAAGGGTAAGCAGTCTTCCTACACTGCTTAATATGCTGGGGAGGCCTCTGTTCTGTAATGCCTGAAATCTGTCCATGAACTTGTTGATTTCAGTCTGCATATCCTGGGTTCTTCTTTCCAGTGTTCCAACCAAGTTTCTGGACCCTTTTAACCATTGAGATTGTCTCAGTCCTGTGAGCAATTCCCATGGTGGCCAGTTGAGAGCTTGTCCTGTTATTTAAAATATTTATCATTCTGGTGGCAGCATCAGGCATGTTGCCAAGGCTGGCTCTAGCTCTGTGTATTTCCCTATTGGCCTTTGTGATGAGTACTATTTGTTCATCTATAGTCTCAATGTACTGCCACTGATTGGTGATAGACCGGCCAATATTTCCCCAAAGGACTGCCTTTAGCTCTGTTGTTACCTTTTCTAGTGTGAGCTCCTTCTCAAGCTCAGTTATCCTTTTCTTTAGAGCTTTTATCTCTCGTTCCTTTTCAGCTGCGTTCTGTTTGCTCTTATCATATCTCTCATTCATTTTAGCCAAAGATTCTTTGGCTGAATTGAGCTCCAGCATTTGAGCTTCCAGGACTTGAATTTCATTTTGGAGCTTCTGCATATCCAGACTATGAGTCTGTTCTGTTGCTGGTGCAGTTGTTGATGTAGTTGGTGCTGTAGGCCCTGTTTGCTGAGGAGGAGGGGCAGTTGTTGGAGCAGCTTCTTCAAGATTGATTATTTCAGGAGGAGGCTGGGAGGTTTGACCCTCTTCTTTTTGTTTCAATGCTACCTGTAGTGCTGCCTTTGCAGCCTCTGATTCTCCTAGTTTGTCTTGAGTCCGGATTGGCTCCTTGTATAGAGATATCAACAGGGTTGTGGCCTCTTGATCATGCCTTTGCTGGGCCACATCATCTGTTTGAGGGTGGATTGTGGCAGGGATTTTTATCTTTCTCCTCAATGCTGCCATGTCAGCATCCCTCAACTTCAATATCTCTTGGATCCCTTTGATATCTTTGGGATCATGTCCAATCTCAATGATTATTTCTTCCAAGGACCTTATTCTGTTGTCCTTTGCCTGGGATGATGCCCTCTCTAACTCCAGTTGAGAGGCTGTATTATTAAGGCTATTTTGTAGCCTATAGTTATCCAAGGTCTGGTCTTCCAGAGAAGCATAGACCATCTCACCTGTTTGCTTGTGTAGTTCTATTTTGTCCATTGGGTGGATATCCTTGGCCGTGACCTCCAGGTTGGTCCTGAGGTAATCTGAGGCAGATTGGGGCTGCAGTGCTGTGGGCATAAAATGACTCATGATCATCTTGCCTTCCCCTACATCAAAAGCAGACATAAGTCTCTGCTGATTGGTGGGAGCCATGTTTAGCAGATGGTTGTACAGCTGTCTTTTGATGGGCTCATTTCTCATCTTAATATCGATGAACTGCTGTTTGATACTAGGCCCACCTTCCCTTTGCTGCCTGGAGGAACTTACTTCTCCTCCCATTCCCCTATCCTGTTCCTGTTGAAAGGAACTTGCTGATGTTTCCCTGCTGGGTGGGACTACACCCAGCGGCTGCCCTATTGGCATCTCTTCCTCTGAAAGAGGATTGAGCCTCTGCCTCTTCTCCCCATGAGTTGCTGACGTTGTAAGGGGAGTTTCTATGTCCCTTTTCCTGCTGGTGTCCTCCTTTTGTGGAGTCTGGAGTGTAGATGCCTCAGCTAAAGTCTCTTGCCTTGGAGGCTCAGTTTGTTCAGTGGATTTAGGGACTTCCACTGTTTGCTTTTGCTAGGCAGGCTGTTCCTACCTTTGTTCTTTTTGTTGTTGCTGCTCCTCTTGCTGTTGCCCTTCACCCTGCTGCTCCATCTCTTCTTGTTGTTGTACTAGGGTTTCCATTTCCTCTTCGGTCATAGGAGGTGGTTGTTCCACCTGCTTTTCTTTGCCCTTATTGACTGTCTGTGGAGGATTCATGCCAGCTTGAGGATGCTTTGTTGAGGACGAGGCAGCTGCTCCAAGTTCTTTTTTGTATGATAGGGGAACCTGTCCACAAGTTTCTAAGTCACCTTCCTTTTGAATATTTCTAGCCTCTCTCTCTAGCAGCTCCTCACTAGTAATTTCCTCTTCTAGGGTACCTTCTTCCCAGCTTAATGTATTAGCATACTGCTCAATCTCAGGTTGCCTCACGTGTGAATAGCTGCCCATTTTGTATTTTATCCTCCTGAGGGAGACAAAGTGATTGGGGTCATAGGGTATCCATTCAAAGCTAGTTTGCAGTCTGAGGGCCTCTAGGATACTGTTTGCCTCTTTCCACCCCTCCTCTTTTCTGTTATATAGGAAAGGGCCCAACTGGCTCCTTACTTTTAACTGTGACTTCTTGTTCTTGCTTTGAAAGTGGAGGTAGTCGGCATTCCCAAACTGCCTGAAATATTCTAAGGCAAAAAGCCTCATGGGGACGTACCTTGGCAACCTAAAAGGCTTCAACTCACAGCCATATATTCTGATGACTGTGTGGTCTTGGTAGAGGTACCAATTACCAATGCTGTAGGTTTTGTTCAGGTGGAGAATTCTCCTCATTTCATCAGTTAACCTTGGAGGAGGAACACCATACGATACTGTCATGGCTGGATGAATGAATAAGTCAATGAACTCAGAGTATGTGTATGGTGATACAGAGGCACAGTGAAAGACAGAGGTCAAAAACACAACTGACCTTGGATTTCCCTGGGCATTGACTTGCTTCAAGGGAATAGAGAAGTTGGCTGGCTGATAAAACAAGAATAGGTGGTATATGTATGATGTATACCTGAACAGTCTTTCCCTCTTCAAATTCATAAGCTGGTCATGGATCTTATCTGCAATGTATGTAGCATAATCATAATGTACAGCTGGGGGCCTACCAGGAGAAAATATACACAGCATTGCCATTATGATTTCATCCACATCCTCCAGTCCCTTGAACCCTAGGACATAGCTGATCCAATCTACTAGCATTCTCCCCAATTCATTCAAGTACTGATATCCAATAGGAGGAGTTCTGATGGCTTCAGAGCCTGGTTGTACAAACAGCTGGTTGATTTTGATGAATTGGTCATTTGACAACTTGTTCCCCTTCTTTATCAAGTTCTGCATGTGGAGGGGGGTCAATGGCTTTGCAGTATGGAAGTGCAACATCTCATTTATACTCTCTGGGGTGATATGGAACAGGAATGAGCCTGTAGGACTGATGACAGCTCTCTGGCCTGGGTCATAGCACTCCTGGCATCTGTAGATCAACTCTGGCATAGGATTTACCTGGGGGAGGTTGTAGATGGGCAAGTTTGAGTCCCAAATCCCTAAGATGTCTGCTCCACTAAGGTGTTGGGCTTTCAACTCATTCAGCATCTGAATATTATATTTGGAGCCCATTGGGAACCAGTCTAGCATTTGATAATCCATATCTCCCAGGGCTTTCCATTCTAATTCCTCGTGAGGGGCATTGAGAGGCTTGATGGTCAGTGCAATTGGAGTCTCCATGGTCTTCCTTAAGCTTGTAAACTGTAAGTGAACTGTTTGAAGGGAGCAGCACAGCACAGAAGTGATTTTTAGAATGACAGTTTGAGTTTCAGGTACCAGAGGGAGAATTGATGCAACAGCAATTGAAATACTGTTTAAATTAGGAATAGGACTGCTGTCTGGTCTCACTTTGTCTTCCTTAGTAGGTGAATTCAGTGTAAATGAGTCTTTCGCGAATGCACGAACAGAATATTGTTTATTTGTGACAATACGGGCAAACAAGGCTCAGCTAGTGTTTTTGGAGTTCACAATTGTAAATGGGGTGTTTGCAGAGGGAAATTACCGGTGAAACTGTGAGTTTCGTCGCTCCTTAAGCCCTCTGAGTAATTTTATAGAAAACTGCAGGCGTACGGAGGATAGAAGATGAAAAATACCTGGTAAACAGTGAGCAGAGGTCGCGTATGCGTGCAGGGTTGGTACTCTGGAGGTCTCCTTGGTCGATTTAGCAGGTTGGCGGAGTTCAGAACGTAAAAACAGCATGCAAAGGAAACAGTAGCAAATGAGCGAAAAGTACAAAAAAACACGTTTTTTTGGCTAAATATGGACTTTTTGCAAATTTGGCGCTTTTTTGTGATGACGTCAGCATGACGTCATTGGTGGGGTCAAGGTCGGATGACGTCAGCTGATGTCATCGGGTGACATGGCGAGATGTTATTGGTCCATGGGGGACGGTGCGGTGGCAGCCACGTCGGCGGAGGGGCGGACAAAGGACTGATGCGATGGCAAGGTGGAGGTGACGTGGGCATGACGTGGGATAGCAACTTGGCGGTTAGGGCCGTAGCGGTTACGGTTAAGGGTAGCCGCCACGGTTTCTCGGGGCGGTTAGGGTACGGCCCCGCAACTGTCAGAGTTTGCTCCGAGAGCCCTTAATGGGCGACGCGTGGCCGCGCCCTGACGTGACGCAACGTCACTTTCTCGGGCGCTAAACCTCTGTCACGGGGGCCGCTCCGATATTAATATGGACCGTCAGATCTCTTGGATCTGATCCGACGATGGACGGGGGAATGATGTGTTCGGGGGATATGCATGCGGGCGGAAACCTTCGGATATGGGTTTTTTATAAGGTTTTCAATGTATTTTAACAAATCAAAAATGCGCGTTGATACTTTGGATAAATGCCAAAGGTGGGTTTTTGGACTTTGATAATTTTGCAAAGGGGTTTATGGGTAAGGGGATTTATAAAGTTTTTCAATGCGCGATAATGCAGGCCCGATACATTGGATAAGAACAAAGTGGGTATTTTAGGGGTTATCTTTGCAAATAAAAGGGGTATAGGTAAAACAAGGTTAGTTATGAGGCTTCTTTTGGCAAATGAAGCTTTCCAAGGGGCCAGATGACTTCAGAAGAGGGGAGGGGTTTAGGGTTAGGTTCATCAAAGTGACCAGATGCCATTTGATCCCTGACACAGAACTTATTGGCTATAATACCAAGGGGAGGGATATTTATACAAAATTTGGGGTTTATACACCATGGTGTTAATATTAGTAAGGGAAAAGGCAATGTAGGGGATTTACATAGTAGTGTTAGGGTTAATATGGATGAAGGGGTAAATGGGGGGAAACCACTAAGCTTATTTGAAACTTACTTAGTTTAGAGAGTAGATCAAAATGAAAAGATTTTTACACAAGAAATGTGGCCTTTGAATGAATAAGAACCATCATGAAACCATGATCTTCTTCCATGGATCTTAGCTGAAGAGGGGATGTTAGTAATGAAATGGAAGGGAGAAAGAGGGAGGTTAGTCATGCTCCTCGCTGTAACTTGATGAAGGTGAACACCTTGTCAATTGATAAACTTTGCCTTGGAAAACACAGTTCACACATCTGTAATGATAAAGATAACCTTTCTGCAACCCCCAACTACTTACCCAGCTACTTATCTAGCATTTTTTATTTCTTCTTGGAGTGTGCACTTGGACTTGCAGACCCTTGCTTGCCTTTTCTTTTCTTTGGATTTTTCTTTGTTATTTCTATCTACTTCTACCCTTATCTCTTCCAAGGTCCCAGATTAAGCTGTTGGGAGCCTTTTCTTCTCTACCTGAACTACTTGTCTGCCAAGATTAAACAGTTTGGACAGACTCCTTTCTCTATTCTACAACTGTAAATTTAAACCATGGAATGATCCAGATTAAACTGTTGAATCATCCATCAAAATTTGAAGTTCATATCAAGCTATAAGTATAGATTGGGTTCTCTTGGAAATATGTGATCTTTGAGTCATCAAAGCAGAGCATATTTGGTCCTTTTATAGCCAATCATGAAATATGAAACCTATTGGTATAGGTATCTAACAGTGGCTCCACATGGGGATGGTTTTTCTTTTGAAAGACCAAGAACAGCAGGTCAGAATGCCTTGGCCCTTTACTGCTTTTATGAACTTGAAGTTTTGCTGCTCTGAATTTCCCAAATTGTGTGCTTTTCTTCTTGGTAGACCTCTAATTCTATTTTTTTTTTTTTTGCTGGAAGTCAATAAACTTGAAAAAACTGCATTATTACAATCTAAACATAAAATCATCTATACAGTTGGGTATGTACAATGGAAGCCCATGCTGTACTTATGGGTGGTATTCAAAATAGTGCTTCAGCATCCTGCCATTCATAGGACCTTCATCCAAGTTAGTTTCACTAAGACTCTTTAGGAAGTAAGTGTTGTTACCTTGTACTGCTTGGACAGCAAATGGTCCTCTCCATAAGGAATCGAATTTTCCATGTTTTCCTTTCTCTTCTCTTCTTGCATCCCGCTTGAGAACTTTATCCCCAACATTAAAATCTTCTGCTTTGGTTCTTCTGTCGAAGGTTTTCTTTAGTTTTTCTTGTAGTACCTGAAATCTGCTGAAAACTTGATCTCTGGTTTGATGCAGACATATGATTTGATTTATCCTTCTTTGCATATTATTTGGTTCAGCTTGGCTTTCTTGAAGAAGCTTCATAACAGGCACTCCTAGTGAAGAGGGGAATTTGACCTCTAATCCATAAACCAATTCATATGGGCTGGTCCCAATTGATCTCTTGGTTGTTAGTCTATCTGCCCATAAGGCATTGACTAGTTTCTTGTGCCAGTTCTTTTTGTTCTCTTCAAGTACCTTCTTTATAATGTTTACAAGGCTTTTGTTTGATGATTCAGCAAGGCCATTTCCTTGGGGATAGTATGCAGTAGAATGTCCCAAAGTAATATGGAATTTGTGACAGAAATTCACCATTTTCTTGGATCTGAAAGCAGCAGCATTGTCTGTAATGATTTTATCCGGGCAGCCAAATATAGCCAGTATGTTGTTCTCCAAGAACTGAATGATTACTGAATCATTTGCTTGTCTGCATGGGGCAGCTTCAATCCACTTAGTAAAGTAGTCTGTGGCTGTTAAGATCCATCTATGCTGGCCTGAAGATGAGGGATGAATTTCCCCAATGAAATCCAATCCCCATTGTTGAAAAGGTCTCTCTGTTGCAACAGGCCTTAAAGGAAGTGGCAGCAGTTGTCTCTTTCCCTCAAACACTTGGAATTTATGACATGATGTGATAAATTTCTTGACATCAGAGAACATGGTGGGCTAGTAGTATCCAGCCCTTAGTATTTTATCTACAGTGGACTTCCAGTACAAGTGTCCACCACAGTCTCCTGCATGAAACTCTTGCATGATATTGTTAGTTTCATTTTCAATTAAACAGTGCAGCAATATACCTTCATGGTTCTTCCAAAGCAGATTGCCATCCATCACACAAAATCTTGATGTTTTCATTTTCAAGAACCTACACTTAGTTTTGGACAGTCCTGGGGGAGCACACAGGTTTTGTAACACATAACAGATATCAGAGTACCAGGGGGATTGTTCAAAGGCTACATTGATCTTTGGAGTCGCCAGCTCTGTTTCACTGTCCAGCTGATTGATGTCTAAGGCTTGGAAATTTGTTTCTGTCATTAATTTGGCCAAGCCTTGCCCTTTTATTAGTTTTGTAGGTTTTATCTCAATGTCAAATTCCAAGATGCTGGCAATCCATTTTCCTCTTCTGCCTTCTAAATTCTCTTGGGTGAGAATGTCTTTGACAATAGGGCTTGGTACATATGCTTTGACATGAGAATAAAGGATATAAATCCTAAAGTCTTTAATTGCTTTGACTAAAGCGTAAGCTTGTTTTTCCATGATTTGATACTTCAAAGGTGCATCCCTAAGAGCTTTGCTAAAGAAAGCAATTGGTTTCTCATTTCCTTGGTCATCTTTTTGTAATAAAACAGCAGCAATAGTGTGTTGGGAAGCAAAAGAGAAAATGATAAATTCTCTGTCAAACTGAGGGTTGGTTAAGACTGGGGTTTGGGTGAGGGCCAATTTTATACCTTCAAATGCTTGACTGGCTTCAACAGTCCACTTCACTTTTGAATCCTTTTTCAGCATGTTGTTTAATAATCTGGTTAGCTCTGCTAGGTTTGGGATAAACCTTCTCAAGAAATTGATTTTTCCCAAGAATCCTTGTAATTCTTTGACATTCCTTGGGTGAGGCATTTGCAGGATAGCTTGTATCCTATCTGGGTCAATTCTAATACCATATTTTGAGATGATGTGTCCTAAGAGCTTACCTTCTTCTAAACCAAAGAGGGATTTCTTAGGGTTCAAAGAGATTCCATATTTTCTGCATTTTAGGAAAATCTGTCTTAGATGCTTGAGATGCTCTTGGTCAGATTTTGAAAAAGGTGTGAGATCATCTAAGTAAATGACTAAGAAGTCATGAATCTCTTTGGAAAAAGCAATGTCCATTGCTCTTTGAAATGTTTCCCCTACATTCTTTAATCCAAAAGACATCTTTACATATTTGAAAGTTCCCCATGGAGTTGTAAATGTCGTTTTGTCCTGATCATCAGGGTGAACTAAGATCTGGTTAAAACCTGAAAATCCATCTAGTAATGAGATCCTTGAGGCCCCCACCACCCTTTGAATAATTTGATCCATCTTGGGTAAGGGGTAGTTATCTTTTAAGGATACTTGGTTTAGATTCCTTAAGTCCACACACAGCCTAATCTCACCTGTCTTCTTTCTTGTAGGGACTAAGTTGGAAATCCATTCAGAGAATCGGATTGGTGCTATGATGCCTGCTTTGAACATTTTATGTACCTCTTGTTCCATTGCTGGTGTTATCACAAAACCAGTACTAGGGACTGCAACCAAGCAAGGTCTCATGTAACTGTTTCAGACCATACTTTAGATTAGGAATTAGCCTTCCTAATCAGAGAGGGCTCTCTCACAACTCTTGACAAAATCCTTCAAACACTAGATGGCTAACTCTTTATTTACTTATGAAAGCATAACTGGTTGGAAACACATCAAACTAGCTCTCATTGGGCTATGGAGTCTATAATATCAAGTAAACAAGGAAAACACAGTGACCTCATAGAAATCAAGGCTCTTAGCATTACATGTCAAACATATTTCACCAAAACATAGCTTGCTGTATACACAGGAAGTCAGAGCATATATTTATGAATTCTGAGTGATTGCATACAACAAAACCATAAAATAACATAAAGTACCACACATCATCACTACATTTGATCATGACAATCCTTCGAGAATCTTGAGAAGAGAATAACTCTGTTTTACTATTACTGTCAAAAAAGGTCTTACAATGGCCCAAAACAACACTGTTTTTCTATTAAGTATCCAACAGCACCTCATGATCAAATGCGCCGCCTTCTAAGAGACCACGAATTCTGTATTTCTGAATATCGACAATAATGCCAAACTGGATTTGATTCGGGCTCCAACTTCAATAACCGTCTTATGGTGCTCTCGACCTCCCTCATTCACCGGTACCATGATATGCTCCATTCCATCACCAGTGAAAAATAATCCACCAGGTCCAATCTGAAGTGCTCGCACTTCATTTCTTGAGAATACTCTACCTCGTTCATGAAACGATGGCAAGTCATAAAGGTGCACACTCTTATCATTGCATGAACAAAGCAAAATAGGTTTGGCTTGTTCATCATTCATTATGCACAGCGCAAGAACACCATGTTCTTCAATACGAGTGTAAATCTCTTCAAGAGCTATAGTTGATGTAGCAGCCCAAACCTTCACTGTGCCATCCAAAGAACACGACAAGAGAAATTGGTCCCAACAAAGAAGAGACATTACAACTGATGTGTGATTTCTCAAGGTTTGGATACATTGAAAAGTTTCCAGGTCCCAAACTTTTATTGTGTGGTCCATAGAGGCAGAGTAAAGTTTGTCTTTCTGTGAGACTAATGAGACAACAGGCAACATATGCCCTGTGAGGGAAGTTGCAGGGTCAAATGTATTGGTTGTAGGATTAAACTTCCATGCTAAAATGGTGCCATCATGTGTTCCAGCCAAAATCATTTGATCAGCGATCGCCAGAGCATGCACTTGTCCATTAGGGCTGTCTAATAATAGCTCTGTCAAGTTGACGGTATTCAAAGCCTTGACGGCATTACGAAGGCCGACAAAAAGCCACGGACCTTCACTTAGAAGGCATCCAACTCCACTGTCGTTGCCTAAGGGGATATTTGTTCCCTGTCCTGTATGGCAGTCCCAGGCTATAAGCTTATTATGTCGGCCAACAGAATAGAGTTTGGCAGAGCCTAAATGCGAAAGAAAAGCAATTCCTCGAATAGGCTTGTTATCGTGGCCAACCAGCTTAGTCATGAAAGTGACATCGGAACCTCCAATAAAATGGGATTGCAGATATCTGCAGTCGTCTTTTGCATACTTGCAATTGCCTGCAAGCCAATAACGGCATGCTTTATCCTTTTTGTTACAGGTGCACAAAGAAATCAATAGTCCACTTCAAATATCAGTTCGAGCCACATAAATACAAGACTATCATATAAAGAAAAACAGATTCACATTGCATCCTTGGAGTGTCTGGCATAGCATCAACCTGTGTGTGAATTGTGTCCTCCTCAACCTTCAATTTCTTTCTCAATGTCTTTGGAAAATTCATCAAAAAATTTCATCTTATCCTCTGACTTGCAGTCAAAAGATTTCAGATATGAGGACAGGGACAAAGAAAAAGATTCATTTGTTTCTTCTTTATTATGATCATCATTCCACTGTTTAAAACCTTCAACTGAAGGAGAATTTACTTCCACCTCTGACCTATCTATCCATTCCTCCAAGAACATAAGCCAAAAGTCTGGCAATGACTTAATGGACTTGGCAGGCAAGCATTCAACCCACTGTTTGCATTTCCCTTGGAATGAATCATAAAATAACCTTATGCAAACATCCTCATGTTTAATTCTAAGAAGCTGTGCAAATTCACAAAAATCTGATATATGATCCAAAGTTAAACTCAGATTCTCTCCGTTAAATTTTGGACCATTCCTTAGAAAGTATGCATCCTTGGGAAAATGATTTGGGAAACCATGAATTCCTGAGAAATCTATGCATGCATACCTTGAACAAAGAAGAGCAGCTTCTGGGTCTTTCATAACTCCAGTGGAATCACCATGAATATATAAACCTTGAATTCTTCAACAATGGAGTCGCCAAGGTAGTTTTGCAGCCTTGAAAATCATTTGAACTCCTGCTACCTTCAGAAATCCAATCTTAAGCTCCCGGCAGACGCACCAAAATGTTATCACAAAACCAGTACTAGGGACTGCAACCAAGCAAGGTCTCATGTAACTGTTTCAGACCATACTTTAGATTAAGAATTAGCCTTCCTAATCAGAGAGGGCTCTCTCACGACTCTTGACAAAATCCTTCAAACACTAGAGGGCTAACTCTTCACACATTTATAAAAATATAGCTGGCTCTGTTGAATCTCCTTCAAAATAGAAATCAACGTAGGCCTTTTGGTCATATTCCTTCTCTCTCACTTCTAAATAAGATAAAACAATATCTTCAGCTTGCTGTCCAGAAACCCTGTAAGCAACGCCTCAACTGGTGTGGTCATCGTGAGGCTCGAGTGTAACAGTCCTGCCTGGATTGGCAAGGGTTCCTCTATGGTCTGTGCTCCCTTGATGGAAAAGACGACGGTAGCCTTTGATGAAAACAACTCGTCGTTGGTCATATTGGAAACCCGCCTTCCATATTATGAAACCGTAATCAAACACCCACAGACCCATCACCTCCGCCTTGCCGTCGACCTCCCTCAATTCTACAACCTCCAGGGGATGTCATTCACTAGTGCAAAATCTCGTGATTATTATAAGCCTCTGTTTATGCAAGATTTTCTTGAACTGTAGCTTTTAAGTGAGCGCCAGAAATTATAATGAGAATTCTCCTTCTTTAAGCCAACAGCTGGAGCATGTAACCAACACGATTACCCCTTTTAACGACGCCAGCTCTTATGCCACTAATAATGGCGGCCTTGTAGCATATAAAAAACAACTCGACTACCCCTTTTCCGGCAAAGAAAAACAAATATCAACCAGGTGTCTCTGTCTTTCATCGGTGGCAGAGCAAATGAACGAACAGCTAATATCTTCGTTTGCCACATATCTATCCCGGTGTCATTAATCATGGCAACCCTATGGCAATCAAAACCTTTATAAAAACCACTTTACATTTGGCATTTTATCACTGCATTGCATAAGAGAAAATTCGAATACTGATATGGTCATACAGTTAATGCGCATTCTCCAAAGACGTCATAACAGGAAGATCGGCACTTAAAGTACCACTGCGCATGCCAATTTTATATACATTAGCATCAAGAGAAGGGCGCACAAGAATCTGACTTATTCCAGAAACCTATGCCGGAAAGAGTGGATCATGTGCAGATGGGGAATCAACACCGGCACGGGCAAGAAACACAGAAGATTGTGTTCTTCGACAACTTCCTCCAACTTCATTTCCCGGATCCCTGCTAACAGGCCGTGAAACTATAAAACACTCCCTTTCTTCAAAGAGTCTAAGCCTCTCAGCATACTTTCAAAGGCACTAACTTGCTGTTTGCCGGTTTGAAGAACACTTTCATGGCTTCTTTCAGGAGCTTGTCTAAAAGGCTTTCTCAATGCCGGATTCCTCAAGGGCTGTGTACCTCATGACTACAAGTTTAAAGAGAACTGGTATAAACAATTCAGCATAGGCCTCAAAATCGCCTAATAGCTCTTTCGACAACAAGCTCAATAAATGGCATGCTATGATTCGGGCCTCCACTTAGAACTCGAACCAATTCCCAATTTCGTAGCACGCTACGAAACCACGCAAACAGGCAGCGCTGCGAAACTGCTAAAATAATTCAGGCACTGCGAAAACACCCAATCTTTAAGCTAATCTATAAAAATTGTGACAACATCATTTTCAGTGATAACAGCTGGGAGAAGCATAGGATTGATTCTCCTCAGTTTTTGTTTAAAAGGCTTTTGATCAGGTTTGAGAGGGATAGTGTGTTGGATTACAAAGGTGTCATAGGACTTTAGGTCCTCATAGCTCCATGAAAAAACATCCTGGAACTCTTTGAAGAGGTCAATGTATTTTGGCTTTTGGTCAGGAGGTAAGGAAGCAGATAATTTAATTATCTTGGGTTTGTCAATTGTACCTATGTTGCACTATTCAATGGCTGCATTCAGGGGCTGCATTTTTGGTTTTCTCGGAATATAATTTGAATCAAAAATGTCCTCTAGTGGGGTTAGGCCTGTTGGTAGAAAATTGTCTTTTAGCTCAATGATTTCAGTTTCAGCATTGGACACTCCCTCTTCCCAGTCAACTTGTTGAATTTGCTGGATGTTTTCTATATTGAAAATAGTTGGATTCAGCATTTGCTTTGCAGTTCTAGGTGATATTGGCTGAGCAGTCTGTTGAAACTGTATTTGTGATGGACTTGCTCCATTAAATATTTGTGATTGACATGCTGTCTCAAGTATTTGTGATTGACTTGTTGTCTCATTGTCAATATTTAATCCTGCAAATTCTTGCTGCAGAGTTAAAAACTGATTTATTTGCTTGTCATCCTCAAATACTTGCCAATCATTGATGTTGTTTGGTATGGAGGGTCTGTGTTTTACCTCAGCTGTAAAACAATGGTGGGGCTCAAAGGGAAATTTGCAGGTACTTGCAAAGGTGGCTAAACTATGAGCATGTAGCTTTTGGGTTCTGGGAATTTTAGTGATTTGGAATTCAGAGAAGAAGTTTAGTACCTCGGCAACAGCAGACCTATAAGTCCTTAGTCTTTTGTCATTGGTGACAAAGTTTCCTTTCACTTGTTGGATAACTAAATCTGAATCTCCCATGATTGAAACCCTGGCAGCTTGTAAGAATTTTGCCAACTTGAGTCCTAGTAAAAGAGCTTCATATTCTGCCATGTTATTAGTACATCTGAAATTCAATCTATAGGCTCTGCCTTCTGCATAACTATTTTCTTTATTGTGTACCCAGACTCCAGCTCCTGCCCCTAATTTGTTGACCAAGCCATCAAATTCAAGGAACCATAGAATATCTTGTTGGGGAGGGGGTTTTATGATCTGTTCATGGGCTGGTAATGTAAGTAGCAATTGTGGTTTTTTCTCTAGCTTGTCTCCTAGGACAGTCTCATCATTTAATTGGATGTCTTTGACAATTGAGGCAGCAGCACTATCAAATGTTTGATTGACTGTTGTTTCATGAGTGATACTCCTCTCATTTGCATCTTCCTCTTATATGAATATCTTGGTTACAACTTCACCTTTTGAGGGAGTGGTTGTATCATTGAAGAGAATGTATGAGTCTATGTCTGAATGGACAGCATATATAGGAAAATTTTGAGGTTTTTCTTCGCTGCTGACCATGTACTTCATTAGTGTTTCTCTGTACAGTCTTTTGGGTTGCCCAAACACAAAGATGGTGGCATATGACATGTCTAATTGTAGAGAACCTTGGAGTTTGGCTCCCCATGATCTTGATAACAACATTCCATACTTAAGTGGGATATCAGCAACTACCACATCCATTAGGATTGTCTTGTTTGGGTATTGAACTAGAGAGACACATAAGTCTTTTATGAGACCTAGACACTTGACTTGGCTGCAGTCAAAGGAGAACAGATCCTTGTATGGTCTTGTTATGTCTAAATTCAATCTCTCCATGACTGCTTTTGGCATGAGATTGTGGGAGGCACCTGAGTCAAACATTGCATTATGTAGTATTTTGTCATGAAAATGTAAACTGACATAGAAAGGCAGTACCCCTGTGACTACTGTTTTTCCATCCACCTCTGGGCCAAAGAGGAGTTCTGGGGTGTCATCCAGTACATTGACATCATCTTTGTTGCTAGTGAGTTGAAGGGACCTTTTGATTTGCAATTTATAGCTGTCATGTTTGGCTAATTCCAAGAGAGGAATAGCTATTTTTATTTTGCCAATTTCAGTTTCTAAGTCAAAGGGTTTTTCAGATTGGGCCTTGTGGTTGTGGGTGACAGTCCTTTCCTTGTTCATTAAGTCTCCTTCTAGATTTTTATCTTGACTTTGAGATTTATCCTTTTTACTCATCTCTTGAGGAGTAACATTTAAATTAGGATGAGAAGATGAAGTGTCCAGAGACTGCTGTCTTAAGGACAGTGGCTCAGTGATTTCTTCAACAATCACTTCTTCTGTAGGTGAATTTAGTTTGTCACTAGGTTGTGTGACTATAACTTTTTCAGGCTGCTCATTATCCTTTTTCTTTTCAGGCTGGCTAACATTCACAGTTCTGCTCCTTAGCTTGTACTGTTTATGGACTTCATAAACAGCAGTGTCATAGCCTTGTTTAAAGTCAAAGGATTCACCTGATTTAGTCTGGAACAGTTTGATTTCTTCATCCTCATGATCTTCTTGTGTTAGGAAAACTTGACTTTCACCATCCAGCCCTATCAGATTAATCTCAGGATCTTCATTGGGCTCTGCTGATGTGGAAGTTTCTGCATAATTTTCTTGAAAAGGGGGTCTGATTTCTGGATCAGGGTTGGCCCTGCCAACATTCGGGTCTGGATTTCTCCTAAAATTTGGATTCCTAGGAGGATTGTTTTGCGGTGCTTCCCATGATGCTTTTCTTTCAACTGATGCCACCCTATCACCCAATCGTTTCATGCTATTGAGTATAGCATCAAGCTTTTGGTCAAAGGCTGTGGGTTCTTCTTTGTATATGCTTCTCTTTTCTAACCTTGCCCTGTTTCTTTCGGCAATCAGGTTTTCTTCTACTGTGACAGCAGCCTTCTGGGCGTCTTCGAGGGTCTCAGGTTCTCTTTCTTTCAACTGATATGCCATGTCAGAATCAAATCCATCAGGGAACTTGTACAAGGCCGAGTCAGGAGGAGGTCTTAGGTTTTGTGGTATTGCATTGTACACATTGTTGAATCTAGCACAATACTCCAGAACAGTCTCTTGAGGACCTCTCTTGATTGTTTCATATTCACCAAGTATGTGCAAGGGATCTTTCTTCTTTTCCCATCTGGTAATAAAGGCCTGATAAAGCTCATCAGGGGTCGTGATAGTATTTGCAGCAATCGACCTGAACCAGGTTCTAACATCACCTGTCAGGCTTTGGACAAAAATTCTCATCCTCACACTGTCATCATCTATCTCATAGTTTTCAAAGTGATCTTGCATCCTCTTAGCATGTTGAATAGCAGAGTAAGGGCCAGTGGAGTCAAAGTATGTGATTTTGGTTTGGTAATCCTGGGGTAGAGCTGCAGGATTAGCAGGTAGCTGCAGGGGTGCATATCTATTTGCCATATTAGGAGGGTTGGGTGTATTAATAGGGGCTGCTGGGATAATAGGAACAGTGGGTACCCCAGGGGTAACAGGTGAAGCTGAACCTAAAGTGTGGTTCAAGGGGATATGTGCAGTGGATGAAGATGGGGGAGGAGAATCTTGAGATGTAGATGGTGAACTAGGGGAACTTGGAACAGACCTAAAGAGGACTTTAAGTGGAGTAGAAAGGTTGGGAAAATCTGCAACTGAGGTCAAAACAGCAGGCTGATCCTGCTTTTGTTGCTTCCTGGTGTTTCTAGGGATGGTATTTGGATTATCAACAATGATGGGTGGATTTGGGTCAGGATTAGCCCTAGTATGCCGAGGATTTTTCTTAGGAGCCAGCTTCTAACTGTTTTTTAGGATTTTGTGGGAAATTTTTATATCTGAAGGGACTGGATGAAGATTTTGGAATGGTAATATATTCTCAGAGCTAAGATGAAGATTCCCAAAACAAGCTCCTCCTTAAAACTGTTAACGTAATACAGAAACAGATTAAAGGTCTCTTGACTTTTTTCAGGCTTGATAGCAGCTTAAGGAAGATATATAGTAAAAGAAAATCTCAAGCACTCCCCAGTGGAGTCGCCAATTATGTTAACACCCAGGTTGTTCCCTATGACTCCCAAGGGAATACGGCCGGGGTAACCACTAACCAATCTTTGGATCACAGTTTCCAGCCAAACTGTAATCAGAGAGGGCTCTCTCTTTATGATTTGTCTCAGTTATGATGGAGTTTTAGGCTAGCTATTATGCTCAGGTTTTGGTTTATGTTTTGGTTGAAGGATTTCTTTCAGGTCTTATGATATAGTGTTTAGATAGTGAAATACCATTGGGCAATGGAGTCTGGATTTGTGAAATGACTTGATATGCAGGATTGGTGGTGTTCAAACTACAGGGCCTATTGTGTATTTTAGACAAAAAAAATTAGCTTAAATGGTGGTGTATGTCAACCAATAGAAAGAAATTAAGAATTTTCTATTAAGTTGGTGAGGTGAGGGTGAGCACACTGCACAGGAGCATAACTTGAATTCCTGTGACAAAGGCCACTGTGAAAGGTGTATTCTGAAAGTGCAGCAATTAAGAATTACACTTATCTAGATTACAGCTGAAGAAAACATTCATAAACAACACAGATTGAACTCAGGGTACTCAGTGAATAAATCCTGAAAGTTATTCTTTTTCCTTGTTGCTTAGTATTGAAAATCAGATAACATATATGGATTTTAACAAAACAAATAACTGACAGAAAGAGTTACAGAGACTTATTGTATGGTGAAATACACAGGAATCCAGCAGTTATCAACAGACACCAGAACGCATCCAACACTTCACAAATCCGAGAAATTCCATCACTTTCATTATTAGACTTTAGAAAGGATTACAGCATAAGAATTTCTTTAGGAGAAATCAACAACAACCCCTCAAGCTTATGCGAGGGGCAAATATATACTCTCGGTCCTTACAAAAATATCTGAGTTCTAAGTTATCTCAGATTTAATACTCTCACCAACTTCTAAGATATTAAAATCAGAAAGTTATTACAACATTGAATACAAAGTAAAGGTGTCTTTATGCTTTGTCAGAAGATATTCTGGCCTTTGGAGGCCACTGAGTCGGTTGGAATGCTTTGATTAAATGCTGGAGAACACGTCTTTATGCTTGTTGCGCTGTATTTTCTCGGGTTTGCCACCTGTGATTGTGATTGCTGCTGTGGTGACCGAATAGCCCTGCTGAGTTGGCTCAGCTTTCGTCTTTGCTTTGTATGCTTATCGACCAAAATTCTGCCTGTGCATGACTACTTATAAACTGAACAAAAATTAACATTTACAGGTTCTGGCTTGACAATATTATCTGTGTCAAATTTTTCCAGACTTCCTGTGTGGGCAATTGGTGCTTCACAATTGCCTCTATGGTTTCATATGCTTCTGTATACTTAAAGAAATTTGGAGGCACATCAAACAGATGATTGATCTCATTCATAATAAAAAACAGGTTGTCCACCCTATTGTACAAAATTTGCCCTGATGATGGCCCTGATTCTGCTGAAGTGCTGGGCTGTCTTGCAATTTGTCCTGCAGCATGGGCATCAACCCTTTTGATGTAGTTTTCAAGGGTAAGCAGTCTTCCTACACTGCTTAATATGCTGGGGAGGCCTCTATTCTGTAATGCCTGAAATCTGTCCATGAACTTGTTGATTTCAGTCTGCATATCCTGGGTTCTTCTTTCCAGTGTTCCAACCAAGTTTCTGGACCCTTTTAACCATTGAGATTGTCTTAGTCCTGTGAGCAATTCCCATGGTGGCCAGTTGAGAGCTTGCCCTGTTATTTAAAATATTTATCATTCTGGTGGCAGCATCAGGCATGTTGCCAAGGCTGGCTCTAGCTCTGTGTATTTCCCTATTGGCCTTTGTGATGAGTATTGTTTGTTCATCTATAGTCTCAATGTACTGCCACTGATTGGTGATAGACCGGCCAATATTTCCCCAAAGGACTGCCTTTAGCTCTGTTGTTACCTTTTCTAGTGTGAGCTCCTTCTCAAGCTCAGTTATCCTTTTCTTTAGAGCTTTTATCTCTCGTTCCTTTTCAGCTGCGTTCTGTTTGCTCTTATCATATCTCTCATTCATTTTAGCCAAAGATTCTTTGGCTGAATTGAGCTCCAGCATTTGAGCTTCCAGGACTTGAATTTCTTTTGGAGCTTCTGCATATCCAGACTATGAGTCTGTTCTGTTGCTGGTGCAGTTGTTGATGTAGTTGGTGCTGTAGGCCCTGTTTGCTGAGGAGGAGGGGCAGTTGTTGGAGCAGCTTCTTCAAGATTGATTATTTCAGGAGGAGGCTGGGAGGTTTGACCCTCTTCTTTTTGTTTCAATGCTGCATGTAGTGCTGCCTTTGCAGCCTCTGATTCTCCTAGTTTGTCTTGAGTCCGGATTAGCTCCTTGTATAGAGATATCAACAGGGTTGTGGCCTCTTGATCATGCCTTTGTTGGGCCACATCATCTGTTTGAGGGTGGATTGTGGCAGGGAGTTTTATCTTTCTCCTCAATGCTGCCATGTCAACATCCCTCAACTTCAATATCTCTTGGATCCCTTTGATATCTTTGGGATCATGTCCAGTCTCAATGATTATTTCTTCCAAGGACCTTATTCTGTTGTCCTTTGCCTGGTATGATGCCCTCTCTAACTCCAGTTGAGAGGTTGTATTATTAAGGCTATTTTGTAGCCTATAGTTATCCAAGGTCTGGTCTGCCAGAGAAGCATAGACCATCTCACCCGTTTGCTTGTGTAGTTCTATTTTGTCCATTGGGTGGATATCCTTGGCCATGACCTCCAGGTTGGTCCTGAGGTAATCTGAGGTAGATTGGGGCTGCAGTGTTGTGGGCATAAAATGACTCATGATCATCTTGCCTTCTCCTACATCAAAAGCAGACATAAGTCTCTGCTGATTGGTGGGAGCCATGTTTAGCAGATGGTTGTACAGCTGTCTTTTGATGGGCTCATTTCTCATCTTAATATCGATGAACTGCTGTTTGATACTAGGCCCACCTTCCCTTTGCTGCCTGGAGGAACTTACTTCTCCTCCCATTCCCCTATCCTGTTCCTGTTGAAAGGAACTTGCTGATGTTTCCCTGCTGGGTGGGACTATACCCAGCGGCTGCCCTATTGGCATCTCTTCCTCTGAAAGAGGATTGAGTCTCTGCCTCTTCTCCCCATGAGTTGCTGACATTGTAAGGGGAGTTTCTCTGTCCCTTTTCCTGCTGGTGTCCTCCTTTTGTGGAGTCTGGAGTGTAGATGCCTCAGCTGAAGTCTCTTGCCTTGGAGGCTCAGTTTGTTCAGTGGATTTAGGGACTTCCACTGTTTGCTTTTGCTGGGCAGGCTGTTCCTGCCTTTGTTCTTTTTGTTGTTGCTGCTCCTCTTGCTGTTGCCCTTCACCCTGCTGCTCCATCTCTTCTTGTTGCTGTACTAGGGTTTCCATTTCCTCTTCGGTCATAGGAGGTGGTTGTTCCACCTGCTTTTCTTTGCCCTTATTGACTGTCTGTGGAGGATTCATTGCAGCTTGAGGATGCTTTGTTGAGGACGAGGCAGCTGCTCCAAGTTGTTTTTTGTATGATAGGGGAACCTTTCCACAAGTTTCTAAGTCAGCTTCCTTTTGAATATTTCTAGCCTCTCTCTCTAGCAGCTCCTCACTAGTAATTTCCTCTTCTAGGGTACCTTCTTCCCAGCTTAATGTATTAGCATACTGCTCAATCTCAGGTTGCCTCACGTGTGAATAGCTGCCCAATTTGTATTTTATCCTCCTGAGGGAGACAAAGTGATTGGGGTCATAGGGTATCCATTCAAAGCTAGTTTGCAGTCTGAGGGCCTCTAGGATACTGTTTGCCTCTTTCCACCCCTCCTCTTTTCTGTTATATAGGAAAGGGCCCAGCTGGCTCCTTACTTTTAACTGTGACTTCTTGTTCTTGATTTGAAAGTGGAGGTAGTCGGCATTCCCAAACTGCCTGAAATATTCTAAGGCAAAAAGCCTCATGGGGACGTACCTTGGCAACCTAAAAGGCTTCAACTCACAGCCATATATTCTGATGACTGTGTGGTCTTGGTAGAGGTACCAATTACCAATGCTGTAGGTTTTGTTCAAGTGGAGAATTCTCCTCATTTCATCAGTTAATCTTGGAGGAGGAACACCATACAATACTGTCATGGCTGGATGAATGAATAAGTCAATGAACTCAGAGTATGTGTATGGTGATACAGAGGCACAGTCAAAGACAGAGGTCCAAAACACAACTGACCTTGGATTTCCCTGGGCATTGACTTGCTTCAAGGGAATAGAGAAGCTGGCTGGCTGATAAAACAAGAATAGGTGGTATATGTATGATGTATACCTGAACAGTCTTTCCCTCTTCAAATTCATAAGCTGGTCATGGATCTTATCTGCAATGTATGTAGCATAATCATAATGTACAGCTGGGGGCCTACTAGGAGAAAATATAGACAGCATTGCCATTATGATTTCATCCACATCCTCCAGTCCCTTGAACCCTAGGACATAGCTTATCAAATCTACGAGCATTCTCCCCAATTCATTCAAGTACTGATATCCAATAGGAGGAGTTCTGATGGCTTCAGAACCTGGTTGTACAAACAGCTGGTTGATTTTGATGAATTGGTCATTTGACAACTTGTTCCCCTTCTTTATCAAGTTCTGCATGTGGAGGGGGGTCAATGGCTTTGCAGTATGGAAGTGCAGCATCTCATTTATACTCTCTAGGGTGATATGGAACAGGACTGAGCCTGTAGGACTGATGACAACTCTCTGGCCTGGGTCATAGCACTCCTGGCATCTGTAGATCAACTCTGGCATAGGATTTACCTGGGGGAGGTTGTAGATGGGCAAGTTTGAGTCCCAAATCCCTAAGATGTCTGCTCCACTAAGGTGCTGGGCTTTCAACTCATTCAGCATCTGAATATTATATTTGGAGCCCATTGGGAACCAGTCTAGCATTTGATAATCCATATCTCCCAGGGCTTTCCATTCTAATTCCTGGTGAGGGGCATTGAGAGGCTTGATGTTCAGTGCAATTGGAGTCTCCATGGTCTTCCTTAAGCTTGTAAACTGTAAGTGAACTGTTTGAAGGGAGCAGCACAGCACATAAGTGATTTTTATAATGACAGTTTGAGTTTCAGGTACCAGAGGGAGAATTGATGCAACAGCAATTGAAATACTGTTTAAATTAGGAATAGGACTACTGTCTGGTCTCACTTTGTCTTCCTTAGCAGGTGAATTCAGTGTAAATGAGTCTTTCGCGAATGCGCGAACAGAATATTGTTTATTTGTGACAATGCGGGCAAACAAGGCTCAGCTAGTGTTTTTGGAGTTCACAATTGTAAATGGGGTGTTTGCAGAGGGAAATTGCCGGTGAAATTGTGAGTTTCGTCGCTCCTTAAGCCCTCTGAGTAATTTTATAGACAACTGCAGGCGTACGGAGGATAGAAGATGAAAAATACCTGGTAAACAGCGAGCAGAGGTCGCGTATGCGTGCAGGGTTGGTACTCTGGAGGTCTCCTTGGTCGATTTAGCAGGTTGGCGGAGTTCAGAACGTAAAAACAGCATGCAAAGGAAACAGTAGCAAATGAGCGAAAAGTACAAAAAAACGCGTTTTTTGGCTAAATATGGACTTTTTGCAAATTTGGCGCTTTTTTGTGATGACGTCAGCATGACGTCATTGGTGGGGTCAAGGTCGGATGACGTCAGCTGACGTCATCGGGTGACGTGGTGAGATGCTATTGGTCCATGGGGGACGGTGCGGTGGCAGCCACGTCGGCGGAGGGGCGGACAAAGGACTGATGCGATGGCAAGGTGGAGGTGACGTGGGCATGACGTGGGATAGCAACTTGGCGGTTAGGGCCGTAGCGGTTACGGTTAAGGGTAGCCGCCACGGTTTCTCGGGGCGGTTAGGGTACGGCCCCGCAACTGTCAGAGTTTGCTCCGAGAGCCCTCAATGGGCGACGCGTGGCCGCGCCCTGACGTGACGCAACGTCACTTTCTCGGGCGCTAAACCTCTGTCGCGGGGGCCGCTCCGATATTAATACGGACCGTCGGATCTCTTGGATCTGATCCGACGGTGGACGGGGGAATGATGTGTTCGGGGGATATGCATGCGGGCGGAAACCTTCGGATATGGGTTTTTTATAAGGTTTTCAATGTATTTTAACAAATCAAAAATGCGCGCTGATACTTTGGATAAATGCCAAAGGTGGGTTTTTGGACTTTGATAATTTGCAAAGGGGTTTATGGGTAAGGGGATTTATAAAGTTTTTCAATGCGCAATAATGCAGGCCCGATACATTGGATAAGAACAAAGTGGGTATTTTAGGGGTTATCTTTGCAAATAAAAGGGGTATAGGTAAAACAAGGTTAGTTATGAGGCTTCTTTTGGCAAATGAAGCTTTCCAAGGGGCCAGATGACTTCAGAAGAGGGGAGGGGTTTAGGGTTAGGTTCATCAGAACTTATTGGCTATAATACCAAGGGGAGGGATATTTATACAAAATTTTGGGGTTTATACACCATGGTGTTAATATTAGTAAGGGAAAAGGCAATGCAGGGGATTTACATAGTAGTGTTAGGGTTAATATGGATGAAGGGGTAAATGGGGGGAAACCACTAAGCTTATTTGAAACTTACTTAGTTTAGAGAGTAGATCAAAATGAAAAGATTTTTACACAAGAAATGTGGCCTTTGAATGAATAAGAACCATCATGAAACCATGATCTTCTTCCATGGATCTTAGCTGAAGAGGGGATGTTAGTAATGAAATGGAAGGGAGAAAGAGGGAGGTTAGTCATGCTCCTTGCTGTAACTTGATGAAGGTGAACACCTTGTCAATTGATAAACTTTGCCTTGGAAAACACAGTTCACACATCTGTAATGATAAAGATAACCTTTCTGCAACCCCCAACTACTTACCCAGCTACTTATCTAGCATTTTTTATTTCTTCTTGGAGGGTGCACTTGGACTTGCAGACCCTTGCTTGCCTTTTCTTTTCTTTGGCTTTTTCTTTGTTATTTCTATCTACTTCTACCCTTATCTCTTCCAAGGTCCCAGATTAAGTTGTTGGGAGCCTTTTCTTCTCTACCTGAACTACTTGTCTGCGAAGATTAAACAGTTTGGACAGACTCCTTTCTCTATTCTACAACTGTAAATTTAAACCATGGAATGATCCAGATTAAACTGTTGAATCATCCATCAAAATTTGAAGTTCATATCAAGCTATAAGTATAGATTGGGTTCTCTTGGAAATATGTGATCTTTGAGTCATCAAAGCAGAGCATATTTGGTCCTTTTATAGCCAATCATGAAATATGAAACCTATTGGTATAGGTATCTAACACATTCCATTGAGGTTGTGGCTGGACATGTGAGTGAAACGAATGAGCAGTGGGTTGAGTATGGTATTGAGGTGGATAAGACCACGGAGGAGGTGCGGACCAGGAAGGATGAGCAGGGGGACCCCAAGAAGGTATGTGATTAGATTGGTTGGGGTTATAATAAGCTTGGGATGTCCCTTGCATCCCCTGTTGGTAAGGTCTGGGCCCATGTGGCCTCCTTTGGTTGAGGAAGTAGAGAGGTTCAATGGTTGCCTCAGTCCCTTGGTACATGGCTTTAAATCCAGGCAAGGTTGGGCATTGGTTCGTGGGGTGGTTTTCCTCACAAACGAAACACGCCTCTACTAAGTGCAATGGAAATTCATTCTTAGGGTGCTTCCTTGTACATCTGGGACAAAAAATGGCCAAAGCCCTCTCAGCTTCCTCTTTCTTTTGTTGGATTCGGAAGGTATCAAGTTGCATGGCAATGGTCTGTCTCATCTCACTTTTGAGGTCTTCCATCTGATTAGCAAACTCATGCTTGGAGAAGGTGGTACTAGCTGAAAGTGGATTCCCCCTACCTCTTTTCCGGGCTGCCCTAGAATGGTTTCTAAACATAGTCTTTATGTCCTCATAAGGTAGTTGGTAGATGTCTCCTCCAGCTAGCATGTGAAGGGTATCTAGAAGGTCTTTAGGGACTCCTCAGAGCAGAACCAGCTTTAGAGATTCAGGGTCAAGTGTGCACCTGGCCCGTTTATAGCTAAGTTGGAACCTTTCCTCGTAGTCTTCTAAAGACTCATCATTTCCCATGGTCATCCGAAAGATTTCTCCCTTTGTTTCCTTTGACCTATAGTAGTCCTGGTATTTTTTGTTAAAGGCTTGCTGCATCTGAGCCCAAGCTGTGATACTATTTCCAAGTAACCCCATGAACCAGCATAATGCTGCATCATTGAGGGAAAGAGTTTCAACTTTTTCTCGTCTTCTGCATAGTCATAAGTTAGACAAAGGACAGCAAACTCAAACAGGAAGGTATCAGGGTCTTTAGTGGTCAATCCATGGAAATGAGGTAAGGCTGAGGGACTTATGTTCTTCATCTTCATGTCCCCGTTGGTCTCTCAGATGGGGAAGGCACCTTCTCTTCTCTCGTCATCGTCTCTACCATTTCTGTTTTCATCCATGGTCTCAAAAGGAATGTTCTCTTGCTCTTCTTCTGTTATAGGATCTTCTATATCTCAGGAGGTTCACCTATAGGTTGTTCTGGGTCACTGCCACCAAAGAAGAGAGAAGGGTGACTCAGTGAAGTGGTGGGGGTGTTGGGTAGGAATTTTTCGGTATTATCTATGTTCCTACGAGGCATGAAAAGATTTTTGGTTTCTTTTGTTTTTTCTGCTTGTACCTGCAAAACTGAAACAGATGGAATTGCAACTAACTAAAATCTATCTTGCGGAAATGAAAATGCGTAATTGAAATGAAAGCAGGAAAGGACTAATCTATTTTGCTGAAATCAAATTGTAGGAATGAAATGCTATTCTACGCTTGCAGAATTGAAATTCTAGTCTATGCTTGCAGAATTGAAATTGCGGAATTGAAAGGCTAATCTATGAAAGTAGGAAATGTCTAATTTACTTTTGCAGAAATGAAATTGCTGAATGGAACTGAAATAAACTACTTAGCAGAAGATTGGAGGGAAAAAAAATAGAAGAAAAGCAGCAATCACAAATACTCTGACGCTTCCCCGACAACGGTGACAAAAATAATGGTGGGCTCTAGTATTGCAGCAATAATGTTGCAACTCCTAGGACTCCCTTCTTTACTTTTATCAACCCGGTAGTTCGTAACAAACTTGGAAGCGACGGTGCTGTATGCACAAGTACTAGCTCTTGCCGCAGCTGTCACTTGGTCAGCTGGCACAAGTTTGCTAGGAGCTTAAGCCAACTTCTATGAGCTCTGAGAAGAAGCTTTTTAACTGATGGACGAAAGCTAACTCGAGGAAGGTTGTTCTACTTGCAAGAAGAAACTAGAACGCTGAAAGGAAACGTAAACCCTAGAAAACCCTAATCTTACCAGCTAGCCCTACTGATGCAAGAAAGAGGATGCAAGCTACTGAAAGAGATGCCATTGACTTCTAGGAAGGTAAAATGCATGTGTCTAAGCTACTTCTACAGTAACATCTGGAAAAAAATATCTTTTTGTATTTTTGACCAAGTTGCCAGAATTATCATGCATGCAATTTAACTGTTTTTTACTGCAGAGGTGGATTGGCGAGAGGAAATGCTTGGAGGAGGTCGAGAAGGTTTAGAGAGGGCCTAAGAGGTCCCTAACACCCTTCCAGAGAGTTTCATAGAGTTTGGCTATCAAGAAACCTCATTCGTGAGCCTCTACAGGAAGTCTGCAGGGGTTCTATAGGATGTTCTGGAATTTCTACAGGATGTCTGTAATTTTCTACAGGTTGTTCAGAAATGGGATTTTGGAGGATGGATGGAGAGAGAAAGGTGAAGGAGTGAGTATGGAGGTAGGACAGGGTTGTGAGGAGGTCCAGGACTTGGTGGATGGAGTTGACGAAAGATGAAGATGGCAGGATTTGTTCAAGAAGGAATGAAGCAATGTTGCACAAAAATTAGGGTTGTGTGAGAAAATGGAAAACGTGAGGCAAGGATCCATGTTAGGGGATGGAGCAGATGGGATTGATGGAGTATGGGTAGATAGAGAAGTGGTAAAGGTGCTTTGCAAGTTTTTTTTCCAACTGAACCAACGAAGACTTGTAAAATCAGAGAGCTAGTTACATTGACCTAATCTGATCTAGCTAACAGTAAAGAGAATGAACAGAAGTTTTAATTGCAATGAAACCATGTATATTAACTATGCAATGAAGCACTCAAGAATCTGAACATGTAACCAACTTCTGCAAATAAAAATCAAACACTAATGATTGCATGGCGAAGCAAAGTCAGTGTTTTTGTTGGCAGCAAGGTCACCTTGATCCCAGCTCCTGATCCCACTGAGGGAGAGGTGAAATCAAAGGTACTTGGTGGCCCTTTTCTGAAGCTTGTCCCCGTTAATAACCTACCAACTCAATCTGAACATCAAAACTCTTTCTAATCATCAACAGTGACTTAGTTAATCAGCAAGATTTTAATCTACTTAACAGAAATGATTTTGCAAAGACATAAAGAACAAATAACAATACATAAAGGAGGCCTTGGCATTTGGGTTGGGCCCAACCCCAAGAGATGCAGGCTCCTATAAAGAACTCAGATCTGATGCCAAGTAAAGCTGCTTCTCATTACTCAAAAATAATCATCACAAGAAAGCTATACAGCAGTAGCTACAAGAAAACGAGCTGAGAAAATAACAGCATTATAGTGCAAATACCAACAGTTCCAAAAGTAAACTACGAAGGCTGAGGCCTTCCTATTTATACACTATGAGGGGCCTAGCAACCCTCCTTAATTCAAGGGACTCGGCTATTCCAACTGCCAGTAAACAGTCACTCTTCCCAAAGCTGCTCGACTGCCTTTAGGATACGTTTTGGTGGCCTATTGAGCTCGGAGTTGAGGGTGGATATTTCAAGGAAGGGCCATTTAATGCCAGAGACAACCTCCCTACAAATCCTCACCTCAAGCTTGGCTATCACCTGGCCCATAATTGCTTGGTTTTGCTCCAAAATTTGTCCAAAAAACCTGAAATAACCACGTATTAGCCTCCTTGGCAAACTGACCACCCTTATTCGTTCAAATAACATAAACATACTCAAAAACATGCATAATCTATGAAAAAATGGTGGATTGATCAAGAACAATTAGGCAAAATGAGCCCAATAAGTTACCCAATTCGGGGCTCATCACTTGGTGACTTGACTCAACGGCCAAGTGATATGAGAAAATCCTAATGGGAACCTGTGGTAGAAGTTGGCAAGACCTAGAAAGCTGCGGAGCTTCGTCAGAGTGGTTGGAGATGGCCAATTTAGAATGATTTGGATCTTAGCTAGATCCACATGCACCCCTTGTTCATCAATAATGTATCTCAGATACTGAACCTGGGTCATGCCAAAAGTGCATTTCTCCAAATTCGCACATAACTTGTGTTGCCACAGTGTTTGGACAACCTGTCAGATGTGGTGGAGGTGCTCTTCCCAACTCTGGCTGAAGATCAGGATGTCATCCAAGTATACCACTACAAATGAGTTGGTGAATGGCTACAAGATGTCATCCATTAGCCTCATGAAGGTTGTAGAAGCATTCATCAATCCGATAGGCATAACCAACCATTAGAAAAGGCCCTCCTTGGCTTTGAAGGCAGTCTTCAACACATCGAAGGATTCAATTGGTACCTGGTGGTATCCTCACTTCAAATCGATCTTGCTGAAATATTTTTCCCCCTTCAGTTGGTCCAGGAGGTCATAAATTCCTAGGATTGGGTACCTATTACGGATAGTGATCTTGTTCAGCACCCGATAGTCAATATAGAGTCTCCAAGTCCCATCCTTCTTCTGTACCAACACGATCGGGCTCCCACAGGGCGATGAACTTGGACAGCTGTGACTTTTCTACAGCAACTCCTAAATCTACCTCTTGATTTCATCTTTCCCCAGAACAGAGCGCCGATAGATTGGCCCATTGGGTAGCGACGCACCTAGGGTCAGATCAATGGATTGCTTGACCTGATAGTGGAGAGGAACCCCTGCGGGGGAGGTGAATATGTCCTTGTACTCCTCCATGACCTTGTCCATCTATAGTTGTCGTGCGTAGGGGCCCTATCTAGAGGTCGTGGCCACCGTATTCTTATTTCCTAGAGGGCGTATCATCAAGAAAACAAATTTCCCAGTTTTGGAAATGAGCTTATTGCATTTTCTTGCAGTAGTTAAAGGGATGGTGGTAGGCAATGCTACCTCTGGTATCCTGTAGAACTTATTTCCCAATGTAACAATAGCAGCACAGGGCCTTGATTCATACACAACATGTCCCTTCCACCAGTATGGTTGTCCTAATAATACATCAAAAATATCAAGGGGAACAATGTCACATAATACCTCATCTGTGAAGGGCTTGATGTTGTATGGAAGGTGACACTGTTGGCTCACGTGAAGATCCCATCCTTGGTGAAGCCACCCGATGGTGTACGATTGTGGATGTGTTGTGGTCGGTAAGCCCAACCGCTTCACGACCTCTGCCGAAATGATGTTCTTTTGGCTCCCGTTGTCGATAATGAACTGTAGCAAGGAGCCCTTTACCCACATCTGGGAGTGGAAGAGAAGCTCCTCCTCCTATGGATCTTCAAGTTCCTCCTTCTGGATCTTCGTGGCAGCAACGGTGGCATTAGGCTCTGCATCGATAATCTTCTTCCCTTTGTCATTCCCCTTGTCGGTTTCTGACTCAGAGTCGAAACATGCATCGGATTCTGAAACCTTTAGCTTGGCCACCGGTGACTTCTTGGCCTGACACTCACTTGTGTTGTGAGTGGAGCTCTTATGGAACTCATACCACTTTCCCATGTAAAAGTCAAATATGGGAATGTCAAAGTTAACTTGTACCTTAAAGGGTGTGGCACTTCCAGAGTAGCTTCTGGAAGTAGATGTGTCACCCCTAGGTAGCCGCTGAAGGATCTGGGAAAAGTTGTCCATCATCGTGTTCATTTGTCGCTCGAGGGCCTCTTCGGGTAATATTTTGATAGGATATCCCACCCCCTCGTCTTTCTTTTCATCCACCATGGGAGGCCGTCAGGATTTGTGAGGCTAGTCTTGCAAAGGTTCGACCATTTCAAGACCTAACTCCTGATATACCGACCTCGTTGGGGACATGCAAAGAAAGACAGAGATAGAGCATACCGCTCTGATACCACTGATCCAAATTTAAACAAGAATGCAACAAATTATAGATATAACCATACATATAGAGATGTAGTAGAAATAAGACTTCATTTCATTACTGTAAAATACTGAAATATGCTTACAAACAGAAATGGAAATAAACTAGCTATGGTGATGGTAGCTTATCTCTGAGAAGAGATGTGGCAGCTACATGCCGCTAAACTGTGTTACAGAGGCTCGAAGGCTTATTTATTGTTGAGAAATAATGGAAAACCTATTTATCGAGACGTAAATCGCGCTTGTCCAAAGGATAATTACCCCACCCCATTCATCGAATAGATTGTTGATGATTGTGATGGTTGTGAGATATCTTCGTTTATGAATGGTTTCTCCAACTATAATCATATCAACATTCTCCCGATGGACCAACCTAAAGCTGCATTCATTTGTCCCTTGGGGCACATTTTCATACCAGAAACTCCATTTTGGCTTAAAGGATGTTTGGGCTACATTTTAGAGGCCAATGGATTATTCCTTCCTTGACATAAAACATATCATGCAATCTTATTTGGACAACTTTCCTGTGCAATCAAAACATCAGACTAGTCACCCGATGCATCTGAGGGCCATCTTTTTACGATGTAGACATTATAATATTCAACTCAATCCTCACAAATGTGTTTTTGGTGTTAGTTCTAGTCAGATTCTTGGTTTTCTTGTTTTAAAACATCGTATTCGTATCGATCTGTTGAAAATTCAGGTGATCATCAATCTTCCTTTTCCTTCTTCCCTCCTTCAACTTCGACGACTTCAAGGGAAAGCTAAATTTTTACATAGGTTTGTCCCTAACTATTTTTAATTGACCAAAGGATTCACTCACTCGTTAAAGAAATGGGTTCCCTTCCATTAGGATGATGCTACTCAGAGACTGTTTGATTCCTTGAAAGATGTACTAACTCGGGCATCCTTGTTATATCCCCCAATTTACCAACGTGATTTTTCCTGTATCCCATCACTGCAATTACTACCATCACAATGGTATTGCTCCAGGAGGATGATGTAGGAACTGAGCCTCCTATCTATTACTTGAGTCAGAATATTAATGATATCGAGATCAAGTATATCCACGTCAAAAAGTTATCTTTGGTGGCTATCCAATTTTTCCAAAGATTTGGCCACGATGTCCTGCTTTTTAAAGCTATGGTTATTTTAGATTTCAACCCTATGAAATACATTTTTTCATGTCAATTCTTGGGGAGGAATATTCCAAATTGATCGTCATCCTACAGGATTTTGATTTTGAATTCATCAAATCTAAGTCAAATAAATCCTTAGTTTTTGTTGAGTTGATGTGAAACCTTCCCACTGTGGATTCTGAATCAACATCTGAAAATTCCATCCCAGACGAGTCATTGTTTCTAATCTCATCATCTGACCCATGGTACAGAGACATTCTTATATATCTCCAAACCCACACTTTTTGGTTCGATACCTCTTGCTTCGAACAACGACGTATTTTGTATCAAGCCAAGAATTACATCATCATTAGCAACACCCTCTATCATCATTTTATCGATACGGCTTCGTAAAGGTTCCTCTCTCATGAGGCTAAGAAAGTCTTAAATGAATGTCACTTGAGGGCATGTGGCAATCATTTATCTGGTTATGCAACTTCATAGAAGACCTTGCATGCAAGTTACTTTTAACCTACCATATTTTTCCATAGTATTCTCGTCATCTAGAAGTTTCATGTATGCCATATTTACGATCGTAAGACCCATGCTCTGCCTACTCTTTTGCATCCTATTATCATTGTAGATCCTTTTGCAAAATGGGGAATCAATTTCATGACATGTAACCCTCACTCAGCCGGGTGGCATGGCTATATCATCGTAGTAGTAGATTACTTTACCAAATGTGTTGAGGTGATGCCTACATTTAACAGCACCAATGAAACAACTGCTTATTTTTTCTTTAACCATGTCACTGCACGGTTTGGTGTTTCACAAGCCATAGTTACGTACGATGGAAAACATTTTCACATTCACTTGACGTCTGAACTTACTGTCAGGTTGGGACTCTCTTATGAAAGTTCCACTCCCTACTACCCTTAGGAGAATGGGAAAGTTGAGTTTATTAATAAAGTTCTCAAAATGATGCTTCAATGTATGATAGTGGTCCATAGGTCGGACTGGAATTTGATTCTTTATGTTCCTTTGTGGGTGTAACAAACCTCCATTAGGATTACTACCAGATTTACTCCCTTCCAATTTGTTTATGGTATGGAGGCTATCCTTCTGATTGAATGTGAAATTCCATCACTGAAACTTGTTGTATAACTTCTTCCTGCTAGTTCCATAGAAGAGGAACATCTCTTACATATCACACACTTAGATGAGAATCGTTGTGATGCTGCCATGGCTAATGAAGCCTATAAGAAATGTGTCAAGGTGCAATATGACAAGAGTGTCAAGCCTCATGTCTGCTCGGAAGGGGACCTTGTCTTGCTTTACAACCAAGAGTATGATAAATTAGGATGAGGGAAGTCTTCACCTATGTGGCTAGGTCCATATATTGTCAAGCGTGTTCTTGCTAAAGGGACCTATGAGCTTGCTGATTTTGATGGAGTTCCACTAGTGCATCCTACAAATAGCTTGTATCTTAATAAATAATATGCTTGATTCTTTACGTAGTGCACTATGTACATGTTGTATATAGATGTGTTAGTATGTTTGCAGTTGTCCCTTCAAAGTTTCCTTTGTTTTCTTTTAATCTCATTTACCTTTTTATTTGTAGATGTCGAGATCCCTTGAATCATATGTTTGTTATGCTGAAAATGCTAGTCATAGTACTCAGAATCTATCCTCCGTAGCGTGGGATATTTTTTCTCCAAATGGTAAGTTAGTGAGTCTACAAGGGACTTTTATTGGTGCTCTACCGATAATATCGCTGAGTATAGCACAATGATAGAGTTGTTGTCTAATTATATTTCGCATGGTATCCATTGTATGGTCATTAAAATTAACTCACAACTTGTAGTACTATAGATAACTAATGTCTATTCAGTTAGGATTTCAATTATGCTCTGTATGTTCTTAAGGGTTCATCTTTTAGAAAGACACTTTCATTTCATCCAATAACAACATATTTCTAGAAATCAAAACACATTGACAGATTCATTGGCTAATCATGTTTTAGATAGACATTTGTGACATATGTAAAAAAACTTCAATACACATCACATCCATTGAAAGAGATAATAGAGATGCAAAGAAACACTAAAGATAATTGTATATATATAAGAGTTTGTACCAAAGACACATACTGAAACAACCTATCATATCCAAAATATACATGAAAATATGGTTATAAGCCTCCTAGTAGACTAATCATAATGATCATGGTAACATGCTACAACATGAGCTATCTTGTGTCGTAGTCGACTAATGTGACCAGGCACTCCGATAGTGTGTCATTGCAGCCTCATAGGAAGTTGGTCGACTGCGATCTCAGCTATGCCATGTGACAAATCTTTTTGAACTTTGACAACTAATTATGTAAATTTGGGTAAAATGTATTAATTAGTAACAAGTTAGTTTTATACCAAAACATCGGTTATGTAACTGAGGAGGCTCATATAACACTAATGAATTCCCGAACTATTGTATGGAGAATCATTTATTGATTGAATAGAGATTCCAATCCCTTGCCCCGTGAATGTTTCCTTGACACCCTGTCAAGGTTTTACCACGTAAATCCTGTGTTATTACTTGTGTGTGTGCATTCAGTTTTCCTATCAGTTACATTCTTTTCTTGGTTAATCTATAACTGTAAATGCCTTCTTTCTTGATTGATCAGTAACTCATTAAACTACAAATGGTATCAGAGCCAGTTGAGTTGAGTTTTTTTGAGTTGAGTGAAATGCGTGTGGACAAAAAGGGCCTTCTGCGTGTGCGTGAGCCTGCCGCTGTAGAGGAAGATCGTTGCGTGGAGAAGCCCATAACTTCCTAAACTCCATTTCTACATGGAAGGCGTGAAGTGTGGCTACGTGAACTTCATTGTTGCGTGGTTGAGCATTGCTGCGTGAAAGAGAGAAAGGCGTGAAGAGTTGCTGCGTGTTACATATTGTCGAAGGTTGAGAAGCGAGGAGGAGTCTGGAACAGTGAAGACCAGAGCCACAAACCCTCTGCTTGTGCATGTATTCTCTGCATGAGGAGGGGAGGCTGTGAAGACCAGAGCCACAAACCCTCTGCGTGTCCGTTGAAGTGTGTGCTAGAGAAGACCCTCTGCCCTACGTGGACCAGAGCCTGTGTGATCAATTTGGAGTTGTTGCTAGCTTAGACCGTGCTGGAGAAGAATGCGTTGGAGAAGAACCCTCTACCCTACGTGGAAGAGTTGTTGGTTTTGGAAAATGTCGAGGGGGTTGCGTTGACTGCACGCTGCCACAGTGGTCTCTGCGTGCTGCATGGAACCATCGAACCATTTCCCTCTACATGTTGCTGGCCAGAGACCCATAGAACTGTGGTGTGGTCTATGTTCAGCATGGAACCATCGAACCATTTCCCTCTGCGTGTTGCTAGCCATAGACCTGCGTTATGTGTGGAAGAGCCATCGAACCATAGGTGAGCATGTGTGGGGTCTACATTGCCAAACCAGAACCCATTGAGGAAGCTCTTGCCCCTACGTGAAGGGCAACATTGATGCGGTGAAGGAGCCTGCGTGCTGCCAGAGCAGAGCATGTGTGGTTCCAGAGGCCTGGCTTGCTTGTCACCAGAGGAATTTGATCAACAGATATGGATCCGAGTAATTTTTGTTAAATTTGAAAGAAATTTTTCCAAAAATTTTTGAAAAACAAAGGGGTGGATTTGTTTAAACTGAAGGAAAGAAAAAAAAATCAAAGGGTTTTTTCATTTAAATTGAAGGAAAGAAAAAAAATCAAAGGGTTTTTTCATTTAAATTGAAGGAAAGAAAAAAATCAAATGGTTTTTTTCATTAAAATTTAAGGAAATAAAAACAAAGGCTTTTCATTAATTTGAAGGAATCTGTCGAAGGATTTTTATTTTTATTTTAAAGGGAATTTTTTGAATCCAAAAAAAAAAAAAATTGAAGAAAGGAAAACAAAAACAAAAAAAAACTTAGTTGAAAGAGTGAAACCCTAGGAGGAAAAATGGCCAAGATGCCGAATGCAAAATTTGAGGTGGAGAAAATTCACTGGAAAGAGCAATTTTTCTCTTTGGAAACTGAAAGTTAGGGATTTGCTGGTGCAACAAGGATTGCACAAGACATTGGACTGGGCAACTAAGAAACCTGTAACCATGACTGATTCAGACTGGGAGGACTTGATGCCCAAGATCTCAGTACCATCAGGTTATGCCTAGCGGATGAAGTTCTCTTCAACATTGTTGAAGACAGTACAACTTCAAGTTTATGGGAAAAATTGGAAAAACTATATATGAAAAAGTCGTTAACCATTAGAATTCATCTGAAAGACAACTGTACAGTCTTCGAATGAAGGAGGGTTCAAAAGTTGCAGAACATTTGAATGTTTTTAATACACTTATATGCCAATTAACATATATGGAAATTAAAATTAAGGAAGAAGAAAAAGCTATAACTTTTCTGTGTTCTCTACCCGAATCATGGGATCACTTCATAACTTCAATTAGCTTGACCACCGCTAATTGTTTGAAATTTGAATTAGTTGTGGGATCTCTCTTGCCTGAAGAAGTACGAAGGAAATCCAATACTGAAACAGCTGCATCAGAAGCCATGATAGCTAGAGGACGGTCAAAGGAAAGAGGAAGAAAAAAAAGGGGGTCTTCCAGATCTAAATAGAAGGGAAATAAGTGTAAGGAAAAATGTTGGCACTGCAATAAATGGACACCTGAAGAAAGACTGTTGGAAACAAAAATAATCTGATAACCCGAAGAAGGAAGAAACTCAGGTCGATTCAGGTATGATAGACAAAGTTTTATCTGCTAAAGAATTATGTATGATAGATGAAACTTCACCTGAATGTAATGTCTCTCAAGGTTTAGAAAGCTGGTTGTTAGACTCTGGTGCTTCTCATCACATGTGTCCACACATAAATTGGTTTACTTCGTATGAAAATGTAAATGGTAGTTCTGTGTTTATGGGTAATAATGTATCATTTCAGACTGTTGGGATGGGAAATATCAGGATTATAATGTATGATAACATAGTTAGAACATTAACTAGTGTTAGACATGTAGCTGATTTGAAGAAAAATTTGATTTCTTTGGGAGTGTTGGATTCAGATGGTTATAAGTTTACAGGTCAGAATGGCATGCTGAAAGTCTTTAAAGGCGCCCTAGTTGTTATGAAAGCAGAAAAGGTCAGAAATATTTACAGACTCAAAGGAAGTACTCAAATCAGTGAAGTAGTGATTACGTCAAAAAAAAAGAAGCGAGTACTCGTCTATGGCATCAGCATTTGGGTCACTTGAGCGAGAAAGATCTTCAAATACTGATGAAACGTAAATCTTTTCCTTATCTGAAATCTTTGAAGTTAGATTTCTGTAAACATTGTGTGTATGGAAAACAGTGTAAATAGAGATTTAAAACTAGAAATTATAATAGTAAAGATATTTTAGACTATATTCATTCTGATCTGTGGGGACCATCTCCTGTTGTATCATATGGAGGTGCTCTTTATTTTTTAACGTTTATTGATGATTTCTCTCATAAATTTTGGGTCTTTATGCTAAAAAGGAAAGCTGATGTATTCAATGTCTTTAAACAATTTAAAGTAATGGTAGAGAAAAGAATAGGCAAATCAATTAAATGTTTAAGAACTGAAAATGGTGGTGAATTCACTTCAATAGAATTTGAACAATACTATAAGGATGAAGGAATTATTAGACACAAAACTGTTGTTTATACTCCTCAGCAAAATGGTGTTGCTGAACGTATGAATCGGACTCTTATGGAAAGAGCCAGAAGCATGATCAGCAATGCTAACTTACAAAAGGAGTTGTGGGCAGAAGCAGTATCCACTGCTTGTTATTTAGTTAACAGATCACCTTCAATAGCAATTAATTGTAAAATTCATGAAGAAGTTTGGACAGGTTAGTCTTGTGATTATTCACATATAAGGATATTTGGCTATGATGCTTATTCTCTTATTCCTAAAATCAGCGTTCAAAATTAGATCCAAAATCGAAATGTTATGTCTTTGTTGGGTATTACTATGCAGTGAAAGGATACAAGTTGTGGGATCCTACATTGTGGAAGATAGTCATTAGTAGAGATGTAATATTTGATGAATCTTCTCTTTTAAAATAAAATGTTGAAAGAATTGAACAGGAACAGGTATCGCCAAATCAACAAGTTTAGTTGGAGGAAGAAGAAGCTTCTGGAGGGAAAGGTGTTGAAGATACAAAGGAAACTGTTGAGGTTTCTGAACTAGTTCAAGTTTCTAAACCAGTTCAACAACCAGTCACTCTAAGAAGGTCTACAAGGGAAAGGAGAACTCCCAAAAGGTATGAAGATTCTGCTTCATCTTTTGCTTTGATTACTGAAGATGGGGAACCTTCTTTTTATCAGGAAGCAGTAGATGATACAAATAGAAAAAATGGAAAAAGGCTATGGAAGAAGAAATGGATTCCTTAGCCAAGAACAATACCTGGAATCTTGTAGAACTTCCTGAAGAGAGAAGTGTTGTTGGATGCAAATTGGCCTTCAAATTGAAACGAAAAGTTGGTGGAAGTATCGAAAGGTATAAGGTGATACTGGTAGCAAAAGGTTATTCTCAAGTTGAAGGTATCGACTTTCATGAGAGTTTTTCACCAATTGGAAAACTTGTTTCTATTCGTACTGTGTTGGCATAACTGTATTACTTAACCTTGAGTTAGAACAGTTAGATGTTAAAATAGCTTTTCTACATGGTGATTTAAATGAAGAGTTATATATGGAACAACCAGAAGGTTTTGTACGAGGTCACAACAGAAGATTAGTTTGCAAGCTTAGGAAATCATTGTATGGTTTGAGGTAGTCTCCCAGACAATGGTACAAGAAGTTTGACTCCTTCATGGTGAGCCAGGACTTTATTAGAAGTGAGTATGATCATTGTGTATACTTCAAAAATTTCAATGGCATATTCATTATCTTAACTTTGTATGTTGACGATATGCTTATTGCAAGCAAAAGCATGGAATAGATCAACAAGTTAAAGGCTCGGCTCTCTAGGATGTTTGATATGAAGGATCTTGGAGCAACAAAACATATCTTGGGCGTGGAGATACACAAAGATAGGAAAAATGGTAAGCTTTGGTTATCACAACAGAAGTATGTGGAGAAAGTACTTGAAAAGTTATGTATGAACAATTTGAAACCTGTTAATGTTCCATTAGCTTCCCATTTTAAGCTTTCTTCGGTTTTGAGTCCTAGAACTAATGAAGAAAAGCAGTATATGTCTCGTGTACCATATGAAAATGTTGTAGGCAACTTAATATATGTGATGGTATCTACAATACCTGACATTTCACATGCAGTTGGTGTTGTTAGCAGGTTCATGGCAAATCCAGGTGAAAAACATTGGCAAGCAATGAAATGGGTGCTTCCATATCTAAGAGGCACAAGTGAAGGATCAGTCTGTGGATATGTAGATGCTGATTATGCAGGTGATTTGGACAAAAGAAGATCTACTACAGGTTATGTCTTTACTCTTGCAAGTGGAGAAATTAGTTGGATGTCAAAGCTTCAAGAAACAGCTGCATTGTCCACTACCGAAGCAGAATATATAGCTGCTTCAGATGCCAGTAAAGAAGCAATCTGGTTAAAGGATTTGCTTGATGAGATTGGAAGGATGCAGGAGAAAGTGAATGTACTTGTGACAGTCAAAGTGATATTCACTTGGCTACAAATCATGCTTATCACAGCAGAACCAAGCACATTGATGTAAGGTATCATTTTTTGAGACATGTGACCGATGGCGGAAAAGTAGCTCTTCAAAACGTCCATACGCGAGAGAATTGTGCAGACATATTCACAAAGCCAGTTACAGTAGAGAAGTTGTGATGGTGTTTAGATTCTCTTGGCTTGCAGAAAACATGATGAATGGGCATGGGCAAGGGATTAGGAAAATTATTGTCAAGGTGGAGTTTTTTGCAAGTTTGACAACTAATTATGTAAATTTGGACAAAATGTATTGATTAGTAACAAGTTAGTTTTATACCAAAACATCGGTTATGTAACTGAGGAGGCTCATATAAAACTGATGAATGCCCGAATTATTGTATGGAGAATAATTTATTGATTGAGTAGAGATTCCAATCCCTTGCACTGTGGATGTTTCCTTGACACCCTGTCAAGGTTTTACCACATAAATCCTGTGTTATTACTTGTGTGTGTGCATTCAGTTTTCCTATCAGCTACATTCTTTTCTTGGTTAATCTATAACTGTAAATTCGTTATTTCTTGATTGATCAGTAACTCATTAAACTACAAAATCCTCCATATGACACTCTACCTCAACTAGGGTCTCAGTCACATTAATATCATTTAGTACATCTCGTCCTGCTATAACAACTTGTGTTGGTAATGCCACTTGTTGTGGGTTTCCCACACACTGGAGATATGAGGAACCCATAGGTCGAACGAGTCCAATATATACATGTACAAATCAATGATTTAGTCTTGAATACAACAAAAACATTATATATATATATATATATATATATATATATATATATATATATATATAGATATATATATAGATATATATATATATATATATAGATATATATATATATATATATATATATACACACACACACACATATACATATACATATACATATATATAGATATATATATATATATAGATATATATATAGATATATATGTATGTGTATATGTATATATCTAGATATATATATCTATATATATAGATATATATATATGTATATATATATATATGTATATATATATATATATGTATATATATATATATATATGTATATATATATGTATATATGTATATATATATGTATATATACATATATATGTATATATATATGTATATATACATATATATGTATATATATGTGTGTGTGTGTGTGTGCGTGTGTGTGTTTCTTGATGGTGAGCAACGGGGTGCTATAGGAAGACATCTTGACCACACACACACACACACACACATATATATACATATATAGCACCCCATCGCTCACCATCAAGAAGCACAAGTTCAGGTTCTCCATAAAAATCCACCCCTACCTATGGATACTCTTCTATCATAATGAGTTTCCTATGCAGCCATCTGAAGAAGGTTGGTGAGAAGCTTATCATTAATGGACCTGCATTTTGGGACATGAGATCCACCTACCTCCTCATCTGTGGAACTCTCAGATTAATGGGATTGAATGAGATATGTTGGGTTTGTAGCAATGGAACCTATTCTAAAGAAAAGTTTATCAGGATTGAATCATAACCAAAATTATTCAATTTTCCACTTTTTTCCTTAGTAAGTTGGTCGTTCATGTTGACCCCTACACCCTCACTTCAGTTGAAAACTATTGGTTTGATACATTCTAGAGCGTACTACATGAATGACCTATTGGCCACGTATAGTGTAGAAATATCGACTAATCTGGAAATAATGAATAAGATTGTTCTTAAAGGAAATCAAACCACATCTTTTATGTTTATCTTCCCATCCTTGGTCGGTTAGGCTTGAGGTCTACAATGACTGATGACATAATCTTTGGTTGTCTCTCCACCCCTTCTCATGTTTGTGAAAGAGTCAAGGGCACCTCTCCTAGATAAACCACTTAAGAAATATATGTCCTCAACTTGTATTTCATGCATATGAGCTCCCAGTCTAAATGTTTGAGCCTGGACATCCCTGTTGTGAGCGACCCAAGTTGGTCCAGTTTTGGTCAAAGACTCTGCATTTGAGTGGCAGAGTGCACGAAGTCCACAAAGTTCTATTGACCCTGCGATCTCTCGGGGCTTCAGGGTGGGTCAAGGCCCCTCATTTTGTAATAGGTATCAAGATTTTAGCTCATTTTTTGTTGAGTCCATGGTATGTGGACCACCATTTTTGTAGTAATTTAATGTATTTAAGTACATGCAATGATTTTTCAAAAATCAATAATTGGATCACAACATAGAGAGATCACAATTGGTCGAGTATTTTGTTCTATGTTTTAGGTCTTAAGGAAAGGCTCTGCAACTGAGTGCGCGGATGCCTTGGAAGAGTGTGCAGCTGAGTGCATAGACCACTTTCAACTGGGTACGCAGGTTGAGAAGTTGTATGTACCAAAATATCTATCATAATAAATAATAATAAGTTTTGTCAAAGTATTTTGTACCTGTATCTATTATTTGTGTTTTATCTGTTTATGTGAAGTAATTACAAGTAATTCGTAGGTTAGCGCAATTTTTATTGTTTTGTAATGTGTTTACATTAAAATGAATGTGACAAAGTCTATAGTTAGAATCACCCATAGCCACCTCGGGTGAGACTTTGACCTGCTTGTGTGTCGTTGCTGAAAAGGCTGGTGTGTGAGGGTTTTATTGGTGCGAAGTACAAGTTGAACCTGGGTCAAGCCCAACTGACCCAAAAAATGGTTTCATTGGCTCGCCAACATCACTGAAGGGAAGAATCTCTAGAAACAAATTGAATAACTTTGAAGGAAAGAGCAGATTTTGACAAAGAGAACTCAGTTGTGGCAAGATGCAACCCTCTAACTTTTGCGAGCAGTAGATGAAAGGCTCGGATCTGTGACAAAGAGAGAAACAAGTGTTGCAGAATACTGTCAAACCAACCACAGAGGTATTGCTGGAAGAAGTGCATCGAGAGGAAAAGCAAGTAGTAGAAATAGTCCAGCAATACATTGTCATCTACAATGGCATCGCAACAAAGATAAAGGGCACAATAGCTGAGTGACTCAGGATGAGTCACATGTGAGTGTTGGGGCCCTGTTTGGCGTAGCCTAACTTGGTCCAATTTTGGTCAAACACTCCACATTTTGAGGAGCTGAGTGCGCAGAGTCTGCAAATTTCTATTAACCGTGCATTGTCTAAGGGCCTCGGGGTGGGTCGAAGCCCCTCATTTTGTAATGGGTATTCGGATTTTAGTTAATTGTTTTGTTGAGTCCATGGTATGTGGACCATGGTTTTTGTAGCAATGTAATGTATTTAAGGACATGTAATGCTTTTTCGAAAATCAATAATTAGATCACAACATAGAGAGAGCACAGGTGATCAAGTCTTTTGTTCTGTGTTTTGGGTCTTAAGGAAAGGCTCCGCAGCTTAGCACACATAGGCCTTATAAAAGTCTACAATTGAGTGTATATACCACCTGTGGCTAAGTGCGCAGGTCGAGAAGTTGTATGTACTGAAATATCTATGTTAATAAAGAAGAAGAAGTTTTGGTGTAGTATTTTGCACCTGTATCTATTATTTGTGTTCTTTCATTTTATGTGAAGTAATTGCAAGTAATTGGTAGGTTAGTGCAACTGTTATTGTTCTGTAATATATTGAAATGAATGTGGAAAAGTATGTAGTTAGAATACATTGTAGAATAATTTTATGAATGTTAGAAGGATAATTAAAGTACATAAAAGCGAAGTTAAGAGTTGCTCCACACAATCCCTCAAGGTTGCAGGAACCTGGTTTTGCAATCACCCATAGCCACCTCCGGTGAGACTTCGACCTTCTTGCAAGTCATTGCTAAAAGGGTCGGTGTGTGGTTTTTTTGGTACGAAGTACAAGGCAAACCTGGGTCAAGACCAACCGACCCAATAATCCCAGGCACGCACAAGATATTTTAGTAGCTTCATCTGTTGCCTCATTCCAGGAAGATAGAATAATTTTACTAATCCATAACCTCTTATTGCCTGAATGGTAGCAGTGCCATTTGCTGCATTCATATCTTGTTTTTTCTGTTCTATTTCCCTCCATATCAAATCCATTTTGTTCCAATTAAATCCTGGAACATCACAAGGGGATTCATTAGAGACTATTTCATGCAAAAAAATTGATAAATTTTGAGAGGAACTGGTAAAACAAAGTTGGAAATTGCACCCAATGCACCCTCCCAAAGGGAGACAGTGCATTGCAATGTTGTCCCTAGTGTAGATAACCCCATATCAATGCTCCTTTCGACCTTCTAAGGGTGTGTTGATCGTGGGGCGAAGTGTTAGAGCTCTAGGACCCTTGAAAACCATGAAAATGTGCATGAAATCGCAAAATCCAACCATAAATGAAAGAGAAAGGTTTTATCTCCTACCTAGAAGTGACGACACCTGAAACGATCCAACGGATTGACCACAATCAGCTGCAAAATATCAAGGGAAAAAGCACTCAGAACTCAAACTTCAAAGAGTAAATATGAAATGGTAAAAATGAAATGTCATTTTGGTTATTTATGGTCATTATTATCGTTATTTTATTAATATTTAATGTTTTGACCTAGTTATGATTTAGTTTTTTCATGAAACATGTATTTTTTATCTTTTGATGGTGTTATAAGTAGGTCCATAGTTGTTTGATGGATTTTTTCATGTTATGAATAATTATGGCTTAAGAGCACAATTTTATCACTTTTTCGGGTTCTGTAAACTCATAAAAAAGGAAACCCCTAGAGTCCTCTTTCAGCTCTTTTCAAAATCCCAAATTATGAAAAGATTGTTGAGCACTTATCTTTTCTAACTCGCTAAAGTAAATGAAAATACATCTATTCAATATAAGTTTAACCCTTTTCCGAACCAAGATAGACTATTTATGAAAAATGAATACTTTAGTCAATCATGGCTAAGAAATTGTCTTAAGTATTTTATGCCTTTTCGGACTCAGGAAACTATCTACCAAAAGGAACCTTTTGAATTTTCTTTTTCTCCTTTTTTCAAACTCTCTTAACATTAAAAATATGTTGAGTTGTACCTTTGCTGGACATGTAAAAACATCAAACAATGATGGACTCATTGATCACAAAGGGACTGAACCACTCCTTCTTAGGTTTCATTAAACATACTCATATCGATTCATTCGAAGGATGAACTTACAAATCAAGCGCAAGCTTGTTAAAAAATAAAGAGGTACTAACCAACAATGGTTGGGGAAATTGGGAAAATAGGGTACTCCACTTTTTAATGAGAGTGAGTTGCTCTTGAACATGACACTCCTCCACCTCATCTCTATGGTTGTTGAGTTAGAAAATATACTTGTCTTTTGGTTCATCACATTATTTCAAATCCTTCACTTTCGGTTTTGGGTCAATACTGCCAACTCCATTCAGTGTTGATGATGTGTTTAAAAGAAGTCATTTAGTTGATATTTGCTACAATAATCTTAAGCCTTCATTCCATGTCTATCGTTTTGTTGTAGCAACTGCAACACCCTCCAAAATTTTGGCTTGCATCCAAATTTCATAGGCCTCCTTGGTTTTTCCTTTGTTGGTTGCAAACACTTGAGCTCACCCAATGAGATCTTGTGAAGTCTTTTGACCTTTTTTCTTGTTTGACCAGCAGTCGTCTTTCAGCATGTTGATTGCTTTTTCATGCTTGTGATCTAATTCTAGTGAGTTTGAAGGTCTATCTTTGTGTGTTTTTGTTTTCTTTGCTATATGAAAACCCGTCGCACTCACACACAAAGTTGTAAGCATTGTCGCGCAACCGTCATCACGATCATCTGAAGGTCTATCACAAGCGTCGCGCTTGTCGCTCTCAACTCCAAGACAGTCTCACCGAGGGCATGTTTTGTCTTGTTTTCATGGTGGTCTATGTTGTCTCAATCTCAAGTATTCTAAGTGTATGATCACAATGTCTGTCTACACAAGTTCACTTGCTTTCGACACTTACCCATTTTCTTGTAAATATACCTCACTGGACAACCCTCTTCCACCAAACCCCGACTGAGCTGCACTCCACAATATCAGCCCTCAATGACCCTCCTCTGTTGCCCAAAACTATGCAGTTCTTGAGGCTTTCCACCAGGTCATCTGTGTTGCGCAATCCCGGAGGTGAGCAGCCTGTCTGCCTCCCATAATTGCGTAGAGACTACCTCCATTTCCAACTGAACTATGCATTTCTCAAGCAGAGTCATAAACCCTTCTTCTTGCTTATTGGTAGCTTGCACTGCTCTGATACCTAGGTCTGCACTACTCCCCAAAACTACGCAAACAGACCTAGTTGGTCCTCTGCTGGCTTGCTCTGCATTGTTCTAATAAATTGCGCAAACATGTCTAGCGATTCCCCTACTACTTGTCCTGCATTGTTCTTAGAAATTGCGTAGTCATGCTCAGCAGGTCCCTCTACATACTTGCTCTATCTTCTCTCTAGAAATTGTGTAGAACTACCCAGCAGTCCCTTTGCAGCCCCACACTATCCTCCCTCTGAAAACTTTGCAGATGTGTCCCCCCTCGGGGTCCCACCTTGCAGCTGACATTGGTGACTTTCACTCTGCAATTTTGTCTCCCAGTGATCACTGCACAGTTTTCCCAACAGTGCAAGTTTTCCTCCCAGAATTCCTCATTCCAACCTGAGTTTTTCTCTACACTGTCTCAATGAGTTGTCCTCCCTCCCTGCCACCTAGAACATGAGAACAATTCATCATGCTAGACTAGGAGGTTTTAGATTTGATGTCATCCTGTCATGAGTGAATTGCAGGAACAGGTACACTGGTAAATCATGGTGACTAGATGACGAACGAGATGAAGAAGGAGTGCAGATGTTAGAATACTTGTTTACAATTGGAAATACGTACCAAGAATATCAAGAAACAAGCAAAATGAACACATGCATTGAACCATCAAGCAATACGAAGATCACCGAAGACCCCACAACACTATGCCATGCGGAGGAGAAGATAAAGGACACTAAGAGTACATCCATCACTCAGTAGCGCAGTAGCTTGACATGGACACCACAGTGAGCCAGTACATGTCTGCAGTGTCATGTTTAGTTATTTCATGAGTTGTCTCGACCACATCACCATTATGGACCATATCCATTATAACTAAATGTAATATAAAGTGAAGTCCAATGGATGCACATAAGAAGTTGAAGGGTCATGTTATTTGAAAAGTCATGGGAAGTTGAATAATCATGAGGTTAGTCTAAGAGTCACAGGGGTCAAGCATCACCATTGGCTATATGTACCCCTCCCATTGTATGAGCAAGGACTTTTCACCTTGGCTCCTCCCACGTAGCCTTGAGAGTCTGTAGTCTATTATTTGAGGAGTGAGGAGTGGCTCCATTGTCCCACTACTGGGACTAGTGATGTATGGTGTACAAATGTGTCTTGGGAATTTTTCTTAATTCAGAACCCTGCTAAGGCCAGAAAATTTTCACACATGTTTTGTCGTTGTTTGTAAGACTACTCTTTAAACATTTGTAATACATGTTTTCTTAACCTGTACTAACATAGTTGAACTACTTTGGTTATTTTAGTACTTACATTGTTGAATATGAGTTGTATTTTTTATCACTGTTGTCTTGTCCATGTGGACTACTCCCTAGACATTAGATAGACCATTCTTGTTTATTGGTTATAACGATCATCACCTTCGTGTGGACTACTCTCCTAGATGGCGTATGTGTTTTCCCTTGCATTTTGGTTTCAACAACTACCGCATCCGCTGTGGAATACTCTGTTGGATGTTGGATAGACCCTTGTTGGTCTGCGTGTGTCTCTCCCTGGGTGGTTACTACCTCTCATCTAGAGGCTCACTTTACTCTCTCCCTTTATAGTAAGAGAACCCAAACACAAGTTACATTATGCACTCACTAAGCATACCCAACTCGCTTTTGGAAGATACAATCATAAAAATATCATGTGTTGAACAAAAAGAGCTATGGAAAATCTCTAAGATAATGGCAATCGGGCCATCGTACTGGATGGGACTCCTACACCAAACGGTGTGAGGTCTAGTTGGGACTTCATACTGAGGAGATCGCCTGAATGTTGGCAGGTCTAGCACTGTCAACATTTATGGTGCTAGAAGGAGGGTCACCAATAGTTTATGGTTCAATTTACTACCAACCCCACTTATCTATCATCTAGTCAAGGTAGATACAAACTCCCTCTCCCCTATAAGCAACTTTGAAGTTGGTTAGTCCTCACCTCCCAGTCCCGAACAAGAAATTTCATATCAACACATCTAGACTATCTATCCATCACCCGTCAATTTTCTAAAGTTATAAAATTGATTCCAAGAGTGCACACTCTTCCCTATTCACAAAGGAAGCAAACAACTACTCCCACAGGAGTGGTAGTCTCATATGGGGAAGAAGTAATCCTTGCCACTCTTGAAGAGCTCGCAGAAGCTATTGAAAATGAAGAGTAACCTCCAGTCTTCTGAGAGGGAGAAGAAGAGAACCTCTTACTCTTGAGCTTAACTTCCAACACATGAGGCGAAGGGGAAGGCAGCAGAGGAGGTAGAGGCAGAGACGAACCAATATATTCAGAGGTAGAACCATCATATTCAAAAAAAGAGGAGGAGGGCAAAGAAGAGGAAAAATGGCTAACCAAAATATGGAATGGATGACCCAGGGCCCATTAGCACTCTCGAGTGTCTTTCACAAGATGCCAAGATGCACAAATTAGTTTTTAACAAAGTATGACCCTAACAAGACAGTGAAGGTGGAATATCGTTTAGAAACTTTCTACCTACATCTGCGAACACTCAAGGTATGTTATGAATATGTTGCATGTATATTGTTTCCATGTACCATGGATGGTAGAGAAGTTTATGGTACCATAGCCTTCGTGTAAACTCCATTCAGAATTGGGGGGTGTTTAAGATAATTTTCCTTGAGAAGTTTGGTGAAGACAAAACCCTTGCCATGTTGCTAAAAGAGTTGGGTAGTCTCAAGATGGAGCAGAAAGAAAAACTCAAAGATTTCAACTAGAGGTATAACCGTATCTTGAACAAGTTCATAGAAGACACAAAACCTCACGACTCCATCATGGTTTACTACTACACATCATCATTGCCAACCAACATTGCACAGTTCATCAAGCGAGCTACGAAAACAACATTATTGAAAAATTTACAAGAGGAAATTGCTCTGGAAAAGGACCTACATGCTATTGGAGTCATTGTAGATGGAAAATCAACTAAGGACTCCAAAGACACAGGTAGGAGGTCTCAAAGTATTGTGAGTAAGGAAAAGGAAAAGGAAGCAAGTGAAATTGAGAGCCTTACTCATCTCGTCAAATCCTTGACAACTAAAGTTTATGAACTCAAACAATGGATGAGTGAGATGATCGTGAATAGTAGACCTCCCAGGTTTTCGCAGAAGAATAACAAAACTTTAGGCAACATCAGTAACCACCCAGCCAAATCTACGTAGAGCTCTAACCTTGTGCTCAACCTAGATGTGATCATGACAGATCATTACTGTAAGTTCCATAGCGAACAACATTCAAAGAAGACTTGCCTAGGATGGAACTAAGGAATGAACCCTCTAGCTACATAGTTGACCAACCAATTCATGGCTAGTGAGCAGGCTCAACCTGAGGATGAAGATGAAGAAGAAGTTGTTGCATCTGATGAAGCTCCAAGTGTTGGGCATGTAATCAACATGTATCAATGTGCTCGCAATGCCCATCAGATGACCACTGAAAAGGAGCCTCCGAGCACCTGTTCGGCCCCAAATTAAAACAATTGATACAAATTGAGAATTTCGGGGGGGCCCACTGTGTTTGAGATACTGAAAGAAAAGGTAAGACAACATCTTCTCAGATTAGTTGATCTGTTGGTCAACTCAACACAGAAAACTCAAAGCAAGTCTGGGAAGACAGCTACAACAAAAAGTGTGTCAGTGAGAATCAAAGACAAGAGAAGCCCACCAAACAACACAAACATAAGTCTACCCCTAGGCATCTCAATGAGTCTTCCCGCTCTGGACTACAACATTATTGAAGACATGAAAAATATATGTGCAAACATATCTCTCTATGAGTTAACCAAGATCATGTTAACAGGATATTATTTTGTGTGCACTGTGGCAAACCTCCATAAACAATATTGCCTCTTTTAGTAAGGGACCAAAAAAGTCTCTTGACTCACTCGCATCCCTGCTCAACGTGCTCCACATGGAGGAAGCAAACTCAATCTGCCCACCATTTTTGTTGTCATTTCAAATATTTCTCTTCAATGTCCACAACTATTTGGTTAATTATAGTGCATTAGTAAATGTCATGCCACTCTCGATTGCTAAGAGGATCAATTCTCAATGTTGTAGCACAACTATGTAGATCATCCAACTTGATAGAACATGTGTGTCATCCATTTGCGAACTTCGGGATATGATCATTCGGTTATCGTCTCACGGACAAGTTCATCAATGCATTAAAATTGTGGTTGTGGACATCCCAGAAGAATATGGCTTACTGCTCGGCAGTTACTGGTCCAGAAAGCTCCAAGGATACTTTGCTATAGACTTGTCACACTTATGGCTTCCACACAAGGGAAGAACAACCAGATTTGGGTGTTATCGGAAAAATACTTGAAACATAACGTTACTCCCTTGAATGGTGAAAATGAACCATTTGCTTTCGCAGAACTCGTGTTCAACAATTGCTTTCTAGAAACATAGCTGAGGTGTTATCTTGCATAGCCAACCCCTACCCCACTAAACACAGTTGGGTCTCCTTCCTTGCCCAACTGGCGAAAATGAAACATGTACCATAGATTGTAACAGTAATAGTAGTAGTGATAGTAGTACTAGTGCGGCAAGCAATCCTTGTACATATAATATGTGGACCTATTGTGGTACTCAACAACCCCTCATTATCTTTAGACTTAGGAGAAACAGTAATGGGGATCCTTTAAAAAATTTAGGATAGAATCCTTCTTTGTTTAGATAAAATAGGATAAGTTTTATTATTACTCTTTGATTTTTGAATAAAACAAGAAAGTTTATGAATAAGGTCATAAAACATTTTAGGAATCCTTTTGTAATTATAGGAGATAAATTACAAGTCTAAACAAATCCCGAAATCATAACAAATAAATAAAAAATGCATAAAAAAGTTGGTCATACTTAAATGTACGCATGGTGTTAGCAATTTCAAAGAATAACCGAAAAGCTAAACAACAAAAATCTAATTGCGAAAAGTCGCTAAGCCAAAATGCGAAAGGTCGATAAGTTGAAATGTGAAATTGCGATAAGCCAAAATGTGAAATCACGAGATGTGAAATGCCTAAAATCTGAAATGTGAAATTCCGAGCTGATATCGCAATCCATCAAGACCTGATATCGCATTTCATCGATTGACTGGTGTTGATATCACATTCTGTTAAACTCTGGTATTTAGCTAATACATATCTCGTGCCTATATACTTTTCGGAAATCGTAGATCGCTAAGCTCTGTAATGTCACCTAATACCACACGTCGATAAAATATTTTCCGATATAATGACAAGTTTCAGTATCACGTGAACAAAAGTTTGGAAATTAAATGACCACACTGTGTAGTTCTAATTTTGAGGTTTTTGTTGATTTGTAATGACTTTAGTTAATACGAAAGGATTTCCATGAAACTTGCATTGAATTGATATGACTATTTGCATCCTTTGAAGATCTCACTTCTTATCTTGGTTTGTTTCTTTACAGGTAAATTCTAATAAAGAGAAGTTAAAGGACATGTGAAGAATAATCAAGACAAGGAGGAAGTCCGTAATACAACAAGAGCCAGTCTTGCCAACTGAAGAAGTGTCTGAGTTGTCTCCATTGTTTACAGATACTACATGCACTCTAGATCTAGGTTCCACCTCCTGGGAGGTGATATACAAACTATTTGAAGATGAAAATCTGAGAATAATTATGAAACATACTGCTACTGCTGATGATTCTCCTCCAAGTAATGGTGCTGCATGGAATGATGTGGCCAATTCATTTCTTCATAGAATTCTTTCCCACCCTAAAATTCTACCATATAAAAATATGGTGAGATGGATTTTCGACCAACTGGATATTACAAACATAATGTTTATAACTCCGAAGAAGATAGTTATTGGGTCTTTTAAAGCTGAGGATTTAAGGAAAATGTATCAGCTACCTCAACCTCAGAAGAGGTATGATATGCAATTCATCCATAAATTCATGCAAGAGAATCTGAACCCTACGAACCTGATCAGAGATTGGTGAAGGGACCCAAACAAACACAAGCGAGAGGACAAGGGTATGTATTCATTAGCCTATATTGTTGGCCCTTTCTCTCATATCGTTGTTATGTTATGTCACCTCTATGGTTATCCAAAATGCAAAAACGCTCTGAAGAATGGTTGCCACTGATAGAAGCCTCTGTTGATGTCTATATCATGGATTGGGTGACTATATTATCCAACAATTTGATCACCCAAATCCGAAATTACAGATAAAATCACAATTTTCTTGAAAGAACAACTCCTCCTTTCTTTATGAGCGTCTATGTCTTTGACCTAAATTATTTTTCTTATGATTTTCCATCTCTTGGATGGAAATGGATAGATAAATTTCCTAGTCCTATATTTTTTTTTCTCAATATCCTTTGGGAATCCAAATACCATGCTTACTTCTAAAAAATCTGTCATGAGGTCATGCTCCCTATCCACCAAGAGGTCTTTGGTAGAAAAGCCCCTAGACTTACTGCAGAAGCCAATAAAGACCTAAAGCCTATAGGAAAGTGATTTGGGGAAGATTCGTTTACTTACATTCGAGTTTTTGGTAGCCTTTCCCATCCTCATGTTTTTACCCTTTTTGTCCTAGATAAGTTGCTAGCCAAGGAAGTCACTTATCAAACTGTTGGTAAGGGCTTAACTAAGGTACTTAAAGATGCCAAGAATTTCACCTTGCCATGTTTTCCCATCTCCCGTGGTACCTATGCCTTATAAAATTTCAAGCATTCCTTAAATGAAATTTAAGAATTAAAAGTCTTTAGTTTTCCAACCATACTAAATAGGCCATATGACCCTCATGGTGTAACGAAAAATGTTACAACAGAGGCTAAGCTCAAACTAATTTCAAGCAAGCCTGACAAGTTTGATGATTTGTTTGAAATGGTTCTAGAGTATTATATGGTAGAGAAATTAGGAGCAAGTCATCTAAGTCCTGACGAATTCATTAGATTCAATCAATATCGCCAGCAAAGAATATCCCATTTGCCAGAATCCCTCTTAAAACAATTTCGATAGAACTCAAAAGCTTCAGATGCATTGGATTCCTCTTCAAAAGCTCCAATTATTTCCCAAGTCTCCAAAACAGCCACTATAGTTGTTTAGAAAACAAGTGAAATTAAAGAGGAGAACAAATTGGATGAAGTATGGGAGGAGTTCAACCATGTTTTGACAACAAAAGAAACTCAGGTTACAGGTGTCTCAGTCGATATACAAGCAAAGCAAGTTACAGTCAGCAAAGAGACAGAACAGGTTCTAGAAACTATAGGGACAACCTCATTTACTGTTGAGGCTTCCCAAAGGGATACTATTCCTAAAACTCTCGAGAATAATATTAATACTGAGATTGTCAATCAATCAATTGTTGTCGATGATATGGATATAATTCATGCATTTCCTACTACCAAGATATTCCTCAATATTGAAGAAATCCTGCCTTTGGACATATTTTACAGTCCAAAGCATAAAGTAGTAATGAGCAGGTCAAGGAAGAAAATAAAGCTAGAACAATCACAAGCACTAGTTACAAATGAGACTCCTTTTCAAGTTCTTTGGAAAGGAACTCAAACAGCCCCTGACGAGGAATTGAACAGATTATCTCAGTTCACAGGAGATTATGCTAGTGCCACCATTGATAAAGCTGTAGAAATACTACTTCTAATGAAATAAAAGGATCAAAGGATTGTCCAATTGGAAGAAAATTTCCAGATAGAAAAGAAAGCGATTGAGCAACAATGGCAACAAAATCTTACCAAGCTATAGAAAAAATTTAATGATTTAAAGATATACTTTGAATCTGAAGTGAAGGACAAGGATGAAAAAATACTATAGTTGCAAGAAAGGATAGACTAGCTGGACATACTTGTCTTGGAAATGAAGTCCGCAAGGAAGCATCAGAACTAGACATACTCGTAACAAAGCAACAGGCTATCTTCTGCCACAAATTTGCCTTAATTCATGACTTGTCAAAGACCAGCAATTCTTTTGTAAATCAATTGTCCGATTTGAGGACATTTTATGAAGATATTGAAGAGAAAATTTCAGAGTATAGATATTGGCAAGACATTTTTCAGGGAATATCACCTGACCTTCCTCAGATTGAAGAATCACATAAGGATATCGTGTTTTGTGACTATGACATCAAAATGAAATGGGCAGAAATGGCTATTATCAAAGCCAAAAATATTGCCTCAAATTTCACCGAATACATTACAGATACCTTATTTCAAGCTAATCTAATCCAGGAATGCCCAAAGGACACCTTGCTAGATGTCAAAGCTTTAAAACAATCTTGGCAGGAAAAATCTAGAAAAAGGGTTCAAGAGATTCAGAGTTTATCACAAGTGAAACTTGAAATGTATTGACATTTTCTAGTGAAGCCTCATAGTCAGTGGCTCGTGCTGAGGTCTCTCTCAAACGTAATTGTACAGTTTCTTCCAGCACTTAATGATGCAATGTTTACGGGAAAAATATGCATGCAACCGGTACATCACCACTAGTTGAAGCAACTCACGGACATATACAATATTAGAGAGTAGACGAAGAATCAATCTAGAGCACAATCATGAGTTCTTGTTGTAACAAATCACTAATTTAACTGTCCTTTATCTTATCTTAGTTTGTTGAAGCTTTTTGAAAACTTTTATTTTATGTTTTACTATTTTTGTAATATTAATAGGTTATTTAAACCCCTTTCATGAAATTAGAAAGGGGTCCATAATTTTGAGAAGACAACTTTTAACTCGCACTATTGTTTGATCCAAAGTTATCTAATTAAGAAGATGAGTCTGAAAGCTATCTTTTTCATAAGAAGAGCGCTAATGCATCGGGTACTATTATCTTTGTGATATCGTTATGTATTATTGAATTAGATAGTTAATCTCTTATGCGTTATTTCATGATATAAATGCTTTGAAAACAATCATTCATTATCACTATTGATGTGCAGGATTGAATGATTTGTGATTATGTATGAAATAACAAGATCTTTTTATGTGATTGAGTTTTAGCTAACTAAATTAATTAACTATTTAATTAATTTAGTTTATCATATATGCTATCTTTTCATTAAAGTATTGAATGATCTATGTTGTTAAATAATGAATCCATACAGGTGAGGATAGTTTTTAGAAGAGGAGGAATGACCTGTTAATGAGTTTTGTGAACCCAACGTTTCGGACTACCATGTGAGTCCATCATCAAGGGATGCGACAATAGATCTTCTCAGATGTTAATGATATATCCATGAGCTCTAATTTGGTTATATATATATATATATATATATATATATATATATATATATATATATAGGTTTTTTAAAGAGAAGTTATAAGGAATTTGATCGGCTTGTTATTTTTTTATTTGTTTAATTATTTATTATTATTATTAATTAATTAATTAATTTTTTTGTTAATTTATTGATTTATTAATTATTAATTAATTTATCAATTTGTTTCAATTACTTATTATATTAATCAGTTTAGGGAGATAAATTAATTTTATTATTTATTGAATTAATTATTATGTTTATTAAATTTGTACAAAATTAATTATTTTTAAAAAAAATTTGTTTAAATAATTAATTAATCTATTTGATTAATTAGTTAAAAGAATAGATTGGTTAATTAATTTCTTATTTATTATATATTAATGTGTTTATTAATTTATTGATTTATCTTTGGTTAATTAATTAATTCATAAGTATAAAGGGGTAAATTAATTAATTGATTGTATTATTTATTGATTTGTTTATTATGTTTATTAATTTTATGTAAAAATTAATTTTTTATTAATTTGTTTAATAGATTCATTAATTTGTTTGATTAATTAACTAATGTGTCTGATTAATTAATTAAAAGAATAGACTAATTAATTAATTTTATTTTACATTATTTTATTAAAATGTTTATTGATTTAATTTTATGTATTATGTTTGATTAATTTATTTTGTTTGATTAATTAATTGATAGATTAATAGATTAATTAATTTAAAAATTAATTAATTAATTGATAAATTAATGAATTAATAAATTAATGGATCAATAATGAGTTAATTATTGATTTTTTAAGATTTCAATTAAAGGTTTCTAGGTGTTGCTTAGTTTTAACCCATCATCCTGGTTCAAGTTGTTCTTCCTTTTTTCTATTTCAATGGCTTCTTTGATTTTCCTTTTAAGATGGTGGTCTTCTCTTTTAACCAGTTTGACTTCTTCCATGCAGATGTAATGAGAGGAAGAATGAACATGTTCAGCTAAGGTTGATTTCGAGGTCCTTTCTCTTCTCAAGTCAGCGGTGTGTTCCTTAATTCTAATATTAAGAGACCTACCTGTTTCACCTATGTATTCCTTCCCGCATGAGCAAGGAATCACATAAACACCTTTTTGAAGGTTAGGGTTTATGGGATCCTTGACTGAGTTGAATAATTGTCTGATGGTGTTAGCAGGGGTGAAGGCTACATTAATGTTATGTTTGTTACGAATTTTAGTAATTTTGTTCGTGGTGCCTCTTATATATGGAAGGGAGACCTTGGGAGTTGATAAATTTTGATCTTTAGTATCTTTGTTATTCTTGTTTAGGGATAGGTGCATGACTTTTTTAATGGTATTCATGTTATAGCCATTTAGTTCAAACACTTTGTGAAGATGGTTGAGTTCATCATTTAAATGGTTAGGATCAGATATTCTGGCAGCCCTAGTGGTTAAGGTCCTAATGATGCCAATCTTCTGTTTAGGGTGGTGATGGGAATTTGCATGTAGATATCGTTATGTATGGGTTTTCTTTCTGTAGACTTGGAAACCAAGAGACCCATCTTTTTTAGTTAGAAGGATATCAAGAAAGGGAAGTTGGTTGTTATTTTCAATTTCAATAGTGAATTTTATATGGTCGGAGAGGTTATTTAAGTGATTGAGGAATAGGTCAAGCTTTTCTTTCCCATGACTCCACTTAGCAAATATGTCATCTACAAACCTTTTCCATTCTTCAGGGGTGTATGGAAATGACATAAGAGCCTTTTTTTCAAAGTGCTCCATAAAGAAGTTGGCGACTATGGGGGATAGAGGAGAGCCCATAGCCACACTATGAGTTTGTTCATAAATTTTTCCTTTGAAACTAAAGTAAGAGGATCTTAAGCATAGCTCCAAAAGATCCACAGTTTCTTTATCAGTGATGTTTTTCATGATCTCAATTGCTTCACCAATAGGAATCATGGTATAAAGGGATACAATATGAAAGTTGACCATCAGATCTTCTTCTTTCATTTCTATGTTATTAATCCATTGAACAAAAGAATAGGAGTCTTTAATATAAGAAGGGGTATTACGAGACAGAGGTCTAAGTTTTTTGGCCAGGTGTTTTGCCAGAAGGTAAGTAGGGGAACCTATGGTATTAACTATAGGTCTAAGAGGTATGTTAGGTTTATGGACTTTAGGAGCCCCATAAATTCTAGGAATAATGGAACTATTAGGGATGATTTTCTTTTTAGTGATATCATCAAGTGAAGATTATTTGATTTTTTTAATTACTTCGAGCATGATTTTTTCATTGGGGTCTTTGTTAATAATTTTATTGCGTTCACTGTTATTTAGATGTTCTTCCATTTTATTATCATAATCGATTCTATTCATAATTACAGTTGTGTTGCCCTTATTAGCTTTTACGATGACTATGTTTTTATTTTTTCTGAGGTTATTTAAAGCTCTTTTTTCTTTAACAGAAATGTTAGATGCAGGAGGTTTAGAGGTTCTTAGAATTTTTGCAATATCTTGTCTAATTTGTTCACTTTTTTCTATGTCTAGGTTTTTAATAGCTACTTCAATGTTACTAATGATTTCTTCCACAGGTATTTTATTAGGGGTTATGGCAAAATTTAGACCTTTTTTCAGGATGGATTCAGTTGCATAATCTAGGCTAATGTCTGATAAGTTAATGACCTGGGCTTTATCTAATGTCCTGCTTGGATTGGACTAAGTGGTTTGGGTTGTTTCGCTGGTAGATGGGCTGTTTGTTGACCAGCTCTTGGTTTTATCCAAGTTTTTGTTCAGATCTGCGTTGTTATCTTCTGTGCTATTTGCATCCATTGTTTTATACATATTACTTACCATCACATCTATTGTTGCGTTGTTTGGACTGTTTGTTAAATTATCAAGCGGAGAATTCAGTCTTGACTGTGATCCGGAATGCCTCAGTGGGCTGGTCTGCGTGTTTTTGTGCTTGATGGAGAGACTTCTGTCCACGTTGTCATGTGTCCTAGCCACACTGTCTGTTATAGCTACGTTGTTTGCTCTAATTTGATCACCAGTCGTATTGTTGATCTTACCTGCGCAGTTCTTTGGTGAAGTCACATTATTTTCTTGATCACCATTCGTATTGTTACCTGCGTATGAAGGAACAGTTAAATATTGCGTTCTGGTGGAATTTATATTCACTTCATTTATCTCATGTGACCTCAATCTTTCTCCCATAGTATTGCCTTGAGTGTTGCTGATGCACACGTTGTTCATATCTTCAATTAAATGAGATGCGGGGTTTGGGTGGATGTCAATAAGCCAATTCTGTTGTGCTTGGTGAGTTTGCGCTCTTGAGGAAACATCCAGATTAAGGTTCTAAATGCTGTTAGATGTTTGTAAACTGGAAATATTTTTTAGTTTCTAAATGTTGTCCTTAGTTAACCATTTATCCGATTTTATAAATGTAATTGCATCCAAGGAATTCCATAGATCCTGTCTAAGATGTGAGGAAAGGTATAGATGAGAAGACAAAAGCTTTTGAGAAGTTTTCACCAATTTTGACCTAACCCATTTAATTTCATTTCTAACCAGGGTTTCACTTAATTTTTTGAAAATTGATAGATTTCTGCCCAAGCGAAGAGGATGCTTGCAGATAGCAAATTTAGGAATTAGGTTGTTGTCTCTACATATTTTAAGAAAAATTAGTTTGGAAACGAATTTAGCTCTGGATAATCTTAACTTCTCAAATTCTGATGCGCTGTCCATCATGTCCCTTCCATGGTAGGATTTGATGTTGTTAAATAATGAATCCATACAGGTGAGGATAGTTTTTAGAAGAGGAGGAATGACCTGTTAATAAGTTTTGTGAACCCAACGTTTCGGACTACCATGTGAGTCCATAATCAGGAGATGCGACAATAGATCTTCTCAGATGTTAATGATATATCCAAGAGCTCTAATTTGGTTATATATATTTATATATATGTGTGTGTGTGTGTGTGTGTGTGTGTGTGTGTAGGTTTTTTAAAGAGAAGTTATAAGGAATTTGGTTGGCTTGTTATTTTTTTATTTGTTTAATTATTTATTATTATTATTAATTATTTATCTAACATTTCCGTTAAAGAAAAAAGAGCTTTAAATAACCTCAGAAAAAATGAAAACATAGTCATCCTAAAAGCTAATAAGCTCAACGCAACTGTAATTATGAACAGAATCGATTATGATAATAAAATGGAAGAACATCTAAATAACAGTGGATGCTATAAAATTATTAACAAAGACCCCAGTGAAAAAATCATGCGTGAAGTAATTAAAAAAATCAAAGAATCTTCACTTGATGATATCACTAAAAACAAAATCATCCCTAATAGTTCCATTATTCCTAGAATTTATGGGGCTCCTAAAGTCCATAAACCTAACATACCTCTTAGACCTATAGTTAATACCATAGGTTCCCCTACTTACCTTCTGGCAAAACACCTGGCCAGAAAACTTAGACCTATGTCTGGTAATACCCCTTCTTATATTAAAGACTCCTATTCTTTTGTTCAATGGATTAATAACATAGAAATGAAAGAATAAGATCTGATGGTCAACTTTCATATTGTATCCCTTTATACCATGATTCCTATTGGTGAAGCAATTGAGATCATGAAAAACATCATTGATAAAGAAACTGTGGATCTTTTGGAGCTATGCTTAAGATCCTCTTACTTCAGTTTCAAAGGAAAATTTTATGAACAAACTCATGGTGTGGCTATGGGTTCTCCTCTATCCCCCATAGTCGCCAACATATTTATGGGGCACTTTGAAAAAAAGGCTCTTATGTCATTTCCATACACCCCTGAAGAATGGAAAAGGTTTGTAGATGACATATTTGCTAAGTGGAGTCATGGGAAAGAAAAACTTGACCTATTCCTCAATCACTTAAATAGCCTCTCCGACCATATAAAATTCACTATTGAAATTGAAAACAACAACCAGCGTCCCTTTCTTGATATCCTTCTAACTAAAAAAGATGGGTCTCTTGGTTTCCAAGTCTACAGAAAGAAAACCCATACAGAACGATATCTACATGCAAATTCCCATCACCACCCTAAACAAAAGATTGGCATCTTTAGGACCTTAACCACTAGGGCTGCCAGAATATCTGATCCTAACCATTTAAATGATGAACTCAACCATCTTCACAAAGTGTTTGAACTAATTGGCTATAACATGAATACCATTAAAAAAGCCATGCACCTATCCCTAAACAAGAATAACAAAGATACTAAAGATCAAAACTTATCAACTCCCAAGGTCTCCCTTCCATATATAAGAGGCACCACAGACAAAATTACTAAAATTCTTAACAAACATAACATTAATGTAGCCTTCACCCCTGCTAACACCATGAGACAATTATTCAACTCAGTCAAGGATCCCATAAACCCTAACCTTCAAAAAGGTGTTTATGTGATTCCTTGCTCATGCGGGAAGGAATACATAGGTGAAACAGGTAGGTCTCTTAATATTAGAATTAAGGAACACACCGCTGACTTGAGAAGAGAAAGGACCTCGAACTCAGCCTTAGCTGAACATGTTCATTCTTCCTCTCATTACATCTGCATGGAAGAAGTCAAACTGGTTAAAAGAGAAGACCACCATCTTAAAAGGAAAATCAAAGAAGCCATTGAAATAGAGAAAAGGAAGAACAACTTGAACCGGGATGATGGGTTAAAACTAAGCAACACCTGGAAACATTTAATTGAAATCTTAAAAAATCAATAATTAACTCATTATTGATCCATTAATTTATTAATTCATTAATTTATCAATTAATTAATTAATCTATCAATTAATTAATCAAACAAAATAAATTAATCAAACATAATACATAAAATTAAATCAATAAATATTTTAATAAAATAATGTAAAATAAAATAATTAATTAGTCTATTCTTTTAATTAATTAATTGGACAAATTAGTTAATTAATCAAACAAATTAATGAATCTATTAAACAAATTAATCAAAAATTAATTTTTACATAAAATTAATAAACATAATAAACAAATCAATAAATAATACAAACAATTAATTAATTTACCCCTTTATACGTATGAATTAATTAATTAACCAATTATAAATCAATAAATTAATAAACACATTAATATATAAGAAATTAATTAACCAATCTATTCTTTTAACTAATTAATCAAATAGATTAATTAATTATTTAAACAAAAAATAATAATAATAATAATTAATTTTGTATAAATTTAATAAACATAATAATTAATTCAATAAATAATAAAATTAATTTATCCCCCTAAACTGATTAATATAATAAGTAATTGAAACAAATTGATAAATTAATTAATAATTAATAAACCAATAAATTAACAAAAAAAATTAATTAATTAATTAATAATAATAATAATAAATAATTAAACAAATAAAAAAATAACAAGCCGACCAAATTCCTTATAACTTCTCTTTAAAAAACCTATATATATATATATATATATATATATATATATATATATATATAACCAAATTAGAGCTCTTGGATATATCATTAACATCTGAGAAGATCTATTGTCGCATCCCCTGATGATGGACTCACATGGTAGTCCGAAACGTTGGGTTCACAAAACTCATTAACAGGTCATTCCTCATCTTCTAAAAATGATCTATGTTGTTATTTACTTTGTGAAATCTTTCTTTGGATCACATACAAAGATGTACTATCCCAAGAAATTAGTAGAATAAGTTTATTTAGTAATATTGTCATTAGATATAAAATAATTTCAATAGTTTTCATTCTGTTATTGTATTAAATCTCCTTAAAATGGGAAACGGGTCCCTTTATACCTGGTCAGACCCGCCAATCTCAACGAAAATAGAGTTTCTTTAAGCTCCTGACTAGGTGGTGTTCCCCGATGTTGAGGCAGTCAAGTTCCAGCCTTCAACATTTTTGGTGCTAGAAGGAGGGCCCCCGAATATGAATGGTAATAAATTCTAATCCCAAATTAAAATTTCATCTGAAGAGTAATTCACCCTCAAAATCTCCCCTGACTTCCAGATCTCACTCAAAATCTCCAACCTTGACTAGAAGTTGTAACCAAATCTCCTAGTACATGCCCTGAGACAACTGATCAACCTCCTTTACAGGAGTTACCTGAAGTTTAGACTTTAATTGAGAAATTAGAGGGAATCTCTATTTCCCAGGAAAAGACTCAACTCTGAGTTATCTAAAGGTAGTGTATACTCATCTTTTCCCACTTCACGTGTTTTGACTCGTTCTCAAAGTGAGAAATTTGGGATAACTGGATTTGAGTTTCCCTTACCTTCCCACCGAAGAAGGACCCAAAATTTTGAAGTTCAATCATCCACTAGTGATATTCTATCTTCATCTCCACCAAAAACACATTTATTTCATTCTGCCTCATTAGCTTCTTTTCATCCAACCAATCCATTCATCCCTATCACCCATTCCCAACCAACAAGTGCTAGTTCAAGCAATGCTAGTGCAGGGGCTACTTCTTCCACACAGTCAGCCTCTTTTACCACTATAGCTTCTTCTTTTGAAATTCCCATAATGGCAGGTAGGCAACACAACCCACCAGTAGCTAGACCATGGACTAGTCCTAGAACTGTTCAGATGGAAGCACCTATCCATCCTCTACATAAACATCCTAAAAGATGGTTACCAAAGTTCAATCCTGATGATGGACTTCCTACTAAAGGACATCTCCATAATTTTATGCTCACAATTAATCTTAATGGAGTAATAGAAGAATATCGTGTAGTGAGATTGATCCCATATACCCTTGAAGGATTTGTAGGTTCATGGTACTTCTCATTACCATCAGCATCTATCACTAGTTGGGATATATTTGAAGAACAATATTTTACTAATTTTAGTGATGATCACACAACTGCTACTCTAATCAATGATCTATCCAATCTTAAAGCCAACAACAATGAGAAAATCAAAGATTTCAATTCCATTTTTAATAAATTGTTAAATAAAATTTTGGATACCTCTAAACTTGGTGTTGATGTTCAAATTGAGTGGTATATTTATGCTCTTCTTTCTATTATCGCAATTTTTGTAGATAGGACTAATAGTGCCACTTTGGTTGATAATATGAAAGAGCCAATAGCTATAGAAAAAAGGATTCTTGCCTTAGAGAAGACAATTGATCAAGAAGAGAGGAAATCTAAGAAAGTGAGTTTTAAAGAGGAACCAAAGAAGAAAACTCCTAAATATCCTTTTGATCTTGAAGGATTACAAAAATATCTTAAGTCTATGTCAAATGACATGGTAGATATCAAAAAACAGGTAGTTGAGTCTTCTAAAAACCTTTCCGATCTTTTAGGATTTCCTAGACAGTAAACCCTCAATCTCCTAATGTCATATCAAATGTTGAATCTGATTAAGAGGAGCAAGAGGAAGAAACAAAATTATCTGCAGATGAATTCCAAGGAGAAGAAGAAGAAGAGCTAGTCGAAGCCCATGGATTATGGGATTTCATCCTCACTACATCAGAAAATGAGGAAGAATAAGAATCCTTACATGTAGAGACTAGAAGTAAAAGATCCATTGGTTCATCTTCTTCAAGTGCAAAACAAAGACTAGTTACTCATGTCAATAAAAATAAAAATAAAACAACGAAGAAGTCTCCTCCCAAATCTACTGAATCCATCCCATCCTCTTCCAATTATCCTTCTACCTCGAAAACTCTTATTGTTTCTGATAAAGATATAGAGTATAATATTGTGGAAGATATGAAGAAATTAAAAGCTAATATTTCCATGTATGAGGTAAGTAAACTTAAGCAACAACAAAAATTTTTGCTCAAAGAATTAAATGTTGTCCTTACATCTCCTTTGCCAACAGCAAAAGCCTCATTAGGAAAAGGAAAGCCTCCAGATGATACTCCTAACAAGATTGATTCCTCAAATGCAATTCTAATTGGAGATCAGTCCAATTCTCATACCCCTCCTTTCTTATTGACCTTTGAGATTTTCAATAAAAATGTTCACAATTGCCTTATAGACTTGAGTGCTTCTTCAAATATAATTTCATATTCAGTTTATCTGAAACTGAACATAACACCTAAAAAATTTGTTGTGCAAATTTTGCAATTAGATAGAACCAAATTCAAGGTCTTAGCAGAATTAAATTTTGTTTTAATAAAATTATCTTCAAATTCAAGGGTTTGTCAGATTATTGATATATTGATTGCTGATATTCCTGAATTCTACAGTATTATCTTAAGAAGAGATTGGTCTGAGAAATTACATGGTTATTTTGCCACAAACTGGTAACATATCTGGCTTCCTTACAATGACGAACCAAATTAGGTTCGAGTAGATAAATAAAAGCATATGAAACACTCAGTTACTGATTTGGTTGAAGAGAATGAGCCTATAGTTTTTTATGAATAACATCCTTGGCAATTATTCTTCGGAAACTTTCTTTGGAAGTTTTACAACTTAGGAATCTCCTTTTTCAGCAAACTCTATTTCTTATCAAATTGAAAAAATTTCGCAAACAGATTTAACTCGATGTATTAATGTTGTATATATTGTTGTAAATAAACATGAATCTTTATTTTGATGGTTCCAAATCTAGTAAAAGTGCAAGAGCTGGATGTATATTAATAATCTTGGTTTTGAATATCTTCAAGTCTTTGGTGATTCTAAAATCATTATAAAACAAGTCAGAAACAATATTCATTGTGTTTCAAATCACCTTAGGCATTATCAATCCTTAATCCAAAATCTTACTTCACATTTTGTAGCATTCAATATTTCTCCAATACCAATAATATAGAATGCCAATGTTGATCTTTTGGTCGACGTTGCATCCAAATTAATCCCATCTGAAGATTTTAGTCCAACATATTTTCTACAGAGTTGGTTTTTCGCCCATCCATTCCCGATAATGTTACCAACTGGCGAATATTCAATGATGATAGTGTTGGCATTATGGCTAAAGTGTTGTCCTTGATGGCAACCCATTCAGGTGATAGATCACAGTACTTCAAGTCAGCAGCATAGATTGATGATCAGCTATCAAATATTAAAGAAATTAAGGGGTACGCAGGTACACCTTGCATAAGGTGTGTACACGCAGGTCAGTGTTACATAAAGTGCGTACATACCCGCAGTTATCCCGTTCAGGAGGTGCGTACCCCCAGTGCACACATTTCAAGGCAAAGAAATTCACATGTGGGGTTTTCTTATGTTTTACTCTTGGTATTTAGCCGACGGTATTGTGTTATTATGGTGTCGGCTCGTGGTATTGATCCATGATTTAAGGAAGAGCTTTCCTATATAAAGCAAAGGAGATCATTTGGTTTGAGCACGCTTTGGGTTGAATATCTTATGAGGGCTAGATCTGACATATTATGATCTCTCTTGGGAGTATGTCTAGATCTAAATAAGGCGAATCTACTGATGGATCGAGATCTCTTCGGCGCATGTTCAGATCTATAGATCTAACTATCTGGGTTATTTCTGAAATCTTGAATTCATCTATGCCCGAAGGTACGCAGGTACAGTGAAAGAAAAGTGCGTACATACGCAGGCACAGAAGGGTTTCAGGTGCGCCGGTACGCAGGCACAGAAGGGTTTCAGGTGCGCCGGTACGCAGGCACAAAAGGGTTGCAGGTGCGGAGGTACGCAGACACAGAAGGGTTTCAGGTGCGCCGGTACACAAGCACAGAAGGGTTGCAGGTGCGGAGGTACGCAGGCACAGAAGGGTTGCAGGTGCGGAGGTCCGCAGGCAGTTCAATGGACTCAGAGCGAGGTACGCAGGCTAGCAGTTGAGCAGGGTGCGTACATAAGCAGGCTAGCAGTTGAGCAGGGTGCGTAATGTAAGCAGGCCAGCAGTTGAGCAGGGTGAGTACAGTAAGCAGGCCAGCAGTTGAGCAGGGTGCTTACGTAAGCAGGCGAGCAGTTGAGCAGGGTGCTTACTTCTCTTAAAATCTTTGTTTATCATTGTTGTGTTCTTGGTTTGGTCCTATTATTGTTGATCTAGTTACTACAGTTGATTGGGTGATTCTCTTATACTTGATGATCATTTGATGCTTATGGATCCAGTTTGAAAATTTATGAAAAGTGGTCCTTGTAAGAAAAGAAGTAGGGGGTTGTAGCTCCCTTCCAGGAGAGACTGGAAAACGAGAGAGAGTTGTAGCTCTCTGCAGGTTGCAGCCTGCGTACTGGTAAAGGACTGTACCAGTACAAAACCATTGTAAAAGGAGTTTCTAATTTGAAAGAAGATAGAGACATATTGCAGCAGGTGGTTTTCACCCACATTGGGTTTCCACCTTACATCTTGTGTTCTTTGGTGTGACTATGTGTTTTCCTTTTCATGCTCATTATTTTATGGTACTGACATGCAAAACTAATTCAAAGAACAAATAAGGAAGATTTTTTAAGAGAATTAGATAATACTGATTCACCCCCCCCCCCTCAGTATTATTTCCAACAATTGGTATCAGAGAAGCTTGATCGCTTGAAGGTAGATCGTTCATCATGAGAAACTACGAGAGAGAAGCATCAATCAGACCACTGGTTTTTGATGGGACAAACTTCAATTATTGGAAGGTAAGAGTTACTGCCTATCTTCAATCTCTTGGTACAGAAGTTTGGGACATCGTAGAGACAGGCTACACTTTTCCTTCAGCTACTCCTACAGATGCAGCCGAGAAAAAGAAGTATGAAACAAATGCGAAAATAGTCAGTACTCTATTAGGATGTATATCTCAATCAGAATTCATGAAGGTAATGCACTATAAATCCGCAAAAGAGATATGGGACAAAATTGTCACGAGCTATGAAGGAGATGAACAGGTAAAGCATGCTAAACTTCAAACTCTCAGAATTCAGTATGAGACTCTCAAAATGTATAATGATGAAAGTGTGGCTAACTATTTTCTTCGGGTAGATGAGGTTGTTAACTGTATGAAAAATTTGGGTGAAGAAATAAAAGAGGCTATTGTGGTTGAAAAGGTTCTAAGATCATTGTCCCCCAAGTTTGAATCTAAAGTATCTGCAATAGAAGAAAAGGAAAATCTACGAATTCTTACTATGTCTCAGCTACATGGAATTCTAACTGCTTATGAAATGAGAAAGGGAGGTCCATCAGACAAAAGAGAAGCTGCTTTCAAGGCATCAGGTAAAGGAGATTATTATGAAGCGAGCCACGTCCCAGAAGAAGAGGAAGAAGAATCAAATTTTGTCAGAAATCTTCAAAGGGGTTCTGGAAGGTTTAGAGGTAAGTTACCTTTTAAATGCTTTGCTTGTGGAAGAGTAGGTCATTATGCTGCAAAATGTCCTTATAAGGATAAAGGAAAGGAACCTACTAGATGGAACAAGAAACAGAATGCAAATAAGAAAAGCTACTACACTCATGAAGATAGTGATGGTCTATCAAACAGTGATGAAGATGAACAAGGTAATGAATATAAGTTGTTAATGGCATTTGAAGATGATGATTATATGGATGCTATTGATGTGGATAACCTTTATGATGAAATTACTAGACTCAAGAGATGTATAGAAGAAAAGAACATGATCATTGATACTCTACAATTTCAAATTGATGAAAAGGAAAAACATCTTGAAAAATTAGAAGGTGAAATTGTTGGTCTTAGAAAAGAGATTGAGAAAAAAAAAGCTATTAATCTCAAGTTTGTCAAAGGATCTGAAACTTTGGATGAGATTATCAATGTGCAGCGGTCTCCTCTAAACAAGACAGGTCTGGGCTATAATGGAGAAACTTCTCAAGCATCCACCTCAAAAAGTTATCTTGATGTAGCAAGAAGAAATGAGCAAAAGCACAATGAAGATCATCAAGTAAAGCAGGGACGAATTACAAACAGAAACTATCAGGGGCAATCCATCTTAAGGGTGAACAAAAACTACAACCAGCCACAGGTAAAATCTTCTCAATTTGGTTCAAGAATAGATGACAATAGAAATTACAATCAATTGGCTGGTAGATTCGATAACCGCAGAAGTTTCTTCAATGGACAATGCTTTTCTTGCCATAACTTTGGTCACAAAGCAGCTCCATGTGTTGCATATAAAACGATCATGACTAGGGAAGCTCAAAAACAAAGAAGTATGACGGGGATTACAAAAAGGACCTATAACAACTTTTCGGTTCTTGAAAATGAAGTTGAATGTTCTATTTGCAATAACTTTGGTCATGAAGACTCTGAATGCAGGAGCAGGTTTCAGCAGAAAAAGGAACAAGCCTCAAGCACCAAAACATGGAGAATAAAGGAACCTCAAACAGAAAGATGTGGGATAGCATTTTATGCAGAGGGACAGGAAAATCTATGGTACATTGACAGTGGATGTTCAAAGCATATGACAGGTGATAAAGAAAAACTTGAGTCTTATTCTACTCTAGAAAAGGGAAAGAAAGTCTCTTTTGGAAATGATACTCCTGCAACTATAAAAGGAAAAGGCATTGCTCAGTTAAAAGAAAAGGTCAAGGCTGGAAATGTTTTGTATGTTGATGGATTGAAGCATAATCTTCTAAGTGTCAGCCAGATGTGTGATCAAAGAACCGAGGTTATATTCAGATCAAATGGATGTCTTGTTCGTGAGCTTGATACAGGTAAAACAGTGATCAAAGGCAAAAGAACTCCAAATAATCTGTACATATTTGAAGAAGGACAACAACAATGCTATCTGAGCAAGGATGATGAGCACTGGTTATGGCATCGGAGGTTGGGACATCTAAGCTTTTCACAAATAAGAAAAGCATGCAAATATCAGGCAGTTCGCGATCTTCCAGATATCAAAATTCCTGACAACACCATATGAAAATCATGTCAGTTTGGAAAACAAACCAGAACTAAATTTCCAGAGAAAGAAGGATCAGCTAGCATGCCTCTTGATCTAGTACATACAGATACATGCGGTCCTTTCAGGAAAAGAACACCTCGAGGAGAAGAATACTTGATATTATTCATTGACGATTTCTCCAGGTTTGTCTGGTTAGGACTTATGAAGCACAAAGATGAAGCATTCGAAAAATTCAAATCCTTCGAAGCCTTGGTTGAAAATGAATTAGGTCACAAAATTAAGTGCCTCAGATCCGATAGAGGTGGGGAATTTACTTCAAATGAATTTTTCGATTTCTGTGAAGAACATGGGATAAGAAGAGAATTCTCTACAGCAAGAACTCCTCAGCAAAATGGATTTGTGGAAAGGATGAACAGAACAGTCCAACAAATGGCTCGTGCTATGCTTGATGAGTCAGGAACTCCCGCAACTTTCTGGGGTGAAGCTGCACATGCTGCGGTTGTTATTCTCAACAAAACAAATGTCCGGGTGAACAGCACTCAAACTCCTCATGAGCTCTGGAGTGGTAGGACTCCTTCGGTAAAGCACTTCAAAATCTTTGGGAGCAAATGCTATATCAAGAATACGGATGAGCAGCTTAGCAAACTTGAACCTAGAGCAGATGAAGGAATTCTTCTTGGTTACTCTCCACATAGCAAAGCATACAAATGCTACAATAAAAGACTTGGCAGAATTGTTGACAACATTGATGTAGTGGTTGATGAGAAGGGATACATTCCTAGCCAAGTACATCATGAAGACATCGAAGAAGATGAAGACTACCCCCAACGACAGAATGATGAAGAAGAAGAACCTCAAGAAGAACCAGAGGAGCTCATTCCTAGCCAAGTACATCATGAAGACATCGAAGAAGATGAAGACTACCCCCAACGACAGAATGATGAAGAAGAAGAACCTCAAGAAGAACCAGAGGAGCAAACAAGAATGGAAGAAAAGACTCCATCCAGATATGTTCAGAAGAATCATCCAGAATCTCAGATTATGGGGCAGAAAGAAGCAGGTGTACAAACAAGAAGAACAGTTGCAGAAGCTTCAAGCTATTTGGCATTACTCTCCTCTACTGAACCACAAAATGTGAAAGAGGCATGCAAAGATGAATGTTGGGTGAAAGCAATGGATGAAGAACTTGAGCAGATCAAAAAGAACAACACTTGGGAGCTGGTTCCTAGACCAAAAGATAAGAATGTTATCGGAACAAAATGGGTCTTCAAAATAAATTGAATGAAAATGGAGAAGTAATTAGAAACAAAGCCAGACTTGTTTGTAAAGGGTATGCGCAGAAAGAAGGAATAGACTTTGAAGAAACCTTTGCTCCTGTTGCAAGACTTGAGGCCATCCGAATGTTCCTTGCTCTCTCAAGTTTTCAAAACTTCAAAGTATTTCAAATGGACGTGAAATCAGGCTTTCTGAATGGAGACTTGGAAGAAGAAGTGTACATTGAACAGCCAGATGGGTTCATTCTTGGAAATGATCCAAATCTTGTATGCAGATTGAAAAAGGTTCTCTATGGTCTCAAACAAGCTCCAAGGGCTTGGTACTACCGTTTGGACAAATATCTTCATCAACAAGGCTTTTCAAAAGGATCAGCAGATAGCAATCTTTATATAAAAGTTGAAAATGACAAATTGCTAATACTTGTTGTATATGTAGATGACATTATTTTTGGGAGCAATGAAGAAGCTATGAGTCAAAACTTTGCCTCGATCATGCAGAAAGAATTTGAAATGTCCTTGCTAGGAGAACTGACATATTTCCTTGGTTTGCAAATCCAACAAAAAGAAGGAGGAATCTTTTTATCTCAAACCAAGTATCTCAAACAAATTTTGAAGAAATATGGTATGGAAGATGCAAAACCAGTATGTACACCCATGGTCACAGGATGTAGCCTCAGTGCAAATGATGAATCTGCAGCAATACATCAACCAACCTACAGATCTATGATTGGAAGTTTACTTTATTTGACAGGTACCCGACTGGACATCATGCATGCAGTTGGAATAGTTGGAAGATTTCAGGCAAATCCGAAGGAGACTCATCTTCAGGCAGTGAAGAGAATTTTCAAATATCTTCAAGGGACTCAAAATTATGGCTTATGGTATCCTAGAGATACAGATCTTACACTTCATGCTTATACAGATGTAGATTGGGCCGGAAGCGTGGATGACAGGAAAAGCACAAGTGGTGGTGCGTTCTTTATGGGTTCCAGACTGGTATCTTGGTTCAGCAAGAAACAGAGTTTGGTTGCCTTGTCTATAGCTGAAGCGGAATATGTTGCCGTTGCATCTTGTTGCACCCAACTCCTTTGGATGATGCAGACTTTGCAGAATTTTCAAATCACTTGTACACCACCAATCCCCATCTTATGTGATAACACAAGTGCAATCAGCATCTCAAAGAATCCTATTATGCATTCAAAAACCAAGCACATACCAATCAAGTATTTTCTCCGGGAACAAGTGCTTGAACAGAAGGTCAAGTTGGAGTATGTTCCTTCTAAGGAACAAGTTGCTGATATTCTCACCAAACCCTTGCCCAGGGACACTTTTGAATACCTCAGGCAAAAGCTGGGGGTTGTTGATGCATCATCTTATTGTTGAACCTCTTCTGATTGATGGTACAGGTTCGGGGGGAGCATATAATGCATTGTTGGCATTATGGAGGATGTGTAAAAGGAGATCATCGAAGTAGCTGCAATATGTCTCTATCTCTTTCATGGTGGATTATGGTTCTTCCTTGCAAATCTGGTTCATATTCAGGGGGAGCATGTTCTTAGGGGGAGCATAACCCTTTGCCCTTGATGTCAAAGGGGGAGAATGAAGCTGAAGCTTTGAGGTTGCCATCAAGTCCAAAGGGGAAGATTGTTGGAATTATGGCTAAAGTGTTGTCCTTGATGGCAACCCATTCAGGTGATAGATCACAGTACTTCAAGTCAGCAGCAGAGATTGATGATCAGCTATCAAATATTAAAGAAATTAAGGGGTACGCAGGTACACCTTGCATAAGGTGTGTACACGCAGGTCAGTGTTACATAAAGTGCGTACATACCCGTAGTTATCCCGTTCAGGAGGTGCGTACCCCTAGTGCACACATTTCAAGGCAAAGAAATTCACATGTGGGGTTTTCTTATGTTTTACTCTTGGTATTTAGCCGACGGTATTGTGTTATTATGGTGTCGGCTTGTGGTATTGATCCATGATTTAAGGAAGAGCTTTCCTATATAAAGCAAAGGAGATCATTTGGTTTGAGCACGCTTTGGGTTGAATATCTTATGAGGGCTAGATCTGACATATTATGATCTCTCTTGGGAAAATGTCTAGATCTAAATAAGGCGAATCTACTGATGGATCGAGATCTCTTCGGCGCATGTTCAGATCTGTAGATATGACTGTCTGGGTTATTTCTGAAATCTTGAATTCATCTATGCCCGAAGGTACGTAGGTACAGTGAAAGAAAAGTGCGTACATACGCAGGCACATAAAGGTTTCAGGTGCGCCGGTACACAGGCACAGAAGGGTTTCAAGTGTGCCGGTACGCAGGCACAGAAGGGTTGCAGGTGCGGAGGTACGCAGGCACAGAAGGGTTTCAGGTGCGCCGGTATGCAGGCACAGAAGGGTTGCAGGTGCGGAGGTACGCAGGCACAGAAGGGTTGCAGGTGCGGAGGTCCGCAGGCAGTTCAATGGACTCAAAGCGAGGTACGCAGGCTAGCAGTTGAGCAGGGTGCGTACATAAGCAGGCTAGCAGTTGAGCAGGGTGCGTACTGTAAGTAGGCCAGCAGTTGAGCAGGGTGAGTACAGTAAGCAGGCCAGCAGTTGAGCAGGGTGCTTACGTAAGCAGGCGAGCAGTTGAGCAGGGTGCTTACTTCTCTTAAAATATTTGTTTATCATTGCTGTGTTCTGGGTTTGGTCCTATTATGGTTGATCTAGTTACTACAGTTGATTGGGTGATTCTCTTATACTTGATGATCATTTGATGCTTATGGATCCAGTTTGAAAATTTATGAAAAGTGGTCCTTGTAAGAAAAGAAGTAGGGGGTTGTAGCTCCCTTCCAGGAGAGACTGGAAAACGAGAGAGAGTTGTAGCTCTCTGCAGGTTGCAGCCTGCGTACTGGTAAAGGACTGCACCAGTACAAAACCATTGTAAAAGGAGTTTCTAATTTGAAAGAAGATAGAGACATATTGCAGCAGGTGATTTTCACCCACATTGGGTTTCCACCTTACATCTTGTGTTCTTTGGTGTGACTATCTATTTTCCTTTTCATGCTCATTATTTTATGGTACTGACATGCAAAACTAATTCAAAGAACAAATAAGGAAGATTTATTAAAAGAATTAGATAATACTGATTCACCCCCCCTCTCAGTATTATTTCCAACAGATAGAGATATCCTAGAATTTTTAACATCCGAAGAATCCTATCTTGACTAAGTAATTGATGAGGACGAACATGATTCTCAATTGAATAAACCAAAATAAAAACATGCTCTACCAAAACCCGTAGTTAAGCTTGAGGATATTTATGATCTTAAAGACATATTTAAAAAGGTCAACAACTGCAAACTTCAAAGTTCAACTTTGATATTTGAATTAGCTAACCTTGGATATGATATAAAACCCCAAAATATTAACTTGGGTCTTGGTCTCTCATCTGAAGATAGAAATTCATGTATTCATTTGTTAAAGAAATATAAAGACATATTTTCTTGGAATTATCAAGATCTAAAAACATATGATGCCTCCATCATTCAACACATCATCCCAATGGTACCAGATGTTAAACCCATTCAGCAAAAAGTTAGGAAGATACATCCGAATTTAGAAACTCGGATTAAAAGCGAGTTGAATAAAATTTTAAAAGATAAAATCATATTTCCAGTGAGACATTCCAAATGGGTTTCCAATCTTGTACCGGTTAGAAAGAAGAATGGTGATATTTACATCTGTATTGATTTCATGAATTTAAATAAGGCATATCAAAAGGACAATTTACCCCTCCCATCAATGGAACACGTTTTGAAATTAGTTTTTGGTTCTAAACTAATTGATTTTTTAGATGGATTTTTAGGATAAAATCAGATCCTGGTTCATCCAAAAGACCGATTAAAATCTAACTTCAGAATGAAGTGCGAAACGTATGCATATCAAAAACTTCCCTTTGGATTAATGAATGTAGGAGCTACGTTCGAGAGAGCGATGGAAATTGATTTTAAAGGGTTTATTAATAAAAATATTGTGGTATATCTTGATGATATTACCATATATTAACAGAAGATAAATAATAATTTGCATGATTTAAAGAAGATCTTTGAAAGATGCAGAAGGTATGGAATTTCTCTAAACCCCAAGAAATCATTTTTTTTCTCTTAGTGAAGGTAAACCCCTTGGTTTTATTGTATCCAAACATGGAATTTGTATTGATTCAGAAAGAAATTAAAATAATTTTAGAAATTCCATTACCACATACCAAAAAATCAATCCAATCTTTTCTTGGCCAAATCAATTTTGTTAAGAGATTTGTCCCCAAATTTTCTCAAATTGTCCTACCATTACAAACAATGATAAAAAAAGATTTAGTATTTAAATGGGGTGGCCATGAAAGAGAATCATTTAAAGCAATCAAACAAGTTGTTATTGATGCCCCTTCTCTATCAACCAACAATTCTTCTGATCAATTTATTTTATATACTTTTGCCTCTGAATTATCATATGTAGTGGTCTTAACGCAACTAAATGAACAGAAAGTTGAAGCTCCTATTGCTTTTTTCAACTCAAATTTTCAAGGAGCCAAATTAAATTATTCAGGAGTAGAAAAACAAGCATTTGCAAAATACAAACATATCAAATGTTTTATACCTTTTCTTCTAAAAACTCATGTTAAATTTATTGTTCATTTCTCAGCAGTCAGGCAATTTCTTATTCAAAAGCAGTTAGGAGAACAGAGGGCTAACTCAGTTCTTGCATTACAAGAATATGATCTAGAAATCAAACCCGCTAAAATTGTAAAAGGTCAATCTTTTTGCAGGTTAGTCACAGGAATGAATGATACATCAATGGATGAAGTAACATGTAATATTGAACAAATCACAGAGGTATTCCCTGTTAGTACTTAGCCTTAATATGATGACTTAATATTTTATTTGAAAAATGGTTATGCTCCACTTGAACTAGATGTTATGAAAAACAGAGCCTTGAGATTGAAAACCAATCATATCAACTCATCAATGAATTGTTATTTATAAAAAATTATGATTCTGTTTTATTAAGATGTTTGGAAAAAAATGAAGCAAAAAAGGTCTTACAGGAACTGCATGATGGACCGGCAGGTGGACATTATAGTGGAGATAAAATGGTTCACAAACTTATGAATGATGTATATTACTGACCAACTTTATTTAAATATACCCACATATATGTAATAAGATGCAAAATTTGTCAAAATGCTTCAAGAAGACAAAGGAAACCTTCCATGCCCTTGCAACCAATCAACATCAAACAACCTTTTTAACAATGGAGACTAGACATAATAGGTGAGATCATTCCTCATTCTTCCAAACAACATAAGTACATTTTGACTACAACATATTATTTTATGAAATGGGTAGAGGCAATACCTATGAAGTATCCAATTCTGAGAGCATCATTGAATTCATTGATCAATTTATTATTACCAAGTTTGGTATCCCTCATGCTCTTATTTTTGATAATGTTTGTTATTTCACTGGAAATGCAATTATTAAATTTGCTTTAAAGAGAGGATTTAAACTTAAGTATTTTGTAAATTATTACCCTTAGGGAAGTGAATTAACAAAATCCACTAATAAAAATCTTATAAGGATCATCAAATGAACTGGCACAAAGCTTTAATATTTTATTTATGAGCTGATAGAATAACCGAGAAAACCTCAATAGGTACTTCTCCTTTTTATTTGGTATACGGGAAAGAAGCTATCCTACCTCCAAATCTAGCTCTCCCCTCATCAACCCTAGTTCAATTTATTGAAGAAAAACCTTCTACTTTACAACTACGAATGTTTCAAATCCTAAAGCTGGAAGATGAAAGAAATAAAGTTAAGCTAGTCCATGTTCACCATCAACAATTGGTCAAAGCTTCATTTGATGTCAATTCAGTTAAAGATAAAAATTTGAAATCGAAGACTTAGTTTTGAAATGGGATAAAGTGCATGAGGACAAAGGAAAACATATAAAATTTCAAAAACTTTGGCTTGGTCCCTTTCATATTTTTGAGAAGATAGGTCCATCAACTTTCATTTTGAAATATTTACAAGGGAAGAAGGAAATTCTTCCTGTTAATGGACTTATACTCAAAAAAGAAAATATCTTGAAGAAACATAAGTTCTTTTGTACAATATGTAAATATTTTTTTATATATCATTTCCTTTTGTTACTAAGAGTACTACACTTTTGAAAAACACATTAGAAGTTTCTATTCATTTTTGAATTGATAAACTTATTTAAGGAACAATTTAAAGAAAAAAATTAAATTGGAATCTAAGTATTGAATCTATTTTAAATATTTGAAATAAGATAAGCATTTAGTTGTGAAATATTTTGGTTTGAAACTCTTTAAAAAACTATTTTTTGTGAATTGGCTTTGAAAAATTATCTTTATAAAAGAATAAATTACTATGAAGTCTTTAGCATCTTTTACTTAAAGAGGTCATCCAAGACTAGTGAATAGTAAATGAAACCTCCCCATCCATTTATTTAAAAAGAAATCAGTGTAATTCAAAAATATAAAAAATTTAAAAGTTAAAAAGTCTCATCATGAACCTTCTTACCATGATCACATGAAACTAATAAGATTGACATTATCACTATTGGAAACCAAACCAAGATATGGCTCTTAGTCACTAGACTTTGAGACAAGAGATCTCATCACAAGTCGACTTATTCAATTTTATTACAACTTGTGAATGGAATTATCATTTTCTAGCTACCAAACCAGGATAATGACTTTAAAGTAATATATATATATATATATATATATATATATATATATATATATAGAGAGAGAGAGAGAGAGAGGGAGAGAGAGAGAGAGAGAGAGAAGGAAATTCATTGCCTCTAAAGAATGTTTTTATAATATGGATGGGATACTGGTTCATTTTGGTTAAATGTTAACCCTATCGAGGCTATGAACGCATGCTGGCAGCAATGGCTCTACCAATGACTAATAAGTTTATTCAATACACTAAGCTTATAATATTTTTACTTTATCTTTTCAACCTATTAGCTACTAATTTACACAAAAAATATTTTCATTTATCACAAACCTTGAGAAAATTTAGGATAAAACAAATTATTCCATTTCAAAGTAATATATATCGATCTAGATTTCAATCATTTTTAAACTTTCTAAAGAAACTTCTTGATAAATATTGACAACTTACAGAGATTAATTGTTTCATCCAGTGTGTCGCCAATCATTGTGGTAGTCAACAACCCCCCATTATCTTTAGACTTAGGAGAAAGAATAATGAAGAACCTTTAAAAATTTTAGGATAGAATCCTTCTTTGTTTAGATAAAATAGGATAAATTTTATTTTTACTCTTTGATTTTTGAATAAAATAAGAAAGTTTATGAATAAGGTCATAAAACCTTTTAGGAATCCTTTTGTAATTATAGGAGATAAATTACAAGTCTAAAAGAATCCCGAAATCATAACAAAAAAATGAAAAATCCATAAAAGAGTTGGTCTTACTAGAACATACACATCGTGTCAATGATTTCAAAGAATAATCGAAAAGCTAAACAGGAAAAAGCAGATAAGCTGAAATGTGAAAAGTTGACAAGCCTAAATGCGAAATTGCGATAATCCGAAATGCGAAATTGCAAGATGTGAAATGCCTAAAAGCTGAAATGTGAAATCCCGAGCCGATATCGCGATCCGTCAAGAGCCGATATCGCATTCCGTCAATTGACAGATGTCGATATCACATTTTGTTAAACTCTGATATTTCGCTAATACAGATCTAGCACCTATATAATTTTCAAAAATCATAGATCGCTGAGCTATGTAATGTCACCTGATACCACACGTCCATAAAAAAAATTCTAATATAATGACAAGTGTCAGTATCACGTGAACAAACATTTGGAAATTAAATGTCCACTCTATGTAGTTCTAATTTCGAGGTTTTTTTTGGTTTGTAATAATTTTAGTTAATATGAAAGGATTTCCATAAAACTCGCATTGAATTGATATAAATATTTTCATCCTTTTACGCTCTTCCTACTTATCTTGGTTTGTTTATTTACAGGTAAATTCTAATAAAGAACAGTTAAAGGACATGTCAATAATAATCAAGGCAAGGAGGAAGTACATGATACAACAAGAACCAGTCTTACCGACTGAAGAAGTGCCTGAGATGTCTCCATTGTTTACAGATACTACATGCACTCTGGATGCAGGTTCCACCTTCTGGGAGATGATATACAAACTGTGCGAGAATGAAAATCTGAGAATAATTGTGAAACGAACTACTAATGCTGATGATTCTCCTCCAAGTAACGACACCACATGGAATGATGTGGCCAATTCATTTCTTCACAGAATTGTTGTCCGCCCTAAAAGTCTACAATATACATATATGGTGAGATGGGTTTTCGACTAGCTGGATATTACAGACAGAACATTTATAACTCCGAAGAAGATAGTCATTGGGTCTCTTAAAGCTGAGGATTTAAGGAAAATGTATCATCTACCTCAACCTCAGAAGAGGTATTATATGCAATTCATCCATAAATTCATGCAAGAGAATCTGAACCCCGCGAACCTAATCAAAGAATGGATAAGGGACCCGAACAAACACAAGTGAGAGGAAAGGATTATGTATTCATTAGCCTCAATTGTTGGCCCTTTCTCTCATATTGTTGCTATGTTATGTTGCCTCTATGGTTATACAAATAAGTACAAATTCTCTGAACAATGGGTGACATTGATAGAAGCCTCTACTAATGGCTATATCATGGATTGGGTGACTATATTATCCAACAATTTGACCACCCAAATCCGCAATTATAGAAAAAAGCGCAATGTTATTGAAATAACGACTCCTCCTTTCTTTATGAGCGCCTTATAGAATTTTCTCTACAAATCAGCTCGCTCACTAATATCATGTAGAAATTTCACCTGCAGATCAAACTGATATATGCAATGTACTAAAGCATAATACTAGATCTACATCTACCATAAACTTTGCAGAAGCTAATCAACCATGAGCAACATCAAGCATGAACACATATAACTGATAAGAAGGAATCAATCACACATAACACAAAAGATATAACCTGGGGAAAGCACCAGCCTAAAACCCCATCTCTGTATTATTAATCAAGTGGAAATCCTCAACAACATATAAAAAGAATCAGCTCAAAGCTATCCTACTCTCTTTGTACTCTGATGATGAAGATCATAGACTACCTAGGCCTCAATATATAGGCCACAAGTCCTCCAATCTCCTATATTACGTATTTCTCTTGGAAATAGATCCTTCTCCATGCAAGGAATACTTACTAGAAATATCCAAGAATTTGATAGTACATTGTCCCTCATCTGATCTCAACTGGGTCTCTATCTGACCTGACATGCATCAGTTATCCACGAGGGAATGCTCACTTATCTGAAATAATAGTTGTCACATGCATGCAATCATTAACAAACTATATTTCATTATTTTAACAAATTGTTAAAATAATCTAATTGGACTTGACTAAGTTAAACTAAGTCAACTGATTCTCTCATTATAGAATTGAACCTTATCTCCTTTAATCAAGGGATAAATTCCTAAATCAAGGGAGAAAATAATTGCATGATCTCACAAAGACTTCAAGTTTTATTTTCCATAATTAATTAACTCATGGAGATTAATTAATTAATATTTTAAATTGTTGTTAAGAACAAATTCGTTTTTACTTCCTATAGTTAGACCAGGTACTGCTAAAAATAGGAAGGGACCCAGAAATGCTATTTTTAGAAGATTCTATTTTTAGCAGTTTCACCTCTCACCCAAGGTGGCCAAAATGCTCATTGGTAAAATTGCTATTTTTAGAAGTGCTATTTTTAGGAGTTCTATTTTTAGCACTTTCTAAATTTAGCATTTCTTGTTGCACACTTTTCAACACACCTATGTCATGGACGCAATTTGTTTTTCTTATGATTTTCCATCTCTTGGATGGAAATGGACATACCAATTTCCTAGGCCTATATATGTTTATCTTGATATCCTTTGGGAATCCAAACAGCATGCTCACTTCTACAAAATATGTCATGAGGTCATGCTCCCTATCCACCAAGAGGTCTTTGGCAGAAAATCCCCTAGACTTACTACAGAAGCCAATAAAGAGCTAAATTCTATAGGAAAGTCGTTTGGGGAAGAGTCATTTACTTACATTCAAGATTTTGGTAGCCTTTCCCATCCTCATGTTTTGCCCCTTTTTGTCCCAGATAAGTTGTTGGCCAAGGAAGTCGCTTATCAAACAATTGGTAATGGCTTAACTAAAGTACTTAAACATGCCAAGAAAGTTTCCTAGCCATGTTTTCCCATCTCCTGTGGTACCTATGCCTTAGAAAATTTAAGCATTCCTTAATTGAAATTGAACAATTAAAAGACTTTAGATTTCCAACCATACTAAACCAGCCATATGACCCTCATGGTGTAGGGAAAGATGTTACAACACAGACTAAGATCAAACCATTTTCAAGCGAGCTTGACAAGTTTGATTATTTGTTTGAAATGGTTCCAAAGTATTATATGGTAAAGAAATTAGCAGCAGACTGTCTAAGTCCTGATGAACTGATCAAATTCAATCAATATCATTAGTGAAGAATAGCCCATTTGCCAGAATCCCTGTTAAAACAATTATGACAGAAATCAGAAGCTTCAGATGCATTGGCTTCCTCTTCAAAAGCTCTAATTATTTCCCAAATCTCCAAAAACTGTTGGAAATAATACTGAGAGGGGGGGTGAATCAGTATTATCAGATTAATAAAACCTTTTCAATTTCCTACTCAGAAACATATACGCGACTTCTGTTAAGTGAACCAGCGTGTACACGCGACTGTGTCTAAAGCAATTAGCGTATATGCAGATATCTTATGATTCAGTTAATCTTATCTTCAGTAAATGCATCAGAACATTATTAAGCAATTTAGCAGTAAACAGGTGCAGTATAACAGAACAGAATCATCACACAAGAGCCACACACATGAACACCATGATATAAGGTGGAAACCCAATGTGGGTGAAAACCACCTGCTGCAATTCGTCTCTTTCTTTCTTTAATGAGAAACTTCTTTTACAATATACTGGTGCAGTCCTTTACCAGTATGCAGGCTACAACCTGCAGAGGGCTACAACCCTCTCTCTCGTTTTCCAACTACTTTTGGAAGGGAGCTACAACCCCCTCAGCTCTTGTACTAGCTGATCCATTTACTAGTACGTAGGTGCTGACCCTACAACCTTCAGGGACCACGTTTCATCAATTTTCAGACTGGATCCAAGAGTACAAAGCAAACATTACCGCAATACAATCATCAACTTATACTTGCATCATAATTCATTAAACAACCCAATACCGAATCACTGAAACCCTGTCATCAAGAACACAGAACCCAAACCAGAATCTAGAACTCTGCAACAACCACCAGAATCAGCAACAACCTGAAATATCAACCCTTATCATGCATACGCTACTTCACTGTACCAAAACCGCGTGTATACGCACTTTCTCCAAAGGCAACCCGCGTGCAGATCTAGAAATGATTACTTCTGCCTTTGCTGTCAGATCCGACCCTTACCTTTAGCAACAAAAGAAACTTGGGTTACAGGTGTCTCGGCTGATATACAAGAAGAGCAACTTACAGTCAACAAAGAGATAGAATAGGTTCGAAAAACTACAGGGACAACCTTGTTTACTGTTGAGGTTTACCAAGGGGATACTATTCCTAAAACTCCCAAGAATAATATTAATACTGAGATTTCCAATCAATCAACTGTTTCCGATGATATGGAGATAATTGTTGCATTTCCTACTACTAAGATATTCCTCAAGATTGAATAAATATCACCTTTGGACATATCTTATAGTATAAGGTCAAGGAAGAAAAGAAAGCTAGAACAATCGTAAGCGCTATTTACAAATGAGACTCCTTTTCAAGCTCTTTGGAAAGGAACTCAAACAACCCGTGATGAGGAATTGAACAGATTATCTCAGTTCATAGGAGCTTATGCTAGTGCTACCATTGATAAAGCTGCATAAATACAACTGCTAATGAAAGAAAAGGATCAAAGGATTGTCCAATTGGAACAAAATTTCCAGATAGAAAAGCAAGCGATTGAGCAACAATGGCAAGAAAATCTTACCGAGCTGTAGAAAAGATTTAATGATTTAAAGATACAATTTGAATCTGAAGTGAAGGACAAGGATGAATAGATATTGTAGTTGCAACAAAGGATAGACTAGCTGAGAGAAAATCCAAATATAAATGAAGTCTGCAAGGAAGCATCAGAACTAGACATACTCTTAATAAAGCAGCAGGCTATCTTCTATCACAAATTGGCCTTAATTCATGACTTTTCAAAGACCAATGATTCTTTAGTAAATCAACTATCTGATTTGAGGACATTTTATGAAGATATCAATGAGAAAATTTCTGAGTATATAGATTGGCAAGATAGTGCTCAGGGAAGATCATCTGATCTTCCTCAGATTTAAGAATCACAAAAGGATATCATGTTTGGTGACTGGGACATCAAAATGAAATGGGCAGAAATGGCTATTATTAGAGCCAAAAATCTTGTCTCAAATTTCACCGAATACATTACAAATACCTTATTGCAAGCCAATCCTATTCAGGAATGCCCAAAGGACACCTTGCTAGATTTCAAATATTTAAAAAAATCTTGGTAGCAAACATATATAAATAAGGTTCAAGACATTCAAAGTTTATCACAAGCGAACCTTGAAAGTTATTGGCATTTTCTAGTGAAGCCTCATGGTCAATGGCACCTGCCGAGGTGTCTCTCAAACACAACAATACATTTTATTCCAGTGCTTAATGATGTATTGTTTACGGGACAAATGCGCATGCAACCGGTACATCCCCCCAAGCTAAAGCCGCTCATGGACATAGACAATCTCAGACAGCATATGAAGAATCAATGTGGAGCACAATCACAAGTTCTTGTTGCAACAGATAACTAATTTAGCTATCCTTTATATTAGCTTATTTTTTTGAAGCTTTTTTCAAAACTTTTATTTTAATTTTACTAAATATTAATAGGTTATTTAAACCCCTTTCATGTATTTAGAAAGGGGTCCACAATTTTGAGAAGACAACTTTCAACTTGCACTATTGTTTGATCCAAAGTTATCTAATTAAGAAGTTGAGCCTAAAAGCAATCTTTTTCATATGCAGAGCGCTAATGCATCGGGTATTATTATCTTTGTGATATCATTATGCATTATTGAATAAGATAGTGAATCTCTTATGTGTTATTTCGTGATATAAATTCTTCGAAAACAATCAGTCATTATCACTATTGATGTGCAAGATTGAATGATTTGTGATTATGTATGAGATAACGATATCTTTTTATGTGATTGAGTTTTAACTAATTAAATTAATTAAATGTTTAATTAATTTAGTTTATCATATATTATTTCTTTTCATTAGAGTATTGAATGATCTATATTGTTATTTACTTTGTGAAATCTTTCTTTGAACCACATACAAATATGTACTATCCTAGGAAATAAGTAGACTACGTTTATTTAGTAATATTACCATTAGCTATAAAATCATTTCATCAATTTTCATTCTGTTACTATATTAAATCTCCTTAAAATGGGAAACTGGTCCCTTTATACCCAGTCGAACCCGCCAATTTCAATGGAAACAGAGTTTCCTTAAGCTCCCTACCAAGTGGTGTTCCTGATGCTAAGGCAGTCAAGTACTAGCCTTCAACAGGACCCTATACTTTGACGAATACAAGACACAGGAGGGATCTAGAGCTGGTTGTGTTTTGACAGGCCTATTGAAAAGGAAACATTTAGTCTCAAGTTACTAAGAGTTCGATTGCACGAAAAACACCGCCGAGTATGAAGCACTCATTTTGGGCTTACAAAAATCCATTAGCCTCAACGTTGTTGTGGTTGAAGTGGTAGGTGACTCAGAGATTGTGGTGCGTAAGGTACGTAACACTATACACTCTGTGTCACCCTGTCTTAAGAGTTATCAACAAGAGATATGGAAATTTATCTCTAACTTTCAATCTTTCAATATGATTTATGTACCAAGAATGCGTAATGTAGCTGCAGATGCTCTGGAAAATGCATCGGCTAGGATGACACCACTGAGGGATAGATTTTCTGTTGAAATTTTGTATAAGCCATCTATCCCTAATAACATCACTAATTTATGTGTTTTGATGATGACCAACAGATACTGCATTTCATGGCTAACATTGATGTCTTCAAGGATGCAACAATACATGAATACAAGCACGAGTAGTCTCTGCAAAGTGCAGTTGATGACAGTAAAGGAAACCTCATTCCCAAGGGTGTGGTATCACTCGAAAAATAGTATGACCTGCAGAACCGCTTTTAGGGGCCAGTGAATGCCAAAACCCACAGTTCCACAATGTTGTATGAACAAATCAACCTGGCAACAGACAAAAATCTGAAGTTCGTGAATCTCGGTACATGTTTCACACCAAAAGAGTGACAAGATTTTGTGTGCCTGTTTAGATAATACCGTGTGTGTTCGTGTGGACGTACGATGACTTCAAAACATACGACATGCGAATAATCCAGCACATCATTCTAATCAAGGAAGGTGCCAAGCATTTTCAATAGAAGCTAAGGAAATTGAATCCATCACTTGAGGCCCTCATTCAGAAATAATTTACTAAGTTGTTGGATGATCAGATCATTTACAAGGTTCATAATTCCGCATGGGTTTCAAATCCAGTCCCTGTTAGGAAGAAGTCTGGGGAGATCTGCCTGTGTGTTGATTACCAAAATCTTAACCGTTCCTTGGACAAAGATAACCACCTAGTGTCGTCTATGGATCACATATTACAAACAATATCTAGAGCAGAGATGATCTCTTTGCTAGATGGTTTCATAGGATACAATCAGGTTCTAGTAGCAAATCCTAACATACTGAAGACAACATTCCGTACCAAGTGGGGTACATTCACTTACCGTAGAATTTCATTTGGGTTGGTAAACACAGGCGCTACCTTTTGGTGTGCAATGGACATCACTCTCTGTGGGCTCATCAGACAAAGTGAGGTGGTCTACCTCGATGACATGATAGTCTTTTCTAGACAACGGTTAGACCACTTGCGCCATCTTAAGAAAATCTTTGATCGATGTCGGAAGTACGGGATATCATTGAATCCCAAAAAGAGAATCTTCACAGTACCTTAGGGTAACCTCCTTGGGCACATCATTTCCAAGAGTGGGATCAAGATAGATCCAAACAGAGTTCAAACCATCACGCAAATTCCTTATCCCATGAGGAAGAAGGTTATCCCAACCTTCCTGGGGAAGATCAAATTCCTCAGAAAGTTCATCTACAACTATGCGCAGATTTTCAAACCATTCAAGAGATGACTAAGAAGGACCCAATATACAGCTGGGGAAAAAAGAAAAAGGATTTGTTTTCCTAGATTAAGAAAACTATAGCAGAGGCGCCTGCACTGTAGATCCCAAAATTCAACAAATATTTCTTTCTCTACACTTTTTCTTCCGATACTTCACTCGTTGTTGTGCTCACTCAGAAAGACGAGTTAAATAATGAACGACTCATCTATTTCATGAGATCGATCTTGCAAGGACCTGAACTAAACTATCACACCATGGATAAACAAGCATACATAGTATACAAGGCGTTAAACACTTCATATCCTACCTCTTGAAAAATCATTGCATTGTCTTTGTGTCGCACCCAACAGTCAGATCACTGCTTGTTCAGCAAGAGCTGGGTGAGAGATGGGTGAACTGGATGACAGGACTACAAGAGTATGATCTTGAAATCAAGCCAATTCACACCATAAAGGTTCACGGTTTGTACAGACTAGCAGCAGAAGTAGTACATGCACAAGAGGAAGAAGAAGAGCTCGTCGGCTGGGAGCAAGAAATTGAAATGTATAATGTTGAGCGAGCCCCCCCCCACTTCACATGGAAACTCTTGGTATGCAAACATGCGCTGGTACCTTGATCATGCCACCATGCCCTCTCACTTCTCTATGCGACAAAAGAGGGCACTCCAGCTGAAAGATTTATCTTACTAGTTGGTGCATGGAGTGGTTTATAGAAAACATCACAATTATGTTTTTCTCAGGTGCCTAGAGGCACATGATTCGAAATGGGTCTTACATGATCTCCACGACAGATCAGCCGGGGGTCACCTCGCGGGAAACACAATAGCGCACAAGGTTATGCAGGTTAGTTTCTAGTGGCCTACATCATTCAAATATGCACGGCTATGCCTACAAGTTTCCGGTCTGTCAAAGATGTGCCAGCAGAAAATGAAGGTCAGTAGCCCCATTGTAGCCTATTGCAATGGACGAACCATTTCAATAGTGGGGCCTGGACATCATTGGGGATATTTTCCCACATTCGTCAAAACAACACCACTACATCTTAATTACTTCATGATAGAAGCAGTTCTACTGAAACAAGTGAATGACCAGGAAGTCATCAGCTTCCTAAGACAGAACATCATATCGAGGTTTGGCATTCCTGTATCACTTTTTTTTACAATGAAACATACTTTTCTTCATTAAATATTTATGACTTTGCATTGAAAAATGGTATTGTGTTAAATCATTCTGCTAACTACTACCTGCAGGGAAATGGTCTTGCCGAGTCCACAAACAAAAATCTTATCTGCATCATAAAAAAGACCATTTACTCTGAACAATGAAACTGGCACTCCACTCTGGTGAATTCTCTATGGGATGACCAAGTCACACCCAAACCCTCTATGAATACCTCCCCCTACTTCCTGGTATACAAAAAAGAATCCATCCCCCTGTCAAATCTCTACTTGCCTACTCTCCAGTTGCCCCAAGAATCCCAAGGCAATTTGTGTCTACTAGTTCAGCATAGGATGGACACATTACACAAGCTACATGAAGAAACGATGAAAGAAAAAGAAAAGTTTACACTTCACTAAAACCCTATCAAGAGATGGTTCAACAGGAAGTCTGCAAGGAGTAGCAGCTTTGCTCTGGCTGACTAAGTCTTGCAGTGGGATAAACCCCACGAAGACAAAGGCAAATACATGAAGTTTCAGTCCCTATGGATTAGCTCATTCGTCATTCACGAGAAGCTTGGCAAACACACATACCATTTACAATCACTTGATGGGAAGATTGACACTCTCCCGTTAATGGCCAAGACTTAAAATATTATTTTCAATGATCTGGGGTCTCACCCTGCATTGTCTACATACTCCTTTCGTTGATGTTTTATTCTTTTCTTTGTTATTTCGCTTTTCTTTATTGTTTTCTTCTTTGTTGATTTTCTTGCTTTGTTGTTATGTTGTTCATTTTGTAAATAAGTGATGTCCCTCACTGTGTTCTAGCTTCTGAATGTGCATGTGGCTGAATTTCAAAGAGTCTTGTGACACTGCAGCACTTGTCCAGTCCTGTGTCTGTCTTCTTTGTGCTTGGTTATAACTTTTGGCTGATGAAGACTTGACAGTAAATACCATCCGTCTGTAAGGAAATTTTTGGTCAAACCATGAACCCATGTCTAGTCTGGGAAACCTCATGCCTATACTCAATTTTCTGCTCATGTGTTCAAGCTTATCCAACTAGTAGAAATGGAGAAGGGGAAAATCTAAATGAGAAAACTTGAATCAAAGGTCTTTACATGCTTCTCTGAAGGAACAGCCTCTTATACTCTCAATAAGTCAGGATCAGAACATAACAAAGGCTAAGGAAGAGAAAGGCTTCCTCCATAGAGAGGTGAAGCAAGCAAGTCCACCAAGGTACTATCCAGGCTAGTTGGAAGTGGAGAAATGTTTCTGTTCCTACGTGACTCTGTCGGGGTACTGTCCATGCCTGCTAGCAGCAGAGCAACACCAAAGATGAAAACTTATACTCTAAAAATCTTAAGCTCGCGAGAGAAATTACCCTTCCCTCTTTGAAACAATGTGATCTGGTTGAATTTTATGTTATGTTAAACTGATTCGGTACAAGGTGAACCATGTTTGTCCACAGGTTAAGTGGGGAAGTTGAAGTGATCTGCACAATGAATCAACACTCCTCGAAAGGCCAAGGCCTTGTGCCGAAAATGAACCAAAATAGAGAAGCTAGTATTCAACCAGTGTCTCGCCAAGTGTTGTAACAACTGCAACACCCTCCAAAAGTTTAGCTTCCATCCAAATTTCAGAGCCTTCCTTGGATTTTCCTTTGATGGTTGCAAACACTCGAGCTCACCCCATGAGCTCTTGTGAAATATTTTCACCTTTTTACTAGTTTTACCAGCAATCGTCTTTCAGCATGTTGATTTCTTTGTCATGCTTGTGATATAATTTTGGTGATTTTGAAGGTCTATCTTTGTGTGTTTGGGTTGTCTTCACTATGTGAACATCCTTTGCACTCACACACAAAGTTGTAAGCATCGTCGCGCAAGTGTCGTCACAGTCATCTGAAGGTCTATCACAAGTGTCGCGCTTGTCACTCTCAACTCCAAGACATTCTCACCGAGACCATGTTTTTCCTTGTTGTCATGGTGGTCTATGTTGTCTCGATATCAAGTATGCTAAGTGTATGATCACAATGTAAGTCTACACAAGCTCACTTGCTTTCAACACTTAGCCATTTTTCTGAAAATCTGATCAATCGGAAAACCCTCTTCCACCGGACCCCAACTGAGTTGCACTGTGCAGTCTCAGCCCTCAGTGACCCGTCTCTTCTACCTGGAACTACACAGTGTGTGAGGCTTTCCACTAGATCATCTACACTGCACAATCTCAGAGGTGAGCATCATATCTGCCTCCCAGAATTGCGCAAAGACTACCTCCATGTACAACTAAACTATGCATTTCTTAAGCACATTCATTAACCCTCCTTCTTGCCTGTTGGAAGAATGTACTTCTATGAGACATGGGTCTGCCTGGCTCCCCAAAACTACGTAGACATGCCTAGATGGTCCTCTATTTCCTTTCTCTACACTGTTCTCAGAAATTTCATAGAACTACCCAGCTCACCCTTGCTGCCTTGCTTTGCACTGCCTCTAGAAATTGTACAGACATGTCTAGCAGTTCCCCTGCTACCTCTCCTACAATGTTCCCAGAAACTGTGCAGTCATGCTCAGCAAGTCCCTTTGCAGCTCTGCTCTATCTTCCTCTGGAAATTGTGCAAAATGTCCCAGGAGCCCCTCTATAGCCCCACTTTGTCCTCCCTCTGAAAACTGCATAGAGCTGTCCCCCCTCAGGGTCCCACCTTGCAGTTGACACTAGTGACTTTCACTGCACAATTATCTCTCCTAGTGATCACCGGACAATTTTCCCGATAGTGCAGGTTGTCATCCCAGAATTCCTCATTCCATCCTAAGTTGCACTCTGCGTCGTCTCAGTCAGTTGTCCTCCCTCTCTGTCACCTGAAACACAAGAACAATGCATCATGCTAGACTATGAGGTTTTAGATTGATGTCATCCCATCATGAGTGAATTGTAGGAATAGGTACACTGGTAGAAGCGGGCAATGAACGAGATAAATAAGGAGCGGACATGCTAGAAGACTTGCTTGTAGCTGGATGGGCGTACCAAGAATATCAAGAAACAAGAAAAAGGAACACGTGCATTGAACTATCAGGTAAGACCAATACCATCGAAGACCCCGCAACACTATGCCATAAGGAGGAGAAGACAAATCACACAAAGAGTACATCCATCACTCAGCAGTGCAACAACTTGACATGGACACCACAGTAAGCCATTACATGTCTGTAGTGTCATCTCAAGTTGTGTCATGAGTTGTCTCATCCACATAACCAGTATGGGTCGTATCCATTGTAACTGAATGTAATGTAAAGTGAAGTCCAATGGATGCACACAAGAAGTTGAAGAGACATGTTAGTTGAAAATTCATGGGAAGTTGAACAATCATGAGGGTAGTCCAAGAGTCGCAAGGGTCAAACATCACCCTTGGATATATATACCCCTCCCATTGTATTAGCAAGGACTTTTCACCTTGGCTCCTTCCACATAGCCTTGAGATTCTGTAGTATGTTCTTTGAGGAGTGAGGAGTGGCTCCAATCTCTCACTACTGGGACTAGTGTCTTGGGACTTTTGCTTAATCCAGAAGCATACTAAGGCTACCATATTTTCACACTTGTTTTGTAGATGTTTGTTAGACTACTCTTTAAACATTTGTGATACATGTTTTCTAAACCTGTACTAAGATAGTTGAACTACTTTGTTTATTTTAGTACTTACATTGTTGAAGATGTGTTGTATTTTTTATCATTGTTGTCTTGTTCGTGTCGACTAATCTGATGAAAATTATACATAACATTCTTGTTTATTGGTTATAACGCCCATCACCTCTGTGTGGACTACTCTGCTGGATGGTGTACATGTTTCCCCTTACATTTTGGTTTTAACTACTACCATATCTGTTGTGGACTACTCTGCTAGATGTTGGACAAACCATTATTGGTTCGCATGTGTCTTTCCATGGGTGTTATTACTACCTCTCATATAGATGCTTACTTTACTCTCTCCCTTTACAGTAAGAGAACCCGTACACAAGTTACATTACAGACTCACCAGGCATACCCACCTCACTTTTTGAAGATACAAGCATAACACTCTCATGTGCTAAACAACAAGAGCTAAGGCAAATCTCTAAGATAATGAAAATCGGGTCATCATATTGGATAAGACTCCTACACCAAATGGTGTGAGGTCAATTTGGGACTTCATACTAGGTAGATCCCCTTAATATTGGCGGGTCAAGCACTGTTAACAGGTTCTTGATCTAGTTTTGCATCAACATCATTCTTTCTGAAATCGTGATACCCATTTTGTGTCATTGATGGGGGATACATCAAGGCCCTCCTATGACGGGTTGCATCCTGTCGACATCAACTCATTATCCAAGAAGTTTACTTAGAAAAAACCTTTCAGTACCTTGGTGCTTGCATACATCAATGGAAAGTTTCCTCGCTCTCGGTGACAGGTTTTCATCAATGGCCTTCAATCGAGATATTCTGCGTAATATTTGATTTCAACTCATTCATGCACACCATACATATTGTATTGTAGTAACTTTAGATCCATTAAAACCATTGTTTGTTTCTCTCGCGTTTTTTATTGGCTTACATCATTAGTAGGTAATAATATGGTGTTTACCATGTTCGACCTCAGCTCATTGATTCACATGGTTAGACTCGTACATTGGATGATCACGTGGACGAGATGGAAGAGCCTGGATCTAGTCTCATCCATCCAAGCTATGATTTCAGGATTAATACATGATTACAAAATATGATGGCTATGATCATATAGAAAGTCATCTAGTCACGGGACTAATATTTATCATTAGTGGACGTGTCTTTATCATTGTACATGTAATGTTATCTTATGTGTTGAGCATGGGTATGCCTCCCTTAGCAAAGATATCAATATGTAGATGTATTGTAATAGATGATGAACTCGACCAGTTGTTCTTGATCCAAACTTGTCACAAAGTAGAGCACTTCAGTCATCATTTGTTGCCTCTAACTTTGTGCTTTAGGGGGAAATCTGTTATAGAACATTTTTTCATATCTAGTCAATAGGCTTGTTAACTATATCAATCAACATCCATCCACACCTTGTCATCACCCTTGCACAAATCCCTTAGAATGAATTTCCATAATCCTTGAGTTTTTGCGCTTAACTTTTTCATTTCCATGCTTTTAGGCCCAAGGCACCCTGCTTTCTTAGGAGACTACGTTCAATGCATGTTTCTCCACTTTTCACCTACATTGATCATTAGCAGATTGTCCCTTCTTGGGGTGTGCTTATTCTAGAAATTTGGGAAAAATAAAAATAATCTTGAAGATTCCTCTTCTAGAAGCTTCCAAGAGTTGTTCCAATCATTTACCTTGGATAAGACCTTTGAATCCCATCTCATCCTACCTTGGATATTTCACCCCTTATCTCTTGAGCTCATCCTCCCATCAAGAGTGGATCTCAATCCTATATTGGTAAATGGATAATAATTCCTAAACTACCATCCTCTCCTATATGTTTACTTCCATCCACAAGGTAGGGGTTGGATTTTGGAGATTGATTACCCTCATGTTGTTGCCTTGGTTCCAAAAGAGTCATCATTCCATGCATTGAGGTGACATAGAGGTGTAGTTTGTGGCAAGTAAGGACAGGTCAATGTGGGGAGCTCTCTGCATGATCAACTCCTATATTTGGTTGCAAATCTCTCCATTTCTATTAATACAAGGAGTACATTGTTTTCCTATATATGATGTTGATGTTCATATGTTTCAATGATTGGTTGATCCATTGAAGGAAGTGATTGGATAATACTACATAGATATTGTAGATCTTTGACTTGTTGTGTTTGTATGTGTAGGTTCTAATTATATCAATTAGAGCTAGGATTGGAGCGTACAAAACAAGAAGAGAGTGAAGTTTACGATAGATTCCAAGTAGGCCTCATCTCATTATTCAATTACTTTGATGGAAACGTTGTTTTCTTTGTCTTTCTGTATTCTAGACTAGGCCACTAGGTCTAGGGAAGATACTTTTGTTCGCAGTCAGATTCCGCATAATAGTGGATTTATGTGGGTCTCAGTTTGACTTTATTCATAGTAGGGTTTGTTTTTCATCTTGATGTAGTTGTGTCTGCATCTTCAATTGAGGAGGATTATGTTGTGTCACATGTATGTGTCTTAAGCTATTTGGATGACAGTGTTGGGTGGTGTCCTGGTTCTATTGTTGGATAGTATGGTTCATTCTCTTATTTCTTTGCAGAAATGGGAGTTCATAGTAGCTTCCCAACGTATGCTCCTAAAGAAGCAGTCATGTTGTAGAGGTAGAGGATGAGATGTAGATGATGGTATGGTGGTAGTGCTCCTCAAGGTTAGAGAGGAGCTATAATTTTTGTTCATGACTTGAATGCCAATTATTTCGACGTGATTTCACTAGAGACGAGCAAAGAAATCTGTAAGATGAAGACACAGTCAGGGATCAAATGCTAATCTCATTCAAATTTAGAGATTGTGGAAGATACGTCAACATGGGTTAGAAGCAATACTTAAATGTGGCGGCTCTCAATTTTCAGATGAAGATCCTCTCAGCTCTAGTGTTGAAAGATATACTTTCTTCTCCTCCCTAGAAGACAACAAAAATATGCTCAGGAATCAAAGGTTTTGTCTGGATAGGTTTGATTCTTGACTAGAACACGTAGAAAATCATATTGTGTATGACTCAAACAATGGAGACTTGATGGGAACCCTAGGTTCTAGTGAAAGGGTCCCTACGAATATCCCCTCCTCTGAAAATGACTGGTGACCATGCATGATGGTTTCAATGGCTAAGTTTTTTGTCAATGTCTCTAAGCGTAATGGTAAGAACTATGGTGTTTTTCCTCTGGCTCCTTAGTGCATGTTCATGGCATGCAATTATGAATATTGTGGCCTTCTTTTTATTGATCTTAGAAGAATTTTTTGGTCTAATTATTGTGGGTATTATTTTGTTTTATTATGATGGTTAGTTTGTGGTTTATTATTGGCCTTCCCTGGCATATTTTTGGAATGGAAAAAGACATTTTTTGGAGAGGAAGGAAAGGACCTTTATTACTACTATGGTGTTTGTATCTGATGTATTTGCAGTAGCATTTTGATGTTTATCTTGTAACTTTGTAATGTGTCAACTTTGATGTCATTTAAGATATTTTCATGTCTGGTTAGGTTGAGAATACAATGGAATTGGGTGAATATATTGGTGTTGGCCCAAACGCACACTCTATTTGAGTTCTTGTCCTCCACTTTTTCCTCATGTTTGTCTTAAAACCTAGTCCCTCCACTGTAAAATTGGAAAAGGAAAAGCAAACCCATGAGAGATCTTTCTAGAATATCTATATAAACATGTTCTGTTGAGTAATACAAATTCTTCAATTAAATATTATTATTAATAATAATAATAATAATTAAAAAAAATATATATATATTAGATATATATATTTTCCACTGGAAAAATCGTAATCTTTCATTAACTTGAAAAATTACATATTGTAGATGCACTATGCATATGCTATAGAGTCCGTTAGCCTTTTGAGGTCTCAGTATATGGTCTAATATATCAGATATATATCCAAAATCATCACGCAGGATGTTCTTTGTGTTGTTCTATTTATATATACATGTTTGCCACGCAGGGCATCTGAAAAGTAGTTTTGTCAACTATATACAATAAGCTGTTCAAAAAATCAATATCCTGTTTTGTATCTCATGGGCTAGTTGCCCTATGATAATGTGGACCTATATAAGGGCGATGATAGTATTGATATGCATTTGATCCTTGCTACTCCTGTATCATCCACTCTCCTCTGGGTAGTGTCATGGCCTCCTTGGAAAGTTGGTCGGCACTGCTGTTGTGTTCCCTGTAGATATGATTGCAAGTGATGTCAATAAATTGTGCCTTCAATATATTTATTTCATCCAATATGTTACTGAGTGTATGTGTGTGACAAACAGTAATATTGTTGAACCAATCTATGATGAGCTTCAAGTCTCCAAATATATGAATTTGCATGCAATTATGCCCCAATGAGAAATGCATGAGATGACGAAGAGTGATGATTTCTGCAAAATTGTTTGAGCCTATCCCCAAACCCATCCAGACTTTATAGAAATGATGTTCGTTTATGTATAATATAAAACGTCCCCCGCACCCCTGCTGCTGGGCAGCGCCATCAAAAAAATCCCATGGATAACGTTTATCAATATGCGGAGGGTCGCGGGGTCTTCGAGTACGAGGTTGTGGAGGCTCTGGCAATTCGTTATAGGCGGATATGATGAGAGCAGTTAGATGAGGCCAGCTCACTAGTTTATCATCAAAAATAGCCCGGTTTCGAGCTAGCCAGAGGTACCAGCTGATAATAATGGGCAGGCTTTGTAATTTGGAGCTTTTGTGTTGATAAAACCATGTTTCCCAGGCTCTGTTAATATCGTCGCCTTCCCATTTGCCTGTGAAATGTATAGATGTGGATACTGATTGCCATAGGTTCATCAACGCTGTGCAATTTAGGAACAGATGGAGACTCGATTCAGAAGAGCATTTACATAGGGTGCACCAGGTAGGCCCGTATACTGCTCTGCGCATGAGATATTCCCCAGTTGGGACTATACCTTTGAGGATACACCGAAAAAAGAGTTTCTACCTGGGAGGCGCAGTGAGCTTCCGTAATGTTTCCACCAAAATGTGATCATATCCGGTACCTTGTGCGATATCAGCGTTAAATAGCCTGTCTTTGGTGTATATATTCCGTTCTCAGATTGATGCCAGATTAGCTCGTCCAGCCCCTGTTTAATCCTGATGTGTGACTCTATCAAAGCATTAATGTAGTCAGTCCATTCCTGGTGCCAGTGGGGTGGAAGATTGATCTGTAGTGCAGATTTCCAGCGCTGATCTAATATGGATGAATTGTGAGGATCAGCAATATCAGCTAGCACTTTAATCTCTTAAGAGTGTAGGTGCTGTATGAGGGCCTCAGATAGTATATGTCTACCTCCACATCCATTCCATGGGTCTATACCAATACGAGCCATGGATCCATCATTGATTTTCCAAACCAGGTTGTCCCTGATGAGAGGCATATATTTTAGAAGTTCTTTCCACATAGATGAGATACCGAATTTAGGCCAGTTTGGAAGTCGGATCCATTCCATTATGTGAAGAGGCCAGATGTACTTGTGGTATGTAATGCTGGTCTAGAGATTGTGACCTGTGAGTAAAGTCCACCCCATTTTTGCAGCAAGGGCTTGTGCAAATGTAGGCAGGTCTTTTAATCCCCAGCCTCCCCATTTTTTGGGAATAGCTATCTTCTTCCATCCTACCCATGCAAATATGCACTTGTCCTGGTTCCCATTCCAAAGATATCTGTTGCATATTTGGTGTAATCTTGCCAAGATGCTCCTCGGAATCCAGGCAAGAGCCATCCAAAAGACCGGTGTGGCCTCTAGGACAGATTTAACCAATACAAGTCTACCAGATCTAGATAGATATCGGTGGCTCCATATGTTAAGGCGTTTTTCCAGTTTGGCAACAAGCCAAACCCAGTCAGCTATCTTTTGGCTGATAGGATTGATCCAGAAACCTAAATATTTGAGACCACGATCTAAGGGACTAATGCAGAATGGGAACAGTTGACGAGCCAAATGGGACTCGTGGATAGAGGTTCTGGAGAGAATGATAGATGATTTTGAATGGTTTGCAAGCATCCTAGTAGCTGATGAGAAAAGGGTGAGGATTTTCGAGAAAGTGCGGGAGTCCCTGATGCTGCCATCAAGGAAAATCATGACATCGTCCACAAAAAGAAGATGGGTGAGATAGCAGTCATCTGATATTTTGAGTCCACTAAATTCCCCATTTCTCTTTGCTGTAGCAATTAATCGACTCAGACCATCCATGACAATCAAGAAGAGAAGGGGAGACAGAGGACAACCCTGTCTGAGGCCACGTTCAGAGTGGAAAAACTGAGATGCCGACCCATTAATCAGAACACTGAAGGTGGGGGTGGAGATACAAGCCATGATCCAGGTAATGAAGTTGATAGGGAAGCCCAGATGGATGAGGAGCATCTTGATGTAGAGCCAGCTGACACGGTCAAATGCCTTTGCCAAGTCAATCTTTAAGATAATGGCTTTGTGGTTCTTTGTCCAGATGGTGTGAAGTGCTTCCTGTGCTGAACCAATAGCTTCATGAATCTGACGATGTTCAAGGCAAGCAAATTGTTGAGGGGCAATATTACGGGACATAATAGGACGAAGGCGATTTTCTATAATCTTGGAGATGATCTTGTAGAGCACATTACACAGAGAGATGGGGCGATAATCATCGAAAGAGGAAGGAGAGTCCGATTTGGGGATCAGGGCTATGAAAGTCGAGTTGATGGCATTGTACATTGACCCAGATACCCTGCATTCCTCCACAACCCTCAATAAGTCATTGCTGAGCAGATCATAGAAAGTAATGTAGAACTCAATGGTCCAACCATCCGGCCCCGGGCTTTTCTCCCTTTTGAACCATTTTAGAGTGCTCTCAAGTTCCCCAGGTGTCACTGGATCAAATAGAGCCTCCGACTCATCCTCATTTACAAACCTGGGGAAGTGTCCAGCAATGTTAATAATATCAGCAATAGTTGAGCCAGGAGGTTGTTTGTAGAGGTTCATGAAATGTGATGATCCCAGGTGTGAAAGCTTATTGAAGGAGTCTGCCACTCCACCTTCTGGCAGCGGGATATTCCAAATTGTATTTTTTATTTTTTCTGCCTTTTGCAAAGTTATGAAAGAATCAAGTGTTGTCATCCCCAGCTTTTAACCAAATAGCTCTGCTACGAAGATGGATGGATTCCTCTCGATCTCTTAGTATTTTTGTCTTCTGGTTTTCTAGATCCACGAGGTGGGTTTTGTCCTCTGCCGTGGCAAAACCCCAGTCCTCTTTCATCCAATAGCGAGGATAGTTCAGATTCTATAAGCAGCAGGGTTGTGTTTTCCTTTTGGTATTTTTCTCTCGCCCATTTAATAGAAAGGTACTTAAGCTGAGAAAGGTTAGAGCAAAACCCTTTTGCCAAGGAATCTGACCTATCTATCGGGTTTTGAGTCCAAAAATCCTTAACCATCTTGATATATGAAGGATCCTGTAGCCAGCCATGATTGAACTTGAAGGGGGCTTTTGGCTTTTTATGAGGACCCAATATTTCCAGGTATATTGGGTAGTGATCCGATATGCCGCCAGTACCCACCCATTGTTTGTAAAAATGCAGCTGTTGTATAAGGGTACCTTTCATTATAAATCTATCTAATCTACGGGCAAGAGCAACTTCTCCAATTCTTCTGTTCCTCCGGGTGGGGAGTGGTTTGTGCATAGGGACATCGATCAGGTTGTGTTGCTCCAGAAGGTCTGTCATATAACCAGTGATCGTGTCTACTTGAGCCATGGATCCCCACGATTCACTATATCCCAAGGAGAAGTTTAAATCACCCCCAATAATGATGTTGTCAGCAGTGAAGATAGATAGGCTCAGTAAATGATTCCAAAAATTCTCCCTTTGTTGACAGGGGCCATATATGTTAATAACTCTAAGGTTGGTCCCAAGGTCAGCCGAGAAGAGGTCTAAGCCCATAAAACCCTGACCTCCCCAGGAATCTTGTGCTTTGATGGATGTTGGATTGAAACCAATCGCAAGGCCCCCCGATCTACCAGTAGAATCCATAGCTAGAAACTGCCAACCCAGGATGATGGAGGATAAAGAGGCGGTAATAGGGTCAGCCAAGCCAAGGGTTTCTTGGAGGAGGATAATGTCAACAGGAACAGATTCAAAAAGTCTACGCAGAGCTAGTTTCTTGGAGGCACTAGCCAAGCCTCTGCAGTTGAAGGAAAGACACTTCATGGGTGGAGGTTGCCAGGGGTGTTCGCTACTCTAAGAACCTCATCAATAGTATATTTTCGCCCAGAGGCAACCTCCGCACCCGCCCGCCTGATGGATTTTGACAAATTTGATTTTCTCCCCCGGACAGTCAAGGGAGTCGACCCAGATGATACAATACCCAAACCAGCAATCTTAAGATGAGATCCGAGAGAGTGTACTCGAGGGCGCAGATTATAATGGTGTTTTGACCCCCGAGATGAGGAAGGAGAGGAGGATGGCGAGGGGTGAGAGTGCAATGAGGGTGCAGATGGAGCATAGACCGGTGATGAGGGCAATGTGCAAAATGCAACTGACATGGATGGAGAATGCAATGAGGAGCAAGGAGAATAACAAGATAAGGGAGTGAAAAGAGATGTACCTTATGTGGTGGCAGATGTTGCAGAGCAGAAGGGTGATCCACTAATAGATCCGGGGAGCCTTCTAGATGAGTTGATTTTGAAGATCTGACCCTAACAGCAGGAGCTTCAAAACAGCCCGAGGGCGAGTGAAGGGAGGCAGAGGGAGCTGCGGCTGCCAAAGTGGGAGAACCCGAAGATGTAGCAGCAAATAAAGTTGTGTTGTGCGGATGTGGGTCAAATGAGAGCAACAGCGGGATAACAGTCGACAGAAAGCGAATGGTCCCGGGTGACAGAGGGGGGAGGTCTAGGGCAGGAGGCTCCCGGGGGGAATTTTCGGCAGAGTGTTGTGGAGGACGGTGATCCGATAGGGATACCACTGGAGAAGTATGCGGCGATGGGATCGAAGGTCGGCTAGGGCCTACTTCTGTAGAAGAGAAATTAGGGCATCCGAAAATTACCTGCTCAGGATGCGGGTCTTCTGAATAATCTACTGCCTCCTCCGTTTCCATAACATCACCCATTATAGCAGTAGTCATCCTGAAAGCGACAGATGGACCTGAAAAACCGGGCCGGGTAACAGGCAGCAACAGGTTCGCGGTTAGAGAGTTACAGGTATCAGTGAGGGTGCTAGCCGAAACCCTAGCCGAAACCCTCACGGTCTATCGCAGAGCGCTCCATCTCTTCGGGGGGGGAGAACTATATTCACTTCCATCTACATATATATATATATATATATATATAATTATAAGTATAATATATTCTCCTCTTAAAGTTAAAGCATACCATTTCATTTTCTAACTTTAATAAAGGCAAAAATTATTATCTAAAATGATACATACAAGAGAGATGTGATTAGAAATTGGATCCCAAATGCCTTGAAGTCCTTTCACATGAGATTTTTAACTCAAAATTAGATCCCAAATGTCATTAAGTCCTTTCACATGTGAAGAGAAAAACGGATAATTCTTAATGATGTCATAGTAAAAGGAATAAAATTATAGGTTAAATAAAATATAATATGTTTTTTTTTGTAATTGTAGAGAGGTTGGATAAGTTAATATTAAGTCTTGCATGGATGAAAAGTGAGTTAATATGATTTTTTGTATTAGGGCTATGTTTTTTTGTAATGCTCCTTAAAATCCTAAGATCACTAGTGTCAAATGTTGAGTGAGTTATATTAAGTGTCGCCAAAGTGTTGAAACAAGGGCAACGAAGAGTAGTAAGAGTTGAGACTCTAAAAATACCAAGGATCAAGAGTGATGAGAAGCTTAAGAGTCTGAAATTGGGATTGTCGAGATGTCATATATCTAGTAATATTCTTTGAGGTTGAATTGACACTCCTTAAGAATCAATACACCCAATCATATCTGGTAGTTTTCATTGAGGTTAAATTGGCACTCCTTAAGACACCCAATCACTCTAGAGTTGAGGCTTGATATTGGCATCCATTAAGCTAGATGACATCAACGAGTAGAGAATAAGGGCATAGGGCAGGGAGATAAGCCTGGGGACTCGTGCCTGAATTCCATAACCACTGGCCACCCGTGGGCAGAGGGGTGCCTTTGCCCGATGCAAGATAGACATGGTAGTGAAGTCTGGATATCACATTTGCACTGTGTTGCAATGGAAGAGGTAGGGAATCTAACGATGTCAAACTGTATACAGGTTATAAGTCGGCAGGGTATGGCTCCAGCACGACGTGGTCACGGTCGGGGCAACAAAGGCCCGGAACCCCAAGAAACCAAATGCCCAAGCAAGACGGATGGCCGCAGGGGTCGCAAGGCCGCTGAGCGCATCATAGTTGAGGCAAGCAAGAATTACAAATAGGAAGTGAATGATGGAACCCGAAAGTTGATAGATGGTTGGGAAGACCAGGTGAAGAATGAGCTGGAACAGGATGATGAAATTGAGGTCTGGAGAAAAATGGTGCCTGACCTAGGAACCACAAGAGGGTGAATAACTCAGTTCAAGAACACCCTATATCTGAATTTTTTGATGAAAAGTCTGTTAGGCAAAGCACTTGAACAAATCTCTATGGGGATGGTAGTCACCATGCAGGGCCTTCACAACTACAAGAGAGATATGGAGAAGATCCTTTTTCAGCTACATAAAAAGGATGTGAGGATGGACTGGATTGACAGGCGCATCCATTGGGGAGATCGTTGGAATGCCAGAAGCAACCGCAGATGACCCTACCCCAGTAGCCTCTGACACTGAGGAGCAGAATGACAAGCAAGATTAGTCTACCTAAGCTTAGTTTTTGTTTATGCGGATAACATTTAAATTTCTTGTTGCCTATGTTAGATGTTATAGTTATGTAGTTTGTTATCATGAGACTGAAACATACCTAGCTCTGCTAGAAAGACTGAAGAAGTTATGTTTTTGGATGGCATATAATGCTGACCGATGGCCAGCAGACTTGGTTTCCCCTCAGGGCAAGTTGAGGCCACCAAGTAAAACTGTGTGGTGTAAATTTGCTTCATATACATAATAGAAAATGGACGACCCTACCAAGCATTACAATTTTTTTTTTACCAAAATAATGTTATGATAAGTAAAATCTTTACACATTGATTTTAAAATATCGTATTGTTTTAAACTAACTAAATTTTAAGGTTTTTAAATTTAATATTAAGGTGATCTTAACTTGATTCAATTTAATTAAAATTTTTAATTAAATAATTAATATAATAGTTTTTACATAAACAAAATTACAATAATTAATAATGTAATTTATTTTTTTTTAATTTTTTTTTATATATTGGATTTGAAATATAGTTTTTTTTATATATTGGATTTAAAATATAGGCAACTTCTCTTAACATAATAATTTATTTTTAATTAAAACTTGATATTCAATACAATTTAAATTATAATTTTATTTCGAGAATCTTTATGTCACATTTATAATTTTATTTCGAGATTTTTTATGTCACATTGTCTATGTGAAATTGTTTTTGTTAATCAAACCATAAATTTGACTACACTAAGAAATTTCTTATATTATAACATCCATGAGAAATTGTTATATTAATTAAACTAAAATTTCAACTACACTCAAAGCTTATTTATGCTACATCATTGATGGGATTCCTTATATTACATCACTAATTTTCTTTCATAAAAGGTATCAAAATCTTAACCCCACATTAAATACTAAAGTCAAAAGTGTTAAAGGAAATACTTGAAACTTCAACCCCACATTGAATACAATCTATTAAACTCACTCATGTCAAGAAAAAGCTATGCAAGGACATCTTCATTTTTATGACGATATATCTTACAACATGACTACACTAATATTCAGCCAAGTACAGTAAATAATCTCAAGTTAACACTCTACCTTGGCTCTTGTTATTTTTTCTGTTTTATTTTATTTTGCTATTTTTTTTATATGTTTCCTTAGGTGTTGTGGGGAAAAATGCCTATGCAGGACGATCCTATCCACCTAAGGTGTGACAGTGCCTTAGCAACAAACAGATACAGCTATTCTGGTTTCTTCCTTTATGAAATGTGAAAGAGGGGAGATCGATAGACTTACCGTTGTCTTCCGTTTGTCCCTCGATCTAGATCCTCTTCTCTTTGGGTGTTCACAGCTACTTGCCTCCTCGCTTTCTCAAGAGAACAGCTACTTGATTCCCACGAGATCACAAGAGAACAGCTACCTGTGACAAGAGAACAGCTACTTGCGACAAGAGAAGAACACAACACAAAGGCAAATATTCATATTCATAAATGATTCGGGATTAGAAGTAAATCAAATACACTAATGCAATCATATAAATACACCAGCATATAGGAGCAAACCAAGATAGCTTTATTGATTGATAACAAGGTTCAGGAAGAGATACAACCCATAGGGCTCCAATCCAGCATCTCCTTCCCAGCAGAATGGAATTCCTTCTTCAGCTCCCTTCAAAGCATTAAGCACCCAATGTTTCCAGTCTCAGACCAACAACAATTCTTTGCAATAACAAAATTCCAGCCCTTAGATCTCATGGAGGAGAGATCTATATATAGTTATTTTGGAGAGAGGATGAGTCAGCTTGAGATCTGACTAGTGTCCTCTCCCTCTCTCAGTTCTTGAGTCCACTTGGAGGTTCTTGCTTCCACTTGGAGATTTGGAACCTCTTACCCATCACCAGTCGAATTCACTGATACAAGTGTCATTTTGGAAGCTTCCTGGGCATTGACACATTGAGGAATGAACCTGCCACTTGTCCAAACTCGCTCAGTGCAGGTAGCCTTTGTTGCAGTTGACATTCAACGCAGGTAGACAGTGGAGCAGTTGACATTCAGCGCAGATGCTCAGTGGAGCAGTTGACATGATCCAGAATTGGCTTGATTTTGAGCAGTTTCAGGTGGAGAACTTCTCTGAATCGTTGTGGTTCGTTAGCCTTGTTCCTCTAGGGGTAGGAACAACATGTTTAGGGACTTTGGATCCCTTAGATTATGGACATTTCATGCTCGAGGCTGTAAGGCACAAAAATGTCTATAACAGTTGTCCCCTAAAGTATGAGGCCGTTTATCGGGTGAAATGCTTTATCCAGGAGGGTCCGAAGTTCATCCATTTGCTGGGAGGAGACCTGTAATAAGATACAATACAATACATTATGATTCATACTGCTTTCATGATCTAGCTGAGGTGGGCATTCCCATGCTCAGCGTTATAAATTCATTTTTGTACATAGAACAGACGATCGTCTGATGGTAGACTGATAATTTTGGTGAAATTATCATCCTTTGAGTAGGATGATCATCTGCTGCAATGATGTACATGTCAAATGTCTTTATTTTTCCTGAATATATATCGCAGCCCGGATGGATGAGACTAGATCCAGGGTCTTCAAACTCGTTCGATCTTCACTCTAAGTACAAGTCGATCCATGTGACAATTGCGCTAAAGTCGAACATGGAAAGACATCGCTTGATTACCGGTCAATGATTCAAACCGTTAACAAGCGCGAGAGGAATCACCGATAATGATAATGACCCTCAAGGTACTACAGTACAATTGACGTGGTGTGAATAAAGGACTTGGCGTCAAACACCACGCAAAATCTTCTGGTCGAAGGTCATTGATGTATACCTGTCGCCGGAAGTGAGAAACTTGCCATTGAGGCATGCAAGCTTAAAAGTACTGAAGGGGTTGTTCCTAGATCAACTTCTTGGATAATGAGCTGATGTCGAAAAGAAGCGATCCGTCAAAGGAGGGCCTTAATGAATCCCACATCAGTGACACGGAACGGAGCTAATGATTTTAATGGAGGTGAAACAATCTGTGACATATGATTCAGGGTGGCGGTCATGAATGGATGAAGGATAATGTATGGCAGCGGATGGGACCCGGTTGACTCTTTCTGAACGACTTCTCTTGAACATATGGCGACACTGATGCGATGGATCGGTAGCATTACCCCAAGTATGGATGGTATGGCGAGACCATGGTGATGTGACCGGTGAATGAAACAACCCAACCCGATTGTGGTATGGAGGAAAAGTGTCATGTTCAAGAGCGACCTGCTACCATCAAAGTTTTCTTGATTTTCTCCCAATTTTTCCCCAGTCATTGCTGACCAGTACCTCTTTATTTTTGTCAAGCTTGAGGAGGATAACATATGCTTGTTCTATAACCTGCCCTTCGGGCAAGCCCATCGCTATGTTTTAACGAGCTTAGCGATAGTGAAACTCGTTCTCGTCTAAAGACAAGTTTGTCGCTATTTAGTGATTTTAACGAGTCTAACGACAAGGATAACTCGGTCCTTTTAATTTTTAGAGAGTCTGAAAAGGTAAGTAAAGTTAACTCCAAAAGTCCTTTTTCGTCATCTAATCCCTTAAGTCTGAAAAAGTATAAAACAATACAGAAGGGATGAGTTTTCGATAGTTTTAACGAGCCGAACAAAACAAGCGCTCGATCTTTTTGTGTAATAATCCCTCAGGTCCAAAAAGATTAAAATCTAGAGGAGGGATAGCACTTCCGGTCACTTTAACGAGCTGGAAGGCCAAAACTCGGCAATCTTTTCATATTTTACGAGTCAGTTGAAAAGAGCTTAAAGAAGACTCGTCTTTTGAGGAACGAGTGATGAACAGGGTTAGCAGCTGATTCCAGGTATAGGTTGGAATTTTCCAATCACGGCAGTGTCACAAGGATGGCTAGGTGAAATCACTCCTCGCAGTTGTTCCTCAAAATGGGTAAACAATCAGATGGAGGTAAACGATCGGCCAAATGAAAAGTGGAGGTGACGGTGCAAACACGACCAAGGCTTTTATGGCAGATAAGGTTACATATACAATGGTTATTTACCGGGATGGGTTCATTTTTTAACGAGCTTGAATGCACCAAAACACTGCTCAGACTTATGTTTATTTTTTAACGAGCATGAACTATGTGCTAAAACTGCTCGGATCTTGCGTTTATTTTTTAACAAGCATGAACTTTATGCTAAAACTGCTCGTTTATACCAGTCATATGATAAGAGTGTCTCATTGGAGATCGCTATTTTTTATGGAGCTTCATCTCACCACGCTTTGCTCCGGATCCTTTCGTTATGCAAGTTCGGAAACGACTAATCCTACGAGTTTAAAGGGTTAGACCTACAGGTTTAAAGGGAGGACCTAAAAATTTAAAAAATAAATAGTCGCCCCTTGCTAGCACTCCAAAAGGTTTGCATGCCCCCAGGCATAAGGTATGATTTCAAGGTTACCTCTACTTCACTTTCAGCCAAAACATTTGTTTTAACGAGAGAGGCTTACCTCTTTCAGGTTACCCAAAGATTGTCTCGTTAATCTTTCAAACAAAACACTTCCTCGGCAGTGTCTACCGAAATAGACAAAGGTGAGCGACGGGTTCCGTCCTCTCACATAACTTTGACAAAAGAATCTTATTCTAGAACAACCCTCTTCCTAGATGGACGGGGTACGGACTAGTCATATTCTCCCGCGGAAACCTACCCTATACCCAAAGGTCTCTGTCGAAGCAGACCAGGACGCATGCCCCCTGGGTTCCAGTCATATCCTCCCGGATTACTCGCGCTTATCAGGAGGACGGACCGTGGGTTGAGACACTTCTTGCATGAATAGACCATTTAGGGATGGTATATGACTATTTGCGATGCGTGATTCGGGGAATGAAAGTTGGTCTACGAGCTTAACCATTCTTCCTTCATGCGGAAAACACATTACTCTAAAGAGTGATGAGACAATGGCTCCCATGCAATATATATAGTCTCTTCCAAGGAGTAGGTTATACTCCAAGGGTCCTTGAACAACCATCACGTTCATTTGAACGGTCTTCCCTTTCAATGTTATCGGCACATTGGGGAGGATCCCTAAAGGGCGACTGGTTCCCTTATCAAAGCCTGATAGATTTCTCATTTCAGGTAAAAGCACAGGCGAACCAAGCGCTTTCCAAGCAATAGAGGAAAGGATACTCACAGATGCCCCTTCATCAATAACTGTACCAGCCATTACCATTTTGTATATTTGGACAATAATTTTGAATGGTATGCTAGCTGGCAAGCGGGGTCTGCCTAGTTGGTTCCAGTCAAAGGACACAACCAGGTTGCTCGGTGGTGGGACCGAGTATACGGCTGGATATTGCTCTGATGAACTTCCTTCCTACGATAAAGGAATGGTGGCATCGCCCCCTTGATCATCAGAGTCAGTGCTGATGAAGAGAACTTGGACGGTGTCGTCTTTGTTCTCCTCTGTGATGGTGTCATTCGAAGATAGAGCCTCTGAAGGCAAAACCAGGTCAACTGTCGTTTCAACCTTTAGACTTTCATCAGGTATGGATTCAGACGGTTCATCTTCAATGACAGGTGCTTTGGCTGACCACCTAGGCGGGTCAACCGGATTCTCAACTAGCGAGGGACTTGGCAGGAGTCTTTGATATCCAAGAGGAAGATGCGCTCGTAAAATCGGGCGATCTTCCAGAACTCTCTTTGCCTCGTCTAAGAAGGGACAACGGTGGATGGCGTGATCGCCTTCACACAGTCTGCAAGGAAATTTAGCTTTCCTGCTCTGTCCTAGGGCTTCACTCCCACTAGTTGACAATGAGCAGTCGACATAGCTATCAGAGGTCGATGCTACCGAATTGTGCAATCGGGGGGACCAGTCTCTTAGTATCCGGGGGATACAGGGACAATCTCTATGGAAGTGGTCTCCCTTGCATATGACGCATGGCGATTTAGGCCTTGCGAGTGCGGTGTGTGGATTTTTGTTAGATGACGCTTGTTTGCCCCCAGTCGCCTTAGGCTCCTTCTGCTTCTTTTCTTTCTTCTTCTTCTCCTTCTTCTCCTTAGGAACTCGGTTTTTTGTTCGACCAGTTCCGTCAAGTGAAAAGGAAGGAGGAGAGGAAGATGAAGTGGAAGGCTGGTGGGCAACTCTTGTCTGATCTAACTGTTCAGGAATGGTGGTATTCTGAACGACATTGGTTGAAAAGAGCCAGACTGGTAGGCCAATTGTCAGTCCTGGAAGGGACAATGTGGCCATGTGGGGCGCACCAACATCTCCCCAAGAGGAGAAGGGACTAGGATTTCCACCAAGGGGAATTCCTTGGTTGGTGTGCTCCATCTTTTCAACCTAAAGACCAACACGGGAATAATGGGTGACTGTTCCGTTTAAAATAAATTGTTAACGATGCTTTAGACACAACTTGATTTTTCAATTTTAAAGAGTCGAGAAAAAGCTAAAGATGACTCTAGTCTCCTTCGATGTTTTAACGAGCCCGAAGTGACAAATGCTCGGATGGACTTTTTCTGTTATAGAGTCTGAAAAAGGCCAAAAGAAACTGCTTCGGAGATCTAGGCAGAGGGTGTGCCAAACTTTTCGCAAAACCGCAGAATACTTTTTACAGTACGGGCGGTCGATCTTCGTGAATGTTGTGTTCACTGCATTGCGATCAGTAGGGCGGCCGACACGGCTTCCTAAGGATAAAGGATATATGCCTATAGGGGTCTCCCAATATATACGCGACGGTACGTGGGAGCACAATCCGTACTAGCGCTATCGTCCCTCAGGAGGAATCACCCACCTTCCACGAGATCGACAGTCACTAGGCTTAACGACGCCGGAACACGTCTCTAGCCTAGACCTCTATGTTCTGCGTTAGGTTGTAAAGCGTTGTTAGGTTCATTCAGTTTATTTTAAGTTGATCTTTTTAGAAGTTTGTCTTTCAAGATCACCACGAGATGTATGGTACAATTCCTAAATGCAGTCCAAGATGATAAGCAAGCCTTATAATCTTTTCAACTTTGAAAATCCTAGCTACTAAGGGAAAAGAGCGACACTATCTTTTCTCAAAGAGCAATCAACACACTCTAATGCACTCTTTCCTAAATCAATCATGCAAACTTATCAAAATGCAAATGCACAATGCAGGTGTTTGTTTTCCACTTTCTTAGTATAGATGCCTACAAAGAAAGCTTTTTGTACAACTTTGAATTTGCTTTTAAATGATAGATACAAACAAGTTAACTTTTTTCGAAATCAACAAAGGTAGAAGAGATTATAATCACTTTGCGATTTTTCGAAATGATTACTTGTTTTGACACTTAAAAGAGACAAACTCAAACCAATAAGAAAAAGCAAATGATAATCGACTGCAAACAGCCAATGAACTCTCTCCTAAGATCACAATCAATCAGATCTGAATCAAGGGCTACAGGATGATTATTTCGCTCATGCAAAGGAAAACTGTAAATGACGCCACAAACACATAAAAACACTTACAGTCTTTTTGTACAAAAGGAGGTGGAATTCAAGAAAAGAAAAGGGGTTATCAGGCTGGTACCTATGCTGGTTAAAGGCTGCAAAAAACAGAGATCAAAACAGGGCAAAAGACAGCAGAGAACCCCAGCTACACAAGGCTAAACTGGTTCAGCGCAAGTCTAACACTGTGGAGTTGACATTCAGCACAAGTAGCCTTCACGGGACCTGCTTTGAAATGCAGACTGCCTTCACAGTGTCTGCGCTGAAGGAGAAACTCTCGTTTCTCTTGGGTTCCAGGTCATAAAATGCTCAAAAATCAACTGTTTCAGGCCAAATCAGAAACACAAGCAAGGTATAAACAAAGGGATGCTTTGAGAGGGTACTAAAGACTATCACAAAGGATCATCAAGTCATTTGTGAGTCCATTGTTCAGATCATAGACAAAAACCCAGTGAAGGATCAAGGCAGCTGAGTCTATAAAGCAAACAATGATGTAAACACAAATAAAATGACTAAAACAAATTTCCCCAGCGAAGTCGCCAATTTGTTGTGGGGAAAAATGCCTATGCAGGATGATCCTATCCACCTAAGGTGTGACAGTGCCTTAGCAACAAACAGATACATCTATTCTGGTTTCTTCCTTTATGAAATGTGAAAGAGGGGAGATCGATAGACTTATCGTTGTCTTCCGTTTGTCCCTCGATCTAGATCCTCTTCTCTTTGGGTGTTCACAGCTACTTGCCTCCTCGCTTGCTCAATAGAACAACTACTTGATTCCCACGAGATCACAAGAGAACAGCTACCTGTGACAAGAGAACAGCTACTTGCGACAAGAGAAGAACACAACACAAAGGCAAATATTCATATTCATAAATGATTCAGGATTAGAAGTAAATCAAATACACTAATGCAATCATATAAATACACCAGCATATAGGAGAAACCAAGATAGCTTTATTGATTGATAACAAGGTTCAGGAAGAGATACAACCCATAGGGCTCCAATTCAGCATCTCCTTCCCAGCAGAATGGAATTCCTTCTTCAGCTCCCTTCAAAGCATTAAGCATCCAATGTTTCCAGTCTCAAACCAACAGCAATTCTTTGCAATAACAAAATTCCAGCCCTTAGATCTCATGGAGTGTTATAGACATTTTTGTGCCTTACAGCATTGAGCATGAAATGTCCATAATCAAGGGATCCAAAGTCACTAAACATGTTGTTCCTACCCCTAGAGGAACAAGGCCAGCAAACCACAGCAATTCACAAAAGTTCTCCACCTGAAAACACTCAAAAACAAGCCAATTCTCGATCATGTCAACTGCCCCACTGAGCATCTGCGCTGAATGTCAACTGCTCCACTGTCTACCTACGTTGAATGTCAACATCAACAAAGGCTACCTGCGTTGAGCGTAACTGGACAAGTGGCAGGCTCATTTCTCAATGTGTCAATGCTCAGGAAGCTTCCAAAATGACACTTGCATCAAGGAATTCGACTGGTGATGAGTAAGAGGTTCCAAATCTCCAAGTGGAAGCAAGAACCTCCAAGTGGACTCAAGAACTGAAGAGGGAGAGGACACTAGTCAGTTTCATACCAGCCTCAAGCTGACTCATCCTCTCTCCAAAACTCCTATATATAGATCTCTCTTCCATGAGATCAGAGGAGGCTGGAATTTTGTTATTGCGAAGAATTGTTGTTGGTTTGAGGTTGGAAACATTGGGTGCTTAATGCTTTGAAGGGAGCTGAAGAAGGAATTCCATTCTGCTGGGAAGGAGATGCTGGATTGGAGCCCTATGGGTTGTATCTCTTCCTGAACCTTGTTATCAATCAATAAAGCTATCTTGGTTCTTTCCTATATGCTGGTGTATTTTGTATGATTTGCATTAGTATATTTGATTTACTTCTAATCCTGAATCATTTATGAATATGTATATTTGCCTTTGTGTTTTGTTCTTCTCTTGTCGCAAGTAGCTGTTCTCTTGTCACAGGTAGCTGTTCTCTTGTGATCTCGTGGGAATCAAGTAGCTGTTCTCTTAAGCAAGCGAGGAGGCAAGTAGCTGTGGACACCCAAAGAGAAGAGGATTTAGATCGAGGGACAACCGGAAGACAACGGTAAGTCTACCGATCTCCCCTCTTTCACATTTCATAAAGGAAGAAACCGAAGTAGCTGTATCTGTTTGTTGCTAAGGTACTGTCACACCTTAGGTGGATAGGATCGTCCTGCATAGGCATTTTTCCCCACAACAAATTGGCGACTCCGCTGGGGACATTTGTTTTAGTCATTTTGTCTATGTTTATATCATTGTTTACTTCATAGATTCAACAACAACAATCGAACTGCTTCGCAAAGTAGACTGTTGCTGCTTTGATCCTTCACTGGATTTTTTGTCTATTATCTCAACAATGGACTCACAAATGACTTGATGATCCTTTGTGATAGTCTTTAGTACCTTCTCAAAGCATCCCTCTGTTTATACCTTGCTTGTGTTTCTGATTTGGCCTGAAACAGTTGATTTTTGAGCATTTTATGACCCGGAACCCAAGGGAAACGAGAGTTTCTCTTTCAGCGCAGACACTGTGAAGGCAGTTTGCATTTCAACGCAGGTCCCATGAAGGCTACCTGCGCTGAATGTCAAACTGACAGTGTTGGGCTTGCGCTGAACCAGTGTGGCCTTGTGCAGCTGGGGTTCTTTGCTGTCTTTTTCCCTGTTTTGATCTCTATTTTTGTAGCCTTTAACCAGCATAGGTACCAGTCTGATAACCCCTTTTCTTTGCTTGAATTCCGCCTCATTTTTGTACAAAAAGACTGTAAGTGTTTTTATGTGTTTGTGGTGTCATTTACAGTTTTCCTTTACATGAGTGAAGTAATCTTCCTGTAGCCTTTGATTCAGATCTGATTGATTGTGATCTTAGGAGAGAGTTCATTGGTTGTTTGCAATTTGATTATACATTTGCTTTTGCTTATTGGTTTGAATTTGTCTCTTTTAAAGTGTCGAAACAAGTATTCCTTTCGAAAAGTCACAAAGTGATTGTAATCTCTTCTACCCTTGCTGATTTTGGAAAAAGTAAACTTGTTTATTTCAGTCATTTAAAAGCAAATTCAAAGTTGTACAAAAAGCTTTCTTTGTAGGCATTTATACTAAGAAAGCGGAAAACAAACACCTGCATTATGCATTTGCATTTTGATAAGTTTGCATGATTGATTTAGGAAGAAGTGCATTAGAGTGTGCTGATTGCTCTTTGATAAAAGATAGTCGCTCTCTTTTCCCTTAGTAGCTAGGATTTTCAAAGTTGAAAGATTATAAAGCTTGCTTATCATCTTTGACTGCATTTAGGAATTGTACCATACATCTCGTGGTGATCCTGAAAGACAAACTTTAAAAAGATCAACTTAAAATAAACTGAATGAACCTAACAACGCTTTGCAACATAACGCACAACATAGAGGTCTAGGCTAGAGACGTGTTCCGGCGTCGTTAAGCCTAGTGACTGTCGATCTCGGGGAAGGTGGGTGATTCCTCCTGAGGGACGATAGCGCTAGTACGGATTTGTGCTCCCACGTACCGTTGCATATATATTGGGAGACCCCTATAGGCATATATCCTTTATCCTTAGGAAGCCGTGTCGGCCGCCCTACTGATCGCAATGCAGTGAACATAGCATTCACGAAGATCGACCACCCGTACCGTAAAAAGTATTCTGTGGTTTTGCGAAAAGTTTGGCACACCCTCTGCCTAGATCTCCAGAGCCGTTCCTTTTGGCCTTTTTCAGACTCTATAACAGAAAAAGTCCATCCGAGCATTTGTCACTTCGGGCTCGTTAAAACATCGAAGGAGAATAGAGTCATCTTTAGCTTTTTCTCGACTCTTTAAAAGTGAAAAAGCAAGTTGTGTCTAAAGCGTCGTTAACAAATTATTTTAAACGGAACAATCTCCCATTATTCCCGCGTTGATCTTTAGGTTGAAAAGATGGAGCACACCAACCAAGGAATTCCCCTTGGTGGAAATCCTAGTCCCTTCTCCTCTCGGGGAGATGTTGGTGCACCCCACATGGCCACATTGTCACTTCCAGGACTGACAATTGGCCTAACAGTCTAGCTCTTTTCAACAAATTTCGTTCAGAATACCACAATTCCTTAATAGTCTAGTCAACAGTTAGATCAGACAAGAGTTGCCTCCCAGCCTTCTACTTCATCTTCCTCTCCTCCTTCCTCTTCGCTTGACGGAACTGGTCGATCAAAGAACCGTGTTCCTAAGGAGAAGAAGGAGAAGAAGAAGAAAGAAAAGAAGCAGAAGGAGCCTAAGGCGACTGGGGGCAAACAAGTGTCATCTAACAAAAATCCACACACAGCACTCGTAAGGCCTAAATCGCCATGTGTCATATGCAGGGGAGACCACTTCCATAGAGATTGTCCATGTATCCCCCGGATACTAAGAGACTGGTCCCTCTGATTACACAATTCGGTAGCATCGACCTCTAATAGCCATGTCGACTGCTCACCGTCAACTAGTGGGAGTGAAGCCCTAAGACAGAGCGGGAAAGCTAAATTTCCCTGCAGACTGTGTAAAGGTGATCACGCCATCCACCGTTGTCCCTTCTTTGATGAGTCGAAAAGAGTTCTGGAAGATCGCCCGATTTTACGAGCGCATCTTCCTCCTGGATATCAAAGACTCCTGCCAAGTCCCTCGCTAGTTGAGAATCCAGTTGACCCGCCCAAGTGGTCAGCCGAAGCACCTGTCATTGAAGATGAACTGTCTGAATCCATACCTGACGAAAGTCTAAAGGTTGAAACGGCAGTTGACCTGGTTTTGCCTTCAGAGGCTCTATCTTCGAATGACACCATCACAGAGGAGAATAAAGATGACACCGTCCAAATTCTGTTCATCAGCACTGACTCTGATGATCAAGGGGGCAATGCCACCATTCCTTTATCGCAGGAAGGAAGTTCATCAGAGCGCTATCCGACCGTATACTCGGTCCCACCACCAAGCAACCTCGTTGTGTCCTTTGACTGGAACCAACTAGGCAGACCCCGCTTGCCAGCTAGCATACCATTCAGAATTATTGTCCAAATATACAGAATGGTAATGGCTGGTACAGTTATTGATGAAGGGGCATCTGTGAGTATCCTTTCCTCTATTGCTTGGAAAGCGCTTGGTTCGCCAGCGCTTTTGCCTGAAATGAGAAATCTATCAGGCTTTGATAAGGGAACCAGTCGCCCTTTAGGGATCCTCCCCAATGTGCCAATAACATTGAAAGGGGAGACCGTTCAAATGAACGTGATGTTCATTCAAGGACCCTTGGATTATAACCTACTCCTTCGACGAGACTATATATATTGCATGGGAGCCGTTGTCTCCTCACTCTTTAGAGTAATGTGTTTTCCGCACGAAGGAAGAGTGGTCAAGCTCGTGGACCAACTTTCATTTCCCGGATCATGCATCGCAAATAGTCATATACCATCCCTAAATGGTCTGTTCACGAAAGAAGTGTCTCAACCCACGGTCTATCCTCCTGATGAGCGCGAGTAATCCGGGAGGATATGACTGGAACCCAGGGGGCATGCGTCCTGGCCTGCTTCGGCAGGGAAACTTTGGGTATAGGGTAGGTTTCCGCGGGAGAATATGACTAGTCCGTACCCCATCCGTAGAGGAAGAGGGGTTGTTCTGGAATAAGGTTCTTTTGTCAAAGTTATGTGAGGTGGCGGGATTGCGTCACTCACCTCTGTCTATTTCGGTAGGCATTGTTGACGAAGTGTTTTGTTTGAAAGATTAACGAGACAATATTTGGGTAACCTGAAATAGGTAAGCCTCTCTCGTTAAAACAAATGTTTTGACGGAAAAGAAGTAGAGGTAACCTTGAAACTCTGTCTTATGCCTGGGGGCATGCAAACCTTTTGGAGTGTAAGCAAGGGGTGACTATTTATTTTTTAAATTTTTAGGACCCTTAACCCTTTAAACTCGTAGGATTAGTCGTTTCCGAACTTACATAACGAAAGGATGTGGAGCAAAGCGTGGTGAGATGAAGCTCCAGTAAAAAATAGCAATCTCCAATGAGACACTCTTATCATATGACTGGTATTATCAAACAGTTTTAACGCGGAATTTATGCTCGTTAAAAAATAGAAAAGCGAGATCCGAGCAGTTTTAGCACATAGTTCATGCTCGTTAAAAAATAAACATAAGACCAAGCAGTGTTTTGGCGCATTCAAGCTCTTTAAAAAATGAACCCATCCCGGTAAATAACCATTGTGTATGTAACCTGATCAACCATAAAAGCCTTGGTCGTGTTTGCACCGTCACCTCCACTTTTCATTTGGCCGATCGTTCACCTCCATATGATTGTTTACCCATTTTGAGGAACAGCTGCGAAGAGTGATTTCACCTAGCCATCCTTGTGACACTGCCGTGATTGGAAAATTCCAACCCGTACCTGGAATCAGCTGCTACCCCTGTTTATCACTCGTTCCTCAAAAGACGAGTCTTCTTTAAGCTCTTTTCAATTGACTCGTAAAATATGAAAAGATTGCCGAGTTCTGGCCTTCCACCTCGTTAAATGACCGGAAGTGCTATCCCTCCTCTAGATTTTAATCTTTTTGGACCTGAGGGATTATTGCACAAAAAGATCGAGCGCTTGTTTTGTTCGGCTCGTTAAAACTATCGAAAACTCATCCCTTCTGTATTGTTTTATACTTTTTCGGACTTAAGGGATTAGATAACGAAAAAGGAATTTTGGAGTTAACTTTATGTACCTTTTCAGACTCTCTAAAAATGAAAAGGACCGAGTTATCTTTGTCATTAGACTCGTTAAAATCACTAAATAGCGACAAACTTGTCTTTAGATGAGAACGAGTTTCACTATCGCTAGGCTCGTTAAAACATAGTGATGGGCTTGCCCGAAGGGCAGGTTATAGAACAAGCATATGTTATCCTCCTCAAGCTTGACAAAAATAAAGAGGTACTGGTCAGCAATGACTGGGGAGAAATTGGGAAAAATCAAGAAAACTTTGTTGGTAGCAGGTCGCTCTTGAACATGACACCTTTCCTCCGTACCACAATCGGGTTGGGTTGTTTCACTCACCGGTCACATCTCCATGGTCTCGCCATACCATCCATACTTGGGGTAATTCTACCAATCCATTGCATCGGTGTCGCCATATGTTCAAGAGAAGTCGTTCAGAAAGAGTCAACCAGGTCCCATCCACTGCCATACATTATCCTTCATCCATTCATGACCGCCACCCTGAATCATATGTCACAGATCGTTTTCACCTCCATTAAAATCATTAGCTCCGTTCCGTGTCATTGATGTGGGATTCATTAAGGCCCTCCTTTGACGGATCGCTTCTTGTCGACATCAGCTCATTATCCAAGAAAATGATCTAGGAACAACCCCTTCAGTACTTTGAAGCTTGCATGCCTCAATGGCAAGTTTCTCACTTCCGGCGACAGGTATACATCAATGACCTTCGACCAGAAGATTTTGCGTGGTGTTCGACGCCAAGTCCTTTATTCACACCACGTGAATTGTACTGCAGTACCTTGAGGATCATTATCATTATCGGTGATTCCTCTCGCGCTTGTTAACGGTTTACATCATTGACCGGTAATCAAGCGATGTCTTTCCATGTTCGACTTCAGCGCAATTCTCACATGGATCGACTTGTACTTAGAGTGAAGATTGAACGAGTTTTGAAGACCCCGGATCTAGTTTCATCCATCCGGGCTGCGATATATATTCAGGAAAAATAAAGACATTTGATATGTACATCATTGCAGCAGATGATCATCCTACCCAAAGGATGATAATTTCACCAAAATTATCAGTCTACCATCAGACGATCGTCTGTTCTATGTACAAAAAATGAATTTATAAAGTTGAGCATGGGAATTCCCGCCTCAGCTAGATCATGAAAGCAGAATGAATCATAATGTATTGTATTGTATCTTATTACAGGTCTCCTCCCAGCAAATGGATGAACTTCGGACCCTCCTGGATAAAGCATTTCACCTGATAAACGGCCTCATACTTTAGGGGGCAACTATTATAGACATTTTTGTGCCTTACATCATTGAGCATGAAATGTCCATAATCAAGGGATCCAAAGTCCCTAAACATGTTGTTCCTACCCCTAGAGGAATAAGGCCAGCAAACCACAGCAATTCACAAAAGTTCTCCACCTGAAAACAGTCAAAAACAAGCCAATTCTGGATCATGTCAACTGCCCCACTGAGCATCTGTGTTGAATGTCAACTGCTCCACTGTCTACCTGCGTTAAATGTCAACTGCAACAAAGGCTACCTGCGCTGAGTGTAACTGGACAAGTGGCAGGCTCATTTCTCAATGTGTCAATGCTCAGGAAGCTTCCAAAATGACACTTGCATCAAGGAATTCGACTGGTGATGAGTAAGAGGTTCCAAATCTCCAAGTGGAAGCAAGAACCTCCAAGTGGACTCAAGAACTGAAGAGGGAGAGGACACTAGTCAGTTTCATACCAGCCTCAAGCTGACTCATCCTCTCTCCAAACCTCCTATATATAGATCTCTCTTCCATGAGATCAGAGGAGGCTGGAATTTTGTTATTGCGAAGAATTGTTGTTGGTTTGAGGTTGGAAACATTGGGTTCTTAATGCTTTGAAGGGAGCTGAAGAAGGAATTCCATTCTGCTGGGAAGGAGATGCTGGATTGGAGCCCTATGGGTTGTATCTCTTCCTGAACCTTGTTATCAATCAATAAAGCTATCTTGGTTCTTTCCTATATGCTGGTGTATTTTGTATGATTTGCATTAGTATATTTGATTTACTTCTAATGCTGAATCATTTATGAATATGTATATTTGCCTTTGTGTTGTGTTCTTCTCTTGTCGCAAGTAGCTGTTCTCTTGTCACAGGTAGCTGTTCTCTTGTGATCTGATGGGAATCAAGTAGTTGTTCTCTTGAGCAAGCGAGGAGGCAAGTAGTTGTGGACACCCAAAGAGAAGAGGATTTAGATCGAGGGACAACCGGAAGACAACGGTAAGTCTACCGATCTCCCCTCTTTCACATTTCATAAAGGAAGAAACTGAAGTAGCTGTATATGTTTGTTGCTAAGGTACTGTCACACCTTAGGTGGATAGGATCGTCCTGCATAGGCATTTTTCCCCACAACATGGAGGAGAGATCTATATATAGTTATTTTGGAGAGAGGATGAGTCAGCTTGAGATCTGACTAGTGTCCTCTCCCTCTCTCAGTTCTTGAGTCCACTTGGAGGTTCTTGCTTCCACTTGGAGATTTGGAACCTCTTACCCATCACCAGTCGAATTCCCTGATACATGTGTCATTTTGGAAGCTTCCTAGGAATTGACATATTGAGGAATGAACCTGCCACTTGTCCAAACTCGCTCAGCGCAAGTAGCCTTTGTTGCAATTGACATTCAACGCAGGTAGACAGTGGAGCAATTGACATTCAGCGCAGATGCTCAGTGGAGCAGTTGACATGATCCAGAATTGGCTTGATTTTGAGCAGTTTCAGGTGGAGAACTTCTGTGAATCGTTGTGGTTCGTTAGCCTTGTTCCTCTAGGGGTAGGAACAACATGTTTAGGGACTTTGGATCCCTTGGATTATGGACATTTCATGCTCGAGGCTGTAAGGCACAAAAATGTCTATAACATTAGGCCTTACAGAGCTCTTTTTATTTGGGTATTCTCAAGTTGGTTTTAGAAGCTCTTATTTTGTGCTTATACTATTGCTTTGATTTTGATTTTCTTTTCCTCAGGGGTTTTAACTTTAGCTTTTATTTATGTTCTCTACAACTAAGACTTATCTTTGTGAGTTTCATTATCAATAACATACCGTGCCTTGATTTTATCCTTGATTTTATGAGCTTCAATGTGTATAAAAAAAGGCAAAAACAATAATTATTTTAGTTTTTTCTCTGGGCTCTCTTAAAATATTTGTTATTACAACTTGTTATAATTGTTTTGGGATCCAAGGAAATTATTACAAATCTTCTCAAGAGTATCAAAATCTTCTTCCCCTTGTCATCACATGCATAGTTACCAAAATTTGGTTATCACGACAATGCATTGTTGGATTTCCTACTCATCATCTTTAGCGTCTTTGGCATGTATGATGGGGGGTACATGTATCATTGGTGTGGCATATGATATGGTACCAACCATATTTACATTGGCCAATGTGTCATGTAACATAAGAAGAACGATTATACTATGTTAAAGAACCAATTAGGATGTCCTCAACTCTTTTATTCTCTTAATTCTTTAAGAGAACATCATCTTGATGTTCAAATAAATTTGAGGTAACCCCTTTAATAAATTATTCTCTACTCCTTGATGTCATCTAGCTTAATGGATGCCAATATCAAGCCTCAACTCTAGAGTGATTGGGTGTCTTAAGGAGTGCCAATTTAACCTCAATGAAAACTACCAGATATGACTGGGTGTATTGACTCTTAAGGAGTGTCAATTCAACCTCAAAGAATATTACTAGATATATGACATCTCGACAATCCCAATTTCAGACTCTTAAGCTTCTAATCACTCTTGATCCTTGGTATTTTTAGAGTCTCAACTCTTACTACTCTTCGTTGCCCTTGTTTCAACACTTTTCCCTTGTTGCAATACTGGTGCTCACCACTGCAGAAATAATGCTGCAACTCCTGGGGCTTCCTACTTTACATCTATCAACCCAGTAGTTCGTAACAAACTTGGAAGCAATGGTGTTGTATGCACAAGTACTAGCTCTTACTGCAGGCTGTCAATTGGTCAGCTGGCGCAAGATCACTAGGAGCTCAAGCCAACTTCTATGAGTTTCCAGAAGAAGCTTTTAACTGTGATGAAAGAAAGCTAACTCTACAAAGGCTATTCTACTTGCAAAAAGAGAAAGAAGACTGGAGTGTAAAGCAAACCCTAGCAAACCCTAATTTTTCCAACTAACCCTACTTTTGCAGAAAAAAGAGATGAAAATTGATGAAATGAATGCCATTGACTACTGAAAAGGTAAATTACATCTATTCAAGCTAGTCCTAGAAGAAAATGAGAAAAAAACATCTCTTTGTGTTTTTATGGGTTTTATGTGAAATTGTTATGCATGTGATTTTGTCTGTTTGTGACTATGGCAAACGGTTGGTGACGATGGAGGGCGGATTTGGTTTTTGCAGAGGTGTAAGAAGGTGTGGAGGGGTCCTAAGAAGCCTCTGGTAACCTTCTGAAGACTTACCCTACAATTAGACTTCGAAAAATCACTCACAGGAAATTCTACAGGAGGCTGCAGGGGATCTATAGGAGGATGTCGAGAGTTATTTTTACAGGTTTTAAGAGTGGAAAAATGGTGGGAAGGGGCAGTTGAAGACTAGAGGGATGTGTTGAGGTGTCTAGGGCTTGACAAGGAGGATCAAGAAAGAAAATGATGGTTGGACTTGTTCAAATGACGAGAGGAAAGCTTATGGAAAAAGTGCAGAAATTAGGACAGATTCGTGAAGGACTGTGAATGACTTGTGAAACCTATGAGAAAGGAGATGATGTTGGTCGCTTTATTGATGTATTGTGAGATGAGGTGTGTTGTAAGAGATCTACACATCTAACTACCGAAACTGAGCAAGAAAAGGACTAGTTGCACCAAGAAAACAGAACCATATCTCTTGTTAACCTAATTTCTGACCTAGAAACATGAAGTGCTGAATAATACCCTATGAATAGAAAATCTTGCAAAGAGATTTATTACAGAAACAAGAAATAATCTTGGCAAAATGAATCTGAAGCAACCCTTTAACTTTTCAAATCAAATCATCACACTAGAAATTGCATGGAAGAAGCAAAACTGTGTTTTTGGTGGCAACAATGGTGCCTTGACCTCAAATCATGGTCCCAGGAAGGGAGAAAGGAGATCAGGGCCTGTTGTTGGCCTTTTTGAATCTTAGCCTATCACTGTATTAACCTACTTCAGCAACTGAAACAAAAAGCATCTTTGCAAACCATAAAAAACAACTTATTCTAAACATGGTAAAATGAATCTATGTAACAGAAATTAAGTCATGAACTGAAGAAAAAACATATAAGTACAAAGCAAGAGGTGTTGAGCAGCTTGGGTTGGGCCCTAACCCGAGAGCTTCAGCCTTCTGAACGAAATCAGTGCTGGCTCAGAAAATATGTCACCTCGATTATCAAAATAAAAGTCACATTACATAAACTGTTCACAAAAAAAAGCTCGAAAATGAGTTGAACAAGAGCTACACAAAAGTGCGAAAATTCTACTAATAACTGGCTAAACTACTGAGCACCTAAGCCCTCCTATTTATACAACTGGAGCCTCCAACAACTCTCCTAAAATCAAGGAGGCTTGGCTCCCAAGACTAGAGATAGACAAAAGTTCTTCTTCACTTACTCGGCCGCCCCTTTGATGCATTGATGTGGCTGCTTATGCTCCAAACTTTCTGAAGGAGGATTCGAGGTAGGGGGTCATAAATGAGAGGGACACCCTCCTACAAATCCTCTCCCTTGTTTTCCTCGAATATTGGCTGCCAAATGCTCATTAAAACTTTGACTTTGTCTCAAAATTGACCAAAAATCTGCATAAACCACACATTAGGCTTCATGGCATAATGACTAACCCAATTCACTCTATTGGCATAAATATAATAAAAAACATGCAATAAACTAATGAGAATGGTGGATTAAGCTGAGTTAGGAGGCCAAATGAGCCCATATAATTACCCATTTATGGGGCTCATCACTCCCATGCAATCAAGGCAAAGGACAATGCACTCCCTGCCTTGAGCATGTGGGGTGCGGTTGCAATGAATTTCATTGTCCAGCCCATGTCCATTCAGGCATGGCACCTCTGACACCGCACTCATCCCGATCGAGGGATTATTTCAGTAAAAATTATTATTATAATATTTAATTATTTTTTTAAACTAAATTGAATCTCATTTGAGACAAACCCTAATTTTAAATAAAAATAATATTTTAATTATTCAAAATGAAATTTGAACGTAAAACCATAGTTGGCCCTGTATCTATGTTTATAAACATCACCGACATTTTCCTCACTTCCCATGTACTACATTTCGGCGACCTAAATGAAACGAAACAAAACATAACTTTGTTAGTCTTACACTTACGACCACCTAAATTAGACATACTTCCTGTGGCACATCAAATTTGAGGAAATGCACAACGCCCCCAACAAACGCGCTCATAGAATCATTAAAGCTCATAGACTCAAAAGACAATATATTATTAATAATGAATCTTACAAAGAGTTTAAATGATTTCCTTAGATGCCCAAACAAATATAACTATTTGTAATAACAAAAGTTAAAAAAATAAAAATAAAATTGGGTTACACATTGAAGCTCATAGACTCAAGACACAAACCACGATATATTATTGATAATGAAGCTTACAAAAGTAAGTCTTAATATGTTTTTTAAAACTAAAGCTTAACCTTGCAAGAAAAGAAAAGCAAAATCAAAACAAAAATCTAAGCCCAAAATAAGAGGTTCTATCAAACCAACATAAATAGACCCAAGAAAAAAAGCTCCATGATGACCTAAGTAAACATATGAAAAAAATAACAAAAGCCAACATAAATAGACCCAAGAAAAAAAGCTCTGTGATGACCTAAGTAAACATATGAAAAAAATAACAAATAAGATAAAATAACAAAAGCCAAGGTAGACTGAGATTATTTCTTGAGCTTGGTTGAATAGTAGTGGACTCACATTGCAAGATCTATTTTTACATAAAGGAGAATGTCCTTACATAACTTTTTCTCGTTAGTGAATTTAATACATTTTCGTGAGATTTTGATACCTCTATGAAAGAAAAATGGTGATGTGATGTAAAAAATCTTATCAATAATGTAACACAAAAACGCTTTGAGTATAATTGTTTGATTAACTTAAGAATTTCACATGAATAAGATAATATAAAGAATCTCTTAGTGTAGTTAAAACTATGATTTGATTAACAAAAAAACCTCGCATAAATAATGTAACATAAAAAATCTCCAAATAAAATTAAAATTTAATTGATATTTAATATCAAATTTTAACTAACATAAAAATTATGATACCTATATATTAAATCTAATTTTATATTATTTACTCATCATACTATTATTTATATAAAAACTATTATAATATATATTTCATTAAAAAAATTTATTAAATTGAATAATTTAACTAGCCTCAATATCAAATTTAGGAAAAAAATTAATTAAAAAAATTACTTATATTTACTATTAAATTAAAAAAAGCTTTTAAAAATTAAAAAATTACTTATATTTAATATGAGTTTGTATTAATATGTAAATTAAACTAATACATCAGTAATTTATGTAATATAATGGACGGTGTCTCTAGTTTAAATGAATATGTAAAAATTATGTATTATTGTTTATCATAAAATTATCCTTATAAAGAATTATAATAATACTATTTAATTAAAAAAAATAAACTAAACTGAATTTGATTGTGAAGCCACCTAATATTAAATAAAAACAGCCTTAACAAGCTGATATGACATAAATATAATTTTTGGTCTGAACAAGCTGATAATGCGATGTCCTTTTACTCGACAAGCTTAGTGGATCACAACTTCTCGTTAGGATCTGTAGCGTGTGAAAACAACCTGATGAAATGTTAGGTGTAGTTGGTAACGTGTTGTGTTTTATTATTAGGCAAACTCAATGGATTCAACTCACTCATATGACATACATATAATTTTTAGTCTGAACTCTGAAGGTAGTCTACTGACTTAGTTAAATAAACATATATGTTAAATCAATAATGGTTGTATTGTTTTTTATTTTTTTATTTAATAATATAATAGGGAAGGAATAGAATAAAAAGAAAATAGGTAAAAAATAAATTTATTAGAACCTTGAAGTATATAATTAATAATGATTATTTTATTGTTTTTTCATTTTATCATCAAATAAGAATAATGTAATATCTAATAAATCAATAATTCACTTATCCTTGAAATATATGAATTATATTAGCTCTATCAAATCCTTATTCGTGTAGTGAATGTGATATGAGATGGTGCCTCTTGCAACCATATACTAATGTTGAAAATCTTACATATTAGTTGCCTGTTAGTTACGTGTGAGACCTAGGAATTTGTTCTTATTTTTTAGGTGGTTGCTTTAATTTTTCTATTTGCTTGTAAATTATTTATTTATGGTAATTAATGATAAATGTGTAAAGTTTTTTTTGCCAGAAACAATCTATAGGTAAAGCGCTCACTTGAACTTCTCGGTTTATTGAATATATTGTTCGTCTACCCGTGTTTAACATGGTATCAGAACTTCAAAGTTGAGTGAAGGAAAGCTAAAGTACTCTAATGATTGGGTGAGTCCCTGGAGCATGTTTGTGACCCTGAGTGGTGCAAGAGAGTCTAGTGAGAAGGCGAAGCACAGGGATTTTTTTCCTCTGAGGTTTAAACTCATCAGCGGACATTTTTTATTTTTATCAGAAAACACGCTTTCAGTGATTGACCAACACCTTTTCTACAGATAAAGTCGCATTGTTCGGCCTTCTCTTACACATATTTGATACAATGTGGGCCATCAACGCGAATACTAGAGGAAACATCGCGCTGCTACGTTGACTGACATGGTCGTGGAACGCTGCTGACCTGTTGGCGGATCTATGGAGGCAGCTTGATTGGCGGATGATGGATCTGTGGCGGCCAAAACCTGTTTGGAGCGGTGTCATGTGGATCAATGAAGGTTAGACACCTGTTTTTTTGGCAGTTGTCTATAATATGATTTTTTGAAAGTTTTTTTGGTGGGTTTTTTCTGTCAAAATATGCCAGTAATTTATTGGAATTGCAAGTTTGATAGCTAGTTTATGCACAATCAAAGAGTTCCAGAGGTTTTTCATGGTGCTGAATCCAAATATGCAGTAAAAAAATCATTTTAAATAATACAAATTAAGATTTAACCTCAAATTTTTTCCGCCGAATTCCATCACCCTCCAAAAAATCGCATTATAGACAACTCCGTTTTTTGTGGCGTGGAGTTCGCATTACAGCAGTGGCGTGGAGATCGAAGGCAGATCTGGTGCAGTGGAGGCGTGGTGTGGCTGCTGGGATCTGCCCGGTGGTGTTGTGCCTGTTCGGTGGTGCCTTGTTTGTTGGGATCTGCGCGGACACCTGGGATCTACGTGGAGACCTGGGATGTGCCCGGAGGAGTTGTGCCTTGTTCGTGGTGGCAGCTACGTGCTGAGCTGCGTGGAGGTTACCGCTGGAGTGAGGGTGCCTGCTCACGATGGCCGTTGAAATCAACCTGCTGTTGAGAGACCCGTCCCCACTAATTTCTGCCAAATCGTTGTGTATTCCCGTCAAGCCCTGTCCGTATGAGATTCGTTTGATGAACTTCGCAGCAGGTCGATGGTGGTTCTTCAAGGCCGAAGTGGATGATAAAAGCGTTGTTGTCGCTGTGGTGTTTCTGGTTGAACTTGAGAAGCGTCAGTGTTTATGTTGACAACGCTACTCCATGCAAATTTATGCCAAAATCGACCTCCACAGATCTTAATACGTTGGCATTAATTAGAGATCGTTTTTTTTAAAGGTATTGTTGGCATGTGATCGTTGTTTTTTCCGATCTTTTTTTGAACCAAGGAAGGCCGAAAGTCAAAGGTAGACTATACTGAATTTCGAAGGCCGTTTTTTTTTAATTTTGGGAATAACAATTTTTTGTTTAAATTATTGGGCGCATGTGATAAAGTCTTTATACATTTAAAAAAAAGATTCATTTTTCTAAAGAAAGAAGGGTTTTTTTATTAAAAAAACATAGGGGGTCTTGTTTTTTTAATTAAGAGAGCACTTATTTTTTGAGATTGCTCCTTGGATTTGGAGATAGATTTGTTTTTTAAAGTGTTAGAGGTCGAAATTTTCTGAGGGAGACCTATCAAGATGAATAACCAAATGGAAAAGGCATATTTGAATGAGAGAAATAAGCTCCACGGTTCCAATTACTCCAATTGGAAATTTAAGTTGCAGACCCTGTTGGAGGGGCAAAACGCATGGGTGATTGCAACCGGTGATGAGTTGAATACGACCCTAGCTACAGGTGGAACAACAGCAACAATCCAGGACTCGGAAAAGAGGGAGAACAAAGCAAAAGTGTTGTTAAAATTGTCAGTGAAAGACTTTACTATCCCTCACATCCATGAATGTAAATCAACAAACGACATCTGGAAAAGCCTCAAGGACCTGTACAAGATAAAAAAACACAAATCGCTTGTTGTTTTTGAAAATTAAGATTCTCTCCATTAAAATGGAGGAGAATGAATCAATGGTTCCGTTCATCTCTCGAATCAAGGAGCTAAAAGATAAGTTGGGCAACATAGGAGAGGCAGTGTCAAACACTGATCTCGTCACAATTACCATGAATGGCATGACTCATGACTATCATATGTTTATCACAGGCTTGAATGCGAGAGAGAAAGCCCCCAATTTTGAAGAATTGATAGGAATCCTAATGTAAGAGGAAGAGAGGCGGATGACTCTGAAACCCTAGAGTTCAAATCTTGTTCTAATGGCGAAGAAGAAGCCCTTCAAATGGAAGGCAAGTGCATAACAGAAAGGTGGAAGTACACCACAATGAAAATCACCTCAAGGTATGTCCTCAAACAGAAGTGACTTAGGACCCAAATTTTTTTATTGTGGTAGAGTTGGTTACATAGCTAAAAACTGCCAGAAGAAGAAGTTTGATGAAGGTCACCATAGACATAAGAAGCATGCAGGACACTTTGCTAATGAAGATCAGAATCAGAATCTCAGATTGTTTGTATTTGATTATGTGTTCTCTGTTGAGGATGATAAAGCAAAAACTTGGTTTGTGGACTCCAGAGATTCCACTCACATGGCAGGTAACAACCATTGGTTTGAGAATTTTAAAGAAACCAGCAATAGTGCAAATATCTACCTTGGTGATGATAAAGGGTATCAAATCAAAGGGTATGGTAATGTTCATTTCATTTTTCCTTATGGAAATATTAGACATATTCAAAATGTAATGTATATACCCGGAATAAAAAATAATTTGATCTTTGTTTCTATCATAACAGATCAGAGCCTTAAGGTAGATTTTTTTTAAGTCTTACTATGTTATTAAAGATATGTTGGATCGTATGAAGCCAATTGCATCAGGTATTCGAGTGGGAGGAGTGTATAAGCTGAATGTAAGAAGCACACCACACCAAGCCTTGACCTCATCAGTTATGAATGTAAAAGACTTATGGCATCAAAGATTCGATCGTATCAACTTCAATGACCTGCTACTACTTCAGAAATGAGGTATGGCCAATGGTCTCCCTGTTTTAAAGAATGTTCATGTTGATTGTGAAGCATGTGCTCTTGGGAAGATGCATAGAGATGAGTTTCCAGCAAATGTAGATAGAAAGAAGAGAGACATACTAGAGCTTTTGCACACTGATTTGTGTGGGCCGATGCAAACAAGGTCATTAGGAGGTGCCTATTATTTCTTATTTCTTGTTTTTTATTACACGAGATTTACTTGGGTATATTTCCTCAAAAATAAGAGTCATACTTTTGAATATTTTAAAGAGTTCAGAAGCATGATTGAAAAACAGACAAGAAAATTCATCAAAATTCTCCGCTCGGATCAAGGGGGAGAATACAAGAAGGGTGGTTTCATCAAATATTGCAAGGACCATGAGATAGCTCAACAGTTCATAGTACCCCACACTCCTTAAAAAAACAAGGTTGCAGAGAGGAAGAACAGAACACTTGTGGAGTGTGATCGAAGCATGTTAAAAGGTAAGAACCCATATAGAGCTTTTGGGAAGAAGCAATAAATATCGCAGTATAATTCAAGAAGAGGTGTCCAACAAAAGCCTTGATTTTAAAACTCCATTCGAAGCTTTATTAGGTTTTAAGCTTGCATTTAATCATTTAAGAGTTTTTGGCTCCAAAGCCTTTGCTCATGTTCCAAAAGAGGATAGGAAGAAACTAGATTCAAAGGCCATTAGATGCATTTTTGTTGAGTACTGCATAGAGTTTAAAGCTTATAAATTGTTTAATCCCTCTACTCATAGAGTGTTTGCAAGTAGAGATGTAGTATTCCATGAGCAGGTTGATGATGGAAACCATGTAAGAAGCAATGAAGAGTGGCACATACCTTTGTTGGTGGAAGATGGAAGTTATGATAGGGACAACCATGAGAAGCAGTAGCAACAGCAGCATAAAAAGGAAGATGTGGATGGTACATATGCAAGTAGCAGGCCAAGTCCACCAAGGGATGATCAAAATAGATTTGAAGCCAATCCACCACTAAGGAGATCAGGTAAGCAAATTTAGTTGCCAACAAGATATAGGGATCATGATCTTATAACTAGTATGTTAAATGTTGTTGAACCCTCTATTTATAAAGAAGCAAGTCAATATAGTGAATGGAGGGCAGTCATGGAAGAGGAATATGAGTCAATATTGAAAAACAAAACCTGGGATCTAGTTAAACTACTTGAAGGAAAACAACCCATAGGTTGCAAATGGTTATACAAGCCTAAACTTAAAGCAGATGGGAGCATAGAAAAATATAAAGTTAGGCTGGTTGCAAAGGGGTACTCGCAGAAAGAAGGCATGGACTATGAGGAAACCTTCGCCCCCTGTAGCTAAATCAAACACAATCAGAATGTTAATTGCCTTAGCTACCAAACATCATTGGATGATAGACCAATTAGATGTGAAATCTACATTCTTAAATGGGTAATTAAAAGAAGAAGTTTGTTTAATGCAACTTGAAGGATTTGTTAAGCGGGGGTAGGAACATTTAGTTTGTAGATTGAAGAAAGCGTTGTATGGACTAAAACAGGCACCCAGGTCATGCTATGATAAAATTGATTCATTTTTCCTACATCATAGTTATAAAAGAAGAAAGGATTACCGTAATCTGTATACTGTGTTTGATGAAAAGGGTCAAATTGTTTTGATTTCTTTATATGTAGATGATCTTATGATTACAGGAAATGTTGATGAACTCATTACATAAATCAAAGAGCAAATGTCACAGGTTTTTGATATGAAAGACCTCAGAGATTTACACTATTGTTTGGGTCTGGAATTCTGGAGGGATTGTGGCCAGACTTTTCTGTCTCAAGGAAAGTATGTCAGGAGTCCATTGAAAAAATTCAGAATGGATAAGTGAAAAGCATCATCAATTCCTTTACAACATAATAACAAGCTTCAGAATAATGATGGTTCTAAGGAGGTTGATGCAACACTGTATAGACAACTAGTTGGGAGTTTAATTTACTTGACTACAACTGGGTCGGATTTGGCTTTTGCAGTCAGTGTATTGAGACAATTCATGTCAAAGCCTCTCGAGAATCATTAGGTTGTAGCAAAAGGCATCTTAAGGTATCTTCAAGGAACCTTAGACTTTGGTATTAAATATACCGATTCGTTTGATGTTAGATTGACAAGTTTTTCGGACTCAGACTAGGCCGAAATCTAGATGATCGATGATCCATAACAGGCTATGCATTCAACATTGGGTATGGGGTCATTGCATGGAGCACCAAGAAGCAGAACATTGTATCCTTGTCTTTAGCAGAAGAAGAGTATCAAGCAATGTGTGAAACAACATGTGAGGAAGTTTGGGTGAGGAGACATCTCCATGATGCCAGAGAAGAACAAAAAGATGCAATTGTTATCAGATGTGATAACCAGAGCTCAATCAAACTTGCAAATAATCAGTGTTTCATAAAAACTCAAATCATATTGATACATAGTTTCACTTTGTTAGGGAGAAGGTTCAGTCAAAGGAAATCCATATTGAATATTGTAATACTTGTGACAATGCCGTAGATATTTTTACTAAGCCTCTTGGAAGAATTAAGTTTGAGTTATTTAGGGAGATGTTAGGAGTGCTAGTGAACCCTTTCTCCATTAAGGGGGAGTGTTAAAGTTAATGGAGAAATGAAATATTGGCATGAGTCAGCTCATTAGTTATGTGTGAGACTTAGATTAGGAATTTGTTCCTATTTTCTAGGTGGTTGTTCTAACTTCCCTATTTGCTTGTAAACTATTTATTCATGGCGATTAATGATGAATGTGTAGAGAGTTCTACTAGAGGAAGTTTCCAGGTGAAGCCCTCACCTAAGAGTTGCTCAGTTGATTGAATATATTGTTTGTCTTCCAGTTTTTAACAAAATGTTGTTGTTGTGGTTTACTCTCATGCTTTCCATGCTTTTCAGATAAGAAATGCACCCTTTCTGCACAACCTGATTCATCTGAAATTGCCCCATCTCCTCTCATTATGATTACCAACCCTTCTCTTGCTGCAACTCTTACTGTAGAATATTCTCATCAATTATCTTCCTCTGCTCCACCAAATGCTTCAGATGATATTTTAGTTTGTGACATCCAACCCAGTTCTCCATCAACAACTACTTCCTCTCAAGTCAATGTTTCTACAGATGGTACAATAATGCAGAATGACTCTCAACCTATAGCCCCATCCGTAGAATCTTCTCATCAATTATCGTCCTCTGCTCCTCCAAATGCTTCAGATGATATTTTAGTTTGTGACTTTCAACCCAGTTCTCCATCAGCGATGGCTTCCTCTCAAGTCAATGCTTTTACAGTAATGTAGAATGACTCTCAACCTATTGCTCCATCAGTAGAATCTTCTTAGCAATTATCTTCCTTCGTACCTCCAAATGCTTCAAATGATATTTTAGTTTGTGACTTTCAACCCATTTATCCATCATCGACGACTTCCTCTCAAGTCAATGCTTCTACAATAATGCAAAATGACTCTCAACCTATTTCTCCATTAGATATGGTTCCCTCCTCCTCTCAAGATACTGTAACATCATCCGCCTTCCCCACTTCTTCTCAAACCATTGCTTCTCCACCTACCCAGCCAACATCCTCTTCGACCCCCTCCTCCACCAGCTCTTGCACTGACAAAATTAGGATTAGCCTCGGAAGAAAATATGATCTCAAAAAATATGTGCCTTTTAAATAGTGAAAAACATTATTGGCAACTTCTAAATATGGGTTGCTACTATTACATCATATAAAATTATATCATTAATGTTACAAATTGGATTATTACAACAATATTTATAAAACAATTTCATTAATGTTACAACTTGGCTTATTACAACAAGTTTTTGGAGAATTGAATTCACTTAACCCAAAACAAATTCTTATTAGAACCACTCAAATTAATATCCTTTGATATTAGTACAAATTTATCTTAGCGCTAACTTTTTAATCAAACCCAATCTAAAATCCAATATAAAAAAGTTGTAGATGGATGAGAATCTAAGAATTATATACTGTTTCTTACCTTGTAAGAATAAACTAAATAGGGTTACGCGCCCAGCAGAACATAGATCGCAGTATACACGACCTTACAACGCGTTTTTCACCTTGTTTTCCCTGATCGAGTGAAGTGATCATGTCGGCATGAGAAAAACTAAGCAGTAACGAAGTTAAACAAGCAAGAACCCAATATATAACATGAATATTGATGTTGAGAATCTATTTCAACCTCATCAATTGTCCAGAGGGATCAAATCTCTTTAATCGTAAACCTCATTTACATCCACGGTATATATATATATATATATATATAATTACTTCCTTCCTTGACATGGAGTTAGCTCATGGGGCATATATATATATATATATATATATATATATATATATATATATATATATATACACACACACACACACACTAATAAATTCACTCTATATATATGTGAAACGAATATATTTGTGGAATATTTTGAAATAGTGAAAAAATTACATCTCTCTCTCATATTGGAAAATAAAACTATAAGTTAAATTTTTTAATTTCAATTATATATATATGTAAAATAAAGTAATCAAAATTATCTTAATTAATATGTAAATTGAAATATTTTATGGTTAAATGATATATATCTCCATATATAAAGTACATGAAAAATTACACATATTTTTAGTGAAATGTAATATCAATACTATGACATATATGCCCTGTATCACCCATATCTACAAAAATATTTAATTTATATTTGACATTAATTTTTCCTTATATAATTAATATTTGCAAACTATATTTTATATTATTAATATTTATAATTTACATTAAATTTAATTATTAATATTTTTTTTTATTTTTTTTTTTAATATAATTGTACACTATAACATCTCACGCAAGAACAACCTCTCAACGAAACGAAACAAAACAAATCAAATTAAAGACCTAAGTTACTCTTAATGAAACAAAAGATAGATTTGCAATGCACTGGTGTTGGAAACGCGTATCTTTAAGTGTGAGATCACCTAATATATAGAGATATTTGGGCAGCCGTATTGGAAGAAATGGTGAACCACCTCGACGCATGGTATCACTTAGATGAGGGAATAATTTATGGATCGAGGAAAGATATAGAAGTACGGGAATATCACTCGGTTCCCTCGAAAGATTCGGTCATAAATGCTTAAAGATAAACAGGTGGGCCATGCTCATAGGCTCGCTCTCCACGGGCGACCAAGGTCGGTGGGAGCCTTGCTGTAGTAAAGAATTTCTTAGTGTAGTCAAATTTATGGTTTCATTAACAAAACAACATCACATACACGATGTGAGATAAAGAATTTGGAAATAAAATTATAATTTACATTGTAATATAAAAACAAGATGTCCTTGCATAACATGAGTGAGTTTAATATGTTGTATTCAATGTAGGGTTGAAGTTTCTAGGATTTTCTTTTTAACGCTTTTGAATTTAGTATTTAATGTGGGGTTATAATTTTATATTTTTTGGGAAAGAAAATTGGTGATGTAATGTAAAGAATCTTATCAATGATTTAATATAAAGAAGTTTTTAGTGTAGTTAAAATTTTAATTTAATTAATATAATAAATTTAATTTTTAAGCATGTGAATTTTTATTATTATGATTAAAATAATAAACTTTTAAACTTATAAGGTTTTTGTATGTGAATTTATTAAGAGCTCGTTCAATATCGCTCATTGTTAACTTAAGATTGTACAATGTTAACTCAATTATTATTGATGATAGTTGATTGAGGACATTCAGTGTGGAAGTCGGTTAGGGGATCACAACTACCATTTCGCAAAAATGTGAATCAGGTGGCAACACCATACTCCACACTAATCTCAAAAAATATTTCCTTTTGGAATTTAGAGTAATTAGTCTCATTGAACTAGCGCAATGTCTATCCACCAAAAACATGTCTACATATGCAAAATTTATAGGAAAAGTTCAAAGGAAGAAAAACTATTACATAGCATGTCCACTTGAAAAATATATAGGAAAAGTTCAAAGGAAAAATAACCGTTACATAGCATGTCCACTTGACATAAATTTTATCAATATATTTTTCAAACCTACTGTTGTCACTCATTGCCAAATGTGTTTTCAGTTGCTCGAAGTGCAAAAGAGCAGTGAAGTATGAAGCCATATTCCAAGCGACAAAATCTCTCAAAGAGAAATCACACCCTCTCCATTGGATAGTGCTCGGAATAAGCTTTCCAACGGTATGTGGAGGCCCAAAAATGGACTTCTGTATCAGAAGATATGGCATGTTGAAGTTCAGGGGTTTTGTTGCCTTTGAAATGAAGAAGAAGAGCATATTAGAGATCCGGGAGCATATCACAAATTGCAAATTGCAATCGGATTTTTCTAAAAACTACAGCAGGGGAGGGCAAAGAAAACCAGTGATCAACGATCACCGATATCGGAGGTCGGAGGTTCTAGTGATCCTGCATATTGGTGATCACAAATGTCATAGGTCCAAGGTACAATGTATATCGGCGATCGAAGGTCCATGGCAATCGCAAATCTCATATCGCAACATCAGGAAACATGGAATTCAACACTTCATGTAGCAAAGATCTGATATCGACATATCAGCAGTCGACGAGTCCAGGCCATATCGGCAATCGGAGGTCCAAGGTGAATCGACAATCGGTGATCGCAACAATGCAAGACATGTTCTAAATCGGCAATCAACAATCTTAAAGTAACCATTATAAAGGAATTGCGAGAAAAGAACGTCAGTGGTGTTAAGGCACTAGGAGGGATGAAAACAATTTAAAAAAGGAAATGAGTCGCAAAATCAGAAGAGGGCGAGCCGTTTCTCTCTCCTCCAACTGGACACATGGCGACACACTATTGGATCCGATAAAGACACGGGGCAGTTGACATCATCATCACGTGGCAGTACGGAGGACACGTCACATGCCGATCTAGCATTTTCAGGGTCCTGTGGGGGCATATCGGATGACACATGTCACCACTCAGGAAGTGCCATGTGGCAGTGATGACGTCACATTGGCAATTGAAAATCAGAGGTTGAGGCTTATTGACAATTTGTAACGCAGTGCACACATGGGAAAGTGGTGAGCACCAATATTGCAGCAATAATGCTGCAACTCCTGGGGCTTCCTACTTTACTTTTATCAACCTGGTAGTTCATAACAAACTTGGAAGCGACGGTGTTGTATGCACAAGTACTAGCTCTTACTGTAGGCTGTCACTTGATCAACTGGCGCAAGTTCGCTAGGAGCTTAAGCCAACTTCTATGAGTTCTCAAAAGAAGCTTTTACTGTGATGGAAGAAAGCTAACTCTACAGGGGCTATTCTACTTGCAGAAAGAGAAGGAAAACTGAAATGAAACGCAAACCCTAGCAAACCCTAGTTTACCCACTAACCCTATTTTTGCAAGAAAAGAGATGGAAACTAATGAAGTGAGTGCCATTGACTACTGAAAAGGTAAATTGCATTTATTCAAGCTACTTCTGAAGAGAAATGAGAAGAAATCATCTTTTTGTACTTTTGAGTATTTTTATGTGGAATTATTATGCTTGTGATTTGACTGGTTGTGACTATGCAGAGGTTTGGTGGCAAAGGAAGATGGAGTTGGCTTTTGCAGAAGGTGAGGAAGGTGTGGAGAGGTCCTAAGAAGCCCCTAGTACCCTTCTGAAGACTTCCATTGCGATCAGACTTCGAAAAATCACTCATAGGAAATTCTACAGGAGGTTGCAGGGGATCTACAAGAGGTTCTATAGGAGGATCTACAGGAGGAGGCCAAAAGTGGTTTTTGGAGGTTTGAAGGTGGAAAAATGATGGGAAAGGGGAAATGAAGGCTGGATGAAGGTGTTGAGAGGTCTAGAACTTGTCAAGGAAGATCAGGGACGAAGGAGATGGTTGGATTTGTTCAAAAGGCAAGAAAACAACTTTATGGAAAAATGCAAAAATTAGGGCAGATTAGCGAAAGGTTGTGAGTGAGCTGAGAATTCTATGAGAAGTGGGCTGGTGCTGGCTGTTCTATGGATGGATGGTGATCTTAGGTGTCCTGCAAGAGATCTACACAGTTACTTATCAAAACTGACCAAAGAAAGAACTAAAAATAGAGTTTTGTCTATCTTAACCTAATTTCTGACCTAAAAGCAAAAAATGCTTAATAGTACCTTATGAACAGAAAATCATGTGAGAGAACTATGGTAGAAGAATCAGGAAATGACCTAAAAAAGTGAATCCAAACTAATATCAACTCTTCCAAATCAAGTTATCACACTTGCAGTTGCATGGAAGAGCAAAAACTGTGTTTTTGGTGGCAGCAGTAGTGCTTTGACCTCAGATCATAGTCCCAACAAGGGAGAAAGGAGATCAAGACTTGCTGTTGGCCCTTTTGGATCTTTTTCTGTTACTACAACAACTTACTTAAGCAACTTGAAATAAAAACAACTATTTTAACCATTAAAAGCAACCTAATCTAATGAAGTAAAATGAGCATATGCAATAGAAATTAACTCATGAATGGAAAAAAAAAAAACATATAAGTACACAAAGGAGGTGTTGGGAAGCTTGGGTTGGGCCCTAACCCAAGAGCTTCAGCCCTCTGAAAGAGATCATTGCTGGCTCAAAAACTATTTCATCTCCATTTATAAAAAAATAGTAGTTACATCACATAAATTGTCTTCAAAAAGAGCTCGAAAATGAGCTAACCAATGTACTGCACAAAAGTGCGAAAATAGACTAACAAATGGCTAACCTACTGAGGCTCGAAGCCTTCTTATTTATACAAATGGGGACTTCCAATAGTCCTCCTAAAATTAAGGAACTCGGCTTCCTAGAACTGAAGATAACTGCAGTCCTACTTGACTTGCTCAGCTGCCCCTTGGAATCATCAATGTGGGCCTTTGTACTCCAAGCTACTGATGGAGGATTTAAGCAAAGCGGTCATTAATGAAGAAGACATCCCTCCTACAAGCCCTCTTCCCTGTTTCCTCGAGTTTGGCTGCAATTTGCTCATAAATTCCTTGTCCTTGTCCAAAATTGTCCAAAAAATTTGCAATAAACACTCATTAGACTACATGGCAAAGTGACTAACCCAATTCACTCTATTGACATAAATATATTCAAAAACATGCACAAAAATACTGAGAATGGTGGATTAAATCGAAATAAGAGGCAGAATGAGCCCATATAGTTACCCATTTCTGGGGCTCATCATCACCCCCTTGCTGAATGGGTTTCTCATCCTCTGAGCAACTAACGTAACTCTTCATCTTTAATGGCTCTGACAGATTCCCTGACATCCCAAGCCTCTGATGTGATGTCTTCCTCTCTATCATGGAAACCTGCTTTCCTATCCACTTCCTCCCATTGTTTTTGTTCTTCCTCCTCCTTAACTCCTTCCAACAGTCCTAGCAGCAGTGGAGGACTGAATTTAAGACCAATCCAGTTGGCTTTCAAGTTTTGCATTGATTGCTTATATAGGGGCACTCTCCTCATGGCTTCCCTCATTCTAGTTGGGGAGTGATACTCCCTGATCCTTAGGCTATGTGACAATGTATTCCACCTTCTCATGCAGGCATGAAGGCAGTCATCGCCAAACAATCTCTCCATATCTTCGAAATGAGCAATAGCCTATGCTTGCTTGTCAACATAGTCAGGGGAAACTTGAGGATTGGCTGCAAGGTGTTGGTGGGCATAGATGAGATCCAAGGGTTCTGCTGTAATCATTAGGGGCTCACTTAGCTCTTTTTCCATTAGTTACTGAATTTCCACTGGTCTCTTTTCTTCATGGCTTATCCAAGAAGCCATAGCCATTAGCTGCAAGTCTCCTAATGCAGCATTTGGATCCCATAAATTCATGTTAGTAAGTGCCATGTTGTGTAGGTAAAACTTTGTTAGCTTTGCTTTATCCTCGGCTGAGCTGTGATCACATAAATGCATAAATTGGCCATAATTTTGAAATGGTATTGTGCCCCTCTGGGCCAGTGTATTAATCTGGAATTGGAGCCATTGATCTTTGAGATACAGTGCATATGATATAGCTGGTTGTCTGCATTGCAAGGCCTCCATTGTCCAGCTGGCCATGCAAGCTAACTGGGCTTCCTTTTCCTGCAGCTACCTTTTCAAAATCAGCACTTCAGTTTCTGCCTGGGATTCTTTTTCTTGCTGCTGTTTCATTAATGTCTCACTATCTGTCTATGGTTCTTCTTGTTGTTGCTGTTTCTCTGCTGCTTCACTATCTGCCTGGGGTCCCTCTTTTTGTTGTTGTCCTTCCAAGATTGACAACTTATTTCCTCCTTGAGGTTCCCTTTCTTGTAGCTGCTTTTTCAACAATTCATTTTCTTCCTGCAGTTGAGCTCTTCTGATGCTCTCTGTGTGCCTTACCATGCTCAATTCTCTGCTCATCTCTCTCAACTTGTTTTCCATGTGCCCTATATCTTCGACTCCTTTAGATTTTGCAATCTGCATCTAGGTGTGGGTCCTGACTCTTTCCTTTTCTAGTTCGAAGAAAAGAGGCACTGCAAATTTTTGTGGGATGATCTTCCCACCTTCTAGAAGGTTGTAGTAGGAGCCTAAGTTAGGCTGAGGTCCAGGCTCAGGTATCTCTTTTGCCTTACCTTCCTCTTGGGACTATTCTTCTGCCTTCTTTTCCAGTTTTTCAGTTTCTTTGAGCTTGGCCAGTGTCTCCTGTAGAGAGGTTTGTGCCTCCTGTAGGACTGCTTTAGAGTCCATCAATTTGATCCTTTCCTTCTAGGTGGAGGTCTTAGGACTCCCTCTCTCGTAAGTGATAGAGATTTTGGAGGGAGATTCCTCCCTTGTTACAGTAGGTGCATCCTCAATGATAATGGGTTCTTTCGAAGGTGGCTGGGGCTTGCCCACCTTAATTCTGGTGCTCCTCTGGGCTTTGAAATACATAGATGTCTATCTTTTTCTTTTCCCCTTTTGCTTAGCTGGAGTGCTAAGTGCAGCAAGAATAGTTGCTGCTTCCCTTGCTAGTGTCTCAGGAGACACTTCTTCTTGTTGTTTTTCTTCTTCATCCTCTACAGTTTTGCCTGTGTCTGTTGTTTCTGTTTTTGTTTCTGCTGTCTCTAGTGGTGTTTTCTCCTTTTCTTGCTGAGTTTCTACCTTTCCTGTGGCAGTCTTTTTCTGAGATTTCTTGGGCTTCTTCTTCTCAACTTTTGTCCTCTTCCTCTTCTCTGCTTTTGATGTTGTTTTCTTTTCTGCCTTAGGTTCAACTATGGTTTTGTCATGTTTCTCCTCTTCTTTCTGTTTTTCCTCTTTTTCTTCTTCTACTTGAATATTTTGTGCTTCCTCATGGATTTCCTTCTCAAGTTCCTCTTTCTTCTCCTCCTCTTCACTGCTAGATGGGCTAAGGTCATCAGTGAGAGTTTTTATGTCATCTTCTCTAGACATGTTCCTGAAAATTTCCCAGGCTATAGGGATGGTGTATGTGTGGAGGGCATCCTCTACCAGTAATTTAATGAGCCCATGGTGGGCCAGTTGGTCTGGAACCCTTGCATTCAACTTGGTGCCACACTCTATCAAAGATTGGAGGAGGAAATATGGGAGACTGAGTTTTCTAGATGCAGGTAGGTCCATTCCATATCTCAGTTCATGCAATAATCTGAAGTGATAACCATAAACTATACTGTATCTCCCTTCACAGGAGATATATTTCATGATCTGGTAGTTGACCTCACCCCATGGATGAGGTATACTTGTCCTTCTGACCCCATTCTTATCCTCTACAGGATGTTCATTAGGCTGGAAAAATGTCTTTTTAGCAACCTGTCCTAATGGTTTTTCTTCTTTGCTCTAGGGGAGCCCAAGTGGAAGATCTGTGACTCTGCTGATGAATTCTGGTGTAAGTTATATGGTCAAACCCCTGAAACTGACTGTAGCATGTGTTTTTGAATGGGGTCTTAAAGACATTAAAGATTCCTCTGTCACCTCCTCATCATATCCATGAATTCTCTCAAAGAAAGGCATCCAGTTTGCCTTAGTGAAGAGGGCTACCACTTCTGGGTGTTCATGTAGTTTGGTGGAATTCAGGGGCTCTTTTCTCATGAAACCTCCCGTCATGATGTTTAGTGACTGCTGGAAATTCTCAGGTGAGGAGGAAGGCAACAAATTTCAAGACCGAAAATAGAGGAACAACTGAGGCTTGTCTTTCTGGAACCAGAGAGGGAATTTTCGTGTTTCTCTTCTTCACAACAACAATTTGTAATTTTCCCTGCCTTCAAACCTTGTTCTCAAGCTAAATTTACTTCTCGGGTTTTTTTCTTTTTTGAGGAAATCAATATTTTGACAAAACAGTGAGTATATAAAACAGTGCTTTTCTTCTTTCTCACAAAATGAACAGGCTTCCAAATGCAAATTCACACTTTTCACAGGCTTGATTTTCTATGGTTGCACCCCTTCTTTACAGGAGAATACGGGGGAGAAAAAGACAAACTTTTAGTGCAGAGAGTAAAATGGAGAGACTGTATATAATTCAGAAAAACACAGGCAAACTTTGGTGTTTACTTTCCCTTTATTTTTCAACCCAGTACCTTGCTTCTAATTCCACCACCTTGTATAGATATATCACATGCAGAGTGGGTTTCTAAGCCTACCTCTTCTCGAGCTTGAATTTGGCAAAAATTTCGAATTTTTCCTCTGCAAATCTGCTCTCTAGCCTTCCTATAGAAAGGCTCTTGTAGACTGTGTTTTTGCTCCTGTAGAATGTGATAATGCTACTGTAGAGCCCAATAAGCGGGAGGGTTTTGAAAATTGGTAGAGAACGACTGGTTTGATGTTCTGCAAGTGGTAGGTGAGTCACTGTAGTCGAGAACTCGTCGATGCAAATGAAAACAAAAGGTGGTGGAGGCTTCTACCACAGTGTATTTGAGCCGATGGCGTGATCTGCGGTGATGAGGTGAGGTGGTAGGAAGGGTATGTTATCCCCATCTGGACCGTTGATCCTACTCCAGTGCCATTATGGTATTTCATGTCGCCTGCCCTGCATCACTTCCATCATTCCCATTATACGCCACCACCACTACCGGTTCTGAGTTTTTTTCTTCCCGAGTTGACGGACCACACGTGCTGACTACATCTTCTGAACTATTGTTTGAATTGGACAAGGCTTGTTTGAACTCAACGAGGGTGGTTTGAATTGAACGAGGGTGGCCAGTTAGCTGGCCACCAATTTCATTTAATCATGACCATCTCAATAGTTCATGCAGTTCCTAAATAATATTCATTCAACAGAGGAACGAGTTTAGCCACTTACCTGTTAGTTGCTACCGTGCTCTGCATGCTTAGACTTTGGCACTTTGTTTTTTTTTGTTTTTTTTGTTTTTTTGTTATTGTTGCTGCTGTTGGTGCTCGTGGCCTCTGAACTGGTGGCTTATGCCGGTGATTTTCGATCAAGAACTACTCCTTGCACGTTGCATACACCTTGGCTGCATTGACCCTGCCCCTAGAGCTTGTTTTCTTAAAGGGATCAACTGCTACAGGAATCCTCCAGGATTTCCTGTAGCTGTTTCTCCCTCTAAAATTTCAGGTTGATGCTTGAGCAGGGACTGAAGAGATAGTTGAAGAAGGTTCTGAATGAAAGGAATAATAGCTAGGATGCATCAGGTAAGAAACAAGTGAAGAATGCTGATGTTTTATTCATCATTAAAAAAAAAAACAAAAGAAACAGAATTCTGTGTTTTCTGTGCATGGAAGAAAAAGCGAGTGGAAATGTAGGTGTGCAGGGATGGGATGGAGAATTAGGAGGATGAATGGTGGCAGGGAGGTCCACAGGCCTTCTGGACAAATTTCTAGCCCTCAGATTCTTTTCTAAACTCGATTTTGAGCTCTCTGTGATTTCTACAGGAACCTCTTGTAGAATGCACGGAGTTTCCTGTAAGATGCAAGATTTTCAGAACAAGTGAGACCAAGGCCTGGGAAAAGACAATGGTGATGGAGGAATGAGCTATCAAGGGTGTATGCAACCTAGCCATATCCTTTTTTCCCTCTGTGACCCTCTTGCAATCTGCAATGCATTCAAAAGAAGTTAGTTTTCTCTGTTTTTTTTTTCTTATGAGACAGCTGGGACGCCTCCAGGAGGTTTTCACCCTCACTGCCTGCCCTATGCACCTCCAAGAGGTTTTCACCCAGGGATATTTTATTCCTTTTTTTCTTTTTTCCCATTTTTTTTTTAATTATTATTTTTTTTTTTTCTCTTTTTTTTAGGGTGTGGGTGGAGTGGAGGCAGAGACCTGCTCCACTACCAACACGGTTTTACTTAGATTATCAATGAAATCCTGCTTGGAAAGGGGATTCCTGTAGATCTTCAACCTATGCTCATTGAAAAGCATGGGGATGGCTTTTTCATCGATGGTCCGGATCAGAACCAAACCATTGTCATTGCAATTTTCTATTGTGTATGGTCCCAGCCATCTTGTCCTCAGTTTACCCTTGAAATCTTTATATCTTGAATCATACAGCAACGTCCAATCTCCTTCCTGGAATTGTTTTTCTTTGAAGTGTCTGTCATGCCATATTTTTCTTTGAAGTTGGACTACCTCTGAGTGGAGAAGGGCTTGCAATCTCTGCTCATCCAACCCATTTAGCTGAAGTAACCTTTCCTTTTGTGCATGGCTGAGATCCAGGTCTAGCTGAGCTGCCATCCTTAATGTGTTATATTCGAATTCTATTGACAACAAAACCTTCTTCCCATAGATCAGCTCATACGGTGTGAACCCTGTGGTGGTTTTCCAGGTGGTGTTATAGGCCCAAGTGGCCTCAACCAATCGATCTACCCAATCTTTTCTGCTACTGCTCACTACCTTAGTCAAAATCACTTCCAAAGCTCTGTTAGTGACTTCTACCTGTCCTTTTGCTTGCAGATGATAAGGGGTGGAAGTTCTGTGCTTAATTTTGTGATGTGTGAGCAGGTCTTCAATCAGATTGGAGGTAAACTGACTCCCTTGATCTGTGACTAATTCTCTTGGACAGCCAAACTTGTAGAAGATATTTTCCCTCAAAAACTTAGCTACGTTTTCTTCTGTTGTTGCCTTGATCGCCTTTGCTTTTGCCCATTTTGTTAGATAATCAGTACACACAATGATGTAAGATTTCTATTTTGAAGGAGGGTTGATAGGACCCACAAAGTCCATGCCCCATTTCTCAAATGGCTCGAAAGTCACTTGAGGTTGCAGCGGCATCTCATCCCTTGGAGTAGGTTTCCCCATCCTTTGACATCGATCACATTGGCTGACATATCTCCTGACATCTTGATGAAGAGTGGGCCAATAGTAACCTGCTTGCAGAATTTTGAAGGCTGTCCTCTTTGCTACAAAATGGCCCTCACAGGGTCCATCATGATAGGTTAGGAGAATGTCAAAAATTTCCTCCTCCTTGACACATCACCTCAAAATCTGATCTAGGCCAAGTTTAAAAAGATTGCCCCCAATCCAAGTGAATGGGGCACTTTTCCTCACGATCTTGCTCTTCTCTTTTGAGGACAAGTGTGGTAGAAACTGTGTTGAAACCAAGTAATTTGCTATATCACCAAACCATGGAGAGAGTACTGAAATTGCAAATAGGTGTTCATCTAGAATTTGATGATCCACCATTCCTTCTTCACCTGCAGGCAGATCTAGTCTAGACAGAAAATCAGCAACAACATTTTCCTTACCTGGCTTATCAACAATGGTCAAATCAAATTGCTGCAATAAAAGTAACCATCTAATAATACGAGCATTTACATCTGGTTTATTCATCAAATACCTAATTGCAACATGATCAGTGTGTACGAATGTTTGATAGCCGGTGATGTAGTGTCTGAACTTATTTAGGGAATGGACTACAGCTAGGAGCTCCTTTTCGGTTACAGTGTAGTTTAATTTTGCCTTGGACAAATTTTTACTTACAAAATATATGGCATAAGGCAGCTTCTCATCAAATTTCCCTAAGGATGCTCCTATTGCTTTTTTCGAGGCATATGTATGAATGTGGAAAGGTAGGGCCCGGTTTGGACCTCTCAAAATTGGGGCAGTTACCAGTTTACCTTTCAAAGCATCCAGAGCCTCTTGACAGTTGTCAGTCCATATGAACTCAGCATCTTTTCCCAAAATACCAAACAATGGAGAGGCTAGCTTACTAAAATCCTTGATGAATCTTCTATAATACCTTGCTAAGCCTAGGAAACTCCGAACATCTCTTACCTTTTGAGGAGGTGGGACCCTTTAGATTGCAATTTTATTGGGATCCACCTGTAATCCTTGCTGAGAAATTGTATGACCTAGCACAGTCCCTTCAGTCATCAGGAATTCGCATTTTTTAGGACTGAGGGACAGGTTCATTTCAATACACTTGGCTAAAACTTTTCCCAGGTTAGTCAAAGCTTCCTAGAAGTTAGAACCATAAGGGGTAAAGTCATCCATATAGATTTCCACTGAATCATGAACCATTTCAACAAATATGCTCATTACTGCTCTCTGGAAAGTGGCGGGAGCATTGCACAACCCAAAAGGAAGGACCCGGTATGAAAACATACCCCAAGGACAAGTGAAAGTGGTCTTATCTTGGTCTTCAGGGCTGATTTGGATCTGGTTGTACCCACTAAATCCATCTAGGAAGGAGAAGAACTTCTTCTCTGCCAGGCCATCTAACACTTGATTTGTGAAAGGAAAAGGGAAATGGTCCTTCTTGGTGGCCTTGTTTAGTTCTCGATAATCTACATAGATTCTCCACTTCCCATTTTTCTTTGGCACTAGCACCAAAGGAGAAACCCATTCGCTGTCAGAAATAGGGTAGATGAATCTTGCATCCGGCAACTTTTGCAGTTCTTCTTTGACAATGTCCTTAAGGGCTGGATTCATCCTCCTTTGAGGTTGCCTGACTGGTTTACAATCTTCTTTAATGTAAATGTGATGAGAATAGACTGAAGGGTGGACTCCCTTCATCTCCTTATAACTCCAAGCAAAAGAATCCAAGTGATTTTTCAATAAGCTACACAGTTCTTTCTCCTGAGAGGTGGATAGGGATGAGTTGATCTTCAAGGTTCTTTCTGGGCCGAATTCCACATTCTTAACTCGGAGAGAGGTCAGATCAGCCACATAGAGATCAACTAAAGGATTGGCTTGGGTTTCTTCCACCAGCTCTTCTAATGGAAACACACTTGGGGGTGGATTCTGAATCAAGTTCTCAATAAGATCATCATCGATTTTTGGACCTCCCATGGTAGCTTCCATTATGCACAATGGTGTGGAATAGACTTCATCCCCATCCTCTTCCTCCAACCAGAGAGGTAAATCATGTTCTAGCAGAGGTTGGGCAGGAGGATATAGGACTAGCTGTTTGGACATATGCCCATTCTTGATTGTCATGTTCCCAGCTCGACAACTGATGTAGGCATCTGCAGTAGCCAACCAAGGTCTTCCCAGGATGAGAGGATACCCAGTGAGCTTTGCCTTTGGCTGGAGAACCAGGAAATCAACAAGGTACTCCTAGGAATCAATAGAGACCATTACATCTTCAACAATCCCCTCAGGGGTCACGGTGGAGCGTCTGCTAACTACAGTACTGTTGTGGTCTTCCTCAGGGAACCCTAAAGGTTGAGCTTGAGCATAGTATCCCTGGTCATCACATTAATGGAAAACCCTAGATCAATCAGTGTATGGGGGATTATGGTGCCATTGATGTGGACATCGACTACAAGACTCCCAAGGTCTAGATATTTTGGACAGATTACCTGCCCCAACATCAGGTCGGACAGTTGTCCTATGACATTGATAGTTGGAGCATCTCTCTTGTGCCTACCTGGGTGCCTGAAGCACTTCTCCTTGATCAACTTGTTGTAGATAGGTACATCTTTTATGGCTTGGAGAAGTGGTATCTTTACACATAATTATTTTAGTTCCCCTAGAAGTTCAGTTTCTTCCGGGGTCGGTTGTGTGGTTCCAGTTAGTCTCTCAGGAAAGGGTGGAATGAATTTTGGTTCACTTTCTTGTTTTTCTTCCTCTCCCTCCTTAGGAGGAGGTTGGTTATATGGGATAACCTTCCTAGATCGTAGGTTAATCTCCTGAATCTCCACAACATAGGTCGGACATGATGTTTCTCCAGTATATACCTGTTGGGCCTGTTTTTTATTGGGGTTCAGGTTTGGTTGAGCAGGTATTTGGGTTTTTCTTGGTGGAGCAGGAGGTAATGGTTGTGGTTGAGCAGGTGGTGGAGGCAAAAGAGTGGGAGGAGAGTTGTATTGGGGCCTCCACCCCTAATGAGGTGCATTCCACTAAGGCTGTGGCTGAGCATAAGAGTGAAACGAATGAGCAACTGGAGGAGCATGGTATTGAGATCGATATGACCAAGGAGGGGGTGTGGACCAAGAAGGATGAGCAGGGGGAACCTAAGAAGGAATGGAAGTGGCTGAATTGGGGTTGTAATAAGTATGGGATGTCCCTTGCATTCCCTGCTGGTAAGGTCTGGGTCCATGTGGCCTCCTTTGGTTCATGAAATAGAGTGGTTCAGTGGCTCCTTCGCCCCCTGATATGCAGCTTTAATTCCGGGCAAGGAAGTGCACTAATTCATAGGATGGTCGTCTTCATAGACTAAACACACTTATTTAGAGTGCAATGGACATTCGTTCCTAGGATGCTTTCTAGTGCACCTAGGACAAAAGATGGCCAAATCCCTCTCAGCTTCCTCTTGTTTCCTTTTGATATGCATGGTGTCCATTTGCATGGCAAGAGTCTGCCTCATCTCGCTCTTGAAATCTTCCATCTGATTCTCAAGTTTGTTTCTAAGGGATGAATTGGATGAGGATGTACTGGCTAAAGGTTGACTTCCCCTACCTCTCTTTCTGGCTGCCCTAGGATGGTTTCTAAACACAGTCTTTATGTCATCATAGGTCCCCCAGCCAACAGATGGAGGGTGTCCAAAAGGTCTTCAGGGACTCCTCTGAGCAGGACCAACTTCAGAGATTCGGGGTCAAGTGTGCACCTGGCCCTTTTATAACTAAGTTGAAACCTCTCTTCATAGTCTTCTAAAGATTCATCACTTCCCATGGTCATTCAGAAGATTTCTTTCTTGGTATCCTTTGACCTACAGTAGTCTCGGTATTTGTTGTTAAAGGCTTGCCGCATTTGAGCCCAAGTTGTGATACTGTTTCCAGGTAACCCCATGAACCAGTGCAACGCTGCATCCTTGAGAGTAGAAGGAAACAATTTCAACTTCTGCTCGTCTTCTGCATAGTCATAGGTTCGACAGAGAACAACAAATTCAAACAAGAAGGTATTAAGATCTTCAATAGTCAGTCCATGGAAGTGAGGTAAGGCTGAAGGACTTAGGTTTTTCATTTTTGTGTACCCATTTGTCTCTTGGATAGGAAAGGAACCTTCTATTCTTTCCCCATTTCCTCTAACGTTTCTGTTTTCAGCCATGGCCTCAAGAGGAATGGTTTCTTGCTCTTCTTCTGTTATAGGATCTTCGTATATCTCTGGAGGTTCACCTATAGGTTCTTTTGGATCATTGCCACCAAAGAAGAGAGAAGGGTGACTTAGTGATGTGGTGGGGGTGTTGGGTAGGAATTTTCCTGAATTATCTCTGTTCCTACGAGGCATGAAAGGAAATCTCTTTTTGGGTGATTTTTGTTTTTTTTTTTTTTTTTTTGCTTGTACCTACAAAACTGAAATGGATTGAACAAAAAATTGCAACTAACTGAAATGAAATTGCTGAAATGAAATTACAGAATTGAAATAAAAGCAAGGAAATGATTAATCTACTTTGCTGGAATGGAAATTGCAGAATTGAAACGAAAGTAGGAAATGACTAATCTACTTTGCTGGAATGGAAATTGCAGAATTGAAATGAAAGCAGGGAATGCCTAATCTACGCTCGCTGAAATAAAATTGCAGAATGGAAATGAACGTAGGAAATGCCTAATCTACTTTTGCAGAATTGAAATTGCAGAAGTGAAATGAAATAACTACTCTAATTTTGTTGAAATAAACTACTTAGCAGAATGTTGCAGTAGAAAATAGAAGAAAAACAGTAATCACAAAATATTAAGGAATTTAGACTTCTGTGATCCATAACAATGTCTAGAGAGGCCCTGGAGATTGAGAAAAGGCCGAATAATCTTAATAGGGATGATGGCTGGAAGATTAGCAGTTGCTGGGTCCCAGCCTTGTCTTCCTAGCCTCCTCATTCCCCTTTTGTTAGGTCTTAGGGTTTCTGTCTTCCCTCTCCTCAAGTTCTGTTTTTGGCGGGGTTGTCATGGAGTGCAGGAGTTAGTAATATGCTATTAGGCTAATTATGGTATTAACCTTATCCCTGGAGGTAATTCTTTGCATTGATTTTTAATTCTTCTACACCTTGTTATTTCCTTTAACTGATTTCCTTTTTATTGAATTAATAAAGCCCCCCCTTTTAAAATGGTTAATTTTAATAAAAAAATTTAGTAATAAATATGGATTGTTCAATGGATATAAATTACTAAATCAATTATAAGAGGTTTAAATTATTAACAAGAAATTATTAGAGATATATGATATAATATTGCGCTAATGGATATACTATTATTAATAAACATGTTCTTTAATTATGGTATTTACTTAATAATGATTTAAATAGAATACTATTTTTAATATTAGGATTATAAATGATTAAGTAAATATAGATTAATTAATAAACTTAAATTAGGGTATGAACTTATTTTGTTAATTTCGAATGGGCCATTACATTTAAGAATTAATTAGAATGATTTATCTAGTTTACCATTGGACCCTTAAATTTAATAATCATTATTAAATAAATACACAGTTACCTATTGTAACTATATTATAAGAATAATAGTAATTTAATACTATTTATTGTATTTAAATTATTTAGGAATAATAATAAATATAGGTCATATGAAGATATAATTTATTAATGACCATTTTATTTGGTTTAACATTATTTAGTTTACCATAATTTATTAATGACCATTATATCTAATTTACCATTGGACCCTTTGTTTTAAACAATTACACAGTTACCTATTGTAACTAAATTCTAAGAATAATACTATTTAAATAATTTGGGGATATTAATAAATATAGGTTTTCTAATAAATATGAAGATATAATGACCATTATATTTAAAACAATAAATTTATTATATTATTCAATTAACTAATAATAATGAATTATATGCTTCTATTAATAATAAAATCAGTGGTTTGACTTTGATCCTCAGGTCAAAATTAGCCGTTGCAATATAGCCGTTGGAGTCTCTGCACACTCTATTTAATCAAGCTAAGCCAGATCAGTTCTTCAACTTGTCCTGACGATGAACCACACTAGTTGGTTCGAAACGCGTCGACAAAATATTGATTATGTGATTTTGCCGAAGATATCTAGACAAAATCACAAAATACTCTGACGTTTCCCCGGTAACGACGCCAAAAAGTGGTGAGCACCAGTATTGCAGCAATAATGCTGCAACTCCTGGGGCTTCCTACTTTACTTTTATCAACCCGATAGTTCGTAACAAACTTGGAAGCGACGGTGCTGTATGCACAAGTACTAGCTCTTACTGCAGGCTGTCACTTGATTAGCTAGCGCAAGTTCGCTAGGAGCTTAAGCCAACTTCTATGAGTTCTGAGAAGAAGCTTTTACTATGATGGAAAAAGCTAACTCTACATGGGCTATTCTACTTGCAGAAAGAGAAGGGAAACTGAAATGAAACGCAAACCCTAGTTTACCCACTAACCTTATTTTTGCAAGAAAAGAGATGGAAAATAATGAAGTGAGTGCCATTAACTACTGAAAAGGTAAATTGCATTTATTCAAGCTACTTCTGAAGAGAAACGAGAAGAAATCATCTTTTTGTACTTTTGAGTATTTTTATGTGGAATTATTATGTTTGTGATTTGACTAGTTGTGACTGTGCAGAGGTTTGGTGGCAAAGGAAGATGGAGTTGGCTTTTGTAGAAGGTGAGGAAGGTGTAGAGAGGTCCTAAGAAGCCCCTAGTACCCTTCTAAAGACTTTAATTGTGATCAGACTTCGAAAAAGCACTCACAGGAAATTCTACAGGAGGTTCTACAGGAGGAGGCCGAAAGTTGTTTTTGGAGGTTTGAAGGTGGAAAAATGATGGGAAAGGGGAAATAAAGGTTGGATGAATGTGTTGAGGGGTCTAGAACTTGTCAAGGAAGATCAAGGACGAAGGAGATGGTTGGATTTGTTCAAAAGGCAAGAAAACAACTTTATGGAAAAATGCAGAAATTAGGGCAGATAGGCGAAAGGTTGTGAGTGAGTTGAGCATTCTATGAGAAGTGGGTTGGTGCTGGTTGTTCTATCGAGGGATGGTGAGCTGAGATGTCCTACAAGAGATATACACACTTACTTATCAAAACTGACCAAAGAAATAACTAAAAACAGAGTTTTGTCTAGCTTAACCTAATTTCTGACCTAAAAACAGAAAATGCCGAACGATACCTTATGAACAGAAAAGCATGCGAGAGAACTATGGTAGAAGAATCAGGAAATGACCTAAACAAGTGAATCTAAACTAATATCAACTTTTCCAAATCAAGTTATCACACTAGCAGTTGCATGGAAGAGAAAAAACTGTGTTTTTGGTGGTAGCAGTAGTGCCTTGACCTAAGATCATAGTCCCAAGGAGGGAGAAAGGAGATCAAGACCTGCTGTTGGCCTTTTTAGATCTTTTTCTATCACTGCAACAACTTACTTAAGCAACTTGAAATAAAAACAACTATTTTAACCATTAAAAGCAACCTAATCTAATGAAGTAAAATGAGCATATGCAACATAAATTAACTCATGAACGGAAACAAAAACATACAAGTACACAAAGGAGGTGCTGGGAAGCTTGGGTTGGGCCCTAACCCAAGAGTTTCAGCCCTCTAAAAGAGATCATTTCTGGCTCAAAAACGGTTTCATCTCCATTTATCAAAAAATAGCAGTTACATCACATAAACTATCTTCAAAAAGAGATCGAAAATGAGCTGACCAATGTACTGCACAAAAGTGCGAAAATAGACTAACAATTGGCTAACCTACTGAGGCTTGAAGCCTTCTTATTTATACAAATGGGGACTCCCAATAGTCCTCCTAAAATTAAGGAACTTGGCTTCCTAGAACTGAAGATAACAACAGTCCTACTTGACTTGCTTGGCTGCCCCTTGGAATCATCAATGTGGGCCTTTGTACTCCGAGCTGCTGATGGAGGATTCAAAGAAAGGGGTCATTAATGAAGGAGACACCCCTCCTACAAGTCCTCTTCCCTGTTTCCTCGAGTTTGGCTGCCATTTGCTCATAAATTCCTTGTCCTTGTCCAAAATTGTCCAAAAAATCTGCAATAAACACTCATTAGACTACATGGCAAAGTGACTAACCCAATTCACTCTATTGACATAAATATATTCAAAAAAATGCACAAAACTATTGAGAATGGTGGATTAAATCGAAATAAGAGGTAGAATGAGCCCATATAGTTACCCATTTCTGGGGCTCATCATAAAGTGTGATAAAGGGGCTCTGATGTGAGGGTTGGCTTGCAGTCACAATGGCATAAAAAAAAACCAAAGGCAAAGCTGGAGGCCTAACACTAATTAGCTCTTGTAATCGGAGATCACATACATGTTGCAGCTCCAATATAAAATCCGGGACTAGAAACCTTTGATATAAAGGTTGAGCCCCAGGTCACAGCCCTCAGTCCTATGATGAAGAAATACTGAAAGGGGCTAAACCAAAGGGGGTTGAAGAAGATCGAGAATCGTTGTTTTGTAACACCTTTTAGAGGAAAAGTCCCAATATTGTGATGCCTCGATATTATGGTACAGGGATTTGAAGGCGGATGGGTCAACAATTAAGGCATTAAATGAATACATGCTACTGCAGTAAATCATATGGGGACTCAGGAAGACTTAATGCCTCGGCGTGGAGCTCCACTCAGTCATAAATGTAAAGGATTGCCGGGACAAACTCCGCTTCTGCTCTTTGACAAGAAAACAAAGTCGATCGCTACCATCTCTAGAGATATGTGAAGCCAGACAGTTAAGGCGAAAGCAACAGGTGAATCGACTAAGCAGTAGAGAGGCAAATCATGGCAGAGACGTGGCCTGATCAAGGGCCTTCACGGGAACAACAGAGGGATACTTCCTCCATAATCTTTCCATTTTCCTTTTTCTATTATTCTGTAATTTCTGTTTATTTTCAAGAATGGAATCAAATCTTTTGCAATCATTTTGGGCAGTAGAACTATCGTAGGCCAAGACAGCTAGTCAATTGGGCAGGTGACCCTTAACTGAGATATTTTGTAAATGTTGATTCCAAGCTCTCCCTATCTTTAAAAATAAGGGGAAGAAACACTTAATAAAGGTTCCCAAATTATGCACCCAGAGTGGTTCAAATTCTATGGTTCCATTTTGGTTCTAATTGATTTTTCATAAGGGACTTGATACACTAATGAATGTAATGGATTGGTAATTGGACTCATTTTGAAGGATGAATGAAACTCTTTGGTGATTCCAATCAGAGCAATGTGCAATATGTTTTCCCCTTTGTAAATCTCATTTCATATATGTTTTTCTTTCCCCGAAATTGTGTAATGAAGCGCCAGTCTCATCCTCTCATGGTTATATGTATGCTGCTAAGTAGTAACAATACCTGTGTATAAGACATATTTACTTGTGTTAGTCTATAACCTACAGTACCTGTGTATAAAACAGATTTACTTGTGTTATTCGAATAACCTGCAGTGCCTGTATGAGCACACACTTACTTATGTTGTTTGGTGATAAATGTACCCATGAGGTATATGACATGAAACCTTAATTTGCACTCCACTCTTTCCTCTCTTTCATCTCCTCCCTCTTCCATAATTCTGCTAGAATATTGTTGCTTAGGATTATGTCTTGTTTACAACCCTATGCATATATTTCCCTCCTTTCTCTCCTCCTCTTCATTTTACTACAATGTTAATATTAAAATTGCATGTTGTTGTGTGTCGGCCACCAGAACCAGACATTTATCTTTGATATTGGCCCAATTTACCCCTTAGTATTTAGATCCATGTATTTTCTTGAGTCTACCTTGATGAAGGGCTATTGAACCAAGCCCCTTTATTCTCTTTTTCAAATTGTGTGACAATTGGAGTGCAACAGAAAGCCCCCATTGATAATCTTCCGTGCACTCCTTTATTTAAGATGTCCTCGGCACTGGTCTACAATTAACCTAGAGACTATCTCTAGAAAGCTTTCTATATCTCCTGGAGCACTTGTGCTACAGGTGCTAGAAAAAGCAACAACACTTACCATATTAATTTTTATGGTGATTTAGATAGATATTTTATTTTTATTCAACAATAAATAAAAATAAAAAAAAAAAATTATTCTCCTTATTTATATAATTACATATCCAGATGGCAACCGTCGTAAGTTGCGGATGCGGTTAACTGTCGCTGGTTTTCACCCTCTGTTACTGTAGGCACCGTAACATGGGCTCATTGTCACCCCTAGCTACCTGTTGGCTACCCCTTGCACCCTCTGATGTTTTCTGTCAGTTACGGTTCCCCATTCATGCTGTAGTATGGAGGAGATGGATTATGAGGTGGTTGATTACTCTATTGACCCTAATCTCGACTAGCCTATTTTTGGGCGACCTAACCCTACGTCGGCCCTAACTGCTCATTGCTCCCCATCTGCACCGTTACACACCGCATCGCCTCCTATGGTTACCTTACTTGGGCCATCCACATCCACCCTTCCCTTTGCAACTGTCTCCATCGATTCTTCGGAGCTAGACTGCACCCCGCTCTCTCCAGCGACCCTACACCTTCTTGCAACATTCTCATCCTCCTCCCCACCTTCAAAACCTCGCCTCCTAGTAACCTCTTTCGCTCATCTCACTTTGCCTCCTCACTTGGGCTAGATCAGCCCAATGTGCCCATGCAACATCCCCCTGAATCTGGAATCCCACCCCCCTCTGCAGCGGTTGCTTCCTCGGCTCCACCATCTGGGTGTTTTGAAACCCTAGTCATCAGGGGCTGGCACTTTGCGCAAAGTCTATAGCAGGAAAGCCAGAGTCCGACAGATCCTCTGCAGGACCATCCTACCATGCCTAGATCCGGTAAAATAAATGTCAATTGTGTGAAGGCCTCTGGGAAGGACTTCGCCCTCAAATTTGGTGAAGGATTAAATATGGGAGAGGTAGTAAACATTGTTGGGAAGCTTATGGTGGGAAGGGTAAGAGGTTGGGCCTACTCTGCGAAACGTCTCAGCCTATGGGTTAAGGAAATCTGGGGCAATATCTTCAAAGACCTCCCTGAAGTACAAACCCTTCCCCTTGGATGGTTTGAGCTCCATTTCACACAGGAGGAATACACTAACATGACCCTTGCACGATACTGGCACATCGAAATGGCCCCGGTCATGCTGAAGCATTGGAGCCTGCTCTTCGACCCTGAAAGAGAGCAGATTGGGGTAGGACCATTATGGGTTAGGTTGCTCAACCTCCCTCTGTACTATTGGTCTCAAGATGTATTTGTCCGTATTGGGAATGCTTTGGGAACATACTTGGATTATGGTAAGTCATACATTCAAACTAGGAACAAATCCTTAGCCCACATTCTGGTGCACCTTGATACGCGAGAAGGATTGGAGGAAAAAATAACTCTACAATGGATGAATTTTATGAGGATACAAATTTTGGATTATGAGGTTGTCCCCTTCAGATGCTGCAGGTGCCACAAAATCAGACACCTATACAAGGAATGCCCATTAGTGTGAAAGGCTTTAGACTCTCCTATGGGACCTAAAGGTATGGCGGAAAAGACTCTAGCATCCATTCCTAGGCTGACTCCTCCTGCTGCAGAGACTTTGAATGAGATGAATCCACCATCTCACCGGGTACCTACCAGCGCTCCTCATCCTCCCTCCCTGCCTATGACAAGATCACGGGTTACTGCTAAGGATGCTCGCACCTCAGGTACTCCTCTTTTTTTTAACTCTGTTATTACTTCATCTAATGTATGTTCTGCATTGGATATGTACTCTGCATCTGCTCTAGACTTGGACTACACCCACTTGTTGAAATATGGAAATAAGAATATTCCAATTTAATTTGTCCTTGAATTAAATTGTGAATTAAAATCAAATTTAGTCTGAACAAGTACTTGGAAATAATTAATTAATTGTTTTTAATTAATTAGTTGGAGAAATTCAAGTTAGAAGTCTTTTTGAAGTCATGCAAGAGTTATCCCTTAACTTAAGGAGATAAGATTGAGTTATATTTGAGTTGTAATTAGTTAACTCAGTTTAGTGATTTAAGTCCAGTTAAATTAGTTCCAAACTGTTTGAGGAACTAATAATGAGTTAACAGTCAGTTGATGCATTAATGCACTCAACTAGTGCTACTCCAGTTAACTGAAGATTCCCTCATCAGAAACTCATGCATGTCTATTATGAGAAAGACCTAGTTGAGATTAATGTTCAAGGACAGTGTACTATCAGTTGCATGTGTTTTCTCATGGAGAAAACTCATGCATGCAATCAAGGATCCATCCTTGAGGATTGCGCAGTTTTGAAGGCTTGGTTTTCCACTTGGTAATAGGCTAATGATCCATAAGGAACACCACAAGGAAATAGGAGCTTACAGGGTAGAGAGGAAGGCTGGAGAGAAGCCAAGATTGCCTGTGAGAATCTGTGAGGATTGTATAGGTTTTAACCCCGTATAGAAATTACCTGCATATGAATTCTAAAACACAAAAAATAAACAATGCGAGAGCATAACACATAAAACACATATACACAGAGATTTTCCCTTGGATCCCAAAACCGGGACTACCAATTTGATTTTTCATTATATTCCTTTCAATGTTATAATACATATTTATACATGCCGAAGCATCCAATACCATGGACCAAAAACCATTGCGTCCGATACCATGGACCGAAAACCATTGCGTCCAAAAAACATGTGCGAAAATCATGCACAAAACCATAGGTGGGTCCACCCATCCTAACATAGGGTCCAAAACCAAAATTTCTAGGGCACTGCATCGGACCCCATAAAGTGGGGTTACGGGTACACCTCAAACCCCCTGTGACCCCCCCCCCGCTACACAATCGACACAACAAAGGGGGGCTCCGCGCCCCCTCTAACCCCTCAGTTAACTATGTGGACTAGTCGTGGAAAGACTATAACACAATCCAACAAATTGTACTGAGAGCTAGCTAGTTGTGAGAGCTAAGGCTTTGTATAATTCCTATGTATTTCCACCATGTATGATAATACAATAGTGTAGGGTTTTTAGCTGAGGCTTTCCCCAAAGTATTTTCATGTGTATTGTGCCATTGATTCTTCTTCTTCTGGTTATATTTTTTAGCTCGATCTTTAAGCTTCTGAAAATTGATAGTAGAAGTAGGTTATAGTATTCTGCTTTGATTTATATTGCATTATCGGGTTAACCTATCACATATTTTCTACATGGTATCGGAGCTGTGAATAGTATACTGAGAAGACAATTCGAAGTTTGAAGTTCAGGGTTGCAGGTGCAAATAGAATTCATATCATACTTCAAGGTTGGCCAATGGCATTCTATGGCTTGAGACTCGAGTATCCCTTGGAAGGTAGCTCAAATTACATAACATAGAAATATAGAATGGAGACTGTATTAGAAGACAATGGCTTGAAGTAATTCATTGATCAAGAAATCCCAAAGCTAGCTTCAACTAATGCACAAGGGTTGGCTGAGTGGAAGAAGTGTGTGGCGAAGGTGAGATAGATCATCCTTGAGGGAGTTCGATACCATATTGTCTAAAGTCTCCATGGGAAGGATACTCCATTTTCAATGTGGAAGACATTGAAGGACCTCTACCAAAATAGTACCGACTAGAGGAAATTGGCACTCAAGGATAAGCTTCGAAGAATCAAGATGGAGAAGGGCGATACTGTTTCCACATATCTGAAAAAGCTCACCACCTGCAGAGATGAGCTTAGTAGTGTAGGAATAACTACTGCCGATGATGATATGGTGAGCCTCTCTCTCCTTGGCCTTCCAAAGAGTTGGAATAGCTACCAGGACGCAGTGAAAGGAAGGGAGAAACTGTCGGATTGGGAACGACTGTGGTCGGATATTATGCAGGAGGAGATGAGGAGGAGCACACGAGCTAGTTCTTCATCCAAGAATGATGATGAAGAAAATATGGCCTTAGCAAGTAAGGCAAGGAGAGGGAAGGGGAAGGCTTCCAATTTCAAATCGAATTCTCCTCATGGAGGGAAGAAGGTGACATGTATAAATTAAGATGCTTTAATTGTCACAAGATGGGACATTATACGACTAATTGCCCATCGAAGAAGTCTAAGAAGGGATCCTTGGAAGGATCGGAAGGTGAGGCATTAGCCTCTTAGTTTGAAATGGAATTTACCCTCATCGCATGCATGGTGTCATCGATGATGGGTTGTGTCTGGTATCTTGACAGTGGAGCCTCATTCCACATGATCGGTGATAAAAATTTATTTCGTGCCTTGGAGGAGAAAGACCTCAAGATGCGCATAGAGATGGGTGACGATGGAAGGTATAATGGTTTAGGAGTGGGCACTGTTGCTTTTCAGAGGGAGCATGGAGCTCCTCTCACCTTGATAGATGTGATATATGTGCCTGGACTGAAGAAGAACTTGGTATCGGTCGCGATGTTGGAGGACAAAGGCTACGATGTTGTCTTCAGTAAAGGAAAGGCATTCCTAGGACACATAGCCATGGGTTAGACCAAGAGGATAGGGATTCGGGTGAATAATCTCTATAAACTAGAGGTACATGATTGTGCAGCATTGAGTACGAAAGAAGAATTGGTACAAAGCCAAGACATTGGCGAGTTGTGACATAGGCGGTTGGGACATTTGCATCATGGGGCTTTGAAGATAATGCAACAGATATCTACAGGACTTCCCAAAGGTAAACTTGAGCAAGTTGACACATGCAAAGGTTGTACCTTGGGAAAGTACACCAAGTCTTCTTTTCATGATCAAGACAGTTGAGCAGAGGCTATCTTAGAGCGAGTTCATACTGATTTGTGTGGACCATTCTTGACGGCATCCACAATGAAGCAAAGGTATTATGTGATTTTCATTGATGAATATTCTCGTAAATGCTGGATTTATTTCATGTAGAAGAAGGACCAAACTTTCACAAAGTTTTGTGAGTTCAAAGCTTTGGTCGAGAAAGAGTCAGGGAAGAAGATCAAGGCCTTGAGAAGCAACAATGGTGGAGAATATGTCTCTCAAGAGTTTAAGGACTTTTGTGCAGCGAAAGGAATTAAACGAGAATTGACAGCACCTCATAACCCACAACAGAATGGGGTGGCTGAGAGGAAGAATAGAACTATTGTAGGGGTAGCACATGCAATGCTGCATGACCAAGGCCTACCACTTCACTTGTGGGCTGAGGCATGCAACACAACGGTCTATTTGCAGAATAGAACCCCGCATCGCATACTTGGGATGAAGACACTAGAGGAAGCTTTCTCCGGTAAGAGGCCAGATGTGGGTCTCTTCAAGATCTTTGGCTCATCAATATATTTCCATGTGATAAAGGATGCATGGAAGAAGCTTGAGTCGATAGCAGAGTTGGGGATATTTGTGGGGTACACTGATACACCTCACAACTATTGGGTGTACTTTCCTATCAGTCGGAGGATAGTGGTTCGTAGAGATCTCAAGTTTGATGAGCAGAAGGCCATGCGAGTTTCCCTTGAGAGGGACCTCTAACTACAGGTTGTGGAGGAACTGTTGGTTCCTAAGGAGGAGGAGCCTCAGACTAATGCGAAGCAACTGCATGCAGAGGTTCTAGGAGTGGAGACATCTAGTCAAGCAGAGTCTTCCGAAGATGGACGGAAGTGCACAAGCGAAGCTGTCAGATTGTTGGAGGATGCGAGAGGGAATGTGGGATCACCATCTTCTCAGTGCAGATAGAGGAGGTCACCTAAGAGGTACACTAGATACATGGCCCTTGTTGGGGAATGTGTTGAGACCGAGCCATCTTCCTTTGAGGAAGCAGTGCAACAGCCGATTTGGGTTGATGCTATGGTGGAGGAGTATGACTCCATAGTTCGTAACAGTGTTTGGGACATGGTTCCGAGACTGAAGAACAAGTTGTTGGGTTGTGTTATATTCTTTCCACGACTAGCCCACGTAGTTAACTGGGGGGTTAGAGGGGGGGCGGAGCCCCCCCTTCATTGCATCGATTGTGTAGCGGAGGGGATCACAGGGGGTTTGAGGCATACCCGTAATGTTATGCTCTTAACCTGCAAAACGATACCCAATACAGAATATGCGAAGAAAAGATACCCAGAACACAAAATAACAATGATTTTATTATTCAGATAGTAATGTTCACTTGCCTCTTCGAGGGGGCAACCTCCAATAAAGCAGAGCTCGATTACAAAATAAGACACAATACTCCTCGCAGGGAGTCTCTATCCTTTATATATGACTCATACATGCAATACCACGGGCCAATACCGCGGGTTTTATTAATACCATCTATCTAATACTACGGCCCATTTGCAACTAACTGTGGTCCCATCATTAATTGCGGGTTAACCACTTACAAATATTAATATGGGCTTTATTGACTCTTGACTATGACGTGATCCCATGACATAAATAATGGGGTTAGGGTGGGACCCTAACATGCCCTCCCCCTTAAGAATAGCCTTGTCCTCAAGGCTGAAGCTGCGGAAACTGCTGAAGAATAGTGGTTGGTTCCCAAGTTGCATCTTCCGGAGAGGTGTCTTTCCATTTAACGAGGACTTCCTTAATCATGCGGTCGCGCAGGTGTTTGTCTCTTGTGTCTAGAACCTGTTCGGTTTGAAGCCAGATTGACCCTTCTTCATCCAATTCAGGTAGACTGGTTTGAACTCGACAATTGTTCCCGATCACTTTCTTGAGGCACGATACATGGAAAACTGGATGGATTTTTGCAGTAGGTGGCAAAGCCAACTTGTAAGCCACTTCTCCAATGCGCTGAAGTACTTGGTATGGTCCATAGAATTTTGGAGATAGCTTCTCACAACCCTTGTATTTGAGTGATGTTTGCTTATATGGTTGCAGCCTCAAAAAGACCTGATCCCCTTCTTGAAATTGGCGCTCTGAGCGATGCTGGTCTACCTGTTGCTTCATGCGGTTCTGAGCTTGATGAAGATTCTCTCTAAGATGGGCGAGCATGGTTGCGCGGTGTTGTAGGAATTGATCCACTGCTTGTACTTTGGAGCACCCCTTGAGATAAGAAGTAGGGGAAGGCGGAAGTTGACCATATACTGTTTCATAGGGAGTCATTTTGGTGGTGGCATGATAGTTGGTGTTATACCACCATCCAGCCAAAGGTAACCACTGTACCCAAAGGTGTTGCTTTTCTGAAGTGAAACACCTAAGGTAGGTTTCTAGACATTTGTTGACAGCTTCAGTTTGACCATCTGTTTGCGGATGATAGGAAGTACTGAGTTTTAGTTGAGTGCCTTGTATCCTGAAGAGTTCCTGCCAAAACTTACTGGTGAAGATCGGGTCACGATCGGACACAATAGAAGTGGGCATGCCATGCAATTTGAAAATATGATCCATGAAATATTGAGCGACCAAAGTTGGTGTAAATGGGTGGGGTAAGGCGCAGAAATGAGCATACTTCGATAGTTGGTCCACAACCACCATGATGACTGACTTGTTCCCGGACTTTGGAAGACCTGTAATGAAATCCATAGAAACTTCCGTCCAAATTGATGTCGGAATGGGCAATGGTTGTAATGTGCTTGGTGTGTTGACGGTTTCCTCTTTGTGGTGTTGACAAACATCACATTTTTCTACAAAAGTAAGAATGTCCTTTTTCATGCCTGTCCAAAAAAATGATCTTTTGGTGCGAGCATACGTCTTCTGAAAGCCCGAATGTCCTGCAATGGGCGATGAGTGCAATTCTGCCAAAATGCGACCTTTGAGGGTGGATGTTGGGGATATTACGACTCTATCCCTGTAGCGAAGAATATCATCCTGCCACGAGTAGCCCTTGGTGGAATTTGGATCTACCTGCAATTGAGAAATGAGTTGGGATAGCCCGGGGTGTGAAAACCATTCCTTGCGAGCCTCTTCAATCCATTCTGGAATGGGGAGGGAAATTGTTAGAAGAGTACTTTCTTCCTCAAATTGGTGAGATAATGCATCTGCTACACTATTGTCTTTCCCTTTCTTGTAAATGATCTCATAATCATATCCCAGCATTTTGGCGAGCCATTTATTTTGTTGTGGGGAGGATAGGCGTTGCTCCAAAAAATAATTAAGACTGTGATGATCTGTGCGGATTTGGAAACGTCGCCCCAATAAGTAAGGTCGCCAGGTCTCGACGGCATGTAAGATGGCCATCATTTATTTTTCGTAGGTAGATTGGCCCAAATTCCTCCCACTTAGTTGTTGGCTTGTGAAGGCCAAAGGTCGCCCTTCCTGCATTAAGACTGCCCCAATACCGGTCCCCGAAGCATCACATTCAATGACAAAGGATTTGGTGAAGTCAGGTAGTGCTAAGACTGGAGTGGAACACATGGCGTTTTTGAGAGCGGTAAATGCCTGTTGTGCTTCCTCATTCCAGAAGAAGGAATTTTTCTTTAGGAGTTGAGTGAGGGACTTCGCTATGCGGCCATAGTTGCGGGCAAATTTACGATAATAGCCTGTGAGACCCAAAAATCCTCTCAAGCTCTTCAAGGTCTTAGGTTGAGGCCATTCTTGCATTGCCTGGATCATTTTGGGGTCCACCTTGACACCTTCACGCCCCACAATGTGGCCCAAATACTCAAATTCTTCCATTCCAAACGAACACTTGGACATCTTGAAAAATAATTTATGCTTGCGGAGCAGGTGTAAGAGTAGATCTACATGCTGAAGATGTACAGCCCAAGTGCCACTATAGATGAGGATGTCATCGAAGAAGAAAAGGACAAATTTCTTGAGATATGGTTTGAGAATGTGATTCATAAGGCTTTGAAAAGTAGAGGGGGCATTACAAAGACCAAATGGCATGACCAGGAACTCATAATGGCCTTCATGAGTTCAGAAAGCAGTCTTGGGAATGTCGACTTCCTTCATGCGAATTTGGTGGTAGCCTGAGCGAAGATCCAGCTTAGTGAAGAATTGAGCCCCATTGAGTTCGTCCAGCAAACCGTCAACCGCCGGAATGGGAAATTTATCTTTGACTATCAACTTATTGAGGGCCCTGAAGTCGGGACACATCCGCCACTCCCCATCTTTCTTGAGCACCATGACCACTAGGGATGAATAAGGACTAATGCTGGGACGAATGACACCTGCTTCGAAAAGTTCCTTGATGATTTTTTCTATTTCATTCTTTTGGGTGAACGGATATCTGTATGGCCGCACATTTGGGGGTTCGGCCCCTGGAACCAAGGTGATGCTATGATCATGTTCCCCTCGCGAGGGTGGAAGCTCATGATGCTTGTCAAAGACCAACAGATGGTTATTTAAAATCTGTTGCATCTCAGGATGAATTGGCAGAGACTTGGTTTCGATGACCTAGATAGCATTAAATTGAGCTACCACTCCATGATTGCCCTTTTTTAACAATTTTTCCATCCGATGCGAGCTGATGATAGAGGGGGCTCCCGCCTGGAGTCCACGGAGGGTATGTGTGTATTTGTTCTGCTTAAAGCTCATATATAACTCTTGAAAATCCATTGTGATTGGCCTAAGAGTGCGGAGCCATTCAGCGCCGAGGACAATGTCGCAACCCCCCATGTGTATGGAAAACATGTGGGTTTTCAACTGATAATCCCCCATTTGAAGTTTGACATTTTCACAGCGGCCTTCACATTTCATTGTGCCCCCATCCGCAATTTGGACTTGGAAGTTAGAAACTGCTCGTACAAAATAATGCACTGCTTCTGCGATTTTTTGATGGATGAAATTATGGGTACTTCCACTATCAATCAAGCCTACTACTGGGAGATGTTTAAGAAAACCCCTGATTTTGAGAGTTTGAGGGGAAGAAATCCCTACCAATGCATGCAGCGAAATAATTGGTTCGTCAGAGACATTCTCCTTTGGGTTGTCTTCTTCTAGCGCCTCATGTTCCTCAAGTGGTGGATCTTCCTCTGTTGAGCTGTAGTCAGTGGCATCTATTTGAAAAAATTTGGGCTCCTTGCATTTATGACCTGGGGAGTATTTTTCATCACAGTAGTAACATAGTCCTTGCTTCCTTCTTTCGGCCATTTCCGCAGGTGACACCTTTCGGACCTTAAGTGTTTGAGTCGTGTTGTGAGCCTGTGGGGGACGACCTTTAGTGGGGAAATTTGGGTGACTGTATTGGGCTGCTAATGCACGTTCCACGTTACGGGCTACCTTGCAAGCCTCTGTCCAAGTGGGAGGGTGGTGCAGTAATACTTGAGCTTTGATGGCTTCTTTAAGACCACTGATAAAACATTCCGTGTAGAACTCATTTGAGAGACCCCAAGTGCGGAAGGCTAAGGCTTCAAAAGCTGTAATATATTCATCCACTATACCTGTCTGTATGAGCTTAGTAAGACGACCCAAAAAAGAGTCCTCCTGTTCAAAATGGTCTCGAAGAGCTTTGGTAAATTGGGTCCAAGTCTTAAAAGGTCCATTGCAACGTTGATTCCATTCCCACCATTGCCACCGTTCATTGTCCAAGTACATGCTCCCCAACATAAGCTTAGTCGCATCATCTAAGATATGATTCAGTTTGAAATACTGCTCCATTTGTGCTATCCATGCGGACGGGTGAGAACCGTCAAATTTATGCATATCCAACTTGGGAGGTCGCTGACTGGGTGGTGGGTGGGTGTGCCATACGTGAGAAGAGTGGCTAGAGTCACCCTCATTGTATTCATTGTCATTATACGCCTCCTCTTGGGCTTGTTCCTTGCCCTTCGGGATTAATTGCTGGACCTGGAGACATAGTCCGGTAAGCTTCTTAGTGATGGATTGGATGGATTCTTCAAGTTTGTCCATTCTTTCATTGGCCATTGCTTGAGCTCTAGTTTCTACCATACACCAACCTGATGAAAAATAGGGACCGCCTAAAAATTTTTCACTAATAATTGAATGGTACCACCGTGCTCAGCTCGTCATCCTGATTCTGACGGGCTAGATCACCAATAAGCGCCCCGGAAGATCTCAGACCTTTTTTTTTTTTTTGAAAACTCCTAACGGAGTTTTACTCCTTGGTGATCAATACTGCAGTCGCCAAATCCTCAAAATGTCAATGTGGCTAAAAGTCCTGCGAAAATTATACCTCGGTATAGGAACCCTTCACAAAAACTCCGATCTGGTGGATCTCAGAGATCTGAATGGCGGAACAGACTGCTGCTGCAGATTGGCTGGCTCTAATAGATCGGAATGTCTGATCTGCGAACTCGAGACTGCGGGACTGATGTCGGTTGCTGCTGCACCCCGTTGCACCATAGGATTTGGAATAGATGATGTGTGATCCCCCGATAGAAAAGGGAACTATGGTCTTGAGGAGTGTCAGGTGCTACAGATCGCAATATACATAAGGGTCTGGCAGTAGTACTCGGCCCAATGTTTCAGGGCTCTAACTAAGGAGGATCGACCGTACCCTTAGCCGTACAACCCGACTACCCTATCGTACGGGCGAGTAATCTCTCCGAGTGCTGTTCTCGGTGTACTGTAGCCATAAGACGGCCGACGGTTTATCTATGGCGAGGTTTCAAGGGAGCCTAGGGGCTTCCGATATACCCAGAGGGTACGTGGAAGACAGTTCGTGCGCGGTTCTGTCTAATGCGCTACTACTCGAAGGGGTACCCACAGGGGTTACAAGGGAGTCCAACAGACGTGACCACCTCTTGTATTTCCTGCGTGCATGCCTCCCCAAATCCGCCCGTTTATGCGCTCAACGACAGATCCCGTGGTTTAAAGACGCCGGAACACGTCTCTAGCCAAATTTTTTTTTTGCTAAGAATTGGAGATCCCACTGGCCCTGGAAAGTGCTCTGATACCACTTGTTATGCTCTTAACCTGCAAAATGATACCCAATACAGAATATGCGAAGAAAAGATACCCAGAACACAGAATAGCAATGATTTTATTATTCAGAGAGTAATGTTCACTTGCCTCTTCGAGGGGGAAACCTCCAATAGAGCAGAGCTCGATTACAAAATAAGACACGATACTCCTCGCAGGGAGTCTCTATCCTTTATATATGACTCATACATGCAATACCATGGGCCAATACTGTGGGTTTTATTAATACCATCTATCTAATACTACGGCCCATTTGCAACTAACTGTGGTCCCGTCATTAATTGCGAGTTAACCACTTACAAATATTAATATGGGCTTTATTGACTCTTGACTATGACGTGATCCCATGACATAAATAAGGGGGTTAGGGTGGGACCCTAACACGTAACCCCACTTTATGGGGTCTGGGGCAGTGCCCCAGAAAAATTTGGTTTTGGACCCTATGTTAGGTTGGGCGGACCCACCTATGGTTTTTTGCATGATTTTCGCACATGTTTTTTGGACGCGATGGTTTCCGATCCATGGTATTGGACGCGATGGTTTTTAGTCCATGGTATTGGATGCTTCAGCATGTATAAATATGTATTATAACATTGAAAAAAACATAATGAAAAATCAAGCTGGTAGTCCTGGTTTTGGGATCTAGGGGAAAATCGTAATGTATATGTGTTTTATGTGTTATGCTCTCGCATTGTTTATTTTATGTGTTTCAGAATTCTATGTAGGTAATTTCTGTACAAGGTTAAAACCTACATTTGGTATCAGATCTGTTTTGGCTTCAAGGGGACGCCTTTGTTGCTGAGGGGTTTCGCTCGGGCCTATGGTAGACCTTGTTCAGTGGGAGATCTACGAGATCGATTTTGGTGGTGAAAGAAGATGGCGAGCAGTGGAAAGATAGAGATCGAGAAATTTAATGGTCAGAGTTTTGAGTTGTGGAAACTCAAGTTGGAGGATCTGTTGGTGGATAAAGATCAGTGGATCGCGGTAGATCCGAATATTAAACCAACGGGAGTGTCCGATAAAAAATGGAAGAAGATGGATCGAAAGGCAAAGAGCACAATACGATTGTGTGTCTCAGATTCAGTATTGTTGAATGTATCAAGGGAAGCTACGACGAATGCTTTATGGGACAAGTTAGGGACTTTGTACCAATCTAAGTCTCTCATGAATAAACTATTCTTGCGAAAAAAGCTATATAACCTGAGGATGAAAGATGGAGACTCGGTGACAGAGCATATAAACGCATTTAATACTGTGGTAAGTTAGTTATCATCTGTTGATATTAAAATTTTAGATGAAGGTAAGTGCATTAGTTTGTTGTGTTTTCTACCAGATTCGTGGGATAGTCTGGTTATTACAATAGGTAGCAATGCAACTGCCTTGCAGTTTGATGAAATAGTCCCATCCTTGCTAACGGAGGAGATGAGACAGAAAAACATGGAGAGCCAGAATGGTGATGCCTTGTATGTACAAGGATGGTCCCAGAATAGAAACAAAAATAAGTCATCGAGTGGGAGATCTAAATCTAGAGGGAGATCTAAGTCTTCAGGAAAACCTGTAAAGGTGGTGTGCTGAAAATGCGAAAAAGAAGGACACTACAAAAGGGACTGAAAATCTAAATCCCTTGATAAAGGAAAGGGATCTGATGATGCTCCTTTTGCAGAGGCGAAAACTACCTCAGATTAAGGTGGGGATGTGTACTTGGCTTCTTCAAGTACACATGTAGATCATGAGGCATGGTTTATTGACTCAGGTGCATCCTTTCACTTCACTCCCCATAGAGAGTGGTTCTGCGAGTATTAGAAATACGATGGTGTGATGTCTTCTTAGGGGATGATAGGAAGCCTAGAATCGTTGGTCGCCGTAAAGTAAAGTTGAAGTTGCAAGGTGGAAGGGTTAGAACACTTTCGGGTGTTCTGCATATTCTTGCATTGGCCAGAAATCTGATTTTTGTAAGCAAGTTGGATGATGCAGGTGTAAAAACAATGTTCGAGAAGGATAACTGCAAGATGGTTTGGGGAGCACTGGTATTGATGCAGGGAGTTCGGATTGGAACTCTATACAAGCTACAAGGTAGCACGGTTGTTGATGGGTGCAACAATTCTATGGTTCCTGAAAGTGGAGCAGAAAATCTAGTGGTCTCTGGAGAAAAGACCATGCTGTGGCATCAAAGGCTTGGAAATATTGGAGAGAAGGGCCTTTGAATACTTCATGGTAAAGGTATTGTAGAAGGTATGAGTAATAGCTCTCTGGATTTTGATTTCTGTGAAAATTGTGTATATGGGAAGTAGAATTGGGTGAGTTTCCCCTCTGGTGGTAAGAGGGCGAAATAGATATTAGAGCTTGTGCACAATGACGTGTTTGGACCTGTGAAGGTTCCATCACTGGGTAAGTCTGTGTACTATGTATCATTTATATATGACTTCTCAAGGAATACATGGATATATTTCCTTAAGAAGAAATCTGAAGTCTTTGACAGGTTTAAAGAATTTAAGGCTTTGGTGGAAAACTAGACAGAGAAGAAGATAAAGGTGCTAAGGACAGATAACGGTGGAGAGTTTTACAGTAAGGAATTTGAAGAATTCTGCAAGAAGTGTGGTATAGCACGACAAAAGACTACTCCATATACACCTCAGAAAAATGGAGTTACAGAAAGAATGAAGAAGACGTTGATGAAAAGGGCAAGAAACATGCTCAGTGGTGCCGGGTTAGGGCAAGAATTCTGGGTAGAGGTGATGGAGACAACATGTTACCTGGTCAATAGATCACCTTCATTAGCGTTGGAGGATAAAACTCCACAAGAGGTATGGACTGGTAAGAAACCCTCTCTTTCACATCTGAGGGTATTTGGATGTGATGCATATGTACATGTTCCAAAGGTGAAACAAACCAAGTTGGATAGTAAATTTGAAAAGTGCATCTTTATTGGGTATAAGGATGGTTTAAAGGGTTATAAGCTTTGGAACCCAGTAACAAGGAAGGTTGAGTACAGTCGAGATGTGGTGTTTAGAGAGGTGAAAGATGTTATTAAATATGAAGTTCAACTAAAGGAACCTGAGAAGATAGAGTTTCAGCTAAAGGAGGAAGAATCAGACTCTACAACAGAGGAGGAATCAGAAGATGAAGAGCCACAAATTCTGGGTGTGAGAAGATCGGTTCGAGAAAGAAGGCAGCCAAAAAGGTATAGTCCATCTGCTTTTTGTTCAAATTTTGCTTTATCTATTACTGATGATGATCCCAAAGTTTTGAAAGAAGTAGTAGATACAGAAGATGGAAAACTCTGGAAAGAGGCCATGGTTGATGAAATGGAATCTTTGCACAAAAATGAGGCTTGGGATCTGGTGGGGTTGCCGGCTGGAAGGAAACCCATTGGAAACAAATGGGTGTTCAAGAAAAATACAAATGTAGAAGGAAAGGTGGAGAAATACAAAGCTCGGTTGGTAGAAAAAGGTTATTCCCAGGTGTTAGGAATTGATTTTGGTGATTTTTTTCCCCTGTTGCCAAGGTAACTTTTATTAGATTACTTTTATCTGTTGCTGCTACTTTTGATTTTGAGGTAGAATAGATGGATGTGAAGACATCATTTCTTCATGGGGATTTGTAAAAGAAAATCTACTTGAAGCAACTTGAAGGCTTTGCGGTGAAGGGTAAGAAAGAACTGGTATGCAAGTTAAAGAAGTCTCTGTATGGGTTAAAACAGTCACCAAGGATGTGGTATCAGATTTTTGATACATTTATACAGGTAATTAGCTTCACCAGAAGCAAAGTAGATCACTATGTGTATTTTAAATTAATTGGTGACTGTGTTATTTATTTGGTCTTGTATGTGGATGATATGTTGTTGGTTGGAAATGATAGAAATTATCCAGGATTTGAAGACTCAATTGTCCTCCAAATTTGACATGAAAAATCTTGGTGCTACAAACTATATTTTGGGCATGGAAATTAAAAGAGATTGGGAAAAGAGGAAGCTCTGGTTAAACCAAAGGAAGTATGTCGAGAAAATATTGTAGAGGTTTAAGATGTAAGATAGTAAACCGGTGAAGGTTCCTATTCATGTAGGTGTAAGGTTATTTGTTGAACAGTGTCCCAAGGCACAAGAAGAGGAAGAGGACATCTCCCGTGTTCCATATGCAAGTGAAGTCAGTAGCCTAATGTATGCAATGGTTTGTACTAGACCAGACATTGCACATGTAGTGGGAGTATTGAGCAGGTTTATGTCAAAACCAGGGAAGGAGCATTAGACAGCAGTGAAGCGGGTTTTCAGGTATTTGCGTGGCACTAGAGATTATGGTTTGTGCTACCAAGGAAGACTAGGATTGGACAGAATGTTGGATATTCATGGCTTTGTTGATGCAGACTAGGCTGGAGATCTAAATCAGAGAAGATCTATAAGTGGATATGTGTTTAACTTATTTGGAGGTGCAGTCAGTTGGATGAGTAAGAAACAATCTGTAGTGGCACTATCAACTACAGAGGCAAAATACATGGCAGCCACTCATGCAAGCAAGGAAGCAGTTTAGTTGCAGAGATTGTGTTCAAGTATGGGGTTAGTACAAGGAGCTATAAGGATAGACTGTGACAGCCAAAGTGCAATTTTCTTGGCAAAGAACCTCGCATATCATTCAAAGACAAAGCACATTGATGTTCAGTATCACTTTGTGAGGGATATGATAGAAGACAAAAAGGTGTTGCTGGTAGAGGTGGACACTTTGAAGAATACTGTAGATGCATTGAAAAAATCTGTGAGCTCTGAGAAGTTCTCTTGGTGTAGAGAGACAATGGGCGTTTCAGGGCTGAAAAAATGACAAAGCTCTCTTGTCGCCCCATGTGGAAAGAAAACAACAAGTGGGAGAATGTTGGGTTGTGTTATATTCTTTCCATGACTAGTCCACGTAGTTAACCGGCTGGTTAGAGAGGGGGTGGAGCCCCCCCTTCGTTGTGCCAATTTTGTAGTCTGGGGGGGGGGTCATAGGGGGTTTGGGGCATACCCGTAACCCCACTTTATGGGGTCTGGGGCAGTGCCCCAGAAAATTTTGGTTTTGGACCCTATGTTAGGTTGGGTGGACCCACCTATGGTTTTGTGCATGATTTTCACACATGTTTTTTGGAAGCGATGCTTTTTGGTCCATGGTATTGGATGCTTCGGCATGTATAAATATGTATTATAACATTGAAAGGAACATAATAAAAAATCAAGCTGGTAGTCCTAGTTTTGGGATCCAGGGGAAAATCTCTGGGTATATGTATTTTATGTGTTATGCTCTCACATTGTTTATTCTATGTGTTTTAGAATTCGTATGCAGGTAATTTATGTACAGGGTTAAAACCTACACAAGTCAATTGTGAGTTCCCATTGGCTTTACAAGGTAAAGCAAGCTGATGATGGTAGTGTGGAAAAGCATAAGGCAAGATTTGTTGCCCGTGGCTTTTCACAGGTCGAGGGGATTGACTATGATGAGACTTTTGCTCCTGTCGCAAGGTACTCATCTATCAAATCTATGTTAACACTATCAGCACAGATGGGTTGGAAGATCCATTAGATGGATGTGAAGACTGCATTCCTCAATGGCCAAATTGAGGAAGAGGTGTACATAGAGCAGCCGAAAGGTTTTGAGACCTTCGATTGTGAGTCGCATGTGTGCTAACTCAAGAGAGCATTGTACGGGCTGAAGCAAGCACCTCGTGCTTGGTACACTAGGATAGACAACTACTTCACCAGGTTGGGCTTCAGAAATAGTGAAGCGGATGTGAACTTGTACCACATTGTGGTGAAAGGTAAGCTGTTGATCATCATACTTTATGTTGATGATCTCATATTGACTAGTGATGATCAGTTGATCATGTCTTGCAAGGAGGACCTTGCAAGAGAATTCGAGATGAAAGACATGGGTCTCATGCATTACTTCCTTGGCATGGAAGTGTGGCAGAAGGATGGGGAGTTGTTTGTGTCTCAGGGCAAGTATTCCAACAAGATTCTCAGGAGATTCCACATGGAGAAGTGCAAGCCCATGCAGACTCCTCTAGCAGGTAACTAGAGGTTGTTACTTCAAGAGAAGTGGTAGAGGCTACTGTGTATAGGCAGCTTGTGGGTTCATTGATGTAAACAACGTAAACTTTGAAACAGGAACTGATACTATTACCCATTTCGTAGAGATAGCAAAAATTGACCTGATTTTGAAAAGGGGGGATGCAGAACACACATATTTTTTTTAGAGCATAGTTTTTGGCACTTTAAATAACCGATACGATTATCTGTTTCGTAGGGGTAGTAAAAACGTGATCTGATTTTGAAAAGTGGTGATGCAAAATACACTTCTTTTTTTTGGAGCATATTTTTGACACTTTAAATTTTCTTATGTATCAAATATAAATATTTGTTTTTAAATGTTAGTAATTTTCATGCTGATTTTGAAATGTGTTGATGTAACATACCTTTTCTTTAGACTTATTTTTCACACTTTAAAATTTATTATGTCGAATTTTTTTTTGAAATTATGATTACTTAACGAATTTTCAAGTTGTTTTATTTTTCTTTTTTTTTAAATGTTGATTACCTAAAAAGACAAATATAAAAATATATATACAAAAAGACCCAAAAAAAATGTTAAAAAAAATTATCTCATAAACCACAAAAGAATTTGGAAAAAAAACAAAATTTAAAAAATATATATAAAATTAAGTAAATAAAAATAGAAAAATTAAAAAAAACATTAGCAATTAAAAAAAATAAAAATAAAAACAAACTAGATTAAAAAAAATAGAAAATTAAAAAACTAGTAAATTAATATTAAAAACATTTTAAAAAAACAAAAAAAACAAAAAAAAACAAAAAAAACAAAAACAATGAAAAAAATTGAAAATTTTAAAAATATATATATATTTTTCAAAATAAAAGAAAATAATATATATATATATATATATATATATATATATATATATATATATATAGAAATATGTATTTTTGATTTAAAAAAAAAATTATTAAGCTTTACATTTTTATTTAAAAAAATTAAAATTAAACAATTTTTTTTCTTATTTAAAAAAAAAAATTTACCTCTAGCCTCCCATGATGGCACAACCTTAGGCGGAGGGGTTTGCATGTAGGCCCTCCGCACAGGGCCGCGCCACCACGGGCAGCCGAATGTAATTTATTTGTTTTTTTGAAGTAATCAACATTTTCATCTTAATTTTAGTAGTTTTTAATTTTTTTTTGTTTGTTAATTTTCTATTTTTTTTTTTTTTTTTTTTTTTAAATCTAGTTTTTTTTTTTTATTTTTTATTTTTTAGTTTTTTAAATTTTTCTATTTTTATATACTTAAATTTATAGTTTATTTTTTTTAATTTTTTTTTTCCATTTTTTTGTTTTTCTTGCCATTTGCCAATTTTTTTTATTTTTTATTTTTGGTTTACAAGATTTATTTATTTATTTCCACTTTTTTTTTTTTTTTTTTTTAAATATGTTTTTCTTACTATTTATTTGTTTATAATTTTTTAGTTTTTTAATTCTTATATTTTATAGGTTAATTTTGTTATTTTTTTTTTTTTACATTTTTATGATTGATTTTTTTTTTTTTTTGATGCATGTTTTTTTTTGTCTTTTTTTATATATTTGATTTTTTTTGTTTTTTATTTTATTTTTTGTTTTGTTTTTAGTATATATTTTAATTTATGTTTTGTTATTTTTTTTTGTGTGTGTTTTTTCATTGTTTTAATTTTTAATTTAATTTTATATTTTCATTATTTTTTTGAAATTTTAATGTTTTTTTGGGTCATGATAAAATATTTTATGCCATTGTTTCGAAATGTTGAAATTTTACCCTTGGAAAAAAAAGTGTTATCCCAGTGTCAACACTTTTCGTTTTGAGGTTGTTTTTTGCACAAAATTTACCATTGAAAAAAAAAAGTGTTATTCGAACATCAATGCTTTTTGTTTTGAGGGTGTTTTTTGGACAATTTTTGCACAAAAAATTAGTTTTCTCTGCCATTTTTAAAACATGTTGAAAATTTACCCTAGAAAAAAAAAGTTTTATTCCAGCATCAACACTTTTCGTTTTTAGCACTGTTTTTGATGTTTTTACGGGGATTTTGGCCAGAGTTCCTGTTTTGAGTTATAGTTCCCATTTCAAAGTTTACATTGTTTGTACTTAATGAACACACGACCAGATTTGTGCTACGCGGTGAACCAGCTGAGTCAAGCGATGGTTTAACCTACCGAGATGTTTTGGAAGGAAGCAAAGCATGTATTGAGATGCCTCAGAGGCACATCTCAGTATGGATTATGGTACAAACGGACAGAGGGAGTGAAGTTACAGGGCTTCACTGATGCAGATTGGGCAGGGAGTCCATCAGATCGGAAGAGCACATCAGGAGGGATTTTCAACCTTGGGTCAGCGACAGTTTCTTGGTATAGTAGGAAACATAGGTCGGTTGCACTCAGCTCGACAGAGGCAGAATACATGGCTGCAAGTCAGGTAGCATGTGAGTTCATCTAGATGTGGAAAATCCTAGTTGGTTCCTTTGATTAAAGGATGGATCCAACTGTGATCTATTGTGATAATCAGAGTTGTCTCAAACTCTCTCAGAATCCAGTATTTCATGATAGGTCCAAACACATCGACATCCGATATCATCATCTCAGAGACTGTGTAGTGAGGAGGATCATGTTGTTGTAGTATATTTCGACAGAGGAGCAAGATGCTGACATTTTGACAAATGCATTGTCAAAGTGTAAATTCGAGTTCCATAGAGGCAAAATCGGGATGGTAGATAATCCCTTTCTTGTTGAGAGGGAGTGTTTAAATATGGCAACAAGAATATTCCAATTTAATTTGTCCTTGAATTAAATTGTGAATTAAAATCGAATTTAGTCTGAACAGCTACTTGGAAATAATTAATTAATTTATTTTAAATTAATTAGTTGGAGAAATTCAAGTTAGAAGTCTTTCTGAAGTCATGCAAGAGTTATCCCTTAAATTAAGGAGATAAGATTGAGTTATATTTGAGTTGTAATTAGTTAACTCGGTTTACTGAATTAAGTCCAGTTAAATTAGTTCCAAACTGTTTGAGGAACTAATAGTGAGTTAACGATCAGTTGATGCATTAATGCACTCAACTAGTGCTACTCCAGTTAACTAAAGGTTTCCTCATCAGAAACTCATGCATGTCTATTCTAAGAAAGACCCAGTTGAGATTAATGTTCAAGGATAGTGTACTATCAGTTGCATGTGTTTTCTCATGGAGAAAACTCATGCATGTAGTCAAGGATTCATCCTTGGGGATTGTGCAGTTTTGAAGGCTTAGTTTTCCACTTGGTAATAGGCTAATCATCCACAAGGAACAAAGCAAAGAAATAGGAGCTTGGAGGACAGAGAGGAAGGTTGGAGAGAAACCAAGATTGCCTGTGAGAATCTGTGAGGATTGTACTGAGAGTTGGCTAGCTGTGAGAGCTAAGGCTTTGTATAATTCCTATGTATTTCCACCATGTATGATAATACAATAGTGTGGGGGATTTTAGCTAAGGCTTTCCCCAAAGTATTTTCATGTGTATTGTGCCATTGATTCTTCTTCTTCTGGTTATATTGTTCAGCTCGATCTTTAAGCTTCCGCAAATTTATAGTAGAAGTAGGTTATAGTATTCTGATTTGATTTATATTGCATTATCGGGTTAACCTATCACAGATTTTCTACACCAGTATCATCCCCTATCCCCTTACCTCTCATTTGCCAGTTTTCTCTACTACTCCCCCATCCTTTCCACCTAACTCCCCCCCGCTCCCTCCTCCCCTCTCTCTATTCCCTCTGATCCGGCTCATTCCTACAATCTCAGACCCCTCCCTCACTCATCCGAGGTCTGCCCTTCTCCCACTAGATTGGGTCTGATTCCCCCTTCTCATCCCCTCAAATCCTCCGGTGGCAGAAAATCCAACATATCCAAATCTATCTTGATAGTTGGGGCAGAAGTGGCCTCTGGTAGACAATCATCCCTCAACCAAGTTCTTAGAGCTCTGAACACCCACTCTCTACCACCCCCATTAAGTGGCTTTCCTTCAACTACAGGGGCATGGCTAGCTTGCTCGAAAAGCTAGCCCTTAGAAGACTCTTTGAATCCGAGTCTATAGACATCATCTTCCTTCAAGAAACTTTGGAAGTGGCCGACTTAACCTCCCATACTCTTGGCTCTTTGAAGCCTTGTTGGATCTTTCAATCCATTGATGTAATTGGGTGATCTGGTGGATTGGCTCTGGGATATAACCCTCGCACCATTAACCTGAAGACCTCTTGGGGAGGTGCTAGCTTCATAGGCATGGATATTTTTTCAGCAGAAATTGGGATGGATCTTCGAGTAATCAATGTATATGGGCCATGCCACAACAAAGAGGCCTTATAAAATCGATTCCTCAAGCTCTCTATCACCTCCCCAGACAACCTCATCATCGATGGTGACCTAAAATTCTACATAGGCTTCGGAGAATCCTGGGGGACAAATGCACAGGTGGATTCGCTCACGGAAACTATGGAGATGCTGTTGGAAGAACATCATCTGACGGACATCCCTATGATTAAACCTCTCCCTACCTGGCAAAATCGGAGAGTGGGTGAGGCTCCTCTAGCTATGAGACTGGACAAATTCTTGATCAAAGACTCTCTCATACAAAATCTCTCCCTATACAGGCAATGGGTTGGATCTGGTGGTATTTTGGACCACTCCCCCATTTATATGGAAATTTTTGGACCACCAAGAAAACCAAGGGCACCGTTTGAGTTCAACTCAACCTGGCTTAAGGATTTAGCCTACCTCAAACTGGTCACGGATTTCTGGCATGAAAATCCACCAACTAGGGGTAGATCTCTAGCAAAAGGTTTCTGCTACAATCTCTCTATGCCCAAACGACTCTCCATCCACTAGGAAAAGGAAAAAGAAAGTAAGGATGACAAAACCCTTGCCGAAGTTGAGTTATCCTTGGCAACTCTCCTGGATGACCAAAACAGGGGTTTCATATCAGCTGATGCAAAGTCTCATCTCATAGATCTGGAAAATCAAAGATCCAAAATTCTGAAGGAGAGGGAAGAGACCTGGAGACTTCGAAGCCGAGCGGTCTAGTTACAAGCTGGAGATGAGAACACCAAGTTCTTCCAAAACTATTCCAAGGGAAGGAAAGTCGCCAATATTATCTAGAATATGCCCATGGAAGATGGTGGCATGGCATCAAATTTTAGCCAACTCTCCCAGCTGGGGAATTCACATTTCCGTCACCTCTACAAGGCACCCCCTGGTGCCAACTTGGCTGAAATTGTCAGAATTGTAGGACACTCCCCGATCTTTGTGGATATGGACACAACAGAAGAGCTTACATCCCCTGTCACACATGCAGAACTAGAAGGGATTCTGAAATGGTTCAAAAAAGATCATATCCCAGGGTCAGATGGTTGGACAGTCGAATTCTACCTTTCATTTTTTGAACTCATTGGACATGATCTGCTCAAGGTGGTAGAATAATGTAGGACCACCGGGCATATGTATGAGGCCATCAACTCCACTTTCATTGCCCTAATCCCCAAAGCCGACTCCCGATCATCCTTCAATAATTTTCGTCCCATCTTCCTTTGTAACTGCTTATACAAAATCATCACCAATATCCTAGCAAATTGGCTTCGTCCCATCCTATCTCACCATATCTCCCCTGAGAAATTTTCCTTCCTACATAATCGACAAATCCATGAAGCCATTGTCACTGCCCAAGAAGCCCTACATTATCAAAATCAACAAGCAAAAAGGGGAAATCCTCAAAATTCATCTAGCAAAATCTTTTGATAGGGTCAGTTGGATCTACATCAAAATGATCCTCATCCATCTAGACTTCCCCCCTCCCTTCACTGATTGGGTCATGTGCTGCATCACCTCAACATCTTTTAGTGTTCTCATTAATGGCTCAGCATCACACTTTTTCCATGCTGAGCATGGCCTTCGGCAAGGTTGCACTCTCTCTCTACTTCTCTTCCTGATCGTAATGGAAGGCCTCAGCAGGCTCATTGCATCAGCTAAGAGGGAAGGGCGCCTACAAGGGTTGAAAATGAGTGAACAATGCTACCTCACTCATCTTTTATTTGTTGACGATGTCCTTATATTCCTTGATGGAAGCCAATGGGACTCATCTACCTTCCATGACATCCTCACTCTTTTTTCCCACGCCACTGGCATGGAAGCAAATCATTCCAAATCTACCATCACCCTCTCCCATACATCCCCCCGGGAAGCCAGAACTACTCATCAATTTTTTCCCTTCCATCATCATCATCTGGAGGATGGCCTCAAATACCTGGGGTTCTGGATCAAGCCTCACTTCTACAGGATTGCAGACTGGATTTGGCTAGTGATCAAAATTGATAAGCGATGGAAAAATTGGAACCACAGGTTCCTATTTGGAGCTGGTCATCTTGTCCTCATTAAATCTATTTTGGAGGCTACCCCTGTCTACTGGATGTTGTTGGCTTGGATCCCCAAAGGAATTCTTGCCCACATTCAAAAAATATGTTATAGATTCCTTTGGAATGGTCAAAAATAGGGGAAACCCTTTGCTTGGGTAGGCTAGAAGTATATAGCTCTCCTAAAGAAATGGGGTGGATGGGGACTAAAATATCTCTCTGTCTTTGCTCTAGCACTAGCAGCTAAGATGGGATGGATCCTACTCACTTCGCAGAACCTCTATACCACTGTTACATACCACAAGTATATATGGCCTCACTATTTCATGGATTGGATTCGTATGCCAACCTGGCCACACTCAGGGATCTCAATGGTTTGGAAAGCTATCCTACATACTATGCCCTTCATCAGAGTGGGCCTTGCTTGGAGAATAAACGATGACAACCTGGCCCGTATAGGAATGGATTCGTGGATTGGTGGGGCGAACATGCATCAGCTACCTCCAGATCTCATCCACTTCTTACATCAAAGGCACATCATGGTGATCGCCTAGATCGCTGACATGGAAAACAACTCTATTTTTGAACAGGCATGGTTAACCACTTGAAACTTAGGTATCCTTGATCAGTGGCAGCAGTCCTAGGATGAGTACATAAATGTCCTGATCGAAGCACATGTTTGCATAAAGGAGGGCCTCGATGAACTCATATGGACCCCAAATGATCAGGGTAAGTATACACCAAAAGTTGGCTACCCTACACTTCTCACTGATTGTAAGCCACTTGCTCTCCGGGACTGGTGGCAAAATATCTAGAAGCTCAAAGCGCCTCCGTGCACTAGACTATTTATGTGGAATGTGCTTAACAACAAGACACCAACTGGAGAAAACCTCATGCACAGATCACCTTATGGGCCACATTGGTGTGTTCTTTGCAAATAGACAAAGGAGACAAATGAGCACCTGTTCCTTCACTGCCCAAAGTCTGTACAACTGTGACATCATATATTACAATTCCTTTCCAAATATGGCAGATGGAACGAAACTTAGATTCCTGATGCATGGAACAATTGGTTTGCTGAGTTTCAAGACACAAAATCCCTATGTCTTCCTCTCCTCCTCTGTTGGTCCATCTCGCTGACACGGAATGGCATCATTTTCAAAGGAGCAGAGGCACGATGGTCGCTTATCACAGTAAATATTATAGAAACATGCCACGAAATCCCGGAGGAACCCCATCCTACTTCTACTCGCTCACACTCCCCTGAGACGATTGATCGCTATATATTGTGGGCATACTTCGATGGGGCTGCCCAAGCACAGGGATGTGGGGGGGATCATACTTTTCCTATGAGACCAACATTATTACAAATTATAGTTGGGATTGGGAGAAGGAACTAATAACTTTGCTAAACTAATTACTCTCAGGCACCTCCTGCATTTTTCATTAGCACACTCATGCACAAATCTATAGATCTTCGAGGATTCCAAAATCATCATAAATTGGTTCAATAAAATCAATATTTATCATGCACATTCTCTTAGAAATATTCTGGATGAATTATGATCTTCAAAGCACAATTTAACTCTATCTCTTGCCTACACATTTATATGGACCATAACGAGGGTGCTGACAAGTTATTCAAGGAGGCCACGACACAACCCAGAGGTTTGTGGATGATCCAGGAACAACAAGGAGCAGAACAATACCAGTACTACCATCGACCCTACATAGACAGAGGATATCCTAGGGTGGACAGACCCTGTTTTTTTTTTTTTGGTTAATCTTCACAGTTGATACACAGTATCAATATATGTGTATATTTATGTTATTTTTACCTGCATACTAGATATGATGAACACCCTGCGAGGTGAATATGTATAGCTTTTTTGTGAATGGTTTCGACTATAACTTATATTTTTTGACAGCTATTTTGACTTGCCTTGGGCCAAACAGTTACGCATATATCACGGGTATCTACTATATGTAATTTTTCAAATTAATGAAAGATTATGATTTTTCCCTGGGAAAAAAAAAATTACATATCGATAAACAAATTTCTACTACTCATTATTCATTTATATAATCCAATATACTTAAAATCAATTAAAAAATAAAACAAACTTAAAAAACAAAGATTTAAATAACTAATTTGCTAAATTTTCAAAACAATATTGAAAAAAATTATATCAAATAGTATAAAAAAAATACAACTTTTGATTTTATCAATCATATAGAATATTCGGTATCAAAATAAATACAATAAAATATAATATTGTATTGAATAATAAGAAATTAATAAACCAAAATTGTTATAATAAAAATTTTAAAATTCTAATATATATACGTAAAATTGGAATATATTAAACATCATTTTTATGTTATTCCATCCTATTATATATATGTATAAAATTAATAGTTTTTTATATTACAACTTTTTATTTTTTTAATGGTTATAATAATTTTTCGGCAATTTTCTTCAAAATTACTATTAATAAAAAAGATAAAATTAATATTTTTTTATATTACAATTTTTTATTTTCTTAATTGCTATAATAATTCTTCAGTAATTTTCTTCAAAATTACTATTAATAAAAAAGATAGACCAACAATATTATATATATATATATATATAATATAGTTAGTATCAAAATAATAATAACTTAGTATTATAAACAATATAAAATAAATTTAGTATTTTTATTATTAATTAATTTATAAGTTAACTTAGTATTATAAACAATATAAAATAAATTTAGTATTTTTATTATTAATTAATTTATAAGTTGTTTAAAGTTTATATTGATTATTTATAAATTATGTGATGTTCACATTAAATATTTTATTATTTTTCTTTAATGTTTAATTTTCTAGCAGTTTTGTATTTTTACAGTATATAATTATATAGTTGGATCAATATATTCATCCAAGTTTCAATGATGAACCACACTTAGTGGTCCGAAACAAATTGACTGGGAAAATTGAAATGTGATTTAGCCAAAAGATTCAGTAACATTATGAATCACAGGAATTTGCATTCTAACATCTTAAAAGGCTTATAAAACAATTAATATTCTAAAATCATAAATTAACTAAATATGCTTCACATATATATATATAAAATTTAGAATTTGATATTATAAATTAATAAATAAAGATTTAAGTAGTAAATCTTCATCTACTTATTTGTATAAATTCATATATATATATATATATATTCTTGCATAATAAACAAAAAACTACATGATGGTGATGTGCAAAAAAAAGTAACAATAGTGATATGCTCTTGTTATAATATTATTTATTTATTTTTAAACAAAATTAAATCTAATTAAGGATCGACCCCAATTTTAAATAAAAACAAATTTTCAACTAAAAAATTATATCCAATCTATTCAAAATGCAATTTGAACATGCAGCCATAATTGACCCTTAATCTATGTTTATAAACATGACATACATTTTCCTAACTTTTCATGGACTACATTTCGGCAACCTAAATGAAATGAAACATAACTTTGGTAGTCTTACATTTACGACCACCTAAATTAAACTTAAACTTACTTTGTGTGGCACATCAAATTCAGGAAATGTACAACGCTCCCAACAAGCGTGCTCATAGACTCATTAAAGTTCATACACTCAAGGCATAATGTATTATTGATAATGAAGCTTACAAAGAGTTGGAATGATTTCCTTAGATGCCGAAACAAATTTAACAACTTGTAATAACAAAGGTTTTAAGAGCGTCAAAGAAAAAGATAAAAAATACTCTTGTTTTTTATTTATTTTTATATACATTGAAGCTCATAGACTGAAGGCACAAGCCACAACGTATTATTGATAATGAAGTTGACAAAAAATAAGGCTTAATTTTAAAGAACACAACTAAAGCTAAAGTTAAAACCAATAGGGAAAACAAAGCAAAATCAAAACAAGAATCTAATCACAAAATAAGAGCTTCTATAAAAGCAGCATGAGTAGACCCCAAGAAAAAGAGCTCCATGATAACCTATGTAAACATACAAAAAAATAGAAAAATAAAATACAATAACAAGAGCCAAGGTATAGTGAGATTATTTCTTGAGCTTGGTTGAATATTAGGGGAGGTAGGTTAGTAGTTGCGTGGCCTCCCTACGTGGCCCAATTTAGACACCTTGTAGACCTAATTGGTTGTACGACACGCGTCGCCCACCTGCCTCCACATGTTACCTTCCCGGACATGGACCCGAACTTCTATTTTGGCGCGAATTAGCATTTTTTTGTTAGCGATTAGGGTGACCATGTTACATTCTCATTCATTTTTGTCCAGGACCAAAAGTTGCTCGTTCTGCTCCACTAGTATTTGTCTATGAGTGAAACCTGTAGTTTTGTTTGAGATGTTGATTAATGGTGAGGGGAGGGAGGGTTTATCAGTTGTTATAGCGTCTTGTTCGGTTATTGCGTTGTGTTGTCCAACTGCTACAATGTGTTGTTCGGCTGCAGGGGTGGGGTGTGGGTGCAGTAAAGGGTTTTGCCCTTGGGTGGCATTGCGTTGTTGCAGGTTGTATGTTGTTGAATGTGGTTGATTTTTAGATGGACATTTTTTCACAGTCTCTCGTTCACTTGACCCTATTTGACTCGTTACTAGACACCATAGTTGGCTCACTGCAAAAAAAGTTTGGAGCTTGGCGTCGTTGTTCTGTGGTACGATTCTTCATCCTGCCAACCATACTTGCAACTATGTTTGTCAACACGTCTATTTTCTTGGTATTCACACCATTCATCTTCTTTGTGTTAATCTTTGGCTTTTTGTGCCTTCTATGGAGTATTTGTGGCTTAATTGGGAATTTATGTGGCTTAGTTTGGAAAACAAATTGGGGTTTATGAATTGGTTAGGTTTTTCGGTGGCTTGTGTTGGCTTCTGTGAATGTATGGAGTATATGTGGCTTCAATTCGTAGTTTCTATGTTAGTTAGTGGCTTTTGTTTCTTAGGTTAAAAAATTTTAGGGTTTTTGCATTGGTTGGGTTTTTTGGTGGCTTGTTTGCCTTCTGTGATTGTTTGGAGTACATGTGGCTTCAGTTCATGGCTTTTATGGCTTAATCGGTGACTTTTGTGCCTTAGGTTGAAAAGCAATTAGTGTTTTTGCACTAGTTGGGTTTTTCGGTGGCTTGCTTGCCTTCTGTGAATGTACAGAGTATGTTTGGCTTCAATTCACGGCTTCTGTGGCTTAGGTTGAAAAACATTGGGATTTATGCACTGGTTGGGTTTTTTGGTGGCTTGTTTGCCTTCTGTGAATGTATGGAGTATATGTGGCTTCAATTCATGGCTTTTGTGGCTTAAGTTGAAAAAAAATTGCAGTTTTTGCACTAGTTGGGTTTTTCGGTGGCTTGTTTTCCTTCTGTGAATGTATGGAGTATATGTGGCTTCAATTCGTGGCTTCTATGGTTTAGGTTAGAAAACAAATTGGGGTTTCTTCACTGGTTTGGTTTTTCGGTGGCTTGTTTGCCTTCTATGGATGTATGTAATATCTATGGCTTCTGTGGCTTAGCTTAATTTTTTTTGGGGGGGTTTATGCACTGGTTGGGTTTTTCTGTGGCTTGTTTTCCTTTTGTGAATGTATCGAGTATTTGTGGCTTAATTAGTGGCTTATTTGGCTTAGGTTGAAAAAGAAAATGAGGTTTTTGCACTGGTTGGGTTTTTCAGTGGCTTGTTTTCCTTCTGTGAATGTATGGAGTATTTGTGGCTTCGATTCATGGATTTTGTGGTTTGGGTTAAGAAATAAGTTTGGGGTTTCTAACATGGGTAGTCCAACTTCATTGTTGCTACTCCCTTAATTTATATCGACTCTCCTTAGATATCACACTTTTGAAATATACACAATACGACCTTCAAATTACATTGCACATTAATTAATCCAATCTAGCCTTCATCCTTCAACGTTTTCATATCATTCAAAACTGCTAAATTTATATAGATTCATTCAAAACTATTAATGTAGTCACAGATTCACCATGCCTTGACAATGCATGACATTATATTTATAATAATATATGATCAGTATAAAAAATCACCTTGTTTACTTTGAAAGTTTACCAGTCATTTCAGCATGAATTCACATTGCTATAATGGCTACCTTCATCTCTCTTTAGAGTTGCAACGAAAACCTCGAGTATTTATTATTAGAGATAGTTTCTTTCTGATTAATGTTGTTGTGTACAGGAGATAGTTTCTTTCTGATTAATGTTGTTGTGTACAGGATCCTGAACCTTGGCACTCTCAGCATTAATTTTTGTATGTATCATATGGATCGTCTCTTTCTTAGGGGTTTAATTGCTATGAATTCACATTCCTCTCATGTCTACCTTCATCTATCTTTAGAGTTGTAATGAAAACCTTGGCTATTTCTTATTGGAGACAATTTCTTTTTTATTACTGTTGATGTGTACAGAAACCTAAGCCTTAGCACTCTCATCATGGATTTTTTGTATGCATCATATGGACCGCATATTTCTTAGGGTTTAATTGCTATGAATTGACATTGCTATCATGGCTACCTTCATCTCTCTTTATACCTTGAGTATTTCTTATTCATTCAGAACACGAGGGTATTATGTGGATACTTGAGTTGCAACGTTGTATTCTATAACTACAACTCTCATAATTGTAGTTTCTTTTGGGGTTATTGTAGCTTCTAGAGTTGTAATTTCATTGTCTCATGGTGGAGTTGTAGAAACTGTGGCTTCTCCAAATGGGGTTGTAACATATTCTAGTTTATACAACTCCATCAACCATGGTATTTATGGGTGGTGGATAATTCCAATCACAATGTTTCTGAGTGGTGGATAATGTTTGTTATCACTATTTTGCCCCTAGGATCATTGAGATTAAAGTTTGAGTGACAAAAGAGATGTTAGAATTGACTTGGAGTATTTAAATCTATCTCAAGTTCTTAGAAAGAATTGGATATGAAGTCCTTTGTTAAACCACATTGAATTTTTACAATTTATTCAATATATTCATGTTGAGTTATATATTTCCCCTAAGGTCATTTCATTGGCCCCTAGGATCATTGAGATTATAATTATAGTGACAAATGAGATATCAGAATTGGCTTGGAGTATTTAGAGCCATCTCAAGTTTTGAGAAACGATTGGATATGATGTCCTTTGTTAAACCACATTGATTTTTTTACAGTTTATTCAATATCTTCATGTTGAGTTAGATATTTCCCATAGGGTCGTTGAGATTAGAATTCAAGTGACAAAATAGATCTTGGAATTGATTTGGAGTACTTAAAGCCATCTCAAGTTTTGAGAAAGGATTGGATATGAAGTCCTTTGCTAAATCACATTTAATTTTTACAGTTTATTCAATATATTCATGTTAAGTTGGATATTTCAGAGGTTTGTTTTAGATCACATTTTATCTATGATATGATACATTGACATAAGTATCACAGTATTTTGGGCATTATGTGCTGCCTTCGACTAGTCTTAGTTTTATATGGAAGTTATTTTGGAGACTAAGACTAGAGGAATGATTTCGTGTACCTTTGTCCACTTGTAAGACATTCATAACTATACCGAAAGCTGCAACATATGGTGATCTGAATCTCTTGAACAAATTTTTTATCTTTTGCATGTTTTTGGTTTTTGTGAATGGTTATGCTTCATATAAGATCAATGTTTTATACTTGAATGTTTATTTTCCATGTTTCCTTTGGGATCATGGAGATTAAAATTTGAGCGATAAAAGAGATCTTTGAATTGATTTGGGTACATTAGGCAATCTCAATGTTAGTAGAAAATATTGTATTTTAGGTCCTTTGCTAAGCCATTTTGAATATTTACAATTTTTTCTACGTTTTCATGTTAAGTTGATGTTTCAGAAATTTGATATCATATCACATTTAACGTTTGATATTATATATTGGCACAAAGATCATGGTATATTAGGACTCATATGCTTCTTCTAATTAGTCTTAATTCATAAGAAGAATGACTTTTTTCACTTTATTCCCTCTTAAGACATTCTCAAAGATACCAAAAAACTGATATGGTGATTTCTAATCTCTTGAACAAAGTTTCGATTTTTTCTTATTTTGGGTTCCAACGAATTTCATAGTTATCCAAATACACATTGGAACTTACATTGCAGCAGACCAAAAATGGATGGTAACTTCATCCACATTGCAATTTGGTTACAAACAAAAAAGTCATGCCACCCCTATGCTTGATGGCCTCCATTTTCTGAATTCCTAAACTTTTTGAAGTGCATGCCTGAGCCAAGTTTCTACCATATGTTGGAGTATAGTTTACTCGTAACAATGGAGGGATTGAATAGTCATATTGTCCACTTGTGCTACTAACCCCAACACTAACTGGAGGTGGCCTATAATACATAGGATTTACCCCTGCACTGGTAGGTGTATAGGGGTGGGTCTAACCCCTAACAGATAGTGGGGGACTTGGATGTTAATTAGGTCTTGGTATGATGGTGTATGATTTGCAATGTGGTCCAAAGTGTTGGACATCATCATTTTTTCCTCCAACTGACTTGCAGCATACTCTTCCTTGTCTGTCACCCTCTCTTTTTCCATCATTTGTTGAGCCTTTCTTACCTCCCTCTCTTGCCTTGCCAACTGTTTTTTTGTGTTCCTTCTCTTCCCTTGTATTTTATCTTTCAAGCCTTTCCTTTGCCCGACTTTCTGCTGCTGCAATCCTTGAATCTCTCTTTTCATTGGCCAACTCCTTCTTTCCCTGTTTAGATTCTTGAATTTCAAATTTTCTATGCTCAGACTTGAACATTAGGTTCATATATTCTTCATAGTTGAGTAACTGTGAACTCCTCTCTAACCAAGGATAGTCTGTTGTTGAATGCGTTCATGAGGCCTTCACTCTCTCTACTAGTAGCTTTAGGAACCTACCAACTGTTGTTTGGTTCATTGTCACATTCTCCTGATGGCTTGACAATTTCCTTTCAACCTCAGGGGAACCTGATTGAACTCCATTGTTTTCCTCATTTGGTACTTCATTCTAAATAGACTCTTCTTCTAGTGATCTATTGTCCACAAAATAATGAACAAGTTCAACTTTGTTGGTTGAGAAGGAATTTCCATGCTTTCATCATTGGTGGATGACACAAATTATGCTTGTTGTTATTCATCATGGCCTCTGCCAACCATGATGGTGGGGTTACCTAGGTTGGAATTCTCAATTGGTCATTTTGTATTCTTGTTACATTCTCATTTGAAACCACATTTGCATTGTCATTTTCATGCCCAACTGTCTCATTTGGAATATCACATGCAGAATTAGTAGGTGCTTCAATGGGTGTGGTAGTCTCCATGTTATTGACAATTGTTTCATTACTGAATTGTGTCTCACATACATGTTCATCATCATAGAAGTTCCCTTAAGAAAGGGATATCATAACTTCAGCAGTAGCATCTTCCTTCCAATCCACATCTTTTTGAGCATCAACCCGATCATGTAATTCCTATTCTTCTTGACCTTCCACAAAAAATGCGTGGTTGCAACTAGTATCATTAATAAGAGAATCAACATGCAATGGCCGAATTCCAATCCTCTTAAATCAAGCCTTGATATTATAAAGAGTTAGAGCCCTTTTAAACTTTTTACTTGCAAGCTCAGGTAACTCAAATATTTTTACCTTGACCCCTGGATTCTTTGCCATCCATGAACCTCACAATGCCCTGAAATAGTTCTTGAAAGGCCCAAACACGTTGACATCAAGGGGTTGCAATCTAGGAGTGGTATGAGCTGGCATTGTTAATAGTTCAATGCCTAAATGGTTGGCCTCCCCGATTGTCAGCACAACCATGTGTCTTCCATGGCCATCTAAAATTAGTAGGTGTCTCGTTTCAGGTGAGATACCACATGTCATAGATGCAGCGAAGTGAAAATTCCAATTCAGGAAGAGTTCATTTGTCATCCATGCATGGGGATGTGCAGCCATGCATGCACCTGGTTGAAAATTATGTATATAGTTTCTAAGTTATTGTTTTCCTTTTAATAAATAAAAACCTGGGATTGAAGAACCAGTTGAATTGACACAACAAAATATAGTGATCGACTCCCTACCCCTAGGCATAATTTTTGGCACATTTATGCTCCCTCTCTTGGCAATTACCTGCATTCCACAATTCCTTCCAGCCTGTAAGCCTATTTTGTCACATTTCCATATATGGTTTGGGGCATAAGAGTGTTTCTCATATGCATGGGAAAGGGTGTTTTATAACTTAGACACAATTACAGGGCGTAAATTTAAAGCCCTGTCTCTATCAAGAACCTCGGTTGTTCGTAAGACAAGGCATGGATGTCTTTTTTTAAACCCACTCCTCCAAGACTTGCCATGAAACCCATCTTTGAAGGGGTTTGGCCTCCCCTGACATATTTGAGCTACTGTAGATTTGAGTTGTATCAACTCTAACCCATGTCCCATTTGGGCCATCTCCTTACACCACACAACTACCTTGGCCTCCTCCTCTTTAGTTATAAAAATAACAGGCCCTCTACGCTTTGTATTAGTGAGCCCATTAATCGATAATGTATGCTTGAGGCTACAATTCCATGTTTTTTTGTAGATGCACATACTGAATATCCCTTGAACTTTATGTCATCAATATCACCTAGTTTGTCTCCCTTTTTCCATCCTTTTATGGAACTGATCTTCTTAGTTGATCTTGCGCCTTGTATTGTGGTTGAGGGTGGCTCTGTGGTATATGGCTAGATAGTAGGATCTGCCACCACATGGCCATTCTCAACATAGTTTCATGGAGCATTGGTAGCATTGACATCATCAAAATGTTTCTTCTTCTGATGAAGTGCATCACAATTGGGCACCCTTGGTTCCTCGCCTCCTCATGTTCCTTATACAATCTACAATTGAAATTTGTGGCATGGATGCAACAACATGCATATTGTTAAAATTTATTTCTATTGGTGGAAGTTGTTTCATCAATAGAAACTCAGTCTTATTTGAATAAGAAATTTAAATATGAAAAGGGTAATCAATAATTGCAACCTGCATAATAGAAACTCAGTCTTATTTATTTCCTAAAATTTAAATATGAACAGGTTAATCAATACTTGCAACCTGCATATATTTGAATAAGAAATTTATGTGTTTGCATCGACTTGAATCTCCATCCACAGATATCAGGACTTAATTTGATAGAAATATCAGGCCTATGTGTTTGATAGAAATATCAAGACTATGTGTTTGATAGAAATATCAGGCCTAAATTTAGCTTGAACATAATCATGTATCCTGAGCAGGGCATCAAATCCATAATATCCCGATCAACCTCAAAAAAAAAAGGGGAAGGATATTGAAAATTGTCTCCTTACAAATGCTAGGAATAGGTGTTGGTTAATTGAAATAAGTTTTAAATTCATTTGTTGTTAAGGTCACTGAAAAAGGTGACTAAAAGTTGCAGTGTTTGACTATATCTTAAAACACTCCAGTTCTCTACATTGTCAGCTACAATTGCTTCCAATTATGCCATTCTTAGAGGCATGACAATTATTGCATACAAATTGCCAAATTGTTATGATGAAGGAATGATCAAGCCTCTGTGTTTTGACTCAATTGTTGTGATTAAGGAATGATCAATCCTATGTGTTTTGACTCAGATGCTCTGGTATTTTTGTCTTTGTTGTCTTTGTTTGGCATGATTTTCTTTTTTGTCTCTCTTGACTCAAATGCTATGGTTTTTTCTCTACAATTTCACACATAGAAGCTGAATTTCACACACAAAAGGCTAATGTTTGTCAAAACTACTTGAAAAATCTCTGCAGCAAAAGAGAGACCACACACTTGTGACTATGATACATTATCATATTCTACTGACATTTTATTTTATTCTTTTATTAGGTTGGTTTACACAAGGCATTATAAAATTGGAGATAAGGATTTGTTTAAATTTGTGCTTCGCAAGAATCTTATTAGGTTTTCTTAGTATCTATAGGCCTATATTATACTTCATTGTCCTATTGATAAGAAAAAAGGGAATATATAACATGTGTGAGCAGGTTGCAATTTCCTTTCTTAAAACTTAAACATGGAGATTTAACTTGGCCATTTCCGTTGTGGCTACCAATAATGTTTGTCAATTTAAGTATCATTATAATCATCGAGTGAGATGTGAGGGAGTACTTATAGAAGTTGAGACTTGGTATATTTATTCCATTGTGTTGTTTTAGGTTTTGAATAACTATTGATTGTGATGCATCAAATTTCTAGTCCATCACATTCTGATTTTACATTATGGATTGATGTTGACTACCTTTTTCCTCCACCACCTGAGCAACAAAGGTCTTGTTCAACCGATATAACTCAATAAGTTTAAAACTCTTGGTGTATTTGGTTCTTAAATAACTAGTGGCCAGGGCCCATTCATTAAACATTACCTTTAGATATTCCTTGGAGAGTTACTGTGTTTTTCACTTGAAAACCTACTCGATGCTAGCCACCTCGTCTTTTCTTGCCATATAGAATATATAGTGGAAATTGACAAATATTCTCATGACATTTATCTAGTGATGTGTTGTGGCGCTTGTAGGGAAGGGTATAATTTGATAGAGGATGAAGTGCCTATGTTCAACCCACATTTTTTGCATAAAGAGAACGAACCTACATCTTTAGTGATAGTGTAGGTTTTAAAGAGAATGAACCTTGAATTTCCCATAATGGCACATGATCTAATCATCCTACTCAATTCATTTTTAAACTATCACTTGGATGACCTAGATTTGCATTGAAATCTCTTGTTTCCCTTCCTAATTAACATCGTTTAATTATGCTAACATGCACAAGATTATAGAGTTATCTCCTATACGCATGCCACGGATGTCCTAGTCTTGATGTCCTCCATTGTAACTACCTTCTGTTCATTTTACATTTGTGTCTCAACTAGCTAAAAACTAACATACTACAATTTCCTTTTAAAATAGACCATAAACTTCCAAGCGATTTTGAAACAGATTTATTCATTTTTTCTTAGAGGCATGGTCGTTATTGCATACAATCTGCCAAATTGTGGTAATTAAGGAATGATCAGGCCTATGTGTTTTGACTCAGTTGCATGATTAAGGAATGATCATGCCTATGTGTTTTGACTCAGATGCTCTGGTATTTTTGTCTATGTTGTCGTTGTTTGGCATGATTAATTTTTTGTCTCTGTTGACTCAGAAGCTATGATTTTTTCTATGCAATTTCACACACAGAAGCTGAATTTCACACACATGATCTAAATTGCACACATAATTTTTTCATATGGTAAATTAATTGAAGGTTTGGAAGATTGCAAATAATAGAAAGAAATAAAGAAAAAATGAAGTTTATACTGTAAATTAATTGAATATTTAAAAAAACAAAAATAAAATACTTGAATTATTGAAACATGATTACAATCTGCACATTTCCAACTATAGATGAGTAGAATGGAAGTTTATGAAGCAATTGTGAGGTGGTTTTATAGATTTTTGTTGTTGGATTTGATTGGAAGGGAGGATTGACATCGATTTTTTTTTTCCAAATTCAAAGGTATGTTGTGGATTGATTTGGATGTCATCCAATGATTGAGAAACTCTTATGGTTGATCCTTGTGCTTTCTTGTGTTTAATTCCTGAATCTTGTGTGTTGGTGTCATTTATTGCTTTGAGCACGCTGCATTGGTGAACATATATGCAGTTATCACTGACACATACATTCTCTATTCTTGTGCAGGTAGAAATGAACTTTGGTCATAGTTGCTCCAGTTTATATTTATTGGGTTGGTCTGATGTGATATGTGTCATGTTGGATAGTATGAGATTGAATTTTTTCTTGGTAATTTTGTCTTATTTTCTAAATCAGATCTGGAGGCACTTGGGACACGATGTCTTGTCAAATTGTGATAGTAAAGGCTAGCGTTCTAAAGCTGTAAGCCCAATCAAGATATGGGCCCATTTTGGACATATTTGACTAACTTATATAACTTAATATTATCTGTTTATGTTTTAATTATGAATGATTTTTTGTCATGTTTTAATGGTTGTGTGGGACCATTACTATAACAATTATTGGTCCATGTAGAACAATAGAAGTCTCTCCCCTAGTGGAATCATTTTGCAAGATATATTTTTACATAAAGGAAGACAAATGAGTTTAATATATTCTATTCGGTGTGGAATTAAAATTTTTTAACACTTTTGAGTTTAGTATTTAATGTAGAGTAAGATTTCAATAGCTTTATGAAAGAAAACGGTAATGTAATGTAAAGAATCTCATTAATGATGTAGTATAAAAAAACTTTGAATAGTTATAATTTTAAATTAATTAACTTAATAATTTTGATGATGATGATGATGATGGTTAACGTCCACTGAGACCAAATTGGTCTATCGGACCTATAATTTCTTAATTTCTAATTGTCTGGCTCCTTGTCTTTCTTGGTGAGATTGGTGATGTAGCTTTCTTTTTCTTCTCTACGGTCTTCCAACTTCCTTTATCTTGCATCTCCCTCATCTCTTCTGGTTCTTGGGACATTGGTGTCTTAGCTTCGCGATCTATTGTGTTCGTCCTTTTGGAGATAGTCAGAGAAGAAGTTTGGTCTAGGAGATCTGCTTCGCTGTTAAATGAAGATTTATTTTGCGCGTTATTCGAAACCTCATAACTGTCGATGCTTGAGGGGTTGTTGAGTTCACCTTTTTGTTGTTGGGCGGGCTTTCCCCCTGCTTGTCTTGAGAGTTGTTTCTATCTTGCTCGATTTCTTGTAATTCAGAGTTTTCTCGAGAGTATTCTTCTTGGATGACAGTGTAGTGTTCTTTTTGTGCTCCTTCCCACCATGTAGATCTGTGGTGATTTTTTCTAGCAAAATTTTTCTGGGAGGCTTTTGGGCAATTTTTGGCTAGGTGGCCTGTCTCAAAGCAAGATCGACATCTGAAGAGGACACTTTCATAATCGAGTTTCTGGTTCCACACATAGTCTTTACTTGTTAGGTGTATTTCCGCTAGGAATCCGGCGCTGAAGTCCATTTCCACACAGATGCGTGCATATGTGGTTCTGGCATATTCCTCTGTTTCTAGGCACCTGCAGTAAAATTTCCCAATTGCATTTCCAATGGCTTCTAGCGAAGAGAAATTCCAGAGATGCAAGGGTAGATTTGGCAATCTCACCCAAACTGGTGCTGAGGTTATCATTGTTGTTGAGGGATCGAAAGATGGGTGGCCTGATTTATCCCAGAACCAAGGGCAAGAATCTAGAATACATTGTCTGCTTTCACGGTTTTCAAAATCTACTATAAAGAAACCCCTAGCACCAGGATAGATAATAATTACATCAGGAATGACAAAACATAAAGAAATTGTTAAAATAGTTAAAACGATATAACATATAAAATTCTTTGAAAAGAATTATAACTTAATTGGTATTTAATATCATATTTTAACTCACATGTAAATTATGTCCATATAATATAACTTAGAGAAGTTATATTTTATATTTTTTAAGCATCATAATATTATTTATATTTAAAATTATTAAAATAAATATTTAATTAAAAGTTTTAATTAAATTAAATGAAGTTAGATCAATTTTAATATTAAATTTTAAAACTTTATAATTAAAAAAATTAAATATATTTAATATGAGTTTGCACTAATATGTAAATTAAACTAATACATCAAGAATTTATGTAATCTAAGCGAGGGTGTCTATATTTTAAATGAGTATATAAAAATTATAATTGGTAAAAAATATAATAATATTATTTAATTAATTTTCTTTTTTAAACGAAACTGTTTTTAATGGGTAACCAACCCAATATTAAATAAAAACAGCCTTTTAATTAAAAAAATTACATCTGATTTGAAGAGACAACTATAGTTGACTACTATAAACATAACCTACTTTTCCTAACTTTTCATATCGTACATTTATGGCAACCTAAATGAAACGTAAAGCCTTACATTTACGACCATTTACGACCACATACTTCCTGTGGGGCATCAAAAGGCAGGGAACGTACACTGTTCTGTCAATCGGATTAAGCTTATCTACAGCTGACAATATTCTTAGGTTCAAAATCTTACATTCTTGACTTGCTGTGGGACGAAGTGGCTGGAGTCATTTCTCATCCCTTATTTTTTCAGAGCTGCGCATCGTTGCATCTTTATCAAACATGTCTGCAAAGAAATGTTGCTGCTGCGGTTTACTCTCATGCTTTCCATGCTTTTCTGATAAGAAATCCACCCTTTCTGCACAACCTGATTCATCTGAAATTGCCCCACCTCCTCTCACTGTGATTACCAACCCTTCTCCTGCAGCAACTCTTTCCTCTGCTCCTTCTCATCAATTATCTTCCTCTGCTCCTCTATCAGCGGCGGCTCCCTCTAAAGTCAATGGTTCTACAGTAATGCAGAATGACTCTCAACCTATTGCTCCATCAGATGCGGTTCCCTCCTCCTCTGCTTCTCAAACCACTGTTTCTCCACCTACCCAGTCAGCATCCTCTTCGACCCCCTCCTCCTCCAGACTTCCAAAGGAGTCGGATTATGCTGAGACTATAATGGAAGCCGCTAAGGAACTTGATAAAGAAAACGTTGATGGCGATTTCAGCGACCTTATCAACTACATATCGCGGCTTCTCGATTTCATCGAGGTTCATCTCTATCTTGATTCTCTTTGTTTTTTTATTTGAAACAGATGAAACTGAGAAGATTTCATTAAGGTAAATCTTTGTGTGTATATATTAATGAAAAAAATAAAGAAAATTCTCAGTTTACGCACTCCTCTTGGTTATCCACTAAATTTCAAAAGCTGTTAAGCACAGGGTTAATGAATCATAGCAAAGACCAAAGGAAGAGTCCTTCGACACTCGCCTAACAAGAGAAGAAATAGAATTCTATAGATTGATTGACATTGACAAAGTGTCTAGGAAGTACTGGAGGCTTCGACCTCAACCTTTTGAAATTCTTTCTGAATCTGGTCCTTGAATTTCAATTTTTATACCAAGAAACCATATACCCTCTCTGATTCATAGATCTCTGTGATCTGGAAAAAAGTGGGTACAGGGGAATCGCGGGCATAATGAATCATGGCAAGTACAAACAATAGTCTTTAGACACTCGATTAAGAAGAGACGAAATAGAATTTTATAGATCCACAGACAAAGTATTTAGGAAGTAGAGAGTCCGATCTTACGAGAGAGGAAATAGAATTTTATAGATTTATGACAGTGTTTAGGAGGTAGAGGGTCCTGAATCTGAAATTTTAATTTTCTAAATTCTATGTCACTCTCGTGATATTGTTATTGGAATTGTGGGTTTGAATTTTTTTACAGTAGATATTTAATTATTCAATATAGATTTATTTAAGTTTGGATTTATTGAATTTTTTTAAAGTAGATATTTAATTATTCAATATAGATTTATTTAAGTTTGGATTTATTAAGTGTAATTTTTTGGTAAAATTTGAATAGGAATTTATTTTTTAAATATAATTTCTTTAAATAATTAATAAATTAAAAATTAAAATAAATTTATGCTAATTTTTAATTATTTATTCATATTTATATAAATTTCACATTTTTATATATAAATATATACTTATTTTAAGTACATATTTATTGATTAAATAAATTATTATTTTTATATTTATTAATTATATTTTGTTATAAATAATTAACTATTATTATTTAGATTTATTTTATTGTACACCATTACACCACCACCTTCCCAAAAGGATAAAAAACCTCTCAAAACAATTATGCTATAACTATATTATTTTCTTTGCAACATTTTCTGACACTGCATGGAATTTTCCAACTTTGCATTTTTTAACATCTGCCTCTCAACAAACTATGATCTCAACAGTTTGACTGCATGCAAGTGCAAGTTTTAGTGATAAATAACAGCGAGTGGATGGCCATTTGAAACATCTGTCACGTGTTCACACAAACGCTCGTGCGTGAATCCCAAATATAATATTCGTTGAAGGATAGACCATTGAATTCTGTTTCAGCGATTTAGCGAGGAGAGGGTGAGGGTAAATTTGGCCCTTGTGATATGATATTATGTAATTGATACAACTGCGCTACAGTAGAAAAAAATAGAAAGAATCTTGGGTATGCTAAGACTCTGGTAACCAAGAATCACCTGGGTTGCTTACTGAAAAGGCATGCAGTTAAGTTATTTTGGGGTTGATCAAGTTTTTTTTTTGTCAATATTAATTAATTTTTAGTGATAAATAACAGCGAGTGGATGGCCATTTGAAACATCTGCCATGTGTTCACACGAATGCTCGTGCATGAATCCCAAATATAATATTCGTTGAAGGATAGACCATTGAATTCTGTTTTAGCGATTTAGCGAGGAGAGGGTGAGGGTAAATTTGGCCCTTGTGATATGATATTATGTAATTGATACAACTGCGCTCTGTAGCAAAAATATAGAAAGAATCTTGGGTATGCTAAAACTCTGGTAACCAAGAATCACCTAGTCCTTCGCGGGTTGAGCTTATTCTAAGCATTGGTCACTATTTTTTTATTTAACCAGGGTTGCTTACTGAAAAGGCATGTATTTAAGTTATTTTGGGTTGATCAAGTTTGTTTTGGGTTAATTTTAATTAATTTTGATTAAACATGGTTAATTATAAGTAATGAATTTAATTATTAACAAAGCAATATTTATTATTATTGAAATATTTTCTATTTCTTATTCACTAATAAATTTATAAAAATTATATAAATATATTTATATCAACCACATTAGTAAATATAATTATTTTAATATTATATAATTAATACATCTACTTAAATTTTTTTAATAATAATACTAAAAGGAGTTGTCGACTTTTTGAGATTCCGGTGACGGAATCCGGCGGAAGAAATTGAGATGAAATCATGATTTGTTGCAGTTAAAATGGTTTTTTAACTGCATATTCGGATTCAGCACCCTGAAAAACCCCTGGGACGCTTTCATTGTGCAGAAATTAGCTATCAAACTTGGATTCCAATAAATTACTGCCGGATTTTCACCGGAAAAAATCGCCGGAAAGGCTTTCAAAAAGTCGCGTTAAAGACTACTCCATAATAAAATGCTAGTACTCTGGTAACCCTGAATCACATAATCTTGAATATGCTAGTAACCCTGAATCACCTAGTCCGTAACGCGTTGAGGTCATTCTAAGCATTGATCGCTCTCCTTTCATTTCACAAGGGGGGCTGCTTACTGAAATGACCTATACTCAAGGTTACCTTGGGGTTGATCAAACTTTCTTTGGACCAATCTAGTTCGCCGGTATTACTTCAACTCGTTAAGTGCTCTGTATCTCCTCAGACGTTTGTTGGTTGTTTTTATAGTTTTCATTCCGGAAAATGGAGAGTTGGGTCTCGAAGACATTAAAAGAGATTATTATTCTAATTTTGATTAACTTGGCTTGTCATGGAGCCCAGTGTTCTAATATATATAGTCATCTAACTCATACTAAATTCAGTCAGTTTCATTATCTTCGTTAACAAGCAAATGTTGAAGTATGTGTTCTAATTGATTTGATCAGTTGTCTTTAAACTCAGTCAGTTTCATTATCTTAAACTCAGTCAGTTTCATTATCTTCGTTAACAAGCAAATGTGTTCATTATCTTCGTTTACAAGTAAATGTTAAACTCTGTGTTTTCTAATTGATTTGATCAGATGTCTTTAAATTCTTACTTGTTGCTGAAATATGATGCAACAAAGAAGAAAACACTCGTTAATAAGCAAATGTTAAACTCTGTGTTTTCTAATTGATTTGATCAGATGTCTTTAAATTCTTACTTGTGGCTGAAATATGATGCAACAAAGAAGAAAACACAGGGGATAATGATTAGCCTCTCCTTATAACAATAAGGAACAGACTTGATGAAGGCGCAATAGAGAAATATAACTACTGTTGGTAGAGGGCACATGGATATTAAAAGAGGGCACATGGATATTAAAGTTATGCATGTGCCACTTTTAGGATGATCCAACGTATTTTCTTGTTTGATCAAAATGTTTTTAAGATGATCATAAATTCACACATGGTAAAGGTTAACAATTGCACCTTTTGGTGCAAGAGAGGCTTATAAGGTTATTAAATTGAAAAAAAATTACTTAGATTTTGAATAATAATAATCCTATTAAATTTAGTATTTTAGTATTATTTTCTTGTTTGCTATTTTGAATAATAATAATCCTATAAAATTTAGTATTTTAGTATTATTTTCTTGTTTGTTTAAAATGTTTTTAAGATGAGCTTAAATTCACACATGGTAAAGATTAACAATTACACTTTTTGGTGCAAGAGAGGGTTATAAACTTATCAAATTGAAAAAAAATATTTTGATTTTCAATAATGATAATTCTATTAAATTTATTATTTTAATATTATTTTCCTGTTTGATAATTATATGCATGGTGAATTAGCAAACAGAAAAACACATACAATATAGCTAAAAAAATAATTTGAAATTTTTAAAATTTATATTTTATTTTATTTAAAAATAAAAAAATATTTTAATTTTAATAAAAAAAATAAAATTATCTTTTAAAAATTTTAATTCTGTTAATTTTATTTGGTTCATATTAAAATATTTTATAAATTATTAAAATACGATTTTATTTAAAAATGAATTCCATGAATGGTCTATTTATTTAGATCAATTAAGTTTCCAGCCAACTGAAACTTAGATATTTCAAGTCATTCTGGCTCAAAACAGTGCTCCAAAGTTTCTGGTAACTGACTGAAGTTCAAACCTCTGTGGGAATAGAGTTGTCGGACAAGTTTTATCAAGATGTTAGGAAGCATGAAAACAAATTAATTAATTAAACTTAAGTAATAATTTGTTATTTTGTTTCTTGTCTCATCATGAGGTCTGTCATAGGTGAAATGACTCATTATGACGAGTCATTTCACCTATGACAGACCTCTTGTCTCATCATTAGGTCTGTCATAGGTGAAATGACTCATTATGACGAGTCATTTCACCTATGACAAACCTCATGATGACACAAGAAACAAAATAACAAATTATATATATCTATCAAAATGGTTAAGTTTAGGGAGAGGATTATTTATTGTTTTGTAGAAAAAAGAATGATTTGTTGTGCGAAGTTACGTTTAACTTGGATTTTGGAATTTTTAGATTTTTGAGAGAGTTCAACTCCCTAATAAACGACTCTGGCTTCAACCTCTCTCATGAAATTTGAATATCTAACCTAATAAGACTAATCCCTACAAAAACCAGTTAATCATAAATTCAAACTCCTATAAAATTTGAACACAAAACCTAATAAGACTAATCCCCACAAAACCTAATAAGACTGATCCCCACAGACACCCATTGATCATAAGTTTAAAAGATAAAAATATAAAGATTTGTTAGTTTATTTACCAGGATACTGTATTACATTAACAGTTTGTGTTACATGTGCACTTTGACAAAAGTTTTTAATCATATTCACATGGTGAAGTCAGTGTTTCCTTAGCGAGATGATTTTATGAATTGATTTCTTTATATATATATATATATTGATTGTTTTCTCTTCGAAAATGGGAGCCTAAGTAGAGGGCTAGCCGAATGTTGGTAAAAAAGGAACTGTTATGCAACTCTAAGTGGAGCTTGGACCCCTTAAAATGGTTCAATTCTTGAAAAGTAACTTCCATTCCGAATCCCTCCCATGAAATTTCAACCTTTGAGGTGATGAGACTGAACTCCAGAGAAACAACAAAGAGAAACTACAAATTGATCATGAATTAAAAAAATATAAATCTTAAAAATATGTAAGGAATGTAACGATTTGTTGATGTATCTACCAAGATACGGTATTAAATAGCGGTTTGTGTTACATGTTCACCCTGAAAAACGTTTCTAATTATATTCAAATGCTGAAGTTAGTGTTTCATCAGTCAGATAATTCTATATGACGAGAAAATACAAGTTCAGAGAGGAAATCTTAGGTTTCTTTGATTACAGAAATTAACTCGTCAAAATTGAACAGCTATAAAACCTGAGCTGAGAACAAGATTTAAGTACAAATTCAAGGGTGTGTAGAAAATTCTTGTTTTTCATATAACTGGCAAAGTCCAAGCCTTCAATATCTGTATAACTGGCAAGGTCCAAGCCTTCAGTATCTGTATAGCCCGCCAAAATAACCAAGAAAATGCAATCCAACAAAAGCCAGTGCTGATAAAAGTGACCCTATGAATCTCACAGGTACAAATTAATCTCGCAAATCATTCCGGAAGACAAAATCAACGAGTAAAACTCTAGCAAGCTAGTGAGATGAATGTGAATAGTGCAACTTAAAGAGGGGAAGATAATATGAAGCACATAGGAAATATATCTGTCGATCTGGAAGCTTATATATGAACAATGTCCAAATTGCATATAGAAATTGGTTGGATCAATAGGGAACAAAAATGGCAGAAACAATGGCTGAAAGGCAGATGGAATTGTTGGAAATAATAATGAACACCTGCAACATTGGTTCGATCAATAGGGAACAAAAATGGCAAAAACAAAGGTTGACAGGCAGATGGAATTGTTGGAAAATAATATTGAAATTAATAATAAACACCTGCAACATGATCACCAGGAGCAGTATGTGATCCCCCAACTTTTTTCTTCAATGATGATGCAAGGAAACAAGATCTGTGATCTCCCTGGACCTGGAGATGGGTGTTGCCATTCAAGTAGTCTTTCTCCTTTTTGAGCATTTTTGAGCCGCAAATAAATCTCCAGTTATTTTAAGCTACCAAAAGATGTATAAGTGGTCAAATATGAAACGCCAAACAGAACAGAGTGACCCTCTAAGATACCTTATAATAATAGAAAAATATGCATATCAGAAAGATTGGAAATTGGACTTCAGCCTACCAAAGTCATTTGTGCCTAAGTTTTTCATGATCCTAAGTCGTTTGACTATATGAAGAAACATTCTGCAAGTCATCTTTGCTCAGAGCCACAGTCTCCAATCACTGTTATCCAAAGGGGTGGCCATTAATCCACTTAGTCCACTTCTGTGTGCCCCAAGTCGAGGGCAGACTCTACCCATTCCTGGGCAGTTTATTGCTAGATAAAAGTTGGACAAGCATTAGAAATTGCTAGATAAATTTACAAGATTAATACCGAAATTGTTTCCCAAGGACTGTGACCTTACTCTGTGATAGAAGAGTCATCAGGGGCTGTTGAGTGATCTATCAAATTGTGATCAAAGGTAGACAGTTGGCATGCTTCATCATAGCTCGAGTTGCAAAGGTCATCCATTCTAGAATGGTTTGTTGAGAATGACTCAAACTGTTTGGATGTAATCCAAGAAAAAGCTAAATGCTTAGCTTCATTCGAGTTACTCACAGGAGTTTCCTGCTGATTTTATTTTAGTTTTTTCAAAGCACTGCACTGAACTGGCCCTGGTTGGGCTACACTTCTTGGTAGCTCTCTTCAAACTGTTCCATTGCATCCACCATGTTCCTAGAATCAGAGTACATGTCTTGGTTTCTCTGCTTAGAGATGGGGCTTGAAAATCTCTTCTTGTCAACATTCTTGCCTGCTCCATTCCTCCTGCTAAAATCGTTGATTGCACTGTTAAGTTTGGGGGATTAGGTTGGGGGATTTCATGTTTGCTCTCAACATGATTGATACACAACGTTAAATACAGACCCAAGTTGAGATCGATGTCCCATGACTTCCATTTTTATCAGAGCATTCGCAAGATGATATCTCAGTAAACCTAACATAATCATCATTTTCATTGATACACTGCCTAATCTTGGGTTGTGAAGTGGAGGAGTTTCTGGCCTATGTGCAGCTCAACTCCGATCCCCCAGACATATCCATGCAAGATTGGTTATAGCTTAGACTGTTACTGTTACAGGGATATAAACTCAGTGGACCCTGCTTACACAGAATTGTAATGCCTGCAAAGTAGATAGAGTTAAATATTAATACTTCTAATATCTAGAATCAATATTTATTTAACATAAAATTTGTCAATGCAATGATAGCCTCGAGAGAAACGACGAAAATAATTCAATATCTACCTACAAAAATAATTCGAGTTCTGGAAAAAATCGACAAAATTCTGACGAGGCCCTCCTATCAAAATCGTCACCTCGTGGTATTCATACTACATACATCAGCGAACAGCACAATGAACACATGAGAACTAAAAATACAATGATGGTACGGAATTGGCCATATCAGTTTGCATGACATTGTTCAGACAAAGGAGCTTATAGTATCCTTTGTTTGCATTTATACACATCGTTTCTTTTGGGATTTTCACTGACCATTAGAATTCTCTACTGACAACATAAATCATGAGGAATTTTCTGGGTTTTTTCTGGGTTTTCGCTAGCAAAGTCTTCTAATATACTGCGATTTCGAGATACATGATTCCGAGATACATGCTTTATAGAGGAGGAGAAATAGGAGGGAAATTAAAGAAGGTTCAATGTCTGAATATATAGGTGTTATAGGTGTTTTCTAAATTATATCTTTTATGTGAATCGATTTGACGTTTACAATTCGGATTGGCCTGATTTCCCGCCTTACCCTCTATGTATTTTTCAGTGTGAACACTCCTTACAGTGTTTAGTTATCTAAAATCACATGTAGATCGTCAAGCCAGGCAAGCACTTCAAAATGCAGTGCCAAATTTCTATAGGCTTTTTTTGCTATACTTATAGGCTTTATAGATACTTTTAATATATAGTTTTTTAAGACACATCTAATGTAAGTAGCAATGCACTCAAGTGAAAAGTTTCCTAAGGTTTTATAAACCCACAAGGTTGGCTTTAAGCAAAGTAATGAACATAAGAAATATTCAAAAAAAAACTTTTTGCTGAAGCTAATCCCATGCTGATAACTGAAAATTTGTAGAAGTTTTTTCATGAAAATCTTTATTACAGAGGGACAATATAATGATAAAACAAGTGTAATATGCAGCCCTTAGTACCTGCTTTTTATGTTAAAAGTAATTGATAACTAAGTTACATTAATTTAAATGGTTATAGAATTAAAAACCTCCAAAACCATCTACATATAAGTATGCTACATAGCAATCATAAACCCAAATTTAAGGTAGTCTTGGATTTAAAACTTTTCTTTAGTTAAATTGTTATACATTAATTGTACAAAATATGTTACAAGGTAATCAAAAATCTTAGTTTAAACTATCTACATATAAAGTATGTTACATAGTAATCATAAACCCTAGTTTAAGGTAAACTTGGAATTTATCACTTTCCTAATTAATATTGAACAAAATAAAGAATTGAAGTTTTTGATATCACTCACCGAGACTTAGACTAATTTAAATTGTTATAGAGTTAAATACCTCCAAAACCATGTAAAAGTGGAAGCCTATTCACATTACCCTTGTATATATTATGAAATGTTTAGGTTAAATAATATGAGGTTTGGACTAGCTAAAGTACTCTAAAGGTGAATCAAGTATGCAATTTGCAAGGACTTCATTTCATTGATACAACTTCCAAGCTAGAGTTAGACTTGGTTGAGACAAGTGTGCACTTCCTAAAGATTTCATTGGTATAATTTCTAATTAAGTATGAAGGGTATATTATATATAAGCTATTTAATTTATGCATGTAATTGGCAACAATTTTATTCAATTTGAATTTGAGTTGTTAAAGATTTTTAAACCATTAGATAAGAGTGAAAATTTACTCCAATTTGATTAACAAAAAACATTATTATTAAATACTAAATAATAAATATATTTTAAGTAATTGAAATAGATTTACAAATAAATATGTGTGATTTAAATATCCATTAAATTAACATTTATCTATTTGTTAACAAATGTCCCTTCCTCTTAACATTTATCTATTTGTTAACAAATGTCTCTCCCTCTTAAGTAAGTAATTTTAATAGAATCCACAAATATCATAATTTTGATGATATAATTTTGTCATTTTGCAAACTCTAACACTTTAAATGAATTCCAATATTTTCTTTATAAAACAATCGTTAGAATAATTTCAATAATAAAAATTTATAACAATCCATCAAAAAAACTCCTAAATTTATAAACAAGAGCCCAAAAAAATTAATATTATTCTAAAAGCAATTTCCACTTACTCTTCAAATCATCTTCAAATCATCGTGATAATGTAACCCAAAGTTCGTTCATTACTATTTATAGGATAAAGCTTGAAAAAATTAATATAAAAAAAACTATTTAATTTTAATTTTTCCTGTATCTCAAGTCAACCATAAAGTTGTGTGCTATAGCATAGCATATTTGTAATGGTATAATATACAATATGACATCAATTTCATCTTTTAAAATATACATTAAAGTTTTATTAAATATTTTTAATAAAAAGTTATAAAAACACAAAATTAAATATAATAAATATTATATAGATTTATATTTACTAAAAATAAAAAATATTGTATATATTATATTTTGCATATAGAATTATACAACAATTGAATAATATTCTATGTATCATTTTCTGCACTCAAGGATACACCCACGCATATCTTTTTGTAATTTGAAAACTCTCTTGATCTGTAACCACTCAACCCTATTTTTAATGGAATAGTTGAAAATCGATTTACCTTTACTTTAAAAAAAAATGCAAGTTGAAAATGGGTGAACCTTTATTTTAAAAACAGATCTGTTTTTTAATCGAAATTGTTTAGTTCTACGTGGCACTTAGTACAGTTTAAATAAACTTTTAATCAGAGTTATTTTTAATCCCAGGTGGCACATCCTTTAGCTTCAAGGAAAGTGAAATTCTCCGATTTTTACAAGCCAGCTGGATGAAATAATACGTTTAAGTACCACTCGATAACTATTTGTATAATTTCGCCCCAAGGGTTTTGAAAGATGGACATTCCACCTCACATGATCATAGTATCCAACGAAACTACCATGCCGCCATGTCATTATAGGTTTAGTGAAAACCCCACTAAACCCTTTCATGGGCGGAAAGCAAACTACAATGTGAATAGCAACGATAAGCCTCCCCACCATGTTCAGTTATAACAGCTTGCAAAATATGGGCTCCATAACAGTTGATTGAATTTCGTGTTCATCATCGTGTTGTGTTTGACGACGTAACCGCTGCATTATATATATTATTAAAATTTAACATTAAATTCTTTAAAATTAGTAATGAAATAAATGAATCTATCACATAATAGAAATTCAGAATTAAAAAGTTTTAAAATTAATTTTTAATTTAAAAAAAATGTTAAGAAATTGAATTTATAGTAGGGAAAAATAAACTAAAAATTCATAATTTCCTCAATATATGTGCAAATATACATGCAACTACTAATAAGTAAAAAAAAATTGTGAGCCCATAAAAAGCTCTACAACTTGTCTTTTAAGAATTGATTCATTTCAATCTAACAACGGGCCTTAGAAATCTGAACTCTTAAATTGTTTGAAAGTCAATACAAGTAGAAACATTGTGGTAATGATAGGAAAATTCAGCCTCTCGTTGTTTTTGTGATTGATGATTTCTCTCTCCTAGTGAGTTGCCAATATGCTTTTATGAAACAAGCCAGTGTTGCTCAGATGTCTTCTCAAATTTCAAGGTGAATCCGCTTGAGTTTATAATCCTCTGAATGTAGTTGGCCTGGTTTAAACAATATGTGCTTGTTGAATGGCATTGCTGTCTAATCCCTTTAAGTGAACCACTGATTCCATGTGTCCCTTCAATGTATGCAGTTCTCTCAACGTGCACAAGTACTATTAGCATCAACATGTTTTTCCATCCCCCGACAAAATGGTCAAGTGAAGCACAATTCACATAATAGTTCTTTCCTAAATAATAAAACTTGTGCAAAAACAGAGAGAACACACATTTTTCTCATGTCATGGTATTTAGAACCTTAAAATCATTTTCAAAATGCAAAGATTCAAATCAATTTGGTTTTTCTCATGAAATAGGATTAGGGTGATAACATACAGTCTAAAAGCATTATGCATTTCCATGATTTGTTACCTTGCAATTGTTGCACGTCTTTTTGCATTAGGAGCAAACAGACCATGTAAAGTTCTCTAAGCAAGTGCCCATTTGGCTTCTCTGTTCTCTCTCCCGTAATACTTGTTTGTTGTGAAAGTTGTTTGCATGATGTCATTGTTACCAAAATGAGTCTTTGCAATAGAAGAATATATGCTCCAGGGAAACTTTTCTGACACAACAAAACATAAAACCTATGAAGAGTGGAGAATGCATGAAACTGCCCTTCCTCTCACAGACAAATTCCCAAGTTTGTCCACTAAGAGTGTAATGCACTGCAAACTTGATTATATCTAAATGAACATAGAATACCACATTGTAAATCCAGATCACTCCAAACCCATCCCCAGACGATGCCTTTTATGGAAGCAAATCCCTAGTGTGCATATACTGCTATGAACATTGCAATTTGAAATGAAGATATTTAAACACAAAATTTGCACAGAGAGATAACACTGGGCTTGAAAGAAGGAACCACACAAAGGAAGTTACTGAAATAATATTTGATTTGAATCCTCAATGTTTAATGATGTTTTTTAAATGGACACTCATATTGTATCAATTTTAGGAGTTTTCATGACAAGAGTGGCTTTGATAATGGCGAGGCGACCAACGATCTTATATTCAAAAGAGCAGTCATGCTTATCAGTGTACTTGTGTTGAACGCAGAAAAAGGTCACCACAATGACTCTTAAACACGGTCAACCCCACTTGCCTATTGCACGCAAAACACTTCTCGCTCTTCCACAGTTTTTCCTCCTCGTCCTTCTCATGTTTCTCCACCTTTTGTTCTGTCGAGTTGGATGGGGCAGTGCTAATGACCATCTCCACTACTGCTACTACTTCCACCATTGGGGCATCGCTACTTGAGGGCACCGATGACATGGGAAGCAGAATCAATGAGTGCTTCGCATTCAACTGCCCAAGTATCGGTTGCTGGGGTTTCAAGTGAGAAGAAAAAGAAGGTTGTTTGGCGTTAAGCTCTTTGTAGCACTTGGATCACAAGTTCATGGTGGTCGCGCTCCTAAAGAAGCTGTTGGAAAGGAAGAGGAGACAAAGCATAAATTCACGCACAAAACACACAAGTTGTGGCTCTTCTATTGATCACACAAAACTTGATTAATACAATGAACCCGGTGAAGGGTATTTAAACCTTTTCGACTAGCGAATTGCCTAAAATAGCTTAACATCCACACACACTTCACTTAGTTAACTCACTCTAAATATAGACTGCACTTAACTCTTCATCCATCACTTGACTTGACTCAACCCTCAACACTTAGTTAACTGATTCTCTCATTTTAGCCAACTCCTCATGCTAGAGTAATTACAATTTCTAACACTCCCCCTTAAATACGACCGTATGACTCAACATAATTCAAACATGACTCAACATGAATCAACTATGCCTACTAGGCTTACAATAGAAATTGACTCAATTATCACTCAAACATGTCTATTGATCTATGTTTCAGCTAGGCTTACAATGACTCGATACTTTCACAATTTTGCATTTTCTTTTTCTCTCCTTCCAAATTTTATATCCTCGAAATTTTTTCAATCTCTGTTGTGGGTTATTGTTGTAGGATCCATATTTTTTTATTTGTTGCTACAACAATTTTTATTTGAATTTTCTTGAATTTATGCTAAAACACAATCTGATCTTGCCTACTACACCTTCTTCAAATATTTGTTCAATCATGGATTGTTGGCACAACATTGCATCTTCAAACTGTCTTATTTTTTCTACTTCTTGCGCTTCATATCCCTGACTTTCTTTTTGCCGTATTTCTTGATAGAAAAATCGTATCTCTGCTTGACTCCATTGTTGAAAAATGGTTTCAATGCATTCATCTTTTCCTTTCATATCATTCTTTTCACTTTCATCATCAGGTATTGCTGTTTTTTTTGTAATCTGCACACTTAAGATCAATATTCACCATTTCATTCAATTCTTTTATTCAGTTTCTATTTTAATACTCGCATCAATTTGTTCTATTCGTTTCTGAATCCATTCTTCAAAGAGCTTCAAATCTGCATCAAATTTATTAACAACCTTGTTTTCACTTTTTCGCCCATGCTATTTTGAACACCTGCATATTCAAAAACAATGTTAAAAACATCTTTATTATGTTCTTCAGTGAGAGCTTTCTGCTCTACCTCTTCCTTCTCTGCCTTCTTTTGAACTTCACTGAAACTATCTTCCACTATAATTGATCAGTGGATATTCTCATCAAAAGATCTTCAATCACTTTATCATGTTCTTGAACATTAGCGATTGCTATATGACATACTGCTTCATGAGCAGTTCCAACTGCTTCATATCTTGCTACTACAGTGGCAACTTCAACCTTCAATGCTTCATCAAACATTGCGCTTACCATATTGCCACAATTAATCCTTATTTCAAAAAAGAAACCACACATATCATCAACATAATGTTCATCCACACTATGGTGGGATATCCGAGCATGCATGTGCTCATTGTCAATTTCAACTTCACCAAATCCATCAGCTGTGGCTGGATTCACATGTGTCTCATCACAATGGGATTCACCATCATCTGTATCATCCACATTACAGTGGCATCCTTGAGCATTTATTTTCTCTTGCTCTATTTCACACATAGAGGCTTCAACTTCTCTCTCTGCAATATTTGTTGAATCTTCTTCATCCATATGCATGCTTGGATAATGGGTTTCAATTTTATGGTCTTGACAACCATCATCCACTTTTGAGTGGGGTTTGCCAAGTTATGTTTTCCTCTCAGAGTCTAGCTCATATACTCTCAGATCCGCGACTGACTTCATTTCTTGTGACATAACCTGATGTTGCATGTCACTCCCCCTTGCGCCAAATTCTTCTTTGTCTTTTGCTAGACTTCTCAATTCCTTTGTTGCAGCCTGAACCTTTCTAAATATGGAAACAATCTTTATCTTATGTTTTCGTTTCCTTTTCTTAGTCTCATTCAATCACTCTTTGCGACCCATGATTGTGGTCTTTTCTCTGTTTTATAGTTTCTTTCATGACTGCATGAGGCTATCTTCCTTATCGCCCCTGAAAGAAGATATGATTTTCAATATGCGCCCTCGTAAGGCACAACCTTCACCCAAAACACTGTCATGCTTGAAAAAAAACCAAATAATTTTATAGACTAACGGACTTTACGAAGCCTTAAACTCTTTTTCAATAAAATCCTTTTCTTTCTTAATTCTCTTTCAATTAAAGAAGCACTTTAAAAATCTTCCCAAAAAAAATCTACCTCTAGAAACCTCATGAAAAAACTTTATAAATCCTTTGTAAGAATAAACCCTTTATAAAACAACCATGAAACATGCTTCATAAAATTTCCATGTAATCGCGCCTTGCAAAAAAATTTCGAAAATACTTTATACTTTTATAGCCGTGATTTTAACTTTCACATGAGCTTTTATTTTAAAATCATTCAAACTTTATGGGAACCTTTCGAATAACTTTACTTTGTCAAATGTTTTAATGCCACGAAACATCAAGTAATATTTTATGGCAAGCCTTTCCCACATGGGCTTTGGCCATTTCTACTGCTTACGAATCACTAGACAGAAGAAACCGCTAACTATGGACGCCTTTAACTAATCAGAGTGGCTTCCCAAAATTCTCAACCGCGGCGGCAACTACAACTACGACCTTTAATCTCGCTTGCTTGTTTTCTCGTTGGCTTCGGTTGCGCTTTCAAATAAACCTTTGAACCTTGCCCACGACTTTTCCTGGCTGCAACGACTGTGTATATAGACTGAATATATTCTTTTCTCTATTAACATGCATTGTGTGCTAACGCTATCCACGGTATAATGCCCTGAATTCCACTGTAGGGTGCATGCATTATAGCTCAAACAAAGAGGAAAAAATATTTCTCTCTTCTCTCTCATGGATTATTGTTGATCTTTTCTTCTTGGTTCATTGTAAATTCACTCTGATACCAATTTGTTGGAAACGCAGAAGAGTCAAAGCACAAATTCACACACAAAACACACAAGCTGTGACTCTTCTATTGATCACACAAAACTTGATTAATACAATGAAATCGGTGAAGGGTATTTAAACTTTTTCGACTAGCAACTTACCTAAAATATATTAACATGCACACACACTTAACTCAATTAACTCACACTCTAAATATGGAATATACTTAACTCTTCATCCATCACTTGACTTGACTCAACCCTCAACACTCAGTTAACTGATTCTCTAATTTTAGCCAACTCCTCATGCGAGAGTAATTACAATTTCTTAAACAGAAGCCGCAGTTGCTCAAACAACGAATGGGCCCCTCTGGCACTTGTCTCCCACTCCCTTCCTCTTGCATTTTTGAGCTCTCCTGTGATGCCATTTTCCAGATGCTTCTACTGTAATCTTGAGTCCCATGCCTTTCATTTCAAATTCTCTTACAAGGTCCTCCTTGCAAGATTTGATCAACTTCTCTTCATCGGTTAAAATCAAATCATCAACATATAAGAAAATAATCAATAGTCTACCTTCCACCACAATATGATAAAGGTTTGCATTTGTTTCACTTTTCGTGAATCCCAACTTGGTAAGATAGTCGTCGATCCTATTCTACCAATCATAAGGTATTTACTTGAGTCCATACAATGCTCGCTTGAGTCCGCATACATGTGACTCTCGATAAAAGGTCTCAAAACCTTTTGGTTGCTCAATGTACACCTCCTCCTATATAACTCCATTGCGGAATGTTGTCTTTACATTAATCAGGTGAATCATCCATCCCATCTGCGCAACCAGTTCTAGAATTGATCTAATGGATGAGTACCTTGCTATCGGAGTAAAGGTCTCCTCATAGTCAATTCCCTCAACTTGAGAGAATCACTTGGCCACAAATTTAGACTTGTACTTCTCTATTCTTCCATCTACTGAGGCTTACCTTGAAGATCCATCTTGAACCAAACATTGATTTATCTTTTGTTCTTGGGACCACTTCCCAAACATTATTCTTTATAATGGAATTATATTCCTCTACCATTGCATCAACCCATACAGGTTGCTCTACTGCTTCCTCGAAATAGGTTGGCTTAGTCTCTACAAGCTCAGTCATTAGACCCATGTAGCTACTATATTGATTCGGTGACCTCCTCTGCCTACGGTGTGAAGTGGGTGCTCCCACATTCTCTCTAGCATCATGCAATGATTTGTCAACTTCCCCAGTTCTTTTCCTTCCTTCTTTGGATGATTCTGCTTGGGTGGGTGTTTCCACTCTCTACTCCTCAAATTGTGGCCTCTCCACAACTTGTTGAGGTTCTTCCTTTGGAGCCAAAAACTCATGATTTGAATGCAACTGAAGCTCCCTATTAATAGAACATCTCATTGCTTTCTCCTCATCAAACTTCACACCCCTTTGCACAATTGCCATTCTTAGGGATGAAAAGTATACATGGTAGTTGTGAGGAGTTTTTGTATAACCCACAAATACCCCCAACTCTATTGTCAGCTCTAACTTCTTCATTGATTCTTTGGAGACATGGCAATAAATTGAGGCTCCAAAAATCTTGAAGTGTGACACATCCAACTTTCTCCCTGAGAAAGCTTCCTTTGGTGTACTCATGCCAATAATTTTATGAGGACTCTTGTTCTACAAATAAACCATTGTGTTGCATACTTCAGCCACAAGTGTAGAGGTAGGCCTTGGTCATGAAACATTGCCCTTGCTGCTCCCATAATGCTTCGGTTCTTCCTCTAAGTCACCCCATTCTGTTGTGGGTTGTGGGGTGTTGTCAACTCCTATCGAATGACTTCTTTTGCATAGAATTTTTTAAACTCATTCGACATGTACACAACTCCATTATCTCTCGTAAGAACCTTCACCTTCTAACTAGTTTTTTCTCAACCAGTGCCTTGAATTCAACGAACTTGGGGAATGTCGCATCTTTCTTCCACGTGAAGAAGATTTAGCTCTTTCATGCCAAATCATATACAAAGATAACATAATACTTGTTCCTGGCAATGGAGGCTATCGATAAAGGGCCACATACATTAGAGTGGATCCTTTCAAGCACTGCATGTGCTTTTTTGTCTTAATCATGGAATGATGCTTTTGTGTAATTCCCCAAGGTACACCCTTTGCATGTATATTGATGCTTTAGTGCTCCTTTGGGGAGACCTGTGGTAATCTATTGCATAATCTTTAGAGTGCCATGATGAAAATGTGGTCTTTTATCTAGGTGGATATTGGTGGCCACTTGCCTATTCCACCTAGACCCCTAGTCAGTTTCATTTGTTTCCTTGTTCATTTCAGCATTTACTATTTTTAGCATCTTTTTCGGGTCCTGAACTTTTGGAGAGGTTTTGACCCCCTAAACGACGTTTTTTGGGGTCCAGGATAGGCCCGAAGCCCTAGGCAGGGGCTTGCGTCGAAACTTGTAGTACTCGGCAAGACCTTTCCAACAAGGTATCATACACGCTAAATGGAGATAATATGACCAAGTTACAACCCCGGGAAGTTGGATGCCCAACTAACACCAATGGGGCCGACAAACTCTTGGTGTTACATTGCATGGGGTTAGGGTTTTGGTTGTTTATGGTTTTCTCATGTTTTCCAATAATAAATAAGCCATTAAGCCTAATTATAACATTGTTCATAGGCATGTAGCCGCCACATCTGTTCTCAGAGATAAGCTACCATCGCCAGAGCTATCTTATTTCCATTCTCTTTGTAAGCATAATTTAGTGTTTTTCTATTAATGAAATGAAGTGTTTTTCTACTGCATCTCCGTGTTTATGATTATATCTGTAAGTTGTTGCGTTCTTGTTTAAGTTCGGACCAGTGGTATTAGAGCGGTATGCTCTTTCTCTATTTTTCTTTGCATGTCCCCAACGAGGTCAGGGTATAAGGAGTTAGGGATCGATTTGGTTGAACCATTGCAGGATCAGCCTCGCAAAACCTGATGACCTCCCATGGTAGAAGAAAAGAAATATGAGGGGACAGGATATCATTTCAAAATGTTGCGGCAGAGGGAAAAAATGATGGATAATTTTGCCCAGATCCTTCGATGGCTATCCACAGGTGATGCATCTTCATCTAACAACCACTTTGGAGGCACCACTCCTTTTAAGGTAGAAGTTAACTTCGATATTCCCATATTCGAAGCCCTGATAGATGCAGACGCTGTAGATAAATTGTTAAATATGTTGGAATGATATTTTCCAGTTCATGACTTTTCGAATAGGGAAAAGATTACTTTTTCACTTCTCAAAGCCACCGCACACATCAAGGACTGGTGGGAATCCTATTGTGAACAAAAGGACGAGAGTGAACCCTCGTTGTTTTCAGCGCCACCCACTTGGAATTCTTTCCGAGACACCATCAAGGAACTGTATTACCCTATTGGGAGCTATGAAGATAAATACATAAATTGGACCATGCTACAACAGGGAAGGGACCAAGATGTGTCAGAGTTCACAAATACTTTCCATACCCTTCGTAGGATGCTAGGTGTCAAGGATACTGAGCAACATTTCATGCTCAAGCACTGCGACTGTCTACACAAGTACATCCAGGACGCAATGGAGTTCTTTGACATTTCCTCGCTCGGCATGGTGTATTGATACGCTGCAAAGATTGAGAAAAATTTTAAACATAAGAAGTGGGACTTTGGATTTGCGAATCCAAAGCAAGGAAAATGCGCCCCCAAACCACTAACAAAAGGACCAAGCCAAGGTGGGGCTACCCAAGATAGCTTTCCAAAGCTGCAAGAAAAGAACATCACCACAAAGACAAAGAAGGACATGGGAAAATGGTGTGAGTTCCATAAGATCTCCACTCACAATACAAGTGAATGTTGGGCCAAACAGTCACTGGTGTCTGAGCTGAAGGCTCCTGAATTGGATGCAGGTTCCAAATTTAAATTAGAACCCGATAAGGGAATTGACAAAGGGAAGTAGATCATTGATGCGGATCCCAGTGCCACCATGGCGACCACAAAGATACAAAAAATTGAGCTTGAAGATCTAGAGGAGGGGAAAAGCCTCTTCCACTCATAGATGTGGGTGAAGGGTTCTCCATTGCAGTTCATTGTCAACAACGGAAGCCAAAAAACCTCATGTTAGTAGAGGTCGTGAAGCGACTGGGCCTAAAGACTACATCATATCCATAGCCGTACACCATCGGATGAATCCACCAAGGACGAGATCGTTGCATCAACCAGTAATGTTGCCTTCCCTACAGAATCAAGCCCTTCAGGGATGAGGTACTATGTGATGTTTCTCCTCTTGAAGTTTCTGATGTATTGTTAGGACAACCATACTTGTGGAAGCGACATGTTGGTATATGAGTCTAGACCTCGCTTTGTGATTATTACTTTGGTTAATAGGTTGTACAGGATACCGGAGGTAGCCCCGCATACCACCATCTCTTTGATCACTGTAAAGCAATGTAGTAAGATCATTTCCCAGACTAAGAAATTTGTTTTCCTTATGATTCGCCACCAAGGAAAGAAGAAGGTTGTGTATATATGAAACTTCTCATGTAATTTACTAAAACACGAGACTCAAATATACTATATTGTTCTGCAGAATTTAATTCACAATCGAAAACATAAATCATAAACATGAAAGAATATTTATCACACATACACAAATATTTATCTAGGGGAAGGAAACTCCTCAAAACCTCTTCCTATCTATGTTGCATTAATCAAAGCATAAAGATGAATACATATACTTGCTCAAGCTTGCAACTGTATAGTTTATCCCTCTGTTTGACTAAATAACTCTGGCCAATAATTTGAGAATTTTCAAGCCCTCCAAGCTCCTATTTCCTTGTGTTGTTCCTTGAGGAATTATGGCCCTATTAATTAGGAAATTCCTCAATTGGAATTGCACAATTATTTTAGGCTTATTCTCTGACTGCATGCACCATTTGTACACTTCGGAATAGTTTACAACTATTAGTACATTGCCTTACAATCTCCATCTCAACTGGGTAACCTGAATTATCTACACACATAAGTTATTTTTGGTTGATTGATTAGTTAAGTGGTTGATCACTATAGTGGTTATAGTTACACTTCCACAACTTGACCTTCTAATAGTTCCTCCAACAATTACAACTAGTTTAACTGACCATAACTCAACTTAACTGAAATAGATTGCTACAAATTATAATTCAATAATATTGAACTGAACTGAATATTCCCTAACTCTAATTAACTAAGTTAATTGAGTGACAAGTTCCATGTCACCTCAGTTAACTACCTCCAATATTTCTGTTGAAATGGAAATTTGAATTTTCTCTAGTTTGACCAAGACAATGTCAAATTGATATTTTCTTGCTGCATTTTCTACATAACATGTTAAAGAAAAATAGCATGTTCACTTTACATTATGGACACACCAATTTTGGTAGCTCTATCCCTTACATTTTACATTTTAAATTACGCTACACTTTACATTTTGCATTTTACATTTATATATTCGATTTCATTTGAATATTAATTAAAACATATGAAGATGACATTTATTTTATTATTTTGTTCTTGAGATTCAAAAAATGTTGACATGTATACTTCCTTATATTATGCCTACACATCTCCCCGTACTAGGTTGTAAAGTGCTTCTCACCACAATAATTCAATAGAAGTTAATTGATACCATCTATTAATAACTAAATAAATTTTAGAATCACAATTCCAAAATAAACATAAACACACTTATGTACATAATTATATAACAAATTATTTATTTTCTTTAACCACACTTATGTACATAATTATATAACTAGCACAACCACATTAATAACACAAACTAATTGCTCTACATCGTGCTCTGTTTTCTATTAAGTCTCTCTTTCTCCAATAGCTTCTTTCAATTCCATTTCTATTTGTATTTCATACAACCCTTGGACGATACCATTCATTTTACGCTGATGATGATATAAAAACGTTATCCATAATCAAGATGGCTCTATCATCCATTTTCAATTAAGTTTATTAGCCGAAGGCTTCCTATTTCAACCTCAAATGGATCAAGCTTGGTTGAATTTTTACATCAACAATGCAGATTTAATGTCATGCTAATTTGCTTCATCTTAGGACTTATATACGGCTCAACACTGATGATTCTACCTTCATCGCTGACTAACACATGACAGAGATTGACACGTGGCTCGACATGGAATGACACATGCACCAACTATTACTTTGAGACAATTGGTTGTTGTAAGACTTGAACTTGAATTTACGCATGTACTTCACAAGCGGACTGACAGACTGGTGTGCCATGTCATCTCAGATATGATTTAAAGAACCTGGAGGTAAGCTCTCGATGCCTCCACAATTCGATCTACCACCTTCCAATGTACCTATATTTACGCCGAATGTGTTTTCTCTATGAACTTTCATGTCCAAACATTATTCGCTGCATCAAATCAATGAGCTTTAATTTTGTCTTTCAATCCAATGATATTTGACCAAGTGGTTCATCCCTATTTGATCATGTGGGTCATCCCCTAAAGCACAACCACACCATCGCTGCTCTTCCATTTCAAATTTTTCGTCGGGATATCGCCACTGAAGTTGTTGTTTGGTATATTGAGGAGCTCAAAGTGTTGCGATACAAAAAAATTGCATTTGGAGATGAGCCAGGTGAGCTTGATCAATGAAAACCATTTCAACGTTTGTCCATTGGGTGTTTCACGAGAATGGAATGTCCCATTCATCGACATTAAGAACAATAATAAAAAATAGTTTAGCATATCAGAATGGTTCATTAGCCTGACAAGATTTGATTCACTAATTTCACACTCAATGAGTTCCTCCTCTTCATATTTTTCTTGGTGGATCAAAGCAAGTAGATCTGATTCATCTAACATGTTGTTATTTCGTTCCTCGCGAAATTGTACTTTCTCAATCACTAAGTGCTCCAATTCTAACTTACCAAATGCTACTTTAAGCAAGTGACCCTCCACAGAGTGGGTTGCGATAAGCCTGTAAACATACGCAGGTCGTGTTTGTCCAATCTTGTGGCATCGATCCATAGCTTGCATATCCATTTGAGGATTCCAATCACTTTCATATATAATACAAGTGTCTGTAGTAGTAAGATTGATTCCAAGACCATCAGCACGTGTGCTTAGAAAAAAGATACAAAAGTTGCTATCTAGGTCATCGAAATCCCTTATCTGATTTTTCCTATCTTCCAACTTAACACTTCCATTAATGCGACAAACATCATATCCTCTCTCACTTAGATAGCTAGTATTCCAACAAGTTAAGAACTTTAGTCCATTGAGAAAATATCAGCATCTTTTGTTTCTAAGATTTCAAATTCGTTAATAGCTTGTCTAGCAAACCAAATTCACCACACTGCTTAACCAACTACTCTAGCTATGCATATTCAAATGACTCAAAAGATCAAGGTGGTTGCAATTCTTTCGCAGTTGAATCATGCCTCATCCCATTGCTTTGTTTCCTAGCTAGATCAAACCAAGATTCAAACTCTTCACATAATGTGAATATTTGAGGCAAAATGGACCAAAGTTCAACCAAATTATTTTGTAGGGTCGTTCTAGTCAAAATCAACTTATTTTCAATAGGTAAGGTTTTCAATTCCCTCAGCAATTTGTAGTTGGAGCTTTTTAATCAGTGTCCCTCATAAACAACTATATATTTCCAGTCATAGCGAGCCAAATATTTTCTATCATTCAAAACCTCATATGAAGTGTCAATAATAGGGAATTTTGGACCCACTGTGTGAGGCATGTGGATTTTCCTCGGCTCTTGTTGCTTAACTTTGGAATCGTGATAGATTATAGCATTCATGCTTGGAACAAACCTATTGATTTCAATCACCCACTTTGAGAGAGTTGAAAGAGGACAAACTATTAAAAAGGGCCCATGCATGCCCATCCCTTTAAGATGAGCAAGGAGACCAATAGTCTGCATCGTCTTTCCTAAACCCATTTGATTTGCTAGAATTCCATTTGTGCCAAAGATAAATCAACCACTTTACACCCTTAATTTGACATGACTTTAACCTTCCCTCGATCAATAGAGGAACAAGTTCCATCTGTTCTTTCTAGTTCCTCTCCTCCTCTATTAAATTATCAGAAGCTTGAACTGGGGTGCCTCCTATGCAATTCTCAGTCATAGCATTGATAACATTTTTTTATTTTTTATTTTTTTATTTTTTATTTTTTTATTTTATTATTATTATTATTTTTTATTTATTTATTTTTATTTTTATTTTTTATTTTATATATATATATATATATATATATTTTTTATTATATATATATATATATATATATATATATATATATATATATATATATTGTCTGATAAAACTCTGCGTTATTAGTCACCATATTATGCTTTTGACCCCTACCACTTTTCTTCACCACACTTGATTTTGCATTGCCATTCTCGCTTGGAATAAATGTAATGTCGTCCATCTTCTCAAGAAAAAACTCTAGATAAAGTTGACTCTGACTAAGAATCTCATCCACTTTGTTAAATAACACATGATCCATATGTGAACTCTCATCGCTCAGTCGCTTTTCCATTTCCTTCTTTTCTCTCTCAGCTCGTTCTTCTTCTAGGTGTTTTTGCTCCATGGCCATATCCTCTTAAACTTCAATGCTTCACCATGAACTAATAAATCATTATCCTCTGCATAAAAAACTAGCACTTTACTTCCAGAGATTCCCTCATCTTCTAAAACATATATAGGTGAATGTGCATCTCCTTTAAGACTTGTGGTTGAATCCTTCTCCATTTTTAAAATCATTCCTCAATACCGTTCTGACAATGGTCCAATCTATCGATAGAGTGTTAAGCTCTTCGCGAGGATTATGCTCATGTGTCCAATCACTTGCATATTGCATGAGTTTGAAAGATATGAAGTTGGGTACCAAGTCCAAGTGAAAATTTCACCCCTCAAACTTGGCCCCTGAAATACACCTGCGCAAGGCACGCTAAAATGAGAAGCTACCCAGATATGAATGTGCTTTAGGAGTTGTGTTGAGAAAATCGAGAGCATCTCTTAAGTTAGATGTTTGAATTTGTTTTAATGGTTGACTCAATGCCCTTACTCTTTCAATTTTTTTATTTTTATTGTTTTGGTGTAATTTTGCACATACAAAATAAATGAAAATGGTCAAGTCAAAATAAATGGAGAGACAAGAATATCCATGGACACTACGCTGTACCCTTCTTCATATCCTTCCCAGGACAAACTAGAGCCCCCTAAGCGTAGGAGTCGCAAAAAGCCTCCCAATTGGAATTGTTTCAACCAATTTTAGGGCACCGAATAAACACCCAAAATCCAACCAATTTTCACCTGTGACAGAACCCTACAATATTCCCCAAAACAACCAATCGAGTGGGCCAAACTTAAGATGCACCAAATTTAAGATGCTCTGATGCTTGCACATGAGGGATCAATCCTTGCACCTCTGTTTGTTTTCTGTGTAATATCTTTGAGTTTATGCTTTACTTCCTCACCCTCCACGCAGAGAAAGATAGAGACAATGAAGTTGAGACAAAATGAGGCAGAGCCACAATGGAGGAGAGAAAAAAAACAATAAAGTTGAGACGAAATTGCTAGTTAAATATTTTATTATTATTTTTGTAGTCATTAGAGAAGTTGCAAAATAAAAAATAAGTGTGTGATTCGGTCTTTTAACCATTTATTTAGTGTTAGAGGTATCTTAAAAATATCGTAGGCCAAGCCATTTTTTTAGTTGTAATTTTTATTATATTATGAAGGGAGAATAATTATTATTTTTTATTACGCAATAAAAATTAAAATTTTGAGTTATATAATAATAATAATAATAATAAAATTTGTTTTTAAATAACTAATTAAATTATAATGAATTTATAAAAACAGTATATTAAAATTATTTTTTAATAAATAATTAATTTATAAAAATTAAAAATATGATTTTAAGTTTTAATAAAAAATAATAATTCATTTCTCAATTATCTACATTCATATTCATTTTATAATTTAAATATTTATAATATATAAAAAAATAAAATTATTTAATTATTTCACAATTAATTTGAAATAATTATTTAATATTAAATTTTTGAATTTATTTCACAATTTTAATTTACTAGAAGTTTTTCAAGTGTATGATTTGTAAGTGAATGAGTATTTTCAATGTCAATGTTATGACTAGGATTAGATTTGTTATTATTATAATCTTTTCACGTGAATTGACAAGTTAATATTTTGATTAATTATTTTGAAAAGTGATTTCAAGTTTTTAATTTGGATAAGGATAAATAATAAATATATGTAAAAAATAAAAAAATAAATATATAATTTTATTATAAATATTAGTATAATTATTACAATATAAAATTAAAAAATGGTCAACCACGGTCCAATCTTGCAATGTGATAAATATTGTCTCAATATGAAAATCAATCATGCTAAACCATGATCAACCACGGTGCAACGTCGCTTTGTGACAAAAATTGTTTCAAGTCCAATGTCGTAATGTGGCAAAGATTATCTCAATATGAAAATCAATCAAGCTCAACCATGATCAACCACAGTCCAACATCGCTTTGTGACAAAGATTTTCTCAATATGAAAATGAACCTTGGTCAACCACGATCAACCATGTTTATTTTAAGGATTATATACCTTGCATTTATAATATTAATCCCTTGGGTTTATAATACCTTTCGGTCTTAGAATTAATCCCTTGGATTTAGAATCATGGATTTTCATATGATATGACCATGGTCCAATGTCGCAATGTGACAAAGATTGTCTCGATATGAAAATCAATCATGCTCAACCATGACCATCCACAGTCCAACGTCGCATTGTAACAAAGATTGTCTCAAGTCCAATGTCGCAATGTGACAAAAATTGTCTCAATATGAAAATCAATCATGCTTAACATGATCAACCATGATCTAACATCGCTTTGTGACAAAGATTGTTTATAATATTAATCCTAGGGTTTAATATACATCCCTTGGGTTTACAATCATGTTCATCCATGGTCAACAATGGTTAAATGTCACAATGTGCCAAATATTGTCTCAATATGAAAATCAACAATGGTCAACCATGGTCCAATGTAGCATTGCGACTAATATTGTCTCAGTATGAAAATCAATGATGGTAAACCATGGTCATCCATGTTTATTTTATGGTTTATAATATTTATCTTAAGGTTTTTGGGTTTATAATATTTATCCTTTAGGTTTAATATTATTTCTTTGGGTTTATAATCTCTTGGGTAAACCATGGTCAACCATGTTTATTTTATGGTTTATAATATTCATCTTACGGTTTTTATACTTTATGGTTTATAATATCATTCCCTTGGGTTTATATTATCAATCCATTGGGTTTATTAATATAAGGGTTCATATTCGTAGGGTATAATATTATTCATAGGGTTTATAATTTTAATATTTGAGTTTAATATAAATCCATTAGGTTTATAATCATGGTCAACCATGTTCCAATGTCGCATTATGACAAAAGTTGTCTCAACCATGCTCAATAACCATGGTCACATTGTGACAAAGATTATCTCTTGGTCCAATGTCACATTGTCACAACTCATCCATGGTCAATCATGGTCCAACGTCACATTGTGACAAAGAATGTCTTGATATGGAGATCAACCATGGTGAACGAAGGCTAGTCATTGTCCAACGTCACATTGTGAAAAAGGTTGTCGTGAAAATCAATCATCGTCAACCATAGTCCAACGTCGCATTCTGAAAAAGATTGTGTTAATATGAAAATCAACCGTGGTCAACTATGTTTATCTTAGGGTTTATATACCTTCAGTTAATAAAATTTATCCCCTAGGTTTAATATTATTCCCTTCGGTTTTTATTATTAATCCCTTGGGTTTATAATATTTATCTTAGGGTTTATATATCTTGGGTTTATAATATTAATCCCTTGGGTTTAATATTATTTCCTTGGGTTTATAACACATTGGGGTTTTAGAATTAACCCTTCGGGTTTATAATATGAACCCCTTGGGTTTATCAATCTCAAGGTTCAGATTCTTAGGGTATATTCTTATTCATCAGGTTTATAATATTAATCCTAAGGTTTAATATAAATCCCTCGAGTTTATAATCATGGTCAAATATGCACAACCATGGTCCAATGTTACATTGTGACAAAAATGGTCTCAATATGAAAATCAACAATGGTCAAATGTCACATTATCACAAAGATTGTCTCAATATGAAAATCAACCATGGTAAAACATGGTCAACCATATTTATTTTAGGGTTTGATAGTATTTATCTTATGATTTATAATATTAATCTCATGAGTTTATACCTTGGGTTTAATATTACTCCCTTGAATCTATAATCCCTTAAGTTTATGATAGTAATAATCACTTACATTTATGATATTTTTTTTTCAAATCAGTAGAAATTCTTTATATTTCTAAATAAACACATGATAAAAAAATTAATATAAATAAAAAATTTATTTAATATTCATTATTTATTATTAATATATAGTTAAATAATTAATAATTAATTATTTTTAATAACATATTATTGTTTGTATTATTATTTAATTAAATTATTTCATATTATTTAATTATTTAATATTAATATTTAAATTATTATCATCATTGTTTAAATTATTTATTATTATTTAATTAATAAATATTTTAAATAGCAATATTATTGTTTGTATTATTATTTAATTAAATTATTAAATTATTTAATAATAATATATATATTATTATTTATTATTTAATTATTTATTAAAAATATTAATTAGTTATTTCTATTATTTATAATAAATAATAGTATTTTTATTGTAATAGTTATTTTTTTTAATATTATATATTTATAGTAGATAAAAAATTCTATATTCAATCTTCTGTGATCCATAATGAATTAAACAAAATCTTTTGGTAGAAATCACATGAGAGAATTTTTTGGCTGATGCATTTCGAACCAATAAGTGTTTCGAAACACTTGTTGGTTCGGAACACGTAAGCCAAAAAATTCTCTCATAGATACAAATTATTATCATTATTTAAATTATTTAATTAATAAATATTTTTAATAACAATTTGTCTTATTATTTAATTAAATTATTTAAATATTTAATATTAATATTTAAATTATTATTATCATTATTTAAATTATTTAATTAATAAATATTTTTAATAAGAATAAGCTGCATACTTCCTTCAAGCCCTTCAATACTATCCGGAGCTCTCTCAAATCAGTTAAGGATCAGGTTGACCCAAAAGATATGAAAGGTGTCTACTTAGTTCCTTGCTCATGCGGAACACTCTATATTGGAGAAACGGGTTGTTCCATCAAGTAGAGGATTTAAGAGCATGTGGCAGATATTAGACATAACAGGTCCCGCTTGTCTGCCTTAGCTGAACATGCGTCTAATACTAAACACCACATATGTATTGAGGATTCCTAGGTTTTAGCCAAAATTGATCATTTCCATCATAAGAAGTTCAGAGACGCATTAGATATTGAGAAGCATTGTAATAGTCTAAATATGGATGAGGGTTCGAAAATTAGCAGCAACTGGATCCATGCTCTCCATTCCTAGTTTTTATTTATTCCATGAAATTTCTCCGTTTATCTGGATTTCGATTTTTCCCCGATTCATATATATATATATATATAGATACTAATTTAATATTATTATTTATTTAATTAACATTTTACATCTGTTTATTTTTTTATTAGTTATTTATTTTTTAAAATTATTTTAAAATTATGATTTATCTATTTATTTCTTTTTTAATTTGTTTTTTGAAAATTTGTTTGATTCTTAATTATTCATTCTTAATCCCCTCTCTTTTTTTATTATTATTATTTATTTAATTTACATTTTACATTTTTTGGAAAGTTTTTTTATTCTCAATTATTCATTCTTAATGTTTATTTATTTATTTTATAATTTATTATTATCTATCTATTTTATTTTATTTTAGTTATTTATTTTTTATGAGGATGTTTTTAAACGTTTGTAACTGTGAATTTATAATGTTTAATTTTTCTTTAATCAATTTTTATTTTTGACTTTCTAACGGACCAATTTATATTTGGAAGCATCTCCACCTATATATATATATATATATATGGTTAATGTTAGATCAGATGCTCCACCTTTACCTTAATGATGAACCACAGTGGAAGGTTTGAAACATTGGCTTCAATAAATTATTTGATGTGATTTCTCCGGAAAATTTTCTCTCTAAACAATATTAGTGTTTTATTACTTAATTATTTACTAAAAATATTAATTAATTATATCTATTATTTATAATAAATAATAATATTTTTATTGTAATAGTTTTTTTAATATTAGTTTTATTATTATATCTTTATAGTTTGTGTAGTAGATACAAATGAAGCCTTCGATTTGTATCAAATATTTAATTACTTAAATATAGTTATACTAATTTTTAATTGAAATTAATAATCCACTATGCAAATGATTTTTCTTGAACTTTAAATTTATTTTATAAATAATCATAACCAAACATATATAAAATTTATATATATTATCCATCTAAAACATTATGATATTTTTAATAATATAAAACTCAATAAATTGACAATCCACGTAAAACGCTTTAAAGTATATACTAGCAATTGCTCTAAAAAGTGGAAAGAGTGGTTGATAGGTTTTTTAAATTGGAAAAATTGTATGAAATTTGGAAAAATGGTATGAGGGACGCATTTGTAGATATATGTATCATATGTATTGGCAAATTTTAATTTTATATAGATATTGTAAAAGATGATATTTTAGTTAGTTATATATATATATATATATATATATATATATATATATATATATATAAGAGATGATATTTTAGTTTTTGATAAAAATTATATTTTAGTTATATATATATCTATATATATATATATATATATATATATATATATATATAACTAAGAACACTAATTTGATTTACTTCTAATAAAATACTAAAACTAGAGAATAACTTTCGTTGGAAACTACCCTTTAAATTCAATTAAAATGATTGGATTATAAAATCTATAGTTTAAATTATATTATTAATTAATAATTTTTTTCCAAAAATTAATTAAAATTTATTTACAGTGTATTTTAAATTAGATATGAATGATAAATGTTGCTATTTTAATTTCATATATAATCCAAATTAAAATACATAATAATGAAATTTTGTAATGAAGATTAAGCCTTGGATGAATAAAGACCATAAAAAGGCATTTCAAAAGGCGATTTTGTGTACATTTCCTCAAATAAAAACACAAAGATTATCTTAAACTGTGGCATACAAGAAAATGAAAATGCAAATGGCAACAATAGATTTGGTCAAAGACTGATATTTACCTTGAAAAGTTGAAAACAAATCCCTTGAATAGTTTGCAAAAGGAATATCCAACCAATCCACAAAATTGAACAAGTGATGCAGGAGCATCTGGTTAACAGGGCGGAGATAGGAAGAAGGTTGGCATGGTTTCTGAGAAGGACAGAGAACACAGCTCGCAGAACGGACAGCATGTCTGTTTCTTTTTTTTAATTATTTTTATTATCTGTTGTTTTTGTTTTCTGTTTAAAAATGCCTAGAATACTGTAACGAGTTCTAATTAGGAACAGTAGTATTAGTTAGAATCATTAGTTGCTGAACAGTTATATACTGTTGTAAATACAAACAAAGAGACACAAGCTAGTCATGAATCAATTTCAAATATGAAATAACTGATGTAACTGACAACAGAACAACTGACAACAGTTATCCAACTGCTTGAGAACAATGATACAAAAACGAAGGAAAACAAGCCCATAGGGGTTCGGAAGTGAGAAGAGAAAAGAAAGAACATAAATAAATATATACATCTTGTTTTTCAGTGCACAAACAACTCTTACGTGCGTCCTCAAAAAATAGAGACTGTACAATTCCATGCTGTGCTTATATTTTATTTTTCCTTCATGTACAAAACCTATTATATGTTCTTGACAGACTTCGAACCAGCGGAAGGACAAATAAACAAACGAGAGGTGACACCAACCAGCACCGGTCACGAGTTACAGTGCCCAGACAAATACATTTTCCAGGTATGCAAACGAAACTGTAAGGCGACTCAAGATTTTCTTTCCACATACAATTAACAGTCCATCTCAGCATAAATATAATTATTAACAGTCCATCTCAGCATACAAATTAGTGTTCAACGCAGCTTCAAACCCTACCCAGTTCACAAGCCTAGGGTTTGACAGGGTCATGAACAAAAGCCGTGGCGAGAACTATTCACTATAGTAGCCAACAACCAAACCAACGACCCATACAAGAATCCATTACAGACAAGGGAAAAAAAACAATTCTACCCGGAAGATATCCAAAATGGCCGGAAGCCCAATGCATTCGACCCAGCGAACGGCTCCACCTGCATAGGGACGAAAGGAGGAAGGGTTAGTTACCAACCCTTGAAGGAAAGCGAGAAACTAAGAAATTGGAAGGGAAAATGCTGAGAGAGTGAACGAGAAATAATACCTGAAGGTGAGCCGCAATTGCAAATCAAAACCCTCAAACGGATGAACCCTGCTCACAGAGGAGTCGAGCTATTAGAGTCTAAATGAGCAGCGGAAAAGAAGTCTGGAAGAGAATGAGAGCTTACCAATTGAATTAGCAGAGATCCGAACAGGGCAAGCCGCGAAACCCATCGAACTTGGAGGCTGACGAACCGAGACTGTAACCAGAATGCCATTAACTTATAATGCTCAAATAACCATGGAATCTTGAGGGAAACGAACAGACAATACCGTGACAAACATCAACGCCAGTGGAAAACGCCAAACGACAGAGGAACAAACATATAAACAATACAGTAGCCGAACTTACCAAAGCGACACCAGACAGTCGAGGCATACAAGCCGGACCTGGAACAATAGAATCGCAACCAAACGTTTGCCATACAGTTAACCGAGCAGGCAGGAACCGCATTGTGTTTTCACCGCAGACAATACAACAAATACAAAGGAAAATTGCAGAGACTGCAGAGCTAAACAACCAAGTAACAATAATAACCCAAAGGGCGCGAACAGGGTAAAACCCAAGCCGAGTAACTTTCCAGGATCTCGAGGAGGGACAGTTGTCCACCGATAAGACCACCACAGTACATGCCATAACCCAAGTTGATTGTAAATCAATCTGAATTTATTACCAAATCAATTGTATACTGTCCGATTCATAGGAGCGTTACACATCCGCTTGGGAGTGGCAGGACCACGTGGGCTGGCCCCATCAAGTGGTATCAGAGCAGCGTTTTGAGGAAGTAGAGGAAGATGGAAGTACAAAGACGAGGACGTGGAAGAAGTGCACGTAGAGGAGCAGATGAAGGATTGAGAGAACAGCTGAGAATCCTTACAGCTCACTTGGAAGCAGTAGAGGCGGGTAGGCGATGAGACCCGGAACTTGGGGATGACAGTGAAGACGAGGCAGCAACTGTTACAGATGGGTTAGAGGAAGAAGCCCCAGAGTTGAGGCTGTTGCGATCAGTTCTGTTAGCCAGCAGCAAGCCCAAACCGGAGATCCCTAACTATGATGGTAGTCTGTCCGCAGATGTCTTGCTGGATTGGGTGAGTGAATTAGACAAATATTTTGAAAATGAGGAGATCAGTGAGGACAAAAGAGTTAGATTTGCTGCGACCAAGCTAAAAGGACACGCTGCCCTATGGTGGGATAGTGTCCAAGCGGACAGAAGGCGAATGAACAAACTGCCGATAAGAAAATGGCCAAGGATGGTGGCAAAACTGAAGGGTAGATTTTTGTCTAAAGACTACCAGGTTGAACTTTATCGGCGAGTACAAAATTTAAGGCAGAAAGGTATGACTGTACAAGAGTACACAGATGAGTTTTATCGTGTAAATTTACGTGCTGGTTATACAGAGGATACTCCCTAAAAAACAGCGAGGTACGTGAATGGCTTAAGGATGGAAATATTGGACAAGATCAGCATTCTCTCTCCCTGAAGTGTTGAAGAAGCCTTTCAAAGTGCTGTAAAGGCGGAGGAAAAAATAAACAGGAAACAGAACAACAGGAGAGGGAGAGGAAATGGCAGAGGACGAGGACAGTCCTACGGCAGAGGGAGAACTGCCGCAAACAACGAAGAAGGCAGCAGTTCCAAAGCTTCAGGGACAGCAGAGAAGGGAGAAAGCACCAGAGGAGGTCGGCCATACCAGCGGGGACGAGGAAATGGCCGCGGAAGAGGGACCAATGTCCAGTGCTACAGGTGCCATAAGTGGGGGCACAGATCCTTCGAATGCCCGGAAGCTGAGCATGCTGGCCAGAGGGGAACATTTGTTGTGCAGCCTGAGGAAGCTGAAGCACAACCCCGGGAGGTAGAAAACATGGCAGAAACAGGGGAAGCTTTAATTTTAAACAAAGTGCTGTTGAAACCAGCCAAGGAGGTGGCTGAACAGACCCAGTGAAAGGCGTTGTTCCGAACAGTTTGCAAATCACATGGGAAGTGTTGTAAATTAATAATAGACAGCGGAAGTACAGACAACTTGGTTGCCACCGAAATGGTGGAAAAGCTGGGACTGAAGCGGCTTAAACACCCCACACCTTACAAGGTGTCGTGGCTACAGAAAGGCCACCAGTTATTAGTTGATGAACAGTGTGAGGTTGAATTTCGCATTGGCAAATATCACGACACGATGGTCTGTGATATTATGCCAATGGACGTGTGCCATATACTGCTTGGAAGACCGTGGCAGTATGATCGGAAGGTGACACACGACGGGAAGACAAATTGTTATAAATTTGTGAAAGATGGGATCAAACATACGCTTGTACCCATCAAGGAAGAGGATGCAGCGGAACCAAGTGGAACAAAGGCACTGTTAATTGGAGGAAAACAGTTTGTGAAGCAGATTGAGGAAAATGAGGTCAATTATGCAATTGTGAGGAGGACAAAACCGATGTTGCTGAACACAGAAAAATCAGAACTGCCTTTAGAAATTCAGGAGCTGTTGAAAGAATTCCAAGACATTGTGGTTGATGATTTACCTGATAAATTGCCTCCCAAGAGGAGTATCAGTCATCACATTGACTTTATACCGGGAGCAAGCTTTCCAAACAAGGCAGCGTACAGGATGAGCCCGAAAGACAATGAAGAAATTCGCAAACAAGTGCAGGAGTTGCTGGATAAGGGACTGATCAGAGAAAGTTTGAGCCCCTGTGCAGTACCAACAATACTTGCACCTAAGAAGGGTGGAGAATGGCGAATGTGTACAGATTCGCGGGCTATTAATAAAATCACTATTCGATACAGATTTCCCTTACCCAGGATGGACGACATGATAGACTGTCTTAGTGGGGCAGCTTATTTTACAAAAATAGATCTGAAGAGTGGTTATCATCAGATCAGGATTAGGGAAGGAGATGAGTGGAAGACAGCATTTAAAACCAATGAGGGACTGTACGAATGGCTGGTCATGCCATTTGGATTAAGCAACGCTCCTAGTACTTTCATGAGATTGATGAACGAGATGTTAAAGTAATTTATTGGCAAGTTCGTGATAGTTTATCTTGATGATATCTTGATTTTCAGCAGAACGAAGGGAGAACATCTTCAACATGTTCGAAGGGTGTTAGAGAAGTTACAACAGAACAATCTGCTGATAAACTTGAAGAAATGCACTTTCCTGCAGAAGGAGCTGGTCTATTTGGGGTTTGTGGTTGCGGAAAATGAATTGAAGATGGACCCAGAAAAGATTGCAGCAATTATAAATTGGCCGTCACCAAAAAGCTTATTTGAGGTACGTAGTTTTCATGGATTGGCAAGTTTTTATCGGAAATTTATTAGAAATTTCAGCGAAATCTGCGCACCAATGTTAGAGACCATCAAAAAGGCAAGTCAACCTTTTTGCTGGACCAAGGCGGCAGAAGACAGTTTTCAGCTTTTGAAGTGGAAGATCACGGAGAGGCCAATCTTGAGACTGCCCGATTTTAATAAACTTTTTCAGGTTTGATGTGACGCAAGTGGAACAGCTATTGGCACTGTGCTCAGTCAGGAAGACAGACCAGTGGCATTTTTTAGTGAAAAACTAAATGAGAGTCGGTAGAAATATTCCTCATATGACAAGGAATTTTATGCAGTGGTCCAAGATTTAAAACATTGGAGACACTACCTACTGGGCAATGAATTCGTTTTGTTTTCTGATAATTCGGCATTACAATATGTAATGCAGCAGCACAAGTTAAACCATAAGCACGCCAAGTGGGTAGAATACTTGCAGAGTTTTACTTTTGTGTTAAAACACATAAGTGGGCAAGCCAACAAAGTGGCAGATGCTTTGAGCAGGAGAGCCTTACTCTTACAGGAAAGCAGCATACAGGTGATGGGATTCGAACATCTGAAAGATTTGTATCAGACGGACACAGATTTCAAGGAAGCTTTTGAAGCCTGCCAAAATCCCGTATTGAGGAACGCAAGCCCATGGTTAGACTATAATTTACAGGAAGGATTACTGTTCCGAGGTGGGCAGTTATGTATCCCGGACTGTTCAATGAGGGAGAATATAGTACGGGAGAAGCATAGTGGTGGATTAGCGGGACATTTTGGTATCAACAAAACTTTGGAGCAACTCGGACATTTTTATTATTGGCCTAAAATGAGCAGGGATGTACAAAGATTGGTAAGCAGGTGTAAAGTCTGCCAACTGTCAAAAGGACACAGTCAGAATACTGGACTTTACACACCACTACCCGTTCCAAGCAGGCCATGGGACTCGGTTAGCATTGACTTTGTTCTCGAACTGCCTAGAACACAGCGGGGGTATGATTCGGTGATGGTGGTGGTAGATAGATTTTCAAAAATGGCTCATTTTATTCCTTGTCGGAAAACTAGTGACGCCACGTACGTGGCACACCTGTTTTTCACAGAAGTTGTTAGATTACATGGCCTACCCAGAACTATCATTTCAGACAGGGACGTAAAGTTCACAGGGTACTTTTGGCGCACCCTGTGGAAAAAGTTGGGCACGCAATTGAATTTCAGCTTTGCGTATCATCCGCAGACTGATGGACAAACGGAGGTGGTGAACATGAGCTTAGGGAATTTATTACGGAGTTTTATTGGAGAAAATTCACGATTATGGGATCGAGCTCTTGCCCAGGCAAAATTCGCTTATAACGATTCACCCAATTGTAGCACCGGACTTAGCCCATTTTAGATTTTGTATGGCATGCATCCTCGAGGAATACATGAACTGCGAGATTTGGGAAAGCTGGAACGGAGAAGCGCAGATGGGGAAGATTTTGCAGAAGCAATGAGCGAGCTTCATGAAAAAGTCAAACTAAGGTTGTAGGACAGCGTACAGAAATACAAGCAGCAAGCAGGCTCAAAACGACGGGAGGTGCATTTTAATGTTGGAGACGAGGTCCTTGCGCATCTGCGCCGGGAACGGTTTCCTAGGGGCACATATAACAAGTTAAAATACAAGAAAATTGGTCCATGCAAGATCCTACGAAAATTTTCAGCCAACGCTTAGGAGATTCAGCTGCCACCAGACATTGGCATATCACCTATTTTTAATGTGGCGGATCTGTTCCCATATAATGCCAAAGCAGAGGACGATAGTGTGGTACAGCCAGAACGGGACACCCAATTTGGAGACAGTTCTTGGAAGAAACAGTTACCTTCGGCCCGGACCCATGAGATTGAAGGGATCCTTAGCACCCAGGTAGCCAAGAAGACGCGCAGGAAGGAATATCTACGTTACCTCGTCAAGTGGAGAGACCGTCCAATGGAGGACAGCTCATGGCTCGACGCGGCACAGATTCAGAAGGCTGGTTATTCGGTGGAGGAACTCATGGAACGGAGCCATGAAATTCTTTTACCCCGGAGCCTGATGCAGGAGCATCTGGTTAACAGGGCGGAGATAGGAAGAAGGACAGAGAACACAGCTCGCAGAACGGACAACATGTCTGTTTCTTTTTTTTAATTATTTTATTATCTGTCGTTTTTATTTTCTGTTTAAAAATGCCTAGAATACTGTAACGAGTTCTAATTAGGAACAGTAGTATTAGTTAGAATCATTAGTTGCTGAACAGTTATATACTGTTGTAAATACTGTTAGGATATTCCGACACATAGGATATAGTTAAGTTCAACTTGGTCTAGCATAGAGTTAGGTTAGAGTTAGGTAAAGTGTGTTTCTTTACCGTTGTACATTTTGTAACTTACAATCCGACGGTCACGATATGTAGTGATCCGACGGTTCACTCTCACCTCGGTATTACCGACACTTGATCCGTGGCTTGACACCCGATTGGTCCATGAGTTCTATTTAAAGCGCATGGAGGGTCATTGTTCGGGTAATCTGTGCATGAGAGAAGCTTATGTAAATTTTCATTCTTTGATTAATAAATTGCCTGTAGTACCCACGTTGGGACAGGCCGTGGACTGTTTCCCTCCTTGCACTCTGAGGGTTTTAACCACGTCAAAAATACTGGTGTATTGATTTGAGATCTGGTTGTGAGCGGTGTCCTTTTGGTATTCTTTCTGTGGAACTTACCCTGTAAATTCCTACATGGTATCAGAGCTATTTGAGGGCCGCGTCCGTTGGTGATCCAAATCTGAAGCCGGTAGAACTGCATGCGGCTATCGTTTCCTAGATCTGTTGTTTCTGACTGCTTTCGGGCCGAGAGGACTGCTCTGTTGCGTTCGGAGCATCTGTTCCAGTGAGGAACCCCTTTCGTTTCATGCGAAAAGGTTTCCGGTAGCCCTAGCTGCGTCATTTTTTAGATCGGGAGGTATACAGTGTTTTTTTTGCAGTTTACTGTTAATTTCTCTCTGCTTATTTCGGTCTCAGTTTATTTAGCCTTTTTTTTAACCGGATCTATACCTTTCATTTCTGCGTATGCTCTTTGCCCTGCGACTCTGTGCGATCTGGGCAAATCAGAAACAGAAAGGAAGGATTTTTCTCATGCGTATGCTCTTTTCCCTGCACCTTAGTGTGATCTCGGAAAATCAGAAACATTGAGAAAAATATTTAGTTTTTCGGCTAAAACTAACCTTGAGATTTTAAAAAAAAAATTTCTAGTTTTTTGGCTAAAGCTAACTTCGAGCCGCAAGGTTCGTTTTTCTTTGCATATTCGTGTTGGGTTTTGTGTTTTGTGTTTTGTAGGGAAAAAGAGCTTTCTCAAGGCAAGCACGCAAATCGAGGCCCCCCCCCCCCCCCCTCTCTCTCTCTCTCTCTCTCTCTCTCTCTCTCAAATTTTTTGTATAGATCAATTGGTTCAAAGCTATTTTTAGAGAGTAGAGGTCTTGGGTTCAAGTCTCCATTTTGTGGGGGCGGATTTTTTCATTCCCGCACATTCGCGCACTTTGCCGGCAACGTCAACAATTTTTTTTCAAAAAGCCATAACTTCTTCATCCGGAAGCCTTTTTCAGAGCCGTTTTTTTTAAAACCGCCTATTTTTTCGAGATCTATCCGTTGGTACACTTACTTTCAGCATCTTCAGCTTCAGTTTTTAAAAAAAATGGAAAGTCCATGCCAAGTCATTCTTGACAGCACTAACTACTTCCAATGGGTAGAATACATGGAAGATTTACTTAGAAGTAAAGGTCTCTTCAGAATAGCCACAAACCAAGAGAAGAAACCCAAAGATGAAGACAAGGCGGCAAAATGGGAAAATAGACAAGATCAAGCACGTGGTTTGATAGGGATGTCTATTTCTCCTGATCTTAGATTCCACATTGCAGGACTTGAGACTCCTCATGAAGCATTAGAAAAACTTGCTAAAGTTTTTGGGATTAAAAATGAAATTAGAGCCCATCAACTTGAAAATGAGCTGCTTACTTTGGATCCTAATAATTTTTCTTGCATTGAAGATTTCTTGTCCAAATTCAAGACCCTTAGATATCTCTTGGAAGGTGTTAAAGTTAAGAAAGATGATGGTAACCTTATTTATTCCATCCTTACTAAGTTAGGACCAGCCTACTCTGTATTTGTTTCCACTTTCCATTCTACAAGGGAAGCTTTCATTTGTCAAGGACAAGAATACAAGGCCCCTTCCTTTGACTCCTTTTGTGATTCCTTAATAAGAGAACAAGAAAAACTCTTACACCTTGGTCTTCTTAATCTTGGAAACTCTTCCACAAAAGCGTTAGCCGCCCAGCAGCAACCAAATTCAAAGAATCCTAAGAAGTCATATCCTCAAAAGAATGGTCCTAAACCATCTCAGCCTCAAAATGAAAGATCATTTCAGCAAAATGATAAGACCAATAAAAACAAATGGAAGAAGACTGATAGACATTGTAACTTTTGTAATCGAGATGGCCACTTAGAATCTAAATGCTTTAAGAAGATGGAAGCCTTGGAAGCCGCAATGAAGAAACATAACATCCATCTGGAGCCTACTTCAACTTCAACTTCCGGAACGGCACTTTCTGCATGTCATCGTCAATCATCTCAGTCTGGTTATGCATTAAATGTATCTTCTTCTTCTTCTCATTCTCATGAGTGGCTCATTGATTCTGGAGCCTCTTGTCACATGGCCAAAAACCAAGCCATGTTTTCTTCTTTAAATGATTGTAACACCAAAAATATATATGTTGGTGATGATAGATCTCTTAATGTTGTAGGGACTGGAACTGTTCATCTAGACAATGGTCAGTTCAATGATGTATTATGTGTTCCAAACTTATCCTGCAACCTTCTATCTGTCTATCAGATAACTCATTCAGGTGAAGGTAAAATTGTTGAATTTTCACCTCATGATGTTGTAATCAAGGATCTAAAAGATCCTAAACAGATTCTAGCTACTGGTCTTGCTGATGATTCCAAAAGGTTGTATAAGTTTCACAACTTTGGGTCATCCCATCTTCCCTCAGTATTTGTTGCTCATAATGATGAAGTGAGCAAACTTTGGCATGAGCGGTTTGGTCACTTAAACTATCGCTCCCTTCAGCATCTATGTAAAGAAAATATGGTGACAGGTCTTCCTATGGTATCTTGCAAAGATGGTGTTTGTTCCGGATGTGTACTCGGAAAACATCATCGGGACAGTTTTGACAAACGTGCCTCTTGGCACGCCTCAGCCCCTTTACAGCTTGTGCACAGTGATTTATGTGGTCCTCTTCCTGTTGCTTCATTCTCTGGCTGCAAGTACTTCTTAACTTTCATTGATGATTTCTCTAGACGCACTTGGGTATACTTCTTAAAACTCAAGAGCGAAGTATTTAACACTTTTTTGGCCTTCAAAGCATTTGTTGAAAAACAATCTGGACATCAAATTCTTAAGCTAAGAACTGATAATGGTGGAGAATATGTTAAAAACACATTCATCAACTTTTGCACCGAAAATGGAATTCAAATGCAACATACTGTTCCATACACTCCACAACAAAATGGTGTAGCTGAAAGGAAAAATCGCACCTTAAAGGAAATGGCTAATTGTATGCTGCAATCTAAAGGACTCAGTCTTAGTTTTTGGGCCGAAGCAATTAATTGTGCAAATTATATAATCAATCGCACTCCTACTAAGGTTCTAGAGAATATCACTCCAGAAGAAGCTTGGAGTTCCATTAAACCAGATGTAAGTCACTTTCGTGTGTTTGGAAGTGAAGCATGGGCCCATATTCCAGATGAAAAGCATAAAGCTTTAGAACCTAAGAGTGAGAAATGTACTTTTGTTGGATATTCTGAAGATGTAAAAGGTTATAGACTTATTCCATTTAAGTCCAAAAATGTTATCATTAGAAGAGATGTAAAATTTGATGAAAATAAATCGGCCTGCGAGCCTAGTCCGGCGGATGTGCCACCTCTTCCTATCTCTTCTATCTTTGAAAACATTTCTTCTTCTGATGATGAAAGCGAGGATGATAATCCTCCCCCACCTTCTCAGGATCCTCAACTTCCAAGATGGGTCCGTGCTACTCGGGATGCAGCAGGTGATCTTGCCGGTGATCCTACAGATCAGCGACGTACACGTTCTCAGTTTGAAAGAGCCTCTTCTTTACTGGCTCAAGCTCCAGTAAATCATGATCCTGACACTTTTGCAGAAGCTTCAGGCCATCCACATTGGGAAGCAGCTATGAATGAAGAATATCATTCATTGATGACAAATGATACATGGGATCTTGTTCCTCTACCAAAGGGACGCAAACTTGTTAGATGCAAATGGGTTTACAGAACCAAGTATGGACCAGATGGGAAAGTTGATAAACATAAAGCTCGTCTAGTTGCTAAGGGCTTTTCACAGGTTGAAGGCATTGACTACACTGAAACCTTCTCTCCAGTTGCCAAAATGAACTCTATCCGCCTTGTTCTTTCCCTTGCTGCCTCTTTAAAATGGGAAGTCCATCAAATGGATGTTAAATCTGCCTTCTTGCATGGGGACTTGCAGGAAGAAATCTATATGGAACAACCCATTGGCTTCATACAAACAGACTCCAGCCTCGTTTGTCGACTTAAGAAATCCCTTTATGGCCTCAAGCAAGCTCCTCGGGCTTGGTATGCCAAAATGGATAGCTTTCTTTTAGAATCTGGCTTTTCTAGGTGTCATTCTGACAATACTGTCTACACCAAGAAAGTGGGCAACTCTCTTATCATCCTTGTTCTTTATGTTGATGATCTTATTCTTACTGGTAGTGATCCCAACCTTATAAACCATGTGAAGTCCAGCCTTAAAAAGAAATTTGAAATGACAGACTTAGGACACTTACACTATTTTCTCGGTCTTCAAGTCTTGCAATCCCAAGAGGGTATTTTCCTTTCCCAGTCCAAGTATGCTTGTGATATTCTTCGTCATTTTCACATGGAAGACTGTAAGCCAGCCCCTTCTCCCTTTCAGTCTGGAGTCAAACTTTCAGTCTCTTGTACTTCTCCTGAAGTTGATGCTACCTTATACCGTCAACTTGTCGGAAAACTCTTGTATTTAACCCATACTCGTCCTGATCTTTCCTTTGCTGTTGGCCTTGTTGCTCGTTTTATGCAAAACCCCCGTGAAAGTCATTGGAAAGCAGCTAAAAGAATACTTCGTTATGTTCGAGGTACAGTACAGTTTGGGATTCATTACAGTGCCAAAGCAGCTCCTCTATTAGTTGGTTTCACTGATTCTGATTGGGCTGGTGACCTTGATGATCGGAAGTCTACTGCCGGTTATGTCTTCACTCTTGGTTCAGGACCTATTACATGGGCTTGTAAGAAACAGGCTGCCATTTCTCTTTCGTCAGCAGAAGCAGAGTATCGTGGTGCCGTGGAAGCTAGTAAGGAAGCCTTGTGGCTTCGTCAGATCCTATCAGAGTTTGGCTTTGAGCAGCAGCATCCAACCACACTTTGGTGTGATAATCAAAGTGCCATTCAGCTATGCAAAGATCCAGTCCAGCATCAGCGCAGCAAACACATTGAACTACACATGCACTTCATCAGAAAGCTCATTCATGACCATGTTCTTGAAGTGCAATATTGTCCAACAGATGATCAGGTTGCAGACATCTTCACAAAGGCTCTCACAGAGGCGAAGTTCACTAAACTTCGATATATGCTTGGAGTTCAGGAAGTTGTCACTAAGGGGGGATAGGCTCTAGTGCCTCCTTCCTTCTCCTATTGTGTCATATTTGTAAATCCTTCAATCCTATCCCAAGTTTTTCTTAAGGGGGGATGTTAGGATATTCCGACACATAGGATATAGTTAAGTTCAACTTGGTCTAGCATAGAGTTAGGTTAGAGTTAGGTAAAGTGTGTTTCTTTACCGTTGTACATTTTGTAACTTACAATCCGACGGTCACGATATGTAGTGATCCGACGGTTCACTCTCACCTCGGTATTACCGACACTTGATCCGTGGCTTGACACCCGATTGGTCCATGAGTTCTATTTAAAGCGCATGGAGGGTCATTGTTCGGGTAATCTGTGCATGAGAGAAGCTTATGTAAATTTTCATTCTTTGATTAATAAATTGCCTGTAGTACCCACGTTGGGACAGGCCGTGGACTGTTTCCCTCCTTGCACTCTGAGGGTTTTAACCACGTCAAAAATACTGGTGTATTGATTTGAGATCTGGTTGTGAGCGGTGTCCTTTTGGTATTCTTTCTGTGGAACTTACCCTGTAAATTCCTACAAATACAAACAAAGAGACACAAGCTAGTCATGAATCAATTTCGAATATGAAATAACTGATGTAACTAACAATAGAACAACTGACAGCAGTTATTCAACTGCTTGAGAACAATGATACAAAAACGGAGGAAAACAAGCCCATAGGGGTTCGGAAGTGAGAAGAGAAAAGAAAGAACAGAAATAAATATATACATCTTGTTTTTCAGTGCACAAAAAACTCTTACGTGCGTCCTCAAAAAATAGAGACTGTACAATTCCATGCTGTGCTTATATTTTATTTTTCCTTCATGTACAAAACCTATTATATGTTCTTGACAGACTTCGAACCAGTGGAAGGACAAATGAACAAACGAGAGGTGACACCAACCAACACCGGTCACGAGTTACAGTGCCCAGACAAATACATTTTCCAGGTATGCAAACGAAACTGTAAGGCGACTCAAGATTTTCTTTCCACATACAATTAACAGTCCATCTCAGCATAAATATAATTATTAACAGTCCATCTCAGCATACAAATTAGTGTTCAACGCAGCTTCAAACCCTACCCAGTTCACAAGCCTAGGGTTTGACAGGGTCATGAACAAAAGCCGTGGTGAGAACTATTCACTATAGTAGCCAACAACCAAACCAACGACCCATACAAGAATCCATTACAGACAAGAAAAAAAAACAATTCTACCCGGAAGATATCCAGAATGGCCGGAAGCCCAATGCATTCGACCCAGCGAACGGCTCCACCTGCATAGGGACGAAAGGAGGAAGGGTTAGTTACCAACCCTTGAAGGAAAGCGAGAAACTAAGAAATTGGAAGGGAAAATGCTGAGAGAGTGAACGAGAAATAATACCTGAAGGTGAGCCGCAACTGCAAAGCAAAACCCTCAAACGGACGAACCCTGCTCACAGAGGAGCCGAGCTATTAGAGTCTAAATAAGCAGCGGAAAAGAAGTCTGGCAGAGAACGAGAGCTTACCAATTGAGTTAGCAGAGAGCCGAACAGGGCAAGCCGCGAAACCCATCGAACTTGGAGGCTGACGAACCGAGACTGTAACCAGAATGCCATTAACTTATAATGCTCAAATAACCATGGACTCTTGAGGGAAACGAACAGACAATACTGTGACAAACATCAACGCCAGTGGAAAACGCCAAATGACAGAGGAACAAACATATAAACAATACAGTAGCCGAACTTACCAAAGCGACACCAGACAGTCGAGGCATACAAGCCAGACCTGGAACAATAGAACCGCAACCAAACGTTTGCCATACAGTTAACCGAGCAGGCAGGAACCGCATTGTGTTTTCACCGTAGACAATACAACAAATACAAAGGAAAATCGCAGACACTGCAGATCTAAACAACCAAGTAACAATAATAACCCAAAGGGCGCGAACAGGGTAAAACCCAAGCCAAGTAACTTTCCAGGATCTCGAGGAGGGACAGTTGTCCACCGATAAGACCACCACAGTACATGCCATAACCCAAGTTGATTGTAAATCAATCTGAATTTATTACCAAATCAATTGTATACTATCCGATCCATAGGAGCGTTACACATTCGCTTGGGAGTGGCAGGACCACGTGGGCTGGCCCCATCCACAAGACTAGTAAATTCGTAACAAAACTTTTCCACCAATGCTTAGTCTAAAGAGCCCACAAATTCACCCAAAAAATAATGGAAATTTTGGAAAGATTATGACAAAATCCAACAGAAAATTTTGAAAATCTGGGTTACCACTATCAAACTTCAGGGTTTGGGTTTCCCAGGGGTTCTTGATGGTGTTGAATCCATTTTCACCATTCAAACACTCCAACATTCTAATTTTATTTTATTTTTTACTAGAAATATGTTGTCCAGGAAAATTTGTAGCATCGAAGATGTTTCATTTCATTGGGATAAATATTAAAAGCAACGTTTGATGATGATGAAAAGAGCCAATTAATTTGTGCACAATTCTAGTCTTTTCAGATTGGAGCGAATAATTCCACATTCGAGTTGGTGTTTCCAAGTATGCAAAGCCTACAACGAAATTATAATAGAACAAAATGTGAGGAATTGAGAATAGTTTATGCAATCCAAGTATTTTGGAACTATATCTTAGTTAACTTCTAAGTATTTATGTAAGCCATTAAGCTCTTTTATATTTAACTAATAAATCAGTACTACATCGAAGGATCTATAGATAACTACTACTACCAGAATAATTTACTGTATATTTAAACTATATTTAACTAAAAAGTTTTATTTATTAGCAACTTTAATATATCTATTGTTTCGGAAACCATTACAAAGAAACAAGCATATCAATGTTTAGGAAAATAAATAAACTAAAAGGAGCTAAACTAGTATGTAGGCACTATTCTATATGAAATAAATTATTATCTTGCCCCAGATACTGCTTGCAACTTCACCATCCCTGATAATTATAGATGTCGATGTCATAAGTTTTTGTATCTTGAATTTCAATAGGTGATGAAGGCACCACCCTAAACATGCATATAGATCAATCAACTAATTCACTAAAAGAGTTGTCTTCTAAGAAATGCTCAGTGCCCATATTCATATTGGTTGACCAATTCACATTAGTTCAATGCAAGATGGGTTGATAAGGTTTGCATGATTAGCCCAAATTACATTCTGAATAATACAAGTTTCGTCTTGAGAATTGACAGACGATTTCAAGGTTGCCTTCCAACTAAATACCCAACGTGTTTTCATTGACAATTCAAAATTATGACTGCACCCAGATGAAGTGAGAACATCGATGCTTGGTTATCATACAAATTAAGATTGATAACTTCCAAAGAAAAGTTGAGACGTCCAAACAGTTGGATTCTTTTCCATTACAAAACAAAGAGGGTAAATCCAATGCTTGGTGCTTGGACATCCCCATCATATTACATGATACCTCATATTGATTTGGAATAAATTTCTAATGATAAGACAAATGTGGATTTGCCTTGAATCTATAATCATGTATGCATGATTTGAATCCACACTTAGTAGGTAATATATCTAGTGCATCATACATGTCTCTTGCGAGTCCACCCGCCACTTTTCCAAAGGAGAAGGTTACTCTGACTCCCATGTCTTTAACATTTTGGGGCAAGACATTACATAACTGTAACACCATAGCGATCAAAATGTTATGCTATGGAATTTTGCAAGCTCTAGCTAAACTTTGGAGCAATGGTAAAAAAACTTAAAAAGTTGAAAACACATTATTGCCAACTTTCTCCCAGTCTCTATTGGGATCAAAGATGACCTTGTCAAATCTTTTTGTTCTTGTCTTTCAAATGGTGTATATTGATCATTTTGGGAGATGCGAGACAACCATCTAAATTGATGATCTTTGATATTCTTTTTATGTAGCTCCACAAAATTCTATAGGAGAGGAAGTCAAGAACAAGACGTGGCTTTAGGAGTGTGCTCGATTTCAATAAGCATATGTTAAGGAAAAGAAGCATATGCATTCATTGGCCTCTAATAAGTTTTTCCAGCATTGGTGTCAAAAGACTAATTAAGACCATGAAAATACTTTCATGCTTTCAATAAACACTAGCTAAATGGAAGTCAATACCCTACAATATTTGTGTGCACAACTGATTCAAAATCTCAGATCATCATTGCATAGATCCATGGGAAAAACCAAAGAAGAGCATTCGAGACAAGCATCACAAGCTATCATTGCCTGCATACTCTTATTATAAGCAAGAAGATAAATTTGGAATGCTAAGAAGCACATATTATTCTCTTACTAAACAAGAATGAGCTTAGCATTTGAGATAACCCTACAAAGACTACAAAGACTACTAAACTTCTTCCTTGGTTGGTGGTGCATGTGACATGAAATTTCACCTTATCCTCGTTGTCATTTTCACTTAGAAAAAAGAATCAAGCAATTCAAATTTCTCTTAAAAGGTGAAACTAAGACCAAATGGAATAATGGAATGGAAAAATGTTGGCATTTTTGGTTTTCATAACAATTGCAATGACAAGTCTAGCTTTTGCTCATTTGATGGGGAAACCAATCTAGGCTCAAAAAGATGGCCATCTCCTTTTCGAGGCCTTTTCCAAGAAGAACATGTTCCTCATCAATCAAACATTTCAGAGACATCAACCGGAAAGAAACTTCCAACATTGAATTGATTTTCAACAAAAGGGAAAACCCATCCATCTAGTCATGTTCCTGCCCCCCTTGAAGAGTTGCAAAGTGAGCTCTTATACGAAGAGACCTATTTAGAAAGCTTGAAATTGGAGTAAAATCAAAGGACGGAACAGGTGGTGAGGGTGATAGGCTACAAAAACTCTGCTGAATGTTCATATGAGATTTCTAAGTTCTTCTCGTAGCAATTCTCCCCTTCTTATGAGCATTATGGTGTCCTCCCAATGCCTGCGAATTGTACAACTTCCTAGAACAAACTAAGCACGGGTAAATGCGAGCTTCCAAAGATCCCTGCTACAAAGAGCCCGTGCTTTCACCAATTATTTTCGAGACCTTCCCAACACCTCTCAAAGTAGATTTTGCAATTGCCAAATAAAATTTTGTCTTGCACTCTAAAAATACTGCCATGCAAACAAAATAGGAAAGCCCTCTCCAAGCAATTTTATTATGCTAAACCCCTATAACTAGGGATGTCATTTGTAATCTTTCTCTCGCAATATATGTAATTTTGTTCTTGTTTACAAAAGAACATAAAGGTATAGAAGAATAGGCCTGTGTGAAAATAAATCAAGTCCAGTTTCAAATTTAAATAAAAATGTAGGGCTATCTACCGTGATATTGTAAGTCTTTTGAGATAGAGAAGGCCCACAACAATTGTAGAAAATGGATGTGGGAAACCCACAAGCCCATGCTTGAATAGTAGAGATGAACTAAACTGTCTGACGCAGCATAGATTCTTCTGACTTCTGTTCAACTTCTGGGACAAAAGATTGCGGGCACTAGAGCTTTACTAGGACATGCGAGGGATGAATGAGAAGGTCGTTGAATGCCGCAAAATAATTTTCCATAATGGCATTGAGAAAAGAAGCCATAATTCCACAACAAAACATGCACACGGGTTTCTTTAAGATGCACCCGAGTTGTCTTGTATATGTAGTAAAATCAGAGGAAGCCGAAATTGGTGGTCGCTGCCATCGATAGAGTCTTCATCGTGTAGTCGTGCACCATAAAACTATGTTTAGTGCCATAAACTCCACGAAGAATTCAAACGAACTCTCTTGGAACTCCGGCGTAAAAGGCTTCGACATAAATATGGTGCACACTACAAGTGGAGAGAAGAAGGGTGTGTAAAAATCTATGCATAGATGTCAGACAGAGACAAGAAGTGTAAACGAAAACTAGAGGTGAATTGATTCAAAAGATAGGCCTATTGACCTAAATATATTTGAAAATTATATATATAATTTTTTTTAAATAATTCATATTATGATATAATACTAATTTATTTTCTAATTTCAATTTCTTCATAAAATAAGAGGTTTGCATATAAAGAGATTTAATTTCTCTAGACTTTTGGTAAATCTAAGTTAATTTAATGATGATGATTATTATTATTATTATATTTATTTTTAGTTTTATGTAATTTGACCCAATCAAAATGTTTTATTGATAATTATAATTATTAATTATTTTATTTTATTTTATTTTGACAAGTTAAAATATTTGTATGATATTACATTACATTACAACATCTCTACCATACTAGACTAGAAAGCCCCTCTAAGCCCAAAAATATTTAATGAGTTAAATAAGATTACCTTAAGAAACTATTATGTAATGAGTTAAATAAGATTACTTTAAGAAACTATTATGTAATGACTTAAATGGGATTACCTTATCATTGCTTTCTCTCTTCCGTGGAAATGGAAAGGTCTTTCGTTCAAATTTTCCCTGATTTAGCATGTAGTATGAACAAACAAACCATGAATAAATAAATAGTAGGAAAAAAAGTTAAAAATGAATATATTGAAGCATTATAACATGGTTTTCTTCCCCCCATTCAAAACCTGTCAAGGTTTTAGAAGTTTACAATTGACCAAAAAGTGGTTGGGGAGGTTTGAGCTCTATGTACAGTTTTCAACACTCTATGTTGGCTATAGATCTGTAAATTTTTGTATTGTCTACTGTATATTATTTATTTAGGAGGCGATAAATATTAAACGACCATTTTTCATGCCCATCTTCGATCTATGGGAATTTTTTTGAGGTATTTTCATGGATTAGTTTGAGCATGTCGAGAATATTGGCATTCGACTTGTTTGATTATTATATGATTTTACTATGAGTTCCCAGCTACGAGAGCCCTTGAGCTTTTTCACCGGCTTGGCAAGGTCTTCCACGAATTTCACATCTGTTAGACACATGAATGATTATGAATTATTGCTGAAAAAATTTGGACAATCCTCTCCTACAAATTACTCAAACAAACAACCAAAGTTAGCAAAAGATTGCAACATACCTTGTTCGAAATGCAAATAGAGCACTTTTCTCAATCAATAAATTGTGGCTTGTCTACTTACTTGCGAGAGGGAAGGCTCTGTTTGATAGATTTCATGTGGAAGAGAGGGCCACCATGGAGTACAGTGGAGGCGAGGAAGCCCGTGAATAATTTTCGTTGTCTGTCATGTCGTCCAAGGAAGCCAAGGATGCCATCGAATGTTAGAAAATAAATTTTACGAGGGAAAAGGAACTCAAAAATCGGTTGCAGCAAAGTAGGAAAGGTCAAATTCAGTTGTGGAAAGGTAAATCTTAGGTTGAGGCGAGGATATCACAACCACACAGGGACTTAATTAAAACACAGAGTTCACTCACGACAAAACAAAGTAAAATAAAAGAGGCTACGGAAATTTACTTGTGTAAAATTAAAACCATAATGCAACTGACCACACTTTATATTATATGTCAAAACATAAAGAAATTACATTGGCATGATAAATTGAGGCTACAACTCCAAGTGAAAAACACAACAAACTTACTGTGATTTATGCATTACTAGGTTGTGGAGTAAACTCCGTAAAATTGGTTTTGACGTGCCCACCAAAATTTCCTCCATGATTTTCTCCTCACTACCTCATAGACTCTCGCTCCCTAACTTGCCCAACATGCCCAACATTAAAAATGACTTTTACTTACATATTTATCCTAACATATGAATTTCACATTAGTTACATGATAGACAAAATATTTAATACACAACATGGGCGATTTTACATTGTAAATGATTTTCTAAACTTGCAGGTGTTGTGGAGTGTGGGCAACAATCACGGAATGAATGTTTTCCCATATCTATTTATTAAACTTCATTAAATGCTTTAACCTTTGTGATGTGTTGCGGAATGGTCTGCTCTAAACTTATGTTCTGACCCTTGTCCTTCTGCCTGTAAAAAAAATCGCAACTGTGTAGTGGTTGACTGGGCAAACATGATGGTTGTTAGTGTGTTTAAGGCAGTGGTTGGAATTAATATTTCTAATGCTCCCCCTTAATAACCATTGCCACCTTGACAATTCCCAAACAATCTTTGGGATAAACAAAACTTTCACGTGGAAATGGCTTTGTGAAAATATCAACAAACTATTCCTGTGACCTATAGTGCGATAACATAATTTCATCAGTGTTAATCAACTCTTTGATAAAATGATATTTAACATCAATATGCTTGGTCCTATTGTGAAAGACCGAATTATTTGACAATGCAATTGTAGATGTGTTATCACAGAAAATAGTTGTTGCTTCCTCTTGGTCGAGGCGAAGATCCCTCAACATCCTTCTCATCCAAACTGTCTGACATGTTGCTGTTGTTGTAGCGAAATATTCAGTTGCTATTGTTGACAATGAAACTATTGGCTACTTTTTGGAAGCCCTTGAAATGGCTCCTGAACCCAAATGAAAAATATAACCCAACGTGCTCTTTTTCTCATCGACGCTTCCTGCCCAATCACTGTCGTTGTAATCAACCAGCCTAAAATCATTTGTTGTAGTGCACAAAATGCCATACTGTTTTGTCCCATTAACATACCTTAGAATTCTTTTCGCTTCTTGCCAATGTGTCTCCTTGGGTGTCTCCATGAACCTTGACACCAAACTCATTGCATACATTATATCTGGCCTATTGGCGGTCAAATACATCAAGCTGTCTATCATGCTCTTGTATAACGTAAGATTAACATTGCTACTGCAATCTTCTTTGCTCAACTTCAACCCCATGACAGTTGGAGTTGGTGCAGGCTTGCTATTATGCATTTTAAACCTCTCCAACATGTTCGCCATATACTTTGCTTGAGAGATAAAAATAACATTTTCTATTTGCTTTACTTCTATGCCCAAAAAATATCTTAACAGCCCATGTCAGTGATTTCAAATTCATTCTTCATGACTTGTTTGAAATCAGCGATGAGAAAATCATCACTGCCTGTTAAAATTAAGTCATCTACATAGAAGACAACAATGAGAATCTTACCATCATTCTCTTTGATGTAGAGAGTAGGCTCACCGTCACATTTGTCGAAACCATTGTCCAACAAGTAAGCATCTATCCTGTTGTACCATGCACGCGATGCTTGCTTCAGCCCATAAAGAGCTTTCCACAACCGATACACTTTGTCTTCTTTTCCTTCTACCTCATAACCAGGCGGTTGTGCAACATACACTTCCCCTTTCAGCACTCCATTCAAGAACACTAACTTTACATCCATTTGATATACTTTCCATTTATGTTGTGCGGCAATCGCCACAACTGTACGCACTGTCTCCATCCTCGCGACTGGCTCAAAAGTTTCTGAATAATCTCTTCCATGTTGTTGCTTGTATCCTTTGACAACTAGCCTTGCTTTGTGCCTTTCAATCTTCCCATCAACATTGCTCTTGGTCTTATAGACCCACTTCACTCGAATGACTTGTTTTCCTTTTGGCAAGTTCACTAACTCCCATGTGTCATTCTTTTCTATTGCTTCTATTTCTTCCTCCATTGCCGCAACCCATTTTTCATCTTTGATTGCATCTTCAAAATGGATTGGATCATCTACATGACAAAAAAAGAAAATAATGAATTCAGGCTAGCGCTGCTATCAACTTCATCTTGCTCATATATTTCATTCAAATTTCTGAATTTTGGTCTTCTTATGCTTGCTGAAGATGGGCTTGATATGTCACTTGGTGTTGTGCTTTGTGGCGTGCTTGGAGAAGCACTTTATTGACTGCGTGACGCTATCCTATTATTTGTTGATGGTGTTGTTTTCTGTCTGTTTTGTTGAGCTTGAATAGGAGTAGAGGGAGTCACAGTTGAGGAATTACTTGCTGTTGTTAATTCCTCTTTGTCCTCATGCGGTATACATGCTTTCACATTGACTGTCTTCTTTAAACTTCCATCCCATGCTTCCTCTTGTATGAACTACACATCTCTGTTGATTATGACCTTCTTGGTTAATGGATTGTAGAGCTTGTATGCTTTGGATTCATCATTGTATCCAACAAATATACATTTCTCCCCCTTGCTGTCCAACTTATTCCTCAACTCATCCGGGACATGTGCATATGCCACACATCCAAAAACTCTCATGTGAGTAACACTATGCTTCCTTCCACTCCATGCCTCTTCAGGAACCACGTTCTTGACGCTTTTGGTTGGACACCTATTCAAGATATATGTTGTACAAGTGACAGCTTCAGCCCAATAATCATTTGGCAAATTCTTTGCCTTCAACATACTCCTTGCCATTTCCATAATGGTCTTATTCTTCCTTTTGCCACACCATTTGCTGAGGTGTATATCTTGTTGTAAATTGCTTGTGAGTTCCATGTTCCCTGCAAAATCGAAGGAAATCATTTGAGATGTATTCACCACCTCTATCAATCCTGAGAACTTTGATGTAGTGTCCACTTTCTTCTCAACAAGAGCTTTGTATTGGCGAAAGCGCTCAAAGACTTCACCTTTTTGTTTTAGGAGATATACCCATGTCTTCCTTCTGTAGTCATTTATGAAGGTCAATACATAGTGGCTTCCACCAATTGATGGTGTCTACACTGGTCCACATAAATATGAGTGGACAATCTCCAAAGGTGCCTTTGCCCTTACTGACTTTCCTGCTGAAAATGTCTCTCTATGTTGCTTGCCCAAGATGCATCCTTCACATAGGCTGTTCGATTTTTCTATGAGTGGTACTCCCTTCACCATGCCTTTCCTATGTAGCAAATTCAAACCTCTGAAGTTGAGATGTCCAAATCTCAAATTCCATAACCAGTTTTCATCTTTGACCTCTACTTGATAGTTCACTTGTGTGACAGTTGCCTATTTTCTTCCATCCTCTTGTAAGTTCATTGAAAGTTGTTCTTGTGCACCTTCTTCTTTCAAATCTGATCTTATCTTTAGGGGAAACATTCTATTATTTATCATCTGAACCTTTGCAATCAATTGTCTGCTTGGAGGCTTATCCAAAATTGTGCACACATCATTTTTGAAGAAGACATTGTAGCCATTTTGCATTAGCTGTGTAATTATTATGAGGTTATGCTTTAGACCAGGGACAAAGTAAACATCTGAGATGTGCTTCTTCTCCCCCTTCTTTGTTAGGATATTAACTCTTCCTTTTCCCATGACAAAGACTTTGCTATTAGTCCCTAATGTCACTTCAGATTTCACACTTTCATCTAGATTGGAAAACATATCTATGTTCCTTGACATGTGGTTGCTACACCCTGAATCTGGATACCATATATCACTTTGCTTTTCTTGTGCTACATTAAAAGCTAAAAACATGCTATCATGGTTAAGTTTTTCTTTTGTGAAATTTACACTTGGTTTGTTACTAATGTCATATTGCTTCTTTCTACATTCATTTGCATAATGTCCATACTTCTTACAATAATGACATTGAACTTGAGATTTATCATACTTTTGACTTTGTGCTTGATTTTGGCTTGGCCCTGACTTGGATTTTGATTGCTGCCTCTTCCACTTGAGCTTGAAGGGTTGCTTCTTCCACCTCTGTGTGGGCTTCTTCCTCTTCCTCTAGCATATGATCTTCCTCTGCCTCGACCTTGACCAAAGGAAACTTGGGTCTTGAAGGCATGCTCCAATGAGGAGCTTGTTGCTTTATTCAGTCCATGTTCATGATAAATCAGTGATGCATGAAGCTCATCCACTGAGAACTGCGAGAGATCCTTTGTCCCTTCTACGGCCACAACTATGGCATCAAACCTTGCTGGAAAACTTCTCAAAACTTTCTCAACTATTCTTATTTCCTCAAGTGTGTCACCATGAGACCTAATTTGAGTAACCAACCCAATTACATGTGTAAAAAACGAGTCTACATTCTCTGACTCTTTCATACAAAGTGTTTCAAAATCTCTTCTCAGCATTTGCAGTTTTGTTGTCTTCATTTTTGCCATGCTTTGGCAGGCTATCTGGAGGGTGTCCCATGCTTGCTTGAACTTCATTGCTTTTGCAACCCTTGGGAAAATACTTTCATGAACTGCTTGGAAAATATAAAATAGGGCTTTTGAATCCTTCTTCCCATTGTCCCTCAATAGATCTCTTTATTCTTGAGACATGGCATTGTATGCTGCTGCATCTGCTGGTTCTTGAAAACCATTCTCCACCAAATCCCAAATATCTTGAGACGAAAACAGGGCTTTCATTGTAATAGCCCAATAATCATAATTTTTGCCATTAAACTGAGGTATCTGAGGATTAGTCAAGCTTGTGCTTGATGTTGCCATTTTTGAGTGTAAAAGAAACTTTTTACTTGCTGGTAAATACGCTTTAAAAATTCTACCCTCAAAAACAAATTTTAATTGCTAGTAAAAACACTTGTTTTTACGCTAACAATTTTTAACCCTGATACCATGTTAGGAAATAAATTTTACGAGGGCAAAGGAACTCAGAAATCGGTTGCCGCAAAGTAGGCAAGGTCAACTTGAGTTGCAGAAAGGTAAATCTTAGGTTGCCGCAACAACCACACAAGGACTTAATTAAAACACAGAGGGCAAACAGAGTAAAAAAAACACAGAGTTCACTCACGACAAAACAGAGTAAAATAAAAGAGGTTGCCGAAATTTACTTGTGTAAAATTAAAACCATAACGCAACTGAGCACACTTTATATTATATGTCAAAACATAAAGAAATTACATTGCCCTGATAAATGGAGGCTTCAACTGCAAGTGAAAAACACAACAAACTTATTGCCATTTAGGCATTACTGGGTATGTCAAAACATAAAGAAATTACCAGCTAAACACAACAAACTTAATGCCATTTAGGCATTACTGGGTTGGGGAGTAAATTTCTCTAAAACTCAGTAAAACTGGCTTTCACGCACCCACCAAAATTTCCTCCTTTTCTCCTCACTACTTAAGAGACTCTCTCGCTCCAAAACTTGCCCAACATGCCCAACATTACAAATGACTTTTCCTTGAGTATTTATCCTAACATATGAATTAATTACATGGACAATTTTACATAGGAAATGATATTCTGAACTTGGAGGGGTTGTGGAGTGTGGGCAACAATCGCCGAATGAATGTTTCCCCATATCTATTTATTAAACTTCATTAAATGCTTTAACCTTCGTGATGTGTTGCAGAATGGTCGGCTGCTCTCGCTCTAAACCTTGCCCAACATGTCCAACATTACAAATGACTTTTCCTTGCATATTTATCCTAACATATGAATTTCACATTAATACGCAACATGGACAATTTTACATAGTAAATGATTTTCTGAACTTGCAAGTGTTGTGGAGTGTGGGCAACAATCGAAGAATGAATGTTTGCCCATATCTATTTATTAAACTTCGTTAAATGGTTTAACCTCCGTGATGTGTTGCGGAATGGTCTGCTCTGAACTTCTATTCTGACCGATGTCCTTATGCCTGTAAACAAAATTGCAACTGTGTAGTGGTTCACTAAGCAAACATGATGATGATTGTTAGTGTGTTTAAAGTGGTGATTGAAATTAATATTTCCAACATCGAATTGGCTAAAGAAATAGAAAAAAAGGTAAAAGATTAAGATAAATCTCATAAATGTCTTTCTCCCACGACTCGAGATATATCATCAAAGTAAAAGATGAAGATATATCTCATAAATGTCTATTTTTAATGATTACCAACAAATGATCATTCCAATGATGACAACAGAGATTATGTAACATTTAAATGGTTTTAAGCTTTACCGATAAAGCCAATGGATTTCCATAAAGTGTTTGCTGAACTGATCCCGCTCGCCACTAACACGTCTGAATCGATACCCTCACCACTAACACGTCGCCTGGAATGGCTGAACCGATTCCCCTCGCCACCAACACGTCGCGTAGCCACTTAAATATTTATTAAATAAATGTTTGTAACGCGCAAGACGCAACCCCCGTGCAATCACAGCGGTCAATCAGGTTATACGATGCAGAACATTCTGTTAATATTCAATCCTGTGTTTTGATTTATTAAAAAAATAAAAAAAGTCAATCAGGTTACACGATGCAGAACATTCTGTTAATATTCAATCCTGTGTTTTGATTTATTAAAAAAATAAAAAAATTTGAAGCCCACATCTAGAGGTTGAAATAAATAAAATAGACTCGTATCAATTTTTTATTATTATCTTTAAGCATTAGATTTTTTGTTTATGTCGATAACGCATTTGATTTTATGTTTATGTTGATAATGATTTTCACAGGAGAAAGAGAAAGAGAAAGAGCAAAAGAAGGGAAATAGCCGGTCAAAGCCGATGGCTACCAGAAATTACTGGCCGGGTTCCAAATTTTTTTCCAAATTAAAAGAGGTGCTCGCGGAGGGAATTGAGGGCATTGTACGTATTGAATATAATTCATAGTTTAATCATTAATGTTCATTACTTGATTTTATTTAAACGTTCTACTTTAAAAATGCTCTTACTTCCATGTGTTAATACACAGAAAGATCTTCCAACTGGCGACGCGAAGACAATCGCTCTGGATCTTGTTAAGCGAGCGGGCATGGCACACCTGGTTACCGCAGGTTTTCTTGTAGTGGCAAATATTTTGGAGCGGTACGAAGCAATCTCTGCAAATAAAGGAGCCTGCTTGTCCCTGCTTAAGGAGATGGATAAATTGGCCCGACATGTTAATGAACTTCGAAAACGGCCTGAATTGAAGGAATCGATGGAGGATTCTATCAGGGAAGCAATAGCGTTGATAGTTGAAGCCTGTATCGCTTGCTGCACTCAAATTAATGCTACAAAATTTTCTGCAAATTAATGCTACAAAATTTTCTAAGTGAGTACTCACTTAACATACTTTAGTCTCATTCATTAACATTGTGTAAATGGACGCTAAATTCTAAATAAATTCGACCCCTTTTACCAAATAGTCATCTAAATAAATTTCTTAAGGCAGGTTTTTCTCAACTACTGTGAATGACCCCTTTTACCAAATAGTCATCTAAATAAATTTCTTAAGGCAGGTTTTTCTCAACTACTGTGAATGGAGAAGAGTTGGCTAAATTTAAAACAAGGTTAGCAGAAACAGACACCCATATGCAGAGAAATTTTAATCTATGTCTTTACGATGCCATTGTGCGCCCACAAAAACCTATGGAGCTACAGTATCCAGAATATCCTAAAGGCGCAGGTAAATTGCGTACTGTTGAAAAAGATGTTATTTTAAATATTTGTATAGTTTTGGAGTTTATAGAGGTTTATGATCTTTTGTGTTTAAATATGTTGCAACAGTTGGCATCGAAGATCCATTGAAAGAAGTTATTGAACGGCTAGAAATGGGAAGTGACAAAAATGCTGTAGCAGTAATGGTGCATGGCTTTGGTGGCATGGGAAAGACTACCCTTGCCGATGCCGTGTTTGCACGGCTGCTTAATGCAGAAATAGAAGGATATAAATATTCCTATGTTAGATTGTTTGATACTATAGCATCAACTCCAAATCTAGTAGAGTTGCAAAAATTCATAATAAAAGCTTTGAGGAGGGGAGAAGAGCCAAAAGTTGAGTTCCAAAGGTATGAAGAAGGACAAGGACAAATTAAGAGCATCTTAGAGAAAGAAGTGGTTTTTATTTACATAGACAATGTGTTGATTAGGGATGAAGTTCAAGAACGTGGAGATGCACTTGATCAGCTTCTCCCTAAGAATATGGGGAATGCCAAAAAATTGAGGTTGCTCATAACTGCACGAAATAAAGATGCAGAGGGTATAATAGTGCGCAAAAAAGTAAAAACAGAATGCTACGCTATTCAAGGCCTTCCTGAAGCAGGGGCAGCGGAACTTTTCAAGAACACACTGGGTGACAAACGGGAGCAACTAGATCCTAGCGAAATCGATGAGTTAGTCAAGATATGTGGAGGCGTACCAAAGCTTTTGACGGTGGTAGCAGGATTCATAAGCGCCGAAGAAAACACGCTAAATGCTTATAGAACAGTGATAAAAGAGAGCAAAACAAACTGGAAGGGTAAAATTGGGGAGGACATAAACTTCTACGTCTTTGCCTATGAAAATCTTCACCACACCTTGCAAGATCCATTTTTGGATATTTGTTCCTTTTTTGAAGGATGGGACTGGAAAATACTTTCAAATATTGTGGGAGACTCAGAACTGGAAAAGCTGGAAAAGAGAGGGCTAGTCACCCAACATGCGAAAGGTATGACTGCAAAGGTACACGATGTCATCTTGGCAATTGGTCTCCAGAAGACAGAAGGACAAAGGTTCAGATTGGCCAGTGCAAATGACATTCAAGAGTTTTTAGATAAAGAAGATGAGGTACGCAATCTTCTGTCCAGTTTAGATTGATCGTAAATTTAGATTTATCTAAACTTATTAAATATATACGGATATATTTTTTAATGGTTTATTTTCATATTATCTAATAATTTTTAATAAAAAGTATATTTTAAAAATAAATTTAAACCACAATTTCGTTTTGAATTATTTAATTTTATATTAATTTTTAAAAATATTTTTTCAAAAATTTAACTTTTTCCATGTATAATAAATTTAAATGAATTATTTTTTATAATATCATACATAATTATTTGCTTAAAATTGATTTATATATAATCATTTATTTTTTAGAAAAATATCTTCAAAATCTATCACATAAAAATATTATTTGTTAAAAAATATTTATACTAAAATATTATTTGTGAAAAAATATTTTCGTGTGCTATCAGAACGACAGTTTTCTAAAATATTTCTTTCAACACCAAAATATTATTGGTCAAAAAACATTTTCATGTGATATCAGAAAGACATTTTCCTAAAATAATTCTTTCAACACCAAAATATTATTGGTCAAAAAACATTTTCATGTGATATCAGAAAGACATTTTCCGAAAATAATTCTTTCAACATTTTTCTAAATAATTCTACTCATAAAGACGTACATTCATACATTGATTTTTTATTTAATTTATTTAAATTTGAATGTTCGAGTATTGTAAGCGACAACATCTCCCAGCTATACCCTACTGTAAAGCACCAAGCTATTCTTATTGAAAAGTGATCATATATAGTCTTGTTTATCTATTTTGATTCTTATGACTGACTTGATAATATTTAATAATAATGTAGGACCTTCGCAGAGTCAAAGGCATATGCTGTAGTGGCAACAGCCGTCCGATCTATATACCCGCAGAAAAACTAGAGTTAATGTCTGGATCTTTAAGAGTTCTTCAACTTGGACGCTCAATAGATGTGCAGGGCAAATGCGGAAGCATATTTAAAGAGTTGGTTCTTTTCAGTGCAGAAATTTCCCATCTCCCTTTTGATGTATCAAAATTAAAGAGATTCGAGAAGTTGAGTTATTTATGTTACCAACCAGAAGATTTACCAAATCTAAGTCAGGCAAGTCCACTTCAAATACCCGGTCCCCGTTATTGCTTTTCCCAATTTTCTTCGAATATCTTAGAACGGTTTATCATCAGCAGTTTTTATTACCTTTAATGATTTGAGTTATTATTTTCATATATGAATCATTGCATAAATTGCAGATGCCCTCCAGTCTTAGACACATCGAGTTCCAATTAAACTCGCCTGCCTTTAAAATCACTTCCAATTGTCTTCAGCAAGTCAGGAATTTGCGAGTACTGGAACTGGCGAATGCACATTTTAAAAACTTGCCTCAAGAGTTGGGACATGTGGTAAACGGTTTGCAGGAATTAACGTTTTCAGGTTGCGAATATCTAGAGGAATTACCGGAATCTATTTCAACGCTTGGATCTTTAAGAACGTTGGGGATGATATCCTGTCCTTGTTTGAAGAGCCTGCCAGAAGATTTTGGTTCATTGAATTCTCTACAATTTCTCTATTTGTATAACTGTAGAAGTCTAAAAGCGCTTCCTAGCAGTCTTGGAAATCTTACTTCATTGCAAACACTCAGTTTGTTGGGCTGTGAAAGTCTAAAAGCGCTTCCCGTCAGTCTCTGGAAGCTGACATCATTACAAGAACTTAATTTGTACCACTGTGATAGTCTGGAAACTCTTCCTCTTTCATCTTTGGAAAATTTGACCATATTCTGTCCAAACATACAAGTTCTCCCATCTGGCATCGGAAACTTAACATCCCTTGTTAGCCTTCGTCTATGTTGTTCGAAACTAAGTAGTATTCCTGAAAGCATTGGGCAGTCCAAGTTGTTGAACACAATCATGTTATCTGCCAGGATAAAAGAACTACCCGACGGGTTTTGCAACCTCTCCTCTTTAACAGACTGTGATATCGATGATTGCCAGCATCTAGAGAAACTTCCAGATCGCTTTGGACAACTTACAAATTTAAGAAGCCTAAGGCTAGGCTGTTGTGAAAGTCTAAAGAAGCTCCCAGAAAGTTTCAACCAACTCAAATGCTTGGAGAGCTTGAGTTTAGAAGAATGCGCGATTCTTGAAGAATTATGTACGAACTTCAAAGATCTCTCATCACTGCGAGTTCTAAGACTGAATGACTGCAAGATGCTAAAGAAGCTCCCTGAAGATATTCATTGCCTCGTCAAATTGGAAGTTCTAGATGTACGTAATTGCCGTGTGTTGGAAGGGAAATGGATGGACAGCATGGTAAAGATGAAAACATTACAGATGGTCAAGATTGGAGGAAGCCCGTTGTTGGAGGAGAGATGGGGTGAAATTGAAAAACAATGGGATCCATCATGGTCTTTTGCAGTTCATACAGGGCAGGTGATTAACATTTTCAAATATGTTTTCTTTGCCCACGTCATAGTTCACTCTCTGAATGTTTATTAGATCCTAAAATATATCATGCGGGAAAAAATTGCTAATCATACTTTATATTTCCTTTCTACTCACTTTAACTTTTTCTTCAGGGTTTATCAAATAAGGAGAATATTGCTAAACAGTTGCAGCCAAATTTTGATAGCATTCTCACTGATAGACGAGGACAGCCATTCCATATATCTGATCGTCCTTTGAACACCCCGCTACTTGTTATGTTTGATGCTGACAAAGAGGATTTCGGGAAGCGTTTTCTTTTCCCTTTGATTGAGGAGAATATAGATGATATCCAAATAAATCTCGATATAGTTTATTTTGGCAACCATTTTAATGAATTGCCTGAGAAATTGTCGTATAGAGTTCTTGGCCATGCTCCTGCTGACAGTACTGCCGAAGCATTGTTTCAAAAGGTGCTCTCATTAGATCTAGAGGAGACGTCGGACATTAGCTGGCGGCGCTCTGACATGGGTTTCCTGACATTCAGCGCGAAGATTGTCCATGACGAAAAAGGTGATAAATACCTTTCTTGTTGGGAACGTTTAGAAATAGAGTCGATGGAGGAATTTATAATGAAGAAATGCGGAAGGTACCTTAAATTGAAGCAATTGGTAGAAAGACCTCGAGAGAGTCCTATAGAGTTGCTAAGAGAGCTATTCAAAAGTGGAGAAAATGAAAGTTCTCTTGCCTTTTTCAAGCAGGGTGCACCAACGCAGGTATTCAAGTACTCTATATTTTGTTGATAATTTTTCATTAAAAACAAAATATTCAAATTCCCTTTATTGGCTATTGATTTTATTATGTTTTTGTTGATATGAAAATTGTAGGTCGGAGTCGACGAAGTGAAAGGCAAAACCATTTTATTAGACATCCGGCCCACCAAGCTCTGTTATGATGTTCCTCTTCAGTCATTAGTGGAGATGTATGTTGAGGTGAAGGAGAAAGGGATATTTGATTTTGAAATTATAACAATTCCAATAATACAGTACAAGGCACATGGGTGGTGGGATACATCTGAGAAGTTTTCAAGAGAAGTTCCGTGGTTGGTCCTTCAAAATCCGCGGCAGCTGACAAATGCAACTAAGTTTTTCCTCGTTGAAGGGTGCTGGGAAGAACCGCCAAAGGGTTGGGAACCAAGGCCACGGAATTGGGAACAATGGCCAATAGGGTTCGACAGATGGTACCCGAATATAATGAAGATATTGCAAAGCAACGGGACATTTGCAGGGCGAAACCCAAGGGGAGTATTGCTTATGGTGAACACATGGGGGATTGAAGCTTTTCCTTTTACGGAAGAAAAAAGTAAAGAATTAATAGAAAAAGAAGTTGAAGAAATTAAGAATATGCCTGCTTTAATGTTTCTCCTGAAGCATTTGGATAGGGTGTCGGAGCAGGTCAGTAATTATCTGTTTTTGGTCAGAAGGAAAATAATTCTGTTAGTGATTTCATGCTTTAACTTCGTTATTCATTCTCGTGCGATATAAATTAGGAGGAAAATGGCTGTTATTGATTTTTAGTCTTAACTATTCTTTTTCTTTACTGTTGATCATGAAAAAGGTCAAAAAGGCACTGCATCAGCAAAAAATTATTTGTTTATGTACTTTTGATCCAGAGGACTTTACAGATTCCATAAAGATTTTGTCGACTGAGTTGAAGGATAACATTGAAATAATTTATATTCCAAAATTTGGTGGAGAAGGTTCAATTATAGCTTCAGGGGCTGTAGAGTTCACAGATATCAAGTTTAAAAGGTATTGGCCTTTGGAACAACCAAAGACGTTACAAGTGGAAATGCAGAAGATGTTTTTGTTAGATTTATCTGAGCATGAGGCTATGAGATTTTGGGCACGTTTCCACATTTTACAACAAGGAATGAAAGAAATAAATGATAAGTATGGACAATTGAATGAAATGAAAATGCTTTTAGATTCTACTACTTTAAGGGATATAAGGCTCCCTGGCTATTTATGGATGGTCATTATGGATGAAGATGGGAATTTGATAACAACCAGGGGAGAAAAATTTGTAAAATTATTTCAAACGCTTCAAAATGACAAAGCAAAGAATTTGATCCAACAGTTGGTCAAAGGTGGTAAGGAAAGTCGGAAAGAAACATGGGTTGAATTGGAACAATTGTTAAATATTGATGAGGTAGGTAGTGGAAGCGACCTTCATGAGGAAGGCACGCCCCTTAATCAGGCAGGACCCAAATCAATTAATGATGATTCTGCAGAACCTAGCTCAACTAATGATGATTCAGCACAACCCAGCTCAGCCAATGATGATGCAGCAGAACCCAGCTCAACCAATAATGATTGAGCAATGCCTAGCTCGACCAATGATGATTCAACAGAACCGAACTCAGCCAATAATGATTCAGCAAGGACCCAACTCAGCCAATGATGATTCAATAGTGGCCAGTGCTAAGAGTAACATACCTAATTTTGAAACATCAACCAATGATGATTCAGCAGAATCCAGTGCAACCAATGATGATTCAGCAAGAACGCAACTCAGCTCAGCCAGTGATGACTCAGCAGAATCCAGTGCAACCAATGATGATTCAACAGCTCAGCTGAGGTAAGCCAATGATGATTCAATACTGACCAGTATTGAAGAGTAACGTTCCTTATTTTAAGTTGTTTTAGCGTGTAGAATGTTTCTTGGCCTTAGGGTATGCATCTTGATTTTGTGTGCATCTTGATCGTGTGTGGAACAATATATTTCTATATATAAAGACATTTCGCCATTTTTAATTGAAATCATTCATTCCTTTTTAATGTATCTTATTTTTATTTAAATTTAAAATATAAGTTCAAAGGTTTTGAATTTTTTTTATTAAAAAATTCTAATTTAAATAATGCATTGAAAAATTACATAATGCGTTTTTTTCCTTGTTATAATAAATTTAGTTAATTTGATGAATGTTTGAAAAAATTCTTCAGCTAAAGTTTTTGGTCTTTAATTATTTGTTTACTTATAAAATATATATTTATAATGGTACAATATTTAATTTACAATTTTTTTTTTATAAATTTATTAATATTTTAATATGAATTAAAAATAATATATCATTTTAATAAAAAAATAAACATACCATAATATATATTATACTTGAAATATCTAAATATTGTATTAAATTATATATATATATATATATATATATATATTTTTTTTTGTTTGATGACTATTTTCTTTCATTATTTTTTGTTTTTTAATTAATAATATTTCGATTAAAAAATATCATAATATAATATTTGTTTTAATAATGTTAAAATAAACTCTAACTTAAAATTTCATGTATATAAATTTTGAAACTAATATACATGAAGAACTCATATCCAAAAAATCAAGTTTAAATGATAATTTATTATCAAATTTGACAAATAATAAGGTTTTTTCTTTTTTGCAATATTTGAAGTCATTTTTCAAATTGTTAACTAGCTTTACCATTCAATTCTTTGTACACTTGAAAATGAGATATATAATTAAGCATAAATTTATAATCTCTTTTAAACTTATATTGAGTAATTTATTTTCACCTTTTATTCACTTAACGACTAATTGTGAATCTTTTTGTTGAAATTCCTTACAACTAATTTTATCAGCTCTCTTGAGGCCACACATTCAAAATGGTTATGTATCTCATTCTTAATATTGATTTTGAATTTTATAAAATAATCTTTTAAACAATTACCAATACCATTGATACCACAAATACTACAGGGTTTCTAGTAATTCTAGTGAAAATACCCTAAATTTTTTACCCATATATGAATAAGTTTGTAACTTGTCTAGAAGTTTCTCTTTCTATTCTTGTCTATCTAGTTGAAATTAGAATGAGCTTGTGGAACAACCTGGAATTTTTTGCATAGATACATTTTCAAATATCAAGGAAATTCAAGCAAGCTAGATATTCCATTGGTACCAAGAGTGTTTATTGATGTCTCCAAAACCACAAGTGAAAATACTCAACTAACAAACCATGGTAGACATTTCCTTGTCACATCCCTTGACCAATGCCCTTCCAAACCTACTAAGAAAATGTATATAGAATTAAGTGTGAGTTGAATTCCTCAGCCTTCATGATGATGATGATGATGATTAACGTCCACTATGGTTGTGTGGGAGAGGACTAGACTTTATTTCTTGAAACTATATCGGGGTGGCATCTCTATGCGATGGACGAACATGGAATTTCAGTGTAGCTTGGGTGCTTTGTGATCTAAAGGTCATTATTTTTTTGGCTAAAATTACCTTTGCAGGTATTCTGCTCTTTGATTTCTCTAGGGAATCCCAGTATCATATTCATATCCTTCACATATATGCTCCATATGATTCTACAAGGGAGTTTTAGAATCAACTTGACAACTCTAGTATATTAACAATGGGCTCATTTATTCTTGTTGGTGATTTAAATATAATGATGGTTGTGGGGGATACATGGGGTCCAAAAGGAAAAATGAATCCTTTGGGGAGTTTCTTTTTGGACCTCTTTGGGGTAAATAATTTTGTTGACATTGTGTCAAATCCTCTTATTTCGACATGGAGGAATGGGCGCACTGGTAGGGATGGCATAGCGAAAAGGTTGGACTGTTTCTTGGACCATGAAAACTGGGTAGAAAGGATGGGGTTTATGCGATTTTGGCTTTTTCTAGCAAGGATATCCAATCCGATCCTATTTTTCTTCATTGGAAAGGGGATTGTGATTGGATTGGTTATAGGATTTTGAATTTGAAAATCTTGTTTGTTCTACTTGGTTACAGGATGATTATAATCTGGAGACGTCTCAGATGAACATGGTGTGTAGGAAATTAAGTGACCTTAAGGGGGTTGTTCGAAAATTGGAGAAAGATAAAAAAAAGTAAAAAATTATGAAAGAATTGATGGAGATTGACAAAAAATATTGTCATTGTCTAACTCTTTTGGTATGGATTTATTTTTTGAGGCTCATAAATATTTGACCCTTGATATTGACCAATGGAAGAGGATGATTTTAACTTTGCAAGAAGGGGAATGGTGGCTCAAGAGTCACTCCATTTGGATCAAAGGGGGTGACAAAAATACTAACATTTTTCATAGATATGCTTCACAAAGGAAAAGAGACAACACCATTTGGGAATTAAAGAATGCTGAGGGTAGAGCCATTTCTTCTAAGAAGGATCTTCAGGAGGAGGTTGTTCGTTAGTTTGGACACCTATATGGTTGTAACATGCCTCCTCTCATATCTACCCACTTTCACATGCTTTCCTGGGAAAAACATGAGTGGAGGGGCTACATTGACATGACTCAACCTCCTAGATGACCTATAACAAGACCCCACTGACTTCTTGTAAGTGCTACAGGACCACTAGGAACTAAATAACCATTTTAGGTGTCCAACCCCTGAGATAGCTTTCTTTTTTAGCGAGTTAGACCCCCAATCACTCCCATGAAAAGGCCTCATAGCAAATGTAACCCTCTAGTCACTCCCACATGATTTCTTCCTAGCGACTACAATCTCTTTCAAGAAATTTTGTGCTAGTGATCATGAAATCTAAGCCTTTTTTTTTATGTCCAAGATACATACCACTGCCCAAAACTTAATGACACTTCCAGAAATGATAATAACATAGAGACAAAGCCTCTGACAAAAAACTTACTCAAGTACTTGACCTAAACTGGTCTAACCATGATAGTCATTCTGTTAAGCACACGTGATGAACATGCAACCTACAGGTCATGAATGCATATATGAACATAGAGATCTTAAGCTTATTTGAGGTTCACCAAGAAGGACTAATGTCTTCTCACAATATTTTTCATACTACCAATTAGTCCACCAATATTCCATCAATTAAAAGGTGATAAGAGCCATAATTAAATCTGTCATAAAACCATGCTTATAACCAACATATAACCAAATAATTAACCATGATAGAAAAACCATTAAATTGAAATAATAACAAGTACATTTAATCATAGAGATAAGATGAACTTAGTTCCTATTAACCATGTGCAAAAGACAACCAAATGAGGGACTTCCACGTACCACCCAACCATAGATTGGGTTGAACCAAATATTTCTTTCAGCCAATCACCCCCGTGCTATTTTCCAAACATGAATGTGGGATCTCATGGGATAAAACAATCCATAAACAATGAAGGGAATCCATATGTTAAACCACCTTTACCCTCGCACTACAGTGATCTCACCTAAACAGGCCATGAGATCATAAAACCAAACCAAGTTTGGATGCCTCAGAATTCCTTCACCATCCCTTGAGGAATTTTGTTGTCTCTACCCACATAATGAGGGCTTCCTAGAGAAAACCATCTCCACCCCCAACCCGTGGGATTTCTTTGAAACAACTTCAACTAGATCTAATACCTTATGGAAATACAGAGCTCAACCAAGAATGAATCCCATCACACCATGGCTATTTGAAAATGGGAAGGAAAGACTAAAACCATTGTCGAAACCCGAAAAAACCAAATCCAATAACAAAAACTAAATCAAATACACACATGAATATACCATGGATGCCAAAACCAACTACGAATTCATACATGCAACCTGTTACTTGTAAGTATTCCCGCTGAAGTTGTTTGATCCAACCTTTCCTTATTATTTCTTTTTATTTTCTTGTCCTTTCTTTGCTTGCTTTCTTTCCTTTTCCTCTTGATGCTCTTCTCCTTTCTATGAAACCAATTCTGAAACTGAACTCATAAAAGGCTAACCCGCAAAATCTAGGCTGATGAAAGTTGTGAACTGATCCTCATAAGCCTCTTTATTAGTGATGCCTCTAATTTATTCATTTTCCTTAATTTTACTTCAATTTCATTCTCACATGCAACCTATGACCTTTCACCTCCATTTTCTCCTATTTTCCTTTATTTTATAAAATAAATGCCAATAATGCCTTTTTTCCTTTATTTTATCAAATAAATGCCAATAATGCCTTTTTTCGTTTTCAAAGTCTTTGCCAATTTCCCCTTAGCCATAATAAACAAAAAGTGATGCCCAATAGGATAATTTTCCCAACATTCATCTCAAAATACATGTCTCATGCCCTTTGTCCTATTTTTCCTTTATTAACTTTATTACATGAATTTTTGACCTGGGGTTGTTACAGACCCCTCGCCCTTAGGGGAACACCATCGACGGTGTTCTATGACACCTACAACCAATGAAACCATTGAAAACCAAAAGATACTGGCCATGGAGCTTTATAACCCAACTTGATGTAGTATTCATAATGAACATCATGCTCAAAAGCAAAACCATTATGACAAACATGAAAACATGACAACCATACTGCTTATTGGAGCTTTATAACATAGCTCATCATGGTATTTAGAATATCAACCATACATAAGTTTGTACATATACCAAAAACCGATTTGCCTCAACCGAAAACTAATGAAAGATACATACCATGTATCTGATGAGCCATCTCCCATGTAGATTCTTCAGGCCCAAAGTGCTTCCACTGCACTTTACTTGCTCGATGGCTTTGTTCCAGAGCATGAGTTGTTTCTGCTGCAATATGCACTGAGGTTTTAGCTGGAATTCTCCTTTTGGCTCCACCTGCAATACATACCAATCAATAACATGATCAACATTATTCACATATATTTTAAGCAATGAAGCATGGAAAACATCATGGACTTTCATTGTTGGAGATAGTGCAAGTCTGTAGGTCACTGGTCCCTCAAGGATCTCGAAAGGCCCACAATACCAAGGTGCCAAATTGGCACATGATCCAATCCTCAAGGAGATCTTCTCGGGCTTGATGAAAAAATAAACATGCTCCCCAAACTGAAACTCCTTAAATTCCATGTGCTAGTCTGCATAACTTTTATACCTCTCTTGTGCTACCTTTAGATTATTCTTTATAACTTGCATTTCCTATTCCATGTATACCAACATGTCTGTTCTACTAAGTAACTTGTTCACTCGATCACTCTAGTTAATGAGAGTATTACAACTCTGCCCATAGAGTGCCTCAAATAGACTCATCCTTAATGGCTCGTGATAAACATTGTTGTAAGAAAATTCAACCAGTGGTAGATACTCTTCCCACTTCTGTTGATGGTGCATAACATACATCCTTATCATATCCTCTAGTATCATGTTGACCTTCTATGTCTATTAATCTATCTACGGGTGATAAGTTGCACTGAAGGCCAACTCTATACCCAAACCTACAAACAACTCCTTCCAAAACCTAGAAGTGAACTTAGCATCTCTCTCCTACACAATTGTCTTCGGAACACTATGCAACCTCACTATCTCCCTGATGAAGACCTATGCTACATCACTAACTGAATAAGTAAAATTGACTAGAATGAAGTGAGTTACCTTGCTCAACATGTTAACCACCAACACGATGGAATCATATTGCTTCGATGTCCTCAGAAAACCTGTAATGTAATCCATGGAAATCACCTCCCATTTCCACTCCAGAATCGAAATGGGTGTAACAAACTAGCTCGATGATTGCACTCAGCTTTCACCGGCTGACAGTCCAAGAATCTAGCAACAAAATCTACCACTTTCTTCTTCAAATTTAGCCAATAGTAGAACTTCTTCACTGTTGTCAATGTATTATGATATTTTGGGTGACCTAAATATGGCTTGACATGAAACTCCCTCAAGATAAACTTCTTGAGCTCACTATCATCCGACACATAGATCTATTTCCTGAATTTGACCAGGCCATATGTTGTAAGATGATAGTCCACATCATGATCACCTATACCTTGTTGTAACTTGTATCTAAGATGTTAATAGTTGTCATCATAGGGTCCTGCCTATAATATCTGATCATGTAAATCTATCCCATAAGAGTTCACAGTCACAACATGATCTACCCGCACTATCATTTTCTTTAATGTATCTGATCTCAAATTCAAACTCACTAAGGGTAGCCAACCATCTAGCTTGCTTGGCATTAAGATTCAGTTGGTCAAACAAGTACCTCAACCCACTGTGATCGCTCATCAACACAAACCTCCTCCAAAGAAGATAGTGACTCCACATCTTCAATGCATGAATTATCGTTGCTAACTCAAGGTCATGCGTCACATAATTTTTCTTGTGCTCATTAATTTTCCATGACTCATATAACACCACCTATCCCTCCTACATAAGAACTCCACCAAGTCCTCTCTTGAAAGCATATGTGCACATTCCAAACTCTTTATCTAGGTTTGAAATCTTAAGAACTAAAGCATTTGTTAACAATTGTTTCGACTACTCAAAACTTCTTGCACATTCCTCATTCCATTCAAATTTCTTCCATTTCCTCTGCAATGATGTAATATGATATGAGATCTATGATAAGCTCCTAATGAACTTCCTATAGTAACCATCTATCCCCATAAATGATCTGACTTCATCCAAATTCCTAGCATCTTCCCACTCCATGATAGCCATTATCATTTATGGGTCCATTGCTATACCTTTCTTGGAAACAACATGTCCCAAGTAATGTACCTCTATTATAAAGAAGCTACATTTACTAAACTTGGCATAAAACTATTGTTGTCTTAGCATTCTCAACACTAATGATAGGTGTTCAACATGCTCTTCCTCATTCTTAGAATATATCATCAATGAATACAATAACAAACTTGTCTAGATAAGGACACAACACACTATTCATAAACCACATGAAAGTAGTTGGAGCATTAGTTAGACCAAAACGAACTACAACAAACTCATAATTCCCATAGATGGTCTGAAAATCAGTCTTGTAGATGCCTTCTTCTTTAATGTGTACTTGATGATATCCTGATCTCAAGTCAATCTTTGAGAACATTCTTGCTCCCTTCAATTGGTCAAACAAGTCAGTGACCCTTAGTAATGCATACCTGCTCTTGATAGTCAACTTCTTCAGTTACCTGTAGTCAATGCACAATCTTAGAGTACCATCCTTCTTCTTCACGAACAACAGTGGTGTACCCAAGGAGATACACTTGGTCTAATGTATCCCTTGTTAAGAATTTCTTTCAGCTGCAACTTCAATTCCACTAACTTTGGAGTGTTCATCCTGTATGGTGCCTTTGATGTTGGTGTCACTCTTGGTACCAACTCAATAGAAAATTCCACTTCCGTGTGAGGAGGAAACTCTGAAACATCTGCTAGCAACAGATCCTAAAACTATTGCAATATAGGGTACCTCTTGAATATTTCTACGTCGTCAACATATGTACCCTTTTCACTGGAAATATGGACTGCAAATAGTGCACACCCTTTTATGCAACTGTGCTTAGCTTGCGTAAATGTAATCACCCTAATTGATGTAGGATTATTCTTTTTCTGTGATATTCTCTTTTCTCCATTATCATCTAGGCAATGAGTAGCCTTCTCATAGAAATCTACTTTGGTCATGTGGAGGTACAACCAATCCATACCCAAAAGCATACTATATGACCCCAATGCATAGGCATACCATTCAACTCAAATGCACAAGCTCTTACCTAGTGATGAACTATCTTCTTAGTACCTGTAGCCAACTACACCAACCAAGACTCTGCATGCATTTCTTTTCTCAAACCGCACTTATCCACCAGGTCAGGATTAACATAACTATAATTAGATCCAGGGCCAATCAAAACAGAAATAACTTGACCACAAATCTTACCTTCCATCCCAATAATGGATGCCTTTTGTTTTTCCTCCTTGTTGCCCACAACTGCATAAATACGAGTAATGCTATGACCCACATCCCCAACCTTCTGAGCCTACTGAGCACTTTAGATATGAGGCATACCACCCTAGTACAATAGAAAATCCTTATTGTAATGATCTTTATCACATATCTAACAATGGAATAGTCCCCTACCATCACCTCTATTCTACTGCTCTTCAGGCTATGGCCCATTCCCTTTCTCAACTTCATTAAACTTCTTGTAAGGAACAAAATTTTCTTGCTCACCTGCAGCCTGAGGTCTTCCCTACTTTGGTGGAAATTTTCCTTAAACTTTTCAATTCCCCTTCAATTCATGTTTAGGCTCAACTTTATGCTTTGAATTCTCATAAAAATTCTTCAATTTCTTGATGGCTTCCTCCAACGACTGTGGCTCATCAAATTCAACCCGATCTCTATATGCTGCTAGCAACCCATTGATAAAAATTTGAATATTCTCTTTCTAATCCTTGAGGTAAGGCACATACCTAAACAAATCCATGATCCTACTAGTATACTCATAATTCGCCATAGATCCCATCTACAACTCATAAAACTCCTTATCTTTGTCATCCTAATACCTCTCATATAGGTATTTCTTCTTGAAGAGTCTCTTGAACTCACCCGAAATCAATTATTCTTCTTGAATGCCTTTGAAATTCTTCACATCCTCCCACCAGATATCTTCTTTCCCTTTAAGACCGACGGTGGCTATCTTGGCCTTCATGTTCTCTGAATAGTTATGCGATCTCAAGAATTTCTTCATCTCAAGCAACAATGCCTCTACATCTTCTAACTTCTTCATCTCTCCATCAAATGCAAGAAACTTGACTTTATTGAAATCCTCAGGAAAGTACTCACTCCTCCTATAAGGATGATGGTGATCATGATTATGATGTCTCGAGGATGAGGAACTAGAATGATACCTAGACATACCATTCCTCCAATCAAGTGTGTCCAATGATCTTCCACCTCTAACTGTGTCCCCTCTATCCAACCTGTACCCTAACCAAGACCTACTACCATAGGCTTGTTGTGGGGAAAAATTCCTATGCAGGACGATCCTATCCACCTAAGGTGTGACAGTGCCTTAGCAACAAATAGAAACAACTATTCTAGTATTCTTCCTTTATGAATTAAGAATGAAGAGAGATGGATGGACTAACGGGTGTCTTCCGTTTGTCCATCGATCCGGTTTCTCTTCTCTTTGAGAGCTCCCAGCTACTTGCCTTCTCGCTCGCCCAGCTTTACCAAGTTCCTGCAAGATCACAAGAAGGGAACACTACACAAAGACATAGATTCATATTCATAACTAGTTCAGGATTAGAAATAAATTAAACATACTAATGCAATCATACATCAAAGACACATCAACATGTAGGAGAAACCAAAATAGCTTTATTGATGAAATAACAAGGTTCAGGAGGAGATACAACCAAGAGAGTTTCAATCCAGCATCTACCTCCCAGCGAATGAAATCCTTTCTTCACCTCCCTTCAAAGCATAAAGCACCCAATGATTCCAAACTCAAACCAACAAAAATTCTTTGCAATATCAAAATTCCAGACTCTAGATCTCATGGAGGAGAGATCCATATATAGATGTTTGGAGAGAGGATGAGTCAGCTTGAGATCTGAATACTGTCCTCTCTCTCTGTCAGTTCTTGCTTCCACTTGGAGACTAAGAGCCTCTTACTCATCACTTAGTCGAACTCAGCAAGGCAAGTGTCATGGAGGAAGATTCTGGAAGCTTCCACAGTCTTTACACCTCGCACAACGGACCCTGCCATTTGTCATTTCCCGCTCAACGCACCCTGGTAGTGCATTTGGGTGCGTTGCAACACACCTAGCTAGTGTACTGGGGTGCTTTGCAACGCAGGTGGCCAATGGAGCCACTGAAATGATCCTGATTTGACTTGTTTTTGAGCAGTTTCTGGTGGAGAACTTCTGTGAATTGCTGTGGTTTGCTGGCCTTGTTCCTCTAGGGGTAGGAACAACATGTTTAGGGACTTTGGATCCCTTGGATTATGGACATTTCATGCTTAGAGCTGTAAGGTACAAAAATGTCTATAACAAGGCTCCATTAGCTTTCTCTTCCTTCTCTTGACTAATCCTAAATTGTCCATGTCTCTACAAGTCAGACAAACTATGAAGGATGACTACATTGGCCTCAACCTTCTTTTCCCGATCCCTTGAAAGTATTTCATGTGCCTCAACCAACCCATCATTGTCGGCTTTGAAGCTTTTGATATCTTCCCTAAATCTCTTCAATGTGTCTGCTATATAAGGAGAATACTCATATCATTGTTGCCCAATTGATATGTAGGGAGAGTCACGTGAACTATAGTCTACCATTTTTCTCTTCATATTTGATTCTCTTCTTCCTACAATTATACCATGTCAGATAAACCAAATAGATACCATTATTAAAATCATACCTCAATGAAAATCAGTCCATATTAGCATGTATTGTGCTAATATATACATAATCATAATCATATCAATATATCAACATCATGCATAAAAATACCAACTACATACCATGACCTCATGCATGATAACCATAACCAGATAATGCATGCATAACCACATGCATCTCACCCATGACTTCCAAGTATTTGAACCATGCTCTGTTACCACTTTGTGGTATCAGATATCACTTAAAGAGAGAATAACCTAATATGATACTAGTCTGCAAGATGCCTCCTCTCATATCTACCCACTTCCACCATCTTCCCTGAGGTAAACATGATTTGAGGGGATACTATGACATGACTCAACCTCTTAGATGACCTTAAGGAAATGGAACTGACATAACAAAGCCTCACTAAATTCCCTCAGGTGCCATAAGTCCCCCAGGAACTAACCTATCATTCCAGGTGTCCAACCCCTAAGATAAATTTATTTTTTAGTGAGATAGACCTCCAATCACTCCCATGACAAGGCCTCCAAGTGAATGTAACCATCTATTTTCTCCCAGAGGCTTACTTCATAGTGACTGCAGTCTCTTTCATGGAGTTTTGTGCTAGCGACTATGAAATCTAAGCCACTTTTTCAGGGTTAGGATCCAGATCTCTGCCCAGAACTTAATGACACTTCCAAAAATTATAAATAACATAGAGACAAAGCTTATAATATAAAACTTACTCAAGGACTTGACCTAACCCGGTTTAACCATGACGATCATTTTTTCAAAAACATGATGAACATGCAACCTATAGACCATGAAGTAGTATTTGAACATAGAGATCTGAAACTTATATGAGGTTTACCAAGGACTAACGTTTTCTCATAATATCTACCATAATAAAAATTAGGTCATGAATTCATTAACCAATCATTCATGATCAATTAAAAGGTGATAAGAGGCATACTCAACTTTGTCATAAAACCATGCTTATAGCCAGCATATAACCAGATAATTGACAATGATAGAAAAACCATGCAATCCACATAATAACAAGTAAATTTAATCATAAATACAAGAGGAACTTAGCTCTTATCAACCATGTGCAAAGCCAACCAAGTCAAAGACTTCCACATACCACTCGACTATAGATTGGACTAAACCAAATATGTCTTTCAACCAATCACCCCCATGCCATATTCCAAGCATGAATGTGGGATCTTGTGGGATAAGCCAATCCATAAAAAAACAAGGGAATTCATAGGTTAACCCACCTCCAATATCACACTACCGTGATATCACCTAAACAGGTCCCGAGATCATAAAACCAAACTGAGATTGGATGCCTCAAATTCCTTCACCATCCCTTGAGGAAGTTTCCTATATCCACCCACCCGTTGAGGGTTTCTCGAAGAAAACCATCTCCACCCCCAACCCTTGGGATTTTCTTGAGACCACCTCACTCGGATCCAAAAACTCTCGGAAATCCAAAGCTCAACCAAGAATGAATCCCATCACACCATGACTACAAGGAAATGGAAAGGAAAGGATAAAGTCACTGCTGAAACCTAGCAAAACCTATGCCAAACAAGAATGCACTAAATTATAGATACCATGAATACATAGATGTTGCATAAATAACACTTCATTTCGTTAATAACATAATATTGAAATATGCTTACAAACAGAAACGAAACAAACTAGCTTGCGCGATGGTAGTTGATCTTTGAGAAGAGATATGGCATCTACATGCCTATGAAATTTGTTACAATGAGGCTCAAGGGCCTATTTATTATTGAACACCAAGAGAAAACTGTAAAAAAACAAAACCCTAACCTCAGGAGATGTAATGCTAAGAGTTTGTTGGCCCCATTGGGGGTTAGCTAGACAACCAACTTCTCAGGGTCGTACTTGGTCATGTTATCTCTGTTTGGAACATACGATACCTAATACAATAATTTGGTCATATTATCTCCATTTCATGCCGTTTAGGGGGTCAAAAGTGTTGCGGAAGTTGATGACCTGAAAAACTGCTAAAAATAGTAAATGATGAAATAACAAGGAAACATATGAAACTGACTGAAATTCTAGGTGGAATATGTGGGTGCCCACCAATATCCACCTAGATCATTCCACTCCCCTTAGGAAGGAATGGTCCCCATTGCATACAGAGCCTCCATGAGGTGAGGATATTTTTGTTGAACCCGGTCCTTGGTGAACCACTTGCCCTGGTAAAGGAGTTGGCATGCTTTGGCAACTTGATATAGGTGGATCGTCTATTGGTGAGTGTTTTTTATCTATGCGTCCATGAGCTGATTAGTTGTGGCCTGTTACATGCAATCTGGGTTGAGATCCATTGGTCTGAGTTGTTCTGCAATGTCAGATGTGTCCAACAATGGTGGAAAGTATGGTCGAAGGCGGTTTACATTAAACACTGGGTGCAGACTAATGAACAGTGGGATGCTGATCTCAAAGGCATTATCACTGAAAACCTTGGAGATGGTGTATGGCCCATATCGGAGTGGGAACATATTGTGGTGGGGTCCAGCGAGGCACTCCTTGTGCAAATGTATTCACACTTTGTCCCCCACCTCGAACTTTTGTGGCACTCGATGTTGATGATGGCATTGCTTGTAGCTATCATTGGTTTTGTCCAATATATCATGGACCTGATGGAAGATGTGTTGAATGTGCTCAATGAAGTTGTTAGATCTGTTAGCTTAGGACTAGATGTGAGCTGAGTCTTCTTGAGTGGCTACAAATGGTATGGCCACATCAATGGGACAAAATAGTTGAAATCCCAACCCTACCTAAAAGGGGTTGCGGCCCGTTGAGTTGTGGAGAGCTTTGTTGTAGGTGTGTTGGACATAGGGGAGACTTTAATCCCATGTGCATAGATGCTTTGAGTTGTACATGCACATAATGTGTACGATCATCCTATTGACAACCTCTGTTTGGCCATCACTTTGGGGATGGAAAGTTGTGGAATTAGAAAGTTTTGTATCTAGCATCAACCAAAGACTTGACCAAAATGCACTCAGGAATTTGTTGTTCCAATTTGAGACAATGGATTATGGGATCTAAAAGTGTACCCACACTCACTCAAATAAGAGCTTAGCAGTGGCCACTATTGTGATACTCTTCTTGCAGGCTATCATGATGGCCATCTTAGACAATCTATCGACAACCACGAAAACGTAGTCATTGTCTTGCCTAATAAAAGGAAGGCCCGAAATGTAATCCATGGAGATATATTCCCAAGGTCGAATAGGAGTAGGTAGAGAAGTATACAGGCCTTTTATTATTGATGGTTGGCTTGGAAATGGCATAGGCAGTGCTGGATCTAATGTACTTCCTAACATCTTGACGAAGTTTCAGCCAATAAAAATACTTCTGCAATACCGCCACTGTTTTCTCTACTTCGAAATGTCCAACGACTCGACTGTAGTGTGCCTCCCAAATCATCTTGGCATGCTCACTTGATGGAACATAGATGTGTCCCAGGTGGCATAAAAGTGCATCATGAAGGTGAAAATTTGGAACTTTCTGCCCTTCGAGGGGTGTCTTGTATGTGTTGTCGAATTCTGGATCACTTTGGTAAATAAGTGGCCACCCCAAAGTCTCGTGCCCACAAGAGTCGAGAACAGTGATCAGTGCCATGACTGGTGGTTAGCTAAGGCACTCTGTAATATTATTGGTGTTGCCCTTCTTGTACTTAATGTTTAAATGGATTTGTTGCAGGTAGATGATCATTTCTGATGGCGATCATTTTGCAACTTCCCATGTGTTTGTATGGACTACGGGGGTCAATGGTATGTGTGGATGACCGTTTCCTTTCCCAAAATATAATGCTTCCATTGATGGATGACCTCCATAATGGAATACATTTCTTTTTCGTAATGAGATACTTTCAGACTATGCCTTAGAGTGTCTCACTGTGGTAAGCCACTGGATGCTCCTTGCTGAAAAGGAACTGCACCAATAGCATAGTCGGAGGTGTCTGTCTCAACCTCAAATGGTTTCTTCAAGTCTAGTATTATGAGAATTGGTGTAGACTAGAGGTGATGCTTCAACTCGGAAAACGCCTTCTGTTGGGTTTCAGACCAATTTTTTTTATTTTTTATTTTTAGTGACTTGACATAAAGGCCAAGTGATATGAAAGAACCCCAACGTGAACCTGTGGTTGAAATCGGCAAGACCCATAAAGCTGCGGAGCTCTATTAGCGTGGTTGGGGTTGGCCAATCTCGAATGACTTGTATCTTATCTCGGTCCACATGCACACCCTGCTCATCAATAATGTACCCCAGATATTGAACCTGGGTCATGCCGAAAGTTAATTTCTCCGATTTGGCATACAACTTGGGTTGTCGCATGGTTTGAAGGACCTGTCGAATATGGTGGAGGTGATCTCCCCAACTATTGATGAATATCAAGATGTCATATAAATACACCACCACGAATGCATTGGTGAAGTGTTGAGAAATGGAAACAATAAATTCGAGTTTAATTTGTCCTTGAATTAAACTGTGAATTAAAATAGAATTCTTTTCTCGTAGAAATTTGAAAATAATCAATTAAGTTTAATTAACTTAATTAATTTAGGAAATTCGAATTGGAAGTCTTTTAGAATACATGTATATGTTCTCCCTAACTTATAGGAGTTAAGGATTAGTTATGAATGAGTTGTAATTAGTTAACTCAATTTATTGAGTTAAGTCCAGTTAAATTAGTTCTAATCAGTTTCAGGAACTAATAGTGAGTAATCAATCAGTTGGGACACTAGTGACCTAATTAGTGATACTCTAGTTAACTGAAGGTTCCACCATCAGAAACTCATGAATGTTGATTTTGAGAAAGACCCACTTGAGACTAGGGTGCAGGGACAATGTAGTATTTGTTTTAGATTTTTCTGAGTTGCAGTGATAGTGCATGCAATCAGGAACTAATCCTTGAGGGATTCTGTTATTTTTAGAGGCTTTATTTCCCTTTAAATACAAGCTATTGTTCATAGAAATTACACATTGGAATAGATACTTGGAGAGCTTGTGAATTGGCTAAGCTTTGGCCTTGAGCTTGCTTATGAGTTGGAGATTGAAATGGTAAGTGTTGGGATTGTTCTAGAGAGAACACGCATTGTAATTTTCATCTTGATTTTCTAGATTAATACAAAACAAATAGTGGGGTTTTGATTTGTGGCTTTCACTGGATATTTATTGTGTTATGTTCCTTTGATTCTCTTCCTCTATTGATTATTATTTGCTCAATGTTTATGGGCTTCCACTGTAAAGAGTAGAAGTAGATTCTCGTCTCTTGTTTTAGTATATTACATGAGCTTGTGAATCTATTGGTTTTTCTACATTGTATCACAACAAGACTATTTTTTGAACCGAGAGTTTGCAGAGAAGTTTCAAGCATTTCCATGTAAAATTTTTAGAAACAAATTGCATATTTGGATTCCTTAGGAAAATATACCCAAATTCAAAAAACAAATTAACTTAATTAGCTTAGGAATTCCGAGTTGGAAGTCTTTTTGAAGTCATGTATATGTTCTCCCTAAGTTTTTGGGTTCAGTATGAGTCTAAATTGAGTTGGAAATTAGATCACTCAGTCTACTGAGTTAAGTTAATTTAAATTAGTTCCAAATTGTTTGTGGAACTAATAGAAAGTTAACAGTCAGTTGGTGCACTAGTGCATCCACTAGTGCTACTCCAGTTAACTAAAGATTCCCTCATGAGAAACTCATGCATGTTGATTCTGAGAAATACCTAGATGAGACTAGAGTGCAGGGACAATTTACTATCAATTGTATTATTTACTAGAGTGTAAATATCATGCATGCATCAGAGTTTGATACTATGTTTGGATTTCACAATTTTGGAAGCATGAATTTCCTTTAAATACGGGTTATTCATCCTAGGAATTACGCAAGTGATTAGGGGCTTGGAGAGCTACAAAATTGGCTAAGTGTTGACGAAGAGATAGCTTGTGAGTTGAGAGAGGTGAGTATACTTGTGCAGAATTATTCTAGTGATAACAAGCTTTGTATCTTCACTCATATTTATGATATATGCAATACAGATAGCGGAGTTTTGAGCAGTGGGCTTTCCCATATACATCTTGTGTTATGTGTCATTGATTTATCTTCCTCTTGTTCATATTATTTTCAATTGATCTATTGGCTTCCGCTGGTTGAAAGTAAAAGTAGATTCTTGTCATGTGCTTTAGTACATTGCATGAGCTTGTGAATCTATAGGATTTTCTACATTAAGGCCTTTTCTTGATGATTTTGTAATTGTATACTTAGATGAAATATTGATATTCAACAAATCTCATGAAGAACATGTCAGGCATGTGAAACAAGTCTTAGATGTCTTGAAGAAGGAAAAATTTTCTTTAAAGATGTCTAAATGTGAGTTTGGAAATACCTCATTAGTTTATTTGGGGAATAGTGTTGGAGGGGGTGAATTTATGATAGATCCCTCAAAGGTCAAAGTCGTTGTAGATTGGTCCAAGCCCAATAATGTAACTTAGATTAGAATATTTTTTGGAGCAACCCAATATTGGAGAAAGTTTATTTCTACTTTTTCTTTAGTTCCAACTCCATTACATGCCTTGACAAGAATTAAGCATGGTTTTTAATGGGGAGGGAAGCAGCAAAAGTCTTTTAATGCATTGAAGGAGAAAACAACTATAGCTCCAATTCTTTCACTTCCTAATTTAATACAACCATTTGAGATACAAATAGATGCAAGTGACTATACCATGGGATAAATATTGATACAACATGCTAAGCCCTTATTTTACCATTCTGAAACTTTTAATGGTGCAGTATTTAACTATCCTACATATAACAAGGAAATGTATGCATTGGTGCAAAGTGTGAAAAAGTGGAAACACTATTTGATGGGAAAGGAAACTATCACTCACATTGATCATCAGCCATTGTAATACTTGCAATCACAAACTAAGATACAACAAGCGAGGCACTTCAGATGGATGTGTTTCTTGCAACAATTCCACTTTGTGATAAGGTATAACAAATGTATCTATAACAAGGTTGCTCACATGCTTTCTAGACCAATTTTTAATGATTTAGTTATTCTTAAGATTAATTCTATCATGTATGAGAGCTATGTTGAATAATATGGTTTAGATGATGACTTTAAAGATGTATATGCAAATTTGTGTCAAGGCAACCAAGTAGAGGAATTGGATTACCATGTGCATAATAAAATTTTGTATATGTTATGAAACCAACTCATAAAAGATAGAAAATATAGATCAACGCCTTATAAATCAGCCTCTTCGAGGGGGAAACCTCCTTTACATTACACAAATGAACAATTCTTGGATGATTCAAATGACAAAGCCTCCTTTCTATATATAGGAGTCTAAGGGGTCACAATATAACCAAAGCCGACCTAACAATAATTATATATGGGCACAAAAATAACAATAGTGCGCTTCTATGGGGCACAATAATAACAATATGGGGACAATAGGGGAACGATAATAACAATAAGGGAAACAATGACAATAGTAATGGGGGAATCACTAGTATTAGAGGGACCTAACATGCCCCTCTCCTTCAAAAAAGTGTTGTCCTCAGTGCTTGAGTAGTTCTAGATGCTTCTGTATAAAATTATGATCCTCCCATGTGGAATATTCAACGAGTAAGTTCTGCCACTTGATGAGATACTCCAAAATTGATTGATTTTGTAGCTGTCAACTTCTTGTTTCTTTGACTGCTTCAGGTTCCAATATGATTTTTCCTTCCTTATCAAGTTCTGGCAACATTGTTTGAACTAGGATCTTGTCACCAATAACTTTCTTTAAGTATGAAACATGGAAAACTAGGTGCACTCGGGAAGTTGCAGGAAGCTCCAATTTGTATGCCATAGTACCTATATTTTGCAACACCTTGTACAGACCATAATACTTTGGTGATAATTTATTATCCTTCTTAGCTTGCACATTTGTTTATATGGTTGTAGCTGTAGGAATACCAAATCACCTACATCAAAACTTCTTTAGCTGCGATGTTGAACTGCCTATTGTTTCGTTCTATTTTGCGCCAAGGTGAGGTTATCCTTTAAGAGTTGGAGAACTTGTTGTTGATGCTCGATGTGATATTCCATTTCTTGAACCTTAGACATTTCTCTTAAATATGATGTGATGGATGATGGATGATATCCATAAAGTGCCATAAATGGGGCCATTTTTGTTTCTGTATGGAAGGAAGTGTTATACAACCATTCAGCTAGACGCAACTATTTGACCCATTTTGTTTGTTTATCAGATACAAAGCAACAAAGATATTCTTCCAAACATTTGTTTACTATCTCAGTTTGCCCATCAGATCGAGGATGATAAGATGAGCTATGAGCTAACAGAGTACCAAGACAAGAAAATAATTTTGTCCAAAAATTTCGAGTGAAAATTGGATCTTTGTTGCTTACAATAATCTTTGGGTTTCCATGCAGCTTTTGAATTGTTTCCGTAAATGTATTAGAAACTGTACTCGCTTTAAATGGATGAGATAATGCACAAAAGTGTGCACACTTGGTAAGTCTTTATATTACCACCATGATAACACTCTTTCCTTTGGGCTTGGGTAAACCTGTGATAAAATCCATTGAAACCTCCTCCCAATGTTGGCTTGGAATGGATAAAGGTTGTAGTAGACCTGGGATCTTAATTGTTTCAACTTTATTTTGTTGGAAAACCAAACATTCTGCCAAAAACTTTTGAATATCTGATTTAAGGCTATCTGTTGTTGGGAAAAGTATCCAATACGGAATCACCCTATCCCACTCTAAGGGTGATAGATCCTTAGCAACAATCAAAGCAAAGCTATCTAAGATTACTTCTTTATGAGATGCAAAAGGGGAAAGAAAGAGATCCACTCACTGGTGTCTTTCGCCAATGGTTGATCCAATCTTCTCTCCTTGCTACTTACTCCCAGCTCCTTGTTCTCTCACGGGCCTAGCTACACCAAGATCCTGCAAAAAGACAAGAAAAGGGAAACTACAAGAAGCATGCATTCATAATTGATTCAAGGATTAGAATAAATCAAATAGGCAAGTACAACAATACATCATTGAAACACATGCGAATAGAAGAACCTCAAATGCTTTATTAATGGAAGGAAGTAAGGTTCAGGTGGCGATACAACCATAAGAGGCCCAATCCAGCATCACCTTCCCGACGGAAAGAAATCTCCTCTTCACCTCCTTCAAGCAATCACCCAATAGCTCCAACTATAAACCAACAACAATTCTTTGCACAAAATTCCAGCCTTTTAGATCTCATGGGATGAGATCCTTATATAGAGTTTTGAAGAGAAGATGAGTCAGCTTGATGTGTGACTAGTGTCCTCTTCAACTCCAGTTCTTCTTCAGTTCTTGAGTCCACTTGGAGATCCTAGCTTCCACTTGGAGTTTTAGAACCTCTTACTCATCACTAGGCGAATCCTTTGATCCAAGTGTCATTTTGGAAGCTTCCTGGGCACTGACACATTGAGGAAAGATACCTCCACATGTCAAAACTCGCTCAGCGCAGGTAGCCTTTGTTGAAGTTGACATTCAGCGCAGGTAGACCATGGAGCAGTTGACATTCAGCGCAGATGCTAAGTGGAGCAGTTGACATGATCCATAATTGACTTTTTTTTGAGTGTTTTTCAGTGGAGAACTGATTTGAATTGCTGTGGTTCGCTGACCTTGTTCCCCTAGGGGTAGGAACAACATGTTTAGGGACTTTGGATCCCTTAGATTATGGACATTTCATGCTTTATGCTGTAAGGCACAAAAATGTCTATAACAGTTGCCCCCCTAAATTATGAGGTCGTTTATCGGGTGAAATTATTTATCAGGAGGATCCGAAGTTCATTCAACTGCCGGGAGGTGACCTGTAATAAAATACAATACAATACATTATTTTTCATACTGCTTTCATGATCTAGCCAAGGCGGGCATTTCCCATGCTCAGCTTCATAAATACATTTTCTGTACATAGAACAGACAATCGTCTGATGGTAGACTGATAATTCTCTGCTGAAATTATCATCCTTTGAGGAGGATGATCATCTGCTGCACATGTTAATATCTTTATTCCCTGAATATATATCGCAGCCCGGATGGATGAAACTAGATCCGGGGTCTTCAAACTCGTCCGATCTTCACTCTAAGTACAAGTCGATCCATGTGAGAATTTCTTGGAGTCGAACATGGAAAGACATCGCTTGATTACCAGTCAATGATTTAAACTGTTAACAAGCGCGAGAGGAATCACCGATAATGATGATGACCCTCAAGGTACTGCAGTACAATTCACGTGGTGTGAATATAGGACTTGGCGTCGAACACCACGAAAAATCTCCTGGTCGAAGGTCATTGATGTATACCTGTCGCCGTAAGTGAGAAACTTGCCATTGAGGCATGCAAGCTTCAAAGTACTGGGGGGGGGTGTTCCTAGATCAACTTCTTGGATAATGAGCTGATGTCGACAAGAAGCGATCCGTCAAAGGAGGGCCTTAATGAATCCCACATCAGTGACACGGAACGGAGCTAATGATTGTGATGAAGGTGAAAACGATCTGTGAAATATGATTCAGGGTGGCGGTCATGAAAAGGATGAAAGATGATGTATGGCAGTGGATGGGACATGGTTGACTCTTCCTGAACGACATCTCTTGAACATATAACGACACTGATGTGATGGATCGGTAGCATTACCCCAAATGTGGATGGTATGGCGAGACCATGGTGATGAGACCAGTGAGTGAAACAACCAAACCCGATGTGGTACGGAGGCAAAAGTGTCATGTTCAAGAGCGACTTGCTACCATTAAGCTTTGAGATTCTCCCAATTTTTCCCCAGTCATTTCTGACCAGTACCTCTTTATTTTTGTCAAGCTTGAGGAGGATAACATATGCTTGTTCTATAACCTGCCCTTCGGGCAAGCCCATCGCTATGTTTTAACGAGCCTAGCGATAGGGAAACTCGTTCTCGTCTAAAGACAAGTTTGTCGCTATTTAATGTATTTAACGAGTCTAGCGACAAAGACAACTCGGTCCTTTTCATTTTTAGAGAGTCTAAAAAGGTACGTAAAGTCAACTCTAGAGGTCATTTTTCGTCATCTAATCCATTAAGTCCGAAAAAGTATAAAACAATACAGAAGGGATGAATGTTCGATAGTTTTATCGAGCCGAACTAGACAAGCGCTCGATCTTTTTGTGCAATAATCCCTCAGGTCCAAAAAGATTAAAATCTAGAGGAGGGATAGCTCTTCCGGTCCTTTTAACGAGTTGGAAGGCCAAAACTTGGCAAACTTTTCATATTTTACGAGTTAGTGAAAAGAGCTCAAAGAAGACTCGTATTTTGAGGAACGAGTGATAAACAGGGATAGCAGCAGATTCCAGGTACAGGTTGGAATTTTCCAATCACGGCAATGTCACAAGGATGGCTAGGTGAAATCACTCTTCGCAGCTGTTCCTCAAAATAGGTAAACAATCAAGTGGAGGTGAATGATCGGCCAAATGAAAAGTGGAGGTGACGGTGCAAACACGACCAAGGCTTTTATGGCTGATGAATTTACGGTCTCAAATGGTTATTTACCGGTTCATTTTTTCTGGATGAGATTGAACTCTGGGGGAAGCTTGCTCACATGCTTATGTTTATTTTTTAACGAGCATGAATTCCGCGTTAAAACTGCTCGGTTTGCGTTTATTTTTTAACGAGCATGAACTTGTGCTAAAATTGCTCGTTTCTGCGTTTATTTTTTAACGAGCATGAACTTTGCCAAAACTGCTCGTTTATACCAGTGATAAGATAAGAAATGTCTCCTGGAGATCGCTATTTTTTAAGGAGCTTCATCTCACCACGCTTTGCTCCATCTCCTTTCTTTATGCAAGTTTGGGTTACGATTAATCCAAAAAGCAGATAAATAACCGCTCCTCGCTTGCACTCCAAAAGGTTTGCATGCCCCCAGGTATAAAGTATAATTTCAAGGTTATCCCTCCAGTTTCCACACCTGCTTTTCTTTGGGTGTTCACAGCTACTTGTCTCCTTGCTAGTCTAGCTTTACTGGGACTATACGAGATCACAAGAGAGCAGCTACTTGGTTTTTCTCGATAGTCTAACTTTGATGGATCTTTGCAAGATCGCAAGAGAACAACTACCTGCGACAAGAGAACAGCTACTTGCGATAAGAGAAGAACACTCCTCAAAGACAGAACATTTGTTTTACCAAAGGCATACCTCTTTCAGGTTATCCAAAGATTGTTCCATTAGTAGTTTAAACAGATCATTCCTTGGCGGTGTCTACCGAAGTAGACAAAGGTGAGATAGGCGTTGCCCCAAACACATAACTTTGACAAAAGAATATTATTCCAGAACAACCCCACTTCCTTCAACACCTTCTTCTTCTTGGGGCCTGGCTTTTGCCAGCTCTACCTTACGAAGAGGAAGGAGGGGACGGGGTACGGACTAGTCATATTCTCCCGCGGAAATTCTACCTTATACCCAGGGTTTTTTCTGCCCAAAGCAGACCAAGATGCATGCCCCCTGGGTTCCAGCCCTATTTTACCGAATCACTCACACTCATCAGGAAGAAGAACCAGGGGTGGAGACCTTTCTTGATTAAATAGACCATTCAGGGTTGGTATGTGACTATTTGCGATGCGTGATCCCGGAAATGAAAGTTGGTCTACGAGCTTGACCATTCTTCCTTCGTGTGGAAAACACATTACTCTAAAGAGTGAGGAGACTATTGCTCCCATGCAATATATATAGTCTCGTCCAAGGAGTAGGTTATAATCCAAGGGTCCTCGGACGACCATCACGTTCATTTGAACGGCCTTCCCTTTCAATGTAACGGGCACATTGGGGAGGATCCCTAATGGTCTACTGGTTCCTTTATCAAAACCCGAGAGATTTCTTATCTCAGGAAAAAGCGCCGGGGAACCCAGCGATTTCCAAGCAATAGAGGAAAGGATACTCACAGATGCCCCTTCATCAATGATAGTTCCAGCCATTACCATTCTGTATATTTGGACTATAATTCTGAATGGTATACTGGCTGGTAACCGGGGTCTGCCTAGTTGGTTCCAATCAAAGGACACAACCAGGTTGCTTGGTGGTGGGACCGAATACACGGTCGGATATGACCCTGACGATGTTCCTTCCTGCAATAAAGGAATGGGCGCATTGCCCTGATGCTCATCAGAGTCGGTGTTGATGAAAAGAATCTGGATGGTGTCATCCTTATTCTTTTCAGTGAGGGTGTCAGCTGAAGATGAATCTTCAGTGACGGTGTCATTTGAAGATGAAACTTCTGAAGGGAGAACCAGGTCAACTGCCATTTCGACCTTTGGACTTTCGTCCGGTCTGGATTCAGTAGGTTCATTTTCAGTGACTGACGCTTCAACCGACCACTTGGGCGGGCCAGCTGTATTTTCAACCAACGAAGGACTTGGCGCGAGTTTTTTGTATCCAGTAGGAAGTCGTAACGGTGAAACCGGTCGATCTTCCAAAACTCTCTTTGCTTCATCTAAGAAGGGACAATGGTGGATGGCGTGATCGCCTTCACACAGTCTGCAGGGGAATCTTGTTCCCCCTCTTTGTCTAGAACCTTCACTTTCGCTGGTTGACGGTAAGCATTCAACATGGCTATCAGAGGTTGATGCTTCCGAATTGTGCAAACGAGGGGACCATCCCTTAGTATCCGGGGAATACAGGGACAATCTCGGTGGAAGTGGTCTCCTCTACATATGACACATGGCGATTTAGGCTCGGTCCGTGCTGTGTGTGGATTTTTGTCAGATGTCTTTTGCTTGCCCCCAGTCGCCTTAGGCTCCTTCTTCTTCTTTTCTTTCTTCTTCTTCTCCTTCTTCTCCATGGGAGCTTGGCTTTTGTTGGCTCTACCTTGCGAAGATGAAGGATTGGAGGAAGATTTATAAGAAGTGGAAGGCTGGAGGGCAGCTCTAGATTGATCTAACTGTTGACTCGACTGTTCAGGAACCATGGTGTTCTGAACTACACTAGTTGAGAATAGCCAAACTGGCAGGCCAATTGTCAGTCCTGGAAGCGACAATGTGGCCATGTTGGGCGCACCAACTTCTCCGCAAGAGGAGAAAGGGCTAGGATTTCCATCATGGGGAATTCCTTGGTTGGTGTGTTCCATGTTCTCAACCTAAAGATCAACGCAGGAATGGGAGGTGATTATGTTCCGTTTTAAAATAAATTTTATACAACGACGCTTTAGACACAACTTGCTTTTTCACTTTTTAAGATTCGAGAAAAAAGCTAAAGATGACTCTAGTCTCCTTTGATGTTTTAACGAGCCCGAAGTGACAAATGCTCGGATGGACTTTTTCAGTTATAGAGTTTGAAAAAGGCCAAAAGAAACTACTCTGGAGTTCTAGGTAGAGGGTGTGCCAAACCTTTCGCAAAACCACAGAATACGTTTTACGGTACGGGTGGTCGATCTTCGTGAATGCTGTGTTCACTGCATTGCGATCAGTAGGGCGGCCGACACGGCTTCCTATGGATAAAGGCTTTTTTCCTATAGGGGTCTCCCAATATATACATGACGGTACATGGGAGCACAAGTCCGTATTGATACTTATCGCTTCACCGTGGAGGAATCACCCAACCACTCGACGCTAAGATATCACGTTTAACGACGCTGGAACACGTCTCTAGCTTAGACCTCTATGTGTTTTCGTTATGTTTCAAAGCATTGTTATGTAAATTCAATTCATTTTAGGTTGATCTTGCTTAGCAGTTTGCCTTTATGGATCACCTCGTGATGTATGGTACAACTCCTAAATGCAGTCTAAGAATGATAAGCAAGCTTTTTCAATTCTTTCAACTTATGAAAATCTTAACTACTGAGGGAAAAGAAAGACATCAACTTTTCACACAGATCATAGAGCACACAATGATGCACTTTTCCTAAATCAACATGCAAGCTGTCAAAATGCACATGCACAATGCAGGTATTTCTTTTCTTCTTTCTTAATGTTGATGTATTACAAAAAGAAAGTTGTTGTATAATTTCGAATCCAATTTCAAGTGAAAGCAAACAAGCTTTAGTCCAAAAATCAAAAGAACACCTTAAGATTTACTTGTTTCAACACTAGAAATACTTAAATTCGAACCATATGACGAAAGCAAAAGCTCAATCAGCTATGAACAGCAAATAAACTAACTCTTAGGATCAAAACAACACTTTATCACAGGTCTATATCTAAGAGGCCACAACAAGACTAGTTCACTTTCGTTATGGGAAACTGTGAATGAAGTAAGAAATACAAAAAGAACAATCACAGTTTCTTTATACAACCGAGGCGGAATAATGGCAAAGAAAGGTAGTTTCAGATAGGTACAATGGTTGATAAGGGGCTGCAAAAACAATACTGAAAACTGGGCAACAGAAATCAGGGAACCCCAGTTGCACAATGCAAAACTGGTTCAGCGCAGGCTCTGCACTGTCAGTTTGACATTCAGCACAGGTAGCCCCTTCGGGACTTGCGTTGAAACGCAGACTGCCTTCACTGCAGTGGCGCTGAAGAGAAAACTTTCGTTTCTCTCAGGTTCCGGGTCACAGATTGCTCAAAAATCAACTGTTTTAGGCCAAATCAGAGGCTATCAATCAAGTACACACTAGAGGATGATTAAAGGAAGATGAAGACTATCACAAAGAGCTATTTAGAGTCCTTGTGGATCAGCTCTTCAAATCATAAACATGCCCAGAAACTGAGCTAGAGTAGCTGCCCTCTACTTTGCATCTGAAAGATTCAAATGCAGTTCGATTTGGTACTCCCTTTGTTTAGGAAATGAATAGCAAGAAACACAAGCATCCAACAAGATACGCTCCCCAGTGGAGTCGCCAGTTTGTTGTTGGGAAAAGTATCCAATACGGAATGACCCTATCCCACTCTAAGGGTGATAGATCCTTAGCAACAATCAAAGCAAAGCTATCTAAGATTACTTCTTTATGAGATGCAAAAGGGGAAAGAAAGAGATCCACTCACCGGTGTCTTTCGCCAATGGTTGATCCAATCTTCTCTCCTTGCTGCTTGCTCCCAGCTCCTTGTTCTCTCACGGGCCCAGCTACACCAAGATCCTGCAAAAAGACAAGAAAAGGGAAACTACAAGAAGCATGCATTCATAATTGATTCAAGGATTAGAATAAATCAAATAGGCAAGTACAACAATACATCATTGAAACACATGCGAATAGAAGAACCTCAAATTCTTTATTAATGGAAGGAAGTAAGGTTCAGGTGGCGATACAACCATAAGAGGCCCAATCTAGCATCACCTTCCCGACGGAAAGAAATCTCCTCTTCACCTCCTTCAAGCAATAACCCAATAGCTCCAACTGTAAACCAACAGCAATTCTTTGCACAAAATTCCAGCCTTTTAGATCTCATGGGATGAGATCCTTATATAGAGTTTTGAAGAGAAGATGAGTCAGCTTGATGTGTGACTAGTGTCCTCTTCAACTCCAGTTCTTCTTCAGTTCTTGAGTCCACTTGGAGATCCTAGCTTCCACTTGGAGTTTTAGAACCTCTTACTCATCACTAGGCGAATCCTTTGATCCAAGTGTCATTTTGGAAGCTTCCTGGGCACTGACACATTGAGGAAAGATACCTCCACATGTCAAAACTCGCTCAGCGCAGGTAGCCTTTGTTGAAGTTGACATTCACCGCAGGTAGACCATGGAGCAGTTGACATTCACCGCAGATGCTCAGTGGAGCAGTTGACATGATCCAGAATTGACTTGTTTTTGAGTGTTTTTCAGTGGAGAACTGATTTTAATTGTTGTGGTTCGCTGACCTCGTTCCCCTAGGGGTAGGAACAACATGTTTAGGGACTTTGGATCCCTTAGATTATGGACATTTCATGCTTTATGCTGTAAGGCACAAAAATGTCTATAACACTATCCCAAAAAAATTCCTTCTTAACCGTGTGGTAAGTTTTTAGAAATCCTGAGTGCCCTCCTAAGGGAGAGCTATTCAATTCCCTAAGAATATTTTGTTTGTTGGAAATTCTTACATAGGTATAACTGATCTTTATACCATAACGAGTCATTTTTCCAGCTAAATGTATCATATGTACTAGGATCTTGTTGTAACTTTTGAATGAGAGCCCACACTTCTTCGTCATTCTTCCATTCATCCCTTGCTTTGTTTCTCCAATCTGGTTGGATAATAGAAATGGTGCAAATAAATTCTTCCACATCCTCATCCTTTCCTAACAGTGCATCTGCCACAACATTATACTTCCCTTTTTTGTAGATGATTTGAAAGTCATAATCCAACATCTTTGTGACCCATTTTTGCTTCTCTTCTGAAGATAATGTTTGTTCTAAAAAGTCTTTAAGACTATCATGATCTGTTTTTACCTTGAAGTGTCTTCCCATCAGGTAGGGTTGTCATTTCTTAAGTGCATGTAGTATTGCCAACATTTCCTTCTCATAAATAGCTTTGTGTAAATACTTTCCTTTGATTGGACGAATTTTGAAAAATAATGGGTCTTTCTTCTTGCATTAAAACATCACCAATTCCATTTCCTGAGGCATCATATTCCACAATAAAGGCTTTTGTGAAGTCCGATGTAGCTAAGATCGGTGCTTGGCACATTGCCTCTTTGAGATGTTCAAAGGCCTTCATTGCTTCTGGAGTCCATGAAAATGCATCTTTCTTTAATAATGTTGTTATAGGTGCTGCTATTCTCCCATAATTCTTTAAAAACTTTTGATAATACCCTGTCAACCAGAGAAATCCTCGTAGATTCTTTGGGGATTTTCCATTCCTTAATTGTTTTAATTTTGCTAGGATCTACCTTAACACCTTCATGAGATACAATATGACCTAGATATTCCACCTTTTGTACTCCAAAGAAACATTTGGAGCTTCTTGCATATAATTGTTTCTCCTCCAATAGTGTGAGCATCCTGTCAACATGTTGAACATGATTTTCTAAGGAAGGGTTTGAAAATGGAATTCATCAAACCTTGAAATGTAGAAGGTGCATTGGTAAGGCCAAAATCATGACCAAAAATTCATAATGACCCTCATGAGTTCTAAATGTTGTTTCTAGAATGTCTTTAGTCTCCATTCTGATTTGATGATATCCTGAATGAAGATCCAGCTTGGTGAAGTAAATTAATCCATAAAATTGATCCAATAATTCATCAATGACAAGAATGGGAAATTTATCTTTAATAGTGAGCTTGTTGAGCTCCCTATAATCTGGAAACATGTGCCATGATCCATCCTTCTTGTGAACCAATATTACTCGAGCAGAGAAAGAACTTTGACTAGGTTGAATTATACCAGCCTCTAGCATTTCTTCAACCATATGTTCAATTTCAATCTTTTGGGCATAGAGATATCTGTAAGTCCTGATTTTTGGAGGAACGCTTCTTGGAATCAAATGAATAGCATGGTCATGATCACGAATACGTGGGAGGCCTTTGGGAGTCTCAAATACCTTGGAATGATTGTCCAGGAATTTTTGGAGTTCTGGAAAAATACATGATTTCAATGTGGGAACCTCTAGTAAACGTAATTGTGCAATTATGCCCCATTTTTCTTTATTTATAAGATTTTTCATTTCGTTGGAGCTGATTATCTTTCTTGGTTTCCCTGTGATACCCCTTAATTCAACTTCCTTTCCTTTTGAAGAAAATTTTAGGAAAAGTTCTTGAAAATTAAAAGTTATTGTACCCAAGGATTGTAGCCATTGGGCTTCTAGTACAACATTAGCACCACCCATTGGAATGGAAAGCATTGGGCTATTCAATACATATTCTCTCATGGATAGCTTGATATTATGGCACTTTCCTGAACAATTTATGGTTCCTCCACTTGCAACCATAACTTGACACTTTGGTGCTAGATATAGGAAGCAATTCAATTCCTTGGCTATCTTACAATGAATAAAATTATGGGTATTGCCCGAATCAATCAACACTATTACCTTTTTCTTCTTGATATCCCCTTTTATCTTGATAGTTTGAGGAGTGGTAATTATGGCCAATGCATTACAAGATATGGTCGGATTCATTTCTTCTTTCTCTAGGGTTTGTTCCTATTGTATATCCTCTTCTTTTGACGTTTCTTGTTCCTTTTCTTCCTCCTCTTCACAATCTATGTAGAATAATTTCTTCTCAGCACACTTATGACCTTTAGTGTATTTTCTATCACAACTGTAACAAATCCATTTTTCTCTTTTTTCTTCCAATTTTTGTGGTGTCAACCTTGTAGGTTGTGGATGGCTAGGGGCAACAACACTTCCATCTTTATGATTGTGAGTGGTAGGCTTCCTTGTTTCCATAATTTTGCTTTCAATTTTTGTTGCCAACCTTAATGCCTTCTCCAATGAATCAGGTTCCCAAAGGCGAACCTCATGTTGGATGTTATCCTTTAAAGTCCCTATGAACACATCAATGTTATGCTCCCCTGGAATATCTTTTACCCTTATATTCAATTTTTGGAAGTCCTAAATGTGCTCCATCATTGAACCTTTTTGTTTGAGATTTATCAATTGGCTAAAAAAAGTGTTTCTTTTTCTATCCTCATAATGTGCTATCATTTCATTCATAAAAATATCCCAAGTGCCAATTTGTTTGCGAGAGGAAAGCCATCGATACCATACAAACTGATTTGGTTCCAACTAGAAAGTTGCAATGCATACGTTTTGTGTGTTCTACACATTATGGAGATCAAAAAATTGCTCCATCTGTAGTATCCATGTTATGGGAACCTTTCCATCAAACTTCCTCATATCTACCTTTGGAACATGGTGGTTCTTCGATCCAATGTTAGAGTCTATGAAACCATGATTAACATTTATTTTATTCTCATCATGAGTTTCCTTTACTACCCTTTCGCCATTAGTAAGCATTTCTTGTTGAAACTTTGTCAAATCTATCTTCAAATATTCTATCTTAACTTCCACGCCTTTCTTTAAATCATCCATCTTAGCTTCCACACCATCCATCTTAGCTTCCATGCCATCCATATTAACTTCCACATCATTTATATTAGCTTCTATGCCTTTCTTTAAACTATCCATCTTAGCTTCCACACTAAACATCTTAGCTTCTACGTCTTTCTTTAAACCATCCATATTAGCTTTTGTTTCTTTTTGTGCGAGTGAAATTTGTTTCACTTGATCTCGTAATTTTGATATATCATGTTTCATTTCTTCCTCTTCTTCATGAGTCATGCTAGAGATTTTAGGTTGCTTACTAGGTGTTTCCATTTTCTTTCTTTGGGGCATCAATTACTGATAATATTGCTTCACTATGCCCTTTGAATTCCTTAAAACTAATTTTTCAAACCAAACTTATGCAAAATTTTTAAAAAACTACACATATTTTTTCACTTTGTAGGAGCTCGATATTGAATCTGATGTATATCTATAATTTTGGATCTCCAAGGTTTGAAATTACTTTCTGCAGTAACCCTCTTAGTACTATTTCTAACCCTTCAAGTATGATCAAGATTGGATTATCCAATGAAGGGTTATGCCAAATATCCCATGGTGACCTGATTATAGACTGGTTCAGTAGAGCGAGCTTGTACAAAGTTCCACGTGTCATTATTGTGACCTTAGGATCTGAAACTGATACACAAAAAACTATAGTCCATCCTCTTTTTGTAAATTCTTATGAAATTTAAATCTGATGCTTAGAAAAAAAAGATATGATGATTTTCCCAAGGTCACTTGTTTGCGATATAATTCGAGATCCTGCAAAAACCCTAACTTCCTTGGATCATATCTCCGAAAATGTAGTGAGACAAGATCTGAAATTCAGACCCAAGGTTCACAGTGATTCGGATCAAATGATTTTTTTTTGCGTCTAAAACATCGCAGAACAATAGTTATAACGAAAATTCCACGATGACCTGTTTGGGGTAATGAAACCCTAGAATCCAAGCTCTGATACCAAATGTTATGAAACCAGCTCACAAAAGATAGAAAAGATAGATCAACGCCTTAGAATTCAACCTCTTCGAAGGGGCGACCTCCTTTACATTACAAAAATGAACAATTCTTGGATGATTCAAGTGAAAAAACCTCCTTTCTATAAATAAGAGTCTAAGGGGTCACAATATAACCAAAGCTGACCTAATAATAATAATATAAGGGCACAACAATAGCAATAGTGGGCTTCTATGGGGCACAATAATAACAATATGGGGGCAATAGGGGCACAACAATAACAATAAGGGATACAATGACAATAGTAATGGGGGAATCACTTGTATTATAGGGACCTAACAGTACCATCTTGGCATGCTATGCATTCCACAGGGTGAAAGATTCAACATCATAAGAGAAGCACATACTTATCTTGTTGCTGGCCATTTCAGTGTAGGCAAGATGATGTCACAATTACAAAGGTATTGTTATTGGCCTAGAATGAGTGAAAGTGTATCATGATATGTAAGAGGATGTTCTTTATGTGCTACAAGTAAGCCTAGCAATAGAAAGTTAGGATTTTATACTCCACTTCCTAAACCTTCCCATCAATGGGAAAGTGTTTCTATGGAATTTGTAAGAGGAGTGCCTATGTCTAAAAAAACCCATGATTATCTTTATGTTGTGGTGGATCGTTTCAGCAAGATGTGTATTTTGATATCTTGTAAGAAGCAGGTTATGACTAAATAGACTGCACAAATGTTCTTTCAACATGTATGGGTACATTTTGGGTTGCGCAAATCCATTATTTCTGATCGAGATTCTCAATTTGTTGGGAATTTTTATTCAAGATTATGGGAACTCATGGAAACCAAGTTGAAAAAGAGCACAACATTCCATCCAAAAAATGATGGTGAGGAAGAAGTGGTGAACATAACGGTAGTACATCTTGTTCATGGTTATTGCAGCAAACATCCTAAGATTTGGGATGAACATTTACACTACATTCAACATTCTTATAATTGGGAAAATCATTCATCGACTCAAACATTTCCATTTGAGGCATGATTTGGTTACTTACGAAAATCTACTTTAGATTTTATCTTTGAGAAGGATGTTTATATTGATAGTCATAGTGACATTGATAAGGCCAAGTGGTTCATTGAACAAGTTCAATTGGTCCATCAAATTGTTCAAGAACGACCGGAAAAAGCCAAGCCAAGTATAAGAAAAGGCATGATAAGCATCATGTTGACCACCATTTTCAAGTTGGAGATGAAGTTTGGTGTTACATTAGAAAAGTGAGGCTTAAAGGAGAAGGTAAAAAGTTGAAACCAATAAGGTATGGACCTTTTGAGATTCTAGTAAATATTGGTAACAATGCCTTCTGTTTGGATTTGCCTCCTTATATGCAAATGTATGTAGTTTTTAATGTTGAGAATTTGAGATTATATGATCCTCCTTTGATTGATGATCAAGGAGAAAATGTTCAAATTCCTTCGATAGAAAATTTTTCGCTAAAACTTCTTGAATATTTTCAATAGGATACCATCCTTGACAAAAGGACAAGAACTTCAAAACGAGGGAATGTGGAGTACCTTTGTGTTGGTCTCAAAGGCATAAATCTAAGAAAAGCTAAATCAATTGAGGTTAGAAGGGTTAGGGAACTATATGCTCATCTATTTCTTGAATGAAAGTAGTCTTTTGGAGGTCCAAAAGCTTCCAATGGGGAGTAGTGATCCAAGGGATCAATTTAGTGCTCAAAATTCAAAGTGTTAAAAAAATTCTCAAAACCTATACAATTTGATAGATCTCGGTGATATGAATCCAACACAACTCATTTCACTCAAAACTGATATTGTATGCTTCTGATATCGTGTTATGATCGAATTGCCAAACAACTAAAAATTTAAAAGTTGGGTTTAAGGTACACCTAGTCAGCAGTCCATACATTGAATAGGCAAGTGATTGGGTAGTTGGCTGTGTATAGTTAATCCAATGGTATGTTGACAAGTGTCTCTTGTTGATTAACTCATGAATGGTGAATTCTATTGGTTAGAGGTTCATTTATGTGGGCCAATGAAGGAGGGCCATGTGGGCTAATGGTTGGCTGCAACATGGCCTCTAGAAAGGGCATTAAAATTTTGTTATGGATTGGGCCAAGCAACCCACCAAAGTTGAATCCACGACCTAGCATCAACCAACCACATGCCACACCACTACACCATCACAATGCCACTTGATAATCTATGTTCACGAATTTAATTTAATTGTTAATGTTGGTGCATTTGGAGGTAGGGCTAGAGCTAAGCCCCAACCCTGATCATCACACCCACAAGGATCCAGGGGAAGGACTGTGGGCCAGGGCTTATCCCCAGCCCTATGGTCACCGCCCACGAAACATCGCTTGAGATCCCTTACAAAAGAACCATGGGTGAAGGAGTAAAGGGACCAACCTTAGGGTCACATGACCCTCTACAGGACCGAGTGCACGGAGAATAGAGGGGGCCAACCTCGGGCCACATGGTCGTCACATGATCACACTGCCAAACAGAAAGGACCGCCCGATAATTAAATCCCTCAGCATGGGAAAATAATGACCACCTCCACGTTTTATGGGGCCAATATGACCGTGTGTCGAGTAGTTGGGGGCCCAACCGGTAGGAGTAGGTGGTTAGCCCAGATCCTTGGGCACGTGACCCTCATACAACCTTAATTTTTGAAAAACTAGGCATTAGTGGATAGTTTAACTATCCGAAATTTTTTCCCAGGGTGGGATTGTAGGCCTGATTTGCGTGCTGGTTCTGGGTTTGGGGTACCCAAGCCACATTTGGGTCAAATTGGAGGATGATTAACTATGGAATTGGGTAAAAACTTGTAACAGGCATAAATTTCTCAACTTTTTGGCCAAATGAGGTGCATAAAGAACCTAGATGAGGATTTTTTATAGTTTTATATCCATTGGAGACATTATTTTTTCATTCTAAGCACCAAAAATTCATGTAAACACGTATTTTTAGCATCATGAAAGAGGCGCTACATTGGAAGTTGGACCAGGAGATGTACCCTAGAATAGGGGTGAACTCCTTTATCATGTTTTTTTGTTATCTTTTTCTGAAATGGTTTATTGTCTCTATTTGACTGTTAATTCTGTTTAAAAATTACTTGTTTAAGTGTTTAGTAACTTGATCCATTACCCGAAACACATATAAATTTTCAATTCTAGGTTCTATATCACCTTCAATTTTCAATTACAGATCATGAAAGGTGTGAAGGCCTGAAGGAGAATGTGGCCCTTGCATAAAAGGGTCCCAATCAGGGACAGGAGAAGAAGAAGAAGAAGAAGGACATACCTAAGGTCAAATGCTTCAAGTGTGGAAATTTTGGCCACTATAGCACCCAATGTCCTCTTAAGAAGAAAGAAAAGAAGGAGAAGAAGGACCAGGAAGCAACGTCTGCCAAGATAGATAAGTTTTCCTCTAGGTTAGAGGAAGAGTTTGCCACGTTTACAGTTATAGCTCCAGGGGATAGGTGCGGTGATTTTGATCTATAGTCCCAGTGTTGCATAGATATGGGTAGGGTCCATTGAGGTGTCCACCTCATGGATCATTACCTTTATATCAGAGCCTATAGTATTCAATAGTAGGATGGATCAGTGTCAGTGATGCAGTCAGATTCCAGAGTGACAGTTGCAGACTAGTAGCAACCAGATGTAGAGGAGTGCAGAGCAGTGTTAACAACAAAGAAGGAGGCTCACTAGTAGCACATATTACTAAGTATAGTGAATGAGCTAGTAACATTAAGGACTCGGGAGACATACGCATTATTGATCATAGTTGATTCTGTATTTTGGATGATTCTCAGTCGCTGAAGTTGCAGTAGCAGCAACAACAGTTGAGAGGGAGTTGTAGTGCAGATGCAGAGTTGGAAACAATATAGTAGTGTCAGCAAAAACACAGATGCAACATTAGAGTTGTGCAGTAGTTGGTGGGTAGTGGTAGGAAGTCACAATGGTTAAGCATCAATAGCATGACAGATGGTGGTACACATACATGGTGTTGTAGTAGTTGTGCAACACTAGAACACCTTCCTTGCTAAGAGGGAGTGTTAGTATTTGTAGCATCAAAGGTGTTCTAGTCTCCAAACTTTGTGGAGAGGCTAAAATACATGTGATTTCCAAAACCCAAGAAGTGTTTTTGGAAATTCCACCTAGAAATGGGTCAATTAAATTAATTAACCATTATTTAATTTTTCCTAAGTCTAACCTAAGAAAAGGGGTTAATTAATAAAAATTAATGAAGAAAAGTGTGAATCCTCTAGAAACTCACACAGATCGACTAAGTTATAATCTCAATAATTGATTAAGTTTTAATCTTTTTTGTTGAAGTCTCAACTAGAGATTATAAGAAGAGGTCGATGGGTAGATGGAGAATATAGTTAATGTGCGAGATCCTTGGCAGATCAAGCTACCCAGTTGTAGAGATTGAGCAAGGGAGAAAATTTTGAGCTAGAAGGATGCATAAGTGAGATTTTGCAGACACTAAGTGATCTAGACAGTTTGATAGATCGAGTGGAAAGTCTTAGAGGAGCACAAGTAGTGATCTAGAGGAAGATTTCCAGTTACAGAGAGGTAGAAGGTGAGTGACTGAAGTATTCCACGACACAGCTAGCCCAGATTAGCTACAAGGCTCGCACGAAATTTTCTGACAGTTCGCAAATATGGTCAAGCGATTTTCTCCTAAAAAGTCAAGAGTATTGTGTGAGTTTTCCTAGCATAGCCACATAGATCGGCATAAGCAAAATTGGCCTCCACAAAGGTTAGATGATTAGTTTAAGAGGCTGGGGTTTTCCTATATAGGGAGATAACTCTTCTCTCTAAGTATTTTATATCAGATCTTGTTTTTTGGATAGCTAGTTGGGCTTCCTATGATATTACTCAGAATTAACTATTGCATAGTAAAATAAACACACATCTGTTGCACCAGTTTTCCCACATTGGGTTTTTTCGAGGAATTTTGTCCAAACACAATCATGTTAATTTTTTGTGTGCGATATCATTTATGAGCTCGTAATTTTTCTTCCGTGGTATTTTATTTTTAGAGAAGAAATTGCAGTGTGATTAATTTGATATTAATCTGAAATTAATAAATTGTTAATCATTTAGGAGAATTAATTCCAATTGTTGTGTTTCAAGGGAATTTTCACATGTCCCTTGTGACAAATTTGACAAATTTCATGGTTTTTTTTTTATCATTTTTGTTCTTCTAATTGGTTTCTATTTCATATCCTAAATAAACTTTAATAAGTGGATATCTTTAAGCATCAAGTATCATGTCCAACTTTTCAGACCCATTTATATGTTTAAGCTTCATATTCAATTCAGCTTGTGCTTTCTCTAGATTCTTTCTCAAGGTAATTACTTCTTCTTCCAACTTCTCACACTCTTTTCTTTTCTCTTTTAACTATTTTTGTAGGATGTCTTCCACCTTTTTGGCATCCTCCAATTCAACTTTTAACTAAATAAGTTCTTCGAACTTAGGCTATTCTTTAACATCTTTTAACAAGATTTATTTGTTTCTTATTCTTTTGCTTGAGTCTGTCAATTTCTTCTAGGGCGCTAATAAGCTCCCCCTCAAGGTCTACTTCACCTTCTTCACACTCATTATGTTCTCCTTCTATACAAAATCTTTTCTTTTTATTTTTATTTTTCTCTTTCTTCAGTCTATTTTTTATTTTATTTCCATTTAAAAATTTTCTCTTCCTTCTTATATGGAAATTTTGAGGCATAATGTCATAGTCTTCCATAATTAAATAACTTAAAAGGAAGTTTTCCTTTATACTTACCTATCCCTTCCTTCAATATTCTTATCAAATTTGCTTCTTCTTCATCTGAGTCTCAGCATGAGAATTCCTGATCTTTTGTAGATTTCTTGTATGCCTTGAATGTTGCATATTGTGTGGTTTATTTTCCTTTTTTAATTCTCATTTTGTATGCTATTAGGGAGCCAATCAATTGATCCATTGTTATTTGTTTAATGTTACACATTTCTTCAATAACTGACACTTTAGGATTGAACTTGGCACGGAGTGATCTTAGCACCTTTTGGACTATGGTAGACTCCCATTTTTCACCTATACCTTTCATAACATTAACAATTTCATCAAATCAAATAAATAATTTAATATGTCTTCATCATCGTTCATTCTCAATGACTCAAATTTCATTTTGTAAACTTGTAATTTAGACATTGTTACTTTACCATCTCCTTCATGATGTTTTTCATTTTATCCCACATTTCTTTGGAAGTCTTACACTGCATTACATTTACAAATTCTCATTCAGTTAGCCCACTAAGGATGACATTCACAACTTTTGATTGAACATAAAACCAAGCTTTCCTTCTTGGTTACCTATTATAGGTGGCTCTTCATAGCAATTCTCCACTACAACCTAAAAATCTACATCAAGGGACATTAGATATTTCTTCATTCTTATTTTCAAGAAGGTATCATTAATACCATTGAACAAAGGATATTTATTTGTTGAACACCCTTCCTAACTAGTCATTTTTATAGCTTAGATCTTCTTGAACTTACAGTTGTTAGGCTAATACAAAAGGCATTGGCTCTAATACAAATTGTTGAAAATAGGTAATTATTGATTGGGGTGAATCAATGATTATATATTTTTAGATGACCAATCTCAATATATTTTAGCAGCCTTGTATCTCTTTATTTAATCACTTATCATATTTATATATGTATTTAGCCTTTTAACACTTTATTTTATGTACTGAAAGATTTATTTATGAGTTCAACACTTAACAATGAATTCACAAGAATACAAAATAGTTCATGTGACACATTGAGAGACCATATCTATATGGAAACCCATAAAGTAAAAAACCATGTCTTTTGATTGTTGATGTAAAGGAAAGCACCCACTCCTTATTTTACATCAATTTTCTTGAGGATTCTACCTCCATTTTATACTACAAGATACAACTTGATGGGAGCACCCACTCCCTCTTCTATAGGCTCAAAATTTCTCTTTATCAGACTTCTACATGAAATGAAAAACCAATGTGCTAATAAGATTATAAATCAAATTTGTTGATTTCCCTAGTATTTGTATTTGATATGAACAGAATCTCTATCCTCTTTTTAGTTGTTTATCTCCTTTGCTCCTCTTGCTCAATTCTTATCTACTTCTTCTCCTCTTCATATTTCTCTCTTTATCAAGAAACGAATGAAATTGTTTTCATAGAAATTCAAATTTACTAGCAGCATATTCATTCAAAACACATCCTTTTGTATACATAGTTTGCTGACGGTTTGTATTCCAATGCAATAATTTGAAGTGAATGCATGTCTCTTTGTATTCCAAGGCTCTTTGTGGCCTACCACTTCATTTTCAAATTTGAGGATCAAGTCAAGACAAATAATATTTGAAAAGTCGAAATAACTTGGAAATGTAAACTCAACATATATTATTGCACCATATAATGCCTTCTTGAACATTTAAACTTATCATACATCATACTGAAGGATGATAATAACATTTATATATAATGGACATAAAAAAATCTTCAGTTTCCATGTATCCACCTTGCTTATCTGAGTTAAAATATTGCTGATATGAGTTTAAATTGTTTTCAAGTCATTGTCACTTCTTCATTGGAGCAAGTCACTTATTCTTCTTCCATGTACTATTCTTCATAACCATTTGACATCAATGCCAACACTAATAAAAATAAAAATAAAAATTGAAAAACTGAAATCTACACTATGAGGGTTAAATTTATCCTTATATTTATAGATTCATTAATTATTATGTTATGCTTAAGCATGCAATAGATAAAATATGGAAAGTAGAGAACAACAAAAATAACTTACAAACCACAATGAAAGAAAAATATTATCTAGGAAACCCTTCTGGGAGAAAACATAGTTGGAAGGTGAGGTTTTTCCACTTTCCACTATTTTTCTCATCTATGGAACAAAATTCACTCCAATAGAATGGAACCCCTTTTTCTCCTAGTGGCTTGGTTACATCGCAAATTGATAGCTTGCCAGTGGTTAAGTTTGAATCCTTTGAACCTTAAATGGAGTTAAATATCGACTCTTATAGATCCTTTTTCATCATGATCAGATGGCTAATCTATTTTTAATGAATAATAGGGGTTGACATGCCATCCTCTTGAATCATGGTGGTCAAAATAAGAAGGTCAACTTCCAAGTGGCATACCTTTTGCATAGGGAATTTTTTTAAGATGTTTCTAAATTGTTGGAAATGTATCTGAGAGTAGAATAGCACTAGGGAGTGCAACTCTGAAGCAAAAACATTTTACCCCCTAAAATTTCCATTTAATTCCTCAAACTTATTCAAAATGGTTTCATACCACGATCCACCAAATTAAGACCCGCTAATAAAAATTTTCTTGAGCTAATTCCTCATATTTTTCTATTCTTAAAGAATCAAGATGGATGAAAAATAATATAATTGTCCAATCTAGATCATGCAAGTGCAACAAAGTTTACACCCAAGTTTTTGGAAGAGTGCTCATAAAGCTAATGAACCATACATCATAATTCCAATGAACAAGGTAAAATTTGTAAATAAAATTCTAGATCAAACTTAAGATTTGATCTAATGGTGGTTATCTATACACTTCTACATCCAATGACTTCCAAATTACATGCTTAAATTTAAATTTCATATGACCAATGTAACAACATGAAATCTATTTCCATTATAAATATGTTCTGAACAAATATAATATGATTCTCTCCATGCAAATTGAAATTAGAATAAAGGATATTTCACATTCAATTGTTGATACATCTAGTAATAGTGAGAGAAACATGTCGTGCAATATGTAACCTTCTCAAAAACATGGAAAGTTGGCTTAAATGTTAATGACATCTTGTGGTTCATATTATTAGATGTCAATATTTACATAAACATGAAATGGAAAAGAAATTAGAGCAACTATAACATGATAATTATTTGGCATATTAAAAAAATAGTGTTGTCATTTATTAGGGGTTGTCAACATCTCAATATTTATATATTAACAAAATTTTTAAATCCTATTGATTGTATAATCCTCTAATGACAAGAGAAATCAATTAAACTGTAAACGTTGCAATGCCCTTTGCTGCAAAAGTAATGAGCTCATGGTAGGTTCTTGAATCTCAAAGATATTAAATTATTGACTACAAGAAATAAATAAATGAAAAGATGTAAGTGGTAGATGAGCAAGATATTTATGAAATTTCAGTAAATTTGGCACCTTAAGGTATTAATAATGTCCATGATATAAGTGGCTACCATGTTTTCAATAATCATGAATAGAAATACTCATTCGTATTGTGAACATAAGCTGATTATTATATGTTAAATGATGGAGCCTATCATAAAAGACAATTGAATGAAAATAAAATTGTTGCAATATCCATTATTACTGGTGTTGTGGTCATGGAAAGTAGATCAAAAATCCCAACAAGACCATTAATTATTCATAAAGTACTTTCGATATGTGGTCTACACCTATCACCAAGATTCCTAATCTTGGTTTTGGTTGGAGAGAACTATGGGTGCCATATCTCTGATCATTGGCAAGAATTGGAACATGAACTCTTTCGACTACCCTGGGAACCCTTACCTACAAATATTGTTCGTTTGCTTGTTTTGATGACTAAGAGGAAAAGTTGAACCTATTTTGAAATGGATTTATCTACTAGCAGAATGAATAATTTCAAATTAAGAAAAGAAGATCTTTGAAGAGTCATTTAATATAACTTAATTTTAATTGGTAAAATAACACCACAACATCACTTTCGAATTTATACATTTTGATATGTGGCCTACACTTGTTGCCGAGGTTCATAGTAGTTTCAAATATTCATATTGGTTGGAGAGAAATGGCATAGATACATAATATATTCATTGAATATAAATCAATTTGAAGTAGTAAAAGAAGACCACAATAGGAATTCCAGCTTTATACATTTTGATAGTGCAAATATAATTTCCACTATGACCATAAGAAAGAACCTACAAATGAGAAATTTCATTCTTGTTGATGTGATTCAAGTTTTTTGTACAATAAAATAAGCATAAAGAAAATCCTAAAAGTAACTTACATTATCATACAATGTTCAGCTAGTTAATGTAGGAAAACATGATCTCTTACCCACTGATCTTGCAATTTCCACAAATTAATGTCCATGACACCAAATTTGTTCTTAATGTTCTACACATTCTTTTATCCTTGAAAAGATTGTTTTTTCAAGCAGATCAATTATTGACTCAGAAATTGCACAAAGATAGAAAACAAGTTATGGGGCCTTGATGATTGAAAAAGCCAAAGGTGATTAATCTTTAACGAATTACCTTACTACATTATTCAATTTTACTAATATGGTTAATTCCTCTTAAATATTAGAATGAGGTCTTGCACTGGTACATAGTTTATGCTCAAACAATTAAAGAATATTTGGCTATAATGCTTATGTGGAAATATAAGCATGTTACCTGCTTCATCTATATGCATGTTTTGATGAAGTCCTTACTTTGGGTTTTCTCATCCACTTGTAGTTGAGCAAGTCAAATTTGAGCCCTAATTTGGTTCTACAAGTTCCTTAGTATTCTCACTAAGCAACATGGCTTCTTCTTAATGGCATATCATTAAGGATTTTTCTCATTTACTGAAACAAGAGTAAACAAGCCATTTGAACCAATCAAAACACTTGTATATACCTAGTCCATGGCACTAAATTCAACAACCTATTGCATGTTTAGATGTGTTCTGTCATTATAGCCTCCACATTTTTTAGCTAACATTTCATAAATATTACCAATGTGTTGATAGATAGAAAAATATCACTCTATGTGGGTCCCAACTAGACCCCTATTCGTTTGGTGTGGCGATACTCACTAGTATAAAGGCTAGATCCCCTACACTACTATAATCTAGTAAAATGAAAAGCTAATATATATATATATATATATATATATAGAGAGAGAGAGAGAGAGAGAGAGAGAGAGATACTACTTGACACTAATCCAATTATTTCAAATATTTAATAATTAGTATTATCTATTTATTATCCAATTGCTAGTGTTTGGAAATCTTGCTTATACCAACAACACAAAAGGGGAAAAATTACCCATATGTAGACCTGTATGAGAACTACAACTATTTGGGATTGTAACTTTTTCTAACTGAAATGTGCGATTACTTAGCCACTTGAATAGTGTGTGCTCTATTGAGAGAGCTTGGCAATCAATATTTTTTTTGGAGTTTTTTGTCTATTTTCATGCAATTCTAATTTAACTTGTAAAAAATAAACTAAAAAGCCTATCTCATAAGTTAGAGCAAGTCCCAATACTACACGGTGAATATCATATTTTGAAAAAATAGATGTACTCAAGGATTCAGACCAAAGTTGGAATTGAATAAGTCAAGAAAAAGTGTATATATTTCGTTTTGTAGAAAGGAAATATTCTTTATGATATTCATAAAAGGAAAGTATTGGGAAAAGACATGTAAGAAAAATGAAGAAATAAGCATTCACATAAACAATTATATTTCATGCATTCCTCAAATTGTATGATGGAATTCTCCAACGTATTTTCCAATTCTTCAAAAATTCTCCTACAACTTCTGATTAAAAATACCATTTTTTATTATTGTTGAATAATTTCCAATCCCTTCCTTATTGAAAAGAGTTATATAAATAATAGAGAATAGGAAAAAAAAAAAAACAAAAACAAAAAATATATTCTTCGCATTTTCCTCAAACCGATTTATAAATATACAAAGGTGTTAAATTCTTAGAAATTTTTTTTTTTTTCATTTGAATATCAAAATCTGATATTTTCCTTTATATCCCTTCTTTTTGTTACTTATTCTGCTCCTAATTCATTTCCATTCCATTTCCATATCTTCCCCCAACTTATAGGTTTTTGTTGCATAAAAAATTTGAATTCGCTACCTACGTAACTTTATTTGCATGTCTCATTATTTTTTTGCAAACCCCTCTTCTAAGTTTTCTGATCATCTCACTTTGCAAGCTTATTTTTTCTTTTCAAATGATTACTTGTACTTCCATAAAACAAACAAGAAAATTAAAAATAAACAAAACTATGAAAATAAAATCCAAATTGTTCATTTATCTTTGTCAATTTTTCTAAGCATTTCAACAATAAATTAATTAAAATAAAATACACACACATGTGTGAACCAAACCGAGATAAAATATATGTAGATAAAGTAGATTTAATATAATAAAATAAAATAAAAATAATTTATATATATATATATATATTTATATATATATACACACAGAGAAGAAAAATAAATAAATAATATTAATAATAATAATAATAATAAATAAATAAAAATCCATAAATAAGACATGTGGGTGTATTAAGGTATGAAACCACCCTAACTAGGTGAAAAACAATCTAGGTGAAATCTGAAAAAAAGTTAAACTTGAGACCTTGAATGTCGGATGTCTGAATGGATCCTTACCAATTTATATAATAATAATAATAAATGAAAGTAATTGTCATCAGTCTACATCATTTTCCATGTCAAATCGTTCATTAGAATGATTTTCTATGTGGATTTGGGGATACATAATCTTACTTAGTCAACATTCCAAGCCAGCATGCCACTTCATCATCCACATTAGCAGCCACGTTACTTCTCATGTCAGCATGCCACATCATCAAAGACAATAATGAAAAAATCCTGAGGGCTATAACTTTTCATCCGCAACTCGAAATGAGGGAAATTTAATATCATTAGAAAATATTCAAAGATTTGAAGATGATGGAAACCTTAAAAATGAGAAATTACGAAGAATAAACGAATCAATCATAAAATGATGGAGAATCAAAGCGAATAAAAAGAGCTAAAAAATAAAAAAGAATTGAAAATCATGAAAGGTAGGATCAAATGATAACAAAAATCACAAATTCTTTTAGTTTAATGGGGGACCATTTTTTTTTCTAAAAATTTAAGGGGAGTTCTTGAGGGCTCAATACAATGTTAAACCTAACGCATTCATTTCATTCTCAATAAGATATTTCATCTTTCCCGATACACCTCCTCCTTAACTTGTTGTCCATCCATGTATTCAATGAGAATACCAATATTCTCATTATCAAAACACCCTACTTGAAGCACCTTGTCATGATTTAAACCAAAATGAGATTCCATCTCAAAATCCCCATTTGGAAAACACACCATTCCAATCTTATCATTCTCTATAAAAGCAACATGTGATTCAACATCAGTGGATTTCTCTATGACACACTCCAAGACATGCCCTTCTCTACATTAAATAAAAAAAGAGGTTTGCTTTCCTTCTCTTCATATATTTCACGGCCATAAGAATTTTCCTCATGTATGAAGTTCTAGGATTGAGATTCTCCATTCTCATCTAGTTTGTTTTCCTCACTCACCATACACTATGTTTCCTCTAGCTTGCAAGTCACGTGCAAGTCACTTCAACTTTTTCATTCTCAAATACAAGGAACATTCTATATTATTTCTCTATATCTAAGTGGGACACCACTAAGTCTCTTTCTATGAGATCCATCATGCGTGGTTGTTGTAGTTTGCCACATATTTGTATTCAATAATAATATGCTCGATATTGTTTATTCTATTATTCCATATCATGAAATTAAGGTAAGAGGTTTAATTTTGTTTTGGGTGGGTATTTATTAATGTAAAATTAATTACTTAATTCATTAATGTTCACATTTTAGATGTTTTGTTTAGATGAGGTTATGTTCTACTTTAGTATGACGTTAGAGATTGGTCAATTCTAGAGCATCAAAATAGACATTAATTCATTTTCATTTCAAATTTATAAATAAATATACAAAGCCAATTTTCTAATTTCCCTAGAGTGAAATCTCATATTCTTTGTGTTTCAACCATTTTTATGTAAAATGGCATTTTTTTTATAAAAAAATTTCAAGCATATTTCCTTCACTATTTTTGGTATCTATGATTTGCATACATCATGTACTTACTTGATCTAGGCTTATGCAGGAATGCAACAAAATACAAATATACACATAAACACAGAGATGCAACAAAAATAAAACTTCATTTCATTAATATCAAGGAACTAAAATATGCTTACATATAGAAATGGAAATAAACTAGCTCGGGTGATGGTAGCTTGTCTCTAAGAAGAGATGTGGCAGATACATGTGTCTTAACTGTGTTACAATGAGGCTCAAAGGCATATTTATTATTGAGAAACTATGGAAAACCATAAACATCCAAAAGCCTAACCCTAGGAGATGAAGTGCCAAAATTGTGGGCCCCGTTTGGGAAAACTGGTATATCAACTTCCCAGGGTTGTAACTTTGGAATACAATCTTTATTTGGCTATCATTATACCTCGTTTCGAACATATATAAGAGGAGGTAAAAAAAAGAAGGAAAACCATTTGGGGAATTTTTCAGTCTCTTAATTTTCCCTAAAAATGTCTTTTAATCCCTCAAAGCAGCTTTAGAAGTTTAGGACCCGAAAAAATACCAAAAATGGTAAGTTATCTTATAATTAAAGAAACTGAAAAGTAACAACAGTGGGGATCCAACTGGAATAGGTGGGTGGCCACCAATATCCACCTGGATCAGTCCTCCCCCCTTAGGAAGCAATGGTTTCCACTGCATTGAGTGCCTCCACAGGATGGTGAAACTTTTGTTGAACTTGGCCCCTAGATAGCCACTTGCCTAGGAGTTGGCTAGCTATGTCAACCCAATATAGTTGGATCTTATGTTGGTGAGTGTTATTGATCTACGTTTCCATGATCCGATCGGTTGTGGCATGTTCCATGCAGTATGGGTTTAATTTTGTTGGTGTGATTTGTTTTGGAATGTATGATGTGTCTAGTAATGGTGGAAAGTATGGTTGAAGGTGGTCCACATTGAAAATTGGGTGCAATCCAAGGAATGGTGGAATACTAAGCTCAAAAGAATATTTTCCTACAACATAAGTGATGGTGTAAGTCCCATATCAGATTGGGTGAATCTTGCAGTGGGACCCAACGATAAGCTCCTTCTGCAAATGTAACCAAACTTTGTCGCCCACCTGGAACTTGTGTGGAACCCAATGTTGCTCATGATGTTGCTTGTACTTAACATTGGCTTTGTCCAATATGTCATGGACCTGTTGGCAGATGTGTTGAATGAGCTCAATGAAGTTGTTAGCTTTGTCAGCTTTGGATTGGACATGAGCTAAATCTACCTAAGTAGCTACAAATTGTATGGCCACATCAATGGGACATAGTGGCTGGAATCCCAACCCCACCTGAAAGGGGTTGTGGCCATTTGAGCTATGGAGAGCTCCATTGTATTTGTGTTGGACATAAGGGAGGTTATCATCCCATGTGAGTGGACGCTTTGAGTTTTAAATACGAAGAATGTGTATGATCATCCTATTGACAACCTCTATTTGGCCATCAGTTTGGGGGTGGAAAGTCGTGGACTTAGTGAGCTTGGTATCCAACATCGACCAAAGACTTCACCAAAATTTACTTAGGAACCTATTGTCTCGATATGAAATAATGGACTGTGGGATCCCAAAGTGTACCCACACTCATTCAAATAATAGCTTAGAAATGGCTTTTATTGTGATACTCTTCTTGCAGGCTTCCAGAATGGCCACCTTAGAGAATTTGTCGATGACTGCAAAAACACAGTCAGTTCCATGCTTATTATAAGGAAGGCTTAACATGTAATCCATGGAGATGGATTCCTAAGGCCGACTAGGAGTAGGCAAAGTGTATAGGCTTTGCTTCTTGATGGTTGGTTTGGAAATGGCACATGTAGTGCAAGATCTGATGTAGTCCCAACATCTTGCCGAAGGTTCGGCCAACAAAAATACTTATGTAGCACTGCTAATGTTTTCTCTAGCCCGAAATGTCCAACAAATCGACTGTAGTGTGCTGCCAAAATCATCTTGGCATGCATGCTTGAAGGAACACAAAGGTGTCCAAGGAGGTATAATAGTGCATCCTGGAGGTGAAAATTTGGAACTTGCTTTCCTTCCAGGAGCGTCTGGTATGTGTTGCCAACTTGTGGATCACTCTTGTAAACATGCGGCCACCCCCTAGTATCATGCCCACAAGGGTCGATCACAGTGGTCAGCACCATGACTAGTGGTCGGTTGAGGCAATCTGTAATATTTTTGGCACTGCCCTTCTTGTACTTAATGTTCAAAAGGAATTGTCGTAGGTATGTGGATGATTTCTGATGGTGATCATTTTGCAACTTCCCCTTTGTCTATATGAACTACAAGGATCGGTGGGTTGTGTGGATGACCATTTTCTTTCCAAAAATGTAATGATTCCATTGTCAGTAGGCTTGCACAATGGAATACATCTATTTGTCATAGGTGAGATCTTTTTAGACTGTGCCTGAAAGTGTCTCACTGTGATATGCCATCAGAATCTGTCTCGATCTCAAATGGTTACTACAGGTAAGGTAATGTGAGCACTAGTGCAAATAAGAGGCGATGCTTCAACTCAAAAAATGGCTTATGTTGGGATTCAGACTAAAAGAATTTTCCTTTCGCTCCTCCCTTGGTGACTTGAATCAAAGGCCAAGTGATATGAGAGAACCCCAACACAAACCTACGGTAGAAGTTGGCAAGACCCAGAAAGTTGTGGAGCTCTATTAGAGTGGTTGGGGCTTTCTAATCTCAAATGACTTGTATCTTGGCTAGGTCCACATGCACAACCCAATTATCAATAATGTACCCCATATATTGAACCTAGGTTGTACCAAAAGTGCATTTATCCAAATCGGCACATAGATTTTGTTGTCGTGGAGTTTGGAGGACTCGTCGAATATGGTGGAGCTTCTATTCCCAACTAGCTAAAGGTCATAATGTCATCCAAATACACCACCATGAATGAGTTAATGAAGGGTCGCAAGATGTCGTTTGTCAGCCTCATGAAGGTTTCAGGGGCATTCATCAACATGAAAGGCATGACCATCCATTCAAAAAGTCCCTCCTTGCAATTGAAGGTATTCTTCCACACCTCAAAGTGTTCGATCAATACTTGGTGATAACGAGACTTCAAGTCAACCTTGATGAAACATATGGCCCCCTTAAGTTGGACCAGAAAGTCATCAATCCATGAGATTGGATCCTTATTGCGAAAATTGATCTTATTCAACACCCAATAGTCAACACAGAGTCTCCAGGTCCCATCCTTCTTCTGTACCAACACGATCGGCCCCCATAGGGAATTGAACTTGTCCCGATGTACCCTTTCTGCAATAGCTCCTGATTTAGCCTCTTGATTTAATCGTTCGCTAGAACATAGTGTCGATAGATCCATCCATTGGGTAGTGGTGCACTCGAGGTCAGATCGATGGAGTTCTTGACTTGATAGTGTAGAGGTACCCCTGTGGGTGAGGTGAAAATGTCCCTGTACTCATCCAAAACCTTGTCCATCTGCTATTATCATGTGGAGGAGCCCTATCTAGAGGTTGTGGCCACAATCCTCTTCTTGCCCTGAGGGCGAATCATAAGGAAAAAAATTTCGTAGTTTGGGAAATTATCTTACTGCATTACATCACAATGATCAAAGAAATGATGATAGGCGGTGTTGCCAATAGTATCATGTACAACTTATTACCCAAAGTAATAATAACATTGTGAGGCCTAGACTCATACAAAACATATCGCTTTCACAAGTATGGTTTCCCTAATAATACATCACAAACTTCAAGAGGAGCAGCATCACATAGTACCTCATCTATGAAGGGCTTGATGTTGTAGGGAGGGTGACATTATTGGCTGATGCAAAGGTATCACCCTTGGTGAGCCACCCTATGGTGTACAACTACAGTTGTTGCATGGTCGGTAGGCCCAACCGCTTCACAACCTCTATTGAAATGAGTTGTTTTTTCTCCCGTTCTCCAAAATGAATAGGAACAGAGAACCTTTCACCAACATCTATGAGTGTAAGAGTCGCTCCCCCTCCTATGGATCTTCGGGCTCACTCTTCTTGATCTTGGCAATGGAAATGGTGGCACTAGGCTCCTCATCAATAATATGCTTCCCTTTGTAATTCCCCTTGTCAGTTCCTGACTCAAAGTCAGAACATGCATCTGATTTGGAATCCATTAGCTAGACCACCAGTGACCGCTTGCCTCGAGACTCACTTGTGTTGTGAGTGAGGCTCTTAGGGAACTCACACCATTTCCCTCTGTCCTTCTTTATCTCCGCCATGTTGTTATTTTCTTGTGGCTTAGAAGGGTTGTCCTAGGTTTCCCCGCCTTGGCTTTGTCCTTTGTTCTACGGTTTGGGGGGCACCTTTCCCTTGCTTCAGATTCTGAGATCCAAAGTCACGCTTCTTTTGTTTAAATTTCTATTTGATCTTGACAACATATCGATAGGTAGCGCCAAGCAAGGAGATGTCCAGGAACTCCATATTGTCTTGGATGAACTTGTGTAGGTATCTTCGGTAATTGAGTACCCAAGGTCACTAAGAATCCTTAATACCCAGCTTTGTGCGAAGGGTATGGAAAAAAATTGTGAACTACGACATATCTTCATCCCTTCCCTACCGCAGCATGGTCCACTTTATGTATTTTTATTTATAGCTCCTGAAAGGGTAATATTGTTCCTTGATGGCGTCTAAGAAATAATTCCAAGTGGTTGCAACTAAAAATAGTGAGGATTCCCTCTCATCCTTTTGTTCATAGTAAGTTTCCCACGAGTCCTTGAAATGTTGGGTGGATTTGAGGAGTGCAAAAGTAATATTTTCCCAATTAGAAAAGTCATGAAATGAAAAATATTCTTCCAATAGCTTTAACCATCTATCTCCGATGTCTACATCTATTTGACCTTCAAATATGGGAATGTTAAAGTTAACTTATATCTTAAAAGGAGTGGCGCCTCCAAAGTGGCTGTTGGATGAAGATGCATAGTCTGTGGGTAGCCTCCAAAGGATCTGGGAAAAGCTATCCATCATTGTGTTCCTTTATCACTTGAGGGCTTCCTGGAGCAATATTTTGAAAGGATCTCCTGCCCCCTTGTCTTTCTTTTCTTCCACCATGGGAGGTTGTCCTGGTTTAAGAGGTCATTCTTGCAAAGGTTCAACCAGTTTGAGCCATAAATATTTATACCCTGACCTTGTCGAGGACATGCAAATAAAAAAAGAGAAAGAGAAGACTGCTCTGATACAACTGATATAAACTTATTCAAAAATGCAAAAAAATACAAATATACACATAAACATAAAGATGTAGCAGAAATTAAACTTCATTTGATTAATATCAAAGAACTGAAATATTCTTACATATAGAAATGGAAATAAACTAGCTTGAGGGATGGTATCTTATCTCCGAGAAGAGATGTGGTAGCTACATGCCTATGAACTATGTTACAATGAGGCTCAAAGGCCTATTTATTATTGAGAAACAATGGAAAACCCTAAACATCCAAAAACCTAACCCTAGGAGATGAAGCACCAAAACTGTGGGCCCCGTTTGGGTAAATTAGTACATCAACTTCTTGGAGTCGTAACTTTGGCATACAATATCCATTGGGCTATCATAATACCTAGTTTTGAATATCTCAAATAGGAGGCCGAAAATAAACAATAGATAGGTTTGGGACTTTTTTGGTCTCTCCATTTTCCCTAAAAAAGTCTTTTAGTCCCCCAAAACAACTCTAGAATTCTAGGAACTAAAAAAATTCCAAAAATAGTAAGTTGTGCTACAATTGAGGAAACTGAAAAGTAACAACAGTGCGGGTCTAAGTGGAATAGGCGAGTGGTCACCAATATCCACCTGGATCATGAGTAATTGTACACGCATTTAGTAATAGATAGATTTCAAAATAAAAAGAAAATATAAATTAGCATACTTGGTCATATGTGCTTAAGTTTGAAGATCTTGTCAACAAATTTAGTTTTGTAGATTGACTCTCACCCTCTTCCATTTCCAAGAGTGAAGTCACCACCTTGAATAATGAAGGTGGGAATGATTCTATGGAAAATAATTTACTTGTAATGGGGTGGATATCCACTTTTTCAAAATCCTCTCACCTCAAGAAAATTTAAATGTAAATCCATCATTCCTTTTTACTTGCATTGACCAAGGTGCCTTCATCCCTCAACCTTCATAGACTCTACAATTGTAGTGACTCACTATAATGAGAAAATCAATCAAGTTGATGATGATAATATGAATAAACCATATAATAATCTAAATAAAAAATAAATAAAATGATGAATGAAGGATACATGTCTAATCAATGCTAACAATTATCAACTCTTGTGGAATCATTCAAAATTGAAAGCATAAGGGGGGCCCATTATGGATGGGATAGTATTATTCACCTTTCTTAATATAGTAAAAAATCTATATTGCTTATCCTTCTTCTTTGTACACATCATTTCTCTATGTACGCCCCACCTCCATTTCAATTACCAATACTTGCAGAAATCATTAAAGAATAAAATGTTATATGACTAAATAATAAGTAATTAAATAAATAGATATATCAACATCTAATAAAGTATGGAAAGACTATTTTCGAATACCAAATGAGCTTCTCATTGTTTCGTGAATAAATTATTCTCCGCTAAACAAGGCCAATCATTTGAAGGTGGAATCTCATCTGCCCCCTCCCCCCTTACATCACTCTCAATTTCCCTTATCCAATCTATCTACCAGAAAATAATTGAATGTGACATAGTAATATTCATGCCTAGAAAGTAGCAAAACAAAAATTTAAGGTTACTAAAACAAATCATGTTTTGTATATATAAATCATATAAAATTATAGTTAAAAATGTTTTTCATCAAAAATATGTTTCCATTATACATGTGTTTGATAATATATATTTCATGATTGGCTCATCCATGTCTTATCTTCTTTAATTATTGGGCCCTTACACACTTAATATCTCTTTATAGACTTTACATGATGTCTAAATTGTTGCAAAGAGGCATTGACTACAATAATAAAAAGAGTTAAATTAATATCACTAATTAGTTAAATATGTAGTTCATTAATACAAATTACATTACAATATATTTCCCTAATGGACTCGTTGAAACCATTGTTTCAAAAATTATTAGTACACCATTTGCAAATAAATATTGATACAAATATCATTACAATGTTTCTTTACTTATGTATGGGATGGATCCATTGGTTCGACGTCCGTGTGTTCATAATATCAACATAATCTACCATTCACAATTTTTTTATTATAAATGCACCATTTTCAAGTAAATATTAATAATTATAATGCACAGTTTTGATATCATTACCATATTACCATCTAACCGTCATGGAGATGCTATTCGCTATTGACCTCACTACTATTAGATTTCCCACATTACATTGACTAAGAATTATCAATAATAGAGGTTAAAAGTGAATAAAAAACAGGGATTCGCCTCTATAAAATATATTAACATCACAACTAATGAGTAGTTCCTGTATCGTAAGGCATTATTCATTGTGCAGGAAAGAAGTATATTTAATCGGATATATAATTTTAATATAAATGATTTGAAATGATTGTATCTAAAAGTGAAAGTTGAGGAGTCAAAGACTATTTTTGACACTCAAATACATGGAAAAATGAGGGTTGGACTATAAGAATCAACATAAGGACAAGTGAGAACAATAAGTTCGATTTTCATGTTTTAAAACCACATATTTGGAAAACATTGTGTTCTTTACTATAAGAACTAGAAAACTGCAAAATTACTTTCATCTTAACAAATAATAATTAAAAATAAATAAATACTATACCATATAAAACTTAAAACACACCATGTTCTTTACTTCTAGAAGTATTAGAAAATTGCAAAATTACTTTCATATTAACAAATAATAATAAATAATAAATAAATACTACACCATATAAAACTTGAAACTTATTAAAACAAACTTTGGAAAGATATGATTTTCTAACAATGTTTTTATAATAAATAAAAAAATAAAAAATACAAAATGTTTAATTGAGTATACACATAATACATGTATGGAGATATTTATTGGAATGTTTCCATCCCATTAAATTGCTAGCCTGATTTGAGACTAAACCAAGAATCAAGGGTTTTTTCTTTTGTCAATAAAAAGCTATATCTATAAAAGACTTTAAAAACCACAAACAATTGTTACTTAAGAGGCCACACAAAAGTAAGAAAAGTAAGAATATTAATAATCAAGATTCAATGAAACAATGTGTAAAATGGAAGCAAACTATGCAGCTTGAAAAAGGACCCAAATTGAACAATATGCATTCTATTCCAATATGATCTAACTCTAAGAGATGACTAATAGTTTCCTTTTATAAAATGTGGATAATGACATCCTAAGAAGTAAGGTAACCAAATAATGGTATGCTTTGCATATTAAGCTAGATCTCATGTTTAATGTGGTTTGATACAACGTTAGCTTTTTGGTCTATGATGATGGGTGGAGTAATTATCCAAAATATTGGACAGGCAGAAACCATTACACAGTTCGCTCCCGTAAATCTCCAACAATATGAATAATTGTGGAAGCATCCAATCACTTATAACATTTGTTTCTTCAATTAATCAATCTCATGTAGTAGGTAAAATTAGTAGATAATAAATCTACTAAACATAATTTTGTGAACCTATGGTCGCTACCCTTTTGAATTGAAACAAGTAATTTAGAGTGTCTTCTCGAGAGTGAAATCTCATAAATAGAAAAAAACAAATCAATTTTTGTAATTATGAATATTATGGTAGCTCTCATGTCAATATAAACTCTCATCCTTATTGATGGTAATTCTCTTTATTACTCCCTTGCCTTCAGGCTCTAGGGACTATAGTAATCAATTTTTGTTGGTGAATTAACGAGGCACAAAAACCGATGACATATCATTGCTTTAAATAAATGTTTTGGGGAAATAATATATTGAATTTCACATATTTCGCATTTTACCATAGGTTTAAGTTTACCATCTTATTTGACCTCTTCCCGAATTAGATATCCAGTTCTACCTCCCATATATCTTCTGTTGTAAGACACATCCCATCAGCATTTTGTTTATGGAAAATGAGCTGAAACTAATGTTAGCATTAGTTTACTAACATTAAATGTTTTTACTAGAATCCTTGTACTTCAATTTCAAAATTTCCACCGCCTTGTAACTACCACCTACACAACCATGCAAATTTTGGTTCCACCTACAATTCCACCTTCACCACCATGGAAATATGTTTTATAAAGAGACTTATCTCCCCTATATTTGTTCAGTAGTCTTCTGTTTTCCTTTTTTCTACAGGAGGCATTGGCTTGGATTCTTGGCAAGGAGGCAACAATACCAACTCCATGGCCCATTGGAACAACAACAACATCCTCCTCTTTTCCTTTTTCCACATTAAAAATTGTCTTGGCTTCTTGGCATGGAGGTAGCCATACCGACTCCATGGCCCACTAGAAAAACAATTACAACCTTCTCTTTTCCTTTTGTTGTAGGAGGAATTAGCTTGGCTTCTTGGCTAGGAGGTATTCATGCTCACTCCACGGCCCACTCAAACAAAAACGACAACACACACCTGCTCCATGGCCCATAACGACTCTGAACATAGTTGCAACAAAACTGACAACCCATACCAACTCCACAACCCACTGCAGCTCACAACTTTGAACATAGCTGCAACAAAAATACACAAAATTCAGTGACAATCATCCTCAACTATGGTACAAAAGAAATTGATGATGAGCATAGTACTTAATAAGATTAGGTTTTGGACATCTTGGCCATGGATGATTCTTGAAGCACTCATGCTATTTTTTTTCCCCTTCTATTTTTTCTTTTTCTTCCTATATTTTTCCTTGCAATATTGAAGTTAATTCTTCTCTTTCTGCCTACTAGGTTTGCAAGTAATTGGGAGAAATTGGGATGCACAAAAGCACACTTCTAGGTATAATACCATAGTAATGATCCGATGTTACAAGACTGCCTTAGTGATATATCTTTGTTTCAAAACGTTGCAATCATATTTCTACGAGTAACTCATTATAGACATCAACTAGCTTATATGGTTTACTACTAGTTATGAAACCACTTGCTTAACATCTATACAATAGCTATGGCTATCTATTATGCTCTGTATTTACCCTAATATAGGTATAAATGTGATGGAATGGAAAAAGAATATTTGTGGGGTTTATCCAGATTGTAGCGCTTGGAAGTTAAGCTAAGTCACGAGGTTTGATGATCTAAAACACCACAAAAATAGAGAGAATTTGGGGATATATCAATGGAATGTGCATGTAAAGGAGGTGTAAAGGAGGTATTTGGAAGTAGTAGGAGATGAGGGTATTCTCAACCTAGTTCCAACTTCCTCTTCTTTTTGTTACATGAATGTATCATTGAAATAACAAGTCTTAGTCAGTGGTAGGTGAGTGTTAATGACTTAAGGGGATACAATGTTATTTTCTCCCTACTGTGAAAAAATTTATTATATGATATATATGGGAATTATTTGACAAATATTCCCATTGCTAGTGGATACCAAAACCTCCAACATCCTGAACTATGCAATGAACCCAACTTTACTTCAACATACCACTTCACTTTTCAATGTTAGCCTAATGGTTTAAGCATATATGGGAATTATTCTACAAATTATCCCACTAATAATCGATACCAACACCTCCAAGCTCCCGAAATACAAAATGAATCGAACTGTGCTTCAACATATCACTCCACTTTTGAATCGAATCCTAATAGTTTAAGACAGTTGGATGTAGTTGTTAGTAAATTATATATTACAGAGCAATGGAACACATAAAATATTGCAGAAATATAAACACAGAAAACGCATAAAACAAGAGAGACACAGATATACATGGTTCACCCAATTTGGGCTACATCCACGGAGAAACAACTAGTCCTTCTTTTTATATTATCCAGCAAACTGAAGAGATACAACCTACAGCAGATCCGTTGTAACACCCTCTTCGCTCTCAATCTCCTCTCTCTTCCTTACTCAAAAAACAGATCTACATAGACGCAATACAATTCCTCATATATAGTGAGGGGTTGCCTTCTAGGGAAAAAAACCCTAAACTAAACATAACTTCTACCGTCAGATCATTCGCCTAATGAACATCCTAGATTGACTAGAAATTACTAGACTTTTACAAGGCAAATGTACATCTATTTTTAGCTTCGGGGCACTGCTCGCGAACCCCCACCGGGGGACCGCTGGCCCCTGGACCCCCCAGCCGGGAAGGATTAGCCCCCCCAGACCCCCAAGGGGGGTACAAGTCCCCCTCGCATCCCCCCACGTGGAGGGGTGTACAATCTTCCTAGGGTATACATCTGACTGAAACCTTTGAATACAGAAGATAATCAGGCTCCACACCCAACAATCTCCCACTTGGAGACTGATTATAGCAACTCCACCGCTGCTTCATTTTCTAGACAATGACTCCACTTTGGACCTGGTTGTTTCTCATCTTCTTCATCATACTTGAAGACCAATTGAAACTCAGCAGATTCTCAATTTCTCCTTGGTTACAACTTTTGTTAACATATCTACAGGATTCTGGCTAGTGTGTATCTTTTCCAGCTTCAACTGTCCATCTTCCAATGCTGATCGTATGAAATGGTACTTGAGCTATATATGTTTATTTTTGAAATGAAATGCAGAGTTCTTTGCAAGATGTACAACACTCTGGCTGTCACTGTATAACCTACCCAACTCCTTCTTCTTACCCAATTCATCCAAAAACCTTTGTAACCAAATCATTTCTTTACTAGCCTCTATAGCAGCAACATACTCTGCTTCTGTTGTTGAAAATGCAACAACACTTTGGATTTTTGAAACCTAACTGATAGTTGTTCCACCTACAGTAAATACATATCCTGTAGTGCTCCTCATGTTATCTCTGTCACCTGCCATATCTGCATCAACATATCCCTGTAGAGAAATGTTTGAACGACCAAAGCATAATGCTTGATTTGTGGTACCTCTCAAATACTTGAGAATCCACTTCACCGCCATCCAATGTTCTTTTCCTGGATTGTTCATGTACCTGCTTACAACTCCCACTTCATGTGCAATATCAAGCCTTGTGCATACCATTGCATACATTAATCTTCCAACTACTGATGCATATGGAACTTTAGACATATGAGCCATTTCTTCCTGAGTCTTGGGACATGCCTCCTTACTTAACTTGAAATGGCTAGCCAAAGGTATACTAACTGGTTTTGCATTCTGCATATTAAACGTTTTCAACACCTTTTCTATGTACTCACTTTGATACAATGTTAATTTGTGATTCTTCCTGTCTCTAGTTATTCTCATACCAAGGATTTGTTTTGCAACACCCAAATCCTTCATTGCAAATGAGTTTGCCAATTTCCTTTTGAGCACATTTATTTCTTGCTTGTTAGAACCTGCAACAAGCATGTCATCTACATACAATAACAATATAATATAGCTGCCATCATTTTACTTTTTGAGATAAACACAATGATCAGAGTGACACCTAGTATAACCTTGTTCCGACATAAACCTGTCAAATTTTAGATACCACTACCTTGGAGCCTACTTTAAGCCATACAAGCTCTTCTTCAACCTACACACTAGTTTCTCCTTCCCTTTTACCTCATATCCTTGTGGTTGCTGCATATATATCTCTTCCTCCAAATCCCCATGGAGAAAGGCTTTCTTTACATCTAACTGTTCAAGATGCAAATCTTCAGCTGCTACTAGACTTAGAATAGTTCTAATTGAATTCATTTTCACAACAGGAGAAAATATCTCATCAAAGTCTATACCCTTTTTCTGTGCAAACCCTTTCACCACAACTCTAGCTTTATACCTTTTTCTACCTCCATCTTCTTCCTTCAACTTGTAAACCCAATTATTCTGCAATGTTGTTTTACCTACAGGCAACCTGACTAAGTCCTAAGTCTGATTATGTGCTAAGGAGTCCATCTCTTCTTTCATGGCTTGCTCCCACTTCTTCCTGATTTCTACCTGCATTGCTTCTTCATAACATTCTAGTTCACCAGAATCAGTCAACAATACATAATATAATGAAAGAGAGTATCATTCAGGGGGTCTACTTATCCCGGTAGATCTTCTAACACCACTTTTAGGTGTTTGAAGTGCTTGTTGTTGTTGTGGTTGTTGTTCTGGCTGTTGATCATTATGATTTTCAGGCACCATCACTTTTCCTGTGATATCATCAAGCACTGTGTATTCTCTGTTTTCTTTTTCCTGTTTCTTTTGCTGCAGCTGATCCTTATACAAAACATTTTCATTGAATATGACATTTCTGCTACTAATGATTTTGTGTTTTTCATAATCATAAAAGTGATAACCAAAATCATTAACACCATATCCAATAAAGGTACATTTCTTTAATTTTGCCTCAAGCTTTGTTCTATTTTCTTTATTAATGTGGACAAAGGCTTCATAACCAAAAGTCTTTAAAAAAGAGTAGTTTACCTTTTTACCTGTCCATGCCTCCTATGGAATACCACCATCCAAGGAAATTGAAGGCCCTGTGTTTATTAGATAAATAGCGATATCTACAGCATCTGCCCAAAATTTTAAAGGCAATCCTGCATGCAATCTCATGCACCTTGCATGCTCCATGATTGTCCTGTTCATCCTTTCTGACACACCATTTTCTTGTGGTGTTCCTGGAACTGTCTTCTCTCTACGAATTCCATTCTCAGAATAGTACCTATCAAACTCTTTGTTGCAATATTCACCTCCATTGTCTGATTTGAGACACTTCAACCTTTTTCCTGTCTCATTTTCAACCAAAGCTTTCCATTTCTTGAAAGTATCAAATACATAAGATTTATTTCGAATACAATAAATACAGGTTTTTCTGGTTGCATCATCAATAAAAGTTACATAATAACAAGAGCCACCAAGAGATGATACCTGATCAGGTCCCCATACATATGTATGCACAAGCTCTAATTTTTCACTCTTCTTTTCTTTCCCAACTCTAAGGAATCTGACTCTCTTCTATTTTCCATAAACACAATTCTCACAAAATTTTGAATCAACATGCTTCAAACCTAGCAACAAATTTCTTGAGTGAAGAATCTGCATCCCCTTCTCACTCATGTTCTTGAGCCTATGATGCCACAATGTTGTATCTTCTCCTATAGAGATTAAATCATTAACAGAATTAGAAATACCATTGCATAAATACAATGTACCAACCTTTCCTCCTTTCGCTATTACCAGGGATCCTTTAGTGACCTTCCAGGTTGTATCTGTGAAAGTAGTTATGAAACCTTTTCCTCCCAACTGCCCTGTTGAAATCAAAATTTTCTTCAGATCTGGAACATGCCTTACCTCCTTCAATAGCCACTGATTTCCATTTTGCTATTTTATGAAAACTATACCCATTCCAATGATTTTACAGGGTTTATCATCACCCAATCAAACCTGTCCAAAATCTCCTTGAACATAATCGTAAAAATGTTTCCTATCAGGTGTGGCATGGAATGAGGCCCCCGAGTGTTGTTGGGAAAAGTATCCAATACGGAATGACCCTATCCCACTCTAAGGGTGATAGATCCTTAGCAACAATCAAAGCAAAGCTATCTAAGATTACTTCTTTATGACATGCAAAAGAGGAAAGGAAGAGATCCACTCACTGATGTCTTTCGCGAATGGCCGATCCAATCTTCTCTCCTTGCTGCTTGCTCCCAGCTCCTTGTCTTCTCACGGGCCCAGCTACACAAGATCCTGCAAACAAGACAAGAAAAGGAAACTACAAGAGGCATGCATTCATAATTGATTCAAGGATTAGAATAAATCAAATACACAAGTAAAACAATACATCAATTAAACACATGCGAATAGAAGAACCTCAAATGCTTTATTAATGGAAGAAAGTAAGGTTCAGGTGGTGATACAACCATAAGAGGCCCAATCCAACATCACCTTCCCGACGGAAAGAAATCTCCTCTTCACCTCCTTCAAGTAATCACCCAATAATCCCAACTGTAAACCAACAGCAATTCTTTGCACAAAATTCCGGCCTCTAGATCCCATGGGATGAGATCCTTATATAGAGTTTTGGAGTGAAGATGAGTCAGCTTGATGTGTGACTAGTGTCCTCTTCAACTCCAGTTGTTCTTCAGTTCTTGAGTCCACTTGGAGATCCTACCTTCCACTTGGAGTTTTAGAACCTCTTACTCATCACTTAGGCGAAACTTTTGATCCAAGTGTCATTTTGGAAGCTTCCTAGGCACTGACACATTGAGGAAAGATTCCTCCACATGTCCAAACTCGCTGAGCGCAGGTAGCCTTTGTTGAAGTTGACATTCAGCGCAGGTACACCATGGAGCAGTTGACATTCAGCGCAGATGCTCAGTGGAGCAGTTGACATGATCCAGAATTGACCTGTTTTTGAGTGTTTTTCAGTGGAGAACTGATTTGAAGTGCTGTGGTTTGCTGACCTTGTTCCTCTAGGGGTAGGAACAACATGTTTAGGGACTTTGGATCCCTCAGATTATCGACATTTCATGCTTCATGCTGTAAGGCACAAAAATGTCTATAACAGTTGCCCCCTAAAGTATGAGGTCGTTTATCGGGTGAAATGATTTATCAGGAGGATCCGAAGTTCATTCAACCGCCGGGAGGTGACCTGTAATAAAATACAATACAATACATTATTTTTCATACTGCTTTCATGATCTAGCTGAGGCGGGCATTTCCCATGCTCAGCTTTATAAATACATTTTTTGTACATAGAACAGACGGTCGTCTGATGGTAGACTGATAATTCTCTGTTGAAATTATCATCCTTTGATTAGGATGATCATCTGCTACACATGTCAATGTTCTTTATTTCCTGAATATATATCGCAACTAGGATGGATGAAACTAGATCCGGGATCTTCAAACTCGTCCGATCTTCACTCTAAGTACAAGTCGATCCATGTGAGAATTTCTTGGAGTCGAACATGGAAAGACATTGCTTGATTACCAGTCAATAATGTAAACTGTTAACAAGCACGAGAGGAATCACCGATAATGATGATGACCCTCAAGGTACTGCAGTACAATTCACGTGGTGTGAATATAGGACTTGGCGTCGAACACCACGCAAAATCTCCTGGTCGAAGGTCATTGATGTATACCTGTCGCCGGAAGTGAGAAACTTGCCATTGAGGCATGCAAGCTTCAAAGTACTGGGGGGGTGTTCCTAGATCAACTTCCTAGATAATGAGCTGATGTCGACAAGAAGTGATCCGTCAAAGGAGGGCCTTAATGAATCCCACATCAGTGACACGGAACGGAGCTAATGATTGTGATGAAGGTGAAAACGATCTGTGAAATATGATTCAGGGTGGCGGTCATGAAAGGATGAAAGATGATGTATGGCAGTGGATGGGACACGGTTGACTTTTCCTGAACGACATCTCTTGAACATATAATGACTCTGATGTGATGGATTGGTAGCATTACCCCAAATGTGGATGGTATGGCGAGACCATGGTGAAGGGACCGGTGAATGAAAACAACCCAACCCGATGTGGTACGGAGGCAAAAGTGTCATGTTCAAGAGCGACTTGCTACCATTAAGCTTTGAGGTTCTCCCAATTTTTCCCCAGTCATTTCTGACCAGTACCTCTTTATTTTTGTCAAGCTTGAGGAGGATAACATATGCTTGTTCTATAACCTGCCCTTCGGGCAAGCCCATCGCTATGTTTTAACGAGCCTAGCGATAGGGAAACTCGTTCTCGTCTAAAGACAAGTTTGTCGCTATTTAGTGTATTTAACGAGTCTAGCGACAAAGACAACTCGGTCCTTTTCATTTTTAGAGAGTCTAAAAAGGTACGTAAAGTTAACTCCAAGGGTCCTTTTTCGTCATCTAATCCCTTAAGTCCGAAAGAGTATAAAACAATATAGAAGGGATGAATGTTCGATAGCTTTATCGAGCCGAACTAGACAAACGCTCGATCTTTTTGTGTAATAATCCCTCAGGTCCAAAAAGATTAAAATCTAGAGGAGGGATAGCTCTTCCGGTCCTTTTAACAAGTTGGAAGGCCAAAACTCGGCAAACTTTTAATTTTTTACGAGTCAGTGAAAAGAGCTCAAAGAAGACTCGTATTTTGAGGAACGAGTGATAAACAGGGATAGCAGCAGATTCCAGGTACAGGTTGGAATTTTCCAATCATGGCAATGTCACAAGGATGGCTAGGTGAAATCACTCTTCGTAGCTATTCCTCAAAATAGGTAAACAATCAAGTGGATGTGAATGATCGGTCAAATGACAAATGGAGGTGACGGTGCAAACACGACCAAGGCTTTTATGGCTGATGAATTTACGGTCTCAAATGGTTATTTACCGGTTCATTTTTTCTGTATGAGCTTGAACTCTGGGGGGAAGCTTGCTCACAGGTGCATTTATTTTTTTTAACGAGCATGAACTCTTTGCTAAAACTGCTCGGTTTTGCGTTTATTTTTTAACGAGCATGAACTTTGCCAAAACTGCTCGTTTTTCCTAGTCATAAGATAAGAACTGTCTCCTAGAGCTCGCTATTTTATAAGGAGCTTCATCTCACTACGCTTTGCTCCATATCCTTTCTTTATGCAAGTTCGGGTTACGACTAATCCAAAAAGCAGATAAATAATCGCACCTCACTTGCACTCCAAAAGGTTTGCATGCCCCCAGGTATAAAGTACAATTTCAAGGCTGTCCCTACTTAACCGTCAAAACATTTGTTTTAACGGGTGAGGCTTACCTCTTTCAGGTTACCCAAAGATTGTTCTGTTAATCTTTCAAACAAAACATTTCCTCGGCTATGTCTACTAAAAATAGACAATGGTGAGTGACGACCACCACCCTCTCACATAACTTTGACAAAAGAATCTTATTCCAGAACAACCCCTCTTCCTTCTACACCTTCTTCTTCATGAGAGCTTGGCTCTTTGCCGGCTCTTTCTTTTACGAAGAGGAAGGAGGGGACAGGGTACGGACTAGTCATATTCTCTCGCGGAAATTCTACCTTATGCCCAGGGTTTTCTCTGCCCAAAGCAGACCAGGATGCATGCCCCTTGGGTTCCAGCCCTATTCTCCCGAATCACTCGCATTCATCAGGAAGAAGAACTGGGGGTGGAGATCTTTCTTGATTGAATAGACCATTCAGGGTTGGTATGTGACTATTTGCGATGCGTGATCCCGGAAATGAAAGTTGGTCTACGAGCTTGACCATTCTTCCTTCGTGTAGAAAACACATTACTCTAAAGAGTGAGGAGACTATTTCTCCCATGCAATATATATAGTCTCGTCCAAGGAGTAGGTTATAATCCAAGGGTCCTTGGATGACCATCACGTTCATTTTAACGGCCTTCCCTTTCAATGTAATAGGCACATTGGGGAGGATCCCTAATGGTCGACTGGTTCCTTTATCAAAACCCGAGAGATTTCTTATCTCAGGCAAAAGCGCCGGGGAACCCAGTGCTTTCCAAGCAATAGAGGAAAGGATACTCACAGATGCCCCTTCATCAATGATAGTTCCAGCCATTACCATTCTGTATATTTGGACTATAATTCTGAATGGTATACTGGCTGGTAACCGGGGTCTGCCTAGTTGGTTCCAATCAAAGGACACAACCAGGTTGCTTGGTGGTGGGACCGAATATACGGCCGGATATGATCCTGACGATGCTCCTTCCTGCGATAAAGGAGTGGGCGCATTGCCCTGATGCTCATCAGAATCGGTGTTGATGAAAAGAATTTGGATGGTGTCATCCTTATTCTCTTCGGTGAGGGTGTCAGCTGAAGATGAATCTTCAGTGACGGTGTCATTTGAAGATGAAACTTCTGAAGGGAGAACCGGGTCAACTGCCGTTTCGACCTTTGGACTTTTGTCCAGTCTGGATTCAGTAGGTTCATTTTCAGTGACTGACGCTTCAGCTGACCACTTGAGCGGGACAGCTGTATTTTCAACCAACGAAGGACTTGGCGCGAGTTTTTGGTATCCAGGAGGAAGTCGTAACGGTGAAACGGGTCGATCTTCGAAAACTCTCTTTGCTTCGTCTAAGAAGGGACAACGGTAGATGGCGTGATTGCCTTCACACAGTCTACAGGGGGATCTTGCTCCCTCTATTTGTCTAGAACCTTCACTTTCGCTGGTTGACGGTAAGCATTCAACATGGCTATCAGAGGTTGATGCTTCCGAACTGTGCAAACGAGGGGACCAGTCCCTTAGTATCCGGGGAATATAGGGACAATCTCGGTGGAAGTGGTCTCCTCTACATATGACACATGGCGATTTAGGCCCGGTCCGTGCTGTGTGTGGATTTTTGTTAGATGTCTTTTGCTTTCCCCCAGTCGCTTTAGGCTCCTTCTTCTTCTTTTCTTTCTTCTTCTTCTCCTTCTTCTCCATGGGAGCTTGGCTTTTGCCGGCTCTACCTTTCGAAGAGGAAGGATTGGAGGAAGATTTATAAGAAGTGGAAGGCTGGAGGGCAGCTTCAGACTGATCTAACTGTTGACTCGACTGTTCAGGAACCGTGGTGTTCTGAACTACATTGGTTGAGAATAGCCAAATCGGCAGGCCAATTGTCAGTCCTGGAAGCGACAATGTGGCCATGTGGGGCGCACCAACTTCTCCCCAAGAGGAGAAAGGGCTAGGATTTCCATCATGGGGAATTCCTTGGTTGGTGTGTTCCATGTTCTCAACCTAAAGATCAACGCAGGAATAAGAGGTGATTATGTTCCGTTTAAAATGAATTTTATATGACGACGCTTTAGACACAACTTGATTTTTCACTTTTTAAGACTCGAGAAAAAGCTAAAGATGACAATAGTCTCCTTCGATGTTTTAACGAGCCCGAAGTGACAAATGCTCGGATGGACTTTTTCAGTTATAGAGTTTGAAAAAGGCTAAAAGAAACTACTCTGGAGTTCTAGGCAGAGGGTGTGCCAAACCTTTCGCAAAACCATAGAATACGTTTTACGGTATGAGTGGTCAATCTTCGTGAATGCTGTGTTCACTGCATTGCGATCAGTAGGGCGGCCGACACGGTTTCCTATGGATAAAGGCTTTATTCCTATAGGGGTCTCCCAATATATACGCGACGGTACGTGGGAGCACAAGTCCGTATTGATACTTATCGCTTCACCGTGGAGGAATCACCCAACCACTCAACGCTAAGATATCACGTTTAACAACGCTGGAACACGTCTCTAGCTTAGACCTCTATGTGTTTCGTTATGTTTCAAAGCGTTGTTATGTAAATTCAATTCATTTTAGGTTGATCTTGCTTAGCAGTTTGCCTTTATGGATCACCACGTGATGTATGGTACAACTCCTAAATGCAGTCTAAGAATGATAAGCAAGCTTTTTCAATTCTTTCAACTTATGAAAATCTTAACTACTGAGGGAAAAGAAAGACATCAACTTTTCACACAGATCATAGAGCACACACTGATGCACTTTTCCTAAATCGACATGAAAGCTGTCAAAATGCACATGCACAATGCAGGTATTTCTTTTCTTCTTCCTTAATGTTGATGTATTACAAAAAGAAAGCTGTTGTATAATTTCGAATTCAATTTCAAGTGAAAGAAAACAAGCTTTTGTCCAAAATCAAAAGAACACCTTAAGATTTACTCGTTTCAACACTAGAAATATTTAAATTCGAACCATATGACGAAAGAAAATGCTCAATCAGCTATGAACAGCAAATAAACTAACTCTTAGGATCAAAACGACACTTTATCACAGGTCTAGATCTAAGAGGCCACAATAAGACTAGTTCACTTTCGTTATGGGAAACTGTAAATGAAGTAAGAAATACAACAAGAAAAATCGCAGTTTCTTCATACAACCGAGGCAGAATGATGGCAAAGAAAGGTAATTTTAGATGGGTGTACAGGTTGATAACAGGCTGCAAAAACAATACTGAAAACTGGGCAACAGAAGGCAGGGAACCCCAGTTGCACAATGAAAAACTGGTTCAGCACAGGCTCTGCACTCTTAGTTTGACATTCAACGCAGGTAGTCCTTTCGGGACCTGCGTTGAAACGCAGAGAGCCTTCACTGCAGTGGCGCTGAAGAGAAAACTCTCGTTTCTCTCAGATTCCGGGTCACAGATTGCTCAAAAATCAACTGTTTTAGGCCAAATCAGAGGCTATCAATCAAGTACACACTAGAGGATGATTAAAGGAAGATGAAGACTATCAGAAAGAGCTATTTAGAGTCCTTGTAGATCAGCTCTTCAAATCATAAACATGCCCAGAACTGAGCTAGAGTAGCTGCCCTCTACTTTGCATTCGAAGGATTCGAATGCAGTTCGATTCGATACTCCCTTTGTTTAGGAAATGAATAGCAAGAAACACAAGCTACCAACAAGATACGATCCCCAGCGGAGTCACCAGTCTGTTGTTGGGAAAAATATCCAATACGGAATGACCCTATCCCACTCTAAGGGTGATAGATCCTTAGCAACAATCAAAACAAAGCTATCTAAGATTACTTCTTTATGACATGCAAAAGAGGAAAGGAAGAGATCCACTCACTGATGTCTTTCGCGAATGGCCGATCCAATCTTCTCTCCTTGCTGCTTGCTCCCAGCTCCTTGTCTTCTCACGGGCCCAGCTACACAAGATCCTGCAAACAAGACAAGAAAAGGAAACTACAAGAGGCATGCATTCATAATTGATTCAAGGATTAGAATAAATCAAATACGCAAGTAAAACAATACATCATTGAAACACATGCGAATAGAAGAACCTCAAATGCTTTATTAATGGAAGAAAGTAAGGTTCAGGTGGTGATACAACCATAAGAGGCCCAATCTAGCATCACCTTCCCGACGGAAAGAAATCTCCTCTTCACCTCCTTCAAGAAATCACCCAATAATCCCAACTGTAAACCAACAGCAATTCTTTGCACAAAATTCCGGCCTCCAGATCCCATGGGATGAGATCCTTATATAGAGTTTTGGAGTGAAGATGAGTCAGCTTGATGTGTGACTAGTGTCCTCTTCAACTCCAGTTGTTCTTCAATTCTTGAGTCCACTTGGAGATCTTACCTTCCACTTGGAGTTTTAGAACCTCTTACTCATCACTTAGGCGAATCTTTTGATCCAAGTGTCATTTTGGAAGCTTCTTGGGCACTGACACATTGAGGAAAGATTCCTCCACATGTCCAAACTCGCTCAGCGCAGGTAGCCTTTGTTGAAGTTGACATTCAGCGCAGGTACACCATGGAGCAGTTGACATTCAGTGCAGATGCTCAGTGGAGCAGTTGACATGATCCAGAATTGACCTGTTTTTGAGTGTTTTTCAATGGAGAACTGATTTGAAGTGCTGTGGTTTGCTGACCTTGTTCCTCTAGGGGTAGGAACAACATGTTTAGGGACTTTGGATCCCTCAGATTATCGACATTTCATGCTTCATGTTGTAAGGCACAAAAATGTCTATAACACTGAGTCTACCACCCAGGCATCAGTAATATTTTCTAATGAAATAATCAAAGCATCTTGCAACACATCACCTGTTACATTCGCTTCATGATTAGTTTCTGGTTGCGCGCCTCCTTCTTTTGCCTTTTGAGACTTGCAGTATTTCTTTAGGTGTCCTTTCTTCCTGCATTTCCCGCACACTATGCTCGATGTAGACTTGCATCTGCCTTTTCTTGACTTACTGCGATATCCTGGGCTCTTTCCTCTTTCCATTTTTCTTCCCCTAGTATCTGCTGTCAAAGAAGTACCTGATATCTCACTGGAGCTTTTCCATCGCATTTTCTCGCTAAGGATTGCACCAACAACATCATCAAACTTTAAAGTACTAGATCCAGAGACAGAGTTACTAATGGCCATAACTAAACCATTCCAACTTTCTGGCAATGAGCACAGAAATAACAGAGCCCTAACTTCATCATCAAAAGTTACCCCTACAAAACTTAACTGACTTGTAACTGTATTAAAATCATTTAAATGGTCTGCAACAAATCCACCTTCTGACATCTTCATATTAAATAAACACTTCATAAGAAATACCTTATTTGAGGCTGAGGGTTTTTCATATAGTTTGGCCAATGTCAACATTAAACCCTCTGTTGTCGTTTCCTTTGAAATATTAAACGCTACCGACGTCGCTAGGCACAACCGTATTGTTCCAAGTGCCTTTCTGTCGAGAATATTCCATTATGTGTCTGTCATACTCGTCGGCTTCTTTGTCTTTCCGCTCAATGGTAGGTACAGATCTCTCTGATATAGATAATCTTCCATCTGCATCTTCCACAACTGGTAGTTTTGGTTGTTAAATTTTTCAACCCTAAACCTACCATCTTCCACCATTGCTCCCACTCGAACCAGGAACCCTTCTCTCCTGCGAGTTTATCAGCCAAATAGACCTTCGGCTCTGATACCAGTTGTTAGTAAATTATATATTACATAGAAATGGAACACATAAAATATTGCAGAAATATAAACACAGAAAACGCATAAAACAAGAGAGACACAAATATACGTGGTTCACCTAGGTTGGGCTACATCCATGGAGAAACATCCAGTCCTTCTTTTTATATTATCCTGAAAACTGAAGAGATACAACCTACAGTAGATCCGTTGTAACACCCTCTTCGCTCTCAATCTCCTCTCTCTTCCTTACTCAGAATACAGATCTACATAGACGCAATACAATTCCCTCATATATAGTGAGGGGTTTCCTTCTAGGGCAAAAAAACCTAAACTAAACATAACTTATACTGTCAGATCATCCGCCTAATGAACGGCCTAGATTGACTAGAAATTACTAGACATTTAAAAGGACATTTTACATCTATTTTTAGCTTTGGGGATGTTGCCCCCGAACCCCCGCTAGGGGACCGCTGGCCCCCAGACCCCCCAATTGGGGGCGATTAGCCCTCCCAGACCCTCACAGGGGGGACAAATCCCCCCCCCCGCACCCCCCCACGTGGAGGGGTGTACAATCTTCTTGGGGTATACATCCGGCTGAAACCTTTGAATATAGAAGATAATCAGGCTCCACACCCAACAATCTCCCATTTGGAGACTGATTATAGCAACTCCACCGCTACTTCATTTGTTAGACAATGACTCCACTTTGGACCTGGTTGTTTCTCATCTTCTTCATCATACTTGAAGACCAATTGAAACTGAGTAGATTCTCAATTTCTCCCTGGTTACAACTTTTGTTAACATATCTGTAGGATTCTGGCTAGTGTGTATCTTTTCCAGCTTCAACTGTCCATCTTCCAATGCTGACCGTATGAAATGGTACCTGAGCTATATATGTTTAGTTTTGAAATGAAATGCAAAGTTCTTTGCAAGATGTATGGCACTCTGGCTGTCACTCTATAACTTGCCCAACTCCTGCTTCTTACCCAATTCATCCAGAAACCTTTATAACCAAATCATTTCTTTACTAGCCTCTGTAGTAGCAACATACTCTGCTTTTGTTGTTGAAAGTGCAACAACACTTTGGAATTTTGAAACCCAACTGACAGTTGTTTTACCTACAGTAAATACATATCCTGTAGTGCTCCTCCTGTTATCTCTGTCACCTACCATATCTACATCAACATATCCCTGTAGAGAAATATTTGAACCACCAAAGCATAATGCTTGATTTGTGGTACCTCTCAAATACCTAAGAATCCACTTCACCGCCATCCAATGTTATTTTCCTAGATTGTTCATGTACCTACTTACAACTCCCACTGCATGTGCAATATCAGGCCTTGTGCAGACCATTGCATACATTAAGCTTCCAACTGCTAATGCATATGGAACTTTAGACATATGAGCCATTTCTTCCTGAGTCTTGGGACACGCCTCCTTACTTAATTTGAAATGGCTAGCCAAAGGTATACTAACTGGTTTTTCATTCTGCATATTAAACCTTTTCAAAACCTTTTCTATGTACTCACTTTGAGACAATGTTAATTTGTGATTCTTCCTGTCTCTAGTTATTCTCATACCAAGGATTTGTTTTGCAGCACCCAAATCCTTCATTGCAAATGAGTTTGCCAATTTCCTTTTGAGCACATTTATTTCCCGCATGTTAGAACCTACAACAAGCATGTAATCTACATACAATAACAATATAATATAGCTGCCATAATTTTGCCTTTTGAGATAAACACAATGATCAGAGTGACACCTAGTATAACCTTGTTCCGACATAAACATGTCAAATTTTAGATACCACTGCCTTGGAGCCTGTTTTAAGCCATACAAGCTCTTCTCAAACCTACACACTAGTTTCTCCTTCCCTTTTACCTCATATCCTTGTGGCTACTACATATATATCTCTTCCTCCAAATCCCCATGGAGAAAGGGTGTCTTTACATCTAACTTCTCAAGATGAAAATCTTCAGCTGCTACTAGACTTAGAATAGTTCTGATTGAAGTCATTTTCACAACAGGAGAAAATATCTCATCAAATTCTATACCCTTTTTCTGTGCAAACCCTTTCACCACAAGTTTAGCTTTATACCTTTTTCTACCTCCATATTCTTCCTTCAACTTGTAAACCCATTTATTCTGCAATGTTGTTTTACCTGCAGGCAACCTGACTAAGTCCCAAGTCTGATTATGTGCTAAGGAGTCCATCTCTTCTTTCATGGCTTGCTCCCACTTCTTCCTGGTTTCTACCTGCACTGCTTCTTCATAACATTCTGGTTCACCAGAATCAGTCAACAATACATAGTATAATGAAGGAGAGTATCGTTCAGGGGGTCTACTTATCTTGGTACATCTTCTAACACCACTTTCAGGTGTTTGAAGTGCTTGTTGTTGTTGTGTTTGTTTTTCTAGATGTTGATCATTATGATTTTCAGGCACCATCACTTTTCCTGTGATATCATCAAGCACTGTGTATTCTCTGTTTTCTTTTTCCTGTTTCTTTTCCTGCAGCTGATCCTTATACAAAACCTTTTCATTGAATATGACATCTCTGCTCCTAATGATTTTGTGTTTTTCATAATCATAAAAGCGATAACCAAAATCATTAACACCATATCCGATAAAGGTACATTCTTTAATTTTGCCTCAAGCTTTGTTTTATTTTCTTTATTAATGTGGACAAAGGCTTCACAACCAAAAGTCTTTAAAAAAGAGTAGTTTACCTTTTTACCTGTACATGCCTCCTATGGAATACCACCATCCAAGGAACTTGAAGGCCTTCTGTTTATTAGATAAACAATAGTATTTACAACATCTGCCCAAAATTTTAAAGGCAATCCTGCATACAATCTCATGCACCTTGCACGCTCCATGATTGTCCTGTTCATCCTTTTTGACACACCATTTTCTTGTGGTGTTCCTGGAACTATCTTCTCTCTGCAAATTCCATTCTCAGAACAATACCTATCAAAGTCTTTGCTACAATATTCACCTCCATTGTCTGATCTGAGACACTTCAACTTTTTTCCTGTCCCATTTTCAACCAAAGCTTTCCATTTCTTGAAAGTATCAAATACATCAGATTTATTTCGAATACAATAAATCCAGGTTTTTCTGGTTGCATCATCAATAAAAGTAACATAATAATGAGAGCCACCAAGAGATGATACCTGAGTAGGTCCCCATACATCTATATGCACAAGCTCTAATTTTTCGCTCTTCTTTTCTTTCCCAACTCTAAGGAATCTGTTTCTCTTCTGTTTTCCATAAACACGATTCTCACATAATTTTGAATCAACATGCTTCAAATTTGACAACAAATTTCTTGAGTGAAGAATCTGCATCCCCTTCTCACTCATGTGCCCGAGCCTATGATGCCACAATGTTGTATCTTCTCCTATAGAGGTTAAAGCATTAACAGAATTAGAAATACCATTGCATAAATACAATGTACCAACCTTTCCTCTTTTCGCTATTATCAGGAATCCTTTGGTGACCTTCCAGGTTTTATTTGTGAAAGTAGTTACGCAACCTTCTCCTCCCAACTGCCCTGTTGAAATCAGATTTTTCTTCAGATCTGGAACATGCCTTACCTCCTTCAATAGCCACTGATTTCCATTTTGCTGTTTTATGAAAACCGTACCCATTCCAATGATTTTACAGGGTTTATCATCACCCAATCAAACCTGTCCAAAATCTCCTTAAACATAATCATAAAAATGTTTCTTATCAGGGGTGGCATGGAATGAGACCCCTGAATCTACCACCCAGGCATCAATAATATTTTCTAATGAAAGAATCAAAGCATCTTGCAACACATCACCTGTTACATTCACTTCATGATTAGTTTCTTGCTACGCGCCTCCTTCTTTTCCCTTCCGAGACTTGTAGTCTTTCTTCAAGTGTCCTTTCTTCACACATTTCTAGCACACTATGCCCGATCTGGTCTTGGATCTACCTTTTCTTGACTTACTGCGATATCCTGGGCTCTTCCCTCTTTCTATTTTTCTTCCCCTAGTCTCTGTAGTCAAAACATTACCTGATGTCTCACCGGAGCTTTTCCATCGCATTTCCTCACTAAGGATTGCACGGACAACATCATCAAACTTTAAAGTACTAGATCCAAAGACAAAGTTAGTAATGGCCATAACTAAACCATTCCAACTTTCTGGCAATGAGCACAGAAATAACAGAGCCCTAACTTCATCATCAAAAGTTACCCCTACAGAACTTAACTGACTTGTAATTGTATTAAAATAATTTAAATGGTCTGCAACAGATCCACCTTCTGACAGCTTCATATTAAATAAACACTTCATAAGAAATACCTAGTTTGAGGCCAAGGGTTTTTCATATAGTTTGGCCAATGTCGACATTAAACCCTCTGTTGTTATTTCCTTTGAAATATTAAACGCTACTGACACCGCTAGGCACAACCGTATTGTTCCAAGTGCCTTTCTGTCAAGAATATTCCATTCTGTGTCTTTCATACTCGTTGGCTTCTTTGTTTTTCCACTCAATGATAGGTACAGATCTCTCTGATACAGATAATCTTCCATCTGTAGCTTCCACAACTGGTAGTTTTGGCCGTTAAATTTTTCTACCCTAAACCTACCGTCTTTCGCCATTACTCCCACTCGAACTAGGAACCCTTCTCTCCTACGAGTTTATCAGCCAAATCGACCTTCGGCTCTTATACTAGTTGTTAGTAAATTATATATTACAGAGCAATGGAACACATAACATATTGCAGAAATATAAACACAGAAAATGCATAAAACAAGAGAGACACAGATATATGTGGTTCACCCAGTTTGGGCTATGTCCATGGAGAAACAGTTAGTCCTTCTTTTTATATTATCCAGCAAATTGAAGAGATACAACCTACAACAAATCCACTGTAAAACCCTCTTCTCTCTCAATCTCCTCTCTCTTCCTTACTGAGAATACAGATCTACATAGACGCAATACAATTCCCTCATATATAGTGAGGGGTTGCCTTCTAGGGGAAAAAAACCCTAAACTAAACATAACTTCTATTGTCAGATCATTTGCTTAATGAATGGCCTATATTGAATAGAAATTACTAGACTTTTACAAAGGAAATTTACATCTATTTTTAGCTTCGGGGGCGCTGCCCCCGAACCCCCGCCGGGGGACCGCTGTTCCTCGGACCCCCTAACCGAGGGGGATTAGCCCCCCCGCACCCCCCCCCCCCCCCCGCGTGGAGGGGTGTACAATCTTCTTGGGGTATACATCCGGCTTAAACCTTTGAATACATAAGATAATTAGGCCCCACACCCAACAATAGTATGGAGTACAAATTAGTCATGGTAATCACTAGTTCAAATTGATAACTATGTTATAGATATAAAGAAGTATAACGAGAAAGTTTGTTTCTTCTCTTACGATTTTTCCAGTGATTGAGGATGATTTTTATAGTGATTGAATATGGTACTCTTGACTCTAGGGCATAGTCAAACATATCAAGGAACTTATGTCAAATGTATACAATGGTCATTGGATGGCATCACTAAAGTGAGACCACCCAACAAAGACTGCTAGTATCCATGCATGACATTCCCATTCTGGAGGAGTGATCCAAAATTAAACAAGAACACAAAAAATTATAGATATAACTATAAATACAGAGATGTGGTAGAAATAACACTTCATTTCATTAATAAGAGAATACTGAAATATCTTTACAAACATAAAGGAAATAAACTAGCTTGGGCGATGGTAGCTTATCTCTAAGAGGGGATGTGGCGGATACATGCCTCTGAATTGTGTTACAATGAAGCTCAAGGGCCTATTTATTATTGAAAAACAATAGAAAACCTTAAACAACCAAAAACCTAACCCCAGGAGATGTAATGCCATGAGTTTGTGGGCCCCGTTGGGGTTAGTTGGGCATCCAACTTCTCGGGGTTGTAACTTGGTCATATTATTTTTATTTGGCACATACTATACTTTTTGGAATGTTATATCTAAGTACTACATGTTTTGTGGCAATCCCTAACCTATAGCTCTGTGCCTATAGTAGACCTAAAAAAAACGTCATTCAGGGGGTCAAAACTGCTTCGGAAGTTCACGACCTGCAAAACTGTTAAAAATAGTAAATGTTGAAATAACCAGGAAACATATGAAACCGATTGAAGGTCTAGGTGGAATACACGAGTGGCCACCAATATCCACTTGGATCATTCCTCCCCCCTTAGGAAGAAATGGTCCCCATTGTGTGCAGAGCCTCCATGAGGTGAGGAAATTTCTGTTGAACTTGGTCCCTCGTGAACCACTTGCCCTGGTGAAGGAGTTGGCATGATTTAACAACTTGATATAGATGCATCCTCTATTGGTGAGTGTTCTTTATCTGTGTGTCCATGAACTGATCATTTGTGGCTTGTTCCATGTAGCCTAGGTTGAGTTCTATTGGTGCGAGTTGTTCTACACTGTCAGATGTGTCCAACAATGGTGGAAGGTATGGTTGAAGGCGGTCTACATTGAACACTAGGTGTAGACCAAGGAACGGTAGGATGTTGATCTCAAAGGAATTATCACCGACAACCTTGGTGATGGTGTATGGCCCATATTGGAGTGGGCGAAGCTTGCAGTGGGGTCCATCGAGGCGCTACTTCTATAAATGTAGCCAAACTTTGTCGCCCACCTGGAACTTATGTGGCGCTCGATGTTGATCATGGCGATGCTTGTACTTAGCATTGGATCCATCTAATATATCATGGACCTTCTGGCTGATTTGTTGAATGTGCTCAATGAAATTGTTAGCCCTGACGGCTTCAGACTAGACGTGAGTTCAATCTGCCTCAGTGGCTGAAAATGGTATGGCCATATCAATGGGACATAATGGCTGAACTCCCAACCCTACCTCAAAGGGGTTATGGCCTGTTGAGATGTGGAGAGCTCTATTGTAGCTGTGTTGGACATAAGGGAGACTTTCATCCCATGTGCGTGGATTCTTCGAGTTGTACATACGTAGAATATGTACGATCAAACTATTGACAACCTCTGTTTGGCCATTAGTTTGGGGATGGAAAGTCATGGAATTAGTAAGTTTTGTATCTAGCATCGACCAAAGACTTGACCAAAATGCACTTAGGAATTCGTTGTCCCAATTTGAGACAATGGGCTATGGGATCCCAAAGTGTACCAACACTCGCTCAAAGAAGAGCTTACCAGTGGCCTTTGCTATGATACTCTTCTTGCAGGCCACCATGATGACCTTCTTAGAGAATCTATTGACGACCACAAAAACACAGGCATTGTCGTGCTTAGTAGAAGGAAGGCCTGACATGTAATCCATGAAGATAGATTCCCAAAGTCAACTAGGAGTAGGTAGAGGAGTATATAAGCCTTTCTTCTTGATGGTTGGTTTGGAAATGGCATGGGTGGTGCAGGATCTAATGTACTTCCCAACATCCTGACGAAGTTTCGGCCAATAAAAATACTTCTTTAATATCATCATTGTTTTCTCTACTCCAAAATGTCCAAAGACCTAACAGTAGTGTGCCTCCCAAATCATCTTGGCATGTTTGCTTAAAGGAACAAAAATGTGTCCTAAGTGGCATAATAGTTCATCCTAAAGGTGAAAATTTGGAACTTGTTGCCCTTCCAAGAGTGTCTGGTATGTGCTGCCAAATTCTGGATCACTCTCTTAAAGATGCGGCCACCCTGAAATCTCATGCCCACAAGAGTCTAGCACAGTGATCAACACTGTGACAGGTGGTTAGCTGAGGCAGGGTGCAACATTAATGATGTTTCCCTTCTTGTACTTAATGTTCAAATGGAACTGTTGCAGGTAGGTGGACCATTTCTGATGGCGATCGTTCTGCAAATTCCCTTGTGTTTGTATGAACTGCAGGGGTCAGTGGTCTGTGTGGATGACCATTTCCTTCCCCAAAATTTAATGCTTCCATTGACGACATACTTGCACAATGTAATACATTTCTTTGTCGCAAGTGGGATACTTTCAAAATATGTTTGACAGTGTCTCACTGTGGTAAGCCATTGGATGCCCCTACTGAGTAAGAATTGCATCAATAGCATAGTCATAGGTGTTTGTCTCAATCTCAAATAGTTGTTGAAAATCTGGTAATGTGAGCACTGGTGTAGAGTAGAGGTGATGCTTCAACTCAGAAAATGCTTTCTGTGGGGTTTCAAGCCAAAAAAACTTTGTTTTTCCCCACCCTTGGTGACTTGACTTAAATGCCAAGTGATATGAGAGAACCCTAACATGAACTTGTAGTAGAAATTGGCAAGACCCAAAAAGATGCAGAGATCTATTAGAGTGGTTGGGGTTGGGCAATCCTGAATGACTTGTAGCTTGGCTAGGACCACATGCACACCCTGCTCATGAAAAACATACCCCAGATATTGAGCCTGGGTCATGCCAAAAGTGAATTTCTCCAAATTGGCACACAACTTGTGTTGTCGCAAGGTTTGAAGGACCTGTCAAATATGGTGGAGGTGCTCTTCCCAACTCTTGGTGAAGATCAAGATTCAAGATGTCATCTAAATACACCACCATGAATGCATTGGTGAAGGGGCACAAAATGTCTTCCATCAATCTCATGAAGGTTGCGGGGGAATTCGTCAACCCGAAAGGCATTACCAACCATCCAAATAGGCCCTCCTTGGATTTCAAGGCAGTCTTCCGCACATCATAGGGTTCAATAAGCACCTAGTGATAGTCAGAATTCAAGTCAATCTTGCTGAAATATTTTTCCCCCTTGAGCTTTTCCAGAGGGTCATCAATCTATGGGATTGGGTACCTATTCTAGAAAGTGATCTTGTTCAATGACTGATAGTCAATACAGAGTCTCTAGGTCCCGTCCTACTTATGTACCAATACAATCGGGCTCCCATAAGGTGGTGAGATTGGCTTGATGTGCCCTTTCTGCAACAACTCCTGATTCTTCCTTGTAATATCATCATACTCCATAATAGAGCGTCGATAGATCATTCCATTGGTTAGCGGTGCGCTCGGGGTTAGATCAATGGAGTGTTTGACCTGATAGTGCAGAGGTACCCCTGCAGGTGAGGCAAAAATGTCCCTGTACTCCTCCATGACCTTGTCTATCTATTGTTGTTGTGCGGTGGAGCCTTGTCTAGAAGTCGTGGCCACAACCTTCTTCTTGCCCTGAGGGCATATCATAAGGAAAAAAAAATTCTTGTTCTGGGAAATAATCTTACTACATTTCTTTGTAGTGATCAAAGAGATAGCGGTAGGTGGGGCTACCTCTAGTATCTTGTACAACTTATTACCCAAAGTAATAATCATAGATCGAGGTATAGACTCATATATAATATGGTTGTCTTAATAATACATCGCAAACTTCAAGAGGAGCAACATCACATAGTAACTCATCCGTGAAGGGCTTGATGTTGTAGGGAAGGCAACACTGCTGGCTGACGCAGAGATCTCATCCTTGGTGAAGCCACCCAATGGTGTATGGCAGTAGATGTGATATCATCGATAGGCCCAACCGCTTCATGACCTCTGCTGAAATGAGGTTCTTTGTGCTACCGTTGTCGACAATGAACTACAACAGAGAACCCTTCACCCACATCTATGAGTGGAAGAGGCGTTCCCCCTCCTCTGGATCTTTAGGCTCATTCTTCTAGATCTTGGCGGTGGCCACGGTGGCATTGGGCTACGCGTCAATGATCTACTTCCCTTTATCATTCCCCTTGTCAGGTTCTAACTCATAGTCAGAACCTGTGTTTGATTCGGAAGCCTTCAGCTCCACCATTAGTGACTGCTTGGCCCCACACTCACTTGTGTTGTGAGTGGAGCTCTTATGGAACTCACACCATTTTCCTATTTCTTTCTTTGGTTTCATGGGTTTTTTATTTGCTTTCAACTTTGGCGAGTTGTCCTGGTTCACCCCACCTTGGCTTTGGGATTTTCTCTGTTGTTTGGGGGCACATTTTTTTGTTTCAGATTTGTAGATCTAAAGTCTATATTCTTCTCTTTAAACTTCTGCTTGATCTTGAAGTGTATCGGTACGCTGCATCGAGCGAGGAGATGTCCATGAACTCCATCTCATCCTAGATGTACCTCTGTAGATAGTCGCGATACTTGAGTGCCAAATTCCACTCAAAATCCTTGATACCCAACTTCGTGTGGAAAGCACTTGTGAAATCCGACACATATTGGTCCCTTCTCCGCTGTAGCATGGTCCACTTTATGTATTTATATTCATAGATCCCAACAGGTTAATATTTTTCATTGATGGCGTCTCAAAAAGAATTCCAAGTGGGTGCGGCTGAAAACAATGAGGATTCACTCTCCTCCTTTTGTTCACAACAGGTTTCCCACCAGTCCTTGACATGTGGGATGACTTTGAGAAGTGAAAAAGTAATATTTTCCCAATTGGAAAAATCATGAATTGAAAAATATCCTTCCAACAGATTCAACCATTTATCTACGACATCTGCATCTATCTGGCTCTCAAATATGGGAATATCAAAGTTAACATGTACCTTAAAAGGAGTGGAGCCTCCAGAGTCATTGTTGGATGAAGATGAGTCGCTTGTGGGTAGTCGTCAAAGGATCTGGGAAAGTCTATTCATCATCACCTTCCTGTGTTGTTTAAGGGCTTCCTCAAGAAATATATTGAAAGGATCTCCTGCCCCCTCATCTTTCTTTTATTCTGACATGGGAGGTCATTTGGGCTTTCCAGGATGGTCTTCCAAAGGTTCAACTAGATTGAGCCCTAACTCCTTATACCCTAACGTTGTTGGGGACATGCAAAGAAAAACAGAGAACAAACATACCGCTTTGATACCACAGATCCGAACTTAGGCAGGAATGCAACAAATTACAAATAGAACGATAAATATAGAGATGCAGCAGAAATAACACTTCATTTCATTAATAACAAAATACTAAAATATGCTTATAAAAAGAAAGGAAATAAACAGGCTTGGGCGATGGTAGTTTATCTTTGAGAAAAGATGTGGTAGCTACATGTCTCTAAACTGTGTTACAATGAGGCTCAAGGGCCTATTTATTATTGAATAATAAGAGAAAACCCTAAGCAACCAAAACCCTAACCCCAAGAGATGTAACGCCAAGCATTTGTGGGCTCCGTTGGGGTTAGTTGGGCAGCCAACTTCCTGGGGTCATAACTTGGTCATATTATCTCCGTTTGGTGCATACGATACCTTGTTGGAAAGATCTCTCTGAGTACTACAGGATTAATGAAAAAAAACCCTACCTATGACAATGGGCTTGCATCGAACCTCAAAAAAACATCGTTTAGGGGGTCAAAGCTGCACTGGAAGTTCATGACTCGAAAAAAACTAAAAAAATAGTAAATGCTAAAATAACAAGGAAACAAATGAAATCAACTAAAGGTCTAGGTGGAATAGGCGAGCGGCCACAAATATCCACCTGGATCAAGGAGTCAAATAGATAATCAAAGAGGCGGACTCCTACACTCCACGAACTATTGAAACAAACTCCTGCAACTTATGGGTAAGATTCCTGTAAATTCTAAGCAAGCTCCTCTGTTGTAGCAACATCAAATCCCCTCGGTATTTCAAAATACACCCTAAAAATACACCATCCATCTTTCATTTTGGAAAATTTGGTGTACTTCGGGATACTCACAAAGCTCTACAATGTTCTCAAGTTTGTGCATCACCACACCTTCCCCCATTTTGCTCGTTCCTCTCGTTCTGATAATTTCTTAGGAGTAACAACAGTTCAAGTGACTTAGCAAACATGCGTGGAGGACATTGTTTCTCAAGTGTAACATAAGTTCAAGTGACTTGGCCAACATGTATGGATGATGTTATCTCAGTGTGGACATGTGGCCAATAAACAAACCCACTCTATCATGTGCTTCTGCATGTGTGCCGACGCATCAAACTGTGTGGCATGTTCTTGCTCCAAAAGTTGGGAAATAGTCAGATAAATATTTATAATATAAATCTTTATATATATTTAGTCCCTTTATGGTCTACTTATGCCTTATGGTGGTTAAACGAGCACCAATAACCACTATGTTCCTCAAAGGAATTTACTTCTGCATTCTGTAAAGGAATTTACTTCTGCATTCTGTAAAAGAATTCGCTTCCGTGTTTATTTCCATATTCCTTGGGGCATGCACTAATTTAATAAGAGTGCATAGTCAAATTTGATCTCGAGAAAAGAACAAATAGGATGCAAATTATATTTTGAAAATTTCATTTTTAATCGCGTTTATTCTAGTTAAATTATGAGATTTCCATGATCAAACTTCCATTTATTATAAGCTTTATTGCATTAAATTACCAAGCTCCATTATAAGGCAAACTTCCAACAATGCTAGATTTGCAAACATTTGTAAATAAAACAACATTTATATCAAAGGAAATATAGATCTAGAAATATAATTCTAGGTGTTTTAAAAATCGCAAAGCATTAGTATTATGTTCAACGGATATATCTGCGTTATGCTCTAGTTCAACAAGGTAAGCTATTCCTTCATACAATTATAGTGCATTTTCGTTTTTCAAATTCGAAGATCTCATGTCTGAAATGGTATGTTAGATTCTATATTTAAACCATAGTTATTAATTGATGATTCAATTTTATTCATACATTAATACGTCAATTCTAAATTTGGTATAGTATAGAAAGAACATTGCAGATTTTCGATTCGCAGATTAATATAGAAAGAACAACGCAGAGTACTGTATAATTTAGAAAACTTTTAGGATTCATGAAATGACATTACTCATTAATAAATGATAATGTTGGTTTAATTTTTAGACCTTACATTGTTATCGACGCATTCCAAATTCCTTCAAGATAATAAATAATAATGTTGGTTGATTTTTTAGGCCTTTGTTATGAGCGCATTTTAATTTTTTTTCTCAGGTATAGATTTCTCGATAAATGGTTGGGTGTGTTATTTATGATGATGATGATGATGATGATGACGGTTAACGTCCACTCAGACCAAATTGGTCTATCGGACCTACAATTTTCTTAATTTTTACTTGTCTGGCTCCTCGTCTTTCTTGGCGAGATTGGTGTTGTAGCTTTCTTTCTTTTCTCTACGGTCTTCCAACTTCCTTTGTCTTGCATCTCCTTCATCTCTTCTGGTTCTTGGGACATTGGTGTCTTAGTATATATATATATATATATAGATATATATATCTTAACACCAAATTTGTGTATGAGACCTCCTTGTTTGTGGGACAAGGGACCCACCAAATTTGTGTATAGGACCTCTTTGTTTGAGATCCTCTTGTTTGTGGGACAAAGGACCCACCTCCCAGTAGCGATTTGATTGCTAAGTCTACGAAGGCATACATACTCTACCCCTCTCTGGTTTTGAATTTGTGACCTCTTAGGAGGGAACACATGCTCTTAACCATTAGGTCCACTCAACATATAGCAAATTGGGTTTAAAAATTTAAATTCAAATATTTTTTTTTCAAATTTAATTATTTTATTTTTCTAAAATGATTTTTATCATTTTGAATTTATTAAAAATTTTGTGATTTCTTTGATTTTAAATCTAAATAAATGGATAACATATTTATGGATATAGTCCTCCTATTTTTTTGAGTATCTCTATAAAAGTTGAGCTTTAGTGTGGGACTGAATTAAGTATTTTTAATTGCAAGAGCATTTGATTGAATTTACCTGAAATTAGCATCAATGACAAAGGTAGAAACTTGGGGCAAGATACTCTGACAGGCAAGATGTGCTTGGAGATGCTTCGGACTACTACATTGCTTACGAGAGCTATACAAAGTATAATGATAGCACACCATGCAATACCCCTCCACCAAGAACCCTTGGTGTTGGTGATTTTCCTGGTTGCTAGCGTTGATTTTGATAGGATGACAATGGATAAGAGTTTCTTTGTAGAAATCCACCTTATTGAGAAGCTCCAAAAGTGGGCGAAACTCTAAACAAAGATCCTCCTCCAATACCCCCTTTCACCTTCATGAAATATCCCAACGTCTTGGTGGACCCTCAAGAGGAGGTGAACACATCATCAATGCCAACAAACTACAAAACCTTCTTGGGCACATGTGCAACCACTATCTTGGCATTTATAGGTGTAGGCACCATCTTGATGGTAACAAAACCACACTTCCTTGTGTCCATAATAGGAACAGTATGCAGCTTCCCAATCTTGTTACCCTAGTAACCTCTCCTCGCTAGAATAACCGAAAGATTCACCAAAATAGTAGCTTCACGAATGGTCATGGTTGCCTCCTTGCTCTACTTGACCCCAAGTACTACGTGGTCAATGTCATCACCCACAATAATGAAAGCTTTGAAATGAGTATGTTGCTTGACATTCATCAGCTTTTGCACGGGCATCATCTTCATGACCCAATCCAACAGCTAGGGATCCAGCATGGCCTCCACAGTCTGGTGCTTCCTCACAACCAATGATAAATGATAGATTTTCTCGAGGGAGCAGATTTTCCCTACATTTACTAGACGGTCAAGCTTCGTCACGAGCACTGTTTTTCTTCTTCGCCTCATCGGGCTCCACGTTGGCCGCCGCAATGGTACCTACTATCTTTGACACCTCGGTCTTAGCCAAATCTGTAAAACCTCAAAAACTGTCAACCTTATTAACTTTTGTTCACGAATGTAGGTTGATTCATCACCATTATTTAAGGAAACCCATAACACCTAAAATTACTGGCTAATAATCCATAAAAGTCTATATTTTGTCATCATAATTCACAATAACGAAAGTATCTAACCTAACATGCACCATGCGAATGAGTGATCGAATAATACAACTCCCACTACAAGAGGATCATTACAAAAAAACAAATACTTACCTAGTTAAAAACGATATATTTTACATATGATTTTTTTTGTGGATTCCGCACTGGAAAATTCTCTGCGTTTTCACTCAATCAAATGAATTTCCAATATTTGAAAGTGAAACCAAACAAGGTTTTCCAAAAAGAATTCTGGAAAAGTACTCCGTGTGAAGATTTTTACGAAAGTGTTTTCCCTCTTATTTCATGTTTAATAGTTTTGGAGATAAATGTAGATTTTGTAAATGGTTGTGTATTTTACACAAATAACAATAATAATATACATTACAAAGATTGTGACTTTTTCAAATTTGTTTTTAGAAAATTTATATTTTTTTTTACGAATTTTTAGATTTTTTAGATTTTGTTGGTGTGAGTGTAACAATGAAATTTATAGAAATAACGGAAATTTCAAAATGAAAATATATACTAATGACCACACTATATATACAAATGGATGAAAAATTCACCAATTTTTTTTTTTCTATTTTTTATTTTTCAATTATAAAATGCAATTACTAAGAAAAGACAACTCACTATGAAATTGTCTTTACCTTTATGGCCTAAATTATTACTACATAGTCTCTACCCATTATGCTGTGCTCTGCTCCCAAATATCACTCTTACATTTTTTGCTTAACTATGAAACAAGTACATTACTAAAAGAATATTACTCCTTTTCTTAATGACTGATTTTTTAACATATCTTAATAACAGTCTAGGGTATAGTTGTTGCATGCCTGATCTCTCGATTAATGTTACGATTTTGGACCCTCTAGAATATTCTTGAAAGTCCAAAGATCACTAGCCCCACATATGTGAGTAATGGAAATTAATGTGTCTACTAGCTACCATGGGGGTTAACGAGGTATATTATGTCAGCATTATGATACAAGTATTGTCCTTGATGAAAACTCACTCACAGATCAGTTCAATTTTGATAGAAGCAAACTCACAGTACAATAGGTATATTCAGAGGTAATAGGGAACTGGTATAGAAGAACGGGAAGATGGAACTAAGGTCTACTGATCAGAATAAAAAAGGTGAAGGAAAAGGTTGATGTAAAGTAGTTTAAGAAGTATACGCATGTCCACTTAGTAACAACGACGTATACATGCTGGTACACATAACAAAAAGTGCATATACATATACACACACTCTCACAAGAAGAAAAGCGCGTACAGGTTGGAAAATCAAGGTTTTGGTTCAAGGTATTGGTCCAAGGTATTTGGTCCAAGGTATTTTGGTCCGAGGTGTTGGTCCAAGGTATTGGTCCTAAGTGGTTTTGGTAGGAGGTATTGAGAAAGGCCTAAAACTATATAAGGAGGTGAAGATCATTAGGCCACAGTGTGCAAGTAAATGGGTTTCTAAGGAATACTTCTATCTGAAGTATATTTTATGTTGCAGGGGCTATGTTTGTGATTTGATCTAAAATACTTTGTGCACCTTGAATTCAATGTTGGATCATGGTCATGAGACTTGAAATGACTTATCATTAAATGATCTGATATTGATTGGTCTAGATTTGATTATGTACACCTGTTTTATTCTTTAAATGTCATGATCTGGGTTTGTGTGAAGTCTGGAATTACAACGAAGTTATGAGTTAATATTTGCAGATCTATACGCTGGTTCGTCTTGATAAAAGTGCATGTACACTCAGGTTCTACTCTTCAAAGTAGCGTATACAAAAGAAAAGCCTTTTCTTCAGATCTGACTGATCTATCTGATTAGTTCTGTTGTTTTACTGCTGTCTGTGAATGAAGTCTTCTTGTATCTGAATGCATAAAGAGGTTGGTATCTGATTGATTGATTGTATAAGTGAGAAGAGTGATCTTTGTTGCTGCCTATGTAAAGCTCTGTAAGTTGATAGCAGATGTTCAGTATATTGCTGGTTTGTATAGACTTGATTCAGAAGTTTTATGTTTCAGTAGTTTTGAAGGTATACACAGGTTTGATTAAAGGAAGTAGTGTATAAACGCAGGTTGGGTTCAGTAAAGTAGCGTATACATTCTAATGCATGATGTTTGAGGTTACAACTGGTTCTGAATGATGATGCAGGTTTCTGGGTTCAGCATAGTGTTCTGGTGTTAGTAATCTGATTGCTCAGATTAATTGAATGTTGGTTGATGCAGTCTAAGTTTAAAAGTTTTTGATGGGTCCAGTATGAAAATTTGATGAAATAAGGCCTTCATGTGTAGTGTTATGTACCAGGAGAATCCAGTCTAAAAATTTATGAAACGTGGTCCCTGGAGGAAGAAAGAAGGTCGTAGCCTTCTATAGGCCAACACCTATGCACTAGTAATCACACTGGCTAGTACAAGAGCTAGGGGGTTGCATCTCCCTTCGAGTAGTAGCTGCAAAAGGAGAGAAGGTTGTAGCCTTCTGAAGGTGGGTGCTTGTGTACTAGTATGAGTCTGCACTAGTACAAGATTGTAAATATATTTTTTTATTATTAAAAGAAGACAAAAACGACAATAGCAGGTGGTTTTCACCCACATTGGGTTTCCACCTTAAATCTTGGTGTTCATGTGTGTTTCTTATGTGTGATGGTTTATTCTGTTTTACTGCACTATTTAATAAGTTATTGATGCACTGGTTAAAGATCAACACATGATAAATTGACTAAATCACAAGTTCTCTGGGTATACGCGGGTTTCTCTAATCACAGTTGCGTGTACACGCTAGTTCACTTCACAGAAGTAGCTTATATAAATCAGAATGGGAAATAACATTATTGATCTGATAATATTGATTCACCCCCCACCCCCCTCTTAATGTTATTTCCAACAATTGGTATCGGATCAGGTCCTTCAGAAGAAGCTTGATCGCTTGAAGGTAGATCTTTCAAGATGAATAACCACAAAGGCATGGGATCCATTAGACCACCAATATTCAATGGGAGCAACTTAGTATATTGGAAAATAAGAACCAGATCTTATCTATAATCGCTTGGACTCGATGTTTGGGAAATTGTGGAAGAAGGATATCAATTTCCAACAGCAATTCCTACAGAATCTGTAGGTAAGAAGTTATAGAAAACCAATGCCAAAGTTGTCAATACATTATTAGGAAGTCTTTCGGAATCAGAATTTGTCAAGGCCATGCATCTCAAGATAGCTAAAGAGATATGGGACAAAATCATTCAGAGCTACGAAGGAGACTCTCAGGTAAAACGTGTTAAGCTTCAAACTCTTAGAATTCAGTATGAAACTCTTAATATGCATAGTGATGAGAGTGTTGCTAGTTACTTTTTATGTATAGATGAGATTGTTAACTATATGAAGAATCTGGGTGAAGAGATAAAGGAAGTTACTTTAGTTGAGAAAAATTTGAGATCTTTGTCTTCTAAATTTGAGTCAAAAGTGTCTGCCATAGAAGAAAAAAAGGATCTTTAGACTATCACTGTAACTCAACTTCATGGAATCCTAACTGCCTTTGAAATGAGAAAAGGAGGTCCATCAGATATGAGAGAAGTCGCATTTAAAGCATCAACAAAGGGAAAAGAAAAGGAAGAGCACAATGAATCAGGACACATTTCAAAAGAAGAAGATGAGGTAAATTTTGTTAAGAAGCTTCAATGGGGTTCCGGATGATTCAGAGGTAAGCTACCTTTCAAATGCTTTGTTTGTGGTAGATTCAGTCACTATGTTTCCAAATGTCCTCATAGAGATAAATATGAAAAAGAGAAGGAATATGCAAAAGGCAATAAAAAACAGGTTGTGAATAGAAGGAGTTACTATACGCATGAAGATAGTGATGGTTTATCTAATAGTGATGAAGATGAAATTGAACGAGATTATAGACTAATTATGGCTTATGACAATGATGGTTTTTTGGATGCATTAGAAGAGGATGGCTTTCTTGAATAAATCACTAAACACAAAATATGTGTAGAAGAAAAGAATATGATCATAGATACTTTGACACACCAACTTGCTGAAAGAGAAAAACACAATGAAATTCTAGAATGTAAAATTTTGGGTCTAAGAAAAGATCTTGAGAAGACAAAATCTATTAATATTATATTTGCTAAAGGATCAGAAACTTTAAATGAAATAATCAATGTTCAACGTTCTCCTCTGATAAAGACAGGTCTTGGATATATTGAAGATTCATCTCAATCACAGAAGTCGTGGGCCTCCACTAGAAGCTATCTTGACGCAGCAAAGACCAATGAACAATATGTCAATCATCAGCAAAGGCCTAAAATTACTCATCAGGTAAATCATACTCAATTTACTCCAAGGATGAATATCAGTAGAAGCCATAATCTGTTGGCATTATGATGTATGTGTTGTACTTGATGGCAACCCTCTTGTAGCAGAACAACTCTCGTGTATATGGGAACTAGATGAATCTACAGAAGAGATATCAGATGTGATAGAATGCATGGTAGTAGTGTTTACAGATGTGATGAAATGCAGGGAAGCTTCAAGGAATCAGTTTAGAAGGCAACTTACTCAGATGAAAGATCACAGTATAGAAGGTAAACAACAAAGAATTACAGATCAGTCTTCACAGAATGAAGAAAGAGAGGTATACACAGGTTCACCACTGACCAAGTTGCACATACACGCAGGTTCACTGTATACAAGTCGCGTATACGTACACACACACTTTCATGAAAGGAAAAGTATGTATACCTTGGAAAACTAAGTTTTTGGTCCGTGGTATTTGGTCCATGGTATTGGTCTAAGGTATTTGGTTATTGACCCTAGGTATTTGGTTCAAGGTATTGGTCCTAAGTGGTTTTGGTCCATGATATTGAGAAAGGCCTAAAACTATATAAGGAGGAGAAGATCATTAGGCCAAGGTGTGCAAGTATCGAATATCTGATGAAGTGTGAGATCTAATATGCATGTTATTGGCTTATGGTGTTGTGCTTGATATGAACCAAGGATGAACCTTAGCATTTGATGAAGGATAAGACCTAATGATGTATTAGGATCTTAAGGCTTGAAGTGAATTATCTTTATGTAGTTTGATCATGTATCTGAATAACTGGCGCATGTTGTAGCCTATAAATATGATGACCTGGGTATGACTTAAGTTTGGAATAATTGTTATGTTTAAATCATCATTTACAGATATGTACGTAGGTTCACTTTAGGAAATGAGCATATACACGTTGGTTCTGCATATCAAAGCAGCATATACATCATAAATTTTATTTGCAGATCTGTACGCTAGTTCGCTTTGAGGAAAGCACGTATACACACAGGTTCGACACATGGAAGTAGCATATACCTTATAAAATATGTTTTAGTTGCTTATGTTTGTTGTTGCAGTGTTCTGGGTTCTGGCTTGGGTTCTGGTTACTATATTCTGGTGACAACATTCTGAATGATCAGATTGATGGGTTGTCAAAGTGATTGATCGATTCGGTTGTGGTTGGTTCAAAAGGAGATTGGTTGATGCAGATATATTTGATGATTGAATGATGTTGTTGATGGATCCAGTCTAAAAATTTATGAAACGTGGTCCCTAGAAGAAAAGATAAGGTTGTAGCCTTCTGTAGGTCGGCACCTACGTACTAGTAAACATATTAGCTAGTACAAGAGCTAGGGGGTTGTAGCTCCCTTCCAGTAGAAGTTGGAAAATGAGAGAAGGTTGTAGCCTTCCACAGTTAGAAGCTTGCGTACTGGTATAACACTGCACTAGTAAAAAATTTGTAAAAATAAATTTCTTATTATTAAAAGAAGACAGAGACGACAATAGCAGGTGGTTTTCACCCACATTGGGTTTCCACCTTATATCTTGGTGCTCATGTGTGTTTCTTATGTGTGATGCTTTATTCTATTTTTACTGCACTGTCTAATGAATTCCTGATATACTGGTTAAAGATCAATGCATGATAATTTGGGTAAATCAAAAGATCTTTGCATATACGCTGGTTGCATTAAGTACAGTTGCATATACGCGCTATTTCACTAAGATGAAGTAGCGTATACAAATCAGTTTTGAAAATTAAATTATTGATCTGATAATACTAATTCACCCCCCCTCTCAGTATTATTTCCAACAATTGGTATCGGAGAAGGTCCTTCAGAAGAAGCTTGATCACTTGAAGGAAGATCCATCATCATGAGTAATCGAGAAAGCGGGGGATCCATCAGACCGCCAATATTTGATGGGAGCAACTTTGTTTATTTGAAGGTAAGAACCACAACCTATCTTCAATCTCTTGGAACAGATGTCTGGGAAGTCGTGGAAGGAGGATATACATTTCCATCAACAATTCCTACAAATATAGCAGGTAAAATCAATAAGAAACCAATGCTAAAGCTATCAATACATTATTAGGAAGTATGTCATAATCAGAGTCTGTCAAAGTTATGCAGCTCAAATCAGCGAAATAAATATGGGACAAAATCATTCTAAGCTACGAAGGAGACTCTCAGGTAAAATGTGCTAAAATGCAAACTCTCAGAATTCAATATGAAACTCGCAAGATGCATAATGATGAAATTATAGCTAGTTACTTCTTACGTATAGATGAGATTGTTAATTGCATGAAGAATCTGGGTGAAGAGATAAAGGAAGTTACCTTAGTTGAAAAAGTTTTAAGATCCTTGTCTGCTAAATTTTAATCAAAAGTATCTGCCATAGAAGAAAAGCAAGATCTACAGACTATTACTATGACACAGCTTCACGGAATCTTAACTGCCTTTGAGATGAGAAAAGGAGGTCCATCAGATATGAGAGAAGCTGCATTTAAAGCTTTAGCAAAAGGAAAAGAACAACTCAATGAATTAGGACATATTTAAGAAGAAGAATAGGAAGTAAACTTTGTCAAGAAGCTTCAATGGGGTTTCGGAAGATTCATAGGTAAACTACCTTTCAAATGTTTTTCCTGTGGTAGAGTCAGTCATTATGCTTCCAAATTCCCTCATAAAGATAAAAATGATAAAGGGAAGCAATCTGCAAAAAGGAATAGAAAACATAGCGTAAGTAAAAAGAGCTACTATACTCATGAAGATAGCGATGGTTTATCAAATACTGATGAAGATGAAAATAGTAATGACTATATACTTCTGATGGCTTATGAAGATGATGATTTCTTGGATGCTTTAGATGAAGATGATCTTTATGCAGAAATCTCTAAACTCAAAATCTGTTTAGAAGAAAAAAATATGATTATAGATACCTTGACGAACCAACTTGCTGAAAGAGAAAAACAGAATGAAAAACTAAAATGTGAAATTGTGGGTCTAAGAAATGATCTTGAGAAAACAAAAGCTCTCAATCTTATATTTGCTAAAGGATCAGAAACCTTAAATGAAATTATCAAAGTGCAGCGTTCTCCTCTGATAAAGATAGGTCTTGGATATACTGAAGAAGCATCTCAAAAGCTGTCAACATCCACTAAAAGCTATCTTGAGGCAACACAGAGCAGTGGACAGTTTGACAATCGTTAGAAAAGGCATAAAGCAGATCACCAAGTAAATCAGGATCAATTTACTTCAAGGATGAACAGAAGCCACAACCAACCTCAGGTAAATTGTACTCAGTTTTCTCCAAAAATGAATATCAATAGAAACTACAATCACCAGGTCGGTACATTCGATAATCGTAGGAACTTCTTTAATGGTCAATGTTTCTCATGTCATAATTTTGGACACAAAGCTGCTCAATGTGTTGCTTACAAAACTATCGTGACTAGAGAAGCAAGAAATCAAAGGAATGTGACAGGGATCAAGAAAAGTTCCTATAATAACTTTTCTCTTCTTGAAAATGAAATAGAATGCTTAATCTGTAACAAATTTGGCCATGAAGAATCTGAATGCAGAAGTAAATTTCGGCAAATATCTCAAAAGGAGAAAACTCCATTAAATCCCAAAATATGGAGAAAGAAAGAAACGCAAACATAAAGAATAACCTTGTATGTAGAAGGACAAGAAAACCAGTGGTACATCGACAGTGGATGCTCAAAACACATGATAGGTGATAAAGAAAAACTACACTCTTATAATGCCTTAGAAAAGGAAAAGAGTGTCTCATTTGGAAACGACACTCCTGTTGTCATAAAAGGCAAAGGCTCTGTTTTCTTGAAAGAAAAGGTTAAAGCTGGGAATGTTATGTTTGTTGATGGCTTAAAGCATAACCTATTGAGTGTGAGTCAAATGTGTGATCAAGGAAATGAAGTAGTTTTTCAATCAAATGGATGTGTTGTTCGTGAGCTTGATACAGGAGAAACCGTGATCAAAGGTACAAGAACTCCAAACAACCTATACATACTGAAGGGAGGAAAACAACAGTGCTATCTAAGAAAAAATGACGAAAACTGACTATGGCACAAAAGATTGGGACATCTAAGATTTTCTCAAATAAGAAAAGCGTGCATATTCCAGGTTGTTCGTGATCTTCCAGATATCAACATTCCTCAAAATACTATATGCAAATCATGTCAATTCGGTAAGCAAACCAGATCTCACTTCATCGAAAAGGAAGGATTAGCTAGTAAGCCTCTTGAACTTGTTCATACTGATTTATGTGGACCATCAAGGAAAAGATCACCTTATGGAGAAGAATACTTTATATTATTCATTGATGATTTTTCCAGAATGTGTTGGATAGGTCTTCTAAAGCATAAATATGAAGTATTTGAAAAGTTCAAAGCCTTCAAAGCTTTGGTTGAAAATGAATTAGATCGCAAAATCAAATGCCTCAGATCTAATAGAGGAGGGGAATTTACCTAGGATGAGTTCTTTGAGTTTTGTGAACAACATGAAATAAAAAGGCAATTCTCCACCACAAGGACTCCTCGGCAAAATGGAGTGGTAGAAAGGATGAACAGAATTGTTCAACAAATGGCTCGTGCTATGCTAGATGAATTTGGAACTTCAGCAACTTTCTAGGGTGAAGCTGCATTCGCCGCTGTCACTATTCTCAACCAAGCAAATGTTCAAGTAAACAACAATCAAACTCCACATGAACTTTGGTATGGTAAGACTCCTACTGTAAAATACTTCAAAGTTTTTGGAAGCAAATGTTACATCAAAACGACTGATGAAAAACTTGGTAACTTTGAACCTAGAGTAGATGAAGGTATTCTTCTTGGATACTCTTCCCAAAGTAAAGGATATAAATGTTATAATAAAATACTTGGGAAAATTATTGAAAGTATTGATGTTGTGGTTGATGAAGCATGCAAAAATCCAAAACAGATAAAAACCAAAGATTATGACAATGAAGAAGATGACGATCATTTTCCCACATCAAATCACACTGATTCTGAAGAAGAAACCAATGAAGCACCAAAAGAAGAGATAACGATAGAAGAAAAAACTCCGTCCAATTATGTTCAGAAAAACATCCAGAAACTCAAATTTTAGGAGAAAAAGGGGCAAGTGTGCAGACAAGAAGAACTATTGCCGAAGCCCCAAGCTATCTAGCATTACTATCTTCCACAAAACCTCAAAATGTAAATGAAGCATGTAGAGATGAATGATGGGTCAAGGCCATGAGTGAAGAACTTGAGAAAATTGAAAAGAATAATACTTGGGAATTAGTTCCTAGACCTCATGATAAGAATATCATAGGAACCAAATGGATATTCAAAAACAAGTTGAACGAAAATGGAGAAGTTATCAGAAACAAGGCTAGATTCGTTTGCAAAGGATATGCTCAACAAGAAGGTATAGATTTTGAAGAAACTTTTGCACCTGTTGCTAGACTTGAAGCCATAAGAATGTTTCTTGCTCTTTCTAGTTTTCAGCAATTCAAATTGTACCAAATGGATGTAAAATCTACCTTTCTTAATGGAGACTTAGAAGAAGAAGTCTATATTGAACAACCAGAAGGATTCATTCTAGGAAATGATGCAAAACTTGTATGCAAACTTAGAAAGGTTCTCTATGGTCTAAAATAGGCTCCAAGGGCCTAGTATTACCGTCTTAACAAATATCTCCACCAACAGGGTTTTTCAAAGGGGTCAGCAGATAGCAATCTATATACAAAGATTGACACTGGAAAATTGCTAATAATTATTTTTTATGTTGATGATATCATTTTTGGTAGCAATGAAGAATCCATGAGTCAGAATTTTGCTTCAGTAATGCAGCAAGAATTTGAAATGTCTTTGCTTGGTGAGCTTACCTACTTTCTTGGTCTACAAGTTCAGCAAAATAAAGATGGTATTTTTCTCTCACAAACCAAATATCTCAAACAGATCTTGAAAAAGTACGGCATGGAAGATTCTAAACTAGTATGTACCCCAATGGTAACAAGATGTACTCTCAGCTCAAATGATGAATCCGTAGTGGTATATCAACCAGCTTACTGATCCATGATTGGCAGTCTGCTTTATCTAATAGGTACCCGACCTGACATCATACATGTAGTAGGAATAGTTGGAAGATTCCAAGCAAATCCAAAGGAATCACACCATCAGGGAGTCAAAAGGATTTTCAAATATCTTCAAGGAACATAGTACTTTGGTTTATGGTATCCTAGAGATACAGATCTTACACTTCATGCATATACATATGTGGATTGGGTAGGAAGTGTTGATGACAGAAAAAGCACTAGTGGTGGTGCATTCTATATGGATTCCAGATTAGTGTCTTGGTTCAACAAGAAACAAAGTTCAATTGCATTATCTATAGCTGAAGCATAATACGTGGCTGCTGCATCTTGCTCTACACAACTACTTTGGATGATGCAAACCTTGCAAGACATTCAGATCACATGTACTCCACCCATCTCCATTCTATGTGATAATACAAGTGCCATCAGTATTTCAAAGAATCTAGTCATGCACTCCAAGACCAAGAACATACCCATCAAATATCATTTCCTACATGAACAAGTGCTTGAACAAAAGGTCAAATTGGAGTATGTTCCCTCCAAAGAACAAGTTGTTGATATATTCACTAAACCATTTCCCAGAGAGACATTTGAATATCTCAGATAAAAGCTGGGAGTAGTTTCTGCATCATCCTGTTATTAAATCCTATTTTTTAGAGAAAGGTGGTTATATGCGAGTTTCATGAAGCGTAGTCGCATAAATAGGTGAGCTTCTATGGTCACAGTCGCGTATATGTTGGTTTGAATAAAAACAGTGGGCCAAACTCAAAAAAAAAGGGGGGTCTGCTATGGTTCTATCAATTATCTGCCCTGTTTGATGATGGTTTCAATTTGCTGATATATTGGTCCTCATAGTGTTGTTGATCACTTGATGTATATCTGATTGATGATGATGCTTTGATATCTCTTACTGACATATGCAATGATCAGATCTGACAGTGAACAGGTGGAACAGGTTCAAGGGGAGAACATGGTTGATGATATTTTGGGAACTAATGATGGACATATACAGGTTGCTGGTCTGGATGTTGTTGACAGATGCTGCTGATGATAGTTGTTGATGACTATCATGGTCGTGTTTAAGATATTTTGTCTCTGTTATATATGTCATGTATATCTTTTAATGTAACAATCATGAAAAGACCTAATTTGTAACCCCACCATGCATGGGATGGATGATGTAATGTTTCTTGTTTTTTCCATGTATAAACAATTGATATATCCCCCTTGGATGGGTGGATGAGTCAAATTTGGTATATCCCCACTTGGTTGGGAGATGGATGTATGTATGAGTCATTGGTGATAGGAAGGTCATTTGTGATGTATATATAGAGTCATGTTCTTCTTTTAGAACATCTTTTTGTAGACTTTGCTTATGCTCAAGGGGAGCATGGACTCGATCATGGGAGCTCAATCAACACACTTCAACATATCAGAGAATTCAACATGCACTCAGGGGGAGCATGACCCTTTTCCCTTGATGACAAAGGGGGAGAGTGACTTGGTGTGGTGTGGTTGTTGTTGCCATCAAGTCCAAAGGGGGAGATTGTTGGCATTATGATATATGTGTTGTACTTGATGGCAACCCTCTTGTAGCAGAACAACTCTCGTGTATATGGGAACTAGATGAATCTACAGAAGAGATATCAGATGTGACAGAATGCATGGTAGTAGTGTTTACAGATGTGATGAAATGCAGGGTAGCTTCAAGGAATCAGTTCAGAATGCAACTTACTCAGATGAAAGATCACAGTATAGCAGGTAAATAGCAAAGAATTACATATCAGTCTCCACAGAATGAAGAAAGAGAGGTATACGTAGGTTCACCACTGACCAAGCTACGTATACATGCAGGTTCACTGTATACAAGTCGTGTATACGTACACATGCATTTTCACGAAAGGAAAAGCGCGTATACTTTGGAAAACTAAGTTTTTGGTCCGTGGTATTTGGTCCATGGTATTTTGATCCATGGTATTGGTCCAAGGTATTGGTCCTAAGTGGTTTTGGTCCATGATATTGAGAAAGGCCTAAAACTATATAAGGAGGAGAAGATCATTACGCCAAGGTCTGTAAGGATCGAATATCTGATGAAGTGTGAGATCTAATATGTAGGTTATTGGCTTATGGTGTTGTTCTTGATCTGAACCAAGGATGAACCTTATCATTTGATGAAGGATAAGATCTAATGATGTATCAGGATCTTAAGGCTTGAATTGAATTATCTTTATGTAGTTTGATCATGTATCTGAATAACTAGCACATGTTGTAGTCTGTAAATATGATGATCTAGGCATGACTGAAGTCTAGAATAGTTGTTATGTTTAAATCATCATTTACAGATCTATACGTAGGTTCACTTTAGAAGAGGAGCGTATACATGTTGGTTTTGCATATCAAAGCAACGTATACAACACAAATTTTATTTGCAGATCTATACGCTGGTTCGCTTTGAGGAAAGCACGTATGCACGCAGGTTTGACACATGGAAGTAGCGTATACCTTATAAAATATTTTTTAGTTGATTCTGTTTGCTGTTGCAATGTTCTGGGTTCTAGCTTGGGTTCTGTTTACTGTATTCTAGTGACAGCATTATGAAGGATCAGATTGATGGGTTGTCAAAGTTATTGATCGATTTGGTTGTGGTTGGTTCAAAAGGAGATTGGTTGATGCAGATATATTTGATTATTGAATGATGTTGTTGATGGATCCAGTTTGAAAATTTATGAAACATGGTCCCTGGAAGAAAAGAGAAGGTTGTAGCCTTCTGTAGGCTGGAACCTATGTACTAGTAAACATATCAGCTAGTACAAGAGCTAGGAGGTTGTAGCTCCCTTCCAATAGAAGCTGGAAAACGAGAGAAGGTTGTAGCCTTCTACAAGTAGAAGCCTGCGTACTGGTATAAGACTGCACCAGTACAAAATCTGTAAATAGAATTTTCTTATTATTAAAAGAAGACAGAGACGATAACAACATGTGGTTTTCACCCACATTGGGTTTCCACCTTATATCTTGGTGTTCATGTGTGTTGCTTATGTGTGATGCTTTATTCTATTTTTATTGCACTGTCTAATGAATTCCTAATATACTAGTTAAAGATCAATGCATGATAATTTGGGTAAATCAAAAGATCTCTGCATATACGTTGGTTTCATTAAGTACAGTTGCGTATACATGCTAGTTCACTAAGATGAAGTAGCATATACAAATCAGTTTTGAAAATTAAATTATTGATCTGATAATACTAATTTACCCCCCCTCTCAGTATTGTTTCCAACACAATCAACAGGTAAACAATACCAAAATATGTTGAAAATAGCAACAAGAAATGTTAAAAATAGAAATGCTATAAATAGAATTGCTATAGATAGCATTTCAAGTACGAGTGTGGAAAATAGCAACAAGAAATGATAAAATAGAAATGCTAAAAATAGCATTGTTATAAGTATCATTTCAGGATATATTCCACTTTTAATTAGTCCCTGAATTTAAATTGAGAATTAAAATTCGAATTTAGTCTCACTAGCTATTTGAAAAATAATTAATTAATTCATCTTGAGTTAATTAGTTGGAGAAAATCAAACATGAAGTCTATGTGAAGACATGCAACAGTTATCCCTTTGATTGAGGAAGTTATCCCTTAATTAAGGAGATAAGGATGAGTTCTATTTGAGTTGTAATTAGTTAGCTCAGTTAACTGAGTTAAGTCTAGTTAAATTAGTTCCAAATAGTTGGAGGAACTAATTGTGAATTCAGTCAATTAATGCATGTATGCATGCAACTAGTGTTCTCCAGATAGCTGAATAATCTCTCATAAATAACTCATGCATGTTAGTTCAGAGAAAGACCCATTTGAGATTAAAGGAAGGGATAGTGTACTATTGGTTGGAGGAATTCACTCCTTTAGGATTGCGCAGTTATTTCATAGGTCAGTGTTGTGTGTGAGGTGAGAATCGCACAGGTTGCAGCTGGAGGACCCAGGAGAAACTGCGCAAGGAAATATGAGGCTTGGAGGACTGAAGGACGTCATATGAGGGATTGTACTGAGATTTGGATAGCTTATGAGATAAAGATTTGTGTAATCCTGAGATATTTCCACTTTTATGATAATACAGATAGCGGGGTTTTTAGCTGAGGCTTTCCCCAGAGTATTCTTCTGTGTTTCATGTGTGATTGAATCTTCTTCTCTATTATATGTGTTCTATTTGATATTGCTCAAAATCAATTAAGCTTCCGCAAGTTTGATTGTAGAAGTAGATTAAGTATTTTTCTTTAGTACATTGCATAATCAGTTTAATCTACAGTGAAATTTCTACAAAATATACTATGATCGCAGAAATTTCTTTAATGGGCAATGTTTTTCATGTCATAACTTTGGTCACAAGGCTGCTCAATGTGTTTCTTACAAAACCATCATGACTAGAGAAGCACGAAATCAAAGGAGTGTAACAGGAATCAAGAAAAGTTCCTATAATAACTTTTTTCCTCTTGAAAATGAAATAGAATGTTCGATTTGTAACAAATTTGGTCATGAAGAATCTGAATGCAGGAGAAAATTTCGACCAACACTTCAAAAGGTGAAAACACCTTTGAATCCCAAGATATGGAGAAGAAAAGAATCTCAATAAGAAATATGTGGCATAGCTCTGTATGTAGAAGGACAAGAAAATCAGTGGTACATCGACAATGGATGCTCCAAACACATGACAAGTGACAAAGAGAAACTCCATTCATATAATGCTTTAGAAAAAGAAAAGAATGTCTCATTTGGAAATGAAACTCTACCTGTCATTAAAGGTAAAGGTTCTGCTTTCCTCAAAGAAAAGGTTAAACATGGAAATGTCATGTATCTAAATGGTTTAAAGCATAACCTATTGAGTGTTAGTCAAATGTGTGATCAAGGAAATGAAGTGGTGTTCTGATCAAACGGATGTGTGGTTCGTGAGCTTGATACAGGAAAGACCGTGATCAAAGGTACAAGAACTCCAAACAACTTATACATACTCAAAGGAGGACAAAAACAATGCTATCTAAGAAAAATAGATGAAAAATGGCTATGGCATAGAAGATTGGGACATCTAAGCTTTTCTCAAATAAGAAAAGCATGCAGGCTCAAGGCAGTTCGTGATCTTCCAGATATCAGCATCCAAGAAAATACCATATGCAAACCATGTCAAATCGGTAAGCAAACCAGAGTTCACTTCATTGAAAAGGAAGGGTCAGCAAGTAAGCCTCTTGAACTTATCCATACTGATTTATGTGGACCAATAAGGAAAAAGTCACCTCGTGGAGAAGAATACTTTATTTTATTTATTGATGTTTTTTTCCAGGATGTGTTGAATAGGTCTACTAAAGCATAAAGATGAAGTATTTAAAAAGTTTAAAGCCTTCAAAGCTTTAGTTGAAAATGAATTAGATTGAAAAATCAAATGCCTTAGATCTTATCAGGGGGAGAATTCATATCAGATGAATTCTTTGAATTTTGTGAACAACATGGAATAAAAAGAAAATTCTCCGTCGCAAGAACTCCTCAGCAAAATGGTGTGCTGGAAATGATGAATAGAATAGTTCAACAAATTGCTCGAGCTATGCTAGATGAATCTGGAACTCCTGCAACCTTCTGGGTGAAGCTGCATTTGCTGTTGTAACTATTCTCAACAAAGCAAATGTTCAGGTAAATAGCAATCAAACTCCATATGAACTTTGGTATGGTAAGCCTCCTACTGTAAAACACTTTAGAGTTTTTGGAAGTAAATGTTTTATTAAAAGGACTGATGAAAAACTTGGTAAGTTTGAACCCAGAGCAGACGAAGGAATTCTTCTTGGTTATTCATCAAGAAGTAAAGGGTACAAATGTTATAATAAAAGTCTTTGGAAAATTGTTGAAAGCATTGATGTTGTAATTGATGAAGCATGCAGAAATCCAAAACAAATGAAATCAACAGAGGAATATGACAGCGAAGAAGTTGGGGAATGCTTTCTTGTATCAAATCAAAATGATATAGAAGAAGAAACAAATGAAGCACCAAAAGATGATACAACAGACAGGGAAAAGACTCCATCTAGGTATATTCAGAAGAATAATCCAGAATCTCAAATTCTAGGAGAAAAGGGGGCTGGTGTACAAACAAGAAGAACTCTTACAGGGACCTCAAGCTATCTAGCATTACTATCCTCCATCGAACCTCACAATGTAAATGAAGCCTGCAAATATTAACGTTGTGCCAAGGCCATGGATGAAGAGCTTGAACAAATTGAAAAGAATGAGACTTGGGAATTAGTTCCTATACCTCATGATAAAAATATTATAGGAAAAAAATGGATATTTAAGAACAAGATGAATTAAAATGGAGAAGTTATTAGAAACAAGGCTAGACTTGTTTGTAAAGGGTATGCTCAACAAGAAGGTATAGATTTTGAAGAAACGTTTGCACCTGTTGCTAGACTTGAAGCCATAAGGATGTTTCTTTCCCTTTCTAGTTTTCAAAAATTCAAAGTATATCAAATGGATGTAAAATCAACGTTTCTTAATGGAGATTTAGAAGAAGAAGTCTATATTGAACAACGAGAAGGATTCATTCTTGGAAATGATGCAAAACTCGCATGCAAGCTAAAAAAGGCTCTCTACAGTCTGAAATAGGCTCCAAGGGCTTGGTATTGCCACCTTGACAAATATCTACAACAACAAGGATTCACAAAAGGTTCTATAGATAGAAATCTATACACTAAGGTTGAAAATGATAAACTGCTAATTATTGTTGTTCATGTTGATGATGTCATCTTTGGCAGCAATGAAGAATCCATGAGTCAGAATTTTGCTTCAGTAATGCAGCAAGAATTTGAAATGTCCTTACTTGGTGAACTTACTTATTTTATCGGTCTACAAGTTCAGCAAACAAAATATGGTATTTTTCTTTCGTAAACCAAATATCTCAAGCAGGTCTTGAAGAAGTACGGAATGGAAGATTCTAAACCAGTAGGTACTCCAATGGTAACAAGATGCAGTCTCAGTTCTAACAATGAATCACCAGCAGTAAACCAACCAACTTATAGATCTATGATTGGAATTTTTCTTTATCTAACAGGTACCAAACCTGATATCATGCATGCAGTAGGAATTGTTGGAAGGTTCCAAGCAAATCCAAAGGAATCACATCTCCAAGCAATCAAAAGAATCTTCAAATATCTTCAAGGAACTCAGGACTTTGGACTATGGTATCCTAAAGATACAGACCTTACTCTTCATGCATATACATATGCAGATTGGGCAGGAAACGTTGATGATTGAAAGAGAACTAGTGGAGGTGCATTCTATATGGGTTCTCAGTGAGTGTCATGGTTCAGCAAGAAACAAAGTTCGATTGCCTTATCTACAGCTGAAGTAGAATATGTGGCTGATGCATTTTGCTACACACAACCTCTTTGGATGATGCAAACATTTAAAGACATTCAGATCACATGTACTCCACCCATCTCCATTATATGTGATAATACAAGTTCCATCAGTGTTTTGAAAAATCTTGTCATGCACTCCAAGACCAAGCACATACCCATTAAGTACCATTTTCTACGAGAAAAAGTGCTTGAACAAAAGGTTAAATTGGAGTATGTTCCCTCCAAAGAATAGGTTGCTGATATATTCACTAAATTGCTTCCCAGAGAAACATTTGAATATCTCAGGGATAAGCTAGGAGGAGTTACTGCATCTTCCTGCTATTAAATCCAGTTTTTCAGAAGAAGGTTATTATACACAGGTTTCATGAAGTATAGTCGCGTATACACATGGGTTTCTATGGCTGAAGGAGCGTATATGTTTTTTCCGGCAGAAAAACAGTGGTTCAGACTCTGACATGGGTGCTCTATCCCATATTGATGATTACAGTCTGATGATATGCTTTGTTCATTTATTTTTATCTGACTGACAAAGAAGCCTTGATGAATGACTCATTGACCATGCACAGGTAGCACAAGTTCAGGGGGAGCATTAACCTTCACACACATTCTACATTGTTGGCATTATGGTTGTTGTGTTCAACTATGGCTTCAGATATTTATATCATTTGTTGTTTAAGTCATGTAAAGATCTAGGGTGTGATATGACTTCTTTTGTCATAGTCTATATTTGAATGAGTCCTATTGGACAAATGATGTAATTTGTATCCTGACTTTGCATGGGTTGGATGATGTAATATTTGTTGTATTTCTATCATGTATAAACAATTGGTATATCCCCACTTGGTTGGGCAGCTGAGTCAAATTTGGTGTATCCCCACTTGGTTGGGTGATTGATGTATGTATGATTCATTGGTCATAAGAAGGTAATACTCACTTAGTTGAGTTATAGAGTCATGTTATTCTTTTGAATCATATCTCTGCAGACTCGACATGTACTAAGGGGGAGCATGGACAGCATAATGTATGTCAAAGGAGGAAAGTATCTTGGTCCGCCCTTTGCCCTTGATGTGAAAGGGGGAGAGTATTTTGGTGTTGTATGCTATCTCTAACAGTTTCTACAACTTGCAGTAATCAACACCATCATGGTTGCCATCAAGTCCAAAGGGGGAGATTTTTGGCATTATGATACAAGTATTGTCCTTGATGGAAACTCACTCACAGGTCAATTTAGTCTTCATAAAAGGCAACTCACAGTACAACATGTATATTCAGAGGTAACAGGGCAGTGGTACAAAAGAACAGGGAGATGGAACTAAGGTCTACTGATCAGAATAAAGAAGGTGAAGGAAGAGATTGACGTAAAGCAGTTTAAGAAGTATACGCAGGTTCACTTAGTAACAATGGTGTATACACAATAGTACACATAACAAAAAGAGCGTATACGTATACACACACTCTCACAAGAAGAAAAGCGCGTACAGGTTGGAAAATCAAGGTTTTGGTCCAAGGTATTTGGTTCGAGGTATTTTGGTCCGAGGTATTTGTTCCAAGGTATTGGTCCTAAGTGGTTTTGGTCTGAGGTATTAAGAAATGACTAAAACTATATAAGGAGGTGAAGATCATTAGGCCACAGTGTGCAAGTGAATGGGTTTCTAAGGAATACTTCTATATGAAATATATTTTATGTTTCAAGGGCTATGTTTGTGATTTGATCTAAAATACTTTGTGCACCTTGAATTCAATGTTGGACCAACATCATGAGACCTGAAATGACTTATCATTGAATGATCTAATATTGGTTGGATAGATCTGATTATGCACACTTGTTTTATTCTTTAAATATCATGATCTAGGTTTGTTTGAAGTCCAGAATTGCAACGAAGTTATGAGTTAATATTTGCATATTTGTACACTAGTTCGTCTCGATAAAAGCACGTGTACACACAGGTTCTACTCTTCAAAGTAGCGTATACAAAAGAAAAGCCTTTTATTCAGATCTGACTGATCTATCTGATCAGTTCTGTTGTTTTACTGTTGTCTGTCAATGAAGTCTTCTTAGATCTGAATGTAAAACTGAATGCATAAGGAGGTTGGTATCTGATTGATTGATTGTATAATTGAGAAGAGTGATCTCTGTTGCTTCTTTTGTAAAGTTCTGTAGGTTGACAGTAGATGTTCAGTATATTTCTGGTTGGTACAGACTTGATTCAGAAGTTTTATGTTTCAGTAGTTTTTAAGGTATACGCAGGTTTTATTAAATGAAGTAGCGTATACACACATATTGGGTTCAGTAAAGTAGCGTATACATTCGTATGCATGATTTTTGAGGTTACAACTAGTTCTGAATGATGATGCAGGTTTCTGGGTTCAACACAATTTTCCGGTGTCAGTGATCTGATTGTTCATATTAACTGAATGTTGGTTGATGCAGTTTAAGTTTAAACGTTTCTGACAGGTCCAATATGAAAATTTGATGAAACGAGGCCTTCATGTGTAGTGTTATGTGCCAAGAGCATCCAGTCTAAAAATGTATGAAACATGGTCCTTGGAGGAAGAAAGAAGGTCGTAGCCTTTTGTAGTCCAGCGCCTATGTACTAGTAATCACATTGGCTAGTACAAGCGCTAGGGGGTTGCAACTCCCTGCCGGTAGAAGAAGGAAAATGGGAGAAGGTTGTAGCCTTCTACAGGTGGGTGCCTTCGTACTGGTATGAGTCTGCACCAGTACAAGATTGTAAACATATTTTCTTATTATTAAAAGAAGACAGAGATGACAACAGCAGGTGGTTTTCACCCACATTGGGTTTCCACCTTAAATCTTGTTGTTCATTTGTATTTCTTATGTGTGATGGTTTATTCCATTTTATTGCACTGTTTAATAAGTTACTGATGCACTGATTAAAGATCAACACATGATAAATTGCCTAAATCACAAGTTCTCTGGGTATACGCTGGTTTCTCTAATCACAATTGTGTGTACATGCTAGTTCACTTCATAGAAGTAGCGTATATAAATCCGAATAGGAAATAAAAATTATTGATCTAATAATATTGATTCACCCCCCTATTAGTATTATTTCCAACAATTGGTATCGGAGCAGGTCCTTCAGGAGAAGCTTGATCGCTTGAAGGTAGATCTTTCAAGATGAATAATGATGAAGGCATGGGATCCATGAGACCACCAATCTTTAATGGGAGCAAATTAGTATATTGGATTATCCCTGTCGATCTTCCTCCTAGTAGAAGTATGAACTGATTTATTATAAGAGTGTCAAATATAAACTATATTTTTTTTGTTAAATTATGTAAATGGTTGTTTCTAACTATATTCAATCAAAATTTGAACCAGTGGTTTGTTGACTACTCCTATCTACCCATCTACTTGTACAAATGGAAAGTTGTAGATGTCTTCAACTTGATGTCCATCTATTATGATCCAAATACATAGAAATCATAAGTACACACCATGCACAAGAATATGAGCAAGGAGCAAAAATCCAATATAATAATAGTAGGACACACTCCTCTAAATACCCAAATACATTCATACCTGCAAATCATATCCATGTCCTCCATAATAAATACATGATCTCCACATATACCTTCCCACACATTGCACGTGTGTTCTCTTCATTATTAGGGTGACCTTATTAAATATACATTTACATATTACATGTACATTTAACCCCATGTATGCCCTCCCTTGGTTCATACCATACACTTTTAACTCAATATAGTCTCACCTTGGGGTCATAACATAGTATTGTCCTTCTAAAAGCTTTGTCCTTAAAGCTATGTTGTTAAGGGAGTTACATGTGACAAACCAAATCATAGGATTTCCATAGATTCCTACATCCTTCTTACTATTGATGATGACCCCTCCATCCAAACTTAATTCTTTATGGTCTTAATCCTTGGTGGCTAGTTGTTAGAGAGTTTCCTTTATTTTGATTCCATGTCTTCTTGTTGTGACATCTCTAATTTGTAATAATTATTCATCTTCGGTAATATCCTCTTGAATAATGATTTGGTGATGTTGTTCCATGAATATTAATGAGTACTCCATCTTCTTCCCTAGTAATGTTGATATGGATCTTATTTTCTTCATTGATAATGTTGATATTCATATTATTGTCTTATTTTTAAATATTTATTAGTAATGAAGATGTTGATATGGTCTCATATTTCATGTCTTTCCTTCACTTTGCATAACAAAATTTGTATTTGTCTTCTTTATAGAGATAATGATGTCGTCGATCCTCTTTGTTTGGTCTTCTTTAGCCCCAAATATAATATCATCATATTTTTCATATTCATCCTTTATATGGAGCTAAACTTCTTCAGGTATATTCTAGTGTCCCTCTTGAATCTTCTCTTATTTCTCCTTTTAAACTTGCATTGTGATCACATTTATCAAATTTCGACATCATTCTTCAATTCTAGAACATATTTCTAATTTCACCTTATTCATCACTAGGTCTTCTTCAATCTTCTTAACAATTTTCTCTTCAAGGCTATTGATACTTTCTTCATCTAATATCCTTGATTTTTTCTTCATTTTCGCAAAATGCTTCTTTTCTTATTTCAATATTTTGATATCATCCAATCGATTCTTAGTATGGTTTCATAACATACATATTTCATCCTCTTTCTTTTTCAATTCTTCCATTGAATGATGCTTTTCCCAATTCCCTTTCCTATTTCCCTGTGTTATTTTTTGAATCTCCTTAATGAGTGCTTCATTAAGGTTTTGTATCTTAGAGAGCTCATCAACTCCATTCTTGATCTCTTCTTTTGTTTCATCATGAATTTTATTCATTACTTATATTTTTGATTCCTTGAACCATTTGTTAAGAACAATTCTTCAAATTTACTCTATATAATGTGCAATCAAGTAACTTCATAAAAGTCATTCCACCACTAGGAAGCTTCACCATTAAATAAAAACTTACAAACAAAGTTATGAATCATGTTCCCTTGTTATCCTCAATCAGTCCATAGGATTCAGTTCATATTTATCTTCATTTCTTTAAACCTTGTTATTACCATTGACTCTTAGTTGAGGTCTACTCCACACCCTTAAATTCTAACCTCAATATGTTATTTATAATGACCTTGTATGATTATTGTCATTTTACAATAGCTTTTGAAAGTATTCAATGTTTTCACTTTCCAATAGCTTTTGAAACACCTCAATCAGACATCCCAATCAAAATATATGATAATTTAAAGTTGACATACCTTTTAAAACCTTGATTTGGAGATGGTTCTACTGCTTGATCTTTCTTTTGGTGTAACTTTGCAATTTCAACTCTTTTGATTATGACATTTTGGCCTATAGTTCTCCATTATTTCTTTTCTATAATTATAGTGGTTTGTGTTGTAACATAAATAGTTTGGCTACGTTAGATATTCCTTTTGTAGATAGAAGAAAAATAAAAATAAAAATGTTAGATGAAAAAGAAAAAACATAGAAAAAAAAACAAAGAAAAATAAGGAAAAATGTGAAATGAAAAAATAAGGAAGGGAAAAGAAAAGAAAAGAAAAGAAAATATATGTTTTCCATTGTATTAGCGCACACATTTAAATGTCGCATTATATTACTTGTAATCTTTTTTAAAGTTGTCATTGGCATGTAATAAAGTATCCTTAGTAAATTAAGAATATTCGGCAAATCCTTTTGTCGTTGAAGTGACAATTTGTCACTATGTAATACAAATTGACTAGTTTTCAATGATTTTGGTCTAGCCTGTCCAGATCAACGATGATCAGGCTACCCCACACCCCCCATCCCCATCTGAAATTTATCCGACCGGGGGGGTTCCGAGGTGACGGTTTCAAATACACCACCCAGACATACGCGGTGCTATCCTATATAACCTGCACCACCCCTTCCAAAACCAATTACCACCTACCCCCCCTTTGGGTACCCTCAAAAAATCACCATTCACTCCCGATTTACCATTTATTGACCTTTCATGCGCTATGATTACCCCACCATACAACATGCCACCTATCCCTCTCCTTATTATTAAATAAATATATTTCCCACCATAAATATATCTGTTTTCCTATCCGTTTACCCATCTGGTTTCCCATCCGTTATAATAAATATGTTAGCATTAACTTCTCCTTCTCCTAATAAATGATATTATTATAACATATGATATCATATTTTTATAAATCCAATGCTTGAACCCTGTAGTCCCTTTTGCGAAAATATTCATTGGTAAAAGACTCAGAGTACCTACATCGCAAGATCCTTCCAAGCAAGCATTCATTATCTAGTCACTCAGTCGATCAAATATCCTTTACCATGTATTTACAGGCATTTTCCCCAATATCCATTGAATTATGTCTTCAAGAAAGAAAAAGACTTCTGCAGAAAATCCAATGCTTCCCCCACCTCTAGATTTGGATCACAAACCATTAGTTGAAAAATTATACCAAATTTCTGCAACCAATTGTGAATTTGAACTTTACAAACTTCATAATTGGCTCAAGCATAAATATTTTGACCTTAGTGATGATTTAGGATTGTGGGATTCTATTTTACCCCAATTTATTTTCCCCCAAACCTATAACTTTCCCGAATTTGTCACCTAGTGTCAATTTCAATATCTTCCTAGTCAGAGAACTATTGTAGCCCAAAATGGTGAAGTTCTTTTTGCCATCAATACCAGTTCCATCTCAGAAATTATCGAGGTCTAGAATTCTAACTCAATGCAAGATTTTCACCCTGACATACTCATGGATATATACAACAAGCTCAACCTCTCAAAAATAACTAAAATATTTGAGACCTTTTTGCTAGAGAATGTTCAATTACCTAGAGCCAACCCTCCTTATCCATCTTCCATGTTCCCAGAGATTACCAAACAAATAATCTCAATTGTTTCATGGATGTTAGGATACCATTTAAACCAATGGGTTGATGAAACCATCTTAGCCTTCCTTTATGTATTTTCCTCAAATGAAAAACCTCATGTTCTGTTTTGTTATAGTGAGTTTTTGGCAGAAGCCATTCGTGACCAACTCATGAAATTCTCAACCAAAGGAGTTTTCTTTTTAGTTACATGAGCTAGATAGTCAAGGAAACCCTTAGTTAATAATTCATTGGACCTCTCTGGTCAGAAAGAACAACACTGAATTTACTTTCAGTGATTTTGTAGATCAGTTCCTACATGTGATTGCCAGTTTGTTAAATAGTGATGCAGAGCTGAGGATACATCCAGAAATCAAATGAATCCTACAGTATTTGTATCAATCTTACTCAGAAATTATAATATATGGATGTGAACTACCACCTTACAAACTCCCCAATTTTGTACCAATTAGAATATTTTCTCTATAATATATTAGACAGATGATCAATATGGATCAATTACATTTTCTAGCAATAAAGAAGAAAGCATAGTTTAAGATAAAGGCAGAGGTTGGCCGATTCATTTGCAACACAAGAGAAACAGGACAGGAAGCAGATGGCATTTTGAAGAAAATGAATTTCAAGCACAACTTTACATGGTCCTATGGTCCTCTGGGTGTAATTTCAATATGAAGGATGGAACAACAATATGGTCCTTATACACATACTCCTATTCCATAAATAGAACAACTCATGAATCAAGAAAGCTAGCAGGAGAATACATTGTAGGAAGAAGAAGAATAGGTGTTTTCAACAAGCTACACTCCAGTTCAGCAAGAGAAAGGAAAGAGACCAAGGGAAAGCATTTCCCCTTTGGTAACTGAGATTTTAGCAAAGGAGTTCAAAGTATACAATAAAATACAGAAGACCATAGATGTATGGGAGACACGGCAAGAAAACATAGAACAAATACAACCAATTGTTCTTATAGGAACATGCACCCCCTTAGTGTCAGAGAGAGGACATCATTCCTTCATCCCCAATGACTCCAAATACAACAGATACATCAATTTCATCACCAACGGGATAGTCAGGACAAAGTCAGAAAGAACCAAGTATATTTGCTACTTATGAAGAAATAAAAATAAAGAACGTTTCACTTATGGCCATTACATTCTCATAGTTTTGGAAGTAGGAAACTACTTCCCAACATAGGCTCCTCACCCTTTGATTTAGAAAAGGGAAAAATGCAGATTCCTTTCTTGGAGCTCAAGGTTCCTCAACCTCAGTCAAAAGATGATTACAAGCACTTAGTTTTCCCTTTTGATACAGGAACAATCCATCCCATAGACCAGACGGATTTGCACAAATAGTCTGGTGAGATGATTTTTAATACTTTAACCAATTATTCTATGAAAACTGCCAAGCTTCAAACCACTATACATAATATCTAGGCACAGTTAAAATTATAGAAAGCTTCTTCTCTAGATAAATATACAAAAAATAAATCTTTAGAGGAACTAGTGATCAAATTGGGATATGATCCCAATAATATAAAAGCAGCAAAAGAGATAATCAAAAATAAAAAAACAGATATAATAGAATTCAAAAAGTAGCTAAAGCTTCCTTCAACTGAAGATCCACAGGCCAAAGAATTTGGAGAATTGGAGAAGGAAAGGGAAAAAAAATTCAAGCTTATTATTGAACAGAAAGATCATATTTCTAAAATGGAAAAGGAAATCAAAAAGATTCTAAAAGAAAAAGAGCAGCATACTACTCCGGTGCAAGCAATTCCATTTACCATCATTCCAACATTAGGTACAGTAGCAGGGGAAATATCAAATTCAGAAGCAACCTCAATAGCAGAGACTCAATCTAGCACTACACTAGCAGATATGATTAAAGCATGAATGATTTTTCTATCATGGATAAGGAGATTGAGAAACTAACAGAGAAGTTAAACAATTTACAATAATAGAAGATCAAATTAGATAGTACTTATTTGGCAAAACTACAAAAATCACATAAGCTTGCATAAAGAATATAATATTTAGAGAGCCAAAATATTATGGCAGATACCATTGCACAAGCTAAAGAGAACATTTAGGTAGAAATAAATAAAGAAATTACAAAACTTTGGCCATCCATAGAGATTATCTTCGAGCAAGATAAATTAGTACTAAGATCAAAATCTTTGATAGTTGATGTCAAGAGAGAACTTGACAACAAACCTAGTGATGCAGTTTCTATAATCAAATTCCTTAATTTAAAAACCAGAGAAGAATTAGAAGAGTTGGATATAGAAGACAGAACAAATACCGTCTTGGAAGTAAGAAAAATTCTCACCAAGAAAAATCTAATGCTGCAATTAGAAAATAAGTCTGATAGTTTGCAAATGATGGTACAAATATTTCATAAGAAGTTCAATGTTTTGTATCAAAAGGTTCTCCCTAGACTACAAGGAATGAGAGGCGAATTAGTCAAGCTTGAATACTATCAGCATAAATTATATACCATTGCTATAGACAGGTCCAAATTTTCAAATATCAAAGGTACTATTACAGGAAAGGCATTCATGGAAGGCTGCAATTATGATCTACTAATCAAGCATGGAATAAGTCATTTGTTTCCTGTTAAGCCTACTTTTGAAAAATACACAGAAGTAGATGAATGCTATCGAAAGTTGATCAGATTTACACTTCTAGATGAATGTAAATGGGAAAAATTATGTGAATTACTATAGTAAAAGTTAGCAAACATTCAGAAAAATGTCAGCAACAAGGCAACTATTTTTCATATCCATTCATCACTAGAAATCCCCAAACGTAATGCCAACAACTTCAGCAGTTTTCATTTCCCTATATTTATGTACTATTTTTGTAGAAACTGATCTATATATTTTTCCAATGTATCTAGATATTTGCTTTAGATAATTTGGGAATACTTTGTATAAATAATTCTCAATTCGAATTTAAAAGGGTTGCACCCTTGGACTAAGTTTAATTGAATCAGAATTACATGTATCTAAAGTTGTTTGACATCAATAAAAGGATTTTGAATTTGTTTCAAACAACTTGTTATATCTATGAGTTTTCTCCATGTTATTCATTTCATTCTGTTATTTCAACATGTATTTAGTTTTATGAAGAAATATGAGTATTATATAAACCGATATCATTCTATCCTAAATCTCCTACAAAGTTATAATCAATTACATATATTAGTTTATTAGACTATTTGTCTAAATAAACTCCTCTACATCAATTAATTGTCAATTATTCATTAATTAAGATGCATTTTTGTTGGTTAGTTAACATAGTTTACTAGCATCTGTCTTATGATTAATTTAAATATTCTATCTGAATACTTAAACTCATGTTTTCTGTCAATTCTTCATTCAAAATATTTTAAAGCTAAATTACTATTTAGAATTGAAGAAACAACTCTTTCATTGTGTTGAAGAGAAATTAGGACACAATACATATTTACATAAGCTTAAACATTGGTCTTCCAGAAATTAAAAAATAACCAAAAGATTTTTAGATGCTCTGGCATAATTACCTAACCTAGAATTATCTCAGAGGACAATAATATGATCAAAATTTTATGTGCTAGGTTAATTTTATGGTAACTTTCCCCAAAACGTACTCATTTTTAACTTCATCCCAAGAGAAAACTTCTATGGCTTCCCACATATCCAATTATTAAAATATAACTATGAAACTTTTACCTAGGACACTTCATTATGTCTCCTCAAATCTCTCAAAATTTCACAATCTGAGATATCACAAAAAAGAGTTATAGTGAAAATGCCAAACTAACTTCTTTGAAACAAAATTTAGGACCCTTCACAAACCCTGACTTCCATAGCATATATCTCAAAAAGTATAGAAAACCAAAACATAAAATTTTGACCACATTTTTCGATAATATCTTTGCGAGTTGCTGAATATTTTATTACCCGAAGTGTCCTAGGGAAAAAATTACTTTGAAAATGCCAATCTCTCTTGTTTGAAACTAATTTTAGTATCCTTCACAAACCTGAACTTCCACAAAGTACATATAAAAAATTATAGTGAACCAAACTCTAATATTTTAACCAAATGTTCCCATAGCTCCTCAATCTACTCCAAATTTAACCATTTGCAACATCCCATTAAAAAAATGCTATTAAGAAAATTCTCAACTCACTTGTTTGAAATTAATTTTGGGACTTGTTTGAAATTGATTTCAGGACCCTTCACAAACCCTAATTTCCACACAGTATATCACAAAAATTATAGTGAACCAAACTCTAAACTTTTAAGCATATGTTCCCAAGGATATTTCCTCAAATTCTCCAAATTTAAGCATTTGAAATGTCCCTTAAAAAAATTTAGCAAAAAATGCCATTGTGACCTATTCGAAGTAGCAAAATCATAGGTTCATATACTATGATACCAAATTTTATTTTAAATACATAAAAATCAAGAGTACACACCATGTACAACAATGTGAGCCTCAATCACAACTATAATACAAATAATAATAAGAGAAACACCTCCAAATACCCAAACACATTCATACATTCAAACCACATCCATGACCTCCATAATGAATGCATGATCTCTATACACACCTATCCACACATTGCACATGTGGTCCCTTCATTATTAGAATGACCCTTTTAGATATAAATTTACATATTACAAGTACATTTAACCCCATATATGCCTCCCCTCTGGTCATAATATATACATTTAATCCAATATAGGCCCACCTTAACGTCATAACACTATCTTTTTTCAAAGTGTAGTCTAAAAGGCTCTAAGAAATATAGTATCACTATCTAAGATGATGCTCATTGGTATCTCTAAATGCACATAAAAGTTTTCAAAGAATATATTTATCACTTTGTTTCTTTGGTGGTCTTTTTAGAAAGCATAGGAATTCACATCTTGTTGAACCTATCACTTATCACAAATAAATAGGCATTTCCCTTCCTACTTGTTAGCAACCCATCCACAAAATCCACGGAGATGTTATCCCAAGCTCGAGAAGGTATAGGGAAGAGATGGTATAAACCATGATTTTTATTGCTAGGGTTTTTAGTACATCCAATTATGCATCCTCTAATATACCAAGTTAGATCTCCTTGCATTCTAGGTCAACACATATTTTTCTAAGTTCGAAAGTGGTTTCAAAACACCAAAATCTCATGTAACCTTGGAGGTTTGGGCCTATTTAGAAGTTGCAATCATTCACCTCTAAGCACATATAGCGTGTCTAAATCGTAGAGGCTAGAGGAACCTGTTCTAGAGATGATAGTCAACCTTACCATCACTTTATTCTATATGAATTTGGCCCTATAGTTTCTAAAACACCTCTTTAAAGTCATCATCTTTGTATATGCATCACAGAAAAAAGGCTCTATGTGAATAATATTTATTAAAGATATAATATTGGGTGTGGGTGCTTAGATAAAATGTTCGTTAATTGATTGGTGATGTCCTTCTTATATTGGATCACTGGATGAAACTGTTGTAGTCTTTGGTATGTCAAAGCTTACTTTGGGCACGTAAACATTGGAATGGTTAATGATCAACTTTAATAATGGTTTCCTTGCCCATAAACATTGCAATGGTTCGTGATCAATTTAAATAATGGTTTCATTTCCCATTTAATAGTGGTTCCAGTTGTTAACAATGACAGTTAGGACATAGACTTGCTTACCATATGGAGGTTAGTTCTAGTCATTTTCCCATCAAACATTTTAAAATGATAACATATCAACTTACCTCAATATATCAAGACCCCTATTTAGCATATCCACTTGCATCTATATCATCTTTAAAAAGCTATCACAAAATGTAAGAACTAGATATAGATCTTTTGCCTTCCTTTTCAAATGATAAATATCATATTATAAAAATAATTTTCCCTAATATATTTTTCTTTAAGTAAAATAGAATTAATAAACACAAACTAACATATTCATATATAAATATTCTTCATATCTAAAATATATGATTAAAAATATATATGTATTATGAAGCCTCCCAAGAAAAAGAGGGAAACCAACATCTCTATTATTCTTTCTTTTTCCCAATGATATGATTTTTTGTTTAACAACTAATCCATTAAGGGTTGGAAGTTGAACAGCCAAAGGGAATCCAAGAGACCTTGGAATATTGAATCCAACAATCATGTAAATTGTATAAATGTATATCTTTGTGAATAGAAATGCAATTAATGATTTATCTTATCTATTGTCCACATTCCATGTGTGTTAAACATTTTTTACTTAAAAATATAACTTTTATCATACTCACAATCAACCACTCAAATTATACATTTTGGATTAAATATTTTAATTAAGAAGGCTAATTAAACGTTATGGTTCTATTTAGATTCCGCTTTTCATATTTTCTTCTGTCAATGTGACATTTGTATTTATTCTTCTCCTCTTCAAAATATCTACCACCAAATTGATTTTAGTAAAGCTTTATTGATAAGCATCTTGGCCAAAAATGGAAATGAGAGTTTTTATTTCATTCCACCAAGCGATCCCCTAATCTGCTCATTGAAAATACAAACTAGCATTTGTACCAAAAGGTCCAAAGAGAATTCTGAAAAGGTTTTGGGCGTTTTGACCTTTTAAATATATATACAATAACATTTGAAACAATGGAAGAATGATATGCGAGGCCCAATAATGAAAATCATAGTGCTTTGAGTGGAAGGATACATAGGTCCAACAACAAAACCATTAGTGGTTTTAGGGACCTTTCTAATGGATGCTTTTACACCAATATTTTCCAAAATTAATCAAAGAAACCAAACATTACCTTAAATTTGTAGGATAACGGTCAAGTGATCTCCATTTTTCTGACATTACAAAACCTAGCGACCAAAAATAATTTTAATCTCAAAGTAGTGAAAAAATGTTTTATCCTTTACTCATCATGTGGATGGACCAAACAAACAACTAGATTGATGTTTATTAGGGAAGAAAAGGGCTTTTAGGGCTTCCGGAAAAAAATTAGAGTCACAACTAGTGAGATATATCTGAGTCATTATTAGTGATATATATCTCTTATATGGTATGAAGAGGAGAGACATATTCATAGTTTTTTGGAAATGCTAGAAGGAATATAACATGCAATTGCATTAGTCAATGTCTAGCCACTAATCAAAGTGTCAAAATTTTTATCATTTTCTAAAACTATTTAAAATTAATTGAAGCATACAACACCTTATAGTGACATCAACAACATATATAATATCTTAAGGTCAGCTACTTCTATCATATAAGATGCTTACAAACAGTTAAAAAAGGGAACAGTGAATGCCATGAGAATTCAAGGCATCAAAATGCAATTGGATGTAGTTACAGTTTTTTGAAAACAAGCAATTGATTTGTGAAATAAATATTAACTTTCAATGTGATTTTGTATATTTTCAAGCATCACAAAGAGAATTATGAACTCTCTTACTTGATGGAAAATAAACTTTGCAAATGTCCTGAAAGTTAAATATATTTCATTAACTAAGAAACTTATATCTCACAGCCAACTTTAATGCATCGCAGAGCTTCATTCTTTCTTCATGTGGTTAGAGTTACATTTATCACATTGTGGCAACACATGTTCTTCCAATTTGGAAAACTTTAGAGTGGCCATTCCATCCTCATTTAACGTAAACTAGTACTGAAATTTGTTTCATAACTTTCATAAGGCTTTGTACTTAAAATGTTAGAATACAGATCAATATGTAATGTCTCTTGGTTTTTTACACTTAGGTATTTAAATATATTGGTCATATAGTGATAACTCTTGGAAACAAGGATATGGTTTGATAGTTAACACCAATTTTCTCCAAATAATTAACATTGTTAGTGCTCTTCCATGTGTCAAATGATGTTAAGATACTAGGAAATTCACCATGATTTAAGCTTTTTGAAAGAGTAGGCTAGAAAGCCAAAGAAATCAACCTTCTTCCATTATGCAAGTTTATTAAAACCCATCTAGAGAGATCGAAATCAGAAATATATGCTTAACTCACAAAAAGAATGATGTAAATTCTAATTTACCCAAACAAACATAGCTCCATTCCAACAAAGAAGTAAAACTAAACTCAAGATATTCCATTCAACGCTTGAGCTCTAAGGCTAGCTAGTATAGTTTCATTTGAAAATAATTTATCGTGAGAACTCTCTCCTACTAATAATGGAGTAATAACTACATGTGTGTTTTCCATACAAACATATAAAAAACATAGGCCTTGATCATAAACTAAAATTCAACTCATTATAAAACCCCCAACAAAGGTGCACCAAACTAAAATTTAACATGCACCAACCAAACTAACTTTCAAGATGCACCAAACTTGCATTCAAAAGGGATTCACAAAGACAAACACAAGCAAAGGAACCCACAAAGAACATATGCTCTTTAAGTGATGCCAAAGTGTCAAAGGATGCTTTAACATCACATTCAGAACTTGCACTCCCAAACCCAATTTTGTATGAACAAAAATTTTTCATGTAAATACTTCATAATCCATTCACCTCTCATAGTTTCTATCGATGTGGAAATATCTTCTCTCATGTCTTTTTTTGAAGTATGATTTCACATATTTGTCAATATTATGCCCACCTTACGTATGCCACACCTATGCAATTCCCTTGATTTGCAAGCAAAGTTTTATACAATTACGTAGAATAAGTAACAACCTTTCAGATCAATGTCTCAATGCTATGCAATACCTTTTTGTAGTAACAAATTTCAACATGTGAAAATTTATCCTTGACAAGAAAAACATTTTTTCCTAGATGCATCCTGACAAAGTACTTACATAGATTTAAAATGAATTCTCTGTTTCCTGCTATACATCAACATCATCAGAGTTCTTCCTCAATTTAACATAGGATGTAAGCATTGTTGTGAAATATTTTCCAACTATTATATAATTCTGTATCCAATGAGGATGCATTCAACACCATTGTAATTTCATTCATTTAAATGATGCACCAGCAAGCCTGGAAGTTTAGTACAACATAAACAATATGTATTCCCAAAGTATCTTTTATTATATATGCTATACCTTCTAATGGGAGCCACTATTTAAAAGTATGCAAATCTTGCACATTTACAATGACTGCCTCTTCATTCTCTTTCCTTCACAATGAATATTGATGAGTTTAGATTTTGCAAAACAATTTACAAACATATTTTTTCGTTGTCAAGATGTCACCTCTAGAAAACAATGCCTCCATGATTCCATCCAATAGATGTATGAGTACGGTCATTGTAATTACTTTCAATGGATATTGTTATGGGGTATATGTGTATTTGAAGCCAATTTGAGATGGTTCTCTATGCATCCAGTTGTTTTAATGACTAGGGTGCTATCACAAACTAAAGAAGTCATTGCCTTCTCACCACTTTGAAAAGGGAGAGTGCATATATATAATGTCAAGAGGATCAGTATGAAGAAGAAATTTACTCTAAGATATATTGTGCACGCAATATGCCACTTTTCTTTCTTCAAAAGTGGAAACATTAACACCTTTGATGTGCATTCTCATATGGTATGTTGCAACATATTTACAAAGACTCCTGGTAAAGGCTAACATAAATCTAACCATATTTTCCCCATGTTGGAACTTGAATGGTAATGTCACTTGAATCAAATATATATACTTCCTTGCAACAACTATCAAAGTTGAAAACCTTAATTTAAGAGATGCCAAAGAAAGAGTTGATTGTCAATTCAATCCGCATCTATCATATTCTTTTTTTGATAAAGCAAGAGTGTTTCTTTCTCATTCCAAGGCTTTAAAAATGACAAAACTATATTACAAGTCTCGGACAAAGTCGGAGACCACCAAACCTCAAAAATCAGGCTTCATTTCCTTAAAAAACCTACGATATAACTAAACCCCCGTACAGAAAAGGAAAATAAACTTAAAGCAAGGATATTTTCGGGTCCGCCCAGGGGGATAAAACCTGTGCAACTAAGACATCCATCACCCAGGAGCCACCACGAAGAACACGAGAAGCATGGAGGATAACTCCTCGAACTAGCTCGATGAACTAAGGCTGTTGATTTTCACTCCCCGAATCTGACGGCTGAGACGGAGAAGAAGCGTGAGGATAACCCGCCCGATATAGGCGGCTTTCTCGCTCTGTCCTTTGCCCCATGGTGAAAGAAGAATGGCATTGGAGGCAAACCATGAAAAACCGCTTGGGGGCTTGGATTCTTCCGATAAACCACAAACATAGAAAATTTTAGGGGCGAATGTTCGCCCTTTGGCGAAATTAAGGGGTTTTAAATTTTTAGTGGGCGAATATTTTGTATCATAGTACATTTTTACAAATCACCTCAAATAGCCCACCTTATTTTAAGGGAGAGGATAAAAAAGGTAAATTTAGCCCTTGAAATTAGGAGTTACAACCTTCCATTCACCCATTTTCAAGAATAGGTTTATTTAAGTGAATCCATTCACCCATTTTCAAGAATAGGTTTTATTTAAGTGAATCTTATGGGCCAAAGGCCCAAATACCATATTTATAAAAGAGGTATGGTAAATTAATAAAAATATAAATAAATGAGAGGTATGGTAAACAAATAAAACATTTTTTATATTTACTCCATAAGTCACCTAATATACATGCAAGGGTGTAAACAAATAAAAATATGAGTAAAGTGGAGGTATGGTAAATAAATAAAACGTCTTTTTATACTTACTCAAAAGGTATGGTAAATAAATAAAAATATAAATAAACTAGACGCATGGTAAATAAATAAAACCTCTTTCTATATTTAGTCCATAACCCTCGTTCTATTTATGAAGGCTCAAGAAAGAGGTTTTATTTAAGTGAATCCTATGGGCCAAATACCATATTTGTAAAAGAGGTATGGTAAATTAATAAAAATATAAATAAACGAGAGGTATGGTAAACAAATAAAACATTTTTTTATATTTACTCCATAAGTCACCTTATATTTACGAACACTCAAAAAATGCGTTATATTTAGGTGAAACCTATGGGCAAAATACTATGGGACAAATACCATGGACTAGATTGTTATTAATACCATGCAAAAAAACATTATTAACCCTAATATTAGTATTAATAAAAATAAAAACGGCACATGGTATTGACCCATGGTATTCACCTAGAATGTAGCCCATTTAAATGGGGGAATTAAACCAGCATAGATCCATCTTTACTCTGGATCTACTAACCCCCGAGAGGTATCAAATATCATGATATGCAAACTAGCATAGAGTGAAAAAATATTTGATCCGATCAAGAGTAAAAATGGATGTTGTAATTTAATGTATGTTAAACATTTTCGCTTGGTTAAAATAAAAAATAAAATAAAAATCAACTATTAATTTTATTAATTTTTATAAATTACTAATAGTAATTTTTAAGCTCCAGGTTTATGATAACCCATGGTATTGACCCATGGTAATACCATGGTATTCATGTGAGCATAGACTATTTAAAGGGGAAATTCTATCATCTTAGATCCATCTTAATTCTAGGTCTACCAAGTGCTCAGAGGGATAAATAGATTTCATCCCCCTAAGAGTGGTAGATGTGGAGTTAAGATGGATATATGTTGGTTTTTATGATAATGAAGATATTAAATAGACTTAGGAAATTATATTGTAAAAACATCTTAAGGTGAATGGTTAAAGCATAGACATTAGACAAGTATATTTGTATACTTCTGTTTTAAACTGAAACAAATCCAGGGCTAAAAGGAATGGATTGATTGCACTAGTCATCCTTCTATAACTTTCCAACATATGCTGGAGTAAATAGATTGTAATTTGGGTAATTTTTCTAATTGCAAACAGGAACATACTTGTGTATTGGCAGGGTGGTTACGAGGTCCCTAGAAGTGATGAATTTGAATTTTTCTTGGTTTTATATATAGTAGTAGGTTTTTTCTCATGCTTTCTGTGAATGGCACAGGTGAATTTTATCCTACACCCACTAGGTTATCGATATGTAATTTCGGTAATTTTGATTTCAAAAGATATTTTAAAGAAATGCAATGATTTCATTTGTGTATTCAATAAACACAAGATTTTATAATTGAGTAAAATATTTTCCATGCCTGGTGAGAGATTCGCCGAAAAATTATATATACATATCATATTATTGATAAAATCGCCTTCCATGTTTCCTATATACCATGGAGATTCGCCCATTTATTATACATGTAAATTTAGGGGGGGTTCTTAAAATTTTCCCTGACCACAAAACTGCTTGACCACTGATACCTTTGAGAGCGAAAATCATTTTTGTTCTGCCTCCTGCCATCCAAAAAGGAGCCTTTGTCACGCAAAAGTTAGATGAACCCTAGTCCACCATCCTCTTCATTGCCCGATTGCTGCTTCTCCCTTGTCTTGAGATAAATCTCATTGTCTGTGCACGCCAGACTGTGGCATTCCTCTCGCAAATTCCCTGCAGGCATAAGTTCCCACTTGTAAAAACTATAGTCATTCTTAGAGAGCACCCCTTCATTTGCCAGCCGGTCCACTAATCTGTTGGCATTTCTTCACACATGAACAAAACTTAGGGTTCTCATGATTCTCAGATGTGATTGAATACACCGATAAACCTGCAAAAGTCTCCAGTGGTGCGAGATTTTCTCAGGATCAGAGCCATTTGCGATTTTTTAATAGAATTGATTGTTAATTCAGAATCAGCTTCTATTATGGAGTTCTTCATGTTGAGATCTCTCAGAATCTCTAAGCCCTGCTCTATGGCCATTAGTTCCGCCATGTTGTTGGTGGCATTCCCTAAATGACTGTGGAAGATGGCTATTATATTCCCCTTGTCATCTCGAATGGCACCTCCATACCCTACCTCCCCTGGGTTACCTTTCGAGGCTCCGTTTGTATTTAATTTTAAGTAACTAGGGGGGGGAGGTTGCCAGAAGTCTTGCCTTATTGTAGCTTGTGTTGCAATTTGGATTATGCCCTGGGGGACCAACTTCTGAAGGCCCAAAAGAAGAAGAAATTGAGCCTCCTATTGAGATGGAGGATTCTTAGGAGGTTGCTTCTGAATGGTATTAATAGTTTCTTTGAGGTGCCTTAGGAGCTTATTTATTATGCTTTGTGACGGGCTAGATTTGTCCTTGAAAATTTTGTTATTGCCATCTTTCCAAACATTCCATATTAGAAAGCCTAGAATCAATGTCCAGGCTGCATTGACACTCTCATTCTCTGAAAGTTTTTTCCTCCAATTATTTAAGGTATTGGAGATTTCATTTTCATCTCTGTCAGTTTGTCTAAAGGTAGAGGCAACCCAGTTCCATAGGGTAGAGGTGAAAGTGCAGAGGCTGAGAAGGTGATCCCTCGTTTCTTCCTGTATACCACATAGCTGGCATTTGGATGGTCCCGCAAAACCTTTTTTTCTAACATTTTCCCATGTCAAAATATTTTTGTGATGAACCATCCACATAAAGAGCTTGATTTTCATCCAATGAGGGTGCTTCCATAGGTCCTTTCAAGTTTTATCTAGGTTTGAAAAATTGTAACCGGTGACCACTTCTTTGGCTTCTTTGAGATTGAAATTTCCCTCACTGCTTGTTACCCATCTGAGTTGGTCTGTGGACATTGAGATCAAAATTTTCCTTTTTTCCAGGATTTTAGCAAGAACTCCTACCTAGGTCTTTAGAGGAGACTCTTCACTATTAATTGGTACTTTCCAAGTTCTCCACTTGTCACTGTTCCTTGTCTTATCCCAAAATTCGCTAACCTTTTTTAGTCCTTTGTTGACAGTTTCCTCTCTAATAATGTCCAGCCCTTCTCCACTTAAGTTGGATTCCTGCTGCCAATTGTCCTCCCAAAACCAGGCGAGGATTCTATTACCAATCTCCCAGGAGCTATGTTTTTGAACTAAAGCTCTATTCTCCCAAGCATTATTCCAAATGTGGGAGCCCCTGATATGCCCTATCATTTTGATCAAGTCCCATTCCCTCCATTCCTTTGCATATTTCTGCTTCTAGAGCTTGGCCCATGGGTTGCTAGATTCCTTCAGCCATCTCCACAAAATTTTGGCCCCCAAAACGTTTTTAAGGGTTTTCGGGTCATGGAGACTAAGACCCCCAGGAGGTTTAAGCATGCAAATTTTTTCCCAAGCTACCAGCGCCCATTTCCTTTTTTCCTCACCTTTTCCCCATAGAAAGTCTCTTTGCATGTTCCTGATTTGATAGGAAACTCCTCCAGGGATAGGAAGTGTCGAAAACATATATATTGGAAGAGATTGCAGGACCGCCTTTGTGAGAATGAGCATGCCAGCAAGATTTAAAGATCTACTTGTCCACTTGCAGATTTTGTCCTTTAGTTTATTGATCAAAGTTTCCCAAACCTTCTTACTCTAAGGTTTGTCAGTGAGATGTATTCCCAGATATTTCGAGGGGAGTTGGTCTCTCTGAAAGCAGAGAATTCTGGAGAGGTTTCTCTGAATGGCAATATTTGTATTGAAAAAAAAAAAAAAACTTTTGATTTTGAGAGACTTACCTCTGTACCAGCCACCAAATCAAAATTTTGCAGGATTTGTTTGTAGGCTTTGGCTTCTTTGACCGTAGGTATGCCCTGTAACATAGTGTCATCTACAAATTGCTGATGAGTCAACGAGTCCCCTTCCTCGGTGAGCTTGAGACCCTGGATTGTGCCCTACCTTTTGGCAGAAGTGATCGCTTTGCCTAAAACTTCCATCATAAGAATAAATAGAAATGGTGAAAGCGGATCTCCCTGCCTGAGGCCTCTCGAGGGCCGAAAGGATTTGGAGGGAGAGCCGTTGAGAAGGATGGAAAAGCTAGCTGAAGTTACCAAGGCCATAACCCATCTTATCCAATTCTGATCAAAGCCATATGCAATTAGAACTTCTTTGATATATAACCAGCTCAATTTTTCATAAGCTTTTGCTAGGTCCATTTGAATGATCATCCGTGCTTGCTTATTATTCTTGAGAGAGTGCACTATTTCATGTGCTTGAATGATGTTATTGAGTATTTGCCTTCCTTCTACATAGCCAGTTTGCTCCTCTGAAACGAGAGTCGGTAGGAGGGGATTGAGTCTGTTTGCAATAAATTTGGAGATGATTTTGTATATCACATTACATAGGGCAATGGGTCTGAAACGATCTGGAGTCATTTCTTTATCCTGTTTAGGAATGAGAGAAATGAAAGAGGTATTTAGCACTTTTAGGATTGTTTTTGAAATCCTTGATTCCTCCACCACCTCCAGAATGTCCTGTTTGACTATTTCCCAGCTTGCCTTGAATAAGTCAACGTTAAAATCATTCGGTCCAAGCGCTTTTCCATTGTGCATCTCATTTATTACTTCTTTTACCTCTTCTTCTGACACTGGTCTATTGAGATTGAAATTATCTTCCCTGGTCACCAGTTTCAGAATATGCTGTGTAAATTTTCTGATAGCTAGCAATCTGTTTAAGATAGGCTCCTCTGCTATATTTTGAAAATGTTGTACCAGAATGGACTCCATATCTTTGTGTGTATTGAGCTCTCTCCATGGCGGATCTATGAGCTTTGTGATTCGATTATGAGCGCAATGTTCCATGGTTGATTTGTGAAAAAAACCTTGTGTTTCTTTCTCCTTCTTTAACCCATTGTACTCTTGATTTTTTCCTCCAGAAGATTTCCTCCTGCTGACATTTGGTGTCCCATTCCTGTTGAAGAGAGTCTGCTTGCAATTTCCTATCCTCAGTGAAGCCTTCCTTGATAAGAGTTTGGTTGATATTCTGAAGCTTTTGTTCCACGTCTCTTTTGGCTTTAAAAATATTTCCAAACTCGCTCTTGTTCCAATCTTTGAGTTTGACCTTGATGTGCTTGAGTCGCTGTTGCAGAATGAATATTTTCATGCCTTGAATAGGTAAATCTTCCTTCCACCACTTATCAATGTTGGATATGAAATTAGGGTGAGTAAGCCAAACATTTTCAAACTTGAAGGTTCTGTTTTTTGGAGTGCCAATAAAAGAAGCTTCTAGCTGAATTGGCTAGTGGTCCGACCCTCCAAAAGGTAGGATAAAATAATTCAAGAATGGTCCAGGGAGGAAGAGGTTCTCCGAGATGAGGAATCTATCTAGTTTTGAGGAAACTTGGGAAACTCCTCCCCTCTTATTGTTCCATTTGAAGGTTTCATTTGCTGTTTCTAAGTCCACTAGCTGCATGTTGATGAGGAAGTTCTGGAAGGCAATAGAGTCCTTTCCCATTAGTCTAGTTCCTCCTTTTTTTCTGTAAGAGATTTGATCATGTTGAAATCTCCACCCAGAATCCGGGGTATTGCTGGGTGTCTCTCTCTAAGCTCCTCAAGTGAGGTGAGAAGCTTGAGTTTATCTCCAGGATTTTGAGGACCATAGACATTTGTAACCATATAGATATCCTTGTCACCCAAAGGTTGGATAGCTGTCACATGGAATGAGTCGATCTTGCGGACAAGATAGACCTTCCTAGAATCTAAAGAAGACCTAATGGCAAGCAAACCAACCAGACATTATCTTTCTCTAAATATGCTTTTATAAACAATGGAAAACAAGTGTTTATAGGGCCTACCTTAGGTCCAACGCAAGTTTGTGGATGCCCTCGCTCCTTCGATCCAAATGAGCTCCTTTGTCGCGAATCTGCAAACACAAACAAGGCAAACAAATTAAATATCACCTGAAAAGCCAATATCATAAAACATATTTAACATGAAAGTGAAGGAGTCCATGAAACAAATAACATGAGATACTTGTTGAGAAAAATGAGTTTGATTGTATTAATTGAAAAGAAGAAGAACTTTACAACCTGTGCCTTGACGCTGTACAAGCTCCTCCCAGGGTCCAGCAAGAAGTCTCCTCTACTTTGACAAGTTTCACTCTCTTCCCAATGAAGCCAAAAAGGTATGTGATCTCTCCTCTTAAGCTCAACTAGGAAGTATTAATTTCACCAGCATTTACCCTCAAAAATGTTCAGCTTCTAACCTCCCCAGCAACCAGCCCAATGCTTGAATTTATAGTGCAATGGAGGGAGGTTACTAGGTCCTCCTTCAAAGGGATAAAGCCCTCCTTCAAAGGGATAGCTCCTCTCATCAAGGGATTAGCTCCTTCTCTTCTGGGATGCATGAACCACCTTAGAGTGAACAATCCACGTCAAAATTCCTTCTAGAATCCTCTAGAATTAACCCAAAGTGAGTTTTTTAAGATAAACCTTGCGCCTTTTGACTTTCACAGGGGTCCGCACCCACACCTTTAGGGACAGAGCAGATAAGTCTGCAGTTTTTGTAAACAGAAGGTGCGGGACCGCAGGTGACAGTGAGAGAAAGTGTTGAACCAGAGTTTCATTGATTTTTAATGTCTTTCTCCCATTTTCAAAGCTTGACTTGAAGAGTTGAGGTCTAAGACTTGCTTAGGAGGACAGTACAAGTGATGATAGACCCATACTGACTGCAAATAATCATGGTGACGATATTTTTTTGTAACAGATTTCCCCCTAAAGTGCGAAGTCTGTAGTAGATGAGGATTTCATTTATCATTTAGGAAGAGTGAAGTACTTTATCATTTCGAGGATCATCTTGTGGAGAGCCCGGTTGGAACCTGTAAAAACATTCAATTCAAGATATATATATGAGACCATATCATCGCTGAGGTAGGCATTCACATACTTAGATCAAAACTGACTAGAAAACTAACTACTGCTCTGATACAGGAATGATCTTGTAAAACATCACAAGTATAGACTCATGTGGACGCAGTATGGACGCAGCCATCTGTTTATGAATAGTCCATTATATAATGAATACAAAATTCCTCGCAGCTTGGATTGTGGAAACTAGATCCAGGGTCTTCATTTCTACTTCCCGAAACAGTACGATTCTATCCATGCGAATGAATGTGTTGATGTCGAACATGGTAGAAACCACTTGATTACCAGTCAATGACGTAAACTGTTAACAAGTGTGAGAGAAACCACCAGTGATGTCAATGGCTCTCAAAGTACTCAGTACAATCCATGAGATGTGAATAAATGTGTTGATGTCGAACATGTCACGGAATCCTTTGATCGAAGGTCAATGATGCAACCTGCCGTCAAAGGCGAGAAACCTGCCATTGAGGCATGCAGATCTCAAGGTACTGACGATTTCTAGATCATCTTTCTAGATAATGAGCTGAAGTCGATAGAAAGCGATCCGTCGCAGGCAAGCCCACAACACGAAATCATAGATCAATTTGAAGAAATTTAGTTGCAAGGACTGACTCAGGGATGGTCAAGATGAATGACAGATATTTTGCAGATGCATGGATTATTGGCAGTGACCTCTTAAACACATAATGACACGACACATGGCTTGGTGACAATTGACCCAAAGTTAATACCCAGAAACCGGCTGAAGACTTTCAATGTGGTTTGATCAACTGTTAGGCAAAGGATTTCCCAACCCAGGTGAATAAAAGTGTCGTGTTCAAGAGTGGTTACAAAGTATGACAAACAGGCTCATTTTTCTCTCCTTTCCCCCACCATTTCTAGCAAGTACCTCTTTATTTTTGAAAAGCTTGAGGAGGATAACATTTGCTTGATTATAAGCTCATCCTTCGGATGAGTCCAACTTAGTTTAAATTCGAACCCTAAGAAGGAGTGGTTCATTCCTGTTTATAATTGAACAGGTCCTTTACTGTGAAATTTTAACGAGTCCAGTATAGGAGAAACTCGGCGTTTTTCAATTTTAGAGAGTCTGAAAAAACTTAAGAAGACTCCAGGGTTGACCTTTTTCGTAAATTTGTGTCTCCCAAGCCCGAAAAAGTATAAAATAATACTTGAGAGAACTGCTTGATCTTTACGACCAAGGAGTACTTTTCGTAATTAGTGTCCCTGATCCGAAAAAGTAAAAAAGTGATCAACGACACGTCGTTTTATAACCAATATCGAATTTGAAACGACAAAAATCCGGCAATCTTTTCATGTTTTTACGGTCAGAAAAGAGCTGTAAGTGGACCGTCTTTTAATTCCGTTTTAACAAGTTTAAAAGAAAAACTCGGCAATCTTTTCATGTTTTAGGAGTCAGAAAAGAGCTTAAAGGTGACTCTAAATGTTTTTTCGTCGAAAATGATAGATTTCGCCTGAATAATCCGTTATCCTAAACAAAAATGCAAACATTACTCATACCTGTTTGAAATGGATAAAAATGTCATAAAAATACCTTTCCAAAGTGAAACATAAACAAATTTGCAATTTAATTACTCAAAAAACTTATAAAAAGGGCCTTCGTTAATTCATTTTTACCGTTTGAGTTTTGGGTGAGAAAATAGTGCTTTCGTTCAGAAAACTTCCCGTGAAGATTGCGGAAAATCCAACCGTCGGAATCGAACGTCGTCTTCTCCAGGTAATCCACATCATCCTACTCTTCATTTTTAACCGTTTCAATTTTTGTTTTAGTCATTCATTTCATTTTTGGGAGGGTTTTTAGGCTTAAAACCCGCGCGCGGGGGCCTGCAGGTTTACCACTGCTGGCCTGCGGACCCCGACTTTTTCTCCATTGGGAAAAAGCCAGGGGTCCACACCTTCCATGTAGACAAAGTGCGGTCCCACGCACTGTGTCTAACCCGGAGGGTGCGGTCCTCATCGCAAGGGTTTTTAACCCAAAAATTCTCAAATTTGGACCAAACAAAATAATTTAATTTATCTTTTTACTTGATGCAGAGAGTACATCATGCTAGATTGGCGTGAATGAGAGCATGAGGACGTAGATGCTGCCGGATGGAATCATCAGCCTTCACTTGATGCTTTGAGGGCGTGCGGCTTGTACAAATTCTGGGCCATTCCTGGCATGAGGGCTCAGGTGAATTTATTACAGTGGCTGGTTGACAGATGGAGCATTCAGGACCAGTGCTTCTTCATTGGTGGCCACCAGCTCGAAATTGAGCCGGCGGACATATATTTCTTGACTGGTTTGCCTAAGAGAGGCGAAGACTTGACTCTGTTCGGGGCTAGGGCAGGTGGCCAGTCTGTCGATAGCCTCCGGCTAGAGTTCTGCAACAGCCAGGCTAGAGACAAAGGGATAGACATAAAAACCATATCCCGTGCTGAACTCATGGTGATTGCGTTTACTGTCACCAGACTTTGCGGGGCTGCCGCATTACATATTGCCACCGGATCGCAGATGCGTATGGCAGTTGATTGCTTTCGAGGCACCATCTTCAACTGGTGCGATGCTGTGTTGGCCAATGTGAAAGGCCAACTGACCAGGGCCAAGAACAGAAGACTAAAGACCTTTGGTTATGGGGCTTTGGTTGTGAGTTTTGGCCTGGAGAGGGTTCCCATGTTGATCCCGCAGCACCTTACTGTTGGAGCTGGGCTTCCTCGAGAGCCCAAACTGATGCGATGGGTCGCAGTTATGGCCCGTCACCCGGACGAGGGGACAGAGGTTGCTCGATTCAGACCTGAGTATTACCAATGGCTGGAAAACTAGGTCTTTTCTATTCAGGACTTCCCTTACACTATGGTAGATTTTCGTGGTGACCCAGACATGGCTCTTGCACTAGGAGAGAAGTGGGATGACTCAGGTAAAATCATTTTCAACATTTTTCCTATTTTAATTTTTTATTATTTTTCCATTGTCTCAAAACGAATAGCAAAAGTTTGAAATGCAGATGTGGGTCCATAGCGACTAGCCGCTCTCCGGCCTTATGAGAGGAAACAACCAGTTGCACCCACTCCAGCCCCACAGGATGAATCAACAGAGGTTTTGGCCGAGTTGGAGGGTCATCTCGAGCGCTTGACAGGAGATATTCCGGAGACCACTATAGATGACATTCCTCGTCGACTTCAGCACTATGTGATTGGGGTCCCGGGACCTTTTAGGAGGTTCCTTTGCAAGGTGGCCCGTGCAGTGGTTTCTTATAGAGATCATCACCAGTGATAGGATGATCACCTATTGTGGGCACATATGACATTTTTGTTTTTTGTACTTATCATTTTTGCCGATCATAAGGTGTTTTTCAACCTATGATCGAAGACGATGTATTTTTTGACATGCTCCTATATATATATCACTATTACCGGCTTATCTTGTAAATCATGTTATGGAATGGTTTTAAATTTACATGTATGGTTATTGCAAATGTCTATTTAACATTCGAGAAGCAATTGCATCTGCTAATGTATTTAAAGATCTTGGAATATGCTGATATTCAATATAATCAAATTCACGTTCCAAGAGACGCACTCTCAAAAATAATCTTAATAACACTGGATTTCTAATGGCATACACTCTATTAAGTTGTAATACAACGAGTTCAGAATCTAACCTCACTATCAAACTCTGAATCCCAAATGAAATAGATTCAGATAATAACTCAATCACTGCACTATACTCGGCAATGTTGTTCGTTGTTTGACCGAGGCTTACCCCACGCATAGATACTAACTCATCAGAGGGCGAATAGATAACCCAAGCTGCAGACGAAATGTTCCGTGTATTACGACAAGCACCATCAGCGAAACCAATGTATGTTTGGAGAGGCATCAACATCTGCAATATCAAGAGTAAAACCAAGATAAGCAGGAATAATGACGAAAAACACTCGCTAAGCTAAGCACACTGTTTAAACTAAAACACACCAGCTAGAAAGAAAAAGCTATCCTAAGTAAAAAATCTCAATACCCATTTTAAGCATAATACCTCTTCAAGTATGTTATAGACATTTTTGTGCCTCGCAGCATGGAGCATGAAATGTCGATAATTACAGGGATCCTCAGTCCCTAAACATGTTGTTCTTACCCCTAAAAGAACAAGGTCATCAAACAACAACACTTCCAATCAGTTCTCCACCTGAAAACACTTCAAAACAGGCTAATTTTGGATCATGTCAGCTGCTCCACTGAGCATCTGCGCTGGAATGCAACTGCTCCTCCTTGTACCTGCGTTGGAAGTCAAATCTAATGAAGGCTACCTGCGCTGGGCGAGATTGGCCAAGTGGCACAGTCATTCTGCAAGGTGTCAACTGCCCAGGAAGCTTCCAAACTGACACTTGGTTCATGAGATTCGCCCTGTGATGAGTAAGAGGTACTTGATCACCATGTGTAAGCAAGGATCTCCAAGTGGACTCAAGAACTGAAGATTAACTGAAGAGGGAGAGGACACTAGTCAGCTCTATGCCAGCCTCAATCTGACTCATCCTCTCTTCTTCTCTCCTATATATAGAGCTCTTCTATGAGGTCTAAGGGGGCTGGAATTTTGTGTAAAGCAAGGAGGTGCTGTTGGTTTACAGTTAGAGCTATTGGGTGATTGTTTTACTAGAGGTGAAGAGGAGAGTTCTTGCTGCTGGGGAGGTGCTGCTGGATTGGAGCCATCAATGGTTGTAACCTTCTCAGAACCCTGTTACTTCTATCAATAAAGTTTTGCATGTTCTCCTATATACTTGTATTGCATTGATGTATTGTATTTACTTGTATATTTGATTCACTCTAATCCATGCATCAGTTATGAGTACATGTATCTTGTAGTCCTCTCTTGTTTTGTGCAGGATCTGTGTGTAGCTGGACCGGCAAAGGGAGAAAGGAGCTGGGAACAAGAGACAAAGAGAGAAGATAAGGATCGACTAAGCGAAAGACACCAGGTTGGTTAATCTTTTCTTCCTTCTCTCTGTACTTTCATAAAGGAAAATATCAAAGCTTTACTTTCAGTTGTTGCTAAAGACTGTCACCTTTAGAGTAGGGATAGGGTCATCCGAGTCGGATACTTTTCCCCACAACAAACTGGCGACTCCACTGGGGAGCCTAGTATCTTGTTGGTGTTTGTAGTATCTTTGCTATTCATTTCCTGAACCAAAGAGTACCGAATCGAAAAGCTTTTGACTATCTCAAAAGCGAAGTAGAGGGGCTGCTACTCTTGCTCATTTTTTAGCAGATTCATGATTTGAAGAGATGATCTACAAAAGACTCTTTACTCTTTGTGATAGCTTTTCATCCTCTTGATCATCCCTTAGCCTGTACTTGACCTATAGCTTTTTATTTCAGCAAAAACAGTGCATTTTTGAGCTTTTTATGACCCGGAATTCCTTGTAAACGCAACTCTCGTGTCCCAGAGCAGGCTGTCCACAGGCAGTCTGCATTACAGCGCAGGTACTCCCTTCGGGAACTGCGCTGGAAGTCAATTTGACAGACCAGAGCGTGTGCTGGACCTGTTAGCCAGTGTCTTCCAGAGGTTTTCCACTGTGTCTTAGCCCTGTTTTCACTGATTTTTGCTGCCGATTGCTGGTCATTGTACTTGCTGTAAATCAACTTTCCTTGACATTATTCCGCCTCAGTTGTGTGATGAATCTGTGATTGTTCTTTCAGTATTTCTTGTTTCAGTTACAGTTTCCCATTGTGAAAATCAAACCAGTATAGCTGTGGCCTCTTAGATCCTGAACTGTAAAAGTATCTTTGTGATCTTAAGAGCTAGTTTTATTACTGTTCATGGCTGTTTGAGTTTGTTTGTTTTTCACTTTATGGTTTGAATCTATACATTTCCAGTGTTTAAACAAGTCGATCTTAAGGTGTCTTTTGATTTTGGACAAGCTTGTTTATTTCTGCTTGAAATTAGATTCAAAGTTATACAACAGTTTCCTTTCTGTCTTACATCAACATTAAGGATAACGAAAAGAAATACATGCATTGTGCATTTTGCATTTGACTGTGTGCTTGACGATTTAGGAAAATGTGCTTTTTAGTGTGTGTTCTATGATCTGTGAGAAAATTTGTGTCTTTCTTTTCCCTCAGTAGATTAAGGTTTTCAAAGTTGAAAGATTGAAAAGTTTTGCTTCTCATCTTAGATTGCATGTAGGAAGTTGTATATATACATCTCGTGGTGATCCTTAAAGGCAAACTGCTAAGCAAGATCAACATTAAAATAAACCCAATTTACATAACAACGCTTTGTAACATAACGCAAACATCTAGAGGTCTAGGTAGAGACGTGTTCCGGCGTCGTTAAACATAGTGACTGTCGATCTCTACGAAGGTGGGTGATTCCTCCTGAGAGTCGGTGGCACTAACACGGACTTGTGCTCCCGCGTATCGTCGCGTATATTGGGAGACCCCTATAGGCTTTTATCCTTTATCCTTAGGAAACCGTGTCGGCCGCCCTACTGATCGCGATGCAGTGAACACAGCATTCACGAAGATCGACCACCCGTACCGTAAAACGTATTCTGTGGTTTCGCGAAAGGTTTGGCACACCCTCTGCCTAGATCTCCAGAGCAGTTTCTTTTGGCCTTTTTCAAACTCTATAACTGAAAAAGTCCAGCCGAGCATTTGTCACTTCGGGCTCGTTAATACATCGAAGGCGACTAGAGTCATCTTTAGCTTTTTCTCGACTCTTAAAACATGAAAAAGCAAGTTTGTGTCTAAAAGCGTCGTTAATAAAATTTATTTTAAGCGGAACATAATCACCTGTTATTCCCACGTTGATCTTTCAGTTGAAAAGTATGCAACCCACCAACCAAGGAAGTAACCTTGGCGGAAGTCCAAATCCCTTCTCCTCTTGGGGAGATGTTGGTGCGCCTCATATGGCTACATTGTCACTTCCAGGGTTGACAATCGGCCTCCCTGTATGGCTCTTTTCAACTAATGTAGTCCAGATCGCCACTAATCCTGAGCAGTCGAATCAACAGTCAGAACAATCTAGAACTACCCACCAGCCTTCCACTTCTTATGATACTTCCTCTGATCCTTCACCTTCGCAAGGTAGAGCTGGCAAAAGTCAGCCTCCCAAGGAGAAGAAGGAAAAGAAGAAGAGAGAAAAGAAGCAGAAGGAGCCTCTGGCGAAGGCGACTGGGGGCAAGCAGAAGAAAGCTGACAAAAACCCACACACTGCACCGACCGAGCCTAAATCGCCATGTGTCATTTGCAAAGGGATCCACTTCCATCGTGATTGTCCTTGTATTCCACGGATACTAAGGGACTGGTCCCCAAGGTTGCACAATCCGGTAGCATCAACCTCTGGTGGTCATGTTGATTGCAATCCGTCAACTAACGAGAGTGAAGGACGAAGAAGGGGGCCAAGATCACCCTGTCTATTGTGTGAAGGCAATCATGCCATCCACAAATGTCCATTCTTAGATGAGGCAAAGAGAGTTTTGGAAGATCGCCCGGTTTCACCGTTGCAACTTCCTCCTGGATACTGAAAACTCGCGCCTAATCCCTCGATAGTTGAAAATCCAGTTGACCCCCTCAAGTGGTCAGCTGAAGTGTCGGTCATTGAGAATGAACCTACTGAATCCAGACCAGACGAAAGTCTAAAGGTCGAAACGGCAGTTGGCCCGGTTCTTCCTTCAGAGGTTCTATCGTCCAATGACTCCGTCATTGAAGACCAGTCTTCAAATGACACCGTCACCGAAGAGTCATCTTCATTCGACACCCTCACTGAAGAGAATAAGGATGACACCATCCAGGTTCTTTTCATCAGCACCGACTCCGATGAGCGTCAGGGCAATGCGCCCATTCCTTTATCGCAGGAAGGAACATCATCAGAGTCATATCCGGCCGTATATTCGGTCCCACCACCAAGCAACCTGGTTGTATCCTTTGATTGGAATCAACTAGGCAGACCCCGGTTACCAGCCAGTACACCATTCAGAATCATTGTCCAGATCTATAGAATGATTATGGCTGGTACTATCATTGATGAAGGGGCGTCTGTGAGTATCCTTTCCTCTGTTGCTTGGAAAGCACTGGGTTCCCCAGCGCTTTTACCTGAGTTGAGAAATCTCTCAGGTTTTGATAAAGGAACCAGTCGACCATTAGGAATCCTCCCCAATGTACATGTTACATTGAAAGGGAAGACCGTTAATATGAATGTGTTGGTCGTCCAGGGACCCTTGGATTATAACCTACTCCTTGGACGTGACTATATTTATTGCATGGGAGCGATAGTCTCCTCACTCTTTAGAGTAATGTGTTTTCCACACGAAGGAAGGGTGGTCAAGCTCGTAGACCAACTTTCGTTTCCGGGATCTCGCATCGCAAATAGTCAAATACCATTCCTAAATGGTTTGTTCACTCAAGATTCGCCTCCACCCCCAGTCCTCCTTCCCGATGAGTGCGAGTGATTTGGAAAGAAAGACTAGGACCCAGGGGGCATGCACCCTGGTCTGCTTCGGGCAGAAGAAACCCTGGGTATAAGGAAGAATTTCCACAGAAGAATATGACTAGTCCGTACCCCGTCCGTGGAAGGAAGTGGGGTTGTTCTGGAATAATATTCTTTTGTCAAAGTTATGTGAGTGAGATAATTGGCTTCTCGCTCCCCTTGTCTAGGTAATAGGGATACCGAAGATGAAGACCGTTTGCGGTAACAAGTAGTAACCGTCTTTGAATTCAAGCCTCGCCCATTAAAACAAATGTTTTGAAGGATAAGCAGGGGCAGCCTTCAAAGAGATTCTATTGCTACAACAGGTGGTCACCATCTTTAGTAACCCAACGTTAGACACCGCCGAAGAAAGAGATTGATTTGCGGCAGCAAATAGAACCCTCTTCGGATAATAAGAAAGAAGCAAGCCTCCCTCAATAATACCAATGTTTTATCTTTGAGTAGTGTTCTTCTCTTGTCACAAATAGTTGTTCGATAAAACTTGGGCCGACGGGAAGACAAGTACCGCGTAAGACCCGTTAAAATAACGAGAAGACAAGTATCGTTAACATTAGATTGGCAAGATGACAAGTAGCTGTGAACACCCAAAGAAAAGCAGAGGTAGGGGAGAGGAGGGGCAGCCTCGAAATTCTATCCTATACCTGGGGGCATGCAAACTTTTGGAATGCAAGCAAGGGACGACTATTTATTTTTTAAATTTTTAGGTCCTCCCTTTAAACCTGTAGGTCTAACCCTTTAAACTCGTAGGATTAGCCGTTTCCGACCTTGCATGAAGAAAGCCTGTGGGGCAAAGGTAAAATTTGCCAAAATTGGAGCATAGCTTTGTGAGATAAAGCTCCTTAAAAAATAGTTATCTCATAGGAGGCGTTATTATTATGACTGGTATATCGAGCAGTTTTAGCATATAGTTCATGCAGTTTTATGACTGAATTTATGCTCGTTAAAAAATAGAAAAGTGTGAGCAAAAGTTTCCCCCAGAGTTCAAGCTCATGGAAAAAATGAACCTATCCCGGTAAATAACCTTTTGAGATTGTAAATTCATCAGCCATAAGAATCTTGATCGTGTTTTCATCCATCACCTCCACTGTTCATTTGGCCGATCATTCACTTCCATTTGTGTGTTTACCTCTTTTGAGAAACAGCTGCGAAGAGTGATTTCACCTAGCCATCCTTGTGACACTGCCGTGATTGGAAAATTCCAACCTGTACCTGGAATCTGCTGCTATCCCTGTTTATCACTCATTCCTCAAAAGACGAGTCTTCTTTGAGCTCTTTTCACTGACTCGTAAAATATGAAAAGTTTGCCAAGTTTTGGCCTTCCAGCTCGTTAAACGACCGGAACGCTATCCGTCCTCTAGATTTTAATCTTTTTGGACCTGAGGGATTATTGCACAAAAAGGTCGAGCGCTTGTCTTGTTCGGCTCGTAAAAGTACCGAATAGCCATCCCTTCTGTATTGTTTTATACTTTTTCGGACTTAAGGGATTAGATGACGAAAAAGGAATCATGGAGTTGACTTTCTGTACCTTTTCAGACTCTCTAAAAATGAAAAGGACCGAGTTTTCCTTGTCGTTAGACTCGTTAAAATGATTAAATAGCGACAAACTTGTCTTTAGACGAGAACGAGTTTCCCTATCGCTAGGCTCGTTAAATCATAGCGATGGGCTTGCCCGAAGGGTAGGTTATAGAACAAGCATATGTTATCCTCCTCAAGCTTGACAAAAATAAAGAGGTACTGGTCAGAAATGACTGGGGAAAAATTGGGAGAACATCAAAGTTTAATGGTAGCAAGTCACTCTTGAACATGACACTTTTCCTCCGTACCACATCGGGTTGGGTTGTTTCATTTGCCGGTCTCATCGCCATGGTCCTCGCCAAACCATCCACATTTGGGGTAATTCTACCGATCCATCGCATCAGTGTCGTTATATGTTCAAGAGGGGTCATTCTGAAAGTGTCAACCGTGTCCCATCCACTACCATACATTATCCTTCATCCATTCATGATCGCCACCCTGAATCATATGTCACAGTTTGTTTTCACCTCCACTAAAATCATTAGCTCCGTTCCGTGTCATTGATGTGGGATTCATTAAGGCCCTCCTTTGACGGATCGCCTCTTGTCGACTTCAGCTCATTATCCAAGAAGTTGATCTAGGAACACCCCCATCAGTACTTTGAAGCTTGCATGCCTCAATGGCAAGTTTCTCACTTCCTGCGACAGGTATACATCAATGACCTTCGACCAGAAGATTTTGCGTGGCGTTCGATGCCAAGTCCTTTATTCACGCCACGTGAATTGTACTGCAGTACCTTGAGGGTCATTATCATTATCGGTGATTCCTCTCGCGCTTGTTAACGGTTTTCATTATTCGCCGGTAATCAAGCGATGTCTTTCCATGTTCGACTTCAGCGCAATTCTCACATGGATCGACTTGTACTTAGAGTGAAGATCGAACGAGTTTGAAGACCCCGGATCTAGTTTCATCCATCCGGGCTGTGATATATATTCAGGAAATATAAAAGCATTTGTCATGTACATCATTGCAGCAGATGATCATCCTATTCAAAGGATGATAATTTCAGCAGAAAATTGTCAGTCTACTATTAGACGATCGTCTGTTCTATGTACCAGAATGTATTTATAAAGCTGAGCCTGGGAATGCCCGCCTCAGCTAGATCATGAAAAAAAAATGAAAAATAATGTATTGTATTGTATTGTATTACAGGGCACCTCCTCAGCACTGGAATGAACTTCGGACCCTCTAGATAAAGCATTTCACCCGATAAACGGCCTCATACTTTAGGGGGCAACTGTTATAGACATTTTTGTGCCTCGCAGCATGGAGCATGAAATGTCGATAATTACAGGGATCCTCAGTCCCTAAACATGTTGTTCTTACCCCTAAAAGAACAAGGTCATCAAACAACAGCACTTCCAATCAGTTCTCCACCTGAAAACACTTCAAAACAGGCTAATTTTGGATCATGTCAGCTGCTCCACTGAGCATCTGCGCTGGAATGCAACTACTCCTCCTTGTACCTGCGCTGGAAGTCAAATCTAATGAAGGCTGCCTGCGCTGGGCGAGATTGGCCAAGTGGCACAGTCATTCTGCAAGGTGTCAACTGCCCAGGAAGCTTCCAAACTGACACTTGGTTCATGAGATTCACCCTGTGATGAGTAAGAGGTACTTGATCACCATGTGTAAGCAAGGATCTCCAAGTGGACTCAAGAACTGAAGATTAACTGAAGAGGGAGAGGACACTAGTCAGCTCTATGCCAGCCTCAAGCTGACTCATCCTCTCTTCTTCTCTCCTATATATAGAGCTCTTCTATGAGGTCTAAGGGGCCTGGAATTTTGTGTAAAGCAAGGAGGTGCTGTTGGTTTACAGTTAGAGCTATTGGGTGATTGTTTTACTAGAGGTGAAGAGGAGAGTTCTTGCTGCTGGGGAGGTGCTGCTGGATTGGAGCCATCAATGGTTGTAACCTTCTCAGAACCCTGTTACTTCTATCACTAAAGTTTTGCATGTTCTCCTATATACTTGTATTGCATTGATGTATTGTATTTACTTGTATATTTGATTCACTCTAATCCATGCATCAGTTATGAGTACATGTATCTTGTAGTCCTCTCTTGTTTTGTGCAGGATCTGTGTGTAGCTGGACCGGCAAAGGGAGAAAGGAGCTGGGAACAAGAGACAAAGAGAGAAGATAAGGATCGACTAAGCGAAAGACACCAGGTTGGTTAATCTTTTCTTCCTTCTCTCTGTACTTTCATAAAGGAAAATAGCAAAGCTTTACTTTCAGTTGTTGCTAAAGATTGTCACCTTTAGAGTAGGGATAGGGTCATCCGAGTCGGATACTTTTCCCCACAACAAAGTAAAGACCATTTCTGGGTTTACCTAAAGAGTCCCCGTCAAAGTCTACCAATTCATAGGCCCCTTTTGCTAGCTTTCACTTGAAAATGTAGGGACCATGCCACATAGGAACGAATTTTCCAGCGCCTAATTTATCATTAGCTTGATCATAGACTAAGACTAGATCTCCTTCCGAAAAATTTCGAGGGGTCACATTTCGATCATACTGAGCTTTCATGCGTTTTGCGTGAGTCTCGATCGCCAATGCAGCATCATGTCGATTCTCATCTAATTGAGCCAAGTATAACAAATTCTTTTCCTCTTCGGAAGTGGCTGGAAGTAACTCGATGGCCATTTGCAGTGACGGGATTTCGCATTCAATGGGTAACACAGCTTCCAGACCATAAACTAGTTGGAAAGGAGTGAACCCTGTTGATGTCTTTACTGAAGTTCGGTACGCCCAAAGCGCTGAAAATAGCATGTTATGCCAATTTGACCGATGAATCCCAATGATTCGTCGGATCATGATGACTAAAACTTTGTTGATGGATTCAACCAGACCATTAGCTTGTGGATAATAAGGAGTTGAACTATCGTGACGTAAACCAAGCTGGCCTGTAAGTTCGGTCATCATAACGTTTCGAAAATGACGCCCATGATCAGTGATTATCGCTTGTGAGACACCAAACCTAGCAATTATATGATTGAACACAAAAATTGCAGCTGTCTTGTCGTCTGCCTCAAATGTAGGCATCACCTCGGCCCACTTGGTAAAATAATCTACCGCAAGGATGATATACGCATGCCCCCCAGCCGAGTGAGGGTTACATGTAATAAAATCGATACCCCATTTGGCAAAAGGACCAACGGCAATTATAGGGTGGAGAGGAGCAGGTGGAGCGCGCATCTTTCGATCAAAAATTTGGCAGTTGTGGCATTTTCGGACCGCCGTAATACAATCTTTAAATAAAGACGGCCAGAAGTAGCCAGCGCGCAATATCTTTTGGGCTGTGCCATACCCAGACATATGACCACCACATGCTCCAGAGTGACAGTCATTTAGAACCCTTTCAGCTTCTTTGTGAGTTAAGCAACGTCGAAAAACAGAGTCCGCCCCACGGCGATAAAGAGTATCTCCAATAATCCTGAATTGTTGGGACTGGAATCGTATTTTCCGACATTCTAACCTTGAAATGTCTGGCCGAAAGGATTGGGTCTGGAGATAAATGATGATATCTCCATACCACGGATCTAAAGTGCTGATTACAAACAAGGATTCGTCTGCAATGGGCTCCTCCACCACAGTTTCTGTGTCAGCACGCGGGAAGTCACACATTAACTCCGCAAAAACTAAAGATTTCTTAGACTTGGATTTCTCAAATTCCAAGTCGAACTCCTGCAGGATAACAATCCATTTAGAGTACTTGCCCCCTAGCAATTGCTTGGTCAAAATGTAGATCATAGGATTGCAATCCGAAATTACTGTAGTTTTATGTAGTAAAATGTAGTGACGAAAACATTGGACAGCTTGAACAACTGCCAATGCCAATTTCTCCACATGTGAGTATTTTAGCTCAGTTGGATTTAAAGTTCGACTAAGGTAATATATCACATGTTCAGTTCCGAATTCATCTTCCTGAACTAATACCATTCCAATGGTGGAATGAGAGGCGGCGAGATACAAGAAGTAATCCTGGTTGTAGTTGGGAGGATGCAATAACGGTGCATGGGTCAACGCGTGTTTAAGTGCATCAAAATATTTCTGAGCTATCTCGTCCCAATAGAATGGAGTATTCTATTTTAACAACCGGGTAAAACCATTTGTAACCTCGGCGTAGTTAGGAATGAATCGTCGTAAAAAATTTTCTTTCCCCTGCAAACTTTGGAGTTGGCGAAGACTCGAAGGAGGAGGCAATTTGATGATAGCTTCGACCTTCGAGGGATCGATGCGAATGCTGGCTTTCGAAACTACAAACCCCAACAATCGACCTGTTTCTATACAGAAGACACATTTGTGTGGGTTCAACCGAATCCGATAATGCCTACACCTCATAAAGATTGCTCGTAAATGGACGAGGTGATCAACTCGATGTAATGAATGAGCAGAAAAGTCATCGAGATAGGGTTGCACAATGTGCTTGATGTCATGAAACGCATAAGACATGGCCCTTTGAAAAGTTGCTACAACATTCATTCTTGAGCCCAAAAGGTAACTTGCAATAAGCAAATGTCCCCCATGGACAAATGAAAGCCGTTTTTGGTTGATCGGCAGGTAGAATATTGATTTGATTGTATCCGGAAAAACCATCCATGAAGGAGAATATTTCGCTTCCGGCACAATCATCAATGATTTGATCGATATAGGGAGTTGGGTAATTGTCCTTTGGACAGGCTCGATTAATATCCCTATAATCGATACATATTCTTATTGTTCCCTGCTTTTTGTTAACCGGAACAATATTCGATACCCAATTCGTTAACGGGATCGGATAAATGAAACCTGCTTTTAGTAATTTTTCAACTTCTGCTTTAATTGCAACAACTTTTCTTGGGTGAATCTGACGCAAATGTTGCGGGACGGGTTTAGCGTCCGGGTAAGTATTGATCTCATGAACAACAATCGCAGGATCAATTCCTGGCATTTCCTCATAGGACCAGGCAAACACGTCACAGAATTCTTGAAATAGGGCCTTATATATCTGAATTTCGTCATCTGTACACGAGGCACCTATATGAATGTTCTCAACAATTCCAAGCTTAACCGAAATGTCAATAGGAATAGTTCGAGAGATGTTTCCAAAATTTAACGCTGAATCAGGATGTTTCATTGGATTCTGAGGTTCCTTGACATATTCAGTTGTAAAAATTGATGAGAAATCATTTTCAAAACAATCATTCTCGGGTAAAAAAGAAGATCTGTGATGGAGATCTTCCCATGGTAAATCATCTACACACAGGATTTCACGAATTTGCTCATCAGAGTGAACAAGTTCATAAAACGTGATTAAATCCAAGCTTGATGTGAAAAGTGATTCCTCACGAACCACATTCATGAAGTCATTTTCGGTTGAAGATGGGTCGACAAACGATTGCACGGCCTCATACGCGATTTCATATGGACTCAAAGGCATGACATCACCAAATGAGTCTATCTCAGATTCAGAAGGAATGATCCAAGGATCATCATAAACAATGGTGTCTGATGTGATCATATGAATGGTTGCAAATGAAGACGATGTGTTGATCGAAGGAAAAGGAAAAGTTCCCAGTAAACCGTCATCTTTAACTAGTTCTACTCCAACATCCTTATATGGGATAATCGTTTTACCGACATGCTGAATACTTTCCGAAGAGGCTGGGTCAGATGAAAAGTAAGCCAGCTGGTCTATTGTTACGATCTTTCCATTATGTGGAAACTTTATAACCCGAAAGACCGATGAAATGACCGCTGTCATAGCGTAAGACCAACTTCGACCCAAGAGAAGGTTGTAATCTAGAGGGGCATCAACCACCTCCACATCTAGACTAACGGTTTTTCCTTCAACCCCTATAGGCAAATCCTGTAGAATGCCAAAAGGATGAAACCCACGGCCATCAAAGGACTTTAGAATTGTCGGGGATTGATTTAGCAAAGGAGAACCAAGCGATCTCCAACACTGTATCGACATAATACACGTTGAGGCTCCCTCATCAATTACAGTCTGATGAATAGGCCTATTTTTGACTATCACTGGAATCTGGAAAGCCATTTGATGAGGCAAACACGGTGTACTATTTTCTAGATCGAAAATTATTAGGTTCGAGTCCTGAACATCAACAGCTCCGATAGCCGACAAAAGTAATTTACGTTGTGATGGATATGATTGCAGCACTTCCAAAGCCGACATTGCTGAGGGTGAAACAGCTAAATCCTAAACAAGGTTATAATTCTGAGTTTCTCTCGCATGTGGATTGAAAGCTAACTTTCGAAGTATACCCTTGGCGGGCGGTTTGATTACCAAGTCTGGATTAGGTTTCTCGATCTGTAGTGGATCGGAACCGGGAGCTGAGGTTGATGGATTAGAATGAGAAGATTCTGCTTCTTTACCATCAACAGGACTTTTACTACCATAATCTTGCGATCGAGTCGCAATCCTAACATGGGACATCATCAGTATGGGTTCTTCATTGGCACTCGAGGACGAACCTATCATCTTACTGTCTTGAGCTGGAAAAGGATCCTTCAAAATAGCAGGAGTTTGGGAACCTTTGAAAATCTTCGCAACCTCTGCACGATGAGGGCAGTCTCTTGTAAAATGTTCATCGTCACAAATGAGACAAGGATAACGAGGTTTGCGTTTTTCATCATTGGATTCCAATTTTTCAGGTTTCTCCTTTGAGTTTTTGTTCGTTTTATTCTTCTTCTTTCCTTTCTTCTTCCCACCGGATTTTGATTTGGCTGTAGATGACTCTACAACGTGAATATCGGTGGAAATCTCTGCAGAAGAATCTCCTGTTGGGGAATCAGGCAAGGTTATGATAGGAGAAGAATTCTTGGAAGACTTCTTCTTACTTTTAGTGTTAACCGTACCAATCATACCATCGACGGCATGAGATCCCGAAGGAGCTGCAGCGATTTGATTTTTCTTGGGAAGATCGGGGATTTTCTCGTGTAACGTACCTGATTGAGTATAGACCAAGTCAAGGTACTGTGCTTGAGCAATTACTTGCTCCTCAGTAACAACTCCGGCTTTAGCTACATCTTCAGTGATCTTTGGCAACAAAGATTTTACAAACCACTCGGCCAAGATTTGATCCGGAATAAAAACCTTCACTAAACGCCATCGACGTCTCCACTCATGAATATGAACTGAAATGTAAGTGGACGTCGATTACTTTAATGAAGTTAGTAATTCCGTGCCATTGTCATATCAGACTGGCAACTGAAAATGAGTTAAAAACGAGGTATCTAACTTACTAAAATTATAAAAAGTGCCTCGCCGTAACTCAATGTACCACTTGGCCACGAGACCAATTAGAGTGCGCTGGAAAAGTCTAAGACGGATTGAATCATCTGAAATGGAGTTAAATGCACACCAGAGGTGGTAAGTCATCACATGGTTCGACGGCTCCTCTCCTGATTTACCTTCGAACTTAGGAATGTCACTGGGCAACTTATTCGGCATTGGCGGCCAAAATGAAAGATAATTAATGGGATCGTTCGTTAGGCGCGACAAGTCAGGTATGTCCAAAGTTGCGATAAATGGTAACTGACGATTAGGGTCCCTAAAACTCTGGGTCATGAGACCAGCCCCAGGAGGAGGATATCCAGGATAACTAGGAATAGGAATTGCGTTTGGGATATTGTATCCTCTCCGAAAACTAGGATTAACCGGACCGTACTGGGGTTGTTGAGGTTGTTGATAAGTGTACCCAAGGTATGGTTGATACTGATAGACTGGCTGCTGCACAGCAGGACCGAATTGGTACTGTCCCTGGTACGGTTGATAAGTAAATTGTGGTTGACTTGTGACAACCGTACTTGAACCAGGTCGTCCTACAAGCATCTGAACCGAAGTTTGAATCGTAGATCCAGAAGGTGGTAAAGATGTATGAGGAGTAGATACAGGAACAGTAGAAACCGGAGCTGTCAATACTCCAGAAGTAGGTGGGGTAGATTGAACAGATGTTGCGGCAGTTGTAGCAGTCGTTTGAGGCGGAGTACGAGGCATACTAGGCCCAGGCTAAGAAACTGCCAAAGGTACAGAAGTTTGAATGTTAGACTGGACTGGTTGCTGGGGTGTACCAGAAACTAAGGGTTGTCCAGTTTGAGATGATAACCGTACATTTGGCTGCAACACCTGTTGAGTTTGCGATGGATCCCACACTATATTCATTCCGGGGTACTGACCCATAACAGGTTGAGAATATTGAGGACCATAACCGGGTTGAGGGTAGGATTGATAATTGAAAGGTACATTTCTCGTTCCTTGAACATACGTTTGACCGGAGGGTGGTTGGAAACCTTGGTTCGAGTACTGACCTTGGGGTTGATACCCTTGAAGCACGTACTAATACTGGGGTTGACCTTGAGGTATAAATTGATACTGGGGTTGACCTTGGGGTACATATTGAGTCTGGGGTTGACCTTGAGGAACGTATTGTCCCATAGGTATGTACTGTCCTTGAGGTTGCCCCCCAGATGCAAATTGGGTACCTTGAGGTTGCCCCCAGGCGAGAATTGAGGCTGCCCCCAGGCAGTAACTAGCCACCTTGAGGTTGAGGATTGGGAATAGAACCTGACATCATGAGAATGTCTTTTATGCTCAATGGCTTAGTACCATTGCTTCCAGTTAATAACCCTTGCTCAATGGGTTGAGGAGATGCTCCCGAAAAAGTACCAGAAAGTGACTGATACCCAGAGGGAACAGAAGGACCGCCGTACAACAATGATTCAGGCAATTGAGTAAACATGGACGACTGATTCGACATATTTAACAAAGGATAATAACCTCTAGGTGTTGGGTGATAAGGAGTGCGAGGTGGTGAAAAACTTAACCCTGAGCTTTCTAAGAAATTAGTCAAAGAAAGATACCAAGTACTGCTCCTAGGTGGACTGTAAAAAATTGATTCACGCTCCCTTAGCTTAATAACAGGTTGATTTTCAGGGATAGGGATGCCTACTTCTTCTTCTGGAGCAAGTTCTTCAATAGCAATAAGTCCAGAAGGAAGGTCTTGGGTGATTACTCTTTCTACCCTAGGTGAACCAGGACCACTAGAAGCTGGAGAAACAAACCCCGATGTTGGAGTAGCAGCAAATTCACTTTCAGGCTCGGATATTTCAGGTTCCTCACCTATATCACTAGTAGATGAAAAGCTACCAGTAACTTCGGAAACAGACACTGACTGTGGATTATAATCTGCCACTGACATTTGAAAATCAGGATGTACTATCAAAGAAGATTCTCCTTCTTCAGGTGACCCAACCCTACTATCTCTAGGAGTTACGAGGACTTTCAAGCCTTCAAGCTGGCTCGGTACTTCCTCAGGAGGTTGGCCCCGAAGTCTACGGGACTTCCTCAGTAACTTAGCCACGGTTACAAACTCAGGAGGTTGGCCCTGAAGTCTACGGGACTGCCTTGGTAATTCAGCCATAGTTAAAAACTTTTAACTACTTCACATGCAAACAAAGTAAAATCTCAATGAAAACCACCTAAAGTCTTTAAAGAACCAAACAAATTTGAATCACACGCCTAAAGAATCTAGGAGGTCAAACACACACAAACAGTAACTTTCCATACTGAAAGCACTAGTTGGTGATGAAATCCAACGTCGTAGAGTTCAATACAGAAATGGCGGTTGGAACAATTACCCCGGCAACCTGCTTAATGAATAGACTGGCACAAGTTCCTCCACTTAACTATCTCGAGTGAAGAGAACCCCCCAGAAAATCCAAGTGAGTCTAGCCAACGTCTGCTCCAGGTACAGTGGGATCTTCCCACCACTGTCACCTTAGGAAGAATCCTAAAGAATATGGCCACTAAGGTTACCAACCGAAACAAATATACCTAGGGGAACAGTCTACGATCCGATACGCATGCAAGGGCAGAGTAGCAAGCTCAATCCCCTTGAAGGCTCCTTGACATAATCCAAGGTTTACCAACAAGTGACCCCAGGCTCCTCGACAATGGTTAATCTGAGGTTTACCATTTTTAATACATGAATACATGGCGTCGTTCCCAATGAGGAAGGATTGATTCCCACACTGGTTTGGACACGATCTCGTGCTTCTCCTTTAAGAGGAGCTTTCCCAGAGCATAAATGCAACAATTGGATTTCTTCCCTACCACAAGATATAGCTACTTGTTTGTTTTTACTGTCTTGGAGAGTTAATTACTCTCCTACTCCAAGATACTAGCCTAAGCTAAGTTGGTGTATCAGAGCCCTAGAAATAAAAAATGTTACTAGATGAATTTTACTTTAAGCGTTATTTTTATTGGTTTTTGTTTAAGTCAAAAGGTGCGGAGATGAAACTCGTGGTATGAAGACTCGACTCAAAATCACTAAAAATGCACCTAAGATGATTTAAACAATATTTTTCTCTTCAATGAACTTCTAAACTAAGAAAGAGTTTGAGAATGCAAATACTTTGTAAACACAAATCCGTCTTAAGAAACAAATTAAAAGAAGAGCTTTTGTCTTTTCCAATGCACTCAAAACGAGACAACTAGTTATTTCACAAAAATTTCCCTTTTTCGTTTCAAAGCACTCAACCACTACAAAAACAAACTTTTTTCAAAAGATATTTTTTATAATTTTTATAAAACACTCAAAACTATGAAAATGACTAACTTTGAGATCTATAAACTATAAAAACCTATTTGAAGTCAAAGCCTACAAGATGTCTTTTTAAGGATGTTTTACTTAGCTAGATGTAAGCTAAGGACCAATTTATGCAGAATCACAAATCAGTCAAGAACAACCAATTTTGTTTTCTTTTTGAAAATGAAAATCCAAACTTTTAAACACAAGCTTTTCGAAGTTTTTTAAAGAGAAAACTAAAAGCGGATTCCTCAACAAGGGGAGATTTCATAAATGGTCAGACTCATAAGAAGGCTGGTAGACACCAAGGTGATCTGAGGTCCCTACAGCTTCTAAGCTCCGGGCCACTACACAACCAAAATGAAAAACAAGCCCGACAAGCAAAACTCCTAGGAATTTCACCTAAAACCCTAACACTAATGAAATCAACCTAAGGAAAGCTTCTAACAAGTTATATGCAGGTCTGGGCAGTGGATAACAATTTCTAAACAAAAACTAAGCTGACTAACAGAGGAAATCTTAGGTTTTTCAAAATTTTGACAGGGTCCGCAAGCCCACAGTTGACACAGGTGTGGTCCCGCTCTGTGCTAAAAGCCAAGATGCGGATAGGTACGCACTGTGTCAAAAGGCTAGGGTGCGGTCCTCTCCCAAAGCTATGAAAAACGAAAAATAACCCTGGATCTACAAACTCTACCCAATTTTACACACAACAAGCCAAAAACAGAAACAAAAATACAGTTTCTCAGGTCAAAGTAAAAACAAGGAAAACAATCAATTCTCCAGCGGAGTCGCCATTTTGTCACATGGAATGAGTCGATCTTGCGGACAAGATAGACCTTCCTAGAATCTAAAGAAGACCTAATGACAAGCAAACCAACCAGACACTATCTTTCTCTAAATATGCTTTTATAAACAATGGCAAACAAGTGTTTATAAGGCCTACCTTAGGTCCAACGCAAGTTTGTGGATGCCCTCACTCCTTCGATCCAAATGAGCTCCTTTGTCGCGAATCTGCAAACACAAACAAGGCAAACAAATTAAATAACACCTGAAAAGCCAATATCATAAAACATATTTAACATGAAAGTGAAGGAGTCCATGAAACAAATAACATGAGATACTTGTTGAGAAAAATGAGTTTGAATGTATTAATTCAAAAGAAGAAGAACTTTACAACCTGTGCCTTGACGCTATACAAGCTCCTCCCAGGGTCCAGCAAGAAGTCTCCTCTACTTTGACAAGTTTCACTCTCTTCCCAATGAAGCCAAAAAGGTATGTGATCTCTCCTCTTAAGCTCAACTAGGAAGTATTAATTTCACCAGCATTTACCCTCAAAAATGTTCAGCTTCTAACCTCCCCAGCAACCAGCCCAATGCCTGAATTTATAGTGCAATGGAGGGAGGTTACTAGGTCCTCCTTCAAAGGGATAAAGCCCTCCTTCAAAGGGATAGCTCCTCTCATCAAGGGATTAGCTCCTTCTCTTTTGGGATGCATGAACCACCTCAGAGCGAACAATCCACGTCAAAATTCCTTCTAGAATCCTCTAGAATTAACCCAAAGTGAGTTTTTTAAGATAAAACTTGCGCCTTTTGACTTTCACAGGGGTCTGCACCCACACCTTTCAGGACAGAGCGGGCAGGTCCGCAGTTTTTGTAAACAGAATGTGCGGGACCGTAGGTGACAATGAGAGAAAGTGTGGAACCAGAGTTTCATTGATTTTTAATGTCTTTCTCCCATTTTCAAAACTTGACTTGAAGAGCTGAGGTCTCAAACTTGCTTAGGAGGACAGTACAAGTGATGATAGACCCATACTGACTGCAAATAATCATGGTGACGATATTTTTGTGTAACAATAACCAGTGAAAGATAGTTCCTGGATGCTTCTGCATCCAAAATGTCAAATTTCTGAGGATTCTAGAGAGTAAGAATCCCTCCCGCTGTATTATTGACTTTGACTTCTAGGTATTCATATTTATTGAGCCATTTGTTATGTATCTTCCAAACTTTGTCTATTGAACATTTTGTTTCCTGTATGAACACCATATCTGGGTTTTCTTCTTTTACTTTGTTGCTGAGATTCCTCTGTTTCCTTTTACTTCCTAGACCCCTGATATTCCATGTTGTGAGCTTCATGATGATGGGTTTTTGAATGAGTAACTGGTGAGATATTTCATCTTGCCTGAGTTGATCATGAGCTTCCCACACTCTATGAGCAGTTCATTTTGTCTCTTTCTACCTCTTTTCCTACCTGGGTTTTTGGTCGAGTGTCCTGATATTTCCTCCATTGATTTGACACCTCCATGGTCCTGAATTTCATGGCTTCTTTTGTTTCCTGAAGTTTTTGTCTGAGATCTCCAGAGGAAAAGCTATTGTACTGTGTCAAACTCCTCTTGTGGTAGGGAATCTATCCCTTTGTTGGTTCCCTGGTTTAAGAATTTCTCTAGATCAAGATTCTCCCTCTCAAGAATCTCGTGTAGTTCTTGGTCCTCAGTCCCAACTTCACTAGGGGTCATCTCTTGGTCCCTGCTTAGTTCCATGTTGTTTGGTGTGGTTTCCTATTGTTCGTTGTTTTCCTGTAATATTTCCATGTTGTCCTCCTTTTCTTTCTCTCTGAGATGGTTGTCCAAAGTAACACCCTTTTCACTGTTCCCCCCTTCTTCTTCTAAAATTTAAAAACTATTGTGACTTGCTAGTTTGTTATCACTCTGTTTTTTCTGGTACTTTCCTCCTCCTCCTTTCCCTCTTCCTCCTATCTTGGTGAATCCTTCGGGATCTTTACCTGTGTTGGTCCTCAGATTGTCCTCACTCTTGTTTTGTGGGCAATCTCTGAATAGGTGTCCATGTTCATGACATTTCCGACATCTAAAAGGGACATGCTCATAGTCCATCGTTTATACCCATTCCTCATCATAAACTTCTAAGATCACTTCATCCGGGAGTGCTCCCGATAGATTCATTTCCACACATATTCGTGCGAAGGAAGTATATTTCCCTCATAGAGTTGCCTCTGATATTTTTAGAAAATGCCCTAATTTATTTCCTATAGCTTTCAAGGATTCAGGCAGCTAATAATCTAGAGGTAGGGAGTAAAGTCTTATCCATACGGGACCGATGTGAACGTTTCACACTCCGGGACAAAGTTCATTACCCAAGGTCGCATATAGAGTCCTGCAGCAGCACAGAAATAGGGTCCTCCTTCGAACACTCTATCTTTATCCTCTAGGTTGTTGAACACCACTGTGAAGAAACCCTTGGACCTTAGATGCATAATTATATCCCCCTTTGGTTTCCAGTTGTTTCTAATCCAAGTATACAAATTCTTCTCTGTGGGCCATATGCCCATAAATTTGCATATAATTGCATAAGCCATCATGTGATCTCTGTGCTCATGCAATGCAGGATCATTCAAAACCACCCGGGGTTTGGTGGTAGTCTTGGGCTTACAGGGTCCTTCTGCCGAGTTGTACACATTTTTCTGACTGCTGTTCTCTGGTTTCTTCTCCCTTCTGACCGTCCCTTGGGTTTCTTCCTATACATCAGCTTTGCTACTTTCTAGTTCTTTTGAGTCTACATTTTTTTTCCCACCCTCCAAGGGTTTCCTGAATCCGTTCAAACATGTTTCCCTACTTCTATTCGATACAATGTTGTTATAGGAGGGAGTAGAAATCCCTCCTCCCGGCACCTCCATTATTCTCAGCTCGCTCCTTCAGTTTCTTCCTGCTCCGAACCCTAGCTCCTCTCACCGTTCAAAATAGAATCAACTTTCACCCATCTATTGGGTGTGGAGCCTGATTATCTTCTGTATTCAAAGGTTTCAACCAGATGTATACCCCAGCAAGACTGTACACCCCTCCATGCGGGGGGGTGCGGGGGGGACTTGTTAAATCCCCCCCGGCTGGGGGGTTCGAGGGCCAGCAATCCCTCGGCGGGGGTTCAAGTGCAGCGCCCCTGAAGCTAAAAACAGATGTAAAATTGCCTTGTAAAAGTCTAGTAATTTCTAGTCAATCTAGGCCGTTCATTAGGTGGATGATCTGACGATAGAAGTTATGTTTAATTTAGGGTTTTTTTGCCCTAGAAGGCAACCCCTCACTATATATGAGGGAATTGTATTGCGTCTATGTATATCGGTATTTTGAGTGAGGAAGAGAGAGGAGATTGAGAGCGAAGAGGGTGTTACAGTGGATCTGTTTTAGGTTGTATCTCTTCAGTTTTCAGGATAATATAATAAAAGAAGGACTAGCTGTTTCTTCGTGGATGTAGCCCAAACTGGGTGAACCACGTATATCTGTGTCTCTCTTGTTTTATGCATTTTCTGTGTTTATATTTCTGCAATATTTTATGTGTTCCATTGCTCCGTAATATATAATTTTCTAACAACTGGTATTAGAGCCGAAGGTTTATTTGGTTGATAAACTCACAGGAGATAAGGGTTCCTGGTTCGAGCGGGAGTAATGGCGGAAGATGGTAGGTTTAGGGTTGAAAAATTCAACGGCCAAAACTACCAGCAGTGGAAGATGCAGATGGAATATTATCTGTATCAGATAGATCTGTACCTACCATTGAGTGGAAAGACAAAGAAGTCGACGAGTATGACAGACACAGAATGCGATATTCTTGACAGAAAGGCACTTGGAACAATACAGTTGTGCCTAGCGGCATCAGTAGCGTTTAATATTTCAAAGGAAACGACAACACAGGGTTTAATGTCGGCATTGGCCAAACTACATGCAAAACCCTTGGCCTAAAATAAGGTATTTCTTATGAAGCGTTTATTTAATATGAAGATGTCCGAAGGTGGATCTGTTGCAGACCATTTAAATGATTTTAATATAGTTACAAGCCACTTAAGTTCTGTAGGGGTAAATTTTGATGATGAAGTTAGGGCTCTGTTATTTCTGTGCTCATTTGCAGAAAGTTGGAATGGCTTAGTTATGGGCATTAGTAACTTTGTCTCTGGATCTAGTACTTTAAAGTTTGATGATGTTGTCGGTGCAATCCTTAGCGAGGAAATGCGACGAAAAAGCTCCGGTGAAACATCAGGTAATGCTTTGACTGCAGAGACTAGGGGAAGAAAAATGGAAAGAGGAAAGAGCCCAGGATATCGCAGTAAGTCAAGAAAAGGCAGATCCAAGTCTAGATCAGGGATAGTGTGCTGGAAATGCGGGATGAAAGAACACCTAAAGAAAGACTGCAAATCTCGGAAGGGAAAAGAAGGAGACATGCAACAAGAAAAAAATCATGAAGCGAATGTAACATGTGATGTGTTGCAATATTCTTTGATTCTTTCATTAGAAAATATTATTGATGCTTGGGTGGTAGATTCAGGGGCCTCTTTCCATGCCACACATGATAGGAAACATTTTCATGATTATGTTCAAGGAGATTTTGGACAGGTTCGATTGGGTGATGATAAACCCTGTAAAATCGTTGGAATGGGTACAATTTTCGTAAAATAGCAGAATGGAAATCTATGGATATTAAAGGAGGTAAGGCATGTTCCAGATCTGAAGAAAAATATGATTTCAACAGGGCAGTTGGGAGGTGAAGGTTGCGTAAGTACTTTCACAGAGAAAACTTGGAAGGTCACTAAAGGATCCCTGGTAATAGAGAAAGGAGAAAAGGTTGGTACATTGTATTTATGCAATGGTATTTATAATTTTGTTAATGATTTAACCTCTACAGGAGAAGATACGACATTATGGCATCAGAGTCTCAGGCACATGAGTGAGAAGGGGATGCAGATTCTTCACTCAAGAAATTTTTTGCCAGGTTTGAAGCATGTTGATTTAAAATTCTGTGAGAATTGTGTTTATGGAAAACAGAAGAGAGTCAGATTCCTTAGAGTTGGGAAAGAAAAGAAGAGTGAAAAATTAGAGTTTGTGCATACAGATGTATGGGGACCTGCTCAGGTATCATCTCTTGGTGGCTCTCATTATTATGTTACTTTTATTGATGATGCAACCAAAAAAACTTGGATTTATTGTATTCGAAATAAATCTGATGTATTTGATACTTTCAAGAAATGGAAAGCTTTGGTTGAAAATGAGATAGGGAAAAGGTTGAAGTGTTTCAGATCAGATAATGGAGGTGACTATTGCAGCAAAGAGTTTGATAGGTATTGTTCAGAGAATGGAATTCGCAGAGAGAAGACAATTCCAGGAACACCAGAAGAAAATGGTGTGTCAGAAAGGATGAACAGGACAATCATGGAGTGTGCAAGGTGCATGAGATTGCATGCATGATTGCCTTTACAATTTTGGGCAGATGTTGTAGATACTGTTGTTTATCTAATAAATAGAGGGCCTTCAAGTTCCTTGGATGGTGGTATTCCAGAGGAGGCATGGACAGGTAAAAAGGTAAACTACTCATTTTTAAAGACTTTTGGTTGTGAAGCCTTTGTCCACATTAACAAAGAAAATAGAACAAAGCTTGAGGCAAAATCAAAGAAATGTACCTTTATTGGATGGTGTTAATGATTTTGGTCATCGCTTATATGATTATGAAAATCACAAAATCATTAGGAGCAGAGATGCAATATTCAATGAAAAGGTATTGTATAAGAATCAGTTGCAGGAAAAGAAACAGGAAAAAGAAAACAGAGAATACACAGTGCTTGATGATATCACAGGAAAAGTGATGGTGCCTGAAAATCATAATGATCAATAGCTAGAATAACAAACACAATAGCAACAAGCACCTCAAACACCTGAAAGTGGTTTTAGAAGATCTACTAGGATAAGTAGACCCCTTTAACGATAATCTCCTTCATTATATTATGTATTGTTGACAGATTCTGGTGAACCAGAATGTTATGAATAAGTAATGCAGGTAGAAACCAGGAAGAAGTGGGAAAAAGCCATAAAAGAAGATATGGACTCCTTAGCACATAACCAGACTTGGGACTTAGTCAGGTTGCCTATAGGTAAAACAACATTGCAGAATAAATGGGTTTACAGGCTGAAGGAAGAAGATGGAGGAAAACAGAGGTACAAAGCTAGACTTGTGGTGAAGGGGTTTGCACAGAAGAAAGGTATTGATTTTGATGAAATATTTTCTCCTGTTGTTAAAATGTCTTCAATCAAAACTATTTTAAGTCTAGTAGCAGTTGAAGATTTGCATCTTGAGCAGTTAAATGTAAAGACAACTTTTCTCCACGGGGATTTGGAGGAAGAGATATATATGAAACAACCACAAGGATATGAGGTAAAAGGGAAGGAGAAACTAGTGTGTAGGTTGAAGAAGAGCTTGTATGGCTTAAAACAGGCTCCAAGACAGTGGTATCTAAAATTTGATAGGTTTATGTCTGAACAAGGTTATACTAGATGTCACTCTGATCATTGTGTTTATCTCAAAAGGCAAAATGATGGCAGCGATATTATATTGTTATTGTATGTAGATGATATGCTTGTTGTGGGTTCTAACATGTAGGAAATAAATGTGCTCAAAATGAAATTGGCAAACTCATTAGCAATGAAGGATTTGGGTGCTGCAAAACAAATCCTTGGTATGAGAATGACTAGAGACAGGAAGAATCGCAAATTAACATTGTCTCAAAGTGAGTACATAGATAAAGTGTTGAAAAGGTTTAATATGCAGAATGCAAAACTAGTTAGTATACCTTTGGCTAGCCATTTCAAATTAAGTAAGGAGGTGTGTCCTAAGACTCAGGAAGAAATGGCTCATATGTCTAAAGTTCGATATGCATCAGTAGTTGGAAGCTTAATGTATGCAATGGTCTTCACAAGGCCTGATATTGCACATGCAGTGGGAGTTGTAAGTAGGTACATGAAAAATCCAGGAAAAGAACATTGGATGGCAGTGAAGTGGATTCTCAAGTATTTGCGAGGTACCACAAATCAAGAATTATGCTTTGGTGGTTCAAACATTGCTCTACAGGGATATGTTGATGCAGATATGGCAGGTGACAGAGATAGCAGGAGGAGCACTACAGGATATGTATTTACTATAGGTGGAACAACTGTTAGGTGGGTTTCAAAAATCCAAAGTGTTGTTGCACTTTCAACAACAGAAGCAGAGTATGTTGCTGCTACAGAGGCTAGTAAAGAAATGTTTTGGTTACAAAGGTTTCTGGATGAATTACGTAAGAAGCAGGAGTTGAGCAGGTTATACAATGACAGCCAGAGTGCCATATATCTTGCAAAGAACTCTACATTTCATTCCAAGACTAAACATATATAGCTCAAGTACCATTTCATACGGTCAGCATTGGAAGATGGACAGTCGAAGCTGGAAAAGATACACACTATCCAGAATCCTGCAGATATGTTAACAAAAGTTGTAACTAGGAAGAAACTGAGAATCTGTTCAGTTTCAATTGGTCTTCAAGTATGATGAAGAAGATGAGAAACAGCCAGGTCCAAAGTGGAGTCATTGTCTAGCAAATGAAGTAGCAGTGGAGTTGCTATAATCAATCTCCAAGTGGGAGATTATTGGGTGTGGATCCTGATTATCTTCTGTATTCAAAGGTTTCAGCCGGTTGTATACCCCAGGAAGACTGTACACCCCTCCACGTGGGGTTGACTCGTCACCCCCCCTGGACCCAACGGGGGTTCGGGAGCAGTTCCCCCGAAGCAAAAAATACATGTAAAATTGCCTTTTAAAATTCTAGTAATTTCTAGTCAATCTGGGCCGTTCATTAGGAAAATGATCTAACGGTAGAAGTTATGTTTAATTTAGGGTTTTTTGCCTTAGAAGGCAACCCCTCACTATATATGAGGGAATTGTATTGCATCTATGTATATTGGTATTCTGAGTGAGGAAGAGAGAGGAGATTGAGAGCGAAGAGGGTGTTACAATGGATCTACTGTAGGTTGTATCTCTTCAGTTTGCTGGATAATATAATAAAAGAAGGATTGGCTGTTTCTCCGTGGATGTAGCCCAAACTGGGTGAACCACGTATATCTGTGTCTCTCTTGTTTCATGTGTTTTCTGTGTTTATATTTCTGCAATATTTTATGTTTTCCATTGCTCCGTAATATATCATTTTCTAACACCACCTAAAAAAATCGAAATTCCAATCTGCATCTATCATCTTCAATTTCAATTATTTAATTTCATTATGGATATAGTTTCTAAACTTATTACTAGTTTCAACAAACAACCCGCAACATTTTCTTCTGATGTGCGATTTCATTTTAGAAATGTACTTTACAACAAAATCCCCATTAGTAATATAATGGAATTCTTCCAGAACTAGCTATTGCATGTTCAACCAAAGTTTACAAACCCTACAAACAGGGAGTGGGCCATGATGTGATCTACTAAAAATACATTTAATCTAGTATACATGGAAGGGATTTTTCTTAACTACATAAGCTAGATGATTAGAATTGCTCCAAAACCCTTATGTCAAGGATCCCCTTTGACAACATGAAGTCCCCTATTATTTTAATATTTTTCGTCTCAAATACTAATTTGTATGCCAAAGATTACTCTCATAATGTGTACAAATCTACCTATGAAGGAAAATGGATTTGCCTATGAACATACATATAAAGTGTGAAAATTTGTGCCAAATAACACAAGTAGGAAAGCGAAATCCTTCACTAAATATTTTGTAGGTTTTAGCCCCGTACAAAAATTACCTGCATACGAATTCTAAAAACTGAAAATAAACAATGGTGAGAGCATAAAACATAAAATAGATATACACAGAGATTTTCCCTTGGATCCCAAAACTGGGACTACCAGATTGATTTTTTATTATATTCCTTTCAATGTTACAATACATATATATACATGCTGAAGCATCCATAAAACCCAATGCATTAACCCTGGATTAGAACATAATCATAGTTCCCTTGACCAGATCTACAAAATACCATGGAAAGAAAACCATCATGCCCAAAACTATGTGCGAAATCCATGCACAAAACCATAGGTAGGTCTGCTCACCTAATATAGGGTCTAAAAAAAATTGTCGGGGCACTACCCCAGACGATGTTCCCCCGCTACCGGCCCCCTGCATACCCCTCGACAAGGGGGGAAGTCGCCCCCCTTGCTGCACCCAACACAACGTGCAGCATGGGCTACCGCCCCCCCGCACAAGGGGTAGTCGTGGAAATAATATAAAACAGACCCAACATTCTCCCAATTTTTGTTTTCTTTCCATATGAGAGCTTAGTCATTAGTCCATCCCTGCAATGGCCAATGTTTCTCTACACCAAGAGAACTTTTCAGTGCTCATAGAATTTGTTAATGCATCTACAATATTCTTCAAAGTGTCCACCTTTACCAGAAACACCTTTATATCCTCAACCATATCCCTCATAAAGTGATACTAAACATCAATGTGATTTTTATTTGAATGATAAGAAGGTTTATTTTCTAAGAAAATTGCACTTTTGATGTCATAGTCTATCCTTATATCTCATTGTAAAAACCCCATACTTAAACACAATATCTGCAACCAAACTGCTTCCTTTCTTACATGATTGGCTGCCATGTATTCTACCTTTGTAGTTGAAAGTGCCACTACAGATTGTCTCTTACTCATCAAACTGACTGCACCTCCAAACAGGTTAAACACAAACCCACTTGTAGATCTTCTTTGATCCAGATCTCCAGTGCAACCTGCATCAACAAAGCCAAGGATGTCCAAAACTCTATCCAATCTTGGTCTTCCTTGGTAGCACAAATAATAATCACTAGTGCCACGCAAATACCTGAAAACTGACTTCAATGCTATCCAATGCTCTTTCCATGGTTTTGACATAAACCTACTCAATACTCCCACTACATGTGCAATGTCTGGTCTAGTACAGACTACTGCATACATCATGCTAACAATTGCACTTGCATGTGGAACATGGGACATGTCCTCTTCCTTTTCTTGTGTCTTGGGACACTGTTCAACAAATAAATTTACACCTACAGGAATAGGAACCTTCATCAGTTTACTATCTTGCATTTTAAACCTCTGCAATATTATCTTGACATACTTCCTCTGGTTTAACCAAAGCTTCCTCTTTTCTCAATATTGTCTAATTTCCATGCCCAAAATATAGTTCGTAGCACCAAGATATTTCATGTCAAATTTGGAGGACAATTGCGTCTTCCATTCCTAGATAATTTATTTGTTATTTCCAATCAGCAACATATCATCCTCATACAAGACCAAACAAATAACACAGTCACCAATTAATTTAAAATACATACAATGATTTGCTTTGCTTCTGGTGAAGCCAAGTCCCCGTATATATGTATCAAATTTTTGGTACCACGTCCTTGGTGACTCTTTTAACTCATACAAATAATTTTTTAAACTACATACCAGGTCATTCTTACCCTTCACCACAAAGCCTTCTGGTTTCTTCATGTAGATCTGTTCTTCCAGATCCCCGTGGATAAATGTTTTTTCACATCCATCTATTCTACCTTAAAATCAAAAGTAGTAGCAATAGATAAAAGTAATATAATAGAAGCTACCTTGTCAACAGGAGAAAAAATATCACTAAAATCAATTCTCGCACCTGGGAATAACCTTTGGCTACCAACCGAGCTTTGTATTTATCAACCTTTCCTTCTTCATTCATCTTCTTCTTAAACACCCATTTGCTTCTAATGGGTTTCCTTCTAGCTGACAACTCCACTAAATCCCAAGCCTCATTTTTGTGCAAAGATGTCATTTCATCAACCATGGCATTTTTCCATAGTTTTCCATCCTCTGAATCTACTACCTTTCTGACGGTTCTGGGATCATCATCAGTAATAGATAAAGTAAAATTTGAACAGAAAGTAGTTGGACTATACCTTTCTGGTTTCCTTCTTTCTCGAACTGATCTTCTCATAACTAGATTTTGTGGCTCCTCGTCTTCTAATTCCTCTTTTTTTGTAGAGTCTGATTCTTCCCCCTTTAGCTCCAACTCTATCTTTTCAAGTTCCTTTGGTAGGACTTCATGTTTAATAACATATTTCACCTCTCTAAACACCACATCTCAGTTGTACACAACCTTAATTGTTTCTCGGTTCCAAATATTATAACCTTTTAAACCATCCTTATACCTGTTAACGGTGCTGGACCCACCAAAATTCAGGGGATCACCCCGGTATGAAGTCCCAACTAGACATCACACCATTTGGTGTGGGAGTCCCATCAGGTATAATGGACCAGTTGCCACTGTCTTAAGGATTTTCCTCAACTCTTGCTTGTTAGCACAAGAGAGTGGTTTGCTTTGCCTTCGAGAAGTGAGGTTCGCGTTCCTGGTGAGTGCTAGTGTACTTGTGTCAATGGTTCTTTCACTGTAAAAGGGAGAGGGTGAAAGTGAGTCCCAAATTGGTATGGATGCAGTCCCAACTCGGCTAGGAGCACACAACACAATAGGATGTGCACAACTTTCGGAGGATAATTCCACACGGATGCGGTAGTCACAACGTACAAGGTAAGATAACACGTACAACACTCAACGGATGAGTCTGAACGAGTGAAACAATTTTCAAAACAAGCTTCATGTGAAAGGTCTGTTTGATGTCTGGGATAGTATTCTACATGGGCGAGACAACATTAACAACATATACAACACATTTCCATTAATATATTATGTATTACAACAAGTGAAATAGTTCATATGTAGAACACAGGTTAAAGAAACATGCATTACAATTGTTAAAGATTAGTTTACAACATATACAATACATGTGTGAAAACATGTTGGCCTATTAGCAAGCTTCTTAATTAACTGAAAGTTCCAAGACACATCATTACACCATACATCACTAACCCCGAGTGCGGGGCGTTGGAGCCACTACTTACTTCTCAAAGAAAATATTCCAGACTCTCTTGGCTATGTGGGAGGAGCTGAGGTCAAAAACGTCCTTTGCATGTATAAATGGGGGGTATTTATAGCCAAGGGTGAAACTGACCCTTTTGGTTGTTCGACTACCCTCATGATCATTTTACTTCCATGACTTTTCGACTAACATGACTTTTTCTTCAACAAGTGAGTCTCTTAGAATTCCACGTTACATCACATTGATTGACATCATAACCCATAGTAGAGATGTGGGCGACATGACTCGACATGACACTATTGGTACATTCGCGCTGCTGCTGGAGTGCATGTTAAGCTATAGTGTTGCTTGGTGATGGGTGTCTTTATGGTGTATCACAACTTCACCTCCGCATGGAAAATTGCACGAAGTCTTTGATGGTCTTTGGTTCGCTTGATGATGCTTAGGAACATTGCTCTTTGCTTACATGTTGGGAGGTTTGATAGGCTCATCTATTCGTGAAAGGTGCATTTTCGTCTGTTCATACGTTTTTGAGCACATCTTTGCATGTTTTCTTGTCCGCTCATCCATGAACATATCTTTGCATGATCATCCATTCGCGAGTGCATCTCTTTGTATACATCATCTGTTCATATGTTGGTGAACCTGTCCTTCTGCATGTGCTCCCTTTGTTCATCCCATTCGTCATCTTACCATGTTTGTTTTTGTATCTGTACCTATAGTCACTCATGATGAGACGACATCAAATCCAAAACCTCCTAGTCTACGATGACACATGATGATTTTAGATGCAGGTGACCGGGAGAGGCACCAAGGTTGTGAAGCAGGATGATGGCTCTGGGCACTGCTGAAAATTGTGCAAGATTCACTGAGTGATGGAAATGAGCAATCCAAGTCGACAATGACTGTTTGTGAGGTCAGGCTTGGTTGGAAGGAAAAGTAGGTTGGACCTGAACACTTTTCGGAACGAGCAGGCAGTAGGGGTTGGAAGGCCAAATTTGTGCAATTCGCTGTAGGAACAGGATGAGCTGTAAGGAGGGTCAACAGACACGGATTGCGTAGTTTTTAGGAGCAACTTCCCAAGAGCCTGGAAACCAAAAATGTGCAATTCCAAGAGGGAACTGGCAGTTGGATGTTGGGGTCACTAGCAGCCAAAACTGCACAATTTCCAGAGGGAATTGGCAGTTGGTTGCGCAGTCACTGGTAGCAAAAACTACAAAATTCCTAAAGGGAAATGGCAATTTGCTGCTAGGAGCTGCTGGAAAGGGAAACTACACTAAGGCCGATAGGCCAGCCTTCTGATCATCTCTACACAATTTCTGAGTTGAGCAAACTATTGGGCAGTAAAAGGCCTGCTCGTGAAAACTACGTAGTTTCTGAGATGAGCAGTTGATCGACTGTCAGGATGATTGACTCGGGAAACTACACAATTTTCCGAGGGAGACAGAGACAGGCACTTGGTGTCTGTTCGACCTGTCTAGGAAATTTCCTCAGTTAGCTAAGTGAGTAAGTTGAGTGGCCGTAGCACAATGTTTTAGGGGAGTCAACCACGAGGTGACTATCAATTTCGACTGTCTAAGTGATCAGCATGAGACCTTATGGAATTGCTTGCAGGCAACGCAAATTTGAAAAGACTAGCTTGGTGCTTCTATGTTGTTCTGGTTGACAGTCGATCAAGTCGATGGCGGGGTGATGGTCTGGCTGTCAGAAGGGAGCTTGGTCATTAGAACTTTAGCAAAATGACTAAGTGTGTGAAAAATCAAGAGATGCATAGGTGATCATACAAACTCACACTTACATGACTCGATGAAGAAATGACTCAAACCATCCAGACACACATGTTCAACATGACTGGTCGATGGTGTAAGTGAGAAGCGCAACATTCATGATTGACTGTTCATTGATCGAGACGATGCTTGTGCGACAGTGAATGTGACTCTGTGTGTGAGTGCGACAGATGCTTTCATATCAAACACAATAAGCACATACGAAGCGAGGAATTTGAGCATAAACAGAACATGGTCGCAAGAATGACTTAGACACCAGCATATAGAAACTCAAATGAAACTAACAAGCAAGGCGGATGCAAGGACTCACACGAGCTCATGTAGTGAACCTGAGTGTGTGTAGTCATCAAATGAAACTCTCAATGGAGGCTCCAAAATTGGTGCAGGCCAAAATTTTGGAGGGTGGTTGTAGCTTCCACAACACTTGGAGACACACTGGTAGAACTCTAGCTTCTCTGTTTCAGTTCATTACTTTCACACGGCCTTGGTCTTTCGAGGAGTATTGAATCATTGTGTAGGTTACTTCAGCTTCCCCACTTACTTTTGAGCCTCAAAATTACTCTTTCCCTAGCAACTCTTCTTATTCCTTTTCTTTGTTTTTCCATGAGAAAGATGCATTCTCATCACCAATGACCGATATATACTGTCTTGAGGAGGAAATTTAGTGATTTACATGTTATGCTTTTATGTTTTGCTATTTGAATAAATTTTTGTATATTAGCTACAGAATGCAGCCTATTCTACAGCTAATCGGTTGTTCCGCAGCTACCTTCATGCTCTAATAGGTTCCACGTGTTAGAATGAGAAACTAGCTACATGGGTAGCTTGGAAATCATCGTGACATGGACCCTGTCCTATTCACTTAGCTCAGGTCGACAAAGAAGATGGCATAAGACTACGGTCAATGGATAAGTCAAATGCAGAGACCGAAGGTAAGAGGACTCTATTTTGTGGTTAATTAACATGTTTCACAGTGATGGGAAGTGTTATCCAGAACAACTACCTGTACCTACGGACTCCAACAGCCACCTATACAACTGAATCCAAAAACCACCATGTCTTGGATTTATGTTTCCAGCATCCGAGGAAGAAATTTTGCATATCTGTCTTCTACGTGTTTGGTTGTAGCATGTTTTTCTCCACAAACAGTTATGTGGTTTTTCTTATAAATACCTGTGTAAAGGAATGAAGAAGTTAGTGGTAATAGTGATAGTTTTATTGTGAAATCAAAGTTCTAAACTCTGTAATTTCTGGGCATTTTGTGTCCCTATTTTTAATATGAAGACCGCATGTTTTATGAAAATCTTAAGGAGTTTTCTTGGAGTTGATTGAGCAAGCGTAGCCTAGTCAGTTGCAGAGGGCCCCTGCACTGAATAAGGTTTCATTTCATTTTATTTTTCTTCTTCTTGTTAGCTGTAAATTCATCATTTTCTTCACAGTGTTTATAATCATTGTCTTACTAACAATGTTTATAATGCAATTTCCATCATTTTCTTATTAACAGTGTTCATAATTTAGAGTAGCTTCCATTTGCTTTATCTCTTTTTAGTTTATCAGTATCTTAGAAGATCAAACTCTATAATGTAATCTAGTTTACTTCATTAAATGTTTTTCTAGTTTAAATTCTCAATTAGACTGATCAGTGCCACTTACTGTCTTTGCCATTTTATTTTTAATTTACTAACTCGTGGTGTTAATGAATGTTTATGAAAAACCCTTCAAGTTGATAATTCATCCTGAACTAAGTGGTTGAACATTTCATTTATGCGATGAGTTATTGTTGCATCTTTGTATTTGTTTTCTCTTAGATTAATGAAGTACATAATTCCTCAAATGTCATCCCAAAGTGACTTTCTCCCAAAATTGAGAGGCAGAGTAACTAAGTATTTCATTTAGTTTTATTTCTGTAATTAGTTAGATGTTAGTTGTAAATTTCACTTTCAATTTTAATTCATGATTTGGAAATAATCGTAAAACAGGAATAGAAACTTTGTTTTCATTTCTTGCTTAAGCTTTGCTTCCAAGTCTTTCTTAGCTCTGTTTTCATTTCTTCCTTAAGATCTGTTTTCATTTTTTTTAGATTTTGAGCAGTCTTTACAAAAGTTAGATTTAAGTTTTTGATAATTACATTGTAAATCATTAGGAATTAAAAGACCAAAAACCCCCCAAAACAACATAAAACACAAAAACAATGAAGTAAGAAGGGTTATCTAGCACAAATAGTGCACTACACTTCATCAGTTTACGATACCCAGATTGATATTTTATGTAGAGAAATTTAGGAAACTAAATTGACCAAACATTTTGGCGCCGTTGTCAGGGAAGTGTAACTAGGTGGCCTTATCTCTTACATTCAAAAAAAAAAATGACATGCATAGAGAAAGAGACTCTAGGGGTAGATTTATAGCTAGGGGCAGAAGTTCAATTCCTACAACACTACCTACTCCACCAAGAACAAGAAAAGACACACCTCCATCCCAAACTCATACTCCCAGCCATAGGACTCCTGGAATTCTAGGGGCAAAAATCCAATCAAAAGAATCTCCTACTTCATCTACCAAGTCAGTCCTAGGGGAGAAAATTTTTGAATCTCCAACAGAAGGAATAGCCTTTTTCACCTCCACAGGAGAGCACATTGTAGTTGAAGAATAGGAATCCCTGGTGAGGAAGAAGAAGTATAACCTCTCTCCCATATTTCATTAATAGAAGAACTAGAGGAGGAGGAAGTAACCTTGCAAGTTGAACCCTATACTGACTCTGAAGAAACTATAATGGCAGAAGAAGAACAAGATGGAGAATTCTCACTATTTGGAAGAGGGGGTAGAGGGAGAGTTAGAGGAAATAATGGAGGAGGTAGAGGAAATAATGTATAAGGTAGAGGAAATAATGGAGGAGGAAGAGGAAATAGGGAAATAGATAATTCTTTTGGATTCCCTATAGTGGATGAGGAAATAAATGCCACAATGAAAAATATCTCACCTTCTGTCCTCCCAAACTTCTATAGGTTTAAAAGTGAGGATCCTGAAACGTTTTTGTTTGAGTTTGAAGTCTTTTGTAGAAATTATGACTATCTAGAAGAATCTCAAGAACTTAAATTGTTTCCTTCAACACTGAAAGGAGCTGCTTTGAAATGGTTCATGGGGTTAGTCACTCAGTCCATTAGAACATGGAATGACATGAAAAAAGTGTTTTTGGATAGGTACTTGGATTATTGCATGCCTACCAATCACAAAGATGAAGTGTTCAAAATGATGCAAAGAGAGGATGAAAACTTAGAAGATTTGATTGAGAAATTCAACTATAATTTGAAAAGAGCAAAGATGAACAGTTTAGATGAAGAAACCTTGAAAGATCTTTTATTAAAAGCCATTAGAGATGAGTGGATAGATATCCTTAACATGATGGGGAAGGGGGATATCTCTCAACTTCCATTAAAAGATATAGGAGAATTGTGTGTTCATCTCTCAAGATAGAAATCTAAAACAGGGAAAGGGCCAAGAGATCCTTCTCTTGTTAGAGTAAACAAATCTACAACGAGATTTGTAAGTAGGGCAGAAATTGGTAATATGCTTGATGAATTTAAAACTGACATTCTAGGGAGCCTTAGTGAGCAATTATACACCCTTAAAATACAAAACAAGCAGAAAACTGAGGCTGATGCTTTAGCCATTTTTTTTCCAAAATGCAGAAAAAACATGCTCTAAGGGAATGCCCTTTAGATTCAAAAATTGTAGAAACTTGTATGATTTGCTCAAAAATCCATGAGACCAAGGGTTGTCCTTCAATCCCAGGTCTTAAGGCTGTCTTTCAAGAGGAAACAGTCCCAAATTCTGCAGAACCTCTTTGTTTTCTTGCTAGAAGACCTTCGCAGGGGCCACAAAATCAGGGATTTAACAATCAAATGTATCTTCATCCCCCGCCAAACTGGAATTCTTGGTAGCAACCTTGGCCTCAACCTCAATCTCAATCTCAACTTCAATCTCAATCTCAACCATGGGCACAAGGAGTACAAAATCCTTATGGGAGATTTTCTCAATATTACCAATATCCTCCATCATATCAGAATTATCCTCCCCCACACATTCAACAACAAAATTAGTAGCCACAACTTCAAAATCAGAACCCTCAACTTTCATTTCCATTTCCACAACAACCTCCACAACAAAACCAAAGTCCTCAACTCTTAATGCCATTTCAGCAGAAACCGAATCAGCTACCTGCCCAACCATTACCAAACCCCAACAATAAAAACCCTCAGAATGCTTACATGGTAGAAGGACAACAATTTCCAACTTACATGATTACTCCTCTAGATCTTAGTGATGTTCAACTAAGATCTGGAAGGATATTAGAAAAGGAAAGACCTTCTGTAGTTATTCAAGAACAGGACAGTTCTGAGGAAGATTCTCTAAAGGTCATTAAAAGTTTTGAGGGAACATATCTCCAGAACCAAAACATTGAAAAGGAAAAACAAAAAGAATCAGTGAACACAACTCCTATCATTGAGCAACTAGCGTCTACTTCTCCACCTCCTTTTCCTGAAAGACTACAAATTGATAGAGGGGTAGAAAAACAGATCTTGTTGCCCAACTATGATTTTCTAGATGAATTGAAGAATTTCTGTATCAAAATTCCTTTACTACAAGCCATTAGAGAAATTCCAATTCTAGCCAAAACAATAAAGGAGTTGAGCATAAAAAAACGAGGAAGGAAAGAAAAAGAAACAAAAATAATTCACCTGGTAAGAAAAATAGCAGACATAATGATGGGAAAAATTGCCATACAAAAATATGTGGATCCATGAAGTCTAATTGTGAAAACACATATCAATGGAGTTGAAATTCCAAATACATTGATTGACTTAGGGGCAACAATAAACATCATGAGCAAAAAAGCTATGGCGCATCTCAAGCTTCCTAATCTTCTCTACACACCTACCTTACTGCAACTAGCAGATAGATCAGTTATCAAACTAGATGGTGTGCTAGAAGATATTTAAGTATCCTTAGATTCTTGGGAATATCCTGTTGATTTCATGATCTTAACTCACAAGAAAAATCTAGGAGGACATCCACTCATATTAGGAAGACCTTGGCTGGCCACAACTGATGCTTTTATTAGCTGTAGATATGGTGACATGTATATTTCTGATGGTAATTCAACAAAGAAATTTACTCTATGTTCTCTAGCAAAAGAAATCACGGAAATAGATGACAAAGAATGGATTGATGATGAAGATGATATTCAACCTCTCTTTACTATTTCAGAAATTAGTGAAGATAGTCAAATTTTGAATACATTGGAAAATTTTGAATCATGTTCAGAATATGACCATGAGCAATTTCAAGAAAAATCTAATGTTGAATATTTGTCATCTAGGCAGATGTCTCTCTATTCTATGGAAGAGTTTGGTAGCTCTACAATTGAAATTTTTCTAGGTAGGAAATTGAACATAAACAAAAACTTGGAGAAACTACAACAAGAAGAGCTAATCAAAACATTACAAAAACATTCTGCTGCATTTGCATGGGAATACACTGACATGAAAGGCATTGATCCTAAGACTTGTATCCATCACATCTATATTGAGGAAAATTGTAAACCTATCGGACAACCTCAGAGAAGGATGAATCCAAATCTTAGAGAGATTTTGAAAGAAGAGCTCCAAAAATTATTGAATGTAAACTTCATTTACCCAATTTCAGATAGCCAATAGGTTCCTCCTTTGGTAATCGTGCCTAAAAAGAATGGTAAATCGAGAGTGTGCATTGATTACCAAGAATTGAATAAAGCAACCCTTAAAGATCATTTTCCTTTTCCTTTTATAGATAAAGTGTTAGATACATTAGCAGGTAAGAAGTATTTCTTATTCTTGGATGGTTTTAGTGCTTATAATCAAATTCAGGTAGCACCTGAAGATTTGGATAAGAGCACATTTACTTGTCCATGGGGAACTTATGCCTACCGAGTACTTCCTTTTGGGTTATGTAATGCACCTGCAACATTCCAAAGAGCAATACTAGGAATTTTTTCTGATCAGATACATGAGTGTGTAGAGGTATATATGGATGATTTTACAGTCTATGGAAATACATTTGAAGAAGCTTTGGCAAATTTGGAAAAAGTTCTTAAAAGATGTAAGGAAACAAACCTTTCACTAAGCCATGAAAAATGTTTTATGATGTTTACAGAAGGTATTGTTTTAGGACATCACATTTCAAGAGATGGGATTAAAGTTGACAAATCTAAAGTTGAAGTCATCTCTAAACTATCAATTCCAAATTGCCAAAAGGATGTTAGAAGTTTTCTAGGATTTACAAGATACTATAGGAGGTTTATAGAAAATTTCACTAAAATAGCATCCCCACTCTTCAAATTGCTTACCAAAGATTGTGAATTCAATTGGAATTCTGATTGCCAATTGGCATTTGAAACCTTAAAAACAAAAATTTATTAGGAACCCATTTTAAGAGATCCAAATTGGCAACTCCCTTTCCATATTTCAATAGATGCTTCAGATACAACTCTAGGATTTGTATTGGGACAAAAAGATTTGATTCCTTATGCCATTTACTATACAAGTAAGAATTTGACTCCCACTGAGTTGAATTATACTGTGACTGAAAAGGAGTTTTTAGTTGTTGTTCATGCAATTAACAAGTTCAGACACTATATAACAGGTTATGAAACCTTTGTTCATACAGATCACTCAACAATTAGATAATTGATGAATAAACCTATTACTAATGGCAGAGTTACAAGATGGCTTTTACTTTTGTAAGAATTCAACATTATTGTGCTAGATAGCCCTGGAAAACAAAACACAGTTGCTGATTTCTTGTCCAAGATTCAGAATATCAAAGAAGATTCTCCAGTTGAAAATAAGTTTCCTGATGAATATATTTTTGCAGTAACTACTCAAACTCCTTGGTTTGTAGATATTGCTAACTACTTGGTCACAGGAAAGTTACCTTCACATTTGTTTCCTAGAGAGAAAAGAAAAATTATTTAGGAAAGTGCAAGATATTCATGGATCACTAATGAATTGTATAAAACAGGGCCAGGTCTTATGATCAAAAGGTGTGTCAGGGAAGATGAAATGCCCAAGATTCTTAAGGCATGTCATGATGAGCGGTGTGGTGGACACTTTTCTGACAAGAGGACAACCTATAAAATCCTTTCTTTAGGATATTATTGGCCATCCATCTTCAAAGATGTTAAAGAATATGTCAGGAGATGTGACCGCTACCAAAGGGTAGGGAAACTTTCTCCCTCAAATGAAATGCCATTACAAACTTAGGTACTCATCGAACCTTTTGAAAAGTTAGGCTTTATTGGACCAATTAATCCTCCATCTAAGCAGAAAAAGTACATATTGGTGTGCACTGATTATGTCACTAAATGGGTAGAAGCCAAAGAATTACCTTTTGCTAATGAAAAATCTGTAGTTAATTTTCTTTTTGAGGACATCTTCACTCGTTTTGGTGTTCCAAGAGAAATTGTGACAGATCAGGGATCTCAATTCACATCTAACATGGTGGAAGGGCTTGTGGAAGAATACAAGATCAAGCATAGGAAATCTACTCCCTATCATCCACAAGCAAATGGTCAAGTGGAATCTACAAATAAAGTGATTGAAGGAATCCTCACCAACACTGTGCATCTACATATAATCATTGATCGGCATACTTATACAGAAAATACAGGGTGAAAATCAGAGTTTTCTGACCCCCTATATTTTCCATTTTCTTTATGTAATAAGTAGTGACAAAAAGCCACAGTCACTCTGTAGTTTAGATTCTGCAAAATTCATCATCTCATCTCACCTCACTTCGTTTTATTTTTACAGTTTCACTTCATCCCATTGTCATATTTCGTCAATAATTTTTTCCTTTTTTAGTATTCATTCCATCTCCATTTCATTTATCATATTTTCTTACATCTCATTTCATTTCACTTACATAGCCATTTCCATTTCATTCATGATCCATAAGCCATATTTCACTTTTGTTTCACGTTCTGCAGTTGATTCTATTCTACAACTAATATGATTCTGCAACTACAATTTGTTTATCAGTTCAGGCACAAGTGTACAGTTCATAATAAAATCATGTATGTAGGGAATTGAAGAAAAATCAATTTTGAAGACCAATTATGCTCAAGGTACCTATGGATCAACATCAAAAAAAAAAATAGCAAGCGGAAGGTAAAGGTTCCAAAGGTAAATGAAAAAATTTATTTCAAAAAGAAATTTGAAAACATAAGTTTGTATAGTATGTATAATCACATGTCTCCTTAACCAACCATCATTTGATTTGACCGCCATGATGTCTCCACCATATCTTCCAACTTTAATGACAAACGGTCTCAATGATTCTTTCATAACAAATCTCTGCTTCAAACTCCATGACCTGTACTCAAACGGTCCTCCACAACTACACCTGTTAACGGTCAAGATAACGATGTGACCTACCTATCTATGACTCTCTAAACCCTTACTATCTATTTATTACATGCCAACTCTTACGTTTTCTCTCATATTCACGTAGCCATTTCATATACACAGTCTTTCCATTCTCTATATACACATTCATTCCATTTCCATACACATAGTCATTCCATTTCCTAAATAGCACTCATTTTATAGACTTTGAGAGTAATTTTGAGGTTAGTAAATTCTACAAAATAGAGACCATGGGACTCATTGTCAGGGCAAAGCCCGTAGGGGAAAATTTATGGAAGGGTACCCCCAACTCAAGGAGATGCTGCAGAAGACTGGATGGCTCAAGTTCATTGAAAATTTTTATGGATATCACAAGGAGATCACGAAATATTTCGCTAGATCATTTGATGATACAGAAGTGGAGATTGGGGACATCAAGTTTGCAATAATAGAATCTTACATAGCAGAGGCTACAGAACTGCCAAGACTTGGTGAGAGGTGGTTCAAAAACAAAGAATTTCACAGTGAATCATGGAAGGTATTCCTCAGGAACCCAGGTATGGATGTCACTGTGTTTAGGAAAGGAATCCCTATTTCAACACTCAAAAATAAATGGAGAAGCATGCTTTTGATATTACAAAAATTTATTACTTATGAGGGAAGATTCGGATGTATGTATGTTTATCATATACGTTTATTGATGAACTTTCTAGATAATGAAAACATCAACCTCCCTTTCTTCCTTCTAAACAGTCTAAGGAGAATGGCTTCAAATGTACAGAAGAAAATAGAATTTCTAGAAACAACCATGTACCACCACGGATTGGTCAAAATCCTGGTTGAATATCATCTAAAGAAAATAGGGGACACTGGGAAAACTTTATGATAAGAAACCATTTCCAAGGGACACAAGAATCTCCTGAAAAATATAGTGTCAGAAAGAGTAGGAGAAAGAAGACTAATCTCACCATTCAAAGCAACCCTGAGCCTTCAGTATAGAAAAATGATGAAGAAGAACCAATCTCTGAAAAATTAACAGAGATTAGAAAGCAAATCCAGCAGAGGAAGAAGATAAAACAGAAAGCTGGTGGAATTACTAAGAACACACCTGAATCTCCATTACAACCGGATGATGAACAACCAATCTCTGAAAAATTGACAGAGATTGAGAGACAAATCAAGGGAAAGGAAAAGATAGGAAAAGAGAAAAAGGGTGAAAAGGAGAAGAATATAAAACCCCTTAGAAGAAGCTCTAGGCTCAGAGGAATGGTAAAGAAGGTATCATCAAAGGAAATAGAGTTCATCAATCTGGAATGAGAAACCCAAATATCATCTCCTGAAAATATTCCATTTACATACAGTCCTCAAAACTCTCCTAGACAGTGTTTTGAAGGCAGCCCTAGCAGAGGATTCCCAGGCATAGATCCAATACAACAACAAATTTATGATTACATAGAATCACTAGAAAATAAAAATGCCTCAAGGGATCCAAGTTCCTCAACCAATCCAGAACAACTTGTCAATCCACAAGAACCTCTAACTGACTCACTGAAACAAGAAATCTATGAGTTTAAGATATTGAACAGGCATATTAAGAAGGAAAATGAAGCCCTAAAGGAACAAAGAAAATTGGATAAAGCCATTCATGACAATACCATACTGCACCTAGGCTTATGGTACAAGAAAAATAGGAAGTTGAAGAGGAAGAATAGAAACTTGAACAAGACAATGATCAACCTTAAATACAGATTTCTCATGAAGAAACCAAGGATGGCTATCACTTCAAAGAAGAGCAAGAGAAGAAAGTTGGATGTGCTAGCAGAAGCATCAGAATAGATGCAATAGGAGAAAGAAGTTCACATTTTTGAAAATTGCATGGGGATATGCAATGATTTTGCAGTGGGGGTATGTTGAGCCTCAAAATTACTCTTTCCCTTGCAACTCTTCTCATTCCTTTTCTTTGCTTTTCCATGAGAAATATGCATTCTAATCACCAATGACTGGTATATACTGTCTTGAGGAGGACATTTAGTGATTTACATATTATGCTTTTATGTTTTGTTGTTTGAATAAATGTTTGTATATTAGCTACAGAACACAACCTATTCTGCAGCTAATCGGTTGTTCCGCAGCTACCTTCATGCTCTAACAGGTTCCAGGTGTCAGAAGGAGAAACTAGCTACATGGGCAGCTTGGAAATCATCGTGACATGGAACATGTCCTATTCACTTAGCCCAGGTTGACAAAGAAGATGGCATAAGACTACAGTCAATGGATAAGTCAAATGCAGAGACCAAAGGTAATAGGACTCTGTTTCGTGGTTAATTAACATGTTTCACAGTGATGGGAAGCATTATCTCGAACAAATACCTATACCTACGGACTCCAACAACCACCTATACAACCGAATCCAACAGCCACCATGTCTTGGATTTATGTCTCCAGCAGCCGAGGAAGAAATTTTTCATATCTGTCTTCTACATGTTTGGTTGTAGCATGTTTTTCTCCACAAATAGTTATGTGGTTTTTCTTATAAATACCTATGTAAAGGACCGAAGAAGTTAGTGGTAATAGTGATAGTTTTATTGTGAAATCGAAGTTCTAAACTCTGTAATTTCTGGGCATTTTTTGTCCCTGTTTTTAATATGAAGACCGCATGTTTTATGAAAATCTTAAGGAGTTTTCTTGGAGTTGATTGAGAAAGCGTAGCCTAATCAGTTGCAGAGGGCCCTTGCACTGAAGAAGGTTTCATTTCATTTTATTTTTCTTCTTTGTGTTAACTGTAAATTCATCATTTTCTTTCACATTGTTTATAATCATTTTCTTACTAACAATGGTTATAATGCAATTTCCATCATTTTCTTATTAAAAATGTTCATAATTTAGAGTAGCTTCCATTTTCATGATCTCTTTTTAGTTTATCGGCAATTTAGAAGATGAAACTCAGTAATGTAATCTAGTTTACTTCATTCACTGTTTTGCTAGTTTAAATTCTCAATTAGACTGATCAGTGCCATTTACTGTCTTTGCCATTTTATTTTTAGTTCACTGACTCATGGTGTTAATGAATGTTTATGAAAAACCCTTCAAGTTGATAATTCATCCTTAACTAAGTGGTTGAACATTTCATTTATGCAATGAGTTATTTCTGCATCTTTGTATTTTTTTTCTCTTAGATTAATGAAGTACAGAATTCCTCAAATGTCATCCCAAGGAGACTTTCTCCCAAAATTGAGAGGCAGAGTAACTAAGTATTTCATTTAGTTTTATTTCTGTAATTAGTTAGACATCAATTGTAAATTTCACTTTCAGTTTTAATTCATGATTTGGAAATAATGGTAAAACAGGAATAGGAACTTTGTTTTCATTCTTGCTTAATCTTTGCTTCCAAGTCTTTCTTAGCACTGTTTTCATTTCTTCCTTAAGCTCTATTTTCATTTTTTTAGATTTTGAGAAATCCTTACAAAAGTTAGATTTAATTTTTTGATAATTACATTGTAAATCATTAGGAATTAAAAGACCAAAAACCCCCCAAAACAACATAAAACACAAAAACAATGAAGTAAGAATGGATATCTAGCACAAACAGTGCACTACACTTCATCAGTTTACGATACCCAGATTGATAATTTATGTAGAGCAATTTAGGACACGAAATTGACCAAACACTTGCCCCATGGACATACATGGTTTACCTTTTTCCAACTCAGTCAAACGTAATCAAACGTTCATCTTGATCTCAGTGTTTCGAATTAGGGAAGGGTAGCTTAGCTCGCGAGTTGAAGATTTTCATTATAAGTTTTCATCTCTGGTGTTGCTCTGCTACCAGCGGGCCTAGACAATACCTCGACAGAGTCACGCAGGAACACATACATTGCTACACTTCCAACGAGCCTGGTTAGTATCCCGGTGGAGTTACATGCTTCACCTCTCTGCGTAGGAAGCCTTTTTCTTCTTTCTCCTTTCTATTTTTCAAGAGGACTGTGCATAAGCACTTATTTATTTTTGGGTCATAAGAGGGATCCCAACTTATTGAGAGTAGAAGAGGTTGTTCCTTCATAGAAGCATGTAAGACCTCTGACATAGGTTTGGTCGTTTCGATTTTCCCCTTCTCCGTTTCTTCTAGTTGGATGAGCTAAAACACATAAAGCAGAAGGTTGAGTACGGGCATGGGGCTTGCCAGTGTGGACATAGGTTCATGGTTGGACCAAAACTTCCCTTGCAGACAATTTGTATTTTCCATCAAGACTTCATCAGCCGAAAGTTATAACCAAGCACAGAGAAGACGGATACAAGACTAGCCAAGTTGCAGTGTTACGAGCTTCCTCAAATTTTAGCCACATACTCTATTCAGAAGCCAGAACGTAGCAGTTGGAAGCACCTATTTCGGAAACAAAAATAGTAATATACCAAACAAACAAAATGAACGTGAACAAAAATGGTAAGAAGAATCAAACAAAGCAAGAACAAAGATAATAAGAAAAACAAACAAGATGAAAACAACAAGCAACAAGCAGACTATGTACATGGCACAGGCACAGCCTGACCTACTGAAAATAATGCTTGAGATCTTGGTCATCGATAGGAAGGTTTTGAATCCTCCTGTCAAGTGATCACAAATGATGTGTGTTTGGGCTAAGCTTCTCGTGAATTGTGTACGGACCAATCCACAGGGACTGGAACTTCGTATGTTTGCCTTTTTCTTCATGGGGCTTATCCCATTTCAGAACTCAGTCACCAACATTGAAGCTAGCTTTCCCAGTAGACTTATTATCAAACCATCTCTTGATACAATTCTGGTGGAGTGTGAATTTTTCTTTTGCTTTCATCCTTTCTTCCTGAAGCTTATCCAAAGCATCCATCCTACATTGAACTAGCTTGCAAGGCTTGCATTGGGATTCTTGGGAAAGTTGAAGAGCAAGCAAGTAGATATTTGGTGGAAAGACAGCTTCTCTACCATAAGCCAGGAAATATGGTGAGGTATTTAGAGAGGGATTGGGTGTTACACGGTCAGCCCATAATGCATTCATTAGGGAAGTATGCCAGTTACGCTGCTCAGAGAAAATGGTCTTCTTGATTATACAGATGAGGTTCTTATTTGTGGACTCTGCTAGACTGTTTCCTTGCGGGTAGTAGTTAGATGAATGGTTTATCAGAAGACCACTATGTAATGCAAAGTCATAAAGTGAAAAGATGAAAAATAAGTTTCATTATAAAAAATAAGTGATACCGGAACACCGAAGCATGAGATGATGTTCTGCTAGAGGAAGTTGATGACCTCCTCGTCATTCACTTGTTTGAGCGGAACCACTTCTGTCGACCATGTGAAGTAGTCAGTTGCTGTTAGGATATAGCAGTGTTGTTTTGAAGAATGAGGGAAAATTTCTCCAATGATGTACAGGCCCCACTGTTCGAATGGTTAGGTCACTACAGCAGGGTGCAGTGAGGCTGCTGATCTTCGTGTTTTGCCGACACATCATTGACAGACCAAGCACCTGTTGGCATAAGCATGTGCATCCTTGAAAAATGTGGGCCAATAAAAACCAGCTCGCATAACTTTGTGTGCAGTGGTATTTCCCGTAAAGTGACCCCCGACGGGTCCATCGCGCAGATCTTGAAGTATCTTCTCTAATTCATGCACCTCCAGGAACCTGAGTAGAACTCCATTACTATGCTTTCTATAAAGAACTCCATGCACTGACTGATATGCTAAGGCTTCTAGGTGCAATGCCCTCTTCTGTCTAATAGAAAAGTGCGAGGTTATGGTGTCATGCTCAAGGTACCGGTGCACATTTGTGTACCAAGAGGTTTCATCTTCAATGGGTGTTTCTCACCTTATTTCATACATCTCAATCTCTTTCTCCCAACCAACGAGCTCTTCTTCATTCTCTAGAGCGTGCACTGCTTCAGCTACCAGTCTGCAGAGCCCATGTCCTTTGATCACGTGCACTAGCTTGATTTCAAGATCATATTCTTTCAATCCTATCATCCAATTTGCACTTCGTTCACCTAGTTCCTGTTGTACAAGAAATGTGAAGACATCTCGGTCGGGGACAAAGACTATGCAGTGGTTCTTTAGAAAGTAGGGCCTTAAGTATTTCACCGCCTTGTAAACTGAATAAGCTTGCTTGTCAATGGCGGGGTAGTTGAGCTCTGGTCCTTGCATGCTTGCACTCATGAAGGAGATGGGACTTTCATCATTAGATATCCTTTTGAGTGAGTACTGTAGCTAGTGAGTTATTGGAAGCGGAGGTGTATAGCAGGAAATCGTTCTTGAAATCTGGGTTGTAGAGTACAGTTGCTTCTGGAATGGCTTGCTTGATCCGAGTGAATCCACACCTTTCCTTCTTACCCCAGCTGCAAACTACATTTGATTGTGTGTTGCATGGACTTAACTATCTGCGCATAATCCAAGATGAACTTCCAGAGGATGTTTATCTTTCCCAACAAGGATTGCATGGCTTTCTTATTGAATGGGTGAGGAATCTATGTAATGACTTGAACCCAGTTTGGGTCCACCTTGATCCCACTCTTGGCAACAATGTGTCTGCGAATATTCCCCTATAACACTGCAAATACGCTCTTTTTGGGATCCAAGGAAACCTTATATCGCCGACACCGCTCCAAGATTTTCTTCAAATGGCGTACGTGGTCTTCTCATCTTCTTGAGAACACAGTCACATCATCAAGGTATACCACCATGCTCTATCCAATGAGTCCATGAAAGGCGATGTCCATAGCACATTGAAATGTTGCGCTTATGTTTACAAGCCCAAACAACATTTGTCTATAAGCAAACGTACCCCACTTGGTATGAAAAGTAGTTTTGAGACTATCAGGACCTGCTACGAGAACCTGATTGTATTGTGAGAAACCATCAAGGAGAGAAAACATTTGTGCCCCGAATACTTTTTCTAAAATATGATCCATGGATTGCACGGGGTAGTTTTCTTTGTCTGAGGCGCGGTTTACGTTCTGGAAATCAACACGCAAGTGGTGTTATGGGAAAATTTAGTGTTTCTTCAAATGCCTAACCCTCTAGACCTAGTAGCTAGTCTAGAAACAACAGACAAAGTAATTTGTTGCTTTTCCTATAGTTAACAGATAAGAGAAAGAAGAAAAAAGGTGCTAACTTGTAACTTTCGCTTGATCCCTCTCTCCTTTAACCGATTTCGCCACTCCTTTCCATACTTAACTCACTTGGAAAGGACCTTCACACAAGTCGAGATAGAAACCCATCAAAGCATACAATAATGACGTTATGTTAACTAAAAATATCATAGAACCAAGAATACGATATACATGATATGAACACATGAATGGAAAAAGCTTAGAATTCTTTATTAAAAAAAGGAAATATTACAACCCATGTAGGTGCATTCTCGATCCAGTGTCATCCTTCCCACTTCAAACCCTTCTCTCCTCATGAAGCAATAATTCAACATCATTACAATACTCTTGCTAAACTCATTCAAACAACATTTCCTTAACTCAAGAAATTCCACCCTCCCCAATCCTTTGAATGCCTAGTCCATTTATAACTGAATGGAGGAGGTTAAGCCATTAATGGCTCTCATGAATGCTTTGCCAAAATTGGGAAGTGGTTCCATGGAGGAAGGGATAATGGATTAAGGTTCATTCATCTCCTTCCTCATCCAAAAGTGAGCTCAATCCATCTGGAAAATTCCAGAAGCATCGATTGGATGAGGAATCCAATGGATTCATTTCAAAAATTCGATGAATCTCGCTCAACACATGCAGAACAAAGGCTAGGTGCGATGCATAGCACCCAGACAGTGAAGTTACTACAATGCATTGCAGCCAGATAGAAGGCCACCTACACTAATCTCCTTAGGGCATTTTTTGGATGAATGGTGTCATGAAACTCTTGGGAGGAAAGCATGATGTAGGTTAACTTCATTAGGGAATGAAAACAACTGAATTAGGGGTTGATGGACCCTAATAATACAAATCTGGAAGTCGGGGTTGATGTGCCCAAATTTTCCTGTAACAGTTGCCCCCTAAAGCATGAGGTCGAAAATAAACATGTCGAGTGAGATGCTTTACCACTTGGAGAGAAGGTTTCGAAAAGGAAGGAGACCTGCATCAGTTGCAATACAAATATCATGATAATTTGATTTTTTCTCACGAGCTAGCTGAGGGAAGGCATACCCATGCTCAACTTATAAACTTTCATTACATGTACAAATATAGTTGTCTACAGATATAGACCCATGAATGGATGACCATGAATGTAAGGCCATTGTACATTTGATATAGTACTCCTGAAAAATATATCGCAGCCCGGATGGATGAAACTAGATCCAGGGTCTTCAATCTCATCCAATCTTTCACTCAAGTACAAGTCTAACCATGTGAATAGATGATCTGAAGTTGAACATGGAAAGACATCGTCTGATTACCAACCAATGATGTAAGCCATTAAAAAATACGAGAGGAATCATCGATAATGATAATGACCCTCAAGGTACTGCAATACATTAAGTAAGGTGTGAATAAATGATTTGATGTTTAACACCATACGAATTCTTTTGGTCGAAGGCTAGTGACGTCAACCTATCACCGGAAGCAAGAAACCTGCCATTGATGTATGCAAACATCAAGGTACTGAAGGGGTGTTTCTAGGTCAACTTCTCGAATGATGTGCTGATGTCGCAAGAGGGCCTTGATGTATCCCACATCAATGACACAAAACGAGGTAAATGATTTTTGAGATGAAACATCGATTGAAGAAACAAGGTTCAGGGAATGGCGGGCATGAAAATGAAGGTTTACTGTATTGTAAAGGATGAAGTTTTGAACTGAATGACTTCTCTTGAACATATCGACAACACTGAAGTGAATTGGTAGCATTGACCCAAAACAAAGTGATGGATGGTATGATAGACCAACGGTATGATAACCATCAAGCTGAATGACCCAACCCACATAGTCACGGTGATGAGGTGAAAGTGTCATGTTCAACAGTGACTTGCTACCATAAAGTGTTCCCAGCTTTTTCCCATTTTCCCCAGTCATTTCTAACCAGTACCTCTTTATTTTTAATCAAGCTTGAGGAGGATAACATATGCTTGTTTTATAATTCCACCCTTCAGGTGAATCCATTGCTATTTGATGTTTTAACAAGTCTAGCGAAGGTGAAACTCGATTTTGTCTAGATGGACAAGTTTGTCGCTATTTGATGTTTTTTAACGAGTTTAACGACAAATATAACTCAATCCTTATCATATTTAGAGAGTCTAAAAAGGGGATAAAAGGAAACTCCAAAAGTTCTTTTTTGTAAATTTGTCTCTCAAGTCTGAAAAAGCATAAAACAATACAAGAGAGAACCTATTGATCATGTTTGACCAATGAGTACCTTTTTCGTAATTAATCTATCTCAGCCCGAAGAAGGGGTAAAACTATATTGAGTAGATATCGATTCTAATCCATTAACGATCTAGAAACGACAAGTGCTCGACAATCTTTTAATGTTTAGAGAGTCTGAAAAGAGCTTAAAGAGGACTCCATTTTGAGGAACGAGTGGTGTCTAGGGTAGCAATTGGTCCCAGTGATGTTGGAACTTCTCAAAATATGTTGATTTATGTGAAGAGACTAGCTAATAAGACCACTCATTGCAGCTGTCCCTCAACAAGGGTAAAACAACTAAGTGAAAGCGTATGATCGGCCAAAGGGATGGTGGTGATGGGATGAAAACAACCAAGGCTCATCTGGTGAAAGAGGCTGATAGAATGGCAATCATGAGGGTTAAACTGGAAATGGGTTCATTTTTAGACAAGCTTGAGCCATAGGGAACTGTGCTTGGATTCAGTTTCATGTTTACACAAGCTTGAAATGAAAAAACTATGCTTGGATTCAGTTTCATTTTTACACAATCTTAAAATGAAAAACTATGCTTGAAATTGGTTTACATGCCCCCAGCATGATGAAAGGGAGAGTCCCCTGTAACCAGATGGAAGTCGCTATGGTGAAGTAGGATAGTTATCCAACACCTTTTTGGCTTCGTCCAGATAGACAAAGGTGAATGGGGTGATTCCCTTCACATAACCTATAGGGAAACTTAACTTTACCACTAGGTGCATGCCCCCCAAGCTTCATTACATTCACCTAAGTAGACTACTCGTGGCTATCAAGTGGATGGAATGAAGGTTCTTTTATGAGTTCAAGTGAAAGACTTGACTGGGATTTTACGAGATCTAATCAAAGACACGACTTGGAACTTTTCTCCAGGGGACCTTGTTTCATTTTTTAATGAGCTTGACACAAGACAAGGAACTATGCCTAAATTCCTTGTTTCATTTTTTAACGAGGTTAACACAAGACCAGGAAGTATCCTCATATTCCTTGTTTCATTTTTTAACGAGGTTGACACAAGACAACGAACTATCCTCGGAGTCCTTTGTTTCATTTTTTAACGAGGTTGACGCAAAACAACGAACTATCCTCGGGAACCTGTTTCATTTTTTAATGAGGTTGACACAGTAAAAGAACTATCCTCGTACTCCTCGTTTCATTTTTTAACGAGGTTGACACAAGACAACGAACTATCCTCGGACTTCTTGTTTTATTTTTTAACAAGGTTGACACAAGACAAAGAACTCTCCTCGGAGACCCTTGTTTCATTTTTTAACGAGGTTGACACAAGACAACGAACTATCCTCATACTCCTTGTTTCATTTTTTAACGAGGTTGACACAAGACCAAGAACTATCCTCATGCTCTTTGGTTTCATTTTTTAACGAGGTTGACAGAAGACAATGAACTATCCTCAGATTCAATCACAACTCATAAGAAGTCATGAAGGAGAGATCTGGCTCTAATGCCCCTAGTACATGTTGTACAACATCATTGAATTGATCGTCAGTTGATGTAGGTATGGAACAGGTTGCCACATAATTAACCCGTGGCGGGGATGATACCATTGGTACAAAAGGACCATTTAGGGAAGATGGTTGTCTAGGAGCTATATTTAGATCGGGAAATGAACGCTGTTCAATGGTGACAATTCTGCCTTCATGTGGGAAACAAATCACTCGAAAGAGTGTTGAAACAATAGCTCCCATGTCATAAACATAGTTGCGCCCAAGAAGTAAATTGTAATCTAAAGGTCCTGGAACTACCATCACGTATAAACGTTCCCCCCCCCACCAAAGTAATGGGTAACTAGGGGAGGATCCCTAATGGTTGACTGGTTCCTCTGTTAAAGCCAACAGATTCTGGGTAATAGGCACAAGCGGTGCGAACCAAGCGCTTGCCAAGCAGTTGAGGAAAGGATACTCAATGATGCACCTTCATCTATAATAGTGCCCGATACAATCATATTACAAACCTGTACTATGATTTGGAAAGGCACATAGGAAGGAAGGTGGAATCCTGCCAATCGATTCCAATCAAAGGAAGTGACTAGACTACTTGGAGGGGGTACCGTAGAAATGGGAGAACTAACCCCTTGAGTTACTATAACTAGAGGATTTTCCTCCTGTCTTGATGTAATAGGAGGACTGCCCCCAAGCTCATTAGAATCCGAAGAAACAAAAAGAACTTGAGTGGTATCATGTTCACTCTCTTCGGGAATGGTACGATTTACTAAAGGTGAAATCGAGTCAATAGTTACCTCGACTTGTTGATTTGGGTCGAGTATAGACTCATGAGATTCACTTTCAGAGAGAGTGGGTTTGACCGACGGTTGATTTTGGTCAGTCAATTTATCAACTAGTGAAGGATTAAGGGATAGTTTCCTGTAACCAAATGGAAGTCGCTGCAGTGAAGCAGGACGGTTATCCAACACTCTTTTGGCTTCATCCAGATAGGGACAAAGGTGAATGGGGTGATTCCCTTCAAATAACCTACAGGGAAACTTAACTTCACCCTTCTTTCCATGAACTTTACTACCACTAGTTGATTGTGTGTCACCAACATGATCTCCAGAGGTTGATGGCACAGGATGATGTGAACAGGAAGATCATTCTTCTAAGATCTTAGGACAATTTCGAAGAAGATGGTCTCCTGCACAAAGTTTGCATGGATATCGAACTTTTTGAGGCTTGACGAATGGTTTACATCAGATGTTGCATTCAAAGCAATGGTTTCCTTGTTTCCCCTCTGCTGAATTTGCTTCTTCTTCTTAGCCACCTGGTTACTAGTACCAATACTTTCACCAGGCGAAGAGGAAGAAGGGGAGGAAGAAACAACTGAGGAAGAAGGCAAAGGGTCAACTTTAGGATCAACTGGAGGTTGATTTTGTCCAGTTGGAGGTGTACTTGATTACATTTTGAACCAAGGAGGTTGAAAACAACCATACTGGCAAGCCAATTGTAAATCCCGGAAGGGACAATGTAGCCATATATGGAGCACCAATATTTCCAAATGGAGGAAAAGGACTAGGATTCCCATCAAAAGGAATTCCTTGATTGGTGGACTCCGGATTTGTTGCCATATGTTTCAACCTAATATCAACTAAGGAATGAGCGTGGAGGATGTTATCCACGGTCAATTAATTTTTTATGACACTGGAACACAACTTTGCTTTTTCATTTTTAAGGAGTCGAGAAAAAACAAAAGATGACTCCAGTCGCTTTCGATGTTTAATGAGCCTAAAAGGACAAGTGCTCAGATGATCCTTTTAATTTTAAAGAGTCAAAAAGGAATGAAAGTGACTACTTTAGAGATTCTAGACAAGAGGGTTTACCAAACTAATCGCAAAACTGCAATATACACCTTGGTGATAAATGGAGAAATTACCAAGGATTTAACGTACGGTAGTCAATCTTCCCAAATGCTGTGTCCGGTGCATTGCGATCAGTAAGGCGGTAGACTTGGCTTCCTAGAGATAAAGGATTTCAACCTATTGGGGTCTCCTACTATATACTCGATGGTACAGGGAGCACAAGTCCGTACTAGCACTTATCGAATTAGAGAGGAGGAATCACCCAACCTCAGTGAGAAGGACAGCCACTAGGTTTAAAGACGCCGGAACACGTCTCTAGCCTAGACCTCTAGATGTTTTTCGTTAAGTTCCAATGTGTTATTAGGTTAATTGATGTAAATTTTAGGTTGATCTTGCTTAAAATTTTCCTTTGAAGGTTCACCATGAGATGTTTTCCGAAATTCCTAAAAATGCAACTAGAATGAGAAGCACTCTTTCCATTTGTTTTCAACAATGAAAATCCTAGCTATGAGGGATAGAGCATACATGTACTTTTGAACAAGAAACAAAGAGAAAAAACTAATGCAATTCCCTAAACCATTCCTTTCAAGAATTCACAAACTTTAATATGCACAATGCATGTTTTTCTTTTCAGTTTCTCTTAATGTGAATGATGCAATAAGAAAAACTAATGCACAAACGATTCAGATATTTTTTCATAAAAAATGAAGATTTGTGACAATTTATTTTAAATGGGAAAGGAAGATGTACGACACTTTTGATTTTAAAGAAATGAATATTTTCGACACTTTAAATGAAAATACAAACCATATGCACATATAAATCAATCGATCTTTTATGAATGAAGAATTTACGACAATTCAATTTTCGAAGGAAAAGACGACTTTACGACAGTTTCTTTCGACAAAGATCAATCGACCATATTCTAACTTTGACTATAGACTGATAATGACAAAGAAAACATTAAAGAAACATTAATCAATCCAATCAAAGTAAGGTTGGTTGGCTAAGGAGATGAAAATACTGTTTTCAGAGATAAGACATCATTGATATTCAGCAAGCAAGCAATCAAAAGAATTTTGGCAAAAATTCAATCCAAAGGTGGAAATTTAACCTAAGGTTTATCAGTTCAAGTCAAAGAGGGGCTAACTAGACTGCATAGCACTGTCTCTCACTAAAAACTGCACTGATTTCAATGAATTGAAAACTAATCAGTTCAGGTCAAAGAGGGCCAGTCTGCATTAATCAGCGCAAGACAAAGAGGGAAAAACTACAGTGATTAAAATATTTCTTTGTTAATAAGCGTAGGTCAAAGAAGGCCTAAGTGTGATGCATAGCACTGTCTCTAAGGCTAGCCTGCACTGATTCCTGTGAGGCCACTCAAGAGTCATATAACCTCAAATTTTGACCAAAATTCAATGCAAAAGGCTGAATCACAACAATTAAAGTATGTCAAGGTGTCTTAAGAGGATGATAAGCTACTAAAAGGGTTAAAACGATCCCCAATATGGTCACCAATTTGTTATGGGCAAATTTAGTCTTTCTTCAAACGCCTAACCCTCTAGACCTAGTAGCTAGTCTAGAAACAATAGACAAAGTACTTCGTCGCTTTTCCTATAGTTAATAGATAAGAGAAAGAAGAACAAAGGTACTAACATGTAACTTTCACTTGATCCCTCTCTCCTTTGACCGATTTTTCCACTCCTTTCCGTACTTAACTCACTTGGAAAGTACCTGCACACAAGCCGAGACAGAAACCCATCAAAGCATACAATAATGACGATTTGTTAACTAAACATATCATAGAATCAAGAATATGATATACATCATATGAACACATGAATGGAAAAAGCTTATAATTCTTTATTAATAGAAGGAAAGATTACAACCCATGTAGATGCATGCTCGATCTAGTGTCATCCTTCCAGCTTCAAACCCTTCTCTCCTCATGAAGCAACAATTCAACGTCATTACAATACTCTTGCTAATCTCATTCAAACAGCATTTCCTTAACTCAAGAAATTCCAACCTCCCCAAGTCTTTGAATGCCTAGTCCATTTATAGCTGAATGGAGGAGGTTAAGCCATTAATGGATCTCATGAATGCTTTGCCAAAATTGGGAAGTGGTTCCATGGAGGAAGGGATAATGGATTAAGGTTCATTCATCTCCTTCCTCATCCAAACGTGAGCTCAATCCATTTGGAAAATTCCATAAGAATTCATTGGATGAGGAATCCAATGGATTCACTTCAAAAATTTGATGAATCTCGCTCAGCGTAGGTAGAATAAAGGCTAGGTACGATGCATAGTACCCAGATAGTGCAGTTACTGCAATGCATTGCAGCCAGATAGAAGGCCACCTGCGCTGATCTCCTTAGGGCATTTTTTGGATGAATGGTGTCATGAAACTCTTGGGAGGCAAGCATGATGTAGGTTAACTTCATTAGGGAATGAAAACAACTGAATTAAGGGTTGATGGACCCTAATAATATGGATTTGGAAGTCAGGGTTAATGTGCCCAAATTTTCCTGTAAAAAGTGGATTTCCTTAGACTACTTTCGTATAGGAAAAAGGTTGGAGACCCATGTGGAATGTCAAACTTTGTATATGATCCATGCATCCAACAACTAAGTAAGCTCTTTCTGTATGAGGGGTTCAAGCGATGGATGTACTTTTGTCAACTCCTGTTGATATGGCTTGACCCCTTCATTAATTGGGATGATATGTTGGATGATCCACGTGTCATAATTTTTCAAATCATCATATGTCCATATGAACACATCTTGGTACTGTTTGAATAAGAAGAGAAAGGCTTGCCGTTCTTGCTATGTACAACATGTACCAAGATTGAAAAACTTCGTATCCTTTTCTATTCCTAGGTTTATTAGTTTGTGCCTTATGGTGGAACTGTTGGTCTTGTTTTTCCTTGGCCCCGGGAACTGTTCTTGCAAGTCATACAACTTTTCCAATGATGCCACACCTTTTGTGATAATGTGGCCTTTCATGTTACTAGCTTCCGCTTCCAGAGAGCGCTCATGCTCGTCATTTTCTATCCTTGCATCTTTGAAGGCGTCAACTTTGGTCATGAAATGCAGTATCTCTTTATCATCACTAAACACACGTAAGTTAGTTCTGTTGTCCAGGATAGATGGTTTGTACAAAATTTGAATAGTAAATCTATCCCCAATCGGTGACATTCTCGAGGATGCATTTGCGATTGCATTGGCAGCTGCATTACGCCTATGTGGTACATTAATGATATTAAATTCTTGGAAGTTTGAGATTAGTCGCCATAGCTATTTTTGGTAACTTTTGAGATGCGGTGATAAACGGTGAATTGTGTTACGTACCTGTCGTACCACTATATTTGAATCATCTACCACTTTGATTATGACCACATTGAGGCTTATGGCTTTCTGGAAGCCCAACACGAGTGCTTCATATTTTGCTACATTATTCATGCACTCGAAATCCAAGTGACTTGATACCAGATGCTTCCTATTGCAAGGGTCAATCAGAACACACCCAGCTCCTGAGTTGTCTTGTGTATTTGATCCATCAAAGTACATGGTCCACAACTCATCTGTACGCGGACTGCTTGAAGTGCTAGTACTAATACTACTATTGTTGCTGCTACTATCCTTACAATGTGCTACATAAGTTTCATTACCATCAATTGGGCAAGGAAGAAGTCCCAATTGCGCATCTAGTGGGGTTGGAGTTGGCCGTGCAGGATAACACCCCAATGTTGTCTCAAGGAGGCAATTGTCGAACATGAGTTCTGCGAAGGCCAATGGTTCATTCTCACCATTGAGGGGAGTGACATTACGTTTCATGTACCTCTTGGATTCTACCAGAATTTGGTTGCACTTGCCCTTGTACGAAAGCCACATGTGAGACCAGTCTGTAGCAAAATATCCATCTAACTTGTTGGACCAGTGTCTACTGAGTAATAGACCATATGCCTTTGGGATGTCCACAACCACTATGTTGATGCATTTGTGGACTCGATCGTCATGATATAGTCGGATGGTCACATCTCGTAGTTCACCAATGGTTGGTACTGATGTCTGATCAAATTGGATGGTTCTCGCTAATGTTTCACTCCATTGTGCGTTGATCTTCTTAGCAATGGAGAGTGGCGTGACATTGGCTGCCGCACCAGAATCAACCAAGAAGTTGTGAACATTATAGTTAAAAACCTTGAATGAAAGTAGGAATGGAGGAAAACCTGAGTTTGCTTCTTCCATCTGGAGTGTATTGAGCACAGTGGAAAGTGATCCGAGAGGTGTGCTTGCTCCCTTGCTGGTAGAGGTTGCGTTGTCTATTGTTGCCTGTCCCAATGCACGTAGAAGGATATCTCGCTGACTCTAGATCTTAGCTAACTCGAACAAACTGATGTTCACTTGAGTTTTCTTCATCTCATTAACAATGTTATAGTCCAGATGTGGTAGGCTTACCGAGGTGTCCAGGGTAGAACGGGTGTTTGTGTTGTCTCACGGAGTGTTTTGCAACTTACTGCTCATGGATGCACTTTTGTTTACCACTATCTTCCTAGACTTGCTTTGTGTTTTCTTCTTTCGGGTGGCCGATTGGTCAGCCTTCCTTATCAACAGTCTGATCTTTTCTTGCATTTCCCCAAGTGTAGGGGGAGCCCCTTTACACCTAAGATTGTAATGGTCAATTTTCTTTCGGGGTTGCTTCTCGGTGTTCATATTTGACATCATTTTTTAGCACTAATAGGCGTTCACCACATGCCTAGACCTTGATGGCTCATCAAGTGCAACCTCTTCTTCATTGTTAGTGTCTTCTGGTTGCTCCCGCATATTGCTTCCCGCGTCAAGTGTACAACTATAGAAAGCATTTGTGACTCACTTCCATCTAGAGAAAGAGTTCTCGGGATGATGTTCTTCGTGGAAAGAACAAAATTTCATATCTGCACACTGTTCGAGATGGAACACGAGCTTCTACGCAATTTTTGAAATGAACTGGCTGGTGCTTGATGAGCTGCTAGCTTGTCTCTACCTAGGCGGGTGACTGCTTGAAAATGTGTTCATTCTACGTTGTTTGAGTTTGTACATTTCAGTGGTCAAGCTCTTGACATTATGGGTGAGGGTCTCAATATTGGTTGCTTCCTTGTCTCTACCCTTGCTCGTCGTTTCTTGGGACTTCCTGCTCGCATCCTTGGAGTCCTTTGTCAATTCGTCATCTTTGATGACTCCTGTTAGTGTCAGTATTTCCAGCCTTCCTCCAGTGATCAAATATGCTCTTACAAAGTGGTCTCAGAGTGTCAAGGTCAAATTTTGTCATTTCAGTGAGTCTTCAAGCAAAATTTGGTCACTAGGCATTAGGTCTAGGGTTTGCTTTCACTCCTTTCAAAGTTGCCCAAATGTCAGTCTATGTCACTATTCAGCTGAGTCTATCATCATTCAGAGGGTTTTCATCATCATGTCAGGTTCCATTGGTTCATTTTACACCTTGTTCATGCTTCAGTTGCGTCTAGGTAAGGTCATTTCCCTCTCCTAGGGTTTTGAAACTAATTTCTCTTGGACGGTCAAATCATCAGAAAAACTTGTATCCAGATGTTCATACACCTTCCCCTATCCTTCATGTACCTTATTAAACACTTCCCATCACTGAGATCCCCCAAATTCCTCATTTTCACACAAACCCTAGTTTCTTGCTACAACCTGGCAATTTTCTAGGTTGGGCCTGTGTTTTGCCCTTTTGGATCCCTTCCCCTCACTCAATTTCTGAGATTCCACTTTCCCCTGCTTCCTAACATCCCTCCCTACTTCCCAAAAATTTTCTCAAGAATTTAGAAGCTCCCTATCTCCTTCATTTCGCTTCATTTCGACAACTCCCTTGTTCCACACATCGGGATAGGTTTCACTCAAATGATGTTTATGAGTAATAAAATATGAATTTTCGAAAACTGAGAGAGGTTTTTGTCCACAACAGCCCAAGAAAACAAAACCTCTTTCCATTTTTACACAGGTGTTATGGTTTTATAGAAATGTCAAAAATACAATCGCCTCGGGAGAATTGATGCACCTATGAAGTGACCTTGGGAAAATCAAGTTTTCGCCTAGCTTGGTTGGCAAAATGACTTGCTTGATGAGTCAAATGATAACTAGACACAAAGGTATTTCTAATGAGCTATCATGAGCTCAATTTGGAGTTGAGGAAGGTATTCAAAAGTTGACTGCAACAGCACTCTGCCTTGAGGCAGCCTCATTTTTCACATTTTGACCAGTCTTGGGAGATTTGATTTTTGACAGGGAAAATGAACTCCAAATTGAAAAATTCCAGTTGGGCTGGAAATTAGACTCAAAGAACTTACCAACGCGCTATCCTACACCTAATTTGGACACCGGGAAGGCCTCCAAATGTTTCCTGGAAAAAGGCGCGGTGCATATAGAGAAAATTTCCAGTGTAAATTTACATTGGCGCGGCGCATATAGCCTCAAAGCCTGAAAATTGTTGGAAACTTCACCAAATTTCTAATAATTTGCCTAGATTTTCCAGGTAGGCTCTCATTCACTGCTATTTCTTTGTATTTGATGCTGAATGTGATTGGTTCATGGATAATGGCCGTTGAAACAAGACTTTGAAAACCTCCTTTTGCAAACAAGGAAACTTGTTGTAGGGTTTGAACATTGTTTTGTCACCAAGGTTTTTTCCTTTCCCCATTTATCTTTGTTCCTCATTTCCAAATCTTACTCATCAATCCTACACTACAATCTTTAAACTCTTAATCGCTTATCCCTATAAAAACTCCTTAACCCTATTCAATATCCCAAACCCTAAAACCCTATTCCCATATATACATTTCCCCTCCTCTCCCTAATTACATTTTATTTCAAAATTCCCTAATTCCCTGATATTTTACCCTTCCTAATATTCCCTTGTTATGTTTGTTTTCCCCTTGGTCACAAAATTGTTTAGATCAGAAGAGCAGTTCACATTCAGTTGTATACAGCAGTTTCACATATCAGCATTCATCCAAGGCAGTCGTGCAACAACAATTTTGTCATCCGGTCATTCACCCGATTATGAAGTGGAAACCCAAAGTGACTCACCCTTGGAAGGACATGCACTCATGAGGCTTCATAGAGGTGGCAGACATATCATTACTTGTCCCGGAACTTGGTGTACAAAGCGAGAATCGGGAGTTTGAAAGCAAAGGTAAAGAGAGCTTCAAGGAGGAAAAAAGTGGATGAAGGACTCTAGATATTGGCTGAGGCATCCTTGGCTCATCATTTCCCTTGATGAAGAACCTTCAGTCCAAATTTCAAGAAATTTGGAGAAATTTTTGACATTTTGGAATTTTTGCACTAAAAAACAGGGTTTTTCCCTATATGCGCCGCGCACCTTGCGCGACCCATAGGATTGGGAGCACCAAATCACAAATGGCTTGCAGTTTTGAATTTTTCATGAAAAATCTTGAATTTTGGTAGTTGGACAAGAAATTTGGCAAGTTCTGGGTCCCCAAAAGGTCAAAAAGCATGCAAAAAATGACCTCACTGCCCCTATTTTGACACAGAGGAAGAAGTCTTGGGAGAATGCACTTTTGGATGGGCAAATGGACACCAAATTGGAAAATTTTACTTGGGTTGGAAAATAGACATGTAGGGCTTTCCAACAAGCCAACCTGAGCTCAATTGGGACTCCTGCAGGTGCCTCAAAATCAGCAGAAAAGTAGCGCGGCGCATATAGATTTTTTGCCCAATTTTTAATCTTTCAGCTCAGAAATTCGGCCAGTTTGACTAGTTTTTCTTTGTAATGTAATTTTTGACTTCTCTTGATGTAATTGACTGAACATGATGTAATTTTTACACTTATTTACTTGTTCTAGAAGATTCATTCACCAAAGAGTGAAAATTTAATGAATGAATCAGTTTCCTACCTTATAGAGGCAAGTTGTTTTGACTACCTAGATTTTAGTGCTTTGTTTAGAATTGGTTGAAATAGCTCCTAGAATGATGAGCTTGACCCCTAGAGGCAAGGGAAGAGGTTGGCTAGCCTATATTATGTAATTTCTAAGTCATTTTCATGGTTGGACTCTTGGGAAAAGCTTGACACTCTATTGTACATTCACTTCTGCATTTTTGGCAAAGGAAAGACCAGGGTTTTGCAGCACTGTTTGGGATCCTTGTGCCTTTATGTGTTGATGGTGTGCTTCTTTCAGTATTTTTAAGTTGTTATGTGTATCATATACCTTCTCTCATCTTCTGCAATTGAACAAATTAAGTGTTAAGGTAGAATCCATAGTTTGTTATGCTCTGCCTTTGAATTTGTTTGATTTTTCATGTTTTCATCTGTTTAAGGAGAATCCTTGAAAGCTTCTTGCTCTCCTTAGCTTCTCACCAATCAGATCTAGCCATTCATTCTCTTTAAAAGCATCAAGACAATCGCCTACCTTGCCCCAAGTAGACCTCTACAAAAACTGTGTCTCATCCCCGCACCCAAAATTGCCTTTCCCTTTGATTCAACAAAAACCTCAAAAATCAACTTCAAACTCCTTGTACTTCATACCTAGCCTAAGATCAATTACAAATTTAGTCATCTCGAGCCTCATCGATTACCTTTTGCTGAGATTGACCTGGAGAGAGCCCTCTCCTGTCCTCATAGGGCTAGCTAGGAGGCTGAGCGTGGTTTGATGTGGACCTAGAACCTTGTCTTTTCAGCCTAAGACAAATCTAGGCTCTAACAACTCCAACTGCATGCAAGTATTTCTATACGGTATTAGCCTCTTCACAGTTTTCCAACAATGTTGGTTTTGCAGCTCGCTTGATGAACAACGCAATGTTGGTTTCCAATGTGGACGTGTAGTAATCAGTGGTGATGGAGTCACGAGGTTTAGTATTTGCTGCGAACTTGTTCAATATACATGTAAACCTCTAATTGAAATCTTTCACTTCCTGTTTTCCCTCCATCTTAAGGCTTCCCAACTCTTTAAGTAGCATGGCTGGGGTCTTGTCATCAGTGAACTTCTCAAGGAACATGCGTTTGAATGCAACCCAGTTATGTATAGAGTTCGGTGGAAGGCTGTGATATGAAGCAACTACATGACCATCCAAGGTACATGGGAACAATATACATGCTACATCATCATAACGTACCTCAAGGGTCAGCAGCTATAGGTAGAAGTTGTCTAAGTGGTCTTCCACCTTCACCGTGCTATCAAGGTCGAACTTGATGTTCATCCTCTCCGCTCGCCTCGGCATCTTATGTAGAATGGACAAGAGAGCTAGTGGTCTTTGAGTCATCCATTCAATATTTGGGTCATCTATCTCTTCTTCTTCTTCATCCTCTTCCTCTTCTTCAGAGTCTGATGGTTCTGACTCTGAGTCTGTTGGTTCGTCTTCGCCTCTGCCTCCTTCGCGGCCTTCCCCTCCACCTCCTACATTGAAGTCTAATCCCAAGGTCACAAGAGTGTCTTGCTTGCCTTGTTGGAAGATCAAAGGTTCCTCTCCATCTTCAATAGCTTCCTCTAGACCTTTAGGTTTTGAAAGGACTGCTTCTTCCACCGATGATACAACAACTCCATTGGGAGTGGCTTTTGGCTCCCTAAATGCACGTGGAATATTTTGTCTGGCTGGGATTCGTCTGACTACTTTCACGAACTAGCGAGTGATGGGATGAACGGAGTGAAGGTTTTGATATGGAGTCTCATGTTCAATACTGGGAGGTGAGAAGTAACTAACTGCAGAGTCGCGAGTAGGTGAGAGGGAGTGCGAGTCACTACCTTGACTAGATGGTTGATGAATGAGTGTGAGGGTATATTCAACCATATACAACTAGTCCCCCCTTCTAGCGCCAAAAATGTTGATGGTGTTGGACCCACCAACATTCAGGGGATCACCCCGATATGAAGTCCCAACTAAACCTCACACCATTTGGTGTGGAAGTCCCATCCGGTATGATTTCCCGGTTTCCATTGTCTTAAGGATTTGCCTCAACTCTTTCTTTTCAGTGCAACGGTTGTGTCCGAACGAGTGCAATGGTTGTCACAGCAAGCTTCATGTGAAATGTATGTCAAATGTCCAATAGAGTAATCTACATAGGCGAAATAGCGTTAACAACATATGCAACACAGTTCCATTAAAAAAATTATGTATTACAACAAGTGAAATAATTCAGATGTAAAACACAGGTTAAAGAACCATGCATTACAAGTGTTAAAGATTAGTCTTACAACAAATATAATGCATGTGTGAAGATGTGCTGGCCTGTTAGCAGGCTTCTGAATTAAGTGAAAGTTCCAAGACAAATCATTAAACCATACATCACTAACCCCGAGTGTGGGGTGTTGGAGCCACTACTTACTCCTCAAGGAAAAGATTACAGACTCTCTTGGCTATGTGGGAAGAGTTGAGGACAAAAAAGTCTTTTGCATGTACAAATGAGGGGGTATTTATAGCCAAGGGTGAAACTGACCCTTGTGGTTGTTTGACTACCCTCATGACCATTTCACTTCCATGATTTTTTGACTTACATGACTCTTTGTTCAACAAGTGGGTCTCTTGGACTTCCACGTTATATTAGATTGATTGACAACATAGCCCATAGTAGAGATGTGGGCGACATGACTCATGACATGACTCGACATGAAAGTGCTGGTATATCTGTGCTATTGCTGGAGTGCATGTCGAGCTATAGTGTTGCTTGGTGATGGATGTATTCATGGTGTATCACAACTTCACATCTGCATGGAAAATTGAATGGAGTCTTCGATGGTCTTTCATTTCCTTGATGATGCTTAGGCACATTTCTCTTTGCTTGCATGTTGGGAGGATTGACAGGCTCATCTGTTTGTGAAAGATGCATGTTCGTCCATTCATCCATTTGTGAGAACATCTTGCATGTTTTCTCATCTGTCCGCTAACATATCTTTGCATGATCAATTGTTTGCGAGCACATCTCTTCACATACATCGTTCATTTGTCCGTTGGTAAACTTATGCTTCTGCATGTGCTCCCTACCTTCATCCCTTTTGTCTTCTTGCCATGTTTGTTGGTGTATCTATACCTACAGTCACTCATGATGACATGACATCAAATGCAAAACCTCCTAGTCTACCATGACACATGATCATTTTGGACGCAAGTGGCCAGGAGAGGTAGCAAGGTCGTGATGCGGGATGATGACTCTGGGCACTGCTGTTGAAAATTTTGCAAGAGTCACTGAGCTATTGAGATGAGAAATCTAAGTCGACAGTGACTATCTGCAAGTTTTGGCTTGGCTGGAAGGCAAAGTAGGCAAGATCTGTGCATTTTTTGAAACTAGCTGGCAGCAGGGGATGGAAGGACAAATTTGAGCAATTTTCTAGAGGAACAAGCTAGGTTGTAAGGAGGGTCAACAGGCAGGGATTGTGTATTTTTTTGGAGGAACTACCCAAGAGCCTAGCAGCCAAAAATGTACAATTCCTAGAGGGAACTGATAGCCAAAACTACGCAATTCCCAGAGCGAACTGGCAGTTGGCTGCTTAGTCACTGGCAGCAGAAACTATGCAATTCCTTGAGGTAACTGGCAGTATGCTACTAGGAACTGCTAGCAAGGGAAATTGGACTAAGGCCAGGAGGCTGGCCTGCTAATCAACTATGTGCAATTTCTGATCGGAGCAGACTACTGGGCAGTATAAGGCCTGCTCATGAAAACTGCGCAATTTTTGAGATGAGCAGTCAGTCGACTGTGGGGATGACTGAATGGGAAAACTACGTAATTTTCTGAGGGAAATAGGGATGGGCACTTGGTGTCTCTCTAACTTTTCTATGCAATTTCCTCAGTCAGCTGAGTGAGTACGGTCAATAGCCTTAGCACAATTTTTTAGGGGAGGTATCCCCAGGGTGACTGTTGAGTCTGACTGTCTAGGTGGTTAGCATGAGAGTTGATTGAATTTCTTGTAGGCATCGCAACTTTGAAAAGACTAGCTTGGTGCTTTTGCGTTGTTCTAGTTGATAGTCTATTGAGTCGATGGCAGGATAATGTTCCGGCTATTAGAGGGGAGTCTGGTCGTCAGAACTCCATCAAAATGACTAAGTGTGTGAAAAATATAAAGATGCATATGTGATCATACAAACACACACTCACATGACTCGATGATGAAATGAATCAAACCATCTAGACACACATGTTCAACATGACTAACAAGCGCGACATTCGTAGTTGACCGTTCATTGACCAAGACGACACTTGCGTGATAGTGAATGTGACTCTGTGTGTGAGTGTGAAAGATGCTTTCATAGCGAACACAACAAACACATATGGAGCGAAGACTTTGAGCACAACCAGAACATGGTCACAAGAATGACTTAGATACCAGCGTGCAGAAACTTGAATGAAATGAATAAGCAAGGCAGATGCAAGGACTCGCATGAGCTCACGAAATGAACCCGAGTGTGTGCAGTCATCAAGTGAACTCTCAAGGGAGGCTTCGAAATTGGTGCAGGCTAAAATTTTTGGAGGGTGGTTGTAGCCGCTACAACAATACCCAATAAAGATGCACCTTTTAGATTTACTATCCAACTTTGTTCTTTTCTACTTTGGAACATGTGCATATGCATCACATCCAAATACCCTCAGATGTGAAAGAGAAGGTTCTTACTAGTCCATACCTATTGTGGAGTCTTATCCTCCAACACTGATGAAGGTTATCTATTGATTAGGTAACATGAAGTCTCCACCACCTCTGCTCATAATTCTTGTCTTAACCTGACACCACTTAGCATGCTTATTGCCTTTTCCATCAATGTCCTGTTCATTCTTTTTGCAACTCCATTTCGTTGAGGTGTGTATGGAGTAGTCTTCAGTCGTGTTATACCACACCTTGCAGAACTCTTCAAATTCCTTCTTGCAAAACTCTCCACTGTTATCTATCCTTAGCACCTTTATCTTCTTCTCTATCTGGTTTTCCACCAGGGCCTTAAATTCTTTAAACCTGTCAAAGACTTCATAATTCTTCCTGAGGAAATATATCCATGCATTCCTTGAGAAGTCATCTATAAATGATAGATAGTAAATAGAATTACCCAGTCATGGCACTGACAAAGGTCCAAACACATCACTATGCACAAGCTCTAATATATGTTTTTCCCTCTTAGCACTAGAGGGGAAACTCACCCGATTTTTCTTCCCATAGACACAATTTTCACAGAAATCAAAATCAAGAGAGAAATTAGACATACCTTCTACCATACCATTACCATGAATTATTCAAAGGCCCTTCTCTCCAATATGACCAAGCCTTTGATGCCATAGCATGGTCTTTTCTCCAGTGACCACTAGATTTTCTGCTCTAGTTTCAGGAACCAAAGAACAATTGCACCCATCAATAACAATGCTACCTTGAAGCTTGTACAAATTTCCAATATGAACTCCCCACATCAATACCAGTTCTCCCCAAACAATATTGCAGTTTTCTTTCTTGAACCCTTTTTTTACACCTGCATCATCCAGCTTGCTTACAGAAATCAAATTTCTGGCCAAAGCAGGAATATGCAGAACACCCGGAAGTGTTGTAATCCTTCCACCTTGCAACTTCAACTTGAATTTTCCACGACTGATGATTCTATCCTTCCTATCATCCCCTAAGAAGAGATCACCACCATCATATTTCTCATACTCGCAAAACCACTCCCTATGGGGAGTAAAGGGGAAGGATGCACCTGATTCAATCATCCATGCCTCATGATCCACATGTGTACTTGAAGAAGAGGCCAAGTACACATCCCCACCTTCATATGAGGTGGTTTTCCCCTCTGTAAAAGGAGCATCATCAGATCCCTTTCTTTTCTCAGGAACTTTAGATTTATAGTCCCTTTTGAAGTGCCCTTCCTTTCCGCATTTCTAGCACACCTTTACAGTTTTTCCTGGAGATTTAGATCTCCCTCTAGATTTAGATCTCCCACTCGAGGACTTATTTTTGTTTCTATTCTAGGACCATTCTCCTACAAACAAGGCATCTCCTTTCTTTCCCTCCATATTTTTCCATCTCATCTCCTCCAACAGCAAGGATGAGATTATTTCATTAAACTACAAGGCAATTGCATTGCTACCTATTGCAACAATTAGACTATCCCACGAATCTGGTAGAGAATGCGACAAACTGATGCACTTATATTCATCTGAAATTTTAATATCAACATATAATAACTGGCTTACCATATTATTAAAGGCGTTCAGATGCTCTGTCACCAAGTGTTCATATTTCATCCCCATGTTATACATCTTTTTCCATAGGAACAATTTATTCACCAAAGACTCAGATTGGTAGAAAGTCCCTAACTTATCCCACAAAGCCTTCACGGAATATTCCCCTGATACATTCAACAATACTGAATCTGAGACACAAAATACTATTGTTCTCTTTACCTTTCGATCCAACTTCACCCAGTCTTCAGTTGACATTGTTGTTGGTTTAGTACCCAGATCTACCGTGAACCACTGATCTTTATCCACCAGCAAATCCTCCATCTTGAGTTTCCACAAATCAAAACTCTGACCATTAAATTTCTCGATCTCTATCTTTCTATTGCTCACCATCTTCTTTTAGCACAAGAATCAATCCCGGAAATCTCCCACTAAACAGGGTCTACCACAAATGCGAGAAAAACTCTTCAGCAACAAAGGTTCCCCATGAATCCAAAACAACTCTAATACCAAATGTAGGTTTTAACCCCATGCATAAATTACCTCCATATGAATTCTTAAAACAAAAAATAAATGATGGCGAGCGCATAAAACATAAAACAGATATACACTAAGATTTTCCCCTGGATCCCAAAACCAGGACTACTAGATTGATTTTTCATTATTTTCCTTTCAATGTTACAATATATATGTGTGTGTGTGTGTGTTCCCTTGAACAAATCTACAAAATAGCATGGATAGAAAACCATCATGCCCAAAACCATGTGCGAAATCCATGCACAAAACCATAGGTAGGTCCACCCACCTAATATAGGGTCCAAAAAAATCTCCAGGGTGCTACCCTGGACCTTGTGTAAGGGGGCTACCGCCCCCCTGCATATCCCCTAACAGGGGGGCATCCGCCCCCCTGTGACTCCCCTGTTGTGCCTGGTGCAACATGGAAATAATGTAACACACACCCAACATCTTTTGGAGGCCCTTTATTTTACTATATTTTACTATTATACAATTTATCTAGCTTCTTATGACCTCCAACCTCTTCCAGTTCCCATGAAAATAAAATTAATAAAATATCAAGATATATTCACCTAATATCACGCATGAATAACTCAAACTTAGATGAAATACAATCTTACAAAAAAATATAAGGGAAGAAGAAAACTCACTTTTGGTCCAAGGAAAATACCATATGGTACACCTTTAAACTTGTCTAAATGATGAAGCTGCAATGGAATTTAAAAAAAATTGTATGAAATTCATTAGTTATTGGAAATAAAGCTATGTGAAAGTCACAGATAGATGAAGTGATCTATCGAGTGATGATATGAAATCTAGGAACAAACCTGATGTAAAATTGCTACCTTAAGAAGGTATTGAACATTGGCAATTGGCCCAACAAGAAATCGACAATGAACAAGACCACCATGGACAGGCATATATGCGATCTGAAAAAATATGATACCAAGCCCCTGAGGAATTTTTTAAAATGCGTGATAGGTTGATAATAGAGTGACTAACATACTAGTGTGTGTGTGCAAAATCATCCCTAACAAGAAAACTATTTTTTCCTAGATGCATCCCAACAAAGTTCTTACTCAGATTTAAAATGAATTCTCTATTTCCTACCATACATCAACTTCATCAAAGTTTTCCCTTAATTTAACATAAGATGTAAGAATTATTGCGAAAGGTTTTCCAACTATTATATACTTCTGTAATGAAATTATGTATCCAATGAGGATGCAATCAACACAATTATTATTTCATTTATTTAAATGATGCACCAACAAGCCTGAAAATTTGGTACAACATAAATAATTTTTATTGCCAAAGTATCTTTTATTGGGTATGTTATACCATCTGACAGGAGCCACTATTTGAATATATGCCAATATTACACATTTACAATGACCTCCTCTTCATTCTCCTTCCTGCACACTGAATATTGATTAATTTAGATTTTTCATCACAAATACATTTTGTTCCTTGTCAAGATGTCACATCTAGAGGACATTGCTTCAATGATATATTCCAATATATGTAAGATTACGGTCACTATAATTATTTCAATTACAATGAACAGAAAAAGAAAAATAGAAAAAATTAAAAAAATAAATAAATAAAATAAAATAAAAAATAATATATATATATATATATATATATATAGGGGACAATTGTCAACCAAGAAAAACCAATTGTCAATTGTCAACCAAGGAACAATATTTGTTTTTCTTGGTTGACAATTGTTCCTTCCTTGTTGTTTTGTCTTCTATATGCAATGGTATAGACCTTCCTTATATGATTTTTCACACTCCCTTTATTCACTTGTGATTTCATATCAAAGCTATTGAACTCAACCATTATTACAAATGCAATAACCTTAACAAAAAATTTCACGTGTGAGAGAGATGGATGTCAACTTCAGATTTTATCTCCTTGTTTCCTCTATACTTTCATTCATTTTCTGTGTTATCTTACTTCAGATCGAACTTGCTTGAGTTCACACGACAATAGGTCGAATATACTACTTATATATAGCCTTCAAGGATTGATATGGAATTATGCAGGAACAAAATGAAACATAGATTTAAAACAAATATAGTGAAAAACATAACTTCGATTAATTAATGACAAGTGTTTAAAAACGATTTACATGTAGAATGGAAACATAATAGCTCAGACAATGGTATCTTATCTCTGAGAAGAGATGTGTGACTACATTCCTACTAAATTGTGTTATAATGAGGCTCAAGCACCTTTTTATTATTGAACAACAAAGAGAAACCCTAAACAACCAAAACCCTAACCCTAGGAGATGGAATTCCAAGAGTTTGTGGGCCCCACTGGGGTTAGATGGACATCCAACTTCCTAGGGTCGTAACTTGTTCATATGATCTCTGAGTACTACAATATTTGTGGTAGGAACCTACTACAACTGTGGGCCTAATGTGAACCTAAAAAATTCCATTTAGTCAAAACAACTTCGGAAGTTGAGGACCTGAAAAAATGCTAAAAATAGTAAATTATGCTATAGTGAAGGAAATTGATGAAACTAGCTGGAGGTCCATGTGGAATAGGCAAGTGGCAACCAATATCAATCTAGATAATTCCTCCCCCCTTAGGAATCAATGGTCCCATTGTGTGTAGAGCCTCCATGAGGTGAGGAAATTTATTTTGAACCTGATCCTTGGTGAGCCACTTGTCTTAGTGAAGGATTTGGCCCACTTTGACAACTCAATATATATGGATCCTCTATTGATGAGTGTTATTTATCTATGTCTCCATAATCCTATCAATCGTGGGCTATTCAATATAGATTGGGTTGAGCCCTATTGGGGTTAGCTGCTCAACAATGTGTGATGTGTCCAACAATGGGGGAAAGTATAGTCGCAATAGGTCCACATTAAATATTGGGTACAGGGCAAGGAACGGTGGAATTCTGAGATCGAAATAATTGTATCCTACAACCTTAGTGATGGTGTAAGGCCCATATTAGAGCAAGAAAATCATTCGGTGGGCCCTAATGATGTTGTCCTTCTGCAAATGTAACCAAACTTTGTCACCCACCTCGAACTTGTGTGGCACCCAATGTTGATCATGACATTGTTTATACTTAGCATTTTCTATATTTAATATATCATGGAGTTTCTAGGAGATGTGTTGAATGCATTCAATGAATTTGGTAGCTATGTGAGCCTTGGACTGGACATGAGTTGAATATGCTTGAGTAGATGCAAGTGGTATAGCAACATCAGTGGGGCATAATGGTTGGAATCCAAGCTCACCTAAAAAGGGTTGTGGCCAATTGAGTTGTGAAGAGATCTATTGTAGTTGTGTTGGACATAGGTGAGGATTTCATCCCATGTGCATGGATGCATAGGATGTGCATGATCATCCCATTGATGACCTCTGTTTGGATATCAGTCTGGGGGTGGACGATCGTGGACTTAGTGAGCTTGGTATCCAACAAAAACCAGAGACTCGAGCATAATGTACTTAGGAACCCATTGTCCCGATCTAAGATAATGGACTATGGGATCTAAAATTGTAGCCATACTTATTCAAAGAAGAGTTTAGCAGTGACTTATGATATGATACTCTTCTTGGAGGTCACCAAAATGGCCATCTTAGAAAATCTGTTGATGACTACAAAAACACAGTCATTTCCATGCTTGGTAGAGGGAAGGCTCAAGATGTGATCCATGGAGATGGATTCCCAGGGCTGACTAGGAGTAGGTATAGGAGTATACAAGCCTTGCTTCTTGAATGTAGGTTTAGAAATGGATCAGGAAGTGTAGGATCTAATCTACTTACCAGCGTCCTATCGAAGGTTCGGTCAATAAAAATATTTATGTGTTATCGCCATTGTTTGTTTTACCCCAAAATGTCTAGCAACCTGACTGTAGTATTCCTCCCAAACCATCTTGGCATGCTCACCTAAAGAAACACATTGGTGTCCCAACTGGAATAATAGTGCATCTTGGAGGTGAAAGTTTGGAACTTTCTTTCCTTCCAGGAGATTTTGGTATGTGGTGTCAAATTACGGATCACTTTTATGAAGATGTGGCCATCCTAAACTCTCGTGTCCACAAGAGTTGAGAACAGTGGTCAATGCCATAACTGGTGGTCGACTGAGGTAGTCTACAACATTATTGGTGTTTCCCTTATTGTACTTAATGTTCAAATGGAACTGTTGCATATATGTGGACCATTTCTAATAGCGATCCTTCTACAATTTTCCTTGTGTCTATATGAACTGGAGTGGATGTTGTTCTATGTGGATGACTGTCTCCTTCCCTAGAATGTAATGTTTCCATTATCAACAAGCCTGAAAAATAGAATTTGTATCTTTTTCATAGGTGGGATACTTTTAGTCTATATCTAAAAGTGTCTCACTATGATATGTCACTGGATACCCCTGTTAGGTAATAACTACACCAATAGCATAGTCGGAGGCATTTGTCTCATTTTGAAATGGTTGTTGAAGTTTTGGTAATTCGAACACTGGTACAGAGCATAGGCGATGCTTCAACTTGGTAAATTCCTTCTGTTAGGATTTGAAACAAAAGAACTTTGATTTTGCTCCACCTTCGTGACTTGACTCAAAGGCCAAGTGATATGAGATAATTCCAACATGAACCCGCGATAGAAATTGGTAAGACCTAGAAAGTTGCGAAGCTCTATTAGAGTGGCTGGGGCTGGCTAATATCGAATACCTTTTATCTTCACTAGGTTCACATGCACACCCCACTCATCAATGATGTACCCCATATTTTGAGCCTAGGTCATACAAAAAGTGCATTTCTCCAAATTGGCACATAATTTGTGTTATCACAGGGTTTGGAGGACTTGTCGAATATGTTGTAGGTTCCTTCCTAACTCTAGTTGAAGATCAGGATTTCATCCAAATACACTACCATGAAGGAGATGATGAAGGGCCGCAAGATGTCCTCCATCAACCTCATGAAGGTTGCAAGGTCATTCGTCGACTTGAAATGCATGACCAACCTTTCGAAAAGGCCCTCCTTGGATTTCAACACAGTCTTCCACACATTAGAGGGTTCGAATGGTACTTGGTGATAATCTAACTTCAAGTCAATATTTTTGAATTATTTGGACATATTTAGCTGGTCTAGAAGGCCATCAATCTATGGGATTGGATACCTAAGACAGATAGTGATCTTATTCAATTCTTGATTGTCAATACAGAGGCTCCAGGTCTCATCCTTCTTCTGTACCAACACGATCAGACTCCCACAGGGTCATGAAATTGCTTGATGTGCCCCTTTTGCAACAACTCCTAAATCTATTACTTTATTTCATCATTCTCTAAAACAGAGCATCAATAGATCATTCCATTGGGTCATGGAGTGCTTGAGCTGACAGTGTAGGGGTACCCCTGTCGGTGAGGTGAAGATGTCTTTGTACTCCTCCACGACCTTTTCCATCTATTGTTATCCTGAATAGGAGCCCTATCCGAGGCACGGGGGATCACTCAATGAACCTCTAACATAATACATGTGTTCGTGGCATACTAAACAATACCCTTAATTTTACTACATATTGGAAAATACCTCTAAAAATCACTTTATTTAACCCCCTACCAATACAAACCCAATACACCTTCCCAATTTAAAAAACAACTATTTTCACTAGATATTTTAGGTATCCATTTTTTTGTTAATGTTTTTTATACCCCTTTATATTTATATCCCTTTATTTTCATTAACAATTGTAAGCAAACTCTTCATCTAGCAAGAATAACCTAAATACTAGGTAGCTAAAAACTTGAAAGTTTTAATAAAAAAGAGATAAATATAAGTTGGCTAATTTACAAATACATATTGTGGAAAATTTGAATTGAAAATACATAGATTTGAACTATCAATCACATCTATATTCTATTGAATACTGGAAAAGATACACTACAACATTTCAAAACAAAACCTTGATAACCAACACAATGGTGCACCTTTCATCTCGCTTATAGAATAGGAAGATGAAAGAAATTACAATGAATATGGATACATACAAAATCCTATCTAGTTGGAATTTGTCAAATCATAGCCCTAATCTGATCACCTAATGCACTATAGTTGCATGGTAAGAGTGCCAAGTACATGTGTCTCCACCAAAATATGAACTGGAGCATGCAAGCATGCATTTGTTCCTTGATATTTGTGTCCTCTACCTAAGATGGGAATTTCTCATGCATAAGTATTATAATTTACTAAGGCTTTGCACCCTCTTAGTAATAATAGATCATGCATGCTAAAAATAACAAAAAAAAAAATCTCTATTAATAGAAAAACTCTATCCAAAACTAAAATTACTAAATTTGAAACAACATCTAAACTGAAATTAACTGAAGGTATGACATGTGCTAGGTCCCTATAATACTAGTGTATTCCCTTATTAATATTGTCATTGTAGCCCCTTATTGTTATTTTTGTGCTCATGATGTCCCCATATTGTTATTATTGTTCCCCATAGAATCCCTCTATTATTATTTTTGTGCCCTTACATTATTATTGTTATGTCGACTCTGATTATATTGTGACCCCTTAGAGCCATATATATAGAAAGGAGGCCTTGTCATTTGTATCATCCAGGAATTGTTGATTTGTGTAATGTGAAGGAGGTTTCCCCCTCAAAGAGGCTAATTTTGAAGTCGTTTATCTATCTTTTCTTCTCTTTTATGAGTTGGTTGCATAACAGTTGGTATCAGAGCTTTGGATTCTAGGGTTTCGCGATTCAAATAGGTCATCGTGGCCTTCTCACTATAACTATTTTTATACAATGTTTCAGAATCTTAAATTAAAACCCATTTGAGACAAAATCTTGATGAACCTCAAGTATGAATTTTAGATCTTGTCTCACTATATTGTCGGAGATATGATCCAAGGAAGTTAGGGTCTTTGCAGGCTCCCGAATTATATTTCAAATAGGTGACCTGGGGAAAATCGTCATAACTTTCTCTCTAAGCATCAAATTGAAATTTCGTAAAAATGTACAGAAATAATACAGACTTTAGTTTTTTGTGTATTGTTTGCAAGTCGGAAGGCTGAAATAGGGACACATGGAACTTGGTACAAGTTCGCTCTACTGAACTAGTTTATAATCAGGTCATCGTGGGAGATTTGGAATATCTCTTTCTTAGAGACTCCAATATTGATCAAACTTGCGGGGTTGGAAATAGGACTTAGAGGGATATTGCAGTACGAAATCTCAAACCTTGTAGATACGAAATTACAAATATACAATCGATTCAATATTGAGATCCTACAAAGCGAAAAAATATGTGTAGCCTTTTTAAAATTTTTCATAAGTTTGATTTGAAAAAATAGTTTAAAGGAATTCAAAGGGAACAGTGAAGAATAATTATCATTAATTGATGCCCCAAATAAATAAAATGGAAACACATAGTAATCAACCTGAAATATCTAACATGACTCATGAACAAGAGGAAAAAATGCAACATGATATATCAAAATTATGAGACCAAGTGCAATAAATTTCACTCTCACAAAAGGTAACAGAAGCTAAGATGGATTGTTTAAAGAAAGGCATTGAATCTAAAATGGATGGCATGGAAGCTAATATGGAAGCTAAGGTGGATGGTTTAGAAGTAAAATTGAAAGAAAACATTGAAGATTTGAAGAAATACATGGAGGGTTTGAAAGGAGGTTTGGAAAAGTTGCTACAAGAAATGCTTCCTAATGGCGCATGTTTCTGGATTATAGGGAGCTCAACAAGTTCACTATTAATGATAAATTTCCATTCCTATCATTGATGAATTATTGGATGAATTACATGGAGAAATTTACTTCACCAAGTTCAAAATTCATTCAGGATATCATCAAATCAGAATGAAGACTGAAGACATTTTGAAAAGAACATTTAGAACTCATGAGGGTCATTATGAATTTTTGGTCATGCCTTTTGGCCTTACCAACGCACCATCTACATTTCAAGGTTTGGTGAATTCCATTTTAAAACTCTTCCTTAGAAAATTTGTGTTAGTATTTTTGGATGATATACTAATCTACAACAAGTCTTGGAAGGATCATGTTCAACATGTTGATAAAGTGCTCAAAATTTGGAGGAGAAACAATTATATGAAAAAACCTCCAAATGTTTCTTTGGAGTAAAACAGGTGGAATATTTGGGTCATATTGTATCTCGTGAAGGTGTTAAGGTAGACCCTAGCAAAATTAAATCCATTAAGTAATGGAAAATACCCACATCCATAAAGCATGTGTGAGGATTTCTCGGGTTGACGGGGTATTATCGCACTTTTGTTAAGAATTATGGGAGAATAGAAGCACCTCTAACAACATTACTAAAGAAATATGCATTTTCTCGGACTCCAGAAGAAACGAAAGCCTTTGAACATCTTAAAGAGGCAATGTGCCAAGGATCGTTCTTAGCTATGTCAAAATTCACAAAAACATTTATCGTGGAATGTGATGCCTTAGGAAATGGAATTCGTGTTGTTTTAATGCAAGAAGAAAGACCCATTTCTTTCAAAAGTCATCCAATCAAAGGAAAGTATTTACACAAAGATATTTATGAGAAGGAAATGTTGGAAATACTACATGCACTTAAGAAATGATGACCTTACCTAATGGGAAGACACTTCAAGGTAGAAACGGATCATGATACTCTTAAATAATTTTTAGAACAAATATTATCTTCAGAAGAGAAACAAAAATAGGTCACAAAGATGTTGGGTTATGACTTTGAAATCATCTACAAAAAAGGGAAGAAAAATGTTGTTGCAGATGCACTCTCAAGAAAGGATGAGGATGTGGAAGCATTGCTTTGTGCCATTTCTATTATCCAACTAGATCGGATAAATGAAGGGATGAATGGAAGAATTAAAAAGAGTATTGGTAGGCTAAATTTTACTATTTTTTAACCTTTATCCTACTCTAGACACATGACCTAAACCTCTGTTTTAACCTAAGAACCTATTCATTCCTGTACTTTTCTCTAAAATCATGCACATTCCTGCACCCTCTTTTTATTTTCATATTTAAAGGTTTGTCATGGACTTAATTATTTATTTATGGATTTTATACCTTTAATTATCCTTGAAACTAATATTTGTATTTCCTAAAGTATTTGATAAGAAAATGTATTAATCATTGTGATAGTATGGTCGAGTGTAGGTAGGATTCCTGCACCAGCTGGCAGATTCCTACACTCCTATGACAACTAATTCATAGGATCCCCACACCATCTAGCAGATTCCTGCACTCCCGTGACAATTCACCAACCGATGCATATATTTGGTAAAGGATCAGTTGACCTCGAGTTGGGCTCGGAGTGGGAGAGAAATCAGTGGATGAAGATCATGACCTTGGCCAAATATCTTAGATTAGCATTTTGTAAACAGCCGAAAGGCTTAGTTAAGCTACTATTGTGATTTCGTTATGGTCGTAGGCCTGAAGGCTTGTATATAATGTAAAATTTTGATAGGAATTAGGAGCGATGCCATGGTAAAATTTTGTTAAGAGACTGTAGTTATTTTGGAGTATCACCTCTCTGGGCTGGATTGCAGATCCAAGATGTATTTTTGCTTTTGAAACTAATTTGAAGGAATGCGCCAGTATGCAGTTTCATTTTCTATTTTTGTTGTGATGAATATTTGACCAACTGCGTTTCTCGATTTCTTAACAAGGAAACGAGCTGGTTGGCCAAGTCCTGGCCAACCCAACTCGTTCTCCCTTTCTTTAAAGGTGTGTTAATTTATTTTAGAGTGCAGGCATGAATTTGTTATTTACCTTGATTTTTCTCACAAGTTACAGGTTTGATTTCATTTAAAGTTATTGTGTTATGGATCCATGGTGTGCAGGCTTAGGAGTATTTGATTTCAACTTACATAATATTTCCTTTTAATGTTTGATTTCACTTCTACAAGAACGGTAGAAGCATGTTTTCGGTACAAGCCCATTGTCTGTACTAGTGCATTTCTAATTCTACAAGTTAATTTCATTAGTTAAGTTTCGTAAGTCTTTTATTCCTTTCTTTTCGCAAGATTTCTTTATTCCTTCCTGCAATATTAATGTATGTTTCTAAACTAAGGGAATTATTAATATCTGAGGTTTCACTTAAGATTTGATTGTGTTGTGATGAATATGGAATAAACATTGTAGTAACTTACAGGTCTATGCTTGCACTGAACACTTTCGAAGAAAGGATTGAATTTCATGATTAATTATTGAATGAAACCTCTGAGTTAAAACATAAAAGGGAATATCTAAATTACATGCACAACTATCTCGGGAAAAGCCTGATCCACACAACCCAATGATTTTCGTAATTATATAGAAGAGTTTTTGTTTTAAAGAAAGATTTACTTTAACTCTTGAAAATCATTTCCTGTCTAGAATCTACGTTTGGTTGAAGCATATTTCTGCTTGTGAGAATTTACTTTCAAAATTCTATTTTCTTTGCAATCGATTTCACTTAATACGCTTTTTATTTTTCGAAAGTAATCTAGAAACCGATTGAAGAAATATTGATTATCTGGCGCAAGAACCTCAGATCTGGTATAGGATCAGAGTATTCTAACCCGAAGACTTAGAACTCCTACACAAAGGTCAGAACTTTAGTACAAGTACAAAACACCTTCCGATATCTAAACCTCATTCTAGTGTAGGCACAATATCCTAGTACAAGAACGTTGTTGTAGTACAGGAATAATAGTTTAGTGCAAGAAATAATATCTTTAACGAAGACAGATACATTGAATAACTTATTCATCACACTGTCTCACTGAAGGTAAATATAAAGGGTCATTTTAGTAGTTAAGATTGCTCACAATGAATTAAGAATCAATTTTAGTTTCTGCAAAGGTACTTTTCATTTATTCTAGCACCAAACTTTCATTGAGTATCAATTTCCACTTGATCATCATTTTCCTTTCGATTCTGTAAATTTGTGATTTAAGAAGTAGGAATACAATTAGAAAAGGCTCATATCATTTCTTGGAATTTCCTATGCTATGCCTCGAAGTGTACGAAACCCTGGGTTGACAAATTAAGTGTTGAAAGGAGCTTGCTTAACTGTTATTCCCGAACCTAACATTTTGGCGTCATTGCCAGGGAGGCGTTTCTAAGGATTGGTAAGAACTTTCTTTTTTTCTTTCCTTTATAGTAGGGATAAGTCTATTTTTTTTTTCCTGTAGTGTGCTTCTATTGTTGAAGTATTTCGTAGTGCCAATTTATTTATTCATTTGTAGCATTTGATTTAAGATTATTTTTTGTAAATTTGAAAGTTTTGTCATTTTTTTTTATTTTTTATTTTTATTTTAAGATGAATGCCTAAAAGGGATAGAGGAACGAATCCCAATAAGGGCCGAGGGAACACTGATAAATCTGAAACTTTTTCTCATATTGGACCTTCTTTTGCAGGCAGAAATTCCAAACCGACTCAAACTTATCATGCAGGAACTGTCAACTTGGTTTTTCGAAACAGTAGTTCAGGTGTGACACAACCCAAGAGGGGAAAAAGGAAAAGTAGTGGTGCTCCAAAGACCAATTTGAACCATAGTCAACCTTCTCACTTTAATAGGAGTGGTTTTATCAAGGGAACAAAAATTGTAGAGCATGAGGATCATGCTGAGGGGACTCACAAGAATCAGGGAATTGATGAAGAATCCACCTTTGGACTTCAAATAGTGGATCCCAAAACAATTACTCAAATGAAGAACATTCCACGATCATCTCTCCCTCATTTCTATGGTAAGGTGCACAAAGATCCTGATTCTTTTCTTTTTGAGTTTGAAATCCTATGTAGAACCTATGATTACTCTTCAGATGCCCAGAAATTAAAGTTATTCCCTGCCACTCTCAAGGACTCAGTCTTGTGCTGGTTCATGGCACTCGAAGGGAGAACTATAACTACTTGGGACAAAATGAAGAGGGTATTTTTGACTAAATACCAGGAATATTGTAAAACTAGAGAAATGCAGGACAATATCTTTATCATTGTCAAAGGTGATGATGAGACCTTGGAGGATTACCTAGAGAGACTTTTATACATCCTCTAGAGGTCGAAACACAAATTTGATATAAGTACTATCAGGACCTTTTTTTTATGTCGACTTACTGAATATTCTAGGCATAATTTGAATTTATTGGGACAAGGCAATATTGCATAGACATCTTTTGATCAAATTTGTGACTTGTGCAGGAAATTTTCAAGGAATCAATCTAGATCCAATAGAGGAAATCGAAATAAAACTAGCAAACTTGGATCTAAAGATGATATCATTATTTGTTTGGAGAAAAACATAGACAAAATGAAAACTGAGATAATGACTACTGTTAGCAAGGAAATAGACTCTTTAAAAATTCAGCAGAAATTGGTAGATGAACAAGAGTCTTTGTCTATTTTTTGTCCTAAATGTAGGAAAAAGCATCTTTTAAGAGAATGTCCTACTGATTTAAAATGTGTAATTTGTGTAGAGAACCATGCCACTGAGAAATTCCCCTCCATACCAGGATTAAAATTTGTATTTATAGATATGCATTCTGAACCTGAACTATTACATGCTATGGTAGCATGGAGAAATTGGCCTTAAGTAGGTGCAAGTATGGTTCCTGAACCTCCACCACATTTTTTTAGTCATAATGCGCATCCATATTCCTATTATAACACTCAACACTCTTAACCTTGACAACATGGGAACCATTGTCAGTATGGGCAGCCCCCTCAATGCTAGCAACAAGGATGGAGAGGGTCAAACCATTCACCTCAATCCTATCCTGCACATATGTCATCATATCTTGCTACATATGCACCTCACCATATGTCACAGCCATCCTTTCATCCCCTACCTCAACAAAGTCAACTGATGCCAACATTACCTTTACCACAACCTTTTCGACCACCCCAACCCCCTGTTCATCCAGTACCAAATCCTAATAATAAGGCAGTGCAATTGATACATTCTCTTAAACTGCCCCCTTCTCCTATTCATCAAACCTTGAGCATTGGGATACATGAGCTTCAATTGAGATCGGGAAGGGTAATTAAACCAGGAAAAAAAAAACAACCTATGGTGATCATTGAGGAGAAAAACGAGGAGTAAACTCTTGATCATTCAAAGAACAATGACACCATTCATCCCATTCCCGCACCATGAAAGTTACCATCTTCTTCAAACTGGCCTCCCTACCGAGAGAGGCTAGTTATGGAGAGGAGTGACCCCGAGTCCAGTCTGGCTTCTGAGATGAGGAATCTTTTCATAAGGGTACCTTTGCTTCAGGATATTAGAGAGATCCCCATCTGCACAAAGATCATTAGGGAACTCTGTCTCAAAAAGTCATGGAGTAAGAGAGAAGAACCTTAGACCATTTAATTTTTTGGCCGAGAAGCCAAGTTAATGATAGGATGTGCACAGATGGAAAAGTATACCAATCCTGGAAATCGAGTTGTCTATGTTTAGATAGGTGGTATCCTTGTCCCAAATGTGTTAATAGACCTGGGTGCGGCCATCAATGTCATGACTAGGAAAACCATGGATCAGCTTGGGTTGGTCCATATTCGTCCTACCCCTAATGTGCTTGAACTTGTAGATAGATCAAAAATCAAGCCAAAAGGTGTACTGGATGATGTGGTTGTCTCCATAGATTCTTGGGAATACCCTGGAAACTTTATTGTCCTTTAGCCAAAAAATCCTATGGGTGGACATCCATTGATTCTAGGGCGACCATGGCTTGCCACCACTAATGCTTACATTGGATGTTGCTCTGGTGATATGTATATTTCACATGGAGACTCTACGAAGAAAGTCACCTTATACCTGCCTGCTAGATCTATTCAGGAGCTCAGGGACACTTTGTGGTTAGATTACGACAAAAGTGATGAGGAGACTCAACCTGTTTCTTTGATCTAACAAAGTCTACCCAGGAAGGTGAATTACAAGATTTCTTGAATAATTTGGGCACAATGCCTAATTTTGACATGTTTCGTCAAATCTTTAGTCCATATTTTCAAGCAAATTTTGATTTTCAACCCTCCTCATCACCAGTCTTAAAAGCATCTTCCTGCACTCCTAAGACCAAGACTAATCATGTTGAAATTCGTCCAGGAAAATCCTTACACATCAGTTCAGACCTAGCCTCATCTCAACGAGAGCAGCTTGTTGATTTTTTGGGTGATCACCCTGATTCCTTTGCATGGAGTTATGAGGACATGAAATTCATACCTCCTGAAACCTATACTCGCCATATTTATATTCAGGAGGGAGCCTAACCTATTCGTCAACCCCAAAGGCACATGAACCCTACACTAAGGGATGTTGTGAAAGAAGAATTACAAAAACTCTTAGATGCTAACTTTATATATCCTATATCTAATAGCCAATGGGTCTCCCCATTGGTAATAGACCTGAAAAAGGATGGGAGATGGTGCATCTGAATTGATTATCGAGAACTTAATAAAGCCACTCTCAAGGATTATTTTTCCCTTTCTTTTATTGATCAGGTTCTAGATACCCTTGCTTGGAAAAAGTATTTTTCATTTTTAGATGACTTCAGTGGGTACAACCAAATTCAGATCACACCCACAGATCAAGATAATACCACCTTTACATGTCCATGGGGTAAATTTACTTACCGAGTGCTTCCCTTTGGGCTATGTAATGACATAGCCACCATTCAAAAGGTTGTGCTAGCCATTTTTGTTGATCTCAAGTGTGTTAAGATCTATATGGATGATTTTTCAGTGTTTGCTAACTCATTCCAAGAAGCCCTCAAAAACTTAGAAAAAGTGATTATATGTTGCCAAGAGGCTCACCATGCTTTGAGTGATAAAAAGTGTATATTAATGTGCAAAGTAGGAGTAGTCCTCAGACATTTGGTTTCCGACAAAGGTATCTAGGTAGACCCAGCCAAAATAGAAGTTATATTGCGTCTTCCTGCACCCAAAACATAAAGGGAAGTAAGAGGATTCCTGGGACATGGAGGCTATTATAGGAGATTCATTGAGAACTTTTCTAACATATCTATCCCCCTTTTCCAATTGTTAGCTAAGGATAGTGACTTTATCTGGTCCACACCTTGCCAACAGTCATTTGAGACATTAAAGGAAAAATTAGTGTAGGCACCATTTTTGAGAGGTCCCAACGGAATTCCTCTGATGCCTCAGATACCACTATTGGCAAGGCTTTAGGCCAAGAAGAAAAAAACAATCCTATGATATTTACTTCATCAGTAAAAATTTGTCACCCTCTGAATTGAGCTATACAATGACCGAGAAATAGTTTTTGGCCATAAATTTTGCTATCAACAAATTCAAACACTACATCATAGGCTATGAAGTCTTTGTGCATACTGATCATTCTGCGATAAAATATTTAATGAATAAACCATAGACTAGCAGTAGAGTGACTAGGTGGTTAATGTTGTTATAGGAATTTAATGCTACTATTGTTGATAGACCAAGAAAATATAATGTTGTAGTTGACTATCTTTCTAGATGGAATAATCTTGGTGAAGTAATTCCTGATGATGATGACTTCCCTGACAAACATCTTTTTGATATGTCGACAAAGTCTCCATGGTTTGCTGACACAGCTAACTATTTAGTCACTGGAAAAACACCACCTCACTTATCTGCTCTTGAAAAGCGGAATATCATATTAAAAAGTGTTGCATATTCTTGGGTCCAAGGAGACCTCTTTTACACTGGACCAGATCTTATCATTCGTAGATGTGTAAGAGAGGAAGAAGTGTTTCATATACTGAAATCTGCCCATGATGAACCTAGTGGTGGTCACTTCGTTGATAAGAGAACTGCATATAAAATCTTACACGTTGGATACTTTTGGCCTTCTTTTTTTAAGGATGTCAAACAGTATGTCAAGCGATGTGATAGCTATCAACAAATGGTTCAACCTATTCAAGCCAACAAAATGCCTTCGTGTCCTCAGATTATGATTGAGCCTTTTGAAAAATGGGCTATCGATTTGTATGATGAATAAATCCAACATATATGAATAAAAAGCATATATTGGTTTGTACTGGTTTTGTTACAAAATGGGTAGAGGCTAAAGTTGTTTCTTTTTCTACAAAAAAAGTTGTTATTGAATTTTTGTTTAGTGAAATTTTTACTAGATTTGGTGTTCCTAGAGAGATTGTTATTGACAATAGACAGAAGTTTATTTCTAATAAGGTACAGGACATCATGGATCACCCACAAGAAAACGGCTAGGTGGAGTCTACCAACAAGTTGATTGAATCCATCCTCACCAAAACAGTAAATCTACATAGGAAGGATTGGTCCAGCTGGTTACTTGAAGCCTTATGGGCTTATCGAACCACTTGGTAGAATAGTACATGATATACACCATATGATTTGGTATGTGAGAAACAAGTTCTTTCATTGATAGAGTTCCAGATAAAAACCTTTCAAACATCAGTTCAGTTGGGATTAGATCTCTCAGAAGCACAACAACAATGTCTATTACAGTTAAATGAGTTAGATGAATTTCAAAGAGATGTTGTTCGACAGAATGTGTTAGTATAACATCAACACAAAAAGTGGCATGACAAGTCTATCAGGAAGAAGTAGTTCCAACCAAGTGAATGGGTACTTCTCAATGAATCTAGATTTAAACATTTCAAAGGGAAATTCCATACACGATGGATGGGACCTTATGAAGTAGTCAGAATTTTCAAGAATGGGGTTGTAGAGATCAAAACTATTGATGGGAAAAATTCAGTATTCCTTGTGAATAGGCATAGACTCAATGTATATATTTAACCCCTCGCAAAGGAGGACTTCATGTAGCAAGCGTAGCAGCAACCTGAGTTAGAGATGGTAGGTGGCCATGCCAACCTATTATAGATCTGAGTTTCTCTGTTCAAAAATAGAAATAAAAAATAAAAAAAGAAAAAAGAAAAAAATGACAAAAAACTAAAAATAAAAAAAAAATAAAAAAAATATTTCTTGTGATTGTGAAAATTAGTTTGTTACATGGTCACAGAAGGATCAACCTGAAAACCATCATGCTGGTAGGAAGATCGAAATTTTAATAAAATGGGAATGTTGCTTTATCTTTATATGTGCTAACTATCACCAAGAAGAAGTAAGTTCTTGATTGCAGGACCGAGCCCTTATCCTAGTTTGGAATAGCTGACACATAAAATTTTATGCAAGCAACAATCAATTCCCCCTGCATTTATTTTTGGTTCAACACTATCTAGGCAGATTTTTTTGAGGTGAAAATTTTCCCTTCTTCTATTTCCTTTTTCGTGAAATTCCCTTTATTTTCTTCTTTTTTTTTATCCCATAAAGTTTACCACCCCTTTCTTCATACAGAAACCATCCCTATCCAATTTCGTTCTTCCCTCTTTCTCCCCTGAAATGTTTTTCCTAGATCCCTTTTTTGATATGTCCCTCTTGGTAGTATCACTATTGAATTCCCTGTCATAATTTCCTTCCCATTCTGAAAATTTACCCCCTTTCCCACTTCCTTTCTCCCTCATGGATCATAATCTGGATTCTGATTCAAGCTTATGAAGTAGATCAAAAGGCATGTATTGATACATAGAAGTTGGTGAATAAAACATCCTTTATGATTCAACAAATCCTTCAGAATCCAGCCTATGAATTTTATCAGAAATTTTTGGCCACAATATCCCTTGTGTAGGTATAGGTGTTTAGTGCATGCATTTTCAGTGTAAGAATGTTTAGTGTAGAAATGTTCGGTGTAGGAATTTCCAATGCAGAAATGTCCAATGCAGAAATGTCCAATGCATAAATGTTCAGTGCAAGAATGTTCAGTGCAGGAATGTTCAGTGTAGGAATGTCCAGTGCATAAATGTTTAGTGCAAAAATGTTTGGTGTAGGACAGTTAAAGTGCAGAAATGTTCAATTCAGGAATCCACACTGTTGAGCACTCCCAAGTACAAAACTACATGTCCTGGTGCAGGAACAATGGTCTTTAATGCAAAATTTTGTAGTATGATGTAGAAATACCTGGTGAAAAAATGTGCATTTGGAAAGTTTACTCTTGTTTCATGAAAATCATGTGTAGGCAGAATGACTGCACCACTTCCAGATTGATAGCATTCAATAATTTTTTATTGTGATTAAGCTTTGTTTTATCATCAGCTAAAATAGGAAGGAAAATCTTTAAAGTACCATGTACACCTTGTGTGAAATAATGAAGTGATAGAAAGATGTGTACGATTTAACCTGTCATACCATACTAACTTTTTTGAAAAATCTCGTTACCTGTTAATGATGACCCAACCTTATACCATACCGCACTTGATTGTCATATTAATCATGGCACCTTAACCATCGCCTTCACCAATAATTATCTTTGCTTGTAGAATAACCTATCCGTATCGCATCCATCCCAAGGTGTACATTTAATGATGGAGCATGACCATTAGGAGATGGTCAATAAAGTGGTGGTGAGATAGCTCAATTATCATAAGATTTGTTTTATACATAGCTCCTAAATAACCGTGTGATTTTTCTAAAAAAAAATAGACAGGGTTTAGTGAATTAAGGATGGCACCCGTGAGAATTGAACCCTGTTCCATGAAAGAGTTAGAACAAATAGCTAAATACCAGAACAGTCTTCCACTATTGCAGGAATCTGGGTTCCTCCCGTTTTTGCTGAAATTTAATGGATTTGACTCGGCCGTGGCATTAGAGTTTTCTCAGACCTTTTATGGGATCCGATCCAAGGTAGGATCAGTGGAATTTGAAGTAATGGAACAATATATATCACAAGCCACGGGATTTCCCACAGTAGGTGAGAAGTGGTTAAAAAAGGAGAAGATCGAGAAGAAAATGTGGGCCAGTTTGTGGTCGACAGGAAACAAAAATTAGATTGGAAGAAAGGACTACCACGCACTGCCATTGAAGGAAAATGGAAAGACTTGTTGTACATACTACAAAATTTCCTCACCTACAAGGGTTGCTACTCGTTGACCTTCTTGTATCATATTCGGCTATTTCTACATTTTGAGTCAAGTAAACTTATCAATTTCCCTTATTTTCTGCTAAGAATCTTGAAAAAAATGTCAAAAGGAGTTCAGAGAAGTAAGATGAGCCAAGTTGCATGCAAGTTATACCATCATGGGTTGATTGCAATTCTATTTAAGAAGGAATTGGAGGTCAAGAATATGACCTGGGAAGCATTTTTGAATGAGCTACAGAAAAGAGGTGCAGGGAAATCCTCCGGCAAGAAGAGTGCAAGAAAGAAGGGGAAGCCTAAAACCCTAAACCTGCGCCCTGCCAAGATTAAGAACAGAGAAGAGTTAGGGCAGGTAGAGGAGCGAGAACTCGTTGTTGAAACCTTACCTACATTAAAAATGAGGACTCGGAGCTCGGTCAAGAGGACTACCTCCTTGAACGAAGCCCACATTCAATCGACTTCCCTAATCAATTTGGATGACTCCCCATCTCCTTCACCAGCTATAGACAACCTTACAGTTCTTGTGGATGCTGTGGCTCATACAGTGATTAGTGAGGGGGGTATTGATGAAGAAGACAATACACCCTTGTCAGTTTTGCTTGGAAAAATGAAGAAAAGGAAAATGACGCCGACACCTAGTGCACGTGCAAATAAAGGCCCGATAAAGGATCCAATGGATTTTGCAATGCAGGGTACTGAAACACTTCATGATATTGAAATATAAGAGGATAATGACCAGGGAAATATCAACCTCGATGATGCCGACACTGGTCTGGAGTCAACTATTGAGAAAACCCATGCACAAGAAGATGTCATTAAGGAAGACCCCACTCTCCACTTAAACAGTCAAATAGAAGAGCTCAAGCAACGTATCTCTGGGTTGGAGGTACTGAACCAGACTTTGAAAGTACAAGGGTGTTGTGGGGAAAAGTATCCGACTCGGTATGACTCTATCCCTACTCTAAGGGTGATAGTTCCTTAGCAACAACTGAAAGTAAAGCTTTGATATTTTCCTTTATGAAAGTACAGAGAAGGAAGAAAAGATTGACCAACTGATATCCTTCGCTTTTGTCGATCTTGTCTTCTCTCTTCGCCTCTCGCTCCCAGCTCCTTGTTCTCTTGCTGGCCCAGCTACACAAAGATCCTGCAAAAAACAAGAGAGGGAAACTACAAGAAACATGTACTCATAACTGATGCATGGATTAGAGTGAATCAGATATACAAGTAAATACAATACATCAATGCAATACAAGTATATATGAGAACATTCAAAGCTTTATTGATAGAAGTAAAAGGTTCTGAGAAGGTTACAACCATAAATGGCTCCAATCCAGGCAGCACCTCCCCAGCAGCAAGAAATCTCCTCTTCCCCTCTATAAAAGCAATCACCCAATAGCTCTAAATGTAACCCAACAGCACTTCCTTGCTTTGCCCAAAATTCCAGCCTCCTGAGCTCATAGGAGAGAGCTCAATATATAGATGAATTGAGAAAGGATGAGTCAGCTTGCAACTGATGTGTAGCTGCCTTGTGTCCTCTCTCTCTTCAGTTAATCTTTAGTTAGTCTTCAGTTCTTGAGTCCACTTGGTGAACCTTGCTTCCACTTGGAGAAACAAAGCCTCTGACTCATCACAAGGCGAAATACCTGATCCAAGTGTCATTTTTGGAAGTTTCCAAGGTAATGACTCATTGTGCCACATGTCCAATCTTGCCCAGCGCAGGTAGCCTTCATTGATTTTGACTTTCAGCGCAGGTACAAGGAGGAGCAGTTGACTTCCAGCGCAGATGCTCAGTGGAGCAGCTGACATGATCCAAAAATAGCCTGTTTTTGAGTGTTTTCAGGTGGAGAACTGATCAGGAGTGCTGTGGTTTGCTGACCTTGTTCCTCTAGGGGTAAGAACAACATGTTTAGGGACTGAGGATCCCTGTAATTATTGACATTTCATGCTCCATGCTGCGAGGCACAAAAATGTCTATAACAGTTGCCCCCTAAAGTATGAGGTCGTTTATCGGGTGAAATGCTTTATCCAGAGGGTCCGAAGTTCATTCAAGTGCTGAGAGGTGCCCTGTAATACAATACAATACAATACATTATTTTTCATTCTGCTTTCATGATCTAGCTAAGGCGGGCATTCCCATGCTCAGCTTTATAAATACATTTTGGTACATAGAACAGACGATCGTCTGATAATTTTCTACTGAAATTATCATCCTTTGAATAGGATGATCATCTGCTGCAATGATGTACATGACAAATGCTTTTATATTTCCTGAATATATATCGCAGCCCGGATGGATGAAACTAGATCCGGGGTCTTCAAACTCGTTCGATCTTCACTCTAAGTACAAGTCGATCCATGTGAGAATTTCGCTGAAGTCGAACATGGAAAGACATCGCTTGATTACCGGTCAATGATGAAAACCGTTAACAAGCGCAAGAGGAATCACCGATAATGATAATGACCCTCAAGGTACTCCAGTACAATTCACGTGGCGTGAATAAAAGACTTGGCGTCGAACGCCACGCAAAATCTTCTGGTCGAAGGTCATTGATGTATACCTGTCGCCGGAAGTGAGAAACTTGCCATTGAGGCATGCAAGCTTCAAAGTACTGATGGGGGTGTTCCTTGATCAACTTCTTGGATAATGAGCTGAGGTCGACAAGAAGCGATCTGTCAAAGGAGGGCCTTAATGAATCCCACGTCAATGACATGGAACGGAGCTAATGATTTTAATGGAGGTGAAAACAAACTGTGACATATGATTCAGGGTGGCGATCATGAATGGATGAAGGATAATGTATGGCAGTGGATGGGACACGGTTGACACTTTCAGAATGACCTCTCTTGAACATATAACGACACTGATGCGATGGATCGGTAGCATTACCCCAAAATGTGGATGGTTTGGCGAAGACCATGGTGATGAGACCGGTGAATGAAACAACCCAACCCGATGTGGTACAGAAGAAAAGTGTCATGTTCAAGAGCGACTTGCTACCATTAAGCTTTGATGTTCTCCCAATTTTTCCCCAGTCATTTCTGACCAGTACCTCTTTATTTTTGTCAAGCTTGAGGAGGATAACATATGCTTGTTCTATAACCTGCCCTTCGGGCAAGCCCATCGCTATGATTTAACGAGCTTAGCGATAGGGAAACTCGTTCTCGTCTAAAGACAAGTTTGTCGCTATTTAATCATTTTAACGAGTCTAACGACAAGAAAAACTCAGTCCTTTTCATTTTTAGAGAGTCAGAAAAGGTACAGAAAGTTAACTCCATAATTCCTTTTTCGTCATCTAATCCCTTAAGTCCGAAAAAGTATAAAACAATACAGAAGGGATGGGTGTTCGGTACTTTTAACGAGCCGAACAAGACAAGCGCTCGATCTTTTTGTGCAATAATCCCTCAGGTCCAAAAAGATTAAAATCTAGAGGAGGGATAGCTCTTCCGGTCGTTTAACGAGCTGGAAGGCCAAAACTAGGCAATCTTTTCATATTTTACGAGTCAGTTGAAAAGAGCTTAAAGAAGACTCGTCTTTTGAGGAACGAGTGATAAACAGGGATAGCAGCAGATTCCAGGTACAGGTTGGAATTTTCCAATCATGGCAGTGTCACAAGGATGGCTAGGTGAAATCACTCTTCGCAGATGTTCCTCAAAATGGGTAAACACACAAATGGAAGTGAATGATCGGCCAAATGAAAAGTGGAGGTGACGGTGCACAAACACGACCAAGGCTTTTATGGCTGATGAATTTTATGATCACAGTGGTTATTTACCGAGATGGGTTCATTTTTTAATGAGCTTGAATGCGCCAAAACACTGCTCAATGCTTATGTTTATTTTTTAACGAGCATGAATTCCGCGTTAAAACTGCTCGGATCTTGCGTTTATTTTTTAACGAGCATGAACTATGTGCCAAAACTGCTCGATCTACCAGTCATAAAAAAAGAATGCCTCCTGTGAGATAGCTATTTTTTAAGGAGCTTTATCTCACGAAGCTATGCTCCAAATTTGGCAAGTTTTTCTTTTGCCCCACAGGCTTTCTTCATGCAAGGTCGGAATCGGCTAATCCTACGAGTTTAAAGGGTTAGACCTACAGGTTTAAAGGGAGGACCTAAAAATTTAAAAAATAAATAGTCGTCCCTCGCTCACATTCCAAAAGGTTTGCATGCCCCTAGGTATAGGATAGAATTTCGAGGCTGCCCCTCCTCTCCCCTACCTCTGCTTTTCTTTGGGTGTTCACAGCTACTTGTCATCTTGCCAATCTAATGTTAACGATACTAGTCTTCTCGTTATTTTAAGGGGTCTTACGCGGTACTCAGTCTTCCCGTCGGCCCAACTTTTAACGAACAACTATTTGTGACAAGAGAAGAACACTACTCAAAGACAAAACATTGGTATTATTGGGGGAGGCTTGCCTCTTTCTTATTATCCAAAGACAGTTCTATTTGCTGCCGCAAATCAATCTCTTTCTTTGGCGATGTCTATCATTAGGTTACTCAAAGATGGTTACCCTATGTCACAACAATAGAATCTCTTTCTTTGGAGGCTGCCCCTACTTATCCTTCAAAACATTTGTTTTAATGGGTGAGGCTTGCTTTTCCCCAAAGATGGTTACTGCTTGTTGCAATAAGGGAATTCCTACTTGGGCATTGCCCACATCTTTAGACAAAGGTGAATGACTATGTTTGCCAAACACATGACTTTAACAAAAGAATACTATTCCAGAACAACCCCTCTTCCATCCACGGACGGGGTACGGACTAGTCATATTCTTCTGCGGAAATTCTACCTTATACCCAGGGTTTCTTCTGCCCGAAGCAGACCAGGGTGCATGCTCCCTGGGTTCCAGTCTTTCTTTCCGAATCACTCGCACTCATCGGGAAGGAGGACTGGGGGTGGAGGCAAATCTTGAGTGAACAGACCATTTAGGATTGGTATTTGACTATTTTCTATGCGAGATCCTGGAAATGAAAGTTGGTCTACGAGCTTGACCATCCTTCCTTCGTGTGGAAAACACATTACTCTAAAGAGTGAGGAGACTATCGCTCCCATGCAATAAATATAGTCACGCCCAAGGAGTAGGTTATAATCCAAGGGTCCTTGGACGACCATCACGTTCAAATTAACGGTCTTCCCTTTCAATGTAACAGGCACATTGGGGAGGATTCCTAATGGTCGACTGGTTCCTTTATCAAAACCTGAGAGATTTCTTAACTCAGGTAAAAGCGCCGGGGAGCCCAGTGCTTTCCAAGCAATAGAGGAAAGGATACTCACAGACGCCCCTTCATCAATGATAGTACCAGCCATAATCATTCTATAGATCTGGACAATGATTCTGAATGGTATACTGGCTGGTAACCGGGGTCTGCCTAGTTGATTCCAATCAAAGGATACAACCAGGTTGCTTGGTGGTGGGACCGAATATACGGCCGGGTACGACCCTGATGATGTTCCTTCCTGCGATAAAGGAATGGGCGCATTGCCCTGACGCTCATCAGAGTCGGTGCTGATGAAAAGAACCTGGATGGTGTCATCCTTATTCTCTTCAGTGAGGGTGTCGCTTGAAGATGGATCTTCAATGACGGAGTCATTGGACGATGATACCTCTGAAGGAAGAACCGGGTCAACTACCGTTTCAACCTTTAGACTTTCGTCTGGTCTAGATTGAGTAGGTTCATTCTCAATGACCGACACTTCAGCTGACCACTTGAGCGGGTCAACTGGATTTTCAACTATCGAGGGATTAGGCGCGAGTTTTTGGTATCCAGGAGGAAGTCACAACGGTGAAACCGGGCGATCTTCCAAAACTCTCTTTGCCTCATCTAAGAATGGACATCGGTGGATGGCATGCTCGCCTTCACACAACATACAGGGTGATCTTGGTCTCCCTCTTCGTCCTTCACTCTCGCTAGTTGACGGACTGCAATCAACATGACTACCAGAGGTTGATGCTACCGGATTGTGCAACCTTGGGGACCAGTCCCTTAGTATCCGGGGAATACAAGGACAATCACGATGGAAGTGGGTCCCTTTGCAAATGACACATGGCGATTTAGGCCCGGTCGGTGCAGTGTGTGGGTTTTTGTCAGATATCTTTTGCTTGCCCCCAGTCGCCTTCGCCATAGGCTCCTTCTGCTTCTTTTCTTTCTTCTCCATGGGAGGCTGAATTTTGACGGCTCTACCTCGTAAAGATGAAGGATGGGAGGAAGAATTGTAAGAAGTGGAAGGCTGGTGGGTGACTCTAGATTGGTCTGACTGTTGATTCGACTGCTCAGGATTAGTGGCGATCTGGACTACATTAGTTGAAAAGAGCCATACAGGTAGGCCAATTGTCAATCCTGGAAGTGACAATGTTGCCATATGAGGCGCACCAACATCTCCCCAAGAGGAGAAGGGATTTGGACTTCCTCCAAGGTTGTTTCCTTGGTTGGTGGACTCCATACTTTTCAACTGGAAGATCAACGTGGGAATAATAGGTGATTATGTTCCGCTTAAAATAAATTTTATTAACGACGCTTTTAGACACAAACTTGCTTTTTCGTGTTTTAAGAGTCGAGAAAAAGCTAAAGATGACTCTAGTCGCCTTCGATGTATTAACGAGCCCGAAGTGACAAATGCTCGGTTGGACCTTTTCAGTTATAGAGTTTGAAAAGGGCCAAAAGAAACTGCTCTGGAGATCTAGGCAGAGGGTGTGCCAAACCTTTCGTGAAACCACAGAACACGTTTTACGGTACGGGTGGTCGATCTTCGTGAATGTTGTGTTCACTGCATCGCGATCAGTAGGGCGGCCGACACGGTTTCCTATGTATAAATGATAATTGCCTATAGGGGTCTCCCAATATATACGCGACAGTACGTGGGAGCACAAGTCCGTATTAGTGCCAACGTCTCTCAGGAGGAATCACCCACCTTCGTAGAGATCGACAGTCACTATGTTTAACGACGCCGAAACACGTCTCTACCTAAACCTCTAGATGTTTGCGTTATGTTACAAAGCGTTGTTATGTAAATTGGATTTATTTTAATGTTGATCTTGCTTAATAGTTTGCCTTTAAGGATCACCACGAGATGTATATATACAACTTCCTAAATGCAATCTAAGATGAGAAGCAAAACTTTCAATCTTTCAACTTTGAAAACCTTAATCTACTGAGGGAAAAGAAAGACATCAACTTTTCACACAGATCATAGAACACACACTAAATGCACTTTTTCCTAAATCGTCAAGCACACAGTCAAATGCAAAATGCACAATGCATGTATTTTCTTTTCTTTTTCCTTAATGTTGATGTAAGACAAAAAGGAAACTATTGTATAACTTCGAATCTAATTTCAAGCGAAAGTAAACAAGCTTGCCCAAAATCAAAAGACACCTTAAGATCGACTTGTTTAGACACTGGAAATGTATAGATTCAAACCATAGAACGAAAAACAAACAAACTCAAACAGCCATGAACAGTAATAAAACTAGCTCTTAAGATCACAAAGACACTTTTACAGTTCAGGATCTAAGAGGCCACAGCTATACTGGTTTGCTTTTCACAATGGGAAACCGTAACTGAAACAAGAAATACTAAAAGAACAATCACAGTTTCATCACACAACTGAGGCGGAATAATGTCAAGGAAAGTTGGTTTACAGCAAGTACAAATGACAAGCAATCAGCAGCAAAATAACAGTGAAAACAGGGCCAAGACTCAGTGGGAAACCTCAGGAAGACATAGCCTAACTGGTTCAGCGCAGGCTCTGGTCTGTCAAACTGACTCTCAGCGCAGTTCCCGAAGGGAGTACCTGCGCTGAAATGCAGACTGCCTGTGGACAGCCTGCACTGAGACACGAGAGTTGCGTTTACAAGGATTTCCGGGTCATAAAAAGCTCAAAAATTCACTGTTTTTGCTGAAATAAAAAGCTATAGGTCAAGTACAAGCTAAGGGATGATCAAGAGGATGAAAATCTATCACAAAGAGCACAAAAGGATCTTTGTAGATCAGCTCTTCAAATCATGAACTTGCTCATAAATGAGCCAGAGTAGCTGCCCCTCTACTTCGCTTTTGATATAGTCAAAAGCTTTTCGATTCGGTACTCTTTGGTTCAGGAAATGAATAGCAAAGATACTACAAACACAATCAAACGGATACGCTCCCCAGCGGAGTCGCCAGTTTGTTGTGGGGAAAAGTATCCGACTCGGTATGACTCTATCCCTACTCTAAGGGTGATAGTTCCTTAGCAACAACTGAAAGTAAAGCTTTGATATTTTCCTTTATGAAAGCACAGAGAAGGAAGAAAAGATTGACCAACCGATATCCTTCGCTTTTTTCGATCTTGTCTTCTCTCTTCGCCTCTCGCTCCCAGCTCCTTGTTCTCTTGCCGGCCCAACTACAAAAAGATCCTGCAAAAAACAAGAGAGGGAAACTACAAGAAACATGTACTCATAACCGATGCATGGATTAGAGTGAATCAGATATACAAGTAAATACAACACATCAATGCAATACAAGTATATAGGAGAACATTCAAAGCTTTATTGATAGAAGTAAAAGGTTCTGAGAAGGTTACAACCATAAATGGCTCCAATCCAGGCAGCACCTCCCCAGCAGCAAGAAATCTCCTCTTCCCCTCTATAAAAGCAATCACCCAATAGCTCTAACTGTAAACCAACAACACTTCCTTGCTTTGCCCAAAATTCCAGCCTCCTGAGCTCATAGGAGAGAGCTCAATATATAGATGAATTGAGAAAGGATGAGTCAGCTTGCAACTGATGTGTAGCTACCTTGTGTCCTCTCTCTCTTCAGTTAATCTTTAGTTAGTCTTCAGTTCTTGAGTCCACTTGGTGAACCTTGCTTCCACTTGGAGAAACAAAGCCTCTGACTCATCACAAGGCGAAATACCTGATCCAAGTGTCATTTTTGGAAGTTTCCAAGGTAATGACTCACTGTGCCACATGTCCAATCTCGCCCAGCGCAGGTAGCCTTCATTGATTTTGACTTTCAGTGCAGGTACAAGGAGGAGCAGTTGACTTCCAGCGCAGATGCTCAGTGGAGTAGCTGACATGATCCAAAAATAGCCTGTTTTTGAGTGTTTTCAGGTGGAGAACTGATCAAGAGTGCTGTGGTTTGCTGACCTTGTTCCTCTAGGGGTAAGAACAACATGTTTAGGGACTGAGGATCCCTGTAATTATTGACATTTCATGCTCCATGCTGCGAGGCACAAAAATGTCTATAACAAAGGGTCAGTGCAGAAACAGAAGAACACAGAGCTGGAAGGAGAAGTGAACGAGAAAAAATCCCAAGTGAAGATATGGAAATTTTAAGCATCAAAGTGCTACAGTCATCTCAGAAAGGTGACCAAACGACTCAAGAAGGCTCAAGGCAAGAAAAGGAAGACAATGAAAGCAGGAATTAACATATAAATACAGGATTGAAAGAAGGCTCCCTTGTTTAGGTTTTTTTTGCAACAGGTAAAGGTTGTGTGAGGACACACATCAAAATAGGGATGGGGGGATGTTGGTAGGCTAAATTGTCCTTTCTTAAACCTCTATCCTACTCTAGACACATGACCTAAACCTTTGTTTTAACCTAAGACCCTATTCATTCATGTACTTTTCTCTAAAATCATGCACATTCCTGCACCCTCTTTGTATTTTAATATTTAAAGGTTTGTCACAGAATTAATTACTTATTTATGAATTTTATAGCTTTAATTATCCTTGCAACTAATATTTGTCTTTCCTAAAGTATTTGATAAGAAAATGTATTAATCATTGTGATAGTATGGTCAAGTGCATGCAGGGTTCCTGCACCTAATGGTGGATTCCTACACTCCTGTGACGGCTTATTCATAGGATTCCTGCACTAGTTGTAGATTCTTGCACCAACTAGAAAATTCCTGCACTCCTAGGATAGCTCATTGTTGGGCAGTGGATCCCCCCATAGCATGTTTTTGGGGCTTAAATCCCGAGTTCGGGTCAATTTAATGTAAAGACCCGCAAAATGTGGGCACGAAGCGTGAGAGACTTGGGTTGTACGCCCTAAAATAATGTAATTTAATGTAAGTGTAAAAGTCAGTCTTAAGTTTTTAGAGAAGTAATAGATAGATGTGAAGGCATGGTTAGACTATAGAGGTGAAATTGAAGTGTATTGGGTCGTAGTAGAGGGTAGAGGCTCTACAGCTTAGTGCACAGAGGCCTAGTAGAGTCCGCAGTTGAGTGCACAGACCCCTGCAGCTGAGTGAGTAGGAAGGAGTCGAGTCTGTACTGGATCAAGCTTTGAAGGAATTATTAATAAATATTAGTTGGTTTGATATATTGTGCATCTGGTTCATAGATCTGTAATTGAATGTTATGTGTTGGTGATACCTGTTTATTTATCTGCACGCACTTATATGTATGCTTATGATTGAGAATCTTCTTAGTAATTAATGAACAAACCCTAATTAAGGAAGAATTGGGTAATTAACATTGATCGCACTGCGGCTGAAGCTACGCGAAGGCGGTTGCATAGAACACCAGAAGCTTTCAAGTAAGCGTAATCTAGTAAGCATGAAGGTTGGATCGAGCACCGATCTCCCACATCAAGACATCCCTAAAGTGTGGAAACCTAGTTCCAGCACCCTCCCATACTACCTCAGGTGGGATCTCAGTCCACGCTCCGCAGAGTGTTTCCGAAAGAGCTGGTAGTACCGGGATATTCTTGGCTAAACTCACTACTGAATCTGGGTCAGGCCCCATGTAGCCAACAAATGGTTCCGTTGCCAGGACTGGGATCTGCCTAAGGGATGTCTAATGTCGGAACACTAGAACCCAACGAAGAAGGAAATTGAAGAGTGGTTGGACAAAAAGATTCACGAGTTCGTGACACAGGAAAATAGAACTCTGCAAGTATCTGAGAAAAGGTGGCTGGATTGGTACATATATATGGAAATCGATGAGATTTTCTTCGCATCCTTTCTTTCTAAGTTGTATGAGTGGATCACAAGATTAGCCAACAGCCAGGGAAGGTGTAACCTCGACCAACCCATAGTGTGGAGTCCAGAATTAGTGCGCAAACTAGAGACATCAGAAGAAAATATCGCAAGAGCTGTGGACCACTGGCTCCACCGAATAATAGGGGGATTCATCATTTAGTTCGCGATAGACACAATTGTGAGCTACAACGAAGCAGAACGACATTTTCTCAAAGGACTGTGAGGTAAGTATATTAAATCTTTGAATACCTGGATTAAGATGTTGTTATGTGAAAAGTGGGTCATGCGAATACATTAATGTTTGGAACGACGCGGAGTGGAAAAATCTACAAAGGTAGCAGGGAATTATAAAATTGTCCATTAATTTCACCATTGCGACACATCGAGGAAGAGCTCGCTCGGTTCTCTCCGAGAAGTGTGGTTCGGTTGATAAAGCAACGTATTCCGCAGTTACCACCTCCACCCACGCCACCACCCGCTTCACCTCCCTCCTCTCCATCTCCACCCACTCCACCTCCACTAACCCTTCAGTTCAGCATGGCAAACGCGATCAAGCTACTTGTATTCAGAGGAGTAGGGAATGAAGATCCGGACCAGTTCTGGTTCGTGGTAAGAGCAGTATGGGAACCGCAAGGGGTCATGGATGACAACATTAAAAAGGCTACACTGGTGAGCACGTTGCTGGATCATTCATCGACGTGGTATATTAAGCACTCTAATGACCACCCAAACGTAGGGATAACAGAGATCCAGAATGCGTTGAATAGAGAATTTAGTTGACCGAAGTCTGAGACACAGTCGATCATTGTGTTTAAATAGATCGTGATGCTCCCGGGGGAGACCCCCTGGGATCTAGATCAGCAAATGAAGAGTATGATCCATGAGGCTAATATTACGCTCACGGACGTGTAGCACTGTGCATGGTTTCTGGCATCCTTGACACCACACCTGAGGATGGCATTGTCACAACAGAAGCTTTCAACCCAGACCGAAGCGTTGGAAATGGCGATGAGGTTGCATGAGACACTGATACAAGACCCTGGGTTGGGAGTTCAACAAATCCACGTGAAACTACAAAATCTATGCTTGGAGATGCAGAGTTTGAAGCAAAATAGGACACCACGGAAAGAGGCGCGCGATGAAGTATGGTGCATAAAATGCGAAGGCCGGGGCCATGATGAGGACCACTATATAGTATTCGCAAATTACTTGGAGGGAGGGGGACCAATTCCACTGAGACCAAAAGCATAGGCAGGGCCAAGTGTGACACTAGCGTTATGGTGCCCAATCTGTCAGATAGGAGGAAAACACATGACAAACAATTGTCACTTGCTGCAGAAGTATACATAAACTCCACAACAACTATTTTGTAATTTGTGTAGTTTAGTAGGCCACGACAAGCACACTTGTCGCAGTTACGAGCTCATGATGGATCGGGCCCTAGCCTATAGAACGCAAACCAAAACGTGAGCCCTCAACCCAGCTGCGGGGATGATGCGTGCTGGATTTCAGGGGTGAGGACGAGGATGAGGAGGAATGGGGCCAGGAAGGGGCCATAGACAGTTAATTTGCTACAATTGCGGAGGACCAGGGCACTACGCCCACGATTGTACCAATCCGACGGGAATATCTTGTTCATTGTTATGAAACCAGCTCAAGAAAAAGATAGAAAAGATAGATCAACTCCTTAAAATTCAGCCTCTTCAAGGGGGCAACCTCCTTTACATTACATAAATGAACAATTCTTGGATGATTCAAATGAAAAAACCTCCTTTCTATATATAGGAGTCTAAGGAGTCACAATATAACCCAGCCGACCTAACAATAATAATATAAAGCCACAAAAATAACAAAAGAGGGATTCTATGGGGCACAGTAATAACAATATGGGGACAATAGGGGCACAACAATATTAATAAGGGGTACAACTACAATAGTAATGGGGTAATCACTAGTATTATAGGGACCCAACATGCCCATCTCCTTCAAAAAAGTGTTGTCCTCAACACTTGAGTAGTTCTGGATGCTTCTGTATAAAATTCTCATCCTCCCATGTGGAATCTTCAGCAGATAAGTTCTTCCACTTGACAAGATACTCTGAAATTGGTCGATTTCGTAGCTGTCGAGTTCTTGTTTCTGTGACTGCTTCTGGTTCCAATATAATTTTTCCTTCCTCGTCAAGTTCTGGAAATATTGTTTGAATTGGGAGCTTATCGCTTATAACCTTCTTTAAACATGAAACATGGAAAACTGGGTGCAATCGAGACGCTGCAAGAAGCTCCAATTTGTATGCCATAGTACCAATCTTTTGCAACACCTTGTATGGACCATAATACTTTGGTGATAATTTATTATCCTTCTTGGCTTGCTTGAGGGACATTTTCTTATATGGTTGTAGCCGTAGGAATAACCAATCACCTACATCAAAACTTCTTTCCCTGCGATGTTGATCTGCCTATTGTTTCATTCTATTCTGTGCCAACACAAGGTTATTCTTTAAGAGTTGGAGGACTTGTTGTTGATGTTCGATGTGATGTTCCACTGCTTGAACCTTAGAATTTTCTCTTAAATATGATGTGATGGATGGTGGCTGATACCCATAAAGTGCCATAAATGGGGTCATTTTTGTTGTTGTATGGAAGGAAGTGTTATACCACCATTCAGCCAGAGGCAACCATTTGACCCATTGTGTCTGTTTATCAGATACAAAGCAACGAAGATATCCTTCCAAACATTTGTTTACTATCTCAGTTTGCCCATCAAATTGAGGATGATAAGATGAGCTATGAGCTAACTGAGTACCAAGACAAGAAAATAATTCTGTCCAAAAATTTCCAGTGAAAATGGGATCTCTGTCACTTACAATAATCTTTGGGTTTCCATGTAGCTTTTGAATTGTTTCCATAAATGCAGTAGAAACTATACTGGCTTTAAATGGATGTGATAATGCACAAAAGTGTGCATACTTGGTAAGTCTGTCAACTACCACCATGATGACACTGTTTCCCTTAGACTTGGGTAAACCTATGATAAAATCCATTGAAAACTCCTCCCAACATTGGCCTTGAATGGATAAAGGTTGTAATAGACCCGGTGTCTTAATTGTTTCAACTTTATTTTGTTGGTAAACCAAACATTCCGCCACAAAATTTTGAATATCTGATTTAAGGCCATCCCAAAAAAATTCCTTCTTAACCTTGTGGTAAGTTTTTAAAAATCCCGAGTGCCCTCCTAAGGGAGAAGTGTGCAATTCCATAAGAATCTTTTGTTTTAGCTGGGAATTCTTATAGAGGTATAAGCGATCTTTGTACCATAACGAATCATTTTTCCAGCTAAATGTATACGACATACTGGAATCTTGTTGTAACTTTCGAATAAGTTCCCACACTTCTTCGTCATTCTTCCATTCCTCCCTTGCTTCGTTTATCCAATCTAGTTGGATAATAGAAATGGTGCACAACAATGCTTCCACATCCTCATCCTTTCTTGAGAGTGCATCTGCCACCACATTTTGCTTCCCTTTTTTGTAGATGATTTCAAAGTCATAACCCAACATCTTTGTGACCCACTTTTGTTGCTCTTCAAAGGATAATCTTTGTTCTAAAAAGTATTTAAGGCTATCATGATCCGTTTTTACCTTGAAGTGTCTTCCCATTAGGTAGGGTTGCCATTTCTTAAGTGCATGGCGTATTGCCAACATTTCCTTCTCATAAATAGCTTAGTGTAAAACCTTTCCCTTGATTGGATGACTTTCAAAAGCAATGGGTCTTTCATCTTGCATTAAAACAGCACCAAATCCATTTCTTGAAGCATCACATTCCACAATAAAGGTTTTTGTGAAGTCTGGTGTAGCTAAGACAGGTGCTTGGAACATTGCCTCTTTAAGATGTTCGAAGGCCTTTTTTGCTTTTGGAGTCCATGAAAATGCATCTTTCTTCAGTAGTGTTGTTAGAGGTGCTGCTATTCTCCCATAATTCTTAAAAAACTTGCAATAATACCCTGTCAACCCAAGAAATCCTTGCAGATGCTTTATGGATGTGGGGATTTTCCATTCCTTAATGGCTTTAATTTTGCTAGGGTCTACCTTAACTCCTTCATGAGATACAATATGACCCAAGTATTCCACCTCTTGTACTCCAAAGAAACATTTGGATATTTTTGCATATAATTGTTTCTCCTCCAATAGTTGTAGCACCCTGTCAACATGTTCAACATGATCCTTCCAAGACTTACTATAGATTAGTATATCATCAAAAAATACTAACACAAATTTTCTAAGGAATGGTTTGAAAATTGAATTCAACAAACCTTGAAATGTTGAAGGTGCATTGGTAAGGCCAAAAGGCATGACCAAAAATTCATAATGACCCTCATGAGTTCTAAATGCTGTTTTTGGAATGTCTTCAGTCTTCATTCTGATTTGATGATATCCTGAACGAAGATCCAACTTGGTGAAGTAAATTGATCCATGCAATTCATCCAGTAATTCATCAATGACAGGAATGGGAAACTTATCTTTAATAGTGAGCTTGTTGAGCTCCCTATAATCCGGACACATGCACCATGATCCATCCTTCTTGTGCACCAATACTACTGGAGCAGAGAAAGAACTTTGACTCGATTGAATTATACCAGCCTCTAGCATTTCTGCAACCATACGTTCAATTTCACTCTTTTGGGCATAGGGATATCTGTACGGCCTGATGTTTGGAGGAACACTTCCTGGAATTAGATGAATAGCATGATCATGATCACGAATAGGTGGGAGACCTTTGTGATTCTCAAATACCTTGGAATGATTGTCCAAGAATTTTTGGAGATCTCGAGAAATAGATGATTCCAATGTGGAAACATATAGCGAACATAATTGTGCAATTACACCTTTTTGTTCCTTTTTTAGAAGCTTTGTCATACCGTTAGAGCTGATTATCTTTCCCGGTTTCCCTGCAATACCCCTTAATTCAACTTCCTTTCCTTCCACAGAAAATTTCATGAAAAGTTCTTGAAAATTAAAAGCTATTGTACCCAAGGATTGTAGCCATTGGACTCCTAATACAACATCAGCACCTCCCATTGGAATGGAAAGCATTGGGCTAGTCAATACATATTCTCCCATGGATAGCTTGATATTATGGCACTTTCCAGAGAAATTTATTGTTCCTCCATTTGCAACCATCACTTGACACTCTGGTGCTGGATATAAGAAGCAATTCAATTCTTTTGCTACCTTACAATGAATAAAATTGTGGGTACTTCCTGAATCAATCAACACTATTACCTTTTTCTTCTTGATTTGTCCTTCTATCTTGATGGTTTGAGGAGTGGTAATTCCCGCCAATGCATTACAAGATATGGTTAGATTCATTTGTTCTTCATCTAGGCTTTGTTCTTGGAGTATATCCTCTTCTTTTGACCTTTCTTGCTCCTTTTCTTCTTCCTCTTCACAATCTATGTAGAATAATTTCTTCTTAGCACACTTATGACCTTTAGTGTATTTGCTATCACAACTGTAACAAAGCCCTTTTGCTCTTTTTTCTTCCAATTTTTGTGGTGTCAACCTTATAGGTTGTGGAAGACTAGAGGCAACAACACTTCCGTCTTTATAGTTGTGAGTGGTATGCTTCCTGGTTGCCATAATTTTGCTTTCCATTTTTCTTGCTAATTTGAATGCCTTCTCTAATGAATCAGGTTCCAAAAGACAAACATCATGTTGGATATTATTCTTTAAAGACCCTATGAACACATCAATCCTATGCTCCTCTGGAATATCTTTTACCCTTATGTTCAATTTTTGGAACTCCTCAATGTGCTCCATTATTGAACCCTTTTGTTTGAGACTTATCAATTGGCTAAAAAAAGTGTTGCTTTTTGTATCATCATAATGTGCTATCAATTCTTCCGTAAAAATTGCCCAAGTGATAAATTGTTTACGAGAGCAAAGCCATTGATACCATACAAACTGATTTGGTTCCAAATATAAAGTTGCAATACGTACCTTTTGTGTGTTTTTCACATTATTGAGATCGAAAAATTGCTCCATCTGTAATATTCATGTTGCGGGATCCTTGCCATAAAACTTCCTCATATCGATTTTTGGAATATGGTGTGTCTTCGATCCAACATTAGAGTCTATGAAATCATGATTAACATTTCCTTTGTTCGCATCATGAGTTTCCTTTACTTCCCTTTCACCATTAGTAAGTATTTCTTGTAGAAAATTTGTCAAATCTGCCTTCAAATCTATCTTCAAATCGTCAATCCTGGCTTCCACACCCTTTATCTTAGATTCCACACCATTTATCTTAGCTTCTGTTAGCTTTTGTGAGCGTGAAATTTGTTGCACTTGGTCTTGTAATTTTGATATATCATGTAGCATTTCTTCCTCTTATTCATGAGTCATGCTAGAGCTTTCAGATTGCTTACTAGGTGTTTGCATTTTTTTTCCTCGGGGCATCAGTTACCGATACTAATGCTCTACTATGCCCTTTGAATTCCTTCAAAATAATTTTTCAAACCAAGCTTAAGCAAAAATTTGAAAAAATCTACACATCTTTTTTCACTTTGTAGGAGCTCAATATTGCCTCTGATGTATCTTTGTAATTTAGGATCATCTAGTTCTGAAATTGCGATATATGGTAGCCCTCTGCGTCCTCTTTTCAATGCCACTAGTGTGATCCAAATTGGATTCTCCAAGGAAGAGTTATGCGAAATATCCCACAGTGACCTGATTATAGACTAGTTCAGTAGAGCGAACTTGTACGACGTGCCACGAGTCACTGTTTCGACCTTTTGCTCTGAAAAATATATGGAAGAAACTACAGTCCATCCTCTTTCTGCACCTTCTTACGAAATTTCAATCCGATCCTCAAGGAGAAAGTTATGACGATTTTCCCCAGGTCACCTGTTTGGAATTTAATTCAGGAGTCTGCAAAAAGGCCAACTTCCTCAGATCATATCTCCGCAAATATAGTGAGAAAAGATCTGAAATTCGGAGCCGAGATTCAGTGCAATTTCTTCTCAACTGGGTTTGTGTTTTAGCTTCTGACACATTGCAGAAAAAACGTTATAGCGAAAATTCCACGATGACCTATTTGGAGCAGCGAAACCCTAGAATCCAAAGCTCTGATAACAAATGTTAAGAAACCAGCTCAAGAAAAAGATAGAAAAGATAGATCAACGCCTTAAAATTCAGCCTCTTCGAGGGGGAAACCTCCTTTACATTACATAAATGAACAATTCTTGGATGATTCAAATGACAAAACCTCCTTTCTATATATAGGAGTCTAATGAGTCACAATATAACCCAACCGACCTAACAATAATAATATAAAGCCACAAAAATAACAATAGAGGGATTCTATGGGGCACAGTAATAACAATATGGGGACAATAGGGGCACAAAAATATTAATAAGGGGTACAACTACAATAGTAATGGGGTAATCACTAGTATTATAGGGACCCAACATTCATACTGTGCTTAGTTTGATCATGAACCAGTGGATTGTCCTACATTGATCACATAGATGCGCGAGAAACGGGTACTCTAGCCTCCTCTGACTCAGAATATCCAAATGATGAGATCGGAACCCCGCGATGGAGAACCCAACATAAACATGATGCTTAGAAGTGGTGCGACCATAGGGGAAGATAAGGGGAAGTAGCTGGAGGAAGATACATGGGTTCGTAAGGCTCCTACAAAGGAACCTGAGTTTGACTTAGAACGCGCAAAGGAGACATTTATGGAAGCTAAGAAGAGCTTCATGGATGCCTCCACTTCAGGTAGAAAGGGTCAACCAGATCAAGGAATGGATCCTTCCATGCTTACTACCTTTCTGGAGACATGTATGAAATTTCTGCATGACAATAAGGAAGTTAAAGGACTACAAGAGCTGATCACTAGGTGGGCGGGGTCACGAGAACCGCGTGTATTCTGAAATCTGGGAGAGCATGCATTACGCACTGGGAAGGAAATGAGATTGATGGCGCAGATTGGTGAGTACAAAATGGATCAGGTAATCTTGGACCTGGGGTCGGATGCAAATGTACTACCCAAGCAGACCTAGGAACGCATGGGCAGGCCTGCGTTGTAGTGGTCCCCTATTCAATTACGCATGGCGAACCAATAGAAGATTGTGCCCATAGGGATATTGTAAGACGTAACACTTGATGTTGAAGGCGTGAGCACACAAACATACTTTGAAGTAATAGAGATTGTTGATGACAGCAATCCTTATCCCGCGTTGTTAGGAATAGACTGGGCGACTGATATGAATGGATTAATCAACCTGAAGAAGCAGAAGATGATATTCGAGAAAAATTTACTACGCATGGTAGTCCTGTTAGACCCATCCGAAGGAGCGTGCTACACTGAACCCATGTGTGATGATGAAAGCGACGATGAGATGGATTTCATTTACCAGATAACTGCACAGGATCAGGATCAGGTGAATCTGACCACGGATGGAAGAATCTTGTGGGAGCACGATAGCTCCTGCACTTCGGATTCAGACGAGGAAGTAGAACGCTGGCAGAACTGCTTGCATGAGGTGACGACGCTAAATTGCAACATGATGATTAGATCACTCCATCGCGTGACAACAGAGGCAAGGGAACTGCCAACACATGATGAAGTGACAACGGTGAATAAACTCTTGGACAAAGTTGGAAGCGTAGTACCGGAACAGCAGCGTACGCTGCACTGGAAGGGATACTCTATGCGACACCTGTACGGGGTTGGAGTACACGTCAAGAGACCATGGTAAGCTAGCGTGAAGGTAAAAGGTAGATGCAATTATGGGTTGCAAGCCCCTGTTGCCAAACAAGAATTAAGAAGCCAGGACCGAGAATTTTGCGTGCTCACTTGGGTCGACGGGTACAGATGTGGGCTTGGTCGTCCACAACCGCACACCCTAGACTATGGATCTATATTTGGAACCAGCTGCAGCAGCAGGAAAAGTGTTGCACACCACAAAAGTTCCACATAGAATCATTCAAGAGGGTATGTGGGACCCTGAACAAGGTTGACCAGGCCAGAAGGACTGAGTGGGACCAGCGCGTACCAGCGGTGCGATGGGCCTCCAGGGCCATGTACAAGAATCTGAGCATGGAGACGGTCCTAAAGATGCTGGGCAGAGTCAAGGCCACAGGTTTCGGAGGAAGGAATCCTCACATAATTGGAATGATTCGTAGGGACCAGGACGAAGGAATTATGTAGCTGCATGGGGTCAAACATATGCAGATTCAGGAAGCCATTCAGCAAGGGCACTTGAGAATTCACAAAATTGAAGAAAACTGAGTACGGCTGAGGAAGAAAAGTAGGATCTTGGACAAAGAAATCAACAAACTGAGAACCAAAATCACAAAGGCAGGTGGCGATGAGGAACTAAGTACGACAGGACAAGTGGCAGGCAGCCATACTACTACATTAGAAGGATTTGTGGCTCTTCTACCATGGTTGTGGCTGCACCTCACTAGACAAAGGAACTGAGGGAGCGCACCGTATAAGGCAGAATGCGACGTGCTGACTAGCACGAGGGAAATTGAGGGGTGCCTGCGGATATATATTTGGTAAAGGATCAGTTGACCTCGAGTTGGGCTCAGAGCAGAAGAGAAATCAGCAGATGAAGATCATAACCTCGGCCAGATATCTTAGATTAGCATTTTGTAAACACCCGAAAGACTTAGTTAAGCTACTATTGTGATTTCGTTATATCCGTAGGCCTGAAGTCTTATATATAATGTAAAATTATGATAGGAATTAGGAGAAATGCCATGGTAAAATTTTGTTAAGAGGTTTTAGTTATTTTGCAGTATCGCCTCTCTACGCTGGATTGCAGATACAAGATGTATCTTTGCTTTTGAAACTAATATGAAGGAATGCGCCAGTATGTAGTTTCCTTTTCTATTTGCATTGTGATGAATATCTGACCAACTACATTTCTAGATTTCTTAACAGGGAAGCAAGTTGGTAGGCCAGGGCCCTGTCAACCCAACTCGTTCTCCCTTTCTTTAAAGTTGTGTTATTTTATTTTAGAGTGCAGGCATGAATTTGTTATTTACCTTGATTTTTCTCACAAGTTATAGGTTTGATTTCATTTACAATTATTGTGTTAAGGATTCGTGGTTTGTAAGCGTAGAAGTATTTGATTTCAACTTACATAATATTTCCTTTTAATGTTTGATTTCATTTCTGCAAGAATGGTACAAGCACGCTGCCTGTCCAAGCACACTGCCTGTACTAGTGCATTTCTAATTCTACAAGTTGATTTCATTGGTTCAGTTTCACAAGTCTTTTATTCCTTTCTTTTCGCAAGAGTTCTTTATTCCTTCCTACAAGATTAATGTTTTTTTCTAAACCAAGGCCATCATTAATATCTGATGTTTCACTTAAGATTTAATTGTGCTGTGATGAATATGGAATAAACATTGTAGTAACTTATAGGTTTTTGCATGCAATAAACACTTTCGAAGAAAGGATTGAATTTCATGATTAATTATTGAATGAACCCTCTGAGTTAAAACATAAAACGGAATATCTAAATTATATGCATAGTTATCTCAGGAAAATCTTGATCCACATAACCAAATTATTTCTGTAATATATATAAGAGTTTATGTTTTAAAGGAATATTTAGTTTAACTCTTGAAAATCATATCCTCTCTAGAATCTAAGTTTGGTTGAAGCATCTTTCTACTTGTGGGAATTTAATTTCAAAATTATGTTTCTTTGCACTCTATTTCACTTAATACACTTTTTATTTTTCGAAAGTAATCTAGAAACCGAGTGTAGAAATATTGATTATCTGGTGCAAGAACCTCATATCTAGTACAAGATCAAAGCGTTCTAGCACAGAGACTTAAGACTCCTACACGAAGGTTAGAACTTCAATACAAGTAAAAAATAGCTTCTGGTATCTAAACCTCGTTCTAGTGCAGGCACAACGTTCTGGTACAGAAACGTTGTTGTAGTACAGGAATAACAATTTAGTGTAGGAAAGTATATCTTTAAATAAGACAAATACATTGAATAACTTATTTATCACATTGGCTCACTAAAGGTAAATATAAATGGTCATTTCACTAGTTAAGATTGTTCACAATGAATTAAGAATCCATTATAGTTTCTACAAAGGTACTTTTCATTTATTCCAACACTAGACTTTCTTTGAGTATCGATTGCCGCTTGATCATCATTTTCCTTTCGATTATGTAAGTTTGTGATTTAAGAAGCAGGAATATAACTGGAGAAGGTTCATATCATTTCTTGGCATTTCCTTTACTACGCCACGAAGTGTACGAAACCCCGGGTTGACAAATTAAGTGTTGAAGGATCTTGCTTAACTGCAATTCCTGCACCCAACAAAGAGATGTGGGAACTCATTCAAAAGTTGCAGCAAGATCCCAGTACATCTGATAGATTTAGCTCGAAAAATGATTCATTATGGTACAAAGATCACTTATACCTCTGTAAGAATTCCTAACTCAAACAAAAGATCCTTCTGGAATTGCACACTTGTCCCTTAGGATGGCATTCAGGATTTTTAAAAACTTACCATAGGGTTAAGAAGGAATTTTTTTCGGATGGCCTTAAATTTGTTATTCAAAAGTTTGTGGTGGAATGTTTGGTTTTCCAACAAAATAAAGTTGAGACAATTACGACCCCAGGTCTATTACAACCTTTATCCATTCCAAGTCAACGTTGGGAAGAGGTTTCAATGGATTTTATCACAGGTTCAACCAAGTCCGAAGGAAAGAGTGTCATCATGGTGGTAGTTGATGGACTTACCAAGTATGCCCACTTTTGTGAATTATCTCATCCATTTAAATCCAGTACTGTTGCTACTCATTTATGGAAAAAATTCAAAAGATACATGGAAACCCAAAGATTATTGTAAGCGATAGAGATCCTATTTTCACTGGAAATTTTTGGATAGAATTATTTTCTTGTCTGGGTACTCAGTTAGCTCATACCTCATCTTATCATCCCCAATCTGATGGGAAACTAAGATAGTAAGCAAATGTTTGGAAGGATATCTTTGTTTCTTTGTATCTGATAAACAAACACAATGGGTCAAATTCTTGTCTCTAGCTGAATGGTGGTATAACACTTCCTTCCATACTGCAGCAAAAATGACCCCATTTATGGAACTTTATGGATATCATCCACCATCCATCACATTATATTTAAGACAAAATTTTAAGGTTCAAGCAGTGGAAGATCACATCGAGCATCAACAAAAAGTTCTTCAACTCTTAAAGGATAACCTGACTTTGGCACAGATAAGAATGAAACAACAAGAAGATCAACATCGCAGCAAAAGAAGTTTTGATGTAGGTGACTAGGTAATTCTATGACTACAATCATAAAAACAAATGTCCCTCAAGAAAGCTAAGAAGGATAATAAATTATTTGCCAAAGTATTATGGCTTGTACAAGGTGTTGAAAAATATTGGTACTATGGCATACAAATTAGAACTTCCTGTATCTACCCCAATGCACACAGTTTTCCATGTTTCATGCTTAAAGAAGGTTATAGGTGACAAGCTCCCAGTTCAAACAATATTGTCCAAACTTGACGAGGAAGGAAAAATCATAGTGGAACCTGAAGCAGTCATTGAAATAAGAAATCGACGAACTACAAAATCGATTAATTTCAGAGTATCTCATTAAGTGGAAGAACTCACCCGCTAAATATTCCACATGGGAGGATGAGAATTTTATACAGAAGCACCCAAAACTACTCAAACATTGAGGTCAACACTTTTTTGAAGGAGAGGGGCATGTTAGGTCTCTATAATACTAGTGCATTCCCTTAATATTATTATCATTATAGCCCCTTATTGTTATTGTTGTTCCCATGTTGTCCCGATATTGTTATTATTGTTCCCCATAGAAGCCCACTACTGTTATTGTTGTGCCCTTACATTATTATTTTCATGTCGGCTCTGATTATATTGTGACCCCTTAGACTCCTATATATATAAAGGATGCATTGTCATTTGTATCATCCAAGAATTATTGATTTGTGTAATGTAAAGGAGGTTGCCCACTTGAAGAGGTTGATTTTGAAGCCATTGATATATCTTTTCCTCTATTTTGTGAGCTAGTTACATAAAGACATGTGTGTCATTAGCATGGATGCACCCTTATCCAAATGATAGTCTATTTCACTATCTATTTTGGCATGCATGTGCCCTCTACCAATCAATGGTTGGTATCATTGTCCCCTTCACTTGCATTCAACCTGTTCATCACTAATGTAAGGAAAGGGTGAAGGTTCCATATTCTTTGTCTTCTCTACTGTGCCATCATTGGGAGGATCATTAACTACGCAAAAGTTAAAAAAGTATTAACATGCGCATTAGACATAGATCATAGAGGTATTAGTAATGTGATTCATGTATGTTCTGGAGCAAGGTTGCTTGGGAGTGGGAGCGGGAGCGGGAAGTGGGAGTAGAAATGGAAAGTGGGAGTGGAAGCAAGAGGGAGGAGTGACATTTTGAAAACTTCCCAAGTTGGGAGCGATTTTGAGAGTCAATTTTATATAATACTTACATTTATATATTTTGATGCATATATGTCAACAAAAGCATGTAAAATGATGAATTTGTGATTAAAAAAACATGGATTAAACCATATAACATCATTCATCTAGTAGTTATAACCTTCATCAACCACAGGTCTAAAAATTACAAGTTCTCATTTATATAGCATGTAAGGGTGCACATAACCAAAATAACATCGAGTGTAATCCATCTTTGAACCAAAAATACATGAAAAAAAAAGGCTTTTGATGGCCTCTAGCATCCAAAAAAATCATGCTACAACAAATACCTACATATCATCAAAATAATTTCGTATCTTGGGATCATTGTCATTAATATCACCCTCTAATAATTAACATAAGATAGAAAAATCGTTGCATGTCAAGTCAAGATTTTGTTTGAGTGACGGGTACATTTTTAGTAGGGTCGTGATAGAAGAGTCTAAAAACCACTTTCACTAACATCAAGGTACATAGAGGGATTGGTTTTATTTATTAAATTACGAGTTACATATTGTAGTACATGAAAAAATCCAATGGAAACCTTGCAATCCCCCAAATCCTGAAATCCTGAAAAGCTAATAAGTCTACTGGATTTAGAGTGATATTTAAAATTCTACTTTCTCATATGATATCTAATGTGGTCAGAACCACTCTCAAACATCCTGAGTCATTTTATGGTAATGTTAAAAATTTAAGTATAAGGATGAAAATAAAAGATAAAGGAGAATGTCACTTTCACTTTAAGAATTTAACATTACCATGAATTGCATGTCAACATGTTGTGGCCACAAACAACCCCCCTCTTTGTTTAGTATTAGCAATAACACTAAGCAAATGGGGACCCTTAATAAAAATCCAAAAAACATTTTTATAAAAACTTTTGTATTTAACTCCTTAAAACTATATCGCATCGCGAGAAGAGAATAAAGCATTTCCTTATGAGCATAATAAACTGCAAAGAGGTGACACGAAATTCATCGCATCGCGTACATTATGAAGCGCTCTTAAATGAAAATCTTAAGAAATCTCCGACGGCCGATGTGCGACGTCGCATATCGCAATATCGCATAAGCAGCACCCAATGATTTAACGACTCGTCGCGATCTGCGATCTGCGATAATCTAATCTGAAAAAGTTGCGATGACACATCTAGGTAATGCGATGACGCGATGCTGCTATCGCCCATCGCAAATTTCCTCGGCTCAACATTCAAGAAAAGTTGTCTATAAACCAAAATTGGGCGCACACCTTAAAAGAAATTAATGAATGTACGCCAAAGTATTCAAGAAGGACAGTTTTGTGTTTTTCGAAGAGTCAGTTCACGATGAGTGTCATGATTTTATACATTCATAGAGGTTAGAGCTTTCGTATCAGTATTGATTATCATTACTCTTTTCCTTTGCATGAACTGCAGGAATGAAAAATAGGAAACAATATGAAGCAATGAGCAGGAAACATCTAAGGAAAAGGGGAAAGCGTCAATTCTCGGAGAACAGAGAAGAGATGCCTTCATAAACGGATGCCGCATGCAACATAACCGCAGATTCTAGAGTATTGCTCAACAGATGCTGATGTCAATAGGTGATTCAACATTCAGGGTCAGAAAGCTCACAAAAGCAGCATGTTTACGAAAACTCCTGAAACTTCTACCCGGTGAAGAAAAAAGCGCTAAAGGCGGAAAATGCACCAGAAAAGCCCGGAACAAAGAACAGAGGCAGTTTTCGATGCGCTAATCGCTAAGAAAATTGTTCAGAAAGAAAAGTCCCTAACCTGCTTCGTCACTCGCAAGGCCGGAAACCAAAATAGCAAAAGCAGAAGCAGTTTGAGAGAAATTTGGGTTATTACCAAGTATACACGCAGTAAATCCACCCAGCCAAAGGAAGATTCTCAAAAATATCTTCTAGTTTACTAGAAAGTGGTTCCAGCGCTTGCCATTTCTATTTTCATAGCTCAAACAAAAGTAGAAGATGACCAGCCAACTCTTCCCAGGCGAATGTTGCATGCTCGCAGCACTGAGGAGCAAATACAGAAATAGTTAGGAATTAGATTCAATTTTTAGAAATAGTTTTGCTTAAGAAAAAGGGCGGTCATTTAAACCGTATCCGAAATTTATGTAATTAAGTTATTTTAGTTAGCAGTATTTAAACCCTTCTCATGCATTTGGAGAAGGGTCCAGAAATTTGTCAAAAACTTGTCCTCAGAACATGCACTTTTGCACCCTCGGAGGGGGTTTTGATGAATGGATGGATCAAGGTTTATTAATGTTTGCATTTGATATCTGCTACTGATGTTGCACTTCTGTACTCTTAGTAGATGTTAGAGCAAGGAGAGATAGATCATTGTTGCTTGAAGCTTATGAGTAGAACCAGTCATAAATGGTACTTTTATCTCTTGGCCATTTCTGCTTATATTCCTAAAGTGATATACAGTCTGTAGTTGTTTATATGTTATTGCATGAATGTGTGAGTTACCATTTGGCACTTTTGTACGGTGGAGTCATTTATTTATGTCTGATATATGAATAACTTATTATGCGATATGTTGTTCACAACTGTTTTGCCTAACTTTTTATGCAAAGTGGTTTATCTTAATTGATTTCCATTCTTATGATAGCTGAATGATCTTTATTACCAGTTATTGTCTGAAATCTTTTTAGATCGCATAATAGAAGAAATACACCCCGGGTTAGCATAGATTAGATGTGTTGTTTTTCATTAGATTACAATAGCATAAAGTTAGTTTAAAAGTTTGAATTAGATTAGCTTTAAGTATTCTTATATTAGCAACATCCAACTCTGCACACACACACACACACCCTTAGTTTGGGAAACTGGTCCCATTATCCCCAGTCGGACCCGCTATACCAAACGGATAAGGAGCTGCCAACCAAGGTGTGGACCGGGTGGGTATCCCCATTGTTGTCGACCCGATTTTCGGGCTTCAACATATTTGGCACTAGAAGGAGGGCCCGAACTATGAATGGCACCTAAGTCAAAATCTAAATACCATTCTGAGAGTAAATCGCCCTCATCAACTCCCCCGACTTCCCCAGCAAGTTTAAATCCTGAGTCAGAAGTCGCTTGAGTATTAACTGCTGCTACACACCCTAATATTTCAGACCAATCTACCATTGAACCCCCTGAAGTTCAAACTCTGATTCACAAACTCCAGGGATTTTCCATTTCTACTCAGAGGTCTGATAAATCTCAAAGCAGCGTGACTTCGCAGTACAATCCTGCTCATCCCCTGACCAAGTTAAAGAGTGAAAAATTTGGCATCCAGCCAACTGAATTCCCTCTCCCCACCAGGAAAAGAGCAAGGAAAACAGCACAAGAGTCTGACAGTGAGACTCTTTCATCTACATCGTCCATTTCAACTCCCTCACCGCGAAGTCAACCACCCACATCTTCATTCCAAACCATCATTCATCCGCTTACCAGAACTCCCACAACCCTTCTTCAATCATCTATGATCATAGTATCCTCATCTTCCCAGCCACAGGGATCATCTTTTGTGCTTTCATTCACTAGCAACTCGACGATGGCCCAGTCTCCATGGAATAATCCTGGCGTAGTTTTAATTCCTCCACCCTTGAGTCAAATACTAGCCCATCCTGAGAAATGGCTACCCAAATTCAATCCAGAAGCAGGCATGCTAGCAGAAGAACACATAAACAATTTCATGCTTTCTGTCAATCTCAACGAAGTTACTAACGAAGATGTTGTTGTTCGGCTTTTTCCCTATACAATGCAAGGAATAGCCAGGTCATGGTACTTTTCATTACCCTCCGGGTCTATCACAAGTTGGGACATTTTTCAAAGTCAATTCCTCACCAAGTTTGGTGATGACAGATCAACGGCAACGTTAATCAATGACCTATCCAACCTTAAAGCCGAGGCTAGAGAACCCATCAAAGATTTCAATTTACGGTTCAATAAGATCCTCAACAAAATTCCCACTGCTTCCCAACCCAGCGAAGAAGTACGATGTGAATGGTATATTACGGCCTTACCATCAAACTTAGCAATCTTCGTGGATAGGGCAAATAAAACAACCTTAGTTGAAAACTTGACAGAAGCGATAGCAGTAGAGAAATGCGTAATAGCCCTGGAAAAAAGATCTGCGTTAGAGGAACGCAAGTCTAAAAAAGTCACCTTCAAAGAAGACTCCAAGAAGAAACAAACAAAAGACCCTTTCGATTTGGAAGGATTGCAGAAAGTATTAAAGACCATGTCCAATGAGATGATTGACATAAAAAAACAAGTAGCAGAAACTTCTTCAAAAAAGCCCTACAGAGCTTTTAAAAGAGGTCCTTCAATGGATGTGAAACCACCCAACGCTATTTCAAATGTCGAATCCGAAGAAGAGGAAGAAGAAGAAAGTACCACTAAAGGACAGACTGATGACGAAGAGGTTGTGCAATTACAAGGAATGTGGGATTTCATCCTCCCACAAGAAGAAGATCAAGAAGCATTTCCGGTTATCACACAAAGCAAAAATCAACTTGATCCTCCCCAAACTACCCCTAAGCAGAAGAGCGCAAGCTCTGAAATAAAAGATAAAGTCGCAACAAAATAAAAACGACCGCTAAAGCGACTCAATCTAGCCTAGTCCAACCAGATCAAACAACTCCATCAAGAACACTGATAGTGTCGGATGAAATGGAATACAATATTATTGACGACATGAAAAAGACTAGGGCTAATATTACCCTTTACGAATTGAGCAAATTGAAACATCAACAGAAGATACTGATGAAAGAATTACATGCGTGCCTATTACATCTTTGCCTACAGTTGTAGCTTCCCACAACATGGGAAGACCTCCAACCAACGCGATCAATAAGATTGATCCAAATGACATCGCCTTGATTGGAGGAAGATCAAGATCTCACACTCCCCCTTTTCTTCTCACTTATGAAATTTTCAATAAGAATGTGCACAATTGTTTGGTAGATTCTGGTGCTTCAACAAATATTTTACCCAGATCAATATGTGCCAAGTTAAATGTTCAACCACAAAAATCCGCAGTGCGCATAGTTCAGCTTGATCGATCTCAAGTAGAAGTGATTGGTGAACTTAATCAAGTAACCATAAGATTGTCATCTAACCCGAAGGTATGTCAGGTTATTGACATTCTAGTGGCTGATATCCCAGAATTCTATGGCTTGATTCTTAGCAGGGATTGGTCCAAGAAACTCCATGGATACTTTTCAACCGACTGGTCACACATGTGGTTACCCTATAATGGCAAACCGAATCAAATAAAGGTTGAACGAGAATTACACCAGAAGTACATAGTAACGGAATTGGAGGGAGAAAATGAAGCAATAGCGTATAACAACAGTATCATAGGCAATTACTCGGTAGATTCTTTTCTCGGCAATTTCAATGCTCATACATCACCTTACTTAGAAAATTCAGTTTTATCCCAAGTCGAAAATTTTTCCCAAACTGATAATTCAAAGTGTGTTAATTTTGTAGATAAACCTGTAAATACATCTTTGTTTTGGAAATTATATTTTGATGGCTCTAAATCTAACGAAGGAGCAGGAGCAGGATGCGTTCTGATTAGTCCAGAAGGAAATAAGACCATGCTTACATGCAGACTCGAATTCAATTGCACAAACAATACAGCAGAATATGAAGCCTTGGTGCAAGTCCTATACAAAGCAATCGGGTTGAATGTCAAGTATCTTCAAGTCTTCGGAGACTCTGAGATTGTCGTCAAACAGGTACGTCATACTATACATTGCCTATCAAGTCATTTAAAACACTATCAATCTTTAGTACAAGATCTGACTGAGCATTTCATAGCCTTCAATATTTCTTCAATCCTAAGACTCCAAAACACAAGCGCAGACCTTTCGGCTAACGTAGCCTCTAGGCTTATTCCCTCCGAAGAGTTTAGTCCAGATAGATTCTCAATAGAATTGATCTTTAGACCATCCATCCCTGACAACATTACAAATTGGAGAGTATTCAACGACGATCCTGATATTGTAAATTTCCTCACTTCCGAAGGATCCTACTCCAATCATATAATTGACGAAGACCATCACGATCGACAAATACAACAAAATGGCACTGATAATGCTATACCTAAATCGGTGGTTAAGTTAGAAGACTTATACGATTTGAAAAATCGGTTTAAAAGGCCTGCCAATTCAAAGCTCTACAGTTCAACTCTGAACTACGAATTAGTAAACCTAAGGACCGATGGTAAACCACAAAACGTTACTCTAGGCATAGGCCTGGCCCCGGAAGAAAAACTAGCATATATTCATCTTTTGAGACAATATAAAAATGTCTTTGCCTGGAATTACGATGATCTAAAGACGTACGACACTTATATCATTCAGCACATTATTCCTATGATTGACAACGAAAAACCTGTCCAACAGAAACTGAGAAATATCCACCCCAATTTAGAAAATCAGATAAAAACTGAGCTAAACAAGTTATTAAAAGCCAGAATAATTTTCCCCGTCAGACATTCCAAATGGGTTTCCAATATCGTACCCGTTAGAAAGAAAAGCGGAGATATTAGAATCTGTGTCGATTTTCGGAATCTCAACAAAGCCTGTCAAAAAGACAATTTTCCTCTCCCACCTATGGAACAGATATTACAGGCAATAGCAAGCTCAGAATTGATGTCTTTCTTGGATGGATTTTCAGGATATAATCAAGTGCTGGTACATCCCGATGATCATTTGAAAACCACATTCAGAACTAAATGGGGCACATACGCATATCGGAAGATGCCATTTGGTTTGATCAATTCCGGCGCTACATTTCAGAGAGCCATGGACATCGCATTCAAGGGTTTAGTCAATAAATCCGTAGTAATTTATTTGGATGATATAACAGTGTACTCCAAGAATCGAAGTGACCATCTCAAAGACTTAAAACAGATCTTTCAACGATGTTTAAGGTATGGGATTTCACTTAACCCAAAGAAATCTTTTTTCGCATTAAGTGAAGGGAAACTTCTAGGATTCATAGTGTCAAAATCCGGTATTCACATTGAGCCTGACAAAATCAAAGAAATTTCTGAAATATCCCTACCTCATAATAAAAAAGCCATGCAATCTTTCCTTGGTCAAATCAATTTTGTAAAGAGATTTGTCCCAGATTTTTCACGAATTGTGTCTCCTTTGCAAAGCATGATTAAAAAGAATTCAAATTTTAAATGGGGTCAAGATGAACATGAAGCATTCAACCTGAACAAACAAGATATTATTAATGCTCCATCTTTAGCAACCCCGAATTTTTTAGAATATTTTATCTTATACACATTTGCCTTAGAGAAATATTATGCTGCGATTCTAACTCAAACAAATCAAGAAAAAGCGGAAGCTCCAATTGTGTTTTTTAGCTCAAATTTACAAGGTGTTGAACTCAATTATTCAGACGTGGAGAAACAGGCCTATGCTGTTTTCAAAGCGGTCAAATATTTCAGACCTTTCTTACTTAAAACCCATACTAAGATCATAGTATCGTTTCCAGCGGTAAGAAATCTTCTAGTACAGAAGTATGTGGGTGAGAAAAGAGCAACTTGGATCACTGCTTTACAGGAATACGACCTTGAGATCAAACCAGCAAACATTGTAAGAGGTCAAGGCTTCTGCAAAATGTTGGCTGGAGCATCGCAAATTCCTGAAGTCCCATCTTAAGAGGTACAATTGTATGAGGTAAGCCTAAACGATGCAGAATCATTATATGCTGACATCATTTATTATCTTAAGAAGGGATATGCTCCATCACACCTAGATCACACTAAGAAAAGAGCTCTGAGATTGAAAGCTAAACAATATCAGCTCATAAATGATGTTCTTTTTAGAAAGAATTATGATTATGTTCTTCTTAGATGTCTTGAGAAAACTGAAGCTGAAAAAGTTTTGCAGGAACTCTACGATGGACCAGCAGGCGGACATTATGCTGGAGATGCTACTGCACATAAGATCTTACGTGCAGGATATTACTGGCCTACGCTGTTCAAAGACTCACACAGTTACATAAGGAAATGTCAAGTCTGCCAAACAACTGCTGGAAGACAAAAGAAGCCGTCCCTGCCACTACAGCCAGTAAACATCGAGCAACCATTCAGTCAGTGGGGCTTGGACATAATAGGTGAGATCGTTCCTCACTCTTCTAAGCGGCATAGATACATCCTCACAGCAACAGATTATTTTACTAAATGGGTAGAAGCAGTTCCCCTCAAGACAGTTGATTCTGAAAATATTATTGAATTCATAGATCAATTTATAATCAATAGGTTTGGATTACCAACGGCTTTAATGTTTGATAATGCATCATACTTTTCTGGGAATGCGATGACTGAGTTTGCACTTAAAAGAGGGTTCAAACTGAAATATTCGGCCAACTATTATCCGCAAGGTAATGGATTAGCTGAGTCAACAAATAAAAAGCTAATCAGGATTATTAAAAGAATAGTTGACCAGAACCAAAAGAATTGGCACAAAGCTTTGGTAAATGCTTTATGGGCAGATAGAATAACGAAGAAAGCTTCAATCGGCACTTCTCCCTTTAATTTAGTTTATGGGAAGGAAGTGGTTCTTCCAACTCACTTAGTCATCCCCTCTTTGTCTTTAGTACAATACATCGATGAAGTATCTACTTCCTCCATACAACTAAGACAAATGGAAATAATTAAATTAGAAGAACAACGAGAACAAGCTAAGAAAACCCATGCTCATCACCAAGCGCTGATAAAATCCTCTTTTGATTCAAGCATAATGACCAGAAAAAAATTTCAGATGGGAGATTTAGTTTTGAAATGGGATAAGGCTCATGAAGAAAAGGGCAAACATACGAAATTTCAAAAGATGTGGCTTGGTCCTTTTCAGATTGTTGAAGTCATAGGTCCATCAACGTTTGTGTTGCAGGATTTAGCAGGTAGAAGGGATTCTTTGCCTGTTAATGGACAAATCCTCAAAAAATATTTTCCATAGAAGATTATTCTTCTATTTTGTAGAATAGTTTTGGTTTTTCTTTTCTTTTGCATAATAAAACCAGTTGTAAATGGTTACTACAGGTATTCACGGAAAAGACACCAATTCTCTTTCAGATTTTGAGCTTTTCGCTTGTATAAATAACAAAAATTTTCATAAATCTGATCTTTATTATAGACAGATAGAGTTAAAAAAAACTTTAGCCTAGATATGATGCTAGTTTCAACTTCAAAAATTTGATGAAAGCAACCTTTAGCGAAGAAATTGTTTTATATCAGCACAATGAAAGGTATCAATAGCAAAATAAGGGTTCTCTGTAAAACTGTTGTTTTCAAACTCTATTATTGTCGTCCAGAGCTTTCTTAAGGAAAAACAATGACTTCCTCCCCGCAAAAGAAAATTACAGCATTCAGAGGAACAATCCAAGAAACACTATTTCTTAAAAGAATAAGAGGTCTCATCACGAGCTGGCTTATCATGATCACAGATATTATAACTTGCTGACTTTGCCAATACTGTGTACCAAAACAGGGCAATGACTCAAGATTGTTGCAATCAAAAGACAAGGGGTCTCATCACGAGCCAGCTTGTTCAGCAAAAGTGTAAATCAAGTGAATGACTGTGTCATAATTTGGCTACCAAACCAAGACATTGTTCTTTAGAGAATAAAAAAGGAAAAAGTGTCAATGTGGATTTTTCTTCGAACGTTGTAGATAGCCTTAAGCAGGATAAAGGATCATTGCTAGGTAACAGGTAACCCTATCGAGGCTATGGACGCCTGCTGGCAGCAGAGGCTCTACCTACGACAAATGAGCATATTTTAAAAGCCTGCACACAAAGAAGACTTTATTTTACCTTTACAAGACCAAGTAATGGCTGATGTAAATACAAGGACAAATCCTGAGGAAGAAAGCAATTAGAATAGAAAAAGGTTGAAACAAAATATCATTAATAGGATAAGGCATAATGTACTCTATCTGTCCATAACAAAATTTAGACTTATAAAAAATTTTATGTTTTGGAAGTTAGAATTCAATAGAAAAACAAAGATAACTGGTTCTTCCAGGTGAATCGCCATTTTTGTGGCCACAAACAACCCCCCTCTTTGTTTAGTATTAGCAATAACACTAAGCAAATGGGGACCCTTAATAAAAATCCAAAAAACATATTTATAAAAACTTTTGTACTTAACTCCTTAAAACTATATCGCATCGCGAGAAGAGAATAAAGCATTTCCTTATGAGCATAATAAACTGCAAAGAGGCGACGCGAAATTCAGAGCATCGTGTACATTATGAAGCGCTCTTAAATGAAAATCTTAAGAAATATCCGACGGCCGATGTGCGACGTCGCATATCACAATATCGCATAAGCATCACCCAATGATTTAACGACTCGTCGCGACCTGCGATCTGCGATAATCTGATCTGAAAAAGTTGCGCTGACACATCTAGGTAATCCAGCATCGCAAATTTCCTCGGCTCAACATTCAAGAAAAGTTGTCTATAAACCAAAATTTGGCGCGTGCCTTAAAAGAAATTAATGAATGTACGCCAAGGTATTCAAGAAGGACAGTTTTGTGTTTTTCGAAGAGTCAGTTCACACTGAGTGTCATGATTTTATACATTCATAAAGGTTAGAGCTTTCGTATCAGTATTGATTATCATTACTATTTTCCTTTGCGTGAACTGCAGGAATAAAAGACAGGAAACAATATGAAGCAATGAGCAGGAAACATCTAAGGAAAAGGGGAGAGCGTCAATGCTCGAAGAACAAAGAAGAGATGCCTTCATAAACGGATGCCACATGCAACAGAACCGCAGATTCCAGAGTATCACTCAACAGATGCTGATGTCAATAGGTGATTCAACATTCAGGGTCAGAAAGCTCACAAAAGCAGCATGTTTACGAAAAATCCTGAAACTTCTACCCAGTGAAGGAAAAAGCGCTAAAGGCGGAAAATGCACTAGAAAAGCCCGGAACAAAGAATGAAGGCAGTTTTCGATGTGCGATTAGCGCCTAGTGCTAATCGCGCATCGCTAAGAAAATTGTTCAGAAATCAAAGTCCCTAACCTGCTTAGTCATTCGCAAGGCCGGAAACCGAAATAGCAAAAGCAGAAGCAGTTTGAGAGAAATTTGGGTTATTACCAAGTATACACGCAGTAAATCCACCCAGCCAAAGGAAGATTCTCGAAAATATCTTCTAGTTTACTAGAAAGTGGTGCCAGCGCTTGCCATTTATATTTTCATAGCTCAAACAAAAGCAGAAGACGACCAGCCAACTCTTCCAAGGCGAATGTTGCATGCTCGCAGCACTGAGGAGCAAATACAGAAATAGTTAGGAATTAGATTCAATTTTTAGAAATAGTTTTGCTTAAGAAAAATGGCGGTCATTTAAACCGTATCCGAAATTTATGTAATTAAGTTATTTTAGTTAGCAGTATTTAAACTCTTCTCATGCATTTGGAGAAGGGTCCAGAAATTTGTCAAAAACTTGTCCTCAGAACATGCACTTTTGCACCCTCGGAGGGGATTTTGATGAATGGATGGATCAAGGTTTATTAATGTTTGCATTTGATATCTGCTACTGATGTTGCACTTCTGTACTCTTAGTAGATGTTAGAGCAAGGAGAGATAGATCATTTTTGCTTGAAGCTTATGAGTAGAACTAGTCATAAATGGTACTTTTATCTCTTGGCCATTTATGCTTATATTCCTAAAGTGATATACTGTCTGTAGTTATTTATATGTTATTACATGAATGTGTGAGTTACCATTTGGCACTTTTGTATGGTGGAGTCATTTATTTATGTCTGATATATGAATAACTTATTATGCGATATGCTGTTCACAACTGTTTTGCATAACTTTTTATGCAAAGTGGTTTATCTTAATTGATTTCCATTCTTATGATAGCTGAATGATCTTTATTACCAGTTATTGTCTGAAATATTTTTAGATCGCATAATAGAAGAGATACACCTCGGGTTAGCATAGATTAGATGTGTTGTTTTTCATTAGATTACAATAGCATAAAGTTAGTTTAAAAGTTTGAATTAGATTAGCTTTAAGTATTCTTAGATCAGCAACATCCAACTCTGCACACACACACACACACACCCTTAGATTGGGAAACTGGTCCCATTATCCCCAGTCGGACCCGCTATACCAAACGGATAAGGAGTTGCCAACCAAGGTCCGGACCGGATGGGTATCCCCCTAGTTGTCGACCCAATTTTCGGGGCTTCAACACAACACTAGGGCTATAGATTTGAATAGTAGGCTACTATGGACCTACTATTACCATTTTTTTTCTTTCTCCCACATTACTCTTGAACCTTTATTTCTCCAGCCCACTTATTTTCTGCTTCTGCATGCCCAATGTATTGTATAAACAATACCATATAATACACATATTTATATACAACATATAAAAACCCTTTACCACCCTATTATATTGTTAATATATTATTTCATTGTTTATGCCCCAATATGAACGAATGTGATATGGTATTGCTCTGTCAGTGAAGTCCCCGTGGTCTGAGGGTTATTTATGTTCCCACAATATTATTCTTTCTCAAAGAGTGAATCATAAGCAAGACAAATTTCTCGGTCTGGGAAATGATCTTACTGCATTGTTTAGCAAAGATCAAAGGCAATGTAGTACGTGGCGCTACCTCTCGTATCCTGTACAATTTTTGACCTAAATTAATAATAATAGAATGAGGTTTGGATTCATATATAACATGACACTTCCATAGGTATGTCTATCCTAATGAAACATCACAGACTTCCAGAGGGGAAACATCGCACAATACCTCATCTGCAAAGGGCTTGATGCTGTAAAGTAGGTGTCACTGCTGGTTGACGCATAGATCTCACCACTGGTGGAGCCACCCGATGGTGTACGGTTGTGGTTGTGGCATTGTTGGAAGATTCAATCTCTTAATGACCTCGAATAATATCAGGTTATTCTCGCTCCCACTCTCAATAATGAACTGCACTAGTGAACCCTCTACCTGCATTTGTGAGTGAAAGAGGTGCTCCCCCTCCTCTCGATCCTCAAGTTCCACCTTTTGGAGCTTGGTGGTGGCTATCGTCATAGTGGGTTCTGTGTAAATGATCTACTTTCCATTTTTAGTTGCCTTGTCACGTTTTGGATCAAAATCAGAGCATGCATCCATCTCTAAGTCTTTTAGCTCAACCACTAGTGCCTAATTTTTTTGAGATTCATTTGTCTTGTGAGTGGGATTTTTAAGGAACTCACACCAGTTGTTGGTGTCCTTCTTTGGATTAACATTATTTTAGGCTTGTGGCTTCGAGGATTTACCCTAGGGAATCACAGCCTGGATCTACCCTTTTCTTTATGGCTTGGGGACGCCTTTGCTCTTCTTTGGGTTCACAAATCCAAATTCTCACTTCTTTTGCTTGAATTTCTGCTCAATCTTGGCAATATATCAATATGTTACACTAAGCGGGGATATGTCTAGGTTCTTCATTTCCTCCTGAATGTACTTGTGCAAATACCCACGATACTTGAGTACTAGATGTTTCTTAGAATCTTTGATACCCAACTTTGTGTGTAGGGTATGGAAAAGATTTGTCATCTCATGCACATCTTGATCCCTTTGCTGCCACAATGTAATCCATTGTACATACTTGTTGTCATAGCTCCCAACTAGGTAATATTGTTCCTTGACAACATCTCAAAATGATTTCCAAGAGTCTATTTTCACTGAAAATAGAGGGGGATCCTTGGCCTATCTCTCACAGTAAATTTCCCACCAGTCCTTGACATGGGAGGCGAATTTAAGTTGTGCAAAAGTAATCTTCTCCATGTCAGAGAAATTATGGACTGAAAAATAACCTTCTAGCAGATTTAGCCATTTATATAAAACATTTGCATCTATTTGACCTTCAAATATATGGATATCAAAGTTAGCTTGTACCTTGAAGAGGGCGGCAGTGCCTCTAATGTGACTATTGGATGAAGATGCGTCATTGGTTGGCATATGCCAGAGGATCTGGGGAAATTTGTCCATCATTTTGTTCGTTTGTAGCTTAAGGGCTTATTTGAGTGATAGTTTGATAGGATATCCCTCTCCCTCGTCTTTCTTTTCTTCTTCCATGGGAGGTCATCGGTGTTGACAAGGCCGGTCTTACATAGGATCAACTAGTTCAAGTCCCAACTCCTTATACCTTGACCTTGTTGGGGACATGCACATAAAAACAAAGAAAGAGAAAACCGCTCTGATACCACTAATCTGAACTTATGCAGGAACAAAATGAAACACATATTTAAAACAAAACACGAAGATACAATGAAAAATAGAACTTCGATTAATTAATGACAAGTGTTGAAAATTTGTTTATATGTAGAATGGAAACATAGTATCTCCGGAAACCCTAAACAACCAAAAACCCTAACCCCAGGAGATGGAACACAAGGAGTTTGTGGGCCTCGTTAGGGTTAGTTGGATAGCCAACTTCTCGGGGTTGTAACTTGTTCATATGATCTATTTTTGGCATATATTATACCTTGTTAGAAATTTCTCACTAAGAACTAAAATATTTGCAATAGAAGCCTACTTGCGTCTGCAGGCCTATTCAGACCTTAAAAAAAATGTCGTTTAAGGGGGGAAAAACAGCTTCAGAAGTTCACGACTCAAAAAAATACTAAAAATAGTAAATTGTGCTATAATCAAGGAAACTGATGAAACCAACTAGAGGTCCAGGTGGAATAGGAGGGTGGCCGCCAATATCCACCTAGATCAAGGGTGTTCAAATACCTTCTTTGACGCTGACTTGACAAATGATGAGGTTGACTTGATAAAGGAGGCTCCAATTACAATTTTGACACAAAAATTAATTTCTCCATTAATACAATGAAACAAAAAAGGTCTAATACAATATGACAAGGACAATGCCTCATGTCACAACCCTAAAAGCACATAACGGGTTGTTAGACCTATAAACATAATATTTTGAGCATGAAACCCATGCTTATAGAAATAATTCTTCTTTGATATTTATAATATTTTTCTTTTCTTCGTTTTACAAATACATAAGAATGAGTTAGACAAAAATTATGAAGACCAATATTAGTTACATTTTCAACAGAGGGATGTGAAAAAATAAAAAGAGGGGTTGATGAAATATAACCCATTTTAGCACAATCCACTGTGGTTTTCATTAACAGTTCAATTGTTCCAACACCACTACAGGCTAGGGCCACAATTTTGGTAGTCGAATTGGTTAAAATGATAGTCTCACTAATAGGGCTTGTGCTTCATTAGGCACTGACGTAAAACTATGGAACCAAAGATGATTTCACTAGACACAATAATTGTAGTTATAGTGTTGGTGGCACATATGGATTTTGGTGCATTTCATATTGGTTATGGCACTGAAAGACAACTTGTGGAGAAGCATGATTGAGAATCATTCCCATGGTGAATGTTGTTATTTTTCTCTTATTGAATGGGTCTTATTTGTTGACAGTTGTGATGAGTTTCTCACATGATTGTCATATCTAAGATGGTTAAGAGTGTGGCTAAATACACAATTAAATGGAAAACTTCATGATTGTCATGTAGAAAGCATCATGGACTAGCTAAAAATGGAGATGTTAGGGAAAACTTGTGGCAATAGTTCTTGACAAGTACAACATGGAGATGTCATTGAGGGGAAGCTGTAGCAGGTCGATAAGACAAAGTCGCAACAAGTATTCCTTATGGGGGATTATTGAAAAACAACTTGTACGTGTTCTGTGTTAGCTTGTGATATTTTTAGTGTCGGTGTGAATATTGGACATGTTAGTGTGTTTAATACATGCAATCAATTATATGTTTGAATGGGCATGTTACTAAGAGCACATGAGACATGCAATCCGATATATGTTTGAATGTGCATGTTATTAGGAAAGCATGCAACCTACATTTTGCAATGGGAGAAGTTATAATATCACCTGAAATATATGGTCCTATGTATCACAACACATAGAGCATAGAAAAAAATCACTTTTAGTGGAGTTTTTACCTGGTTGGGGTTTTTATTGTTGGGTTGTTTTATATTCTTTCCATGACTAGCCCACGTAGTTAATTGGGGGGTTAGGAGGGGGGCAGAGCCCCTCCTTTGTTGCGCTGATTGCATAGTGGGGGGAGTCATAGGGGGTTTGAGGGGTGCAGGTAACCCCACTCTATGGGGTCTGAGGTAGCACCCCAAAAAAATTTGGTTTTGGACCCTATGTTAGGTTGGGCGGACCCACCTATGGTTTTGTGCATTATTTTTGCACATGTTTTTGGACGCGATGGTTTTCAGTCCATCGTATTGGATGCTTCAGCATGTATAAATATGTATTGTAACATTGAAAGGAACATAATGAAAAATCAAGCTGGTAGTCCCAGTTTTGGGATCCAGGGGAAAATCTCTGTGTATATGTATTTTATGTGTTATGCTCTCACATTGTTTATTTTCTGTGTTTTAGAATTCGTATGTAGGTAATTTATGTACGGGGTTAAAACCTACATTTGGTATCAGAGCTATTTTGGCTTCAAGGGGACGTCGTTGTTGCTGAGGGGTTTCGCTCAGGCTTGTGGTAGACCCTGTTCATTGGGAGATCTGCGAGATCGATTCTGGTGGTGAAAGAATATGGCGAGCAGTGGAAATATAGAGATCGAGAAATTTAATGGTCAGAGTTTTGAGTTGTGGAAACTCAAGATGGAGGATCTATTGGTGGATAAAGATCAGTGGATCGCGGTAGATCTGGGTACTAAACCAACGGGAGTATTCGATGAAGAATGGAAGAAGTTGGATCGGAAGGAAAAGAGCACAATATGATTATGTGTCTCATATTTAGTATTGTTGAATGTATCAGGGGAAGCTATGGGGAAGGGTTTATGGGACAAGTTAGGGACTTTGTACCAATCTAAATCTCTGGTGAATAAACTGTTTCTGCGGAAAAAGTTGTATAACCTAAGGATGAAAGATGGAGACTCAATGACAGAGCATCTAAACGCATTTAATATTGTGGTAAGTCAGTTAGCATCTGTTGATATTAAAATTTCAGATGAAGATAAGTGCATCAGTTTGTTGTGTTCTCTACCAAATTCGTGGCATAGTCTGGTTATTGCAATAGGTAGCAATGCAACTGCCTTGTAGTTTGATGAAATAGTCTCATCCTTACTGACGGAGGAGATGAGACGGAAAAATATGGAGAGCCAGAATGGTGATGCCTTGTCTATATGAGGACGGTCCCAGAACAGAAACAAAAATAAGTCATTGAGTGGGAGATCTGAATCTAGAGGGAGATCTAAATCTCCAAGAAAACCTATAAAGGTGGTGTGCTGGAAATGTGTAAAGGAAGGGAACTACAAAAGGGACTGTAAATCTAAAGCTCCTGATAAAGGAAAGGGATCTGATGATGCTCCTTCTGAAGAGGTGAAAACCACCTCAGATGAAGGTGGGGATGTGTACTTGGCTTCTTCAAGTACACATGTAGATCATGAGGCATGGTTGATTTCCTCAGGTGCATCCTTTCACGTCACTCCCCATAGAGAGTGGTTCTGTGAGTGTGAGAAATACGATGGTGGTGATGTCTTCTTAGGGGATGATAGGAAGGCTAGAATAATTGGTCGTGGAAAAGTAAAGTTGAATTTACAAAGTGGAAGGGTTAGAACACTTCCGGGTGTCCTGCATATTCCTGCATTGGCCAGAAATATGATTTCTGTAAGAAAGTTGGATGATGCAGGTGTAAAAACAGTGTTAAAGAAGGATACTTGCAAGATGGTTCGAGGAGAACTAGTATTGATGCGGGGAGTTTGGATTGGAACTCTGTACAAGCTGCAAGGTAGCGTAGTTTTTGATGGGTGCAACAGTTCTGTGGTTCCTGAAAGTGGAGCAGTAAATCTAGCGGTCTCTGGAGAGAATACCATGCTGCGGCATCAAAGGCTTGGACATATTGGATAGAAGGGCCTTCGAATACTTCATGGTAAAGGTATGGTAGAAGGTATGAGTAATAGCTCTCTAGACTTTGATTTCTGTGAAAGTTGTGTATATGGGAAGCAGAAACGGGTGAGTTTCCCCTCTGGTGGTAAGAGGGCGAAACATATATTAGAGCTTGTGCATAGTGATGAGTTTAGACCTGTGAAGGTTCCATCACTAGGTAAGTCTATGTACTATGTATCATTTATACATGACTTCTCAAGGAATATGTGCATATATTTCCTTAAGAAGAAATCTAAAGTCTTTGACAGGTTTAAAGAATTCAAGGCCCTGGTGGAAAACCAAACAGAGAAGAAGATAAAGGTGTTGAGGACAGATAACGGTGGAGAGTTTTGCAGTATGGAATTTGAAGAATTCTGTAAGAAGTGTGGTATAGCACGACAGAAGACTACTCAATATACACCTCAGCAAAATGGAGTTGCAGAAAGAATGAATAAGACGTTGATGGAAAGGGCAAGAATCATGCTCAGTGGTGTCGGGTTAGGACAGGAATTCTGGGTAGAGGTGGTGGAGACAGCATGTTACCTCGTCAACAGATCACCTTCATTAGTGTTGGAGGATAAAACTCCACAAGAGGTATGGACTGGTAAGAAACCCTCTCTTTCACATCTGAGGGTATTTGGATGTGATGCATATGTACATGTTCCAAAGGAGAAATGAACCAAGTTGGATAGTAAATTTGAAAAGTGCATCTTTATTGGGTATAAGGATGGTTTAAAGGGTTATAAGCTTTGGAACCTAGTAGCAAGGAAGGTTGTGTACAGCCGAGATGTGGTGTTCAGAGAGGTGAAAGGTGTTATTAAACATGAAGTCCAACCAAATGAACCTGAGAAGATAGAGTTTGAGCTAAAGGAGGAAGAATCAAACTCTACAACAAAGGAGGAATCAGAAGATGGAGAGCCACAAACTCCGGGTGTGAGAAGATCAGTTTGAGAAAGAAGGCAGCCAGAAAGGTATAGTCCATCTATTTTCTGTTCAAAATTTTCTTTATCCATTACTGATGATGATCCCAGAACTGTGAAGGAAGCAGTAGATTTAGAGGATGGAAAACTCTAGAAAGAGGCCATGGTTGATGAAAAGGCATCTTTGTACAAAAATGAGGCTTGGGATCTGGTGGAGTTTCCGGTTGGAAGGAAACCCATTGGAAACAAATGGGTGTTCAAGAAGAAGACAAATGTAGAAGGAAAGGTGGAGAAATACAAAGCTCAGCTGCTAGCAAAAGGTTATTCCCAGGTGCCGGGAATTGATTTTGGTGATATTTTTTCTCATGTTGCCAAGGTAACTTCTATTAGATTACTTTTATCTGTTGCTGCTGCTTTTGATTTTGAGGTAGAATCGATGGATGTGAAGACATTATTTCTTCACGGGGATCTAGAAGAGGAAATCTACATGAAGCAACCTGAAGGCTTTGCGGTGAAGGGTAAGAAAAGACTGGTGTGCAAGTTAAAGAAGTCCCTGTATGGGTTAAAACAATCACCAAGGATGTGGTATCAGAAATTTGATACATTTATACGGGGACTTAGCATCACCAAAAGCAAAGTAGATCACTGTGTGTATTTTAAATTAATTGGTGACCGTGTTATTTATTTGGTCTTGTATGTGGATGATATGTTGCTGGTTGGAAATGAAAAAGAAATTATCCAGGATTTGAAGACCCAATTGTCCTCCAAATTCGACATGAAAGATATTGGTGTTGCAAACTATATTTTGGGCATGGAAATTAAAAGAGATCAGGTAAAGAGGAAGCTCTGGTTAAACCAGAGGAAGTATGTCAAGACAATATTGTAGATATTTAATATGCAGGATAGTAAACTGGTGAAGGTTCCTATTCCTGTAGGTGTAAAGTTATTTGTTGAACAGTGTCCCAAGACACAAGAAGAGGAAGAGGACATGTCCCGTGTTCCATATGCAAGTGCAGTCGGTAGCCTGATGTATGCAATGGTTTGTACTAGACCAGACATTGCACATGCAGTGGGAGTATTGAGTAGGTTTATGTCAAAACCAGGAAAGGAGCATTGGACAGCAGTGAAGCAGGCTTTCAAGTATTTGTGTGGCACTAGTGAATATGGTTTGTGCTACCAAGGAAGACCAAGATTGGATAGAGTGTTGGATATTCGTGGCTTTGTTGATGCAGACTAGGTTGGAGATCTCGATCAGAGAAGATCTACAAGTGGGTATGTGTTTAACCTACTTGGAGGTGCATTCAGTTGGATGAGTAAGAAACAATATGTAGTGGCACTATCAAGTACAGAGGTAGAATACATGGCAGCCACTCATGCAAGCAAGGAAGCAGTTCGGTTGCAGAGATTGTGTTCAAGTATGGGGTTAGTATAACGATAGATTGTGACAGCCAAAGTGCAATTTTCTTGGCAAAGAACCCTGCATATCATTCAAAGACAAAGCACATTGATGTCCAGTATCACTTTGTGAGGGATATGATAGAAGACAAAAAGGTGTTGCTGGTAAAGGTGGACACTTTGAAGAATACTGCAGATGCATTGACAAAATATGTGAGCTCTGAGAAGTTCTCTTGGTGTAGAGAAACAATGGGCGTTGCAGGCTGGATAAATGACTAAGATTTGTGGAAAGAAAACAACAAGTGGGAGAATTTTGGGTTGTGTTATATTCTTTCCACGACTAGCCCACGTAATTAACTAGGGGGTTAGGAGGGGGGCGGAGCCCCCCCTTTTTTGCGTTAATTGCGTAGCGGGGTGAGTCACAGGGGGTTTGAGGGGTTCAGGTAACCCCACTCTATGGGGTCCAGGGCAACGCCTCAGAAAATTTTGGTTTTGGACCCTATGTTAGGTTGGGCGGACCCACCTATGGTTTTGTGCATGATTTTCACACATGTTTTTGGACGCGATAGTTTTTAGTCCATGGTTTTGGACGTGATGGTTTTCGGTCCATGGTATTGGATGCTTCAGCATGTATAAATATGTATTGTAACATTGAAAGGAACATAATGAAAAATCAAGTTGGTAGTCCCGGTTTTGGGATCCAGGGGAAAATCTCTATGTATATGTGTTTTATGTGTTATGCTCTCGCATTGTTTATTTTCTCTGTTTTAGAATTCATATGCAGGTAATTTCTGTATGAGGTTAAAACCTACATTTATCCACTATAAATACCAGTGTCTCTTTTATGTACACATCTAATTATATATGGGTTATAGACATTGAACTGAATATTTTTATATATTGTAAATTTAACGAGAATCATGTGGTATGTGATTGAACTATGATTAACTACAGAAGTAACATAACCATGTAAAATTCATGAAATTAAATGGTAAAATCTATGGTATTGGCTCTAAATTGTGCTAAATAGATAGCAAAGAGAATTATATATCCAAAGAAGGTGTGGAGACAGCAATAAAATACAACAATTTACAATCTCAGAAATCATGGTAGACAGAATGTCCGCTTTAATTGCAAGAATAATAGACAAGACAAAGGCAATACCTTGTCAATAGAAGTCATGTGAAACAAATCCAAAACCCATTATGGTTCTATATAAAACTATAAGATTATTAACAGAGGTGCTAAATAATAAATTGGACTCTTTAACTGTCGAGGATATGTTCTTGGTCCAATTAGACAATGGAAAAAGAGAATATGTTATACTAGGTACATATGCCTCGAGAAATTTAACTTTTGTAATAAGATTGGTTGAGTAGTTAGGATGTTGTACACATCTCAGCCAGCACATCTCAAAGGAAAAGTAAGAAGCAAGAAAAACCTAGGTAGTGTTCGTGAGGGTAATTTTTAGGTCCCAGATCAAATAAGTTCAGACGAAAACTACTTTTAAAGAGATGAGAACTTTTGAGACTTCGATACAAGGGTTAAAATCTTGCCATGGACAATAAGGACACCACAGACATCACACAAGAAATCATTTTAATTTTCTTTTGTTGTGTTTCTAAGCTTCAACTACGTGTCTTGAACCTCGACTGAGAATTGGCCAAATCCATCGATTGTTAGCACTCGACCACAGTGTCAAGGTAGCTTGTAAGTGCGTGTCAATATGCCACACGTGCATTTTGAACCCACAACGTTCATTTTTCCAAAGCTGAACAATCTAGTAAAAACTATGTGACTTTCTCCAAACTATAAAACATGAAGAATAACAAAATTTCTCGACATTTACTCACCATTTTAGGTACCTCTTGCAATAAATTTCAGTGGCATTTGTACTCTACTCTAAAATTCATGAAAATATAAGTTGACATTCCATAATCTATCAAATTTTGAAATTCCTTCGACTTCGCAGATGATGAGTTCACAGAATCTGTATTTCAAGCTGACTCAACTCTCCCAATTGAACTAGATTAAAGAAACCATTTGAATTTGTGTTGGTTAATAATTTAAGTTACATAATGATAGAATGAAAATTCATGCAACACCACATGGAATCCCATTCATAAATAAAATTTCAACGAATATTGAATTTAAACTTTTACAAGTCATTTCCATTTCAAACTTTATTACATGATTCTTTTTCCCATTAAAGCTCAATCCAACCATATCTAAATAGTATGGATTGAAGAAAAGTCACAAACCCCTTCCACCAATTCTGCAACACATTTTCCAAAAAGAGATCACAATTGCTTATAGTCCATCAGTGTGTCATTTATGTGTCATGAAGTAATATGTCTTCCACTACAAGATTACTAGATCTAATTGATGCAAGAAACATTGCAGTTTCCATATAATGTGTAAGGTATGGATCACTACTTTCTCATCTAAATAGCAAACTAAGTCAATATATATGTCAATGCTAATAATGATTTGTGCAGACATAAATAATAACAAAACTGGGTTGATGAGAGGTTCTGAAAATTAATTTTTTATGATTAAATCTCAGCGACGATGCATAATTGTAGGAAATCAAATGCATTATCTTTGATACTCATGATCAGATGCATAATTGAGTTCTAAATATAATCATATATTTATTCTAAATGATACCTTCTAACAAGAATAATCTAATGCTCCATATGACATTATCTAACCCTTCCAACTACAATATGTATATCACACCTCTTTGCTACACTCATCCCTTTGCCACACATGTACTCTATATATATATATATATATATATATATATATATATCCCTTCTAACTCAGGTATGTATATCAACATGACTAGGTATAGGAATTTATTCAATGATATGGAGAAATCAGGAAACATACCTAAACCCTGTGTGGTGTCTCAACCTCATAAAAGGCTTTAATGACAAACTTATCATTGAAAACCTTATGCCTCCCCTATTCATCTCTTATAACTTCACCAATAAGGGGATTGAGGTGCCAACGATCTGTAGTATAAACAATGCTTCCCTTATATAAATCTAGGAGAACATGTGATTGAATCTTGTCTCATGTTTTATGATTTCTCGATCAATTAATTGTTTGCGTTGACGAGTAGAGTAGATTCAAGTCTTTAGTTTTAGAAAATTACATAAGAAGTTTGAATCTACAAGGAATTTCTACATGGTATTAAAGCAAGAATCACAATAGAAGAGAAGAAATCGAGTTTTTCTTTGCAGGTAAATCAAATTTGTTGGATCATTCTTCAAATCAAGCAGGATGTTGCTCTATGGATTGAGACTCGAGTACGCCCTTGAAGGTAGCTCGAATTATATTTCTTGGAAGGATAGGATGGAGGAAGTTTTGGAAGATAATGGACTGAAGGAATTCATAGACAATGATATTCCTAAGCCTCTAACAACTAATGCTCAATATATGGCAAAGTGGAAGAAATGTGTGGCAAAGGCGAGGAGGATCGTACTAGAAGGGTTTCGAGATCATATTGTCTCTAATATCCACGAGAAGGATACCCCATATGTAATGTGGAAAGCCTTGATAGTCTTGCTTCAGAACAATAGTGACCACAAAGAAATTGGCATCAAAGGACAAGTTTCGGAAGATCAAGATGGATAAGGGCGACATAATACCATAGTACATGTTGTTGGAGTTATATGTATTCTAATTCCAACGTTTAATTATCAATCTGGGGTAGTAAGAATTAGAGATGCAAGAACAAGAAATATAGGATTATAGCCTTAGTTAATCTAGTTGAGAATACAAAACAAACTTTAAAAACTTGAAAGGAAATTTTATTCTAAATTTATTAAATAATAAATTAACCAAGAACTAGTCACATTCTTAGATGTAAAATAGGTTCATTGGTAAATTCTTCAATCACAGCAGAAATTGAAATCTCCCTATTCTATTCTTCACACACCCTTCAAAACTAAATAACACTACTCAAGGAAAGAAATTAAAATGAAAAACATACAATCTCAAAAGTACTATGTTTATGCAAATTAATTAAATCATTTCAAGACTTTCCATTTACTAGCTCATGAAGTATAAAATATGGAACCTTGAATTGTTCTTGCAGCAACACACTTGAAACGTAAATCTCAAAGTAATTCTGCAAGGGATTGGAAATGAAACAATTCTATAAATTCAATAAATAAATATATAAAACTACCCTAAAGCAGGTTGCTTGTAATGGCCTAAGAAACATGGTGCACCACACACCTAGTAAATTCACACAAGATCAATCATATAAGAGAATCACTTAATCACGTATTTATAAATATAATTAGCCATAAACATTTAACACTCTTATTTCATTGTATGAAGTTGACTGTAACATAGGTACCAAATTAGAAAACTATATTAGCATACATAATAGAACAAGTACAAAAACAAGAAATATAAACTAATCATGTATAGTAGCTTACCAAGATGGAACAGTGGGTCCTTTCTGACACCAATAAGGTAGCTAATAACTCATAGGATTAAATTCTTCAGAAACTCAATGAGTCATCAACTGTGAGTTTTATTAACCTTCAACAAAAATACAATTTACAAAGAATTCCAAATGATGATTTATCTCCCTCACAAAATATTCAATTACGAACTCATGATCCCCTTCCTTAGACCTGTGAGGTCTTATTTATACACTAAAAAAAGAGGCTAAAGATCAAATCCAATCCCATAAACTCAGAAAACAAATTTACAACTTTAGAGGAAAAGCTCAGAAATCTGGTTTTTTTGCAATTTTATACAAATTGGTGTTAAAGAAACAACCATGTATTCTCAACCATGATGTATTTTGGAAATTTGTTTCTATGGAGTATAATTTTCCATATAATGAAAAAAACCCTCTTGGAATTTCCCGATTTGATTCCATGGCCTCAAAACTCGTGCATGAAGTTGACTATTTACATACTTTTGCCAATCTGGCTTTTGTAGAAATTTTGTACAAAACAACTTTGAAGAACCAACTATAACTTTCAAATGGTATTGAATTTTGGTAAATGGTTTGAGACGCAAGTAAAATTTTATGTTTTGAGAAAAAAAAAAACTTGGATTCTTGAGATTCTCCACTATATGCACGTAAGTTTGTAGAAATTTTGAATAATAAACACTTATTCACAGAGATTATCCCGATTATACACTATTGTGGAATACATGCATAATACACAACCTCCTCTACGTTGATCATCAATTTAGCAGCATCAAAAATAATGAAACATAAATCGCATGCACACATTAACACAGTATGTAACCCGGGGAAAGCTTGCAGCTGAAAACCCCACACTATCTGTATATTAATGATTGAGAACATGTAACATTACATAGTACAATACTCCTCACAAGTATCCAGCACTATCTCCACCTGTTACACACAATACAGGTCAGATCTGATCTCCAAATCTCCTCCGCTGCTTGCCTGCCTCCACTGCACAATCCTGCAAGAGAATGAATGAATCCAAACTCGTTCCAAGTTCTATTTACCTTGGAAAATCACTCACACTGAAAATCACGTGAGCACAGGCTATAATACTAGGCATATACTAGGCAATACTCATTGGCATACTCAATCCCTTGATTGTCCAAGATCTCATGCACAACTATAGTCACAACTCACCCTTTCACTTACCTCTAACACCTGTCTCTGTTGAACTGTCCATGCACTGAGTTAACTGATGTATTCTTTAGTTTCTTTATGAGTTAATAATTAGTGAATTAATTAAAAATAAATTCACACAACTCATCTCTAGTGTATTCTTTAGTTAGACTAAATACAACTAGTTCAACTAAGTCAAACTGAACACAACTCCATCAACTCCACATCCAACTCCACAAAACTCACATGCATGAGTTCTAACTGAAGTCCTCCATGCAATAGCTCAACTAACACATAAGAAACCACGTGATTCCTTCTGTCAGCTGCATGTGCCACATCCGTAGCTCGAACTGAAGTGCTCCAAGAGAATAAGATAATGTTTAGAGTCCAAATATTACTAAGAGCTAATAATATTCGATTGTTCTATTTTTAGCCTGGCAGTCTAAAAATAGACTCTGATCACTCCGTTGTGAACCAAAAATAGAAGTCCATCTATTTTTTCCCAACATGACCAATCATCCATAAACAGCATCTTGCAACTCATAGACCATGATCCATATGTCTAAAAATAGACATAGTCTAAAAATAGACTTTGTGCCAAAAATAACCTGCGGGCCCACTTAGTGAAGGCGACTTCTTTTCACTAAGCTCCATCATCTTGTTGCATTTTCAACACTCCCTCTCAACAAGATATGGATTATCTGCAACCCCTATCCTGCCTCTATAATGTTCTGCATGCAACACATTTGCTCGGTCCGCTTGCTCCAACAACACTTGGAACAAAAACACTCCCAACTAACCACTCTGTTGGGCTAGGAACATACTCTGATGCTGAAGCTCTACCTGCTGCTGACAAGTGCTCCCTCTCTAACATCTGCGCTACTGCAACATCTCCATGCATCTCGCACCATTGCACACTTCTTTGTGCCACCTAGCACTGTGCAAAACACTTGTGCCTCTCGCATTGCTGCAGCCTGCTAGCTATGCGCTGTCCTGGGATTCCCTACACTATCGCTCTCTCTGCCGCTCCATCCGCATCTGTCTCTACCCAATCAGTCAGTTCCTGCTACTCCACATCGGGGCTCCCATAGCAAGGTCTCATCCAAGAGGTTGGGTACCTCAAGGATCCTGCCCCTCCTCCTTGGGACGATCAATCCACATCACCCCACCTCCTACTTGGAGGTATGGCTACATGTGATCCCTCAGCCCACCTGGCTCGAAGTTTCCCCCTACTGGAGGTCTCTACATGAGTAGATGTCTCTACTCGATCTCCTCTCAGCTTCCCTTGTTTTGGTTGCTCCACAACCTCCTGAAGCTGCTGCACCAATCGTGGCTCCTCCACAATCGTCTGAGACTTCTTCTGGCTCTGCATGTTGAGAGGTAATATACGCTCCCTCTCAACCACCAAGTCTCCATCAGTTGCCTCACTGCTCAAGGCTTTGCATGCATCTTGAACCTCAAGAGCATACAGGTTCTTGACCCGTGAACCAATCTGCTTCACCTGTCTAGTGATGATGTGTCTAAGGAAAACCTTTCCCTTACTGAAGACTACATCATAGCCTCTGTCTTCCAGCATCGCGATCGACACAAAGTTTCTCTTCAGTCCTGGTACATAATTGACATCGGTCAAGGTAAGGAGAGCTCCATGCTCCCTCTGAAAAATAATCGTGCCTACACCTGAGACACTATACTTCTCATCATTAGCCATCGCTATGAGTATCTGGAGATCTTTCTCCTCCAAAGTACTGAACAAACTTTTGTCACCGGTCATATGGAAAGAATCTCCAATGTCAAGAAACCAACCACTTCCCATCATGGATGAAACCATGCATGCGAAGAGTGTGAAATCCAACTCAAACTGTGAAGCAAGTGCCTCACCTTCAAATCCTTCCTCAGATCCCTTCGTGGATTTCTTCTTTGGGCAATTAGTAGCATAATGGCCCATCTCATGACAACAAAAGCATCTCACCTTCGACTTGTCAACCTTCTTCCCATCATTGGAAGAAGTGGATTCGGAAAGAGAACCCTTCTCCTTCCCCTTCTTTTCTTTGGCAGCCAAAGTGAAATTTTCTTCATCAAATGACTTGGATGAATATCTGTCCCTAGTATTCCGCCTAATCTCATCTTGCACAAGATCTGACCAAAGTCTCTCCCATCCTGGAAATTTCTCCCAACCATTGACAGAGTCCTGATAGGAATGTCAACTCTTCGAAAGACCAAGGAGAGCCAAGCTCACCAAGTCCTCATCATCGACAGTCACCCCCACACTTCCCAGCTCATCCCGACACTGGGTGAACTTCGTGAGATACCTGGGCATACTGTCTCCATTCTCACATTTAATGTTTCTGAGTTTCTCCTTGAGCGCCAACTTCCTCTGGTCGCTCTTGCTTTGGAATAGATCTATCAACGCTTTCCACATCAAGTATGGAGAAGTCTTACCATGCAGGTTGGACACAATGTGATCCTTCACGCCCTCCAACAGAATCCTTCAACACTTTGCTATCTTCTTTTGCCAAACCACAGCTTCAGCAGCATCAGTAGGTTTTGGGACCTCAGCCTCTATGAAATCCTTCAACCCATTATCATCTAACACCACCTCCATCCTGTCTTTCCAAGAAATATAATTCGAGCTGCCTTCAAGAGCATACTCCAATCGCAATCAGTTGAAAGACATTGCCACGTTGATACCAAGAAAACACTGCTGCAAATTTGAATTCCACCAGCTCCAAACTCAACTGCCTCGGATCTAAGATTCGTGAGAACAAAGTATTTCTCGTACAGAGATTGACTGTATGGGCTTTTACCGGATATTTCACCTTCAAAAGGAAGGATGAATCTAGAGGCTACCTGGCCCGATTACATACTCTGCCTGAAGAAATAAAATGTAAACACTTCCTGAATAATAGATCTGATGATCAACAGCTCTGATACCATGTAGAACTTTTTCTACAAATCAACCAGCTTTGATACCATGTAGAAATTTTGGATAATAAACACTTATTCACAGAGATTATCCCGATTATACACTATTTCGGAATACATGCATAATACATAACCTCCTCTACGTTGATCATCAATTTAGCAGCATAAAAAATAATGAAACATCAATCGCATGCACACATTAACACAGTGTGTAACCCGGGGAAAGCTTATAGTTGAAAACCCCACACTATCTGTATATTAATGATTGAGAACATGTAACATTACATAGTACAATACGCCTCACAAGTATCTAGCACTATCTCCACCTGTTACACACAATACAGCTCAGATTTGATCTCCAAATCTCCTCCGCTGCTTGCCTGCCTCCACTGCACAATCCTGCACGAGAATGAATGAATCCAAACTCGTTCCAAGTTCTATTTACCTTGGAAAATCACTCACACTGGAAATCACGTGAGCACAGGCTATAATACTGGGAATATACTGGGCAATACTCATTGGCATACTCAATCCCTTGATTGTGCAAGATCTCATGCACAACTATAGTCACAACTCACCCTTTCACTTACCTCTAACACCTGTCTCTGTTGAACTGTCCATGCACTGAGTTAACTGATGTATTCTTTAGTTTCTTTATGAGTTAATAATTAGTGAATTAATTAACAATCAATTCAAACAACTCATCACTAGTGTATTCTTTAGTTAGACTAAATACAACTAGTTCAACTAAGTCAAACTGAACACAACTCCATCAATTCCACATCCAACTCCACAGAACTCACATGCATGAGTTCTAACTGAAGTCCTCCATGCAATAGCTCAACTAACACATAAGAAACCACGTGATTCCTTCTTTCAGTTGCATGTGCCACATCCGTAGCTCAACTGAAGTGATCCAAGAGAATAAGATAATGTTTAGAGTCCAAATATTACTAAGAGCTAATAATATTCGACTGTTCTATTTTTAGCTTGGCAGTCTAAAAATAGACTCTGATCACTCCGCTGTGAACCAAAAATAGAAGTCCATCTATTTTTTCCCAACATGACTAATCATCCATAAACAGCGTCCTGCAACTCATAGACCATGATCCATATGTCTAAAAATAGACATAGTCTAAAAATATACTTTGCGCCAAAAATAGCCTGTCGGGCCCACTTAGTGAAGGCGACTTCTTTTCACTCAGCTCCATCATCTTGTTGCATTTTCAACAAAGTTGAGGTAAAAGATGGCAGTTTAAAAATGGTTACCTATTTTTTATTGTAGCTTAAATCATGTGTTAGGATCCCACATGTGGGGTCTTGGTATATTACAAGGCTTGTACAAGAATATTAGGCCTATGTGACACCTAATTTACCATTCCATAGAAAAGAAAAACATATTTTATAATTTTAAATTTTTTCCCTTCATTCGTGCAAGTGTAGAATTAAGTACCGAACTATTGAACTGATAAAAAGATAGAAATTTCCGCAGTGGAACATGCTCCTTGGCGATATAACCACATTAGTAAACCATCATTGATAAAACCATGTTAGAAACACATTTCACCATTAAAACATAATAAATCCATCATAATTAACCACAAGGCGAAAGATGTATATTTAGCGGAAGTTGGTGGTATAATTGTTATGGAAAGTGTCATAAATGCAAGAATGTGAATTATGAATGGAGACTTTATATACTAAATGATATGACATATTAGATCGCAAAATTCTCCCATGCGTAAGATTTTGCATGCCCTCATGCAAACAAAATCCTCGCCTATGCCATTATTTCTTGGTGCAAGTGATTAAAGGTGAATTTCCGTACCATCATAGACTTGATATGTTTCACAACAAGGTAGAAAAAATTGAGGCAAACAAGATATGGACTAGGAAGGGATGGTGGATGATATCAGGTAAGGATGAGGATAAGGGTTGGAAACTTTGTAAGACCATTATTCACTTTTCGGTTCTTTTGTTAGATAAACAACACCAACTTCATCCTCCTATTGAGAGGATTCACATGATGATTTTGTGAATTATTTAAGATGTTCAAGGAGAAGAAACTATATATATAGCTTTAGTCATGTACCATGATACTTTTTCATTCTTATGGTCTTACTAGAATATGCATTGATGGATTTGGAAATGGGGGGTTTAATGGTGGTTTAAGAAAAATAAAGATTTATGGAATAGAAAGCGGTTAATCATCAAGATTCCTTAAATTTAATGAGTTAAAGATGCTTTAAACATGTTTTACCTCAAGTATACCTTTTAAGTTTTAATTTGTATCACAGGCCGCAATGGAAGTTTTATGAAGCTAAAGATGAGGTAGAGTAAGGCTGAGAGTCTGGAATCATCTGGAAGGGTTGGAGTTGATGAGTGCCAATATGATCTGTTGAAGGAAGTTGAAGAGAATGAACTAAATATGCTGAAAGGGTACCAAAAAACACTCCCCCATGCCTAAAGTTTTTCATGTCCTCATGCAAAAAAGGTGAGGTATTAAAGAAATGAGGAGGGCTGCTGAGATGGCTCTAGTACAAAGGAACTTGAAGAAAAAAACAAAAAAACAAAAAAAAACAATGGAACTAATGAAATGAATACTGAACAAAAATAATTCATCTCAAATTTATTAAAATGATGGAAAACTAACAAAAGCATAAAATAAATTACAAATCACTCATTACACATGATTTCATCAATTCTTAACGGTTTTATGCCCAAGAAGATAATCCTTTTATAAATTTAAGGGGCTCTCCTTCTTTGTAGGTAGGAGGATTTTTATGATCACAACAAATGATGAACCAATGAAAAATTAGTTATTACTAAGAAAATACCAAATTCTTATAGTTATCAAAGTATATAGATAAGCTTTGTAGTTGAGTTTTATTAATTCTCTGTGATCATAGGCCCCACTTCTAAGACCATTAGATCTTAGGTGTAGTATGAAAAACCAATGATAGAGGACTCAAGGTTACCTTAAGGCCATTTTTTAGCAACAAACTTATGGAGTTCATTTTTCCTCAGACTTCATCCACACATGCTTCCTTTTTATTGTAACACTATAGAGTAACCATCATACATGTAGACAAAAGCCCTAGTTGAGTTGAAACTTCTTTAGGAAGAACTCACCATTGTTCGCAAGCATCCATAGCCCTGATGGGTTTTCCTATTGGTATCATAGGTGAGTACTTACTGCCAGCAGGCATCCATAGCCTCAACGAGTTAACCTCTTAAACCTATTTTACACTGAAGGCTCTAATCCCAGGTTTCCTATAATTTTAGGTTTATATTATGGATATTTATTTTGTAATTGGTAGATGGGGGAGCAGCTTCATAAATCCCTTTAAAGGCATAGGATGACACCTTTTAGAGTGACTTAGATTACCTACCGAATGTCTTGGATGCATAAGGTACTTATAGGTACTCAAAGGACATAGCATGAATGAGCCATTTTTAATGTGAGATGGATGAGGATAACTAAAGAATAACCAAAAGACACCTAAATTCATATCAATCAATTTTTCATATATTATTTCACTTTTAAAGTAGTGTTCCACTATGAACAAATACTTTGTTATGCAACCAGCTCACAAAATAGAAGAAAAGATAGAGCAACAACAACTTTCAAATTAGCCTCTTCGAGGGGGCAACCTCCTTTCCATTACACAAATGAACAATTCTTGGATGATACAAATGACAATACTTCCTTTCTATATATAGGAGTCTAAGTGGTCACAATATAGTCAAAACTGACATAACAATAATAATGTAAGGGCACAACAATAACAATAGTAGGATTCTATGGGGCACAATAATAATAATACGGGGACAACATGGGCACAACAATAATAATTAGGGAATACACTAGTATTATAGGGACCTAACATGCCCGTCTCCTTTAGAAAAGCATTTTCCTCAATGTTGGAGTAGTTCCAGATGCATTTGTATAAAATTCTCATCCTCCCATCTAGAATTTTCAATGGGTAAGTTCTTCCACCTAATGAGATACTCTAAAATTGATCTATTTTGTTATTTTCAAGTTCTTGTTTCTGTGACTTCTTCAGGTTCCAATGTGATTTTTCCTTCCTCATCAAGTTTTGGCAATATTGTTTGAACTGGGAACTTGTCACCTATAACCTTCTTTAAGCATGAAACATGAAAAACTGGGTGCACTCGGGAAGTTGTAGGAAGCTCTAATTTGTATGCCATAGTACCAATCTTTTACAACACCTTGTACATACCATAATACTTTGGTGATAATTTATTATCCTTCTTAGCTTGCTTGAGGGACATTTGGTTGTATGGTTGTAGTCATAGAAATACCTAGTCACCTGCATCAAAACTTCTTTTGTTGCGATGTTGATTTGCCTGTTGTTTCATTCTATTATGTGCCAAAGTGAGGTTATCCTTTAAGACTTGAAGAACTTGTTGTTGATGCTCGATGTGATCTCCCATTGCTTGAACCTTAGAATTTTCTCTTAAATATGATGTGATGGAGAGTGGATGATATGCATAAAGTGCCATAAATGGGGTCATTTTTGCTGCAGTATGGAAGGAAGTGTTATACAACCATTCAACTAGAGGAAACCATTTGACCCATTGTGTATGTTTATCATATACAAAGAAAAAAATATATCCTTCCAAACATTTGTTCACTATCTCAGTTTGCCATCAGATTGAGGATGATAAGATGAGCTATGAGCTAACTAAGTACCTAGACAAGAAAATAATTCTATCCAAAAATTTCCAATGAAAATGGGATCTCTATCGTTTAAAATAATCTTTGGGTTTCCATGTACCTTTTGAATTGTTTACATAAATAAAGTAGCAATTGTACTGCCTTTAAAGGGATGATATAATGCACAAAAGTGTGCATACTTGGTAAGTCTATCAACTACCACCATGATGACACCCTTTCCTTCAGACTTGGGTAAACTTGTGATAAAATCCATTGAAACCTCCTCACAATGTTGAATTGGAAGGGATAAAGTTTGTAATAGACCTGGGGTCTTAATTGTTTCAACTTTATTTTGTTGGAAAACCAAACATTTCGCCACAAAATTTTGAATATCAGATTAAGGCCATCCCAAAACAATTCCTTCATAACATTGTGGTAGTTTTTTAAAAATATCGAGTGCCCTCCTAAGGGAGAGGTGTGCAATTCAATAAGAATCTTTTGTTTGAGTTGGGAATTCTTACAGAGGTATAAGCAATATTTGTACCATAACGAATCATTTTTCCAGCTAAATGTATCAGATCTACCGAGGTATTCTTGTAACTTTTGAATGAATTCCCACAGTTCTTCGTCATTCTTCCATTCATCCCTTACTTCATTTATCCAATCTGGTTGGATAATATAAATGGCAGAAAGAAATTCTTCCACATCCTCATCCTTTCTTGAGAGTGCATTTGCAGCAACATTTTTCTTCCCTTTTTCGTAGATGGTTTCAAAGTCATAACCCAACATCTTTGTGACCCATTTCTGCTGCTCTTCTGAAGATTATATTTTTTCTAAAAAGTATTTAAGACTATCATGATCTGTTTTTACCTTGAAGTGTCTTCCCCTTAGGTAAGGTCATAATTTCATAAGTGCATGTAGTATTTCAAACATTTCCTTCTCATAAATATCTTTATGTAAATACTTTTCTTTAATTGGAAGACTTTCGAAAGCAATGGGTCTTTCTTCTTGCATTAAAAAAACACAAATTCCATTTTATGAGGCATCACATTCCATAATAAAGGTTTTTGTGAAGTATGGAGTAGCTAAACCGGTGCTTGGCACATTGCCTCTTGAAGATGTTCAAAGGATTTTGTTGCTTCTAGAGTCGAAGAAAATGCATCTTTCTTTAGTAATGTTGTTAGAGGTGCTGCTATTCTCCCATAGTTATTAACAAACCCGCGATAATACCCTATCAACCTGAGAAATCCTTGTAGATGCTTTATGGATGTGGGGATTTTCCATTCCTTAATGGACTTAATTTTGCTAGGGTCTACCTTAATAGAGGAACTGGGTTTGCATCATCTTAGTTTATCTAAGCTAGACACAGTCCTTTTTCCAGTTTTCCTTAAATGACAGAGTTCCTCTATGTGAATGCATCAAGTATTCATTTATAATGATGGATTTATCTCGAGAGTAATATGCATTTTTTGACTTATTTTATAGTTATGTATATTTATGAATGCATGGGCTCTGTAATTTTCTTCTGTAAGGAATTAGTGCAAGTTGTGCACATGCTCTAAATGTTTAATTTCTAAGAGAATTACATAGATACGAATAGACTCAGATTTTATTTTCTTAACGAAATTACATAGTTAGGAGCAAAATATGAGTTATTTACTTTCTTCCTATCGAGGTTGTTTTTCTGTCTTTCCTACTTTTGCTTATAAAACCTAATTCCTCTATTAATGGAAAAACAAGAACAAATCATTTCAATTAATTCATTCAACTTTTCATAAGGTAAAGTAAAATACTTATCTGTTTCCTGTACTGGTTAGTACCGAAACTCACTCCAATCCTTGGAAATGAATGCCAAATGCCTCCCAACCACGAGATCAACAACTTCAGGGATGAATCTCCCTCTAAGATATTTCTCACATGTAGGAATTTCATAATTGTTAGCTAATTTACACTATAGCTATCTGGTCCTAACCAAACTTAGCATAGTTTAGCCTGAAACAACGCGTCTGAGTTCCAGTTCTTTTTCTTTCTTAAACTCAAGTACGACATAGCCTATTGGTATTTTCCTTGAGAATAAATCTTCAAGGAGTAGTTATGGGTAGGTAACCACCTCCCCTAACTACCTGCCATGTGAGAAATATGTAACTGGCATTATTCAAGATATTGGCTTTTCCATACCTTAATCATATTATTTAACATAAACAAATATCAAACTATTGTTTTAGACTTCCTAAGTCATTTAACAGTATCAAGTTTTTTTAGCTGCGGTAATTAATATTTACAATTACCGGGGACATCACATATTAAGTCCCTCTGGTGAACACTTAATACAGCTTAAGCTATCTTGGAGTGCAGGAGCCTCTAGGCAACATCATGTGTTGACCCCTCTAATGAGCCTCATCATTGGGTAACTATATGGACCTTAATTCACCTCCTATCTTAGTCAAATCAACTCTTCTGACAATTTATTACTTGTTTTGATTATATCTTGTTTAATGAGATGAGTCAAAGTGAGATATTATGCTTAGTGGACTAATGTGCATTGAATGCAGGTTTGTGAGAGAAAATCGGGAAATTTTGGCAAGATTAAGGTCTAAAACTCAAATGGGACAAGGAAGAGAGATTGTATGAGGTAAATCCTCCTCCTTTACTCCTCCCTCATTCGAATATTCCTCCATCAATCACACTAGATCAGAGTACAAGCAGCCAAGTCATGGAGAACAAACAGCAGTTGAGCAAGTGATAGTCAAAGAGTTAGTTCATCTCGAGTTTGGGAGCCAAGCCACCCTAGATTTAAGGAAGTCTTTGGGGAATTCATTTGTATAAATAAAGAGGCCTAGAGACTCATTACGATTCAAATTTTTGTTGTAAAAGCACTAGTTATTTTTGAGCTCCAGACTTGTGGAAGACATTGCTATGTAATTTCTATTTTGATAATGAGAATGAGATTTTTCTTGATCCAGCACCGAGTTAACTCACAGGGCTGAATCTCTTGGGTTAGGGCCCAACCCTTGCAGCAAAGGCTCCTCTTCTTGTACCTGTATGCTTAGATTAATTTCATAGATTCATGGTTAAATTGTCCTTATAAGTATTTCATTGCAAGTAGTGTAGATTTGATTAGCTTGTTTATTAGTTTGCTTCCATTTGTGCTTCACTTCAGTAGTAGTTTAGAAGGGATAAAAGGGAACACCAAAGAGCTATCAGTAGGTGTCTTGAACTCACCTCTTCTTTCAGGGATCATGATTTGAGGAAAGGACCCCTATGAAGCCCCAAAAAGACATAATTCTACTTTCTCATAGAATTTATAGTTTATTGTACTTGAAATAGCATTTGATCAGTTTGAAAGTGTAGGATCTAATTACCATTTCTCCCATTTTCAGTCTTACAGTAGATCTCATCAATGATTCCATATTATCTGCAATTTTCCTCATGCATGAGTATATTGCTAGCTCATTAAACCCTGTTTTTCTAGCCTATTGGAATTCTTCTTGTTTACATGATTTTTGGGAAACTACCAATGTTTGATATAGTGCAGGTGTTTCAGAAGTAAAGAAAGATCTCATAGTCAACAACCTCCTCCCAACTTCATCCATCCATAATCATTCCTTGCTTTCAGTAAGACCCTCACCAATTTCATTATTTTACATGGAAACTTCTCCAAGAATGTTGAGTAAATCCAACCATCTCCCAACCTTGGTTTTGACTTCTGAGTGCTCCTAGGAATTTTCTCACTCCATTCCATCCACCAACAACTTTCCATCACCTTCAACACCCATCGTTTTTCTCTTGGCTGTATCTTGTAGAAATACAGGGAATCCTGTAGGTTTTTAGGACATCCCGTAGGTTTCCCTAAAGTGGCCTATTTTGAGGCCGAATTAAGGGAAAACCTCTAGGAAGCCACACCAGGTCACCTAAGGGTCTCCCAAACCTTCCAACCATCCTCCAACATCCCTAAGCCACCTGCCACATCACCAAAAGAGATTATCTTTCACACTTGCTTTTTCATAAAAAGAACAAAAAGGAAAAAATCATATATATTTCAGTCATTTACATGCACAGTACTAATTTTTTATGTTTTGAACTTACATTCTTAGGGCAATAGAATTTCATACATGTTAGCGTGGCATTATTTTGAAGCATAGTTTCTCAGCAGTTAGTTAGGAAATGGTGTATTTTTAGCATTGGATTTCAGTCTTTTTCCTTATTGGAGTAGACAAGCTTTCTCTTAGAGTAGATTTCTCTTTCTCTCATCAGTAATCAAGCTTCTTCTGAATCCATAGAAGTCTGGCTTGAAAACCCTAGTGGTCTCTCACCAGTTGAACAATGACAAAAGGCAGAACCATCACTTTACTTGTGTATACAGCATTGTCACCTCCAAGTTTGTACGAACCTCAGGTTGATAAACTAAAGCTGGTAGCCCCAGGAGTTGCAACATTCTTGCTGCAATAATGGTGCTCATTACTTTTGACACCGTTGTTGGGGAGGTGTCTGAGTATTATGTGATTACTGATTTCTTTCTTCCATTTATTGTTTTTGATATTCTGCTATTAGTTTCATTTCTGCAAAAGTAATTTAGTTTGCTTCCTTTTCCATGCTGCATTATTTGCTTTCCTTTCCATTATGCAAGTAAGATTTCAATCAAGCAATTATTTTTTAATTTAGTCAGTAGTTTTCATTCAGTCTGCAATTTCAATTTTACAATTATTTTCAAAGTTTGAAAAAAACACAAAAAAAACAAAAACATTTTTTTAATGCTGATGAACCCCAAAAATGGGTAATTATATGGGCTCATTTAGCCTCCTAATTGACTTAATCCACCATTCTCATTAGTATATTGCATGTTTTTTTTTCATATTTATGCTAATAGAGTGAATTGGGTTAGTCATTATGCCAAAAAGTCTAATGTGTGCTTTATGCAGATTTTTGGTCAATTTTGAGACAAAATCAAAGGTTTAAATGAGCACTTGGCAGCCAAATTCGTGGAAGAACAAGGGAGAGGATTTGTAGGAAGGTGTCCCCTTCATTTATGAGCCCTTACCTCGAATTCTCCATCAAAAACTCGGAGCACAAGGGGTAGCCAAGCAAGTCAAGTAGGATTGTTGTTAACTGCAAGTTTTGGCAGCCGAGTCCCTAAAGTTTAGGAGGACTGTTGGGGTCCTCAATTTGTATAAATAAGAAGGCTTAGGGCCTCATTTGGGTTAGTCAAGAGTTAGTCAGATTTTAGTTAGATTGTAGTTAGATTTTAGTCAGTAGGTTAGCACTTTAGTGCAGCTCTGTATCAGCACATTTTCGAGCTTTTTCTTGTAGACAGTTTTTGGGATGTAACTATTATTTTTTGATCAATAAAGATGAATCCAGCTTTGCACCAGCTCTAATCTTTCTTAGGAGGTTGTAGCTCTTGGGGTTGGGCCCAACCCAAGTGCCAGTACCTCCTTTGTGTACTTTTATGTGTCTTTGCTGCATTCATAGAATAATTTCTGTTATCTAGATTAAGATCTTGCTTTGTTACTTAGGTTGTTTTTGATGATTGAAATAGCTTTTCATGCTTCAGGTTGATTTGATAGTTTGGTAAAGGAAAAGACCTGCAAAAAGGCCACCAAGAAATCCTTGATCTCATCTCTCCCTCCTTGGGACCATGAGCTGAGACCAAGGCATACTTGCTGCCACAAAAACATTGTTTTTGCCTCTTCATGCAATTGCTAGTGTTAGATTTTTAGTTAGGAAAGTTGATACCAGTTGTGATTACATGCTTAGATCTGTTCTTGCTTGGTTTTCATAGTTTTCTTACATGATTTTCTGCCAATAAACTTCTTTCCATCATGATTTCTGGTATTTAGGTCAAATTAGGTCAAGATAGCTAGATCTTTGGTTTGCATAGTCTTTGTTTGGTCAGATTTGGAAAATAGTGTGCAGAAACCTGTGATGCCTTCCTACCTACCCTTCCTCCATCAGACAACCTGCTCCAACCCCCTAACTCAGATTCCTCCCTTTCATTTGCCACCCTTTTCTAACTTGACCTAATTTCCATATCTTTGTGCAACCTTGCTCCCTCCATCCTTGAGCAAATCCAATCACCTTAATCACTCCTTAGCCTCATTCACCAGGTCCTAGACCCCTTAACATCCTTATCCAACCTCCATTTCCACTTTCCCATCATTTTTCCACCATCAACCCTCCAAAATCCTCTTTCAGATCTTCCTGTAGAACATCCTGTAGAACTTCCTGTAGAACATCTTGTAGAACCCCTGCAGACTTCCTATAGAAGATCACGTGAGCAATTTTTCGAGATCTGATCGCTGTGAAACTCTCTGGAAGGGTGCTAGGACCCCTTAGGCCCTCTTCTCACCTTCCCAACCTCCTGCAATAGCTTACTCCATTTCCTTTCGCCAATCAACCTCTGCACAGTCAAAAACAGTTAAAGCACATGCATAATAATTCTGACAACTTACTCAAAAATACAAAAAGATATTTTTTCTAGACTTTACTTCAGAAGTAGCTTAGTCACATGCATTTTACCTTTCTAGAAGTCAAGGGCATCCATTCCCACCGCTTTCATCTCTTTTCTTGCACCAGTAGGGCTAGTCAGTAAAACTAGGGTTTGCTAGGGTTTGCATTTCCTTTCAGCTTTCTGCTCCTTTCTGCAAGTAGATTAGCCTCTTTTGAGTTAGCTTTCGTCCATCACAGTTAAAAGCTTCTTCTAAGAACTCATAGAAGTTGGCTTAAGCTCCTAGCGGACTTGTGCCAGCTGATCAAGTGATAGCCTGCGGCAAGAGCTAGTACTTGTGCATATAGCACCGTCGCTTCCAAGTTTGTTACGAACTACCGGGTTGATAAAAGTAAAGAAGGGAGCCCTAGGAGTTGCAGCATTATTTCTGCAATACTGGAGCCCACCATATTTTTGGCGCCATTGCTGGGGAAGCGTCAGAGTATTGGTGATTGCTGCTTTTCTTCTATTTTCTACTACAACCTTCTGCTAAGTAGGTTATTTCAGCAAGAGTAGAGTAGTTGTTTCATTTCCATTCTGCAATTTCATTTCCGCAAAAGTCGATTAGACATCTCCTGCTTTCATTTCATTTCTGCAAGCGTAGATTAGCTTTTCAATTCCGCAATTTCAATTCTGCAAGCGTAGCCTAGCATTTCATTCCTGCAATTTCATTTCAACAAAATAGATTAGTCCTTTCATTCTTTCATTTCAATTCCGCATTTTCATTTCAGCAAGATAGATTTTAGTTAGTTGCAGTTCAATCTATTTCAGTTTTGTAGGTACAAGTAGAGAAAAAACAAAAATCAACCAAAAATATTTCCTGTCATGCCTTGTAGGAGTAGAGATAAGTTAGAAAAATGTTTGCACAACACCCCCCATTGCTTCACACAGCCAACCTTCTCTCTTCTTCGATGGCTGTGATTAAGAAGAACCCCTAGGTGGACAGCAAGACATATTTGAAGAACCTCTAGGGGAGAAGAAGAAGAAAACATTCCTCTAGGGCATATAGCTACAAACAGAAATGTTGGGAGCAGTACCTTATCCAAAAACGAATTTGCAAATCAGATGGAAGATTTCAAGAGCGAGGTGAGGCAGTTTCTTGCCATGCAACTGGATACCTTGCAGATCCAAAGAAAGCAAGAGGAAGCCAAGAGGGCTTTGGCCATCTTTTGTCCCAGGTGCACTAGAAAGCATCCTAGGAACAAATGTCCATTGCACTCCATAGAAGTGTGTTTTGTCTGTGAAAGAGACCATCCTACGAACCAGTGCCCTTCCTTGCCTGGACTTAAAGTTGCATATCAGAGGGCCAAAGGAGCCACTGAATCACTCTATTTCATGAACCAAAGGAGGCCACATGGACCCCCAGCAGGGAATGCAAGGGACATCCCAGACCTATTACAACCCCTATCAAGCCCCTTCCATGCCTTCTTGGGGTCCCCCTGCTCATCCTTCCTAGTCCACACCTCCTCCTTGGTCCTTCACATCTCCATATTATGCCCAACCAGCTGCTCATCCATTTCACCCCTACGCTCAGCCACAACCTCAATGGAATGCACCTCATCAAGAGTGGAGGCCCCAGTACAACACTCTTCCCGCTCCTTTTCCTCCACCACCTGCTCAATCACAACCATCGCCTCCTGCTCCACCAAGGCAACCCAAATGCCTGCCCAACCACAACCCCATCCACATCCATCTCAAAATATACACCCCCACTCAACTACCCATACCACCATTTCCAAACCCGCACATTGGAGTAGCTCAACTCAATTACAATGCTGAGGCACAACATTTCCAAACAACTCCTTTTGAGCTCAATGATATTCACCATAGCTCAGGAAGAGTATTGCAAAAAAGAGATTATATTGACAGCATTGAAGGACCACATCCAGCAAAAGAACATTCAAAAGAGGAGATCGAAGGACCATGGGCTGCACTTGATGAAGAGAAGACATCAGAATCAGAGATCGAGAGAGCTCCCTCATGATTACCATCAAATCTTCCATGTATTCAAGAGAAAAATCAGCAAAAAGAGGAAGATGAGAAGGTCATGGTAGAAGGTGACATGAGAAATGATCCAGATCAGCAAAAGGACCAAGGATATCAGAGCTATATTGAGATATGGTTCCAGACAGTCACTAAGTTGCAGCAGTACTCTCTTCATCAACTATGTTTGATTCCTTCAAAGTCAAATCATTTGGTCTCTGAAATCTGGATACCTGTCAAAGCATGCATTTCAAGCCTCCACATCATTTTGTCTCTAATCTCGATGTGCACATGGCTCTATTGGAAGTATTCTTATACTTGAAAATGATTTTGTTTTTCAAGTAGGGTAGGGTAGGAAAAAAAAAAAATGAAAATAAGAGGAAAATAAAAATCTAAGGTGAAAACCTCCTCAGAGGCGCCTCAGATTGGCTCATTGATTGAAAACCTCCATGAGGCGGTCAATGGGTTGGAAGAAGAGAAAAGAAAAAGAGAATAAGATCCCTGGGTGAAAACCTCCCTTGGAGGCGCCCAGGGCAGGCAATTTGGGTGAAAACCTCCATGAGGCACCCTAGTTGTTTTCAAAAAAAAAAAGAGAAAAAGAAAGAAGAAAAGAGAAACCTAATTTCTATTGAATAATTGCAGGAAGGACATTGCAAGTTAGGAGGATCGCACAAGACAAGGACAGAGGTCAGCACCAGGCTGCCAGCACCCCTCACCATCCATTCCTCCATGACCACTACCCTTTCCTAAGATTTGGTCTGATTCGGACTAGGATTTCACCTTCTACAGGAAGTTCCTGTAGAACCTGCAAACAAGCCAAAATCGATCTCAGAAGAGGACCCGAAGGTTGAGAATCTGTCCATGAGGCCTGTAAACATCCCTGCTTCCATCCCTCACTCTTCTCCATCATTTTTTTCCACCTCATTGTGCTTCTTTTATGAAAACTGTTTTCTACAAGAAGTTCCTGTAGAAATTACAAAAAGCTAGAAATGGATTTTAAAAAGCAGTTTGGCGAACATGATAGCTTCATAAAGGGTTCATAAATCCTCCTGCAATCTTCAAACCCCTCTTCCATCATTTCCATGCCTGCATCACAGCCCAAGCTCATTTTTTCTTACTGTGCAAAAAACCTGCAGAATGCTTTGAAGCAAAAATACATAGAACAGAAATTTGTTTTTTCCCTAACTTGAAAACCGTGCATCCATTTAAAAAACCATTTTATGGGGAGTTGTATAGGGATGATGGCAACATTCCCAAGCAATTTCAGCCAATTCCAGTGCACGGTTTCCAAGAAATCAGCCTCCATCACCTTCAGCCATTTTTGCATTTTCTCCATATCTGTGCATCCATTTCAAAACCTGTTTCATGGGGAGATGCATATAGGTGATAGTAACCTGCCCAAGCAGTTTCAGCCAATTCCAGTGCACGGTTTTCGAGAAATTGACCTTTGTCACCTTCAGCCATTTTCAGTTTTTCTCGAAATCTGTACATCCATTGACCACAATTTTGCTATGGGAGGTGCATAATGATGATAGAAACATGCTCAGAAAGTTTCAAGTCAATCTGATCTATCGTTTGGGAGCTATGGAGAAAACAAGTCACTGTCCTGCAAAAATCCAGCATCAGCAGCATGAGGGTGCAAATCTGAAGGATGAAACAGACTTCTGCAGCTTAGATCTAGCCAGAGGATACCTGCACAAGAAAAATAGCCACACATCAGACAGCAAAAAGCATATAGCATAAGGGATCTAGGCATGCAGCAATGGAATATGAGCATGCAGCAGCAAAAAGGACCAAGCAGCACGTTGACTTACAGGTAAGTGTCTAAACTAGTTCCTCTATTTGCATCTGTATGATTCAAAAGTGCATGAACGAATGAAATGGTTGGATTAAGCTAGAAAGCTAGCCAGTTAACCCGACACCCTCAGCTAGTTCGATTGCACTCATCCAGAGATCACCCAGTGCACGTGTCTAGTCAACTCACGAAAAATTTAAAAAACAGGTAGTGGCAGATGTTCTGAACTCCAGCGCATATGATGTCAAGTGATTAACAGGTAGAAAACATGAAGTTTCGTGACAGCACTGCAGTCTGCATGGGGCCAACGCACATTTCTGCCACCTCATCTCCTCACCACGAATCACGCCAGCAGTTAAAAGACAGCTCAGTTAATGCATTCACCACTCTTTGTTCATTGTGCCTTCACGACGTCCCCAACTGGAGTACGCGTCCACCACTTCCAGAGCAGCTAACCAATGGTCCTATGCAAGATTTTTGCCTGATTTTTCAAGATTTCTGCCTGTTTTTTTTAAATCTCCCACCTATCGGGCTCTACAGGAAGCACAATTTCGTTCTACAGGAAACGAGAGCCTTCTACAGGAAGGCTTCTACAGGAAAGGCAAAAAACAGCCCCGCAGAAAGAAAACCCAGGATTTTCAGCGAATTTCAAGCTCAAAACGAGGTAGGCTCGAAAAACTCCTCTATGCATGGTATGTTTGTGCAAGGTGGTGAATTGAACCGCATCAGATTGGAAAATCAGAGGAAAAGTCTACCTGTGTATTGAACAAACCTTGAAAGATTGCCTGCATATTTCACTGAATTTACCCAGTTCTTTCTCTGCATTCCAAAATCTCCTGATCAGTTAAAAAAAAAAATCTCCTATAAGGAAGATACATGCTGCAGTAGAGGCCACACTGTGTGTGAAAAAAACTGAATTTACATATCTATCAATGTGCCGAAAAAGAACCTGTGTACAGTTTCATTCTACAGGAACACTGTCTACAGGAAGATTTATACAGGAAGGGTAGATAGCAGTTCTGCAGCCAGAAAATTTGAGATTTTTGTCAAAATTTGAGCTTGAAGAGAGGTAGGCTCAGGAAACTGCTCTGCATATGATATATTTATATAAGGTGGAAGATTAAAAACACAGGATTGGGTTGAAAGAAAGGAAAGTGAAGCTTAAAAGTCTGCCTGTGTTTTTTCCTTCTCTGAGTTCTACACAGTCTCTCCATTTTTCTGCTCTGCATCCAAAATCTGCCTTTTTCTTTCTCACATTCTTCTGAAAAAAAGGGATGCAACCATAGAAGCCAACCTGTGGAAAACCAAATTTGCAAGATTGTCCACTCTCTGAAGAAAAAACACTGTGTTATAAATATTCTCTGATCTGTCAAAAGTATTGATTTTTCTCAAAAACCAAGAAGCAAATTCAAGTTGGAAATAGTTTGAAGAAAAAATTGCAAATTGATGTTGTGAAAAAGAAGAACATGAGAAATCCCTGATTCTAGAAAGACAAACCTCAGCGATTTCTCTATTTCCAGTTTTGAAAGTTTGTTTCCTCCCTGCTCACCTGAACATTTCCAGCAGTCACTACACATCATGATAGGTAGATTTTTATAAATATGGCAGGGAAAGATGAGGAGGAAATAGAAAAAGAGGAAAAGACCAAAATGGAGAAAGAAGAACTTGAAACAGAGGAGGAAATCAAAACAGAAGATGAGAAGGAAGACCCAGAATAGAAAAGAAAAAGATTAAAGCAGAGAAGGTAGAAACCAAACAAGATGAGAAGAAAACCAAAACAAAGCGTGAGGAAGCAAAGCTAACAAAGGCAAAGAAGACAAAAGAAGAGGAAAAAATGAAAGAGGAGACACACCCTGAGATATCAGGGACACAAGCAGAAACAGGAGGCATAGAGATTTCTACAGGAAGTGAAGGAAAAGAACAGCAGAAAGAGAAATCCCTTGAAATGTTGGCAAGGGAAGCAGCAGTTGTGCTTGCTGCATTAAGCACACCTACAAAAAAAAAAAGAAAAAAGAAAAAGGCAAGCATCCATGTATTTCAAGGCCAGGAAAAGCACAAGAATTCACACAGGCAGAATAAGAGGAGCAGTGGAAGGACATGGAAAAGAAGGCAAAATTTTATGGCACACATGAGTAGACCACATCAGAAGCTTGGGATGATAAGGAGGCCACCAGGGCCATCAAAGATGAAGAGATAGATTAGTTTCTCAGAGGATGAGCAACACTTTCAGTAGGGGGGTGATGATGAGCCCAAAAATGGGTAATTATATGGGCTCATTTAGCCTCCTAATTCGACTTAATCCACCATTCTCATTAGTTTATTGCATGTTTTTTATTATATTTATGCTAATAGAGTGAATTGGGTTAGTCATTATGCCAAAAAGTCTAATGTGTGCTTTATGCAAATTTTTGGTCAATTTTGAGACAAAATCAAAGGTTTAAATGAGCACTTGGCAACCAAATTCGTGGAAGAAAAGGGAGAGGATTTGTATGAAGGTGTCCCCTTCATTTATGAGCCCTTACCTCGAATTCTCCATCAAAAACTCGGAGCACAAGGGGCAGCCAAGCAAGTCAAGTAGGACTGCTGTTAACTGCAAGTTTTGGCAGCCGAGTCCCTAAAGTTTAGGAGGACTGTTGGGGTCCTCAATTTGTATAAATAAGAAGGCTTAGGGCCTCATTTGGGTTAGTCAGGAGTTAGTCAGATTTTAGTTAGATTGTAGTTAGATTTTAGTCAGTAGGTTAGCACTTTAGTGTAGCTTGGTATCAGCACATTTTCGAGCTTTTTCTTGTAGACAGTTTTTGGGATGTAACTATTATTTTTTTATCAATAAAGATGAATCCAGCTTTGCACCAGCTCTAATCTTTCTTAGGAGGTTGTAGCTCTTGGGGTTGGGCCCAACCAAGTGCTAGTACCTCCTTTGTGTACTTTTATGTGTCTTTGCTGCATTCATAGAATAATTTTGTTATCTAGATTAAGATCTTGCTTTGTTACTTAGGTTGTTTTTGATGATTGAAATAGCTTTTCATGCTTCAGGTTTATTTGATAGTTTGGTAAAGGAAAAGACCTACAAAAAGGCCACCAAGAAATCCTTGATCTCATCTCTCTCTCCTTGGGACCATGAGCTGAGACCAAGGCATACTTGCTGCCACAAAAACACTGTTTTTGCCTCTTCATGCAATTGCTAGTGTTAGATTTTTAGTTAGGAAAGTTGATACCAGCTGTGATTACATGCTTAGATCTGTTCTTGCTTGGTTTTCAAAGTTGTCTTACATGATTTTCTGCCAATAAACTTCTGTCCATCATGATTTCTGGTATTTAGGTCAAATTAGGTCAAGATAGCTAGATCTTTGGTTTGCATAGTCTTTGTTTGGTCAGATTTGGAAAATAGTGTGTAGAACACATGTGATCCCTTCCTGCCTACCCTTCCTCCATCAGAAAACCTGCTCCAACCCCCTAACTCAGATTCCTCCCTTTCATTTGCCACCCTTTTCTAACTTGACCTAATTTCCATATCTTTGTGCAACCTTGCTCCCTCCATCCTTGAGCAAATCCAATCACCTTAATCACTCCTTAGCCTCATTCACTAGGTCCTAGACCCCTTAAAATCCTTATCCAACCTCCATTTCAACTTTCCCATCGTTTTTCCACCATCAACCCTCCAAAATCCTCTTTCGGATCTTCCTGTAGAACTTCCTGTAGAACATCCTGTAGAACCCCTGCAGACTTCCTGTAGAAGATCATGTGAGCAGTTTTTCGAGATCTGATCACTGTGAAACTCTCTAGAAGGGTGCTAGGTACCCCTTAGGCCCTCTTCTCACCTTCCCAACCTCCTGCAATAGCTTACTCCATTTCCTTTCGCCAATCAACCTCTGCACAGTAAAAACATTTAAAGCACATACATAATAATTCTGACAACTTACTCAAAAATACAAAAAGATTTTTTTTAGACTTTACTTCAGAAGTAGCTTAGTCACATGCATTTTAACTTTCTAGAAGTCAATGCATCCATTCCCACTGCTTTCATCTCTTTTCTTGCACTAGTAGGGCTAGTCAGTAAAACTAGGGTTTGCTAGGGTTTGCATTTCCTTTCAGCTTTCTGCTCCTTTCTGCAAGTAGATTAGCCTCTTTTGAGTTAGCTTTCATCCATAACAGTTAAAAGCTTCTTCTAAGAACTCATAGAAGTTGGCTTAAGCTCCTAGCGGACTTGTGCCAACTGATCAAGTGACAGCCTGCGGCAAGAGCTAGTACTTGTGCATATAGCACCGTCGCTTCCAAGTTTGTTACGAACTACCGGGTTGATAAAAGTAAAGAAGGGAGCCCTAGGAGTTGTAGCATTATTGCTGCAATACTGGAGCCCACCACATGCCTTGTAGGAATAGGGATAACTTAGGGAATTTTTTTCCAAATACTCCCACTGCTTCAAATAGCCAACCTTCCCTCTTCTTCGGTGGTTGTGAACTGGAGGAACCCTTAGGTGAGCAACCAGAAATATTTGAACAGCCTAGAGGGGAAGAAGAAGAAGAAGAACCCATTCCTATTGAACTAATGGCTAAAAACATAAATGATAGAGGAAATAGAGAAAGACTTGAGGTTGTCTTTCCCATCATGAAAACCAATGGGGATACTAAGATGAAGAATATAATCCCCTCTTCCATTCCTCATTTCTATGGCCTGACCTCAGAAGATCCAAACACTTTCTTGTTTGGGTTTGTTGTCATATGCCGAACTTATGACTACACCAATGATGAGCAGAAGTTGAGACTATTCCCATCCACTCTCAAGGATGCAGCTTTGCGTTGGTTCATGGGTTTACCTAGGGATAGCATCACAACTTGGGCTCAGATGCAGCAAGCCTTCAACAGCAAGTATCATGACTACTGTAGGTCTAAAGACACTAAAGAGGAAATTTTTAGGATGACCTTAGGCGTGATGAATCCCTAGAGGATTATGAACAAAGATTCCAGCTTAGCTACAAAAGGGCTAGTTGGACACTTGACCCTAAGTCACTGAAGGTGGTCCTGCTTAAAGGAGTAAGGTAAGATCTTCTCGATACCCTAAACTTGTTAGCAGGAGGGGATATCTACCAGTTACCCTATGAGGATATCAAGACTGTCTTTAGAAACCATTCTAGGGAAGCTAAGAAAAAGGGTAGGGGTAATCAACCTATGGTCAATCCATCCTCTTCCAATTCATCCATCAAGGGTGAAATTGGAAACATGCTGGAGGATTTCAAGAGTGAGATACTGCAAAACCTTTCCCTACAAATGGACACTATGCACATTAAGAGAAAATAGGATGAAGTAGAGAGAGCCTTAGCCATTTTCTGCCCTAGATGCACTAGGAGGCACCCTAGGAATGAATGTCCATTGAATTCTTCTTCGAGCTCTTCCAACAGCGCGAACCTTTCTTCCAGGGCTCCGCGGTCCATTACCCCTGTGAGCGCCACTATGCGTGGACTAGACATGATAGACTCCATATGCATTACGGCTTCTACTCTATGGACAAATCAAAAAGGCATATGCCCGGGTACACGGAGGTCCCAACCACTTCGCTGCACATTTCTTACCTTATTCAGCTTGTTGCACACTTTATCAATTGCTTTCGCGTGGAGAGCCTTCTGCAGAATTGTTCTTCCCACATGTTGTCCATCCAACCTTAAGAGCCAACTACACATCTGCCCCCCCAACACAAGTTTATTGACATACCTCTCAGCACAGAGTTCATGCATATCTACATAGGTTATTTTCCATATGTTGGCATCCACCTGGCTAGATGTGCGCATGGATTATCCTGTCCATCATACTTTTCTGTTAGTCGAATCTTAGGCTTCCCAAACTGTGTGCGCATCATTCTCCTGCATTCATGCCAGTCCTCAAAGATTCCTTTGTGCGTACCCCACCACCTCGCGGGCGTAGCGCACAGTACCCAATTCAAGGCCTCGAAACATTGCTTTTCTGGCACCTCCCAAAAAAATTATCTAGGAAAGTATCTACCTCACTTAACCCATCATAAGTAGGTATATCCCTCACTTCTGTCAATACACAACGCAGCGATCATTTCATCATATTACAGTTTAGTGTGGTTACCTCGTGTAACCGGTTCTACCATCACTCTATCTCCTCATCAGAATCTGACATACATGAGCTTTCGCATTCCCATGAGATCCGTCCGTCCGCGGTGGGATTCACCCAATCTCACTCTCGTGCGGTTATTTTATAGATGCAGTCCAAATAATCGTCACTTTCATAGTCACGCACCGGCTCTATATAGTGCGATCCCTCAACAGGGTCCAAGGGTATAACTACGTGCAGAGACTTCTTCTCAAAAATCATCTTGCGCTTCTTTAGATTAATCACCCGTTCATGTCAGTGGCCCAATCAATTCCTAAGAGCACGGGGTAGGGATTGTTGTCATCAACAATCTCTATTACTTCAAAGTCGGCTAGCATGCTCGCTCCCTCAATATCCACAGTGATTCCCTGCAATCGCCCCATGGGTATTATTTTCTGCTGGTTCGCCATTCGCAGCTGAATAGGAGACCATTGCAGCATAGGCTTCCCCATGCACTCCCATGTCTGCTTCGGTAGAACGTTCGCATCTGATCCTAAATCCATAATTACTTGGTCCATATCATATTCTCTAATCTGCGAAGTTAACCTCATTTCTCTCCCTCCTCGTCTTATGCTTTCCAATCTTCCGGACTACGCGTGGTTCTCCTGGCGCGGTCCCAACGCATCTGTTAATGAGTTCCTACAATCCTTTTATAGCCTTACTGTCGCGCAGTAGCTTCATGCATGTTTCCAGGAATGTCGTAAGCATAGATGGGTCCATCTTCGGCTCCGATCTATCTTTGCTTCCTGAAGTGGAGGCATCAACGAAGCTCTTCTTAGCTTCCATGAAGGTTTCCTTAGCACGCTCCAAATCAAACTCTGCTTCTTTCGTCGGAGCCTTACGAACCCAAGTACTATCTTCAGGTTGTTTGCCTTTATCATCTCCCATCGCGATTCCACATCGGAGCACAATGTTCACATTTGAATCTTCCTCACGTAGCTCAGACCTCATTATATGCAGGTTCTGAGTCGGGGGAGGTGGTAGCGCTCCCTTGTCGCATATCCTAGCTATCAACGTAGGACAATCTTCTATCTCGTGATCAAACAAGGTACAATACAGACATGATGGACGCATTGGGTTTGTACAATCATAGGCATAATGTCCTAGCCCTCCATAATTGTAGCATATCAGTTGTCTGCGACCTATTCCACGTCCTCCTCCACCTCGGCCTCGCCTGCGCCCATGAAATCATGTTCGCACCACTCCTACGTTCTGGTCTAGTGGTCGTGTTTTGGCCTGAACCCTCTAGGTGGGAGTTCTATCCATCATTAACTCATAGCTTCTACAAGTGCACTCATCGTGTCCCAGTGATCTACAAAAGTTACAAAACAATTGCTGCAAATTTTGAGTATACTTCTATAACAAATAGCAGTTGTCTGTAGCATGTTTCCCTCCTATTTGACAAATAGTGTACCACAAAGCAGGCATCACGCTAGGTCCTGCTTGTGCCTTCGGTCTTAATGGCATCGGTCCTCCTCCCATGAGGTAATTTGCGAATGGTCCTTATCATGACCCTGAACCTTTCATTTTACACACCACACCTCTTTGCGCACTTTTGGTCAAGCTGTCCTGTCCTATTTCAGACTCTGCATCTCAAGGCATAAGTTTTTCAACTGCATGTGGATCTGTTGAACTCCCAAGTTAGGCTCTTGCATCGGGGTCTCATGCATCCTCATCGTGATCTCTAAGGCTTCTGCCTGAGTCGTTAACTTCTGCTACGACAGCGCGCTCCTCAGATGTGGCGTTAGTGACGCTACAAACCATTCGTAGTGTTGTCCCATATGGCTTTTATGATGAACCAAAATTGGTCTGGATCCTCATTTCCTACTCCCTTGAACACAGGCAACTTTATCGTGCTTGCCATATTGACTCGCGGTGGTGGCAGAGGTGGTACGGGTGAAGATGGGGGTGATGGTGGTGAAGCTAGTGGTGGTGTGGGTGGGGGTGGTATGCACAGAATCCTCTACCTTATCAAATGGATCGCACTTCGCGAAGAGACCTTCGCGAGCTCTTCCTTGTCACCTTGCGGAGGTGAAATCAAAGGGCTATTCTCTGGTCCCTTACTTCCTCCATTTCTGTAGGTTTTGTCACTTTGCATAGCTCCGAACATCAAGGTAATTGCATAACCCTCTTTTCACACAATGACATTTTAACCCAAGTATCCAGAGACTTTACATACTGACCTCGCGGTCCTTTGAGAAAGCATCGCTCTACCTCGCTATAGCTGACTGAAGTATCTACTGCGAACTCAATAATGAATCCTCTTATAATCTGATCGAGCCAGTGATCAACAGCACGCGTGGTCTTATCCTCTGATTCTTCCAATCTGCACACCAACTCTGGGGTCCACACAATAGGATTGTCAAGTTTCCACCTTCCTTGGCTATCTGCTAGCTTTGCGATCCACTCGTACAGCTTAGTAGGGAAATATGTGAAGAAGATTTCATGGATCTCTGTGTACAGGTAGCAGTTTAACCACTCTTCTTTTGTCAGTCGCGGATTCTTGTTCTCCTGCACCATGAACTCATGAATCCTCCTATCCAACCAACCTTCAATTTCCTTCTTAGTTGGATTCCAATGATACGACATCAGACATCTCTATGAAGATTCCGGTCTTGGCAACGGAACCATTTGTTGGCTTGATGGGGCCTGACCCAGGTTCGGAGTTAATTAGCCAAACAAATCCCTACACTACTAGCCCTTTCAGCAACAGCCCGTAGAGCGCGGACTGAGGTCTCACCTGAAGTAGTATGGGGGGATGCTGGAACCAAGTTTCCTCACCTTGAGATGTCTGAGGGGTCGATTTAGTCCAACTTTGAATGGCTTCGCGCAGGTCACTTTGCGCACTGCTCTGACCTGTGAGGCTTCCGCGATCTGTTATAATCGCCTTCGCGCAGCCCTAACCAGGGATTGAGGTACTTTTGCGCTACTAAGGCAGCGATCTATGCTACTTCCCCAAGTTACACCGTGGATCTTACTTATCTTCTTATAATTGTTAGTTAACTTCGCGTAAACAGATACTTTATCTTCTATTCACTTAATCAACACAATCATATAAGTTCGTGCACCATATAAACAGTGAAATTTCAATTTATACCTAATACATTCAATGCACAAAACAGGAAAAAGATACACAGAAATGATATGAAACTTCTCTTTATTACTTCTCCAACGGTTACAGACTCGACTCGCCCTGCGCACTCAGCTGCAGGGGTCCGCGCACTCAGATGCTTACTACTAGGCCTCTGCGCACTCAGTTGCAGAGCCTTCTCCTACTCTACGACCCAAAGACTCGACTCTACACTTAGATCTTCTTCTATCCTTCTATTCCATCATCATTTTACTTCTTTTCTCTTATTTACAAATTAGAGCCTCGCTCTATTTATACAATCCCATGGTCCACAAACCAGGGTTAGATCTCTAAAGTCGGCATTACATTACAAAAATGAGGGCAGACAACCCTATGACTCATTTACAATTCACACTCTGCGCCCACAAAACGCCGGAGCCTTTACACTGATTTAGTCAAAATGTGGGCTTTAAGACCAAAACTTCCCTTGGGTTATCCGCGCCCAACATATATTGTTCCTCCATGTATGTTGATGG